>CM060369.1:170180099-171636427 GCA_030545235.1 Helianthus tuberosus
AGCAGTAATTGAGTCTTTGTAGTTATTCAATTACTGCCAGTATGTTGGGGTTTTGTATACAAAATTTTGTACTACTTGCGAGTAGTAAGTCGGGATGACAATGCGTTACCATTGGACAATGAGTTAGCCAATGGGTAATATGACCCACAAGTCAGGATTGATAGTACCAAATGGAGTAATTGTGTAGACATAAACAAAGTGATCACTCTCAATACTGTTCACTGTGACTTTGAACTTGATTAAATTGGGATTCACTCACCAGTATTTCCCGCTGACAAATATTTTTAAAACATGTTTCAGGTAACCCAATGTGACAGCCAATTAGTAAAAAGCCAGCTGGAGAGCACTGAAGGCTTGCGAAAATGTGGCTATAAAAGTTACCTAATGAACGATGTTTTAAATAAAATAGGGTTTGTCCCTAATAATGTATTGTAATAAGAAACTTGGGTTTTACCCATGTATTTATTAATATGAAATGAGGTGGTTTTACTCTGATAAACATTTCCTAACTACGGTCCTGATGTAAATTCCGCTGCAAGACTAAATAAAACTGTTACGACCAAACTCTGTGATCACGTCCGCCCGTTCCCGGGGATCAGGGATCGGGGGTTGTGACAGAAGGTGGTATCAGAGCCTAGCCACTGGTCTGAGCCAAAGAAGTGTTCTGCTGACACTTAAATTCTGAAATTTGTGTTAGGAAATTATGTAAATAAATGCATAACTGTAATTAGGTGTTATGTGTTATTTGACTATTTGTTAGTTTTCAGTATGAGTGATCAAGGACCAGCAGACGTGAATCGTCAGTTGTCTGAATCACATAGGAATGAGGGTACATCATCCCAGCCTGCCCTTTCCGGGTATACTGCTGATCAGGAAGATGGAATATTTGCTTTTAGAGCTCAATCTGAAGAACCATTCCCTACTAAGAAACGAGGGTGGTTCAGTAAAGAAGCTTTTGCTCGTAGGAAGAGAATGCGAAAATTGCAACAGCAAAGGGCCTTAGCAGCTATTAAGAGAGAGACAGATGCCCATACTCAAGATATGTTAAATAGAAGCCTAGCTAATTTTCATATCTTAGCTACGACTGCTGCTGACCCAGGTCTGGAACAACTAGTAGCCCCACAACCACAAAACCCAGAACATCCCATGTAGATAGAAAATCAGGAAAACCAGGTGGAGATGCATGATTTTAACCCAGAAGAAATCCCTAGGGTGCCTGCACCAAACCCACTAGACCCGAATTACGATCCCTGGTGGGACGATAATAGGGACTTTGTGCAACGTTACCCTGTCCAGGATTATCCACCCATACAGAACATAGAAGTCTACCCAGGTATGGACCCTTTAGATCCCTATTACCAAGATAACTACATTAGGGAAATTTTAGAGGATCCTTACCAATTTCAGGAATTGTCACCCCCATATCAGGAACCCGTACCCCAGATTCCAAACCCAGTCCGAGAACCTGCACCCCCAATGAGTGCAGAAAACGTTCAAGAACTTAGGACTTTCGGGGAGGAAATTTTAGAAAGCAGTGAGAGGATGCGTCAGGTGGGAGAGCGTCTCGTATGGAAATACGATGAGGGCAATATGGATTTTTGGATAAATCCATATTCGTGAATGTTTGAATGGAGGAAGTGGTAGTAATAATAATATAATAAAAATAAAATAAAATATGTGTGTATGGATGCATATTATTATTTTATTTCTATTGGTATTGTAATCTTTATTTCTATACTAGTGTGTAGTAGACGCATAAGTATATGAAAAGAGTATAGTAGCAATGATCTACGCTTTTGGCAAAACTACGTGTCGTGTGATTAATTATATTAAAATATAATTGTGATATTAATATGGGATAAATGTTTAAAATTCAGATGGCCGACCAAGGAAATCAAGTCAATTTGGATAATAACCCGGAAATCCAGAATGATAATATTCAGAATGATAATAATCTGAATAATGAGAACCTAAACAACAATAACAATGGAAACCAAGTGGATAATAGTGCTATCCAACATATAGTAGCACAGGGAATTATAGATGCTATGCCATTTATACTACAAACTGTTAAGGATGCTGATAATAAAAGTAAGCATAGCAGTAAGCGACCAAGTGAACCAGTAAACAGTGTGAACAATGGACCGGTACTTCAAATGCCTATTCCTAAAAGAAGAAGAACCATGCCTTATGGTTGTTCTTATAAAGAATTTTGGTCTTGTAAACCAATGGAATTCTCAGGCAATGAAGGGGCCATTGCAACTTTGCGCTGGATAGAGAAGACTGAGGCAGTCTTAAGAATAAGTAAGTGTGCTGAAGAAGATAAAATACTGTTTGCTTCTAATCTGTTTAAGAACGCAGCATTAGAATGGTGGAACACTATCCTCCAGACAAGAGGAAGTGATCAAACCTACAATATGGAATGGGAAGAATTTAAAAACTAGGTAGAAAGAAAATTCTGTCCACCCAATGAGAAAGAACAGATAGCAAACAAATTCTTAAATCTTAGAATGACTGGTGTAGATAGCAAAGGGTATACTAAGATATTCTTTGAATATGCTAGGATAGTACCAACCCTTGTATCACCAGAACCAGTGTTAATCTCTCGTTATATTTGGGGATTAATTGGAGAGATTAGACACATAATCAAGGCAGCTAGACCTCAAACCATAGAAGAAGCTGTAAGAATTAACAAATACCTTGACTGATGAGTTAGTCCGTACTAGAGAAGAGTATCAGAGGAGAAACTTAACTCAAAGACTTACACAAGAATTTCATTCCGGAAATTTTAATCGTAAGAATATGGGTTCTACCTCTGCAACATACTGCAAGGTCTGCAAGAAAAAGCATTCGGGAAAATGCTCCATTCTCTGCAATCATTGTAAGATGCCAGGACACAAGGAAGAAAATTGCAGGAAGAAAACCAGTAATGGATTATGCTACAACTGTGGAGAAAAAGGTCATATCAGGCCAAATTGTCCAAAATTAGCTCCAGCTGCAGATAAAAAGAATACCAAAAATGCTAGAGCATTTGTTCTGACTACAGAAGAAGCCAAGATGATCCCAGATGTCATAGCTGGTACGTTTTTAGTTAATGATGTTTTTGCCAAAGTATTATTTGACTCTGGTGCAAACCAAAGTTTTATTAATACATCGTTTTGCAAATTTCTAAATCAATCATTAACTAAAATACCACATGAATGCGTAGTAGAAACAGCTAATGGAGAAACTGTTAGAATTTCTGAAATCTTGCAGGGAGCAAGACTAGAAATTTTAAATCAGAAATTTTTTGCAAACCTGTATCCTATGAATTTAGCAGGATTTGATGTTGTGTTAGGAATGGATTGGTTAATAGCTAATAAAGCAAGTATTTTATGTGATCAAAAGTTAATTCAAGTAAATTCACCAAAAGGTAAAATGATCACAATTAAAGGAGATAAACCTTCTAGGTCTACTAAATTCATTTCTGTGATGAAAACTGCAAGTTGTATAAGAAAAGGTTCTATAGTGTATTTGATTTCTATAATCACTAACACTAAAGGAAAGGATTTAAAAGATATTCCAGTAGTATCTCAGTTTTCAGATGTCTTTCCAGAAGAATTACCAGGACTACCTCCAGATAGAGAAGTTGAATTCAGGATTCATCTAATACTAGGAACGTCACCAATTGCCAAAGCACCTTATCGTTTGGCACCTGCAGAAATGCAAGAATTGAAAAAACAATTAGATGAATTGTTGGAAAAAGGATTCATACAGCCAAGTTCGTCGCCATGGGGAGCGCCGATACTGTTCGTTAAAAAGAAGGACGGCTCAATGCGTATGTGCATTGACTACCGTGAATTAAACAAAGTCACAATTAAGAATCGGTACCCATTACCAAGAATCGATGATCTGTTTGATCAGCTACAAGGAGCTCGATTTTTCTCTAAAATCGATTTAAGGTCAGGATATCATCAATTAAAAGTACAGGAAGAGGATATTCCTAAAACTGCTTTTAGAACAAGGTATGGTCATTATGAATTTACTGTCATGCCATTTGGTTTAACCAATACCCCAGCTGCATTTATGGACATGATGAACCGAATATGTAAGCCATATTTGGATAAATTCATAATTGTTTTTATAGATGATATTCTAATTTACTCTAAGAGTAAAGAAGATCATGCAAGACATTTGCACGCACTTTTAAGTCTGTTAAGAAAGGAAAAACTTTATGCTAAGTTTTCTAAGTGTGAATTTTGGTTAGAACATGTACAATTCCTTGGACACCTAGTTAATCATGAAGGAATTCATGTAGATCCAACAAATATCGAAGCAATTATGAAATGGAAAACCCCTGAGTCACCAACCGAGGTTAGAAGTTTCTTAGGATTGGCCGGTTATTATAGAAGATTTATTAAAGATTTATCTAGAATAGCCATTCCCTTAACTAAGTTAACTTGTAAATCTGTTAAGTTTAATTGGGGAATAAAACAAGAAGATGCCTTTAGAATTCTTAAGCAAAGATTAACCCATACACCTATATTAGCATTACCAGAAGGCACTGAAGACTTCGTAGTCTATTGTGATGCTTCTAGATTAGGTTATGGATGTGTATTGATGCAACGCCAAAAGGTTATAGCTTACGCATCTAGACAACTTAAGAATCATGAAGAGAATTATTCAACCCATGATTTAGAATTAGGAGCTATAATTTTTGCTCTTAAAATTTGGAGACATTACCTTTATGGTAGTAAGTTTACCATATTCACTAATCATAAGAGTTTAAGGTATGTTTTTGGACAGAAGGAGTTGAATATGAGACAAAGACGCTGGATGGAATTTCTTAGTGACTATGATTGTAATATCCAGTATCATGAAGGAAAAGCAAATGTAGTGGCAGATGCTTTAAGTAGAAAGTATCATGAAAAGCCAAAAAGGGTACGTTCTCTTAAATTAAATCTGCAAGTAGATTTAAATGAACAGATAAGAGAAGCACAAGAATCAGTAATCAAGGATGATACTGAAAAATTAAAAGGTATGCTAAAAGAATTGAAACAAGGAACAGATGGAATATGGAGATTCCATGAAAAGAGAATGTGGATACCTAAATTAGGAGATCTTCGATATCGTATATTAGAAGAAGCTCATAAGTCTAAATATACGATGCATCCAGGAAGTGATAAAATGTACCAGGATTTAAGGAAAAATTTCTGGTGGATAGGAATGAAGAAGGACATAGCTGTCTATGTTTCTAAATGTTTAACTTGTTCACAAGTTAAAGCTGAACATCAGAAACCCTCAGGTTTGTTACAGCAATTAGAAATGCCAGTGTGGAAATGGGAATTAATAACAATGGATTTTGTTACTAAATTACCCAAAACTAGGAAAGAAAATGATACAATCTGGGTGATTGTAGATAGACTAACCAAGTCAGCTCATTTCTTACCAATGAAGGAAACAATTAGTATGGAACAATTATCTAAATTGTATGTAAATGAAATTGTTTCTTTACATGGCATTCCTTTATCAATTGTTTCTGACAGAGATAGTCGATTTACCTCTCATTTTTGGTCAAGTTTCCAAAAGGCAATGGGAACCAAGTTAAGATTAAGCACAGCCTATCATCCACAAACAGATGGACAAAGCGAAAGAACAATTCAAACAATGGAAGATATGCTTAGAGCTTGTGTAATTGACTTTGGAGGTAATTGGGACGATCACTTACCTTTAATAGAATTTTCTTATAATAATAGTTATCATACAAGTATCAATGCCGCACCATTTGAAGCACTTTATGGACGAAAGTGTCGAACCCCAGTCTGTTGGGCAGAAATTGGGGAAAAGCAATTATCTGGACCTGAGATAGTGCAAGAAACAACTGACAAGATTATTCAAGTCAAGGAACGACTAAAAGCAGCACGTGATAGACAAAAGAGTTATGCTGACAACCGATGCAAACCATTGGAGTTTCAAGTAGGAGATAGAGTATTGTTAAAAGTCTCTCCTTGGAAAGGAGTGGTAAGATTCATCAAACGAGGAAAACTAAGTCCCAGGTATGTTGGACCTTTTAAAATTATTAGAAGAATAGGACCTGTAGCCTATCAGCTACAATTGCCAGAGGAAATGGCAGGAATACATGATGTGTTTCATGTATCTAATCTTAAAAAGTGTTTAGCTGATGAATCATTGATAGTACCTCTTAAGGATATAGAGGTAAATGAACAACTCAAGTTTGTAGAAAGACCTCTACAAATTGAAGACAGGAAAGTCAAGAATCTCAAACATAAAAGATTAGTTATGGTCAAAGTGAAATGGGATTCCAAAAGAGGACCTGAGTACACATGGGAACTCGAGTCAGAAATGAAAAGGAAGTATCCGCACTTGTTTCAGTAGATCTCGAGGACGAGCTCTAAAATAGGGTGGGGAGAATGTAACAACCCTCGGTAAAACCAACACTCTCATAATAATTTCCGACACTCTAATATATTATAAAATATCCTAATATGTCTTATAATATACCCCGTATGTGAAAACCGAGCCCGTATTATGTTATAGTTTATAAAAATAAAATAAAAATATGAATTTAGAGCTGAGGCGGGCCGCGTAGGATCCCACCTCAAGCTCAAGCAGGCCGTATTAAGACCAGATTTGGACTCCGCTGACTTCTTTAGTTCATGCGGGCCGCTTCAACTTAAACTTACATCAACGCGGGCCGTGCGGACTCATAACACGCGATCGCACCAGAGGCCGACACGTGTCGTAATCGTGTCAAGCCTAGTGATAACCCAGCTAAGCTACTGCGTTGACCAAGGTTGACGCGGGCCGCATAACCTTGGTCTGTATCTTACGCGGGCCGCGTGGAAGGCAGATTACACAACTATAAATAGAACGCATCAGTTTTCAGTTTCTGTCGCTCATTTCTTTCTCTCAATCTCGAATTCTGAAGTTATAGACATAATATTTTGGGTATTATACCCCTAATTAGCGAGGTTCTGCTCCATTGTAAGTATTATAACCCCGGTTTCATAATAGTTACGCTGCCCGATTGATTTAGGGTTCCGTAACAACTGTCGTGGTTCTGCCCGACGTAGTTGTTGGAATGCCGTCTCGGGGAGGGTATCATTAATAATTTAAAAGGGTTATGGTACTAATCAATGTACATTTGTGTAAATTATAGATTATAGCCACGAAACCCTTACGAAAAGCCTAAGACAGCAATGTGAGTTTATCCTCTTTTTGTTAATGTTTTTGGTAATGTTTTACCAAACCTTAAATGTTTTTCTATGAAAATTAGCAGTAATTGAGTCTTTGTAGTTATTCAATTACTGCCAGTATGTTGGGGTTTTGTATACAAAATTTTGTACTACTTGCGAGTAGTAAGTCGGGATGACAATGCGTTACCATTGGACAATGAGTTAGCCAATGGGTAATATGACCCACAAGTCAGGATTGATAGTACCAAATGGAGTAATTGTGTAGACATAAACAAAGTGATCACTCTTAATACTGTTCACTGTGACTTTGAACTTGATTAAATTGGGATTCACTCACCAGTATTTCCCGCTGACAAATATTTTTAAAACATGTTTCAGGTAACCCAATGTGACAGCCAATTAGTAAAAAGCCAGCTGGAGAGCACTGAAGGCTTGGGAAAATGTGGCTATAAAAGTTACCTAATAAACGATGTTTTAAATAAAATAGGGTTTGTCCCTAATAATGTATTGTAATAAGAAACTTGGGTTTTACCCATGTATTTATTAATATGAAATGAGGTGGTTTTATTCTGATAAACATTTCCTAACTACGGTCCTGATGTAAATTCCGCTGCAAGACTAAATAAAACTGATACCACCAAACTCTGTGATCACGTCCGCCCGTTCCCAGGGATCAGGGATCGGGGGTTGTGACAGAAGGGTTTACAATAAAGATTTTCTGTTATCAAAAAATAATTTGATTGACAAAACAATCAAAGTGGCATATACGTTGAATGATTCAGACAAATTATATTTTGATGTGGAATTTCCAATTAAAAATGTAAAAATTGAAAATATTAAAACAGTTTTCAAATTGATAAAAATAAAGTTTTCAGAAATAAAAGTTAAAATGAGATTTTCAAAACCTACATTTACTTCTAAAGTTCAACAACGTTTAAACAAGAAGAAAGGTTTCGGTCCAGGTCATCAAAAGAAACCGAATCATAAAAGCAATTTAAAAAGGAAGGGATTGGGTTTTGATGTTGAAAATAATCAAAATATTAAAGATTTTAAATCGAAAACTGTATTTGTTTCAGGTGCTTCTTTAGAAGAAGAAAAGGAAAAAGCTTTCTGGAAATAGTCTAACAAGGAGTTTCTTGCTGAAAAACAAAAGTTTGAGAAGACTGTGTTTGGAACCAAAAAGGAAACAAGAACTTGTTGTAGATGCAATGAAGTTGGTCACATCGCCTGGAATTGTCCAAAAGCAACCAACACACAACAGGGAGTGTCTTCTAAACTCAAACAAAAAGTTGTTGATAAAACTAAACAACCAACTTAAAAATTCAAAGTGTTTAAAAATTCTACATTTGAAGTTGGTGAGAGTTCAAAACGTTTTTACAAAAGACTAGTGAATCTTAACAACCAAACGTGGGTTGCTAAGAAACCAGAGGTTAAATCTGGCGATGAATCTTCGGAAGCAAAAGAGCCACTTTCTGGCGATGAATCTGACTCGTCAAAGTCAGAGGAGCCACAAGTTGAGCTAAAAATAGAAACGTCAGTACCACCAATGGATGATGTCAATTTTCCACCATTGCGGGCTGAAAATTTTAAACAAAAAGTTGGAAAAGCAGAGATTTCGAATCAATTCTATTCTGAAAAGAAAGAATTCGATGTCGAAAAGGCTTTCAATGGGAAAGTAAAACATATTTTTGGTAAAATGATCGATGGTAGGGCCAAAATGGTAAAAGAATTTTATGAGTCAAAGAGGAGAACTTACACACCGAGTGAAAACAACTCGGATGCACCCATGGCTGGTCAGGATTGGGTGTCACCATTCTTTGTTTGAAATCCTGACTTGCCGGAGCTCCCAAGTTGGTAATCGTGGAGCATGAATCAGCATCTTTCTCAAGTGATATTTCAAAATTGTTATATTTCAACTTACAAGTGGTATTGTTGATAAGTACCTACAAGTGGTTAATCAAGGTCATTAAGTTGAACTTGATTTAACTTTCATTCAAGTGGATAAAGAAATGGAAAAGTTTTTACTAGTGGTAATTGGAAAACAATGTGATGAATCCCCATGTTTGTGAAATGACAAACAAAACTAATTTTCTGGAAAAACCATTTTGATTAAAACAAACTTAAGTGTTTTGAAATCATAATGGGAAAATAGTTTGTTGCCAGGGGGAGTTCTGATTGTTTATGCCAAGTGAATGGAGAATTGAAGCAATTCACATCGGTTTGTCAAATTTTCTTTAAATGGTTTTGAATTTTAGGGGGAGTAAGAAATTTCAGAAAATCCAAAAACATTAGAAAATTTGAAAAAGCCAAAAACATGATAAAAAACAATAATGAGTTTTGTTGTGAAAAAGAGGAAATGATAGTACATCAGTAGACAATCACAGTACGCTAAAGAATTGGAAAGTTAAAATGTGATAAACGGTCTCACTGATGATATGCCAGTAGGTTTTTACACGCTTAGTAGATTGTTTTCGAGATATAAACCTAAATATCAATACTTTCTTATCTCGTGGGGAATATCTCTCGGATATATAGGTAACCCCTGAAATCTTGTTTGAAGGGCTTTCTATTTCTGACATACTATGTGACAACCCTCAAAATTACAGGTATCCGTACAATTAATTAATATTAAATTGGTGCTTAATGACTGTGCTTGATTACAACTGCTGATTAAACTGCTTTATGATTTTTGCATCATACATACATATGCATCACCTTTCATACTGTCACTCCATTTATTACACATAAACTTTAGTGACAAACTTGATGCACAAAGCACAGCGAGCACATTGAGCGGATAACTCAGAAACATGCTGACAATGCCAGCACAAAGACAGACTATATATTGAGGCCCAGTATGAGCCAGGAACAAGGTACTACACTAGTAGGGAGTGTAGGGAAGTAAGGACCATAAAACTGCGTCACTAGGTGATAGTTTAGGTGCCAGAAAGTGCCTAAAACCCACTCTAGGTGCAGAATTCTGCATTTATTACCAAAATTCAGCATTTAAATATGCTAGTCACTTGCAAAAATATGGCAGAATGGTCCTGTATACTTTCCTAAGTGTCGGGAATTGAAAGTGTCACTAAAAGTTAAATAAAGGACACTTTACGACATAACTTAGCACTTTAACGGAACAGTATGTAACCGAACAACCGGACGTTACCCGGAACACTAAAATATTATTTTTCTGAACTAGTTATGGTTCCCGAACATCATAACACACCAGATTATGACATAACACCTAAACCTTTAACTAATCACTTAACCTTCTAACTAGACTAAACTAACTAACATTACATTGCAACTAAACCAACCCCCCCCCCCCCCACCCCAAACCGGTTATGAAACATGAGACCCCATGATTTTATTTAATTGTTTAATGGATCTTGTTAAGTACTTGGAAGGCACATGGACTAAAGGATTAAGCAATGTTGGAAGTCCTCTTTATATAACCACTAGACATCCATTCACATTATCCATTCACAACTTCAGCACAAAACTTTCCCTCTTCTCCCTCTCTTGGCTTCGGCCGAACCCAAACACCATCACCATCATCATCATTCGATCATCATCAACCATTCCAAGAGCATACAAAGGTGTTAAGGGTCATACAAAGAAGCTTGGTGCTCTCGGAAGAGGAAGGACCTTCTTCGTTTGCTATTAACCACCTCATTTCTACTCTTGATCTTCCCTAGCTTAAAAGCTAGTAGTAAGTCTCTTGAATCCTCATTTACTTCATGTTCATGGTGTTTAATAGTTAAATTATGAAGAAAACTCAAGAACACTAAAAATCATAAAGATAAGTCTTGAACATAAGCTAACTTGATGATGAAATCTTGATGATATAAAGTTGTTTTGAATATGTAATGATTATTTGATGATTTCTTGGTGATATGATGAATGATCATCATAGTAAACTTGTTAGATCATGATTAAAAACATGGTCTAACAAGATGAGAGGTGGTTATGTGTTACCAGAAATAATCATATTTTAGAACTAAACATGGACTTGAAAGAAAAATGTTTTTCTTGTAAAATAACAAACAAAGTGAACTAGTAATCTTCTAAGGCTTGTGAATGATTTTCCAAGGAAACTAAGTTTAAAAAGATGGTTTTGAAAGATTATGATTTTTATTGAACATACACTATTTTTAGTAACAAGCTAAGTGTGGAAATACTTTTAAGAGTAAGAAGATCCAATAAACACACATTTTTGCAAAACTAGTTTACAAGTTGTAAAGACTTAAAATCTTTAAGAATAAGGTTTTAACAAAAGTAAACATACTTCAGAGGGCAACTAAACCCACTAAACCCCCCCCACTAAGTTACTACGCGTTTATACGAAAAACCAAGTTCATGTTATTATGTAAAGTGCAATGTTTTTGCACTTGGTTAGTGTAATGCTGTTTAATAATTCGTTGTTGATTGATTGAATAAGTTTTTGAAAAGAAAATGATATGCTAATAAGCATGGACATCTCCGTTTACAAAGGAAACTCTGGCGAAATTTTCTAAAATTCCAACACTTAGAAAATATTTTACTAACAAATGTTACAAATATATTTTACAAATTGTGTTTCAAATATAAAACTTCGCCATGGGTTTTGTCACAAAAATACAAAGTATCGGAGGACGATTTTCAAATAAAAACAGATAAATATATATTTAGAATATATGTTTTACACTAAGACACTTGTGCGAATACTTGTATATATTTTATGAACTAGTTATATTATTTTAGGGTAAAATAATAAAACTTAACAAATACCATGGAAATTACAACTCCAAAATAATACCAAAAAATATCAAGGAATAGAATATTTAAGTTACACACTCGGTATCAAGAAACCGAACGTTAAGACATAACTTATAAACTATTCCAGAAAATACTCTTACACATATATTTTGGTAAAATATTATTTTGGAAACTATAGAAGTAAAAATATATTATTTTTGGGAAAAATACATATATTTTGGAAATACGTTATTTTTGGACAAATGAGTTGAATATATTTTTCTAAGTGGGACTTAAAATATATTTTTGAAACTACAAATAGACTTGTATAAATACCCCCATCCTTGGGAAGGAAATGCACATATAAAATACTTGAGAAGTATGGATACGAAATAGTTGCCTAACTATTATTCCTAAACCCTAAAAACAAAACGTAAGTTAAAATAATTATTATTATTTTAACAAGAAGTTACAATTTGGAATAATATCAAAGTAACGTAACTCAAACCCGTAAATACAAAAGCAAGGCACGGCCCGTTCGTCTAATAGACAATAGTACGTTGTAGGATGTCGCGTAGCGGACCAAGTTTGAGTTGACGATACGATTCAGGAGACGCACTACAGTGAGTTCATGTCCCCCTTTTCTCTTAACTATTTTCAGTTTTATACTTCGGGGGTGGAATACATGTTACAATTATTACAGACGCTATTATACATGGTATGGATAGCTTAAGGAGGGTTTACTACTTAGATCATGTGAAAGGTGGGTACAACACTTAATGTAGGATCGTTTTCAGACCCGAACGAGTCGATCAGAAGAGTTTATCTGTATAAGAAAGGCGGAAACAGACGTGTAGAGTTCAATTCAGCTAGATTCACACTTTAAACTGTCCGTATATTGATTTCAGATCAAATACAAGCCTGTGGACACTTCGGCAGCACTTCGTTACACTGACCGGAACCGTTACAAATGAAATGACACATGAGGTATTTATAGGAGGAGTGATTTTGTTTGAAAGTGACAACTGACATGTTCAAACGAAATTAAACAACTTAATTTCGTTTGAAAGTGTCACCGGACATGTTCAAACGAAATTAGCTCAAACATATGAAAACTCTCCTATTTTCCTCGTAAAACGTGCTCTAATCTATCATTCTACATACAAGACTCGATACAAGACGAAGTCTACAGACGCATGCACTAACAGACTCCCCCTCGAATGTTGACGAGTCTTTAGTGTCGAGTCTTCGGTTGTCAAACCTTCAGTCTTTATCAGTCTGCTCACTTTCTTCAAAAATTCTCCATTGTAAGCATCTTCAATCAATCTCTTTCTCTTCCTCGTAATCTCCAGGATCTGAATCTGGTTCTACTATCTTCAGACTCCATCTTGATGTCTTCAGACTCCCCCTTTCGCTAAGCTGGGATCGCAGTCTGTAATTCACTTTTCACAATTTATTAGATTATAACCTGGCACTCATCTAGCTTAGATATCGGAACCTGTTTAACCTGCACAAATCTCTATCCAAATATAAATTTCACAAATTTAGAAACCATTTGCAGGTACCATTAAAAAATGATTTAATCTTTGATAACCACTTGAAAATACAACTTCTTTATACATTCGTTCCCAAACCTGTTCTTCAAGTTTAGCACTTGGAATTTTGAAAATCAGCTCTCTAACATCAGTTGTCGAAAATCTTTTTGTATTTTTCAAAAAATTATGCTAAAACACACTGAAAATATTTTTGGATTTTTGAATGTAAAGAAATGCGGTAAAGAAATGCGGTAAATTAATATTTACAGACACTATTTTTGTGAGTTTGTGTAAGAGGATCATATCAGTTTCTGAGACCAATCAACAACACCGTTAAGCTTTAAACATTTTCAGTTCTAAACGATTCACGTAGATTGACGATATTGTTGTCCACTTAAACTCAATCTAAAAACTTTCGAAATGCTTACCGATACGTTTAAGGTATATTAATTTTGCACTAAATTCTTATGGACCCCACGATCTCAGCATATCCCCTCATCATGCAATACACAGACTCAAGTAATGCCTTTAAACTTTTATCAACTGTGATTCGTGCGAAAACAAAGCAGAATGTTTAAACATTAACAATCAGGTCGATACTTCAGTATACGCAGAGAAACTCCAATGTTTAAACAAAATAAAAAATAAAACAAGTTGAAATTGTTTAGGCTTTAACCACCAGTTCGATACTCAAATATACGCAGAGGTGATCCAAAGCTTAAACGAAACACCAAAGAAAATAAAGCAGAACGTTTAGGCAATAACATCCAGGTCGATACTCACGTATACGTAGAGGATGTCCAATGCTTAAACAAAATAAAGAAATAAAACAAGTTTAAATCTTTGCAAAATAAAATGCATAATCACAGCGACTTTTTAGCAAAGTTGTGAAAGTTCACAAACTTAACCAGTTTTATGTCTTTCGACAATCAGTGATTACCGAGTAGGCACACAATCAAGAAGGACAAAACTAAGTACTATGCTTTTGACCATGTTTCCCACTAGAACTAGGCTTTTACATTTAGGTTTGTATCGTTATCGCAAATCTACTAGTCTAGCTGAGCCTATCGTCACATCTTTAGTGAGACCGTTTATCACATTTTTACTTTCCAATTCTTTAGCATGCTGTGATAGTCCAACTGATTTATTATCATTTCCTCTTTTTGACAACAAAACTCATTTTTGCATTTTATCATGTTTTTGAATTTTTCAAAATTTTCAAATGTTTTTGGATTTTCTGAAATTTCTTACTCCCCCTAAAATGCAAACACATTTCAGGAAATTTGAAAACAAACTGTACAAGTAAATTGACAACTGATATCAAATCGCTTCACATCGCCATCCACTTGGCATAAACAATCAGAACTCCCCCTCACAACAAACTATTTTCCCATTTAGATTTCAAAACACTTAAGTTTGTTTTAATCAAATGGTTTTTCCGGAAAATAAGTTTTGTTGATTTTACCACTTGTAGGTATTCAAACTTGTAAACTAGGAATTTGGTTCATCACTTTGTCTTTCAACCACTTGTAGGAAATCAGATACAACTTAATGTCCCTGATTTACCACTTGTAAAAACATCTTTTTCAACCACATGGCTTACCAACCAATACCTCATGTAAGTTGAATTCTCAAGATGCCGATTCCTACTCCTCACTTACCAACCTGGGAGTTCCGGCAAGTCATACTAATACAAAAACAATTTTCATAAACAATGAATGATGCCGATTCATGCTCCGCGCTTACCAACTTAAGAGCTCCGGCAAGTCAGGATTTTAAGTAAAGAATACAGACACCCAAGCCTGACTAGCTTTAGGTGTAACCTTCTCAACTTCTTCGGGGTTTTGAACACTTCTTTTTGTTTCATAAAATTCTTTCACCCCTTTTACCTTCCCATCTACCATTTTACCAAATATCTTTTTAACATTTCCATTAAACACTTTCTAAACATCAAATTCTTTCTTTTCAGAATAGAATTGATTTG
Organism: Helianthus tuberosus; assembly: GCA_030545235.1. Taxonomy (NCBI): domain Eukaryota; kingdom Viridiplantae; phylum Streptophyta; class Magnoliopsida; order Asterales; family Asteraceae; genus Helianthus; species Helianthus tuberosus. The sequence goes on from CM060369.1 coordinate 170,195,552, forward strand.
AGATTTCTACTTTTCCAACTTTCTTTTTAAAACTTTCAGCCCGCAGTGATGGAAAGTTTGCATCATCCACAATCGGAACTGAATTCTCTTCTTTCATCACAACTTTTGGCTCCTCTGATTTTGTGGAATCAGATTCATCACCAGAACTATTCCCTGAACCTTTAACCACCCATTTTTGATTTTTTAAATTTTCTTTTCTTTTTAAAACATTCTTTGAACACTCTCCAACCTCAAATATTGAATTTTCAAAACCTGTAAATTTTCTGGTTGTAAGTTCAGTTTTATCAACAACTTTTTCTATTTGTTTACCAGAGACTTCCTGTTTTGTCTGTATAGTCTTTGGACAATTTCTGGCAATATGACCAACTGTTTTATATTGAAAACAGGTTCTTGTCTCTGTCTTCTTCTGAACAACACTTTTCTTCATCTCTTCTTGCTTCTTTGCAAGGAATTCTTTGTTCGTCTCCTTCTAGAATGAACTCTTTTGTTCTTTCTCAGCACTTGTTCCTAAAACAAAAACAGTTTTTGGTTTATAAGTTTTCTCATTTTTATAATTTTTATAATTTTTCGGTGGAATAAAACCAAGTCCCTTCTTTTTGAAATTACCATTATGGTTTGGTTTCTTTTGAAAACTATAACCATAATTGTAACCCATTTTCTTGTTTAAACGTTGTTGAACTCTTGATGTGTAAGGTTTAGGTTTTTCAGAAAGATTTACATCTTTTATTTCAGAAATATTAATTTCTGTTAGTTTGAAAACCTTTTTAATCATTTCCGGTTTAACACCTCTTATTGAAAAAGTTTCATCAGAATATAATTTGTCGGAATCATTCAAAGTATATGCAACTTTGAATGTTTCGTCATTCAAATTATATTTTGATAACAAAAACTCTTTATTATACACCCGTTTTTCCTGTTTGAATTTTTTACTTGACATGTCGGACTTTGACTTGGACTCTGATTTCGACTCCGACATTGACTCCTCTGATTCATCCTTATCCAACACCTGATCGACCACCTTTTTTTATTAACTCGGACTCATGATCAGTATTGGATGACGTGAAAGTTACATCTATATTTTCTGGCAAATTATCTGACGACTTAGACTCCCACTGTAAGTTCGTTGCCTTTTTTACTCTTTCAGAATTAGCATTTCGCGGAGAATATGCATTTTCAACAGGAGGCAGACATTTGTTATAAACCACACTTGATTTCTTACCAAATGTATTCACTTCATCATCTTCTTTTGTCATAGACTTTTCTTCTTCCAAAGTCTTCTCTTCTTCAAATGTCTTCAATTTTTCCACTATGGGGTAAATCCTGTCAACAACAAAAGTAGAACATGAGTAACTTTTTAATAAATTGTTAACTCTTTCAGTTTCAATTCTTTGTGTTGCCAACTTCAATTCAAGCTCAGCACACTTCTCTGTGTAGTAGTTGACATCGTCAAGCTGTCTCATGTAAGCTCCTTTGAGTGTATTCATTGCTACAGCTTGTTCACTGCTTGATTCGTTGTACTTATTTATCTCTCTGTTCAAAGTATCATATGATTCTTTCAGCCTTTTTATATTGTACAGTAATTCATTATTCTGCATTATCAGAGAATCACAATTCATACACTTCTCAGCAACCTTGACTACCTCTTCATCTGTTTTGATTTCAAATGCTGGAACTTCTTTAACTACTTTCACTTGAACTTCTTCTGCAACTACTTTCTTTTTCTCAACTTCACCATTTAAACGTTTTCTGACTTTTTCTGCCCAATATTCATCAGTATAATCATTAATCACATGAGCAACATAACACTCGTTCTCCATGTTTTGATTTTCAAATTGTTCACAAACAGACTGTTTCAAACGGAATTCCAAAGTCAAACGAAATCCCTCTTCAAACTAAAAAGCTTTCCTCAAACGAAATCACTAACTCAAACTTAATTGCTCTTCAAAAGAAATAACCTTTCAAACCAATATACTTAATTTCGTTTGAAACACCTACTCTTTCAAACGAAATTGCTTAATATGTATAATCTTTCAAACGAAATTGCAACTTCAAACTGGATTACCACTTTCAAATAAGATACTCAAACGAAATCATTGCCTTCAAACGAAATCATCATGTAAACTCAAACGAAATCAGGTAAAATGTCCAATCTCAAACGAAATTATCAAACAACTTCAAACGAAATCAGGCAGATTGTATACTCTCAAGCGAAATCAGCAAGCAATCTCAAACGAAATTAGCATGATGTCATCTTTTCGGTTCAAATTTTTGTCCAATAGATTAAACAAATGGTCAAATTTGGTTCTGAAACTCCCTAGGGTTTATTAAAACAGCATTATGCACATGATATGTGAAAATCAGATGTTTTTATCCGTGAAAACTTGTTTAATTTTGAAAAGAAGGTGTAGAAGTCAGAAAATGAAGCTGAATTGGTATGAACTCTTCCTCCTGAGCTCTGATACCACTTACAGGATCGTTTTCAGACCCGAACGAGTCGACCAGAAGAGTTTATCTCTATACGAAAGGCGGAAACAGACGTGTAGAGTTCAATTCAGCTAGATTCACACTTTAAACTGTCCGTACATTGATTTCAGATCAAATACAAGCCTGTGGACACTTCGGCAGCACTTCGTTACACTGACCGGAACCGTTACAAATGAAATGACACATGAGGTATTTATAGGAGGAGTGATTTCGTTTGAAAGTGACAACTGACATGTTCAAACGAAATTAAACAACTTAATTTCGTTTGAAAGTGTCACCTGACATGTTCAAACGAAATTAGCTCAAACATATGACAACTATCCTATTTTCCTCATAAAACGTGCTCTAATCTATCATTCTACATACAAGACTCGATACAAGACGAAGTCTACAGACGCGTGTACTAACACTTAAGGCCATCAATCCTTGTTGTTAGGACCGAGGGACATGAGTGATAGATCTATTTGGGTGTAGCGAGCCCACACCCATGAGGCCGGGGCGGCCCATAGTGGTGACTGTGTCTTACAGCCGGAGGCCCGGTACAAATTTGCTAGGTTTGAGTACTTCCTGCACCATTTCACACATACCAGTGGCTTTGCAACCCATTGGTGATCTCTTTTTCCTTAATTGCTACATACCAGGGACTTTCATACATACAGACACATTACAAAGGTTTATACATACTCACTTACACATGAACTCGCTCAACTTTTGTTGATTTTTCAAACTACATGTATTTCAGGAAACTAGCGGATCTGGCGGAGTGTGCATATGTCTAGCTGCGTTGAATAAAAGATGTCATCCAGGGTAGTAGGTTTAGGAGGTGTAACCCTTACCTGGACGGATTACATGTCTTTAAACCACGTTTTATTTAAAGTCTTTTGTTGTGTCTCATGAACACGTCGTAAACAAGTATGGTTTGTAACTTATTTTCAGTGACGACATTTTCAAACAATGATGTTGTGGTATTTTAAACTTAATGAATGGGTGAACGTCTTGTGTTTTTAACATATAGCATTGTTATGATTGTTGCTATGGTATTAAGAAGTCACACCAAATAAACTCACGCTTCCGCAAAAGCCAGGGTGTGACAGCTTGGTATCAGAGCCTCGATCATAGTGAACTAGGATTCTTTCTCGAGTCTAGACTATGATCATCAGGGCTCTCATGAAAATGTTTTCAAACATTTTTACATTGCATACACTATACGTCCAGATCCAGGGTACAAACATTTTTACAAACAAAAGGCACAAATACACATTTCAAAAGGGTATATTTATAATTCCGTCCTAGAGGCTGAGGGAGGATCAGTCCTAGAGGCTGAGGGAGGATCAGTCCTAGAGACTGAGTGAGGATCAGTCCTAGAGACTGAGGGAGGATTTGGTCATAGAGACCAGGGATTTGGTCATAAAGACCAGGGAGTTGGTCTTAGAGACCAGGGAGTTGGTCTTAGAGACCAGGGAGTTTAGTCTGAGAGACTGGGGAGGATAGTCTAAGGAAGACTAGGATGATTACCTGCTTACATTATTGTGACTTACATGCTTATTTGATTTCATGTTGATATATGTGCATATGTGTGGTTGTGTTACAAACACCATGCCATCATCTTCTGATACCGGAGTGTCAGACACATTGGATCCTATGGCGATTGTGTCGGATGACGAGATTGTCTCTAAGGATGAGGTTTATACATCGGATACCACTAGTACGGACGATGACGATTTCCAGCCTTTTGCTTTTCCGGATGTCGGATACGATGCTCAGCTCGCTGATGGTATTCTAGTCGGGGATCTACCTCTTGCTGAGATCCCTGCTCCTATTCCACTTGCTGCATTTCCCGTTGAGGATTTGCCACTCGATGTTGTGTCTGATGAAGACATTGATCTTTTCGTCGAGGGTCCCCCTGAGGACGACCATGAGGGTGGGGCCTCGATTGCTGATGATGTCGCCATTCCCTTGGTTGAGGTTCCGGTTGCGGATGCTGTTGTTTTACCACCTGTTGAGGCTCCCGCTGAGGAGATTTTACCTGATCAGCCCGGTACTGATTCTTTTGAGTCAGTATCATCATCTACTTTGCACGCCGTCGGATTGCGTCGATATCCTACTGAATCCGACTCCGATACAGCTATGTCAGCTGCACCTGGTTCGCCTCACGAGTTTGAGTTTGATCCTGAGTTCGAGGATGAGTTTGATCCAGTTTTTCCTCATGATTTTGATCCGGATCACGAGATCGAGTTTATTCCTGATGACCAGCCCTTGGAGGCACCAGTTGTTCCTATTGACCAGTTTTTTGATGTACCTGCCGACCTTGATATAGCCTTTGCTGACCACGAGCCTGTCATTGCACCAGAGCCTGTTATTGCTCATGACCCTGTACCTGTGCACGACCTTGTTCTTGATGATGCTCCAGTCGTTGCACCACCCATTGTTGATATTCCCGTCATTGCCCCACCAGTGGTGGATGTTCCTGTTGTTGTTACACCACTGCCCGACCAGGCACCTGAGTTAGTTGACCATGCACCGTTTTCCACGCATGTGGATCCCAGATACGCCGACACCCGTAACGGGTGGATTGAGGATGATGATTATCCTCCTTTTGTTTTACCCGTCACTCCCCCTCATGCACCCATCTCTGCACCGATTGATGTTGCCCCTCATTTTCCCCATGTGTCGGATATCCATCGCATCGATCTCCCTATCACTTTCCTCCAGGACATTCCTCCACCTCGTCCTGGGGAGGGTTCGTCGAGACAGCAGCCTGCTTTTGTCCCACCTGTGTCGTCAGCTGTACCATTCATGTCTCAGTTTCCTCGTACTACATCACCTTTTGTACCATCGGGCGAGCCATTTTTGTGGTCATCGCCCAATGTCATACCCTTATCAGACCCGTATCACCCTGTCCATGTCGGATATTCCACGGAGGACATACTTATATCCCTGCAGTTACAGCAGGATGCACTGAGCCGACGAGTTCAGGAGTTGGAGGGGATTCCGCGTCCTCCCCCATGTCATTGTCAGTCTCCTTTTGCTACACCACCAGCTCCTCTTCCACTACCCCCGGATTCTAATGTCCGCTTCCTCACTCCTGAGCAGCAAATTGCTTACCTGCTGCGTGTTATGCATGCCCTCGAGGAGGATTGGGTGCATATGCGCCGTTTACTTTTCTTCCCTCCTCCGCCATCAGCGTAGCTGTATTTTTGGTTTGGTGCAGGTAGATCGTTTTGGTGAGAGTCGCAATTGGGCCAACATATGAAGACTTTTGGAAGACCACGTTTTTGTATATGATTTGTGTAGACTGACTTGTATTTTGGGGTGATGTAACCCTACGATCATGTTTTGATTTTATGATGTACTGTGAAACATGTAAAACTATATTGTGGTCATGATTAAATGAAAGCTCAATGGCAACGTTCTCACTACATACATTGTTGAATTATTTGTTTTATATTATAACATGGGATGTTATGTGTTATGAGGTTGATGGATGTTATTACATACGCATGTTACTTACTTACTATAATTACTATGACTTGACCAATATGATCTTCTTTTAGAAGATGCCTCCACGAAGAGCTGTACGTTTGCACACCACAGAGGCGGAGTTACAGGAATAAATTTCAAAAGCGATAGCTGATTATGAGGCCTCGCGTGCCGAAACAAGCAGGAACACCTCAAACAACAACAACAACCCACCAAATGGTAATGTTAAGTCACTCGAGACACATTACACTACATTTGGACATTTCATGTGCAAATGCTAATGTTTTCTATGAATAACATTGCTTGGACAGGCTGCACCTACAAACAGTTTCTAGACTGTAAACCACTTAACTTTGATGGCACCGGAGGTGCTGTAGGTTTTGTTCGTTGGGCAGAAAAGACCGACTCAGTGTTGCGAATGAGCAAATGCGCACCCGAGCAGCAAGTTACCTACATTTCAGGGTTGTTTACTGATGGAGCACTCTCATGGTGGAATCTCCAGGTCCAAACCCTGGGAGAGGCAGCGGCTTATGCGTTGACCTGGAACGAGCTGAAGGAGCTCATGCGGAAGAAATACTGCTCCAGGGCGGAAATCCAGAAATTGGAAACGGAATTTTGGCACCTAAAGATGGACGGCCCAAAGATCGCCGAGTATGTTCAGAGGTTTCATGATCTGTCGCATGTGGTACCTTACATGGTTACGCCTAAATTCAAACTCGTGGAGCGTTTCATCTGGGGTTGGCACCTCAGATTATGAGCATGGTTACATCATCAAAACCAGCAACAATTACTGAAGCCATCGATCTGAGCGTGTCACTAACGGAGGAAGCCATCAGGCTAAACAAGTTTCCAAATGCTGATCAAAAAAAGAAGGAGACTCATGTGGAGTCATCTGGCGAGAACAAACGGAAGTTCTCCAACTTTAAAAAGAGTACCAGCAGCGCCAGCAGGAAGAAGGAGGTGAACCCACCAGTTGAAGTTAAAACTGGTACGGAAGTCAAGGGAAAGGGATACATGGGCGCTTTGCCCAAATGTGACATATGCCTGTACCATCATTCTGGTCAGTGCAGGTTAAGGAAATGCGAGTCTTGCGGGAAGGAGGGCCATTCGAAGAATACATGCTGGGTTGGTACAGGTGCTGGTCGTGGTAACAATGGTCAAAGGGGTTTTAGCAACAACAATCGCGGGGGTAACGGAAATGGGAACCGCAACGGCGGAAATGGTAATTGTGGGAATGTCGGAACCAAGCTGGGAACCAGGGAGCAAACAATGCTCAAGCTGGTAATGGTAACGGTCAAGGACCGGGATGTTTTAACTGCGGAGACATTGGGCACTTCAAGCGCGAATGCCCAAAACTCAATCAAGCTCGTGGAAGGGTATTCAACATTGGAGCAAGGGAAGCACGCCAGGACCCGAATGTTGTCACTGGTACGTTCCCTATTAATCAACGCTTTGCATTTGTGCTATTTGATACTGGTGCCGACTATAGTTTTGTATCGCTAGATTTTAAGAAAATGCTTGGGTTAACTGCTAGTAAATTAGACATTCCGTACTCAATTGAACTGGCTAATGGAAAGCTAGTAAAAACAAATGAAGTCATCAGAGGATGTTTAATAGAGTTGGGAAAACGCGAGTTTACACTGGATCTACTGCCAGTCGAGTTGGGAAGCTTCGACATGGTAGTAGGGATGGATTGGTTGTCAAGTAACAAGGCCGAGATTGTATGTCCCGAGAAGACCATTCACATCCCAATGGCGGATGGAGAAGCGATTGTGGTACACGGGGAGAAGCGCGATACGCCTCTGAGGATCATTAGCTGTTTGAAAGCTAGAAAATGTTTGAAGAAGGGATGTGTTGCTTTCTTGGCACACATCGTTGATAAAGAAGCCGCTGAGCCGAAGATAGAAGAAATTTCAGTCGTAAAGGAGTATCCTGAAGTCTTTCCAGATGACTTGCCAGGATTGCCGCCCCAGAGACAAGTCGAGTTTCACATTGACTTAGTTCCAGGCGCTGCGCCTGTAGCTAAGGCACCTTATCGACTTGCACCTTCTGAGATGCAAGAGCTGTCGACGCAACTCCAGGAGTTGTTAGACAAAGGATTTATCAGACCAAGCTTCTCGCCTTGGGGAGCTCCAGTTTTGTTCGTTAAGAAGAAAGATGGTAGTTTTCGCATGTGTATCGACTACCTGGAGCTGAATAAGCTGACTATCAAGAACAGATATCCTTTGCCAAGGATCGATGACCTGTTCGATCAGTTACAAGGTTCAAGTTTTTACTCGAAGATCGACCTTCGATCAGGTTATCACCAGTTGAGAATTCAAGAGGGAAGTATTCCAAAAACTGCCTTTAGGACTCGATATGGACATTACGAGTTCCTGGTTATGCCATTTGGACTGACAAATACACCAGCAGTGTTTATGGATCTGATGAACAGAGTCTGCAAGCCGTACCTGGATAAGTTTGTGACAGCACTTAAGAGCTATTCTAGAGCTGCTTAAGAAAGAAAAGTTATACGCAAAGTTCTCGAAGTGCGAGTTCTGGCTGCATGAAGTTCAGTTTCTTGGTCATGTGGTTAATGGAAATGGAATTCATGTGGATCCCACAAAGATCGAGGCGATCAAGAACTAGGAGACTCCAAAGACGCCAACCGAGATTCGACAATTTCTAGGTTTGGCTGGTTATTATCGCAGGTTCATTGAGGATTTCTCGAAAATCGCTCAACCTTTAACCTCCCTTACGCAGAAAGACAAGAAGTTTGATTGGGGAGACAAGCAAGAAGAAGCGTTTCAGTTGTTGAAAAACAAGCTTTGTGACGCACCGATCTTATCTCTACCCGAAGGCACGGACGACTTCGTGGTTTATTGCGACACCTCGCGTCAGGGTTTAGGCTGCGTGTTGATGCAGCGATAGAAGGTTATAGCATATGCATCTCGCCAGGTGAAGATTCACGAGAAAAATTATACCAAGCATGATTTGGAATTGGGCGCAGTGGTGTTTGCATTGAAAATCTGGCGACACTACTTATATGGCACGCGATGCACGATCTTCACTGATCACAAGAGTCTGCAACATATTTTCGATCAGAAAGAGCTTAACATGAGACAAAGACGTTGGGTTGAACTACTGAACGATTACGATTGTGAGATCAAGTATCACCCAGGGAAGGCGAATGTGGTCGCCAATGCCCTGAGTCGAAAGGAAAGGATCAAGCCCATAAGGGTTAGGGCTTTGGAAATGATCATTCAGACAGACCTCTCATTGCGCATTCGTGCTGCGCAGAGAGAAGCTCTTAAGGAAAGGAATATTGAGAATGAATATCTCCGTGGGATGGAGAAGCAATTGGTACCAAACAGGGAAGGAACTTTGTGCTTCATGAAACGAATTTGGGTTCCTTTGTTTGGTGGTTTGAGAAATATTATTTTTGATGAAGCTCATAAGTCACGGTACTCGATTCATCCAGGAGCGGATAAGATGTACCAAGATCTAAAGGATTTTTATTGGTGGCCAAGGATGAAGGGCGATGTTGCAATATATGTTGACAAATGTTAACTTGCGCCAAGGTAAAAGCCGAATACCAGAAACCTTCAGATCTCTTGCAACAACCTAAAATACCCCAATGGAAATGGGAACAGATTTCTATGGACTTCATAACGAAATTGCCAAGGACGCCCAAGGGCCACGATACGATTTGGGTAATAGTAGACCGTCTAACAAAGTCTGCGCACTTTTTGCCAATCAAGGAAAAAGACAACACGAGTAAACTTGCTGAAATATACATGAGGGAGATTGTTGCACGACATGGAGTGCCTCTCTCAATTATCTCTGATAGAGATGGACGCTTCGTGTCAAGGATTTGGCAATCCTTTCAAGAAGCATTTGGTTCTCAGTTAAATCTGAGTACTGCATTTCATTCGCAGACAGACGGACAGAGCGAACGAACAATTCAAACTTTGGAAGACATGTTGCGACCTTGCGTAATGGATTTAGGTGGAAGTTGGGACACTCACCTACCATTGGTTGAATTTTCATACAATAACAGTTATCATGCAAGCATCCAAGCCACACCATTCGAAGCTCTCTATGGGCGTAAGTGTCGATCACCCCTATGCTAGGCTGATGCGGGTGATAGATAGCTGGTTGGCCCGTAATTGGTCCAGTAAACGACAGACAAGATTGCACAGATCCGAGAGCGCATCAAAGCGGCTCGTGATCGACAAAAGAGTTATGCGGACCTGAGAAGGAAACCTCTAGAATTTGAGGTTGGTGATATGGTTTTGTTGAAGGTTTCACCCTGGAAGGGTGTGGCATGCTTTGGGAAGCGCGGAAAGTTGAATCCGCGATACATTGGTCCATTCAGAATCCTGCAAAGGATTGGGCTTGTAGCATACAAATTGGACTTACCTGATGAACTTAATGGCGTTCATGATACATTTCATGTATCCAATCTGAAAAAGAGTCCAACCCAAGAAACAGTAGTCATTCCTGCTGACGAAGTTCATATCGACGACACACTCCACTTTACTGAAGAGCCCGTTGAAGTTACGGATTGGAAGGTTAACAAGACACGCCGGAGTAGTGTCAAACTCGTCAAAGTTCGATGGAATGCATGACACGGCCCAGAATTCACGTGGGAGCGTGAGGATCGTATGAAAGACAAGTACCCACATTTATTCCCCAAGACCCCTGCATCTAGTAGCAGAACTAAAATTTCGGGACGAAATTTCTCTAACAGGGGGAGAATGTGACAACCCTCAAAATTACAGGTATCCGTACAATTAATTAATATTAAATTGGTGCTTAATGACTGTGCTTGATTACAACTGCTGATTAAACTGCTTTATGATTTTTGCATCATACATACATATGCATCACCTTTCATACTGTCACTCCATTTATTACACACAAACTTTAGTGACAAACTTGATGCACAAAGCACAGTGAGCACAGTGAGCGGATAACTCAGAAACATGCTGACAATGCCAGCATAAAGACAGACTATATATTGAGGCCCAGTATGAGCCCGGAACTAGGTACTACACTAGTAGGGAGTGTAGGGAAGTAAGGACCATAAAACTGCGTCACTAGGTGATAGTTTAGGTGCCAGAAAGTGCCTAAAACCCACTCTAAGTGCAGAATTCTGCATTTATTACCAAAATTCAGCATTTAAATATGCTAGTCACTTGCAAAAATATGGCAGAATGGTCCTGTATACTTTCCTAAGTGTCGGGAATTGAAAGTGTCACTAAAAGTTACATAAAGGACACTTTACGACATAACTTAGCACTTTAACGGAACAGTATCTAACCGAACAACCGGACATTACCCGGAACACTAAAATATTATTAGAAACATTGTTTTTATTTTTCTAAACTAGTTATGGTTCCCGAACATGATAACACACCATATTATGACATAACACCTAAACCTTTAACTAATCACTTAACCTTCTAACTAGACTAAACTAACTAACATTACATTGCAACTAAACCAACCCCCCCCCCCCCCAAACCGGTTATGAAACATGGGACCCCCATGATTTTATTTAATTGTTTAATGGATCTTGTTAAGTACTTGGAAGGTACATGGACTAAAGGATTAAGCAATCTTGGAAGTCCTCTTTATATAACCACTAGACATCCATTCACATTATCCATTCACAACTTCAAGACAAAACTTTCCCTCTTCTCCCTCTCTTGGCTTCGGCCGAACCCAAAAACCATCCCCATCATCATCATTTGATCATCATCAACCATTCCAAGAGCATACAAAGGTGTTAAGGGTCATACAAAGAAGCTTGGTGCTCTTGGAAGTGGAAGGACCTTCTTCGTTTGCTATTAACCACCTCATTTCTACTCTTGATCTTCCCAAGCATAAAAGCTAGTTGTAAGTCTCTTGAATCCTCATTTACTTCATGTTTATGGTGGTTAATAGTTAAATTATGAAGAAAACTCAAGAACACTAAAAATCATAAAGATAAGTCTTGAACATAAGCTAACTTGATGATGAAATCTTGATGATATAAAGTTGTTTTGAATATGTAATGATTATTTGATGATTTCTTGGTGATATGATGAATGATCATCATAGTAAACTTGTTAGATCATGATTAAAAACATGGTCTAACAAGATGAGAGGTGGTTATGTGTTACAAGAAATAATCATCTTTTAGAACTAAACATGGACTTGAAAGAAAAATGTTTTTCTTGTAAAATAACAAACAAAGTGAACTAGTAATCTTGTAAATCTAAGGCTTGTGAATGATTTTCCAAGGAAACTAAGTTTAAAAAGATGGTTTTGAAAGATTATGATTTTTATTGAACATACACTATTTTTAGTAACAAGATAAGTGTGGAAATACTTTTAAAAGTAAGAAGATCCAATAAACACACATTTTTGCAAAACTAGTTTACAAGTTGTAAAGACTTAAAATATTTAAGAATAAGGTTTTAACAAAAGTAAACACACTTCGGAGGGTAACTAAACCCACTAAACCCCCCACTAAGTTACTACGCGTTTTTACGAAAAACCAAGTTCATGTTATTATGTAAAGTGCATTGTTTTTGCACTTGGTTAGTGTAATGCTGTTTAATAATTCGTTGTTGATTGATTGAATGAATTTTTTAAAAGAAAATGATATGCTAATAAGCATGGACATCTCCGTTTACAAAGGAAACTCTGGCGAAATTTTCTAAAATTCCAACACTTAGAAAATATTTTACTAACAAATGTTACAAATATATTTTACAACTTGTGTTTCGAATATAAAACTTTGCCATGGGTTTTGTCACAAAAATACAAAGTATCGGAGGACGATTTTTAAATAAAAACGGATAAATATATATTTAGAATATATGTTTTACACTAGGACACTTGTGCGAATACTTGTATATATTTTATGAACTAGTTATATTATTTTAGGGTAAAATAATATAACTTAACAAATACCATGGAAATTACAACTCCAAAATAATACCAAAAAATATCAAGGAATAGAATATTTAAGTTACACACTTGGTATCAAGAAACCGAACGTTAAGACATAACTTATAAACTATTCCAGAAAATACTCTTACACATATATTTTGGTAAAATATTATTTTGGAAACTATAGAAGTAAAAATATATTATTTTTGGGAAAAATACATATATTTTTGAAATACGTTATTTTTGGACAAATGAGTTAAATATATTTTTCTAAGTGGGACTTAAAATATATTTTTGAAACTACAAATAGACATGTATAAATACCCCCATCCTTGGGAAGGAAATGCGCATATAAAATACTTGAGAAGTATGGATACGAAGTAGTTCCTAACTATTATTCCTAAACCCTAAAAACAAAACTTAAGTTAAAATAATTATTATTATTTTAACAAGAAGTTACAACTTGGAATAATATCAAAGTAACGTAACTCAAACCCGTAAATACAAAAGCAAGGCACGGCCTGTTCGTCTAATAGACAATAGTACGTTGTAGGTTGTCGCGTAGCGGACCAAGTTTGAGTTGACGATACGATTCAGGAGACGCACTACAGTGAGTTCATGTCCCCATTTTCTCTTAACTGTTTTCAGTTTTATACTTCGGGGGTGGAATACATGTTACAATTATTACAGACGCTTTTATACATGGTATGGATAGCTTAAAGAGGGTTTACTACTTAGATCATGTGAAAGGTGGGTACAACACTTAAGGCCATTAATCCTCATTGTTAGGACCGAGGGACATGAGTGATAGATCTATTTGGGTGTAGCGAGCCCACACCCATGAGGCCGGGGCGGCCCATAGTGGTGACTGTGTCTTACAGTCGGAGGCCCGGTACAAATTTGCTAGGTTTGAGTACTTCCTGCACCGTTTCACACATACCAGTGGCTTTGCAACCCATTGGTGATCTATTTTTCCTTACTTGCTACATACCAGGGACTTTCATACATATAGACACATTACAAAGGTTTATACATACTCATTTACAAATGAACTCGCTCAACTTTTGTTGATTTTTCAAACTACATGTATTTCAGGAAACTAGCGGATCTGGCGGAGTGTGCATATGTCTAGCTGCGTTGAATAAAAGATGTCATCCAGGGTAGTAGGTTTAGGAGGTGTAACCCTTACCTGGATGGGTTACATGTCTTTAAACCACGTTTTATTTAAAGTCTTTTGTTGTGTCACATGAACACGTCGTAAAGAAGTATGGTTTGTAACTTATTTTAAGTGTCGACATTTTCAAACAATGATGTTGTGGTATTTTAAACTTAATGAATGGGTGAACATCTTCTGTTTTTAACATATAGCATTGTTTTGATTGTTGCTATGGTATTAAGAAGTCACACCACATAAACCCACGCTTCCGCAAAAGCCAGAGTGTGACATACTAGGTCTTTGTGCGTGATGATATCTGGGGTATTATACCAGGACTTCTGATTTTGCGGGAGCAATAGCCTAGTCCTTGTATAATACTATGCACTGCTTTTATTCTTAAAGCCCACCCTCAGCATAAAAAATGATGAAACATTGAAAAATGCTAATCATGTGCTGTTGAAAAGAAGATCCCCAAGGGGGACACACCTAAAGTCGAACCATCATCTCTCTGATTTTGCAGAAGCAATAGCCTAAGCTCTCATGGTCACGCATTTACCCATTTACAGATATCATTAGTGTACATTCACCTGTAAGACTGAATATAGGAGTCTGGATACGGGAGTATATTCTGAGGTAGGACACGCGAATAAGTTAAGTGCTTAAAACACTAATTCTCGTATCTCGAAACAGTTGAACTTTGTGTGAAAATTTAAGTGGATCAGTATACTGACAATCTAAGTGAATCTTTTAGAACTTAAAGTGTTTAAAGCTCAATGGTACTTGTGATTTGTCAAAAACTGATATGATCCTCTTACACAAACTCACAAAAATATTGTCTGTAAATATTTTCTTACTGCTTTTCTTAAATGAAAAACCCAAAAAGAATGTGTTTTAGCATAAAATTTTGAAAATTCATCTTATTTTCGACAACTGATGTTGGAAAGCTGATTTTCAAAATTCCAAGTGCTGAACGTGATGAACAACAATGGGTTGGGAGAGTTTGTTTGAATTGAGAAATGACTTTGAAATCAAATTTGTGTGTTTTGAATACAAGTGGTTTAATTTGGGAAATGTTAAACGAATACAAGTGTTCTCTAAAATTGTTAAATTTTAAAATTGTGAAATTTACTTTTGGGTAGAGAATTGTGCAGGTTACCAGGTTTCTGATCCTGTTGCTACGGAGAGCCAGGAATCGTTTAAGAACCTGTGGAAGTGCTATGACAGATTACGATCCCGGAACAACTTAAGGGGGAGTCTGTTAGCAAAAGGGAGTTTGAAGTTTGAAAGAGCCAGATTCAGTTTCTGGAAGAGAAAGATTGATGAGGATGCTTACAGAGAAAGATACTTTGGAAAGAGCGAGAAGACTGATCAAGATTGAAGACTTGACATACTGAAGACTCGTACTGAAGACTCGTCAACATCCAAGGGGGAGTTTGTTGGTGCATATGTCTGTCAACTTCGTCTTGTATCGAGTCATGTAATAGAATAGATAGTCTAGAAAACACGAACTGCCAGAAAGCACGAAAATGCCAGAAAGCATGAAAGTTCATGAGGACTGGCATGCCTATAAATAGAGGTCTTGAGTCTTTCATTTGTAACTTGAGATTCCAGCAGCGAAGCTCTGCTGAAGTGTCACCAGCTCATGTAACGCTATCAAATCAATATAAGTGACAGTTAAAGTGATTCTTAGTGCATATCAAGCTGATTCAACATCAATAGGTCTGTTTCCGCCTCTCGTATTGATCGAAAACTCTTCTGAACAACTCGTTTAGGTCGAATCTCGATTCTTACAAAGGTTATAAGTTTAACTCTAAGATCACGACCTTCATTTCACAAACTCAACAAACACTTGAGCTCTCTCTCCCTCTCCCTTCCACTCTCGGCCTGTTGGTGCATGAGATGTCTGTTGACTACGTTTACATCAAGTCTTAGGTCAAGATAGTCGAGATTGGAACTTGAAAGTCAAATTAGGGTTTAATGATGTTAATTTCGCTCATAATGACATGTTAGTCATTAAAAGCGAAATCAGATCTTAGTATTTCGCTTATATGTACATTTGTTAGTTAGTGATTTCGCTTTTAGGGTAATTAGGGATTTCGCTCATAGGTCTTAGGGGGTTTCGCTTATTTGAACACATGGGGTTTCGCTCATAAGGTCTGTCTTATGAGCGAAATCAGTCAACTATATATACCTGTCATGTGTTTTCAGTTGTAACTTTTGGAGCGAAATCATCTCATGTGCTAGGCAACGAAATTCTGTCAAATTGCAATAAAAAAGCATCAATAGAGAAGGAAATTGAAAGGAAAAGCTGTTGTTACTTTGTATACACTGATTCCGCCATTGTACACAAAGATGAACTACCTTGACTGACTTTTCAGGGTCACAAACCGGTCCAACAAGTGGTATCAGAGCTCAGGACGAGGAGCTCATACTACTACAGCTTGATTCTACCAGATTCTCTTACTTCTACTCACTTCTTCTCATACTTTTCTGATTTGAACTGGTTCCTACGGTTGAAATGGACTGATTTTCAAGTATAACGTGTGAAATACAGTAATAACAAACCCTAGAAAGAATCAGGTTAAAATATGGCTTAAAAATGGTAAAAACTACCTAAAAACTGGGTTTCGCTTTTACGGTAATCAAAGGGTTTCGCTCCAAGGGCCATTAAAATTTGATTTCGCTCATTTGAACATTGCTATTTCTCTCATAGAGACAAAATCAGATTTCGTTCATAGGGTTTCGCTGATAAGGACACTGATTTCGCTTATCAGTCAATTTCTGATTTCGCTTTTTGTGACAAGTTGTTGATTTCGCTTTTGTGTCATCACATCTAATTTTGATTGAACGTGAACATAATATTTGTTGGAATATTTGTTGTCGGCTGCATGTGATCACTTTCAATCAGTTTTATAGTCAATTAATACTTGTCGGATAAGTGATTTTGTCGACATACAAAGTAATTGGCTGTTTGTCTTGACCCAAGAGTTGCATGTGAATTCAGATTCAGCGGCCCAATCATAGTCTGTTATAACTAATTATTGTCGGGATAGTGGATTAAATCGGTTCAATCAACAGTTAAAGCAAATCGTTCTCGGCCCAATGAATATTAAAACTGATTAAAGTAGTGAGGCCCAATCAGTAATTGTACACATTTAAAACAACCCATTAATTGTTTGATTTCATCGAGTTGTGTTAAAAGTGTTGTCAGCCCATTTATTTGTCCAAGTAATTTGCACCTCCAATACAAGTTAAGGCCTAATACTTAGTTGTTTGTTTGTTTGCAGGAGATTTGAGGTGTTTTACAAGGCACAAATACCAAGAAATCAAAATGTTTGACGAAAAGGAAAACAAGAATCTTGAAAATTTAAATGATTGGCCTTGTCAATCTTGGTGTGGGAGATTAAGTGATAAGGATGTTTATGTTAAAAGATTCGAAAATTTGTTGTGTATGAAGAATGAATCATTGGAGAAGTTGGAAAAACGGTTTAACGAGTTAATTTACAAGTTAGAAAGACTTGGGATATATTTTTCAAAGGATGAACAAATTTCAAGATTTGTTGATGCATTACCTTTGGAATGGGATAAATTTTTGCATGAACTGAAACGGAATTCTAGTCTATCACGTTATGGTTTAAGAGATTTCATCAATAGAATTAAATCACACAGGGATGATGAAGAATCGAGAAAAAGGAAGTTAATGGATGAAATAAGAGGAGAATTAGAAAAGATAAATTTGGATGTAATCATTGAAATGAGAAAAAGAATCTCTGTGTGTCTTGCTGCAAAAAATGTTATGAAATACGATATTAAGAGGGGTTGTTATATTGATGAATATTTGAATCCTCTTGATTTTGTTAAAATTTTTTGTGCAGGTACATACAAGACAGAGACACAGGATATTTCAAAGATTGAAGAATCCAAGAAGGATAAAACTTCAAAATATGAAGTTGTATGCTCAAAATGCGAAAAATCTGAAGCAGAGAATGTCAATTTCTTGAAAGATGTGGAGAATTTGACATTGGAAAACAAAGCTTTGAAAGACGAGAAGAAAGCTGATGATGAACAGATTTTGGAGTTGCGCTTGAACTGCGAAAAACTAAAATCTGAAAATGACAAATTTTTGAAGAATGTTGAGAGTTTGTCATTAGATAACAAAAATTTTAAAGAAAAAGAAAAAGATTTTCAAAGTCAAATGAAGGTTTTAGAAGATGAAAAAAATGTTATTTTTAAAAATAATCTTGAAAAACAGATTGAAATAAATTCTAATCTTCAGAAAATCATTCGACTTGAAAATGAAGCTGAGAATTCAAGGAACAAAATTGATGAGCTTGAAAAGAAATTGAAAGGTTTTGTGAATTCTACATCACATGTATGTCCAAAACCAATCAATTCTGTTCCAATAAGTGACAATGTCACAAATTTTGACAAAGTCAAAATTGAAGATTGCGATGACAAAGCTGATGATGAAATAGAAAGAGAAAAGAAAAGAAAAATATTTTTAGAATTATAGGAAAAATTTCAAAATACTGTTTTGCAGTCTACTGAAATAGGTGAATGCTCTAAGCAAAAACCTGTTAAGAAGATTGTAGAACAGAAACAAAAAGTTAAAAATTTGAAAAATTTTCAAAATGAAAATAAAAGCTCATCAGTTCAGTCATCCAATCATTATGAAAAATGACATAAATTTAAAAATCAAAACTCAAAAATAGTTGGTAATAAGTGGTGCAGGTTTGACCACAGTGCTCAAAAGCCAAATCCAGCATTGAAGAGGAGAAATGACTATAACCAAGCCAAACAATGTTATGATCTGAAGGTTTGGACTGACAGAGTTGGATGGTACGATAACAGAGTGTGCTACACCTGTGGTGTGAGAGGACACATTGCTGTTAACTGCCAGAATTGGAATTATGAAACAAGAAGATGCTATAATTGTCATATCAGAGGACATATTGCCAGAGATTGCCCAAGGAGATCAATGGGAAGATCGAGGGTTGAATCTCAAAGAATGGCAAAGAAACCAGTCAACGTCAAGCCCAAAGAACAGAAGGTTCAAGAACCTAAAGTTCAAGAAAAGAAAGTGAAGCTTTCTCAGGGGCAGAAAGACAGGCTGAGGAAGAAGAGGAAGAAGGCAAGAGAATATCTGGAGAAAATTTTGTCTTCAGGTTCACCGGACAGATTGAATAAGAGTTCTGATGAATCAACTAACTCGATTGCAAAGTCAAGCAAGACGAATTCATCGGATACAAATCTGAGGACGAAAGAAGAAAAGAAGAAGAAGAAGAAAATGGTCGTCGATGAATCTGATGTGTCAAAGTCAGACAAGCCACCATCAGGCGATGAATCTTACGTCTCAAAGTCAGACAAGCCACATTCAGGCAATGATTCTGGTTCGTCAAAGCCAGAAGAGCCCGTTGTTGAGGTAAAATCTGAGAATTTAGGTTTAACAATGGATGATGCAAATTTTCCATCATTGTTGAACAAGAATTCAAAATCACCCAAGGCTGGTCAGGCTTGGGTGAATCTTTTCAAATAGAAAAACCTGACTTGCCGGAGTTCCCAGGTTGGTAAGAGTGGAACATGAATCGGTATCTTTCTTGAGAAATTTCACTCTGGTGATTTTTCGCCTTACATGTGGTAAATCAGGGACATTAAGTTGTACTTGATTTCCTACAAGTGTTTGTGTTGATAGAATCTTGAATTGTTAAATTTTTCAAAATGGTTAAAGGAGAACAAAGTGATGAAGTAATCCCCTAACCAACAAGTGGTTTGTTAATTCAACAAAACTAATTTTCCGAAAGAAACATTTGATTAAAACAAACTTAAGTGTTTTGAAATCACAATGGGAAAATAGTTTGTTGTCAGGGGGAGTTCTGATTGTTTATGCCATGTGGATGGCGAATTGAAGTAATTCGATATCGGTTGTCAGTTTGTTTTCAAATTTTCCTTGAAAATCAAAATTGAAACATATTTTGATTTTAGGGGGAGAAAAATTTTAAAAAAAATTAGAAAATTTGAAAATGCCAAAAACATTGAAAAAGCAAAAATGAGTTTTGTTGAGATAAGAGGAAATGATAGTAGATCAGTAGACTATCACAGCATGCTAAAGAAATGAAATGTCAAATGTGATAATCGGTCTCACTAAAGATGTGACGATAGGCTCAGCTAGACTAGTAGATTTACGATAACGATACAAACATAAATGAAAAAGCCTAGTTCTAGTGGAAAACATGGTTGAAAGCATAGTACTTAGTTTTGTCCTTCTTGACTGTGTAGCTACTCAGTAATCGCTGAATGTCGAAAGACATAAAAACCGGTCAGTTTGTGAACTTTCACAACTTGCTGAAAAGTCACTGTGATTTTGTGCATTTTATTTTGCAAAGACTTAAACTTGTTTTATTTCTTTATTTTGTTTAAGCATCGGACATCCTCTGCGTATACGTGAGTATCGACCTGGATGTTGTTGCCTAAACGTTCTGCTTTATTTTCTTTGGTGTTTCATTTAAGCTTTGGATCACCTCTGCGTATACGGGAGTATCGACCTGGTGGTTAAAGCCTAAACAACTTCAACTTGTTTTATTTTCTTATTTTGTTTAAACATTGGACTTTCTCTGCGTATACGGAAGTATCGACCTGATTGTTAATGTTTAAACATTATGCTTTGTTTTCGCACATATCACAGTTGATGAAAGTTTAAAGGCATTACTTGAGTTAGTGTATTGCATGATGAGGGGATATGCTGAGATCGTGGGGTCCATAAGAATTTAGTGCAAAATTAATATACCTTAAAGTATCGGTAAGCATGTCGAAAGTTTTTAGATTGAGCTTAAGAGGACAAACATATCGTCAATCTACGTGAATCGTTTAAAACTTAAAATGTCAAAAGCTTAACGGTGCTTGTGATGTGTCTCATAAACTGATATGATCCTCTTACACAAACTCACCAAAAATATTGTTTGTAGATATTTCTTTACTGCATTTCTTTAAAATCAAAAATCCAAAAATATTGTGTTTTAGCTTAAATTTTGTAAAATACAAAAAGATTTTCGACAACTGATGTTGGAAAGCGGATTTTCAAAATTCCAAGTGCTAAACATGATGAACTACATTGGGTTGGGAGAATATGTTGAAAATTTTGAATGTCATATACAAATGTTTTGAAAGATTGTGTGTTTAGTTAATCAAGGTCATTCATTTGAACTTGATGTAACTAGTATGTTTGTTGAATAAATGATGTTTACCAGTAAGTTTCTTAAATACAACTGTTATAAATTTGTGAAACTTATGTTGAAGTAGAGGAAGTGCAGGTTAAACAGGTTTTGGACTTCATTATTCCTACGGAAGCTAATTGTCAAAGTTTGAACCAGATTAAGACCTCAGATTCTAGCATACTGAGAGGGGGAGTCTGTGAAAGGGGGAATCTGGATCAACAGTTAAAGGGGAAGACTGAAGATGAAGCCAGGACAAGATCTTGAACCAGAGTAGATAGAGTTTTTACGATGTGAAGACAGAGTTGGAGATAGGACCAAGACTGAAGACTCAGAGCCGAAAACTTCGTCAACATCCAAGGGGGAGTCTGTTGGTGCATGAGATGTCTGTTGACTACGTTTACATAGGTTAAGATAGTCGATATTGGAACTTGAAAGTCAAATTAGGGTTTAATGATGTTAATTTCGCTCATAATGACATGTTAGTCATTAAAAGCGAAATCAGATCTTAGTATTTCGCTTATATGTACATTTGTTAGTTAGTGATTTCACTTTTAGGGTAATTAGGGATTTCACTCATAGGTCTTAGGGGGTTTCGCTTATTTGAACACATGGGGTTTCGCTCATAAGGTCTGTCTTATGAGCGAAATCAGTCAACTATATATACCTGTCATGTGTTTTCAGTTGTAACTTTTGGAGCGAAATCATCTCATGTGCTAGGCAACGAAATTCTGTCAAATTGTAATAAAAAAGCATCAATAGAGAAGGAAATTGAAAGGAAAAGCCGTTGTTACCTTGTATACACTGATTCCCCCTTTGTACACAAAGATGAACTACCTTGACTGACTTTTCAGGGTCACAAACCGGTCCAACACGGCCGAACACCACCCCAAGCACCACCATCATCATCTTTCATTCTTCATACAATCCACACATATACAAAGGTGTAAGAAGGTGTATAAGGAAGCTTGGAGCTCTTGGAAGTTGAAGGACCACTCACACAAGCTTTTATCCACTTCATTTTCATCTTGTGATCATCCCTAGCCTTGAGCTAGTAATAAGATCATTCTACACTCTTTTTACATCTTGTTTTGGTGGTTAAAGAATGATACAAGTTGTTAATCATGAAGAACACCATGAATCTTGAACATCAAACTTGAAGATAAGACTAAAATGAAACACCCTAACACGTAATAACTTAAAAACGACGCAACGGAAAAAGAGCCTAAAAAAATTATTTTCTTGACAATCATAAATCATTCGAATCAACTTGATTTAAATCTTTTACATTATTCATACCTAATCAAGAAAATTACATTACAAATGGTTTCCAACATGTGATCACATCCCCATACAATCCTTGATCTTGACTCGACCCTCGATCACTAGTCCGCCATGAATATCTGACTAACCTGCGGTCACCCGACACGTTAATAATTGGAGACATCATATTCATTAGTATAAAAACATAAAAATATACATAACCACTTAGTAATCTATCATTTTATACAACTCCGATATAATATTCTTTTGAGTTCATTCTTTACACCAAACGTCCAATCTTTGTAAGCCCAATACTTACGTATCTGCATTCATGTTCCATTCTCAAGGCACTCCATTAGTAAAGTGACTATTCAAACATGTTAGAGCTATATATATACATATATATAAGATCCTTTCTTTCATGCACAACAAATCCTACTTCATGGATAAGTACCTACACACGTATGTTCACACACATTTCATACCTACATACATACATGCATACATAAACACGTCTATACGTACATGCTTACATACATACATATAGTTATACAATGCATATAACATAGTTAGATAGCCTTCACACAAGTTTGGAGTTAAAGAATGCGAAAAATAAGAAAGAACCAGCGATTGGCGTAAGAAGAAACCCATCTGGCGCAACCTTGTGCCAGTTCTGGCGCAATACAGAAGACATCAATCAGGGGCGCAACCTTGTGCCAGGGGGGGCGCAACCTTGCGCCTGGTTCAGACCTGCAACTTTCAGCTTAACGAATTTTTACCATTTTGGTCATAACTTTCTCATTTCTTGTCCGTTTTACGATCCGTTTCTTCCTACATGATCGTAAATTAATATTCTATCATGTGAACTTGAAATCCAACATCCGGGTTAAGGAAATTCTTAAGTTATACTTTTTCGGCTTATTATTCATTTACGAATTATTGACCCGTTCATACATTTATCAACATAACATGTTTATTTGACCTTAATTTAATACAAACCTTATAATTTCAAGGTCGTCTATCATATAAGGTTCAATTCCCGGATTCCTAACATCTTCATAACCCACTTTTGCTCAAAAGCTTATATTGACCCATTAAGGGTATTTACGCGTTTTTAAGGTCTTTGACTTACAAAAATCATACTCCTCACTCACACACTGGTCCAAAGCGTTCACTTAATCAATTAACTTGTTTCCAAACAACTTTTAAAATCGCTTGCCCGATATGCCTATCAAGGGCATTTTAGTCAACTTTGTTCCGTCCTTTACGACAAAGGACTTCATTACACATTTTACAATTCCCATGATTTAACTACAACTCTTATCGCACATACCTGGCTCGCATCAAGGCTATGACCCGCTTTAATAATGGCAACGCAAACACTTTCGCTATACATTTTGTGAATTCATAATACTTGACAAAACAATTCATTAGTTAATAACGCCAAATGGTGACATCTCCACCATTTGACCCGTTAAATCTAAATGTCCATTTTACCCTTGTAGGGTTTTAATTATTCATTATCCCATCCATGTAACTTATTTCTTCGTTAACTTGTAACTAGAATTACCATAATACCCTTTTCACCCTTTAAAAACATCAACCTTAATTTCTTATCATACCCACATATTCCGACCCGTATCAAATACTTGTCGGAACATCATACTTCACATATTTACTTACCAAGTTCGTATTCAATGCAATGAATAGATATTCTACAAAAAGGGGTGTAAGCTTTACTTACCTCACATCCAAATATGCTTCCCGTGCGCATAAGTCCCATTTGACCCGCTTCTTTCCCAAGCTTCCTTGCCGCTTACCAAGCATCAACTATCATATATCATTCTTATGATAGTTAGTTTATTCATCATTCGTCACAACCCTTTCATCACACGGATCTTATATGGAATTTATCATTCAACCTTATAACATGCTAATCCATCATTTCTTATCCGATTTCTTTAAACATTCACACACACGTGTGATTTCAAACATCATTAACATAAGTAAATCATCATTTTCATCACCTTATCTAAAACCCACTTCATAACTACTTTGTTAATCACTTACAAGTGATCTAGTCTCAGTTACCTCATAATTTCATCATACATTTGGTGAGTATACTACCTCCTAAGAATAGTGTACAACTAATTCATGCGTATTCTTCTAATCTCACACATAATTCATCAAATCCTCCTACTAATTAACATGTATCATCCACACATAAACATTCAAATATATTATCATCATATTTCTTTCAATTCCTCTAACAAGAATCCATATTACTCACATAATACATCAACATTCAACAAGAATTAGACATGGATGATGATTCAAGTCATCATTCTCACCATAACTAATGGGTTTCACCTCTAAGCATCAAATTAATCTAAATCTTGCATAGCCCATGTTCTATATGATGATTCTAACATATCCTCATACTGAATTTCATACCAATTCACAATTTACAACATAACCCACTTCGTGCATAATCACCAGTCTAACTTTTAAGACATACCTTACGATCCCCTTGTGAAGGTGATCATTAATCCATGTTCCTTCTTGAATTTGAGCTACAATTAACCCTTCAATTTGGTGATCTTCATAATTAGGGTTTGTGAACTTTCATGGAGCTCCTGGCTCTTTCTCGAACACATGTACGTGTGTGTGTGTTTGTGTGTGTATTTTGTAATTAAATTCATCTTTCATTTTACCCCACTTTAGTCCCTCAAGTTGCCACTAATTATATTTGGCACAACCTTCATCCTCTAATTGTTTCTACCATACTCTTAACTCGGTTAAATAACCTAGTCATTTATTTCTTGATGTACCATATCAGAACATTTAACGATTATAAACATTCGGGTTTTGGGGTGTTACAAGTCTACCCCCCTTAAATAAGGTTTCGTCCCCGAAACCTTTCTCACTTCCATTTACATATACACATATCTATGTTTGACTTTATGGTCACATCATAATTATAAGTAATCATCCTATCTCATTTCATAATTATTTATACAATTGACTTCTTCCTAACAAGTCTATACTTTCCATGCCATACTTCCACGTAACCTTCTCATTTCCTTGACCGTTTAGTAACAGTTCAATGTACATATTCATTCAAACTTATAATAATGCTTACTTTCATATGATCCGTTTATAACAATTCTAATAACTTCATCTCATACTTTAAGATCACATTCTATACATATATTACATAATATTTAATTTTGTTTCGTTATCGCAACGAAATTAGTATTTCATAGTCATGCATTCGTGCTTAACTCCAAAGTTAACATCATTCTTCATTTTCTATAGTTATTTGTACCATACATATTCTTATGTTACCTTCAACTCACCATATTCATTATACATTACTATTCCTCTCATTTCATGCATTATTTAATTTGCATAAGCCCACGTGTCACGCAAACTCATTATACGAGAGTTTAACCAATTCTCAAAATTTTTACTCAAAACCCTTGAGATTCACTTCTTAATGACATAGTTTTCTTCTTATGTCAACTATTAGGAATCAAACATTCCATACTATACCATACTCATTCCACCATTCATTTTGTAGGACGTTTTCAATTTATTAATTCGTACTTATCCGTCATAAATTAAAACATTTTACTTACCTCGATTTCATTCCATACTTCGGCGATCCGTAAATCAGGCCTGTCCATATTCTTCACGAGTACTAGCCGTACCAGGCTAGATTTTGTTCATCCATGTAATGTGACTCTAATCTTACACGTCTTTCCACCAATTCAATTGGTTTCATCACATCAAGGGTTCTAACATTATCATCAACAAATTTAGCAGTTAGCACATTTCATTTCTCACACGAAATTATTTCATTCTAGTTACTTATTTCGTCAACCTTCATTTGACTTTTCAAGGCTACACTGATATTTCTTAATTATCGTATATGTATTGAGGCACACGTTCGTACTTCTTTCCATTCATGCTTACTTGCAAAAACATTCATTACATCATTTCGGCATTCTTAACAAAACTTATCCTTCTTGTTCATACTTAAATCATTGTCCGGGTCGTAGCCCGGCATTTATTATGACTCCTAAGTGTCGAGTACTAACACATTTAACACATAACTTGTTCAAAACTTCTTTCTTTCGTCTTAAAATTTAGGTTTGTGTGCCAATTACGATCATTCTTTCATTCAGTTACTTTACATTTACTCATATGACTATTTTGACGCAACCAAGGTCAAACTATCGGCACATTCTGATGTGGGCTAATTTCATCCTTTTTATATTTTTTTAAGTCCGTCATGCGGATTCAAACGTTACATCCATGTCTTTCATTACTTCTATGTTTCAAATCCGTCCAGCGGTTCCAACGTACCATTCGTACCTTTTCTTCCTTCTATGATTTAAATCCATCTAACGGATTCAAACATATCATTCACATCTTTCATTCCTTACATGTGTTGAATCCGTCTCGCGGATTCAGACATATCATTTCTACATTTCATTTCCTTGAATCCGTTTTATGGATTCAAACATTCCATTCATGCCTTTCATTCCTTGAATCCGTCTCGCGGATTTAAACAGGTCATTCATACTTCATTCCTTTCATGCTTCGAATCCGTCCCGCGGATTCTAACATATCATTCATACTTTCATTCCTGAAAGTCTTACATTTCTCTTTACCCTCACGTCCACCTACTACCTAATTCTAACGGACATACGTGTAACAATTATCACGGTCTCACGAACGTCATATGTTTCTTGTGTACTGGCCAGGTACACAATCCACATACTAGTTTCGTGTCTTCGTATAATTGTCACCTTATGTCCGAGGAATTAGGTTTCGGCACGTGTAACATTTTCAAAACTTCATTACCATTCTATTATTATATTTCATTTAAAATTTTCCTTCACTTGATAGATTTTATCATCACATGCACCCACATGTTAACTTTACGTACCTGGGGTCAATTCGTCTTATTACATGCCTTGGTGCCGATCCTAGACCGCATTCACAGATCATCCTCTCCAAGCAATTATGCTTACCTTACACGTAACATACTGTTAGTTTTCTTCAAATACATACTTAAGCACATACTTGCCTTTCCTTCTACCTTTAGATCTTGATCGAGTCTCGGATTATACGGGTTCCTTGTCACAAGAGCACACAGGTTTGAGTTCAAGTATTTACCTCCTCATACTTGATTTCCCTCAAACCATGGCTCTGATACCAACTTGAAACACCCTAACACGTAATAACTTAAAAACGACGCAACGGAAAAAGAGCCTAAAAAAATTATTTTCTTGACAATCATAAATCATTCGAATCAACTTGATTTAAATCTTTTACATTATTCATACCTAATCAAGAAAATTACATTACAAATGGTTTCCAACATGTGATCACATCCCCATACAATCCTTGATCTTGACTCGACCCTCGATCACTAGTCCGCCATGAATATCTGACTAACCTGCGGTCACCCGACACGTTAATAATTGGAAACATCATATTCATTAGTATAAAAACATAAAAATATACATAACCACTTAGTAATCTATCATTTTATACAACTCCGATATAATATTCTTTTGAGTTCATTCTTTACACCAAGCGTCCAATCTTTGTAAGCCCAATACTTACGTATCTGCATTCATGTTCCATTCTCAAGGCACTCCATTAGTAAAGTGACTATTCAAACATGTTAGAGCTATATATATACATATATATAAGATCCTTTCTTTCATGCACAACAAATCCTACTTCATGGATAAGTACCTACACACGTATGTTCACACACATTTCATACCTACATACATACATGCATACATAAACACGTCTATACGTACATGCTTACATACATACTTATAGTTATACAATGCATATAACATAGTTAGATAGCCTTCACACAAGTTTGGAGTTGAAGAATGCGAAAAATAAGAAAGAACCAGCGATTGGCGCAAGAAGAAACCCATCTGGCGCAATACAGAAGACATCAATCAGGGGCGCAACCTTGTGCCAGGGGGGGCGCAACCTTGCGCCTGGTTCAGACCTGCAACTTTCAGCTTAACGAATTTTTACCATTTTGGTCATAACTTTCTCATTTCTTGTCCGTTTTACGATCCGTTTCTTCCTACATGATCGTAAATTAATATTCTATCATGTGAACTTGAAATCCAACATCCGGGTTAAGGAAATTCTTAAGTTATACTTTTTCGGCTTATTATTCATTTACGAATTATTGACCCGTTCATACATTTATCAACATAACATGTTTATTTGACCTTAATTTAATACAAACCTTATAATTTCAAGGTCGTCTATCATATAAGGTTCAATTCCCGGATTCCTAACATCTTCATAACCCACTTTTGCTCAAAAGCTTATATTGACCCGTTAAGGGTATTTACGCGTTTTTAAGGTCTTTGACTTACAAAAATCATACTCCTCACTCACACACTGGTCCAAAGCGTTCACTTAATCAATTAACTTGTTTCCAAACAACTTTTAAAATCGCTTGCCCGATATGCCTATCAAGGGCATTTTAGTCAACTTTGTTCCGTCCTTTACGACAAAGGACTTCATTACACATTTTACAATTCCCATGATTTAACTACAACTCTTATCGCACATACCTGGCTCGCATCAAGTCTATGACCCGCTTTAATAATGGCAACGCAAACACTTTCGCTATACATTCTGTGAATTCATAATACTTGACAAAACAATTCATTAGTTAATAACTCCAAATGGTGACATCTCCACCATTTGACCCGTTAAATCTAAATGTCCATTTTACCCTTGTAGGGTTTTAATTATTCATTATCCCATCCATGTAACTTATTTCTTCGTTAACTTGTAACCAGAATTACCATAATACCCTTTTCACCCTTTAAAAACATCAACCTTAATTTCTTATCATACCCACATATTCCGACCCGTATCAAATACTTGTCGGAACATCATACTTCACATATTTACTTACCATGTTCGTATTCAATGCAATGAATATATATTCTACAAAAAGGGGTGTAAGCTTTACTTACCTCACATCCAAATATGCTTCCCGTGCGCATAAGTCCCATTTGACCCACTTCTTTCCCAAGCTTCCTTGCCGCTTACCAAGCATCAACTATCATATATCATTCTTATGATAGTTAGTTTATTCATCATTCGTCACAACCCTTTCATCACACGGATCTTATATGGAATTTATCATTCAACCTTATAACATGCTAATCCATCATTTCTTATCCGATTTCTTTAAACATTCACACACACGTATGATTTCAAACATCATTAACATAAGTAAATCATCATTTTCATCACATTATCTAAAACCCACTTCATAACTACTTTGTTAATCACTTACAAGTGATCTAGTCTCAGTTACCTCATAATTTCATCATACATTTGGTGAGTATACTACCTCCTAAGAATAGTGTACAACTAATTCATGCGTATTCTTCTAATCTCACACATAATTCATCAAATCCTCCTACTAATTAACATGTATCATCCACACATAAACATTCAAACATATTATCATCATATTTCTTTCAATTCCTCTAACAAGAATCCATATTACTCACATAATACATCAACATTCAACAAGAATTAGACATGGATGATGATTCAAGTCATCATTCTCACCATAACTAATGGGTTTCACCTCTAAGCATCAAATTAATCTAAATCTTGCATAGCCCATGTTCTATATGATGATTCTAACATATCCTCATACTGAATTTCATACCAATTCACAATTTACAACATAACCCACTTCGTGCATAATCACCAGTCTAACTTTTAAGACATACCTTACGATCCCCTTGTGAAGGTGATCATTAATCCATGTTCCTTCTTGAATTTGAGCTACAATTAACCCTTCAATTTGGTGATCTTCATAATTAGGGTTTGTGAACTTTCATGGAGCTCCTGGCTCTTTCTCGAACACATGTACGTGTGTGTGTGTGTTTGTGTGTGTATTTTGTAATTAAATTCATCTTTCATTTTACCCCACTTTAGTCCCTCAAGTTGCCACTAATTATATTTGGCACAACCTTCATCCTCTAATTGTTTCTACCATACTCTTAACTCGGTTAACTAACCTAGTCATTTATTTCTTGATGTACCATATCAGAACATTTAACGATTATAAACATTCGGGTTTTGGGGTGTTACATGATTATGATGTTGATCATCATATGATCTTGGCTAGATAGTGATTAAAGACATAATCTAGCAAGATGAAAGGATGATTATGTTGAAGATCAAAGTAATCATCCATATGTAAATCATGAACTCGAAGTGTAAATTGTTTTTCTTGTAAAATGATGATAAAAGTGAACATAAAGTCTTGTAAATCTATGATTTCAAGAATGATTTTTCAAGAAACCAAGTTAAAAATACAAGTTTTACCT
Source organism: Helianthus tuberosus (assembly GCA_030545235.1). Taxonomy (NCBI): domain Eukaryota; kingdom Viridiplantae; phylum Streptophyta; class Magnoliopsida; order Asterales; family Asteraceae; genus Helianthus; species Helianthus tuberosus. The sequence continues at coordinate 170,226,487 of CM060369.1, forward strand.
AAGCTTGGTTCTTAAAGAGATTAACCACATTTTTAGTGGTTAAACAAGTGTAGAAATATATATGTAGCAAGAAAAACTCAAGAAGAAACATTTTTAGAAAATCTATTTACAAGTTGTAAAGAACTAATTTCTTTAATAATGATGTTTTTAAATAAATAACCACACTTTAAAGGGTAACTAAGCTTACTAAACACCTTAGTAAGTTACTACAAATTCTTGTAAACTTTCAAGTTCATGAAGTAGTAAATCATGCTTGATTTTGGCAAATTGGTAAGTATTGTTTGATGTGTTGATGATTGTGATGATTTATAAAAGAAAATTATATGCTTTGAAAGCATGGAAACCTCCATTTTTAGGGGAAACTATGGTAAAATTTTTCTAGAAATTTAATACTTAGAAAAATATTTTTAAGCAAATATTTGCAAGTATATTTGAAACCATGAATTTTCATATAAAGTTTGCCTTAATTTTTGTTACAAAAATTATAAATACTGTAGGTTGGTTTTTGATAATAAAAGTGACTAAATATGTATTTAGGAAATATATATTTAGTTGTCACCATGTGTGTGATTATTTGTATATTATGTGTATTAGTTATATTATTTTAGGACTTGAAATAATATAACTCACCAAAATAGCAAGAAATTACAATCCAAAATATTACCAAAATTCCAAGAATTAAATATACAAATTATACCAAAAATATTGGAAAAACCGAACAAGGAATATAACTTACAAAAATATTCCGGAATTCAATTTATAAGTATATTTTGGTAAACGGTATTTTGGACACCAAAAGAACAAAAATATGATTTTCATAATTACTACAAAAATATATCATATTTTTTTGACAAGGAGAAAATATATTATTTATGGGTAAATAAAAATATATATTTTCTTGAAATTATTAAGAAGATATTATTTTTTGGAGAAAATATATTTTCTTAAATAAACTTGGAACATATTAATTTTGGATGAAAAATGGGTTTTCATATATTTTCTAAGTTAGACTTGAAAATATATTATTTTTGAGATTTATATGAAAATATAAATATTTTTTCCAAGAAAGAATTATAAATAATTTTTCTATGTAATATTTCTTAAAATATATATTTTGAGAATATATATTGATGGATTTTTATTAGATATATTATTCCAGAAAAATTAATACGAAAATTAAGTATAAGAATACATAATAAACACAATAAAAATACGTATTCTCGTACGTATAAATACACACCAGAATACGCCACCGATACTTGGCAAAAATATACAAGTATAAGAATACGGGTATGAATACACCCATCCTTTGGAAATTATACATGTACAAATACATAAGTGTGACAAGTTAAAATATATTATTTTAACCATTATTCCAAAATTTGATAAATATAATTTATGTTAAAATATTTATTATTTTGATAAATAATTATATAACTTGGAATAATTTTGATGACGCAATGTAATGTAACTCAAAGACACTAATTAATACTAAGTCAAGGCACGACCCGCTCGTCTAATAGACCGTAGTACATTGTAGGTAGTCGTGTACACCAGTAGAAGCTTTAAGTTACAGTTGGATACGAAGAACACAAGATTGTGAGTTCATGTCCCCCTTTTCTTTTAACTGCTTTGTTTTATAACTTCGGGGGTGAAGTACATGTTACAAAATGTTTACAAACGATTACAATTGGTATGGTAAGCTAAGGAACGTAGTGTTGGATCATGTGAATGGGTAGGCGCACACTTAAGACCATTAATCCTCGTATTTGGATTGAGGGACATGAGTGATAGATCTATTTGGGTGTAGCGAGCCCAAACCCATGTGGACCGGGGTTTGGCTCATGAGGTGACTATGTCTTACAGCCGGAAGCCCGGTATAAAATCTGCGAGGTTTGAACCTTCCTATGTCGTTGCACACATGTCAATGGCCTTGCAAACCATTAATTGATATGTTTCCTTGTTGCTTTCATACCGGGATTTACAAATACACACATACATACAATGATTTCAAAGGTTTATTCGTGCACATATACAAACACATGAACTCGCTCAACTTTTGTTGATGTTTTCAAACTACATGTATTTCAGGAAACTAAGTATGGATCTGGTGGGCGTTGGAAGTTTTCAAGGGTTGTTTGGAATAAAAGATGTCATCCGGTGTCTAAGGGTTTGGGGTTGTGGATCTTATCCTGGATAAGATACATAGTCCAAAACCTAATTTTTAATGGTATCTTTTGTCGAGTCCTTATGGAACTCTAAAACAATTTGAATGGTTTGTAATTTGGATTTGAAGTCTGTGTTTGGATATTAAGACAATGTTGTTGTGATGTTTTAAACTTAATCTATGGATGAACATATTTGGTTTTATCATATAGTTTTTTGTTATGGTAGAATGCAATGATATTAAGCAAGTCACACATAATCACGCTTCCGCAAAAGTCAGGGTGTGACTGTTTGGTATCAGAGTTTCGATTGTAGCGAACTAGGATTCTTTCTCGAGTCTAGAATATAATCATTCAGGCTCTCATGAAAATGTTTTCACAAAGTGTTTTCATTGCATACACAAAACGCCCAGATCTATGGAACAAACATTTTTGCGAAAGGAAAGACACGAAACACAATGCAAGGTCACAGTTGTGGTTTAGTCTGGGATAGACTAGGAAAGTTAGAGAAGGATTTCATGAGGAATAACGAGGATACATGATTTCATGATACATTGTGTTTGATTGCATAGTAAGTAATAGTGGTTGATATATGTGCATACGTTATGATTGTTATGTTACAGGCATTATGTCTTCATCCGAGAGCGGATTGTCCAACGCCGATGACCCTATGGCTATTTGCTCCGATGAAAAGATCGCACCAGAGCCGGAGATCTATACATCAGATACTGAGAGCGACCCAGACATGCTATCAGACGACGAGGATGACTTTCAGCCGTTCGCGTTGCCTGACTTTGGAGATGACTTACCCCTTGCTGATGGTATTCCAGACGAGGATCCTTTTGTTGTTCCCATTCCAGTCCATGATCATCTCATCATCGGTCATCCCGATGGTGAGCATATTGTGGCTCCGATCCTCGCTCCTGTTCCTCTCGTGGTCATCCCTCCTGAGGATTGGCCTTTTGATGATTTGTTTGATGATGACGTTGATCTGTTTGTTGATGGTCCTCTTGATGACACCCATGGTGATGGAGAGATAGACGAGGACGTTGTTGCTATTCCACTTTCTGAGATTCCTTTTATTGAGTTTTCCTCTGATTCTAGTTTACACTCCATTTCAGATTCCTTTGAGTCTGTGACGTCTTCAGCCTTGCAGGCGGTTGGATTACGACGCTATGCCACTGATTCTGATGATGATACTGCTATGTCAGTTGCACCATCTCCTCCACACGATCCCGAGCTTGGTCCTGAGCCAGATCTTGCTCCTGTTGATTAGCCTGATGTTGCACCTGCTGATCCTGAGCCCATACCTGATCATGACCCTATTCCTTTTGGTTTACCAGACATTGCACCACTTATTCCTGACCCAGTTCCTGCACCTGTTGACCCTCCTGTTGTTAAGCCATTCATTCATCCACCCACACCCACACCCGCACCCGCTGATGTTGCTTCTTTTCCCCCTATGGAGTCCGATGTCCATCGCACCGACTTACCTATTGTTTTCCTTTAGGACATCCCTACACCCTGTCCAGGGGAAGGTACGTCAGGCTAGCAGCCTAGTCATGATCCTTATGCTTCAGCAGCTTTTCCACAGATCCCTCAGTCTGCACCGTTTGCTCCTTTATACTTCTTCACCACTTGATGAGCCATTCCGATGGTCCCCACGGTATTCTATGCCGATTTCAGATCCATATCATCCCTCTCAGTTTGTTGATTATACAAGGGATGAGTTACTTTTATCACTTCAGCTCCAGTTTGAGATTATGAGCCGCACGATTTTGGAGCTTGAGCTGACTCCGCGTCCCAAACCGTGTCCTTGTCAGCGTACTTTTGTTCCCCCACGTTCGTCACCGTCTCCATTTGCACATCCACCTGCACCTCTTACTCCTTTTCCAGAGTTTGATACTCGATTCTTTACAGTCGAGCAGCAGATCAGTTACTTACTTTTACGTGTCTATGAGCTTGAGGATGAGCTTGCGCATGTGCGCAGCTTGCTTTTCTTCCCTCCACCTCCTCCACCACCATCAGCATAGTGGTTTTTGGTTTTATGCAGATTGCATTACTTTTAGTGAGAGCACTACTATTGAGCAGAGGTTGTGAAGACGTTTTGTAGACCACCTTTTGATTATATGACATTTGTGTAGTGACAGACTTATTGGGCAAGGGTAGTGTGACCCTGTGTCCCTTTTGATGTGATACTTTGTAAACAATGTAACTGTGGTCAATGATTAATGAAAGCTCAATCGTCATGTTCTCACTAAACAAATTGTTGAATTACGTGTTTATGTTGTGATTGCGGTGTTACGTGCTTGCTTGCTATGATAAATGCTATTATATATACGTACTATTTATTTTTTAGCGAATAAGACCTGACCTATACAATCTTCTTCTTAGAAGATGCCTCCTCAAAGGAACACTCAGTTGCCCACAACCGAGGCTGAATTACCAGAAAGCATTTCACAAGTAATCGCACAACATGAGGCCCTTCGCTCTGAACACAGCGGAGGCACCTTAGGGAATAACCCACCTAACGGTAATGTTTAAGTCACCTAAGACATATTACAATACGTTTGGACATTCCATGTGTGCTTTGCTAATGTTTCTGTGAATGACGTTGCTCATGTACAGGTTGTACTTACAAGCAGTTTTTAGACTGCAAGCCTCTGAACTTCGACGGTAATGGAGGTGCCGTATCTTTTGTGAGATGGACTGAGAAGACAGATTCTGTGTTGCGGATGAGCAAGTGTGCACTAGAGCATCAGGTTACGTACATCTCTGGACTGTTCTTAGATGAGGCTCTGTCATGGTGGAACCTTCAGGTTCAAACTTTGGGTGAAGCTGCAGCGTATGCTTTGACATGGGATGAGTTGAAAGAGCTGATGCGAAAGAAGTACTGTTCGAGGGCAGAAATTCAAAAATTAGAAACTGAATTTTGGAATCTGAAGATGGATGGTCCTAAGATAGCTGAGTATATGCAGAGGTTCCATGATTTATCTCACGTGGTCCCCTACTTGGTAGAACCAGAGTTCAAGAGGATTGAACGTTTCATTTGGGGATTGGCGCCCCAGATTCTAAGCATGGTGACAACATCCAAGCCTCCAACAATCACTGAGGCGATCGAGTTGAGCGTGGCACTGATAGAGGAAGCCATTAGACTGGGAAAGTTCTCAATTTCTGAGACCTAGAAGAAAGAGACTCATGTGGAGTCGTCTGGGGAAAACAAGAGAAAGTTTTCGAATTTAAAGAAGGGTACCCAAGGAAACAACAACAATGCTAATAAGCGGAGAGATGCGAACCCACCAGCCGAGGTCAAGACTGGTGCTACCAATGTTGAGAGCAGAGGAAAAGGGTATATGGGCACACTGCCTAAATGTGATGTATGTCAGTTTCATCATGCTGGTCGATGCAGAGTTGGAAAGTGTGAAACATGTGGAAAAATTGGTCATTCAAAGGAAACCTGTTAGTATGGAAACGGACACGGGAACGGTGGGCAAGGAGGAAGTGGAAATGGTACTGGCAACCGTGGTGGAAACGGTTATGGGAATAGAAACCAAGGTGGAAACAATAATCATGGAGGTAATGGAAACCGGAATGGAAATGGAAACCAGGCGGGAAATGGAAACCGCGGAAGAAATAATAACAACAATCAAGGTGGTAACGGAAACGGACGAGGCCAAGGTTGTTATGGCTGTGGTGATGTAGGGCACTTCAAGCGGGATTGCCCAAAGAATAACCAAGCTCGTGGAAGAGTTTTCAACATTTGAGCTAGGAAAGCTGGCCAAGATCCGAACGTAGTCACTGGTACGTTCCCTATTAATCAACATTTTGCATCTGTGCGTTCCCTATTAATCAACATTTTGCATATGTGCTATTTGATACCGGTGCCGACTATAGCTTCGTATCTCTAGAGTTTAAGAATATACTTGGTTTAGTAGCAAGTAAGTTAGATATCCCGTACTCGATAGAACTAGCTAATGGAAAGCTAGTAGAAGCTAATGAAGTGATTAGAGGCTGTGTGATAGAGCTTGGAGAGTGTGAGTTTACGCTTGATCTTCTGCCAGTTGAATTGAGAAGCTTCGACGTAGTAGTTGGGATGGATTGGTTGTCGAGTAATCGAGCTGAGATTGTATGCCATGAGAAGGTTATCCGCATCCCGATGGCGAATGAAGAGACGATCGTGATTCACGGGGAGAAGCAGGATATGCCTCTACGGATGATTAGTTGTTTGAAGGCACGAAGGTTTTTGCGTAAACGATGTGTTGGCTTCTTAGCTCATGTCGTTGACTAAGAGTCCGAAGAACCGAAGCTGGAAGATATCCCTGTGGTAAGGGAATATCCTGAGGTCTTCCACGAAGACTTGCCAGGATTACCACCCCAACGACAAGTCGAGTTCCACATTGAATTGGTTCCAGGCGCCGCGCCTGTAGCCACGGCCCCTTATCGACTTACGCCTTCAGAGATGCAAGATTTGTCATCGCAGCTTCAGGAGCTACTGGACAAGGGATTCATAAGACCAAACTTCTCACCTTGGGGAGCTCTAGTGTTGTTTGTCAGGAAGAAGGACGGTAGTTTTCGTATGTGCACCGACTACCGGGAGCTAAACAAGTTAACCATCAAGAATCAGTATCCCCTGCCGAGGATTGATGATTTGTTCGACCAACTTCAAGGTTCAAGTTACTATTCCAAGATCGATCTTCGATCAGGTTATCACCAGCTGCGGATTCAAGAAAAGAGTATACCCAAGACTGCTTTCAGAACTCGTTATGGACATTACGAGTTTCTAGTAATGTCGTTTGGTTTGACAAACGCGCTGGCAGTGTTTATGGATTTGATGAATCGGGTTTGCAAGCCATATCTCGATAAATTCGTGATTGAATTTTTCGATGATATTTTGATCTATTCGCGGACAAAGGTAGATCATGAGCAATACCTCAGAGCCATCTTAGAGCTGTTAAAGAAGGAGAGACTCTATGCTAAGTTCTCGAAGTGCGAATTTGGTTACGCGAAGTGCAGTTCCTTGGTCACGTGGTGAATAAAAATGGAATTCATGTGGATCCCACCAAGATCGAGGCCATTAAGAATTGGGAAACTCCAAAGACGCCAACCGAGATCCGACAGTTTCTGGGTTTAGCAGGGTACTATCGCAGATTCATTGAGGATTTCTCCAAGATTGCTCAACCGCTGACCTCCCTTACTCAATAGGATAGGAAATATGAATGGGGAGATAAACAAGAAGAAGCTTTTCAACTGCTTAAGAATAAGCTTTGCGATGCACCTATTTTATCCCAACCCGAAGGCACAGACGACTTCGTGGTGTATTGTGACGCCTCGCGTCAGGATAATGCAGCGACAGAAGGTTATCGCTTATGCTTCGCGCCAATTAAAGGTCCATGAGAAGAACTACACCACGCATGATTTGGAATTAGGCGCAGTGGTATTTGCTTTGAAGATTTGGTGACATTATCTGTATGGTACTCGCTGTACTATTTTTACAGATCACAAGAGCCTTCAGCACATATTTGACCAGAAAGAGCTTAACATGAGACAGCGACGTTGGGTTGAGTTGCTAAATGATTATGACTGCGAGATCAAGTATCATCCAGGAAAGGAGAATGTGGTGGCAGACGCCTTAAGTCGAAAGGAAATAATTAAGCCCATAAGGGTTAGGGCTTTGGAAATGATTATTCAGACAGACCTCACGTTGCGTATTCGTGTTGCATAGAAGGAAGCTCCTAATAAAGAGAATCTTAAGGATGAGTATCTCCAAGGAATGGAGAAAACGCTGGTACCCAACGAGGAAGGAACCTTGTATTTTATGGGGCGTATTTGGGTTTCGCTTTTTGGTGGTCTTAGAGATGTTATTTTTTTGATGAGGTTCATAAATCGAGGTACTCGATCCATCCAGGATCGGACAAGATGTACCGAGATTTGAAGGATTACTATTATTGGCCAAGACTTAAAGGTGATGTTGCTACATATGTTGGAAAGTGTTTGACTTTTTCCAAAGTGAAGGCCGAGTATCAGAAGCCTTCAGGTCTTCTGCAACAACCAGAGATACCCATGTGGAAGTAGGAGTAGATCTCTATGGATTTCATAACGAAGTTTCCCTGGACTCCCAGAGGTCATGATACGATTTGGGTAATCGTGGACCGATTGACAAAGTCTGCGCACTTCTTGCCGATAAGAGAGAAGGATAACACCGGTAAGCTAGCCGAGCTTTACCTAAGAGAGATAGTTGTACGTCATGGAGTGCCTATCTCGATCGTATCGGATAGAGATGGATGGTTTGTGTCAAGGATTTGGCAATCCTTTCAAGAAACTTTTGGTTCTTAGTTGAATCTGAGTATAGCTTTTCACCCGTAGACGGATGGATAAAGCGAGAGAACGATTCAGACGCTTAAAGATATGCTACGTGCTTGAGTTATGGATATGGGTGGCAGTTGGGATACTCATCTGCCTTTGGTTGAGTTTTCCTATAAGAATAGCTACCATTCAAGCATCCAAGCTGCACCATTCGAGGCTCTCTACGGACGCAAGTGTCGATCACCGTTGTGCTGGGAAGATGCAGGTGATAGGCAAATGGTTGGTCCCGAATTGGTCAAAGAAACGACTGATAAAATCATGCAGATCCGAGAGCGCATCAACGCGGCTCGTGATTGCTAGAAGAGTTATGCGGACCAAAGACGAAAACCCTTGGAATTTGAAGTGGGTGATATGGTGTTGTTAAAAGTTTCACCTTGGAAAGGTGTGGCACGCTTTGGGGGGCGTGGTAAGTTAAACCCACGTTATATCGGGCCATTCAGAATTTTAGAAAGGGTTGGTACTGTAGCATACAAGTGGGAGCTACCAGAAGAATTTAATGGTGTTCATGATACATTTCATGTATCTAATCTAAAGAAAAGCCCAACTCAAGAGACAGTCGTCATCCCTACAGATGAAGTTCACATTGACGACACGTTTCACTTCACAGAAGAACTTGTTGAGGTTACAGATTGGAAGGTTAACAAGACTTGGAGGAATAGTGTTAAGCTTGTCAAGGTTCGATGGAATGCACGTCACGGCCCAGAGTTTACTTGGGAGCGTGAAGATCGTATGAAGGCAAAGTACCCGCATTTGTTCCCCAACTCCCCTGCAGCAAATAATAAAGCTTAAAATTTCGGGACGAAATTTTCTTAACAGGGGGAGAATGTGACAACTGTCAAAATTCCAGGTATCCGTACAACTATTAAACAGTAATTAAGACTTAATGACTGTGCTGATTTACAATTAATGGCCTGAATTGCTTTCTGATTATTTCAATATACATACATATGCATCATATAGTGCAGAATGTCATACTATCATTGCATGTAAACGTTATTGATTCAAATGATGCACGAAACACAGTTAGTACAGTTATCAGTTAAATCAGAAAAATGCTGACGGAGTTCAGTACATAGACAGACAAGGTATTGAGACACAGAATGTGCCAGAAACCAAGAGTTACACTAGTATAGTGTGTAGGAAAGTAAGAATCATAAAACTGCCTTCCTAGAGATAGTTTAAGTGCCGGAAAGTGCCTAAAACTCACATAAACTGCATAATTCTGCAGAAATCAGCAAAATTCAGCATTTAAACACTTTAACATCATGCAGAAACATGGTTAAATGGTCCATAATACTTTCCTATGTATCGGGAATCAAAACTGTCACAAAAGGTAACATAAAGCACACTAAACTGCATAGTTTAGCACCTTAACGAACGAGTTACCAACTGAACAACCGCACACTACCCGAAACACCAAATTTTCACTAGAAGCACTCTTTTAATATTACCAATCTAGTTATGGTCCCCGAACATCATAACACATTATATAACATCTAGTAACTAACTAACCTAACTAAGTACTTGCTTTTCAACTAACTAAACTAACTATTGGTTACAACCTAGTCTAGACCCCCCCCCCCCCATAATCGGCCAACATACATGGCACACTCAAGATTTTATTTGCTTATTAAATTGGATCATGTTTATTCTTTACTGAACATAAAAACCAATGGACTTCATGTTAATAAAGGTTATAAGTTTAACTCTAAGATCAAGACCTTCATTTCATAAACTCAACAAACACTTGAACTCTCTCTCCCTCTCCCTTCCACTCTCGGCCGAACACCACCCTAAGCACCACCATCATCATCATCTTTCATTCTTCATACAATCCACACATATACAAAGGTGTAAGAAGGTGTATAAGGAAGCTTGGAGCTCTTGGAAGTTGAAGAACCACTCACACAAGCTTTTATCCACTTCATTTTCATCTTGTGATCATCCCTAGCCTTGAGCTAGTAGTAAGATCATTCTACACTCTTTTTACATCTTCTTTTGGTGGTTAAAGAATGATACAATTTGTTAATCATGAAGAATACCATGAATTTTGAACATGAAACTTGAACATAAGACTAAAATCATAAGAAAACAAGTTGTTCAAGTGTTGTTATGCTTGTTGATTGTTGATTGCTCATGATTATGATGTTGATCATCATATGATCTTGGCTAGATAGTGATTAAAGACATAATCTAGCAAGATGAGAGGATGATTATGTTGAAGATCAAAGTAATCATCCATATGTAAATCATGAACTCGAAGTGTAAATTGTTTTTCTTGTAAAATGATGATCAAAGTGAACATAAAGTCTTGTAAATCTATGATTTCAAGAATGATTTTTCAAGAAACCAAGTTAAAAATACAAGTTTTACCTAAGCTTGGTTCTTAAAGAGATTAACCACACTTTTAGTGGTTAAACAAGTGTAGAAATATATATGTAGCAAGAAAAACTCAAGAAAAAACATTTTTAGAAAATATATTTACAAGTTGTAAAGAACTAATTTCTTTAATAATGATGTTTTTAAATCAATTACCACACTTTAAAGGGTATCTAAGCTTACTAAACACACTAGTAAGTTACTACAAATTTTTGCAAACTTTCAAGTACATGAAGTAGTAATTTATGCTTGATTTTGGCAAATTGGTAAGTATTGTTTGATGCGTTGATGATTGTTATGATTTATAAAAGAAAATGATATGCTTTGAAAGCATGGAAACCTCCATTTTTAGGGGAAACTATGGCAAAATTTTTCTAGAAATTTAATACTTAGAAAAATATTTTTAAACAAATATTTACAAGTATATTTTTAACCATGAATTTTCATATAAAGTTTGCCATAATTTTTGTTACAAAATTATAAATATTGGGGGTTGGTTTTTTATAATAAAAGTGACTAAATATGTATTTAGAAAATATATATTTAGATGTCACCATGTGTGTGATTATTTGTATATTATGTGTATTAGTTATATTATTTTAGGACTTGAAATAATATAACTCACCAAAATACCAAGAAATTACAATCCAAAATATTACCAAAATCTCAAGAATTAAATATACAAATTATACCCAAAATATTGGAAAAAACCGAACAAGGAATATAACTTACAAAAATATTCCGAAATTCAATTTATAAGTATATTTTGGTAAACGGTATTTTGGACACCAAAAGAACAAAAATATTATTTTTACAATTACTACAAAAATATATCATATTTTTTACAAGGAGAAAATATATTATTTTTGGGTAAATAAAAATATATATTTTCTGTAAATTATTAAGAAGATATTATTTTTGGGAGAAAATATATTTTCTTAAATAAACTTGGAACATATTACTTTTGGATGAAAAATGGGTTTGTATATATTTTATAAGTTAGACTTGAAAATATATTATTTTTGAGATTTATATGAAAATATAAATATTTTTGCCAAGGAAGAATTATAAATAATTTTTCTATGTAATATTTCTTAAAATATATATTTTGATAATATATATTGATGGATTTTTATTAGATATATTATTCCAGAAAAATTAATACGAAAATTAAGTATAAGAATACTTAATAAACACAATAAAAATACATATTCTCGTACATATAAATACACACTGGAATACGCCACCGATACTTGGCAAAAATATACAAGTATAAGAATACGGGTATGAATACACCCATCCTTGGGAAATTATACATGTACAAATACATAAGTGTGGCAAGTTAAAATATATTATTTTAACCATTATTCCAAAATTTGATAAATATAATTTAAGTTGAAATATTTATTATTTTGACAAATAATTATATAACTTGGAATAATTTTGATGACGCAATGTAACGTAACTCAAAGACACTAATTAATACTAAGTCAAGGCACGACCCGCTCGTCTAATAGACCGTAGTACGTTGTAGGTAGTCGTGTACACCAGAAGAAGCTTTGAGTTACAGTTGGATACGAAGAACGCAAGATTGTGAGTTCATGTCCCCCTTTTCTTTTAACTACTTTGTTTTATAACTTCGGGGGTGAAGTACATGTTACAAAATGTTTACAAACGATTACAATTGGTATGGTTAGCTAAGGAAGGTACTGTTAGATCATGTGAATGGGTAGGCGCACACTTAAGACCATTAATCCTCACATTTGGACCGAGGGACATGAGTGATAGATCTATTTCGGTGTAGCGAGCCCACACCCATGTGGACCGGGGTTTAGCCCATGAGGTGACTATGTCTTACAGCCGGAAGCCCGGTACAAAATCTGCTAGGTTTGAGCCTTCCTACGCCGTTGCACACATGTTAATGGCCTTGCACAAACCATTAATTGATATGTTTCCTTGTTACTTTCGTGCCGGGATTTACAAATACACACATACATACAATGATTTCAAAGGTTTATTCGTGCACACATAAAAACACATGAACTCGCTAAACTTTTGTTGATGTTTTCAAACTACATGTATTTCAGGAAACTAAGTATGGATCTGGCGGGCGTTGGAAGTTTTCAAGGGTTATAAAAGATGTCATCCGGTGTCTAAGGGTTTGGGGTTGTGGATCTTATCCTGGATAAGATACATAGTCCAAAACCTAGTTTTTAATAGTATCTTTTGTCGAGTCCTTATGGAACTCTAAAACAATTTGAATGGTTTTTTTTTTTTTTTTAACAAAGATATATGATATATAAGGTCAAACAAATTACACCAAGATAGCCGGTAAGCGGGCAACAAGCTGCGCCGCTACCCCCTTTTGAATAGCGAAACCTAACCTAGTAAAAACGAAACCCCGATCTCTAGGAGACGAAATGTTGCTGTGAACAACCCGTTGGACCCGTTCAAGAAATCGGGTGGCTTCTGGGGCTAGCGCGCCAAAGGTACCAAAGGCAAAAGGGATAAAGGAATGTTGATTATCCTCGCAGGCTTTTGCGTGTTTGTCCATTTTCTTTGCTGCCGCTCTTGCAATCGCCTTACCAGGGACAAAACCTGTATCCCGTAAGCCTACAAGGGGGGACACTCCAGTAAGATCAACACAAGCGTGTTTACCTGCATCCCACCCGAAAACTAAAACGTCCGCGGGGCGCAATGTAGATCTTCCTTCCCTCGGATCTGTCAAAAAGTTTACGGGGGCTTCTTTCTTCACCGAGATCCCCGCTCGTTTGAGGATGTCCCCCAAGACATCCCGCACCCAGTCGTGCCTATACTTAAAACCTGGCAGTTCTTTACAGTGCAGAGCATGCTCCCCAAATTGGTCTAAGCAAGCTTTCTGGCAAATCGGGCATTGCTCATCATCAGGGAACATAGGAATCATGAGCCGATATTTTAAGATAGCACGATATTCAACAGCTGACATCTTTTGGCCTAACCCCTCGATGGGGATGACCGATAGAAAATCTTGGGCGTGGGGGCCCCGCAAGCATTCTAGGATGGCGTTCTGACGGGGGGTCGTACAGAAATCTGATCCAATATTCTGGGCGATACGACAAAACAGAGCACTCGCCAAAGTCTTCTGGGTCTTCGGTGGGGCGGTGTCCCTGTTAGCGAAACCGCCAATATCCAAATCCGGGAGGTGTCTATGCAACCCCCCCAGAGCCATGTCATAATCCCCATCCATTCCAACAACTCCACTCTCGCGCAGGATGTGATCTTGCAGCCCCCATGATTAAGCTCGCGAGGCAACAAAACCGTAAATGGAGACATCCATGGCCGATAAAAGCCCCAACCCCCCCATCTTACAGGGTAGAGACGCAACCCGCCACTGAATGGTTTGTAATTTGGATTTGAAGTCTGTATTTGGATATTAAGACAATGTTGTTGTGATGTTTTAAACTTAATCTATGGATGAACATCTTTGGTTTTATCATATAGTTGCTTGTTATGGTTGAATGCAATGATATTAAGCAAGTAACACATAATCACGCTTCCGCAAAAGTCAGGGTGTGACACACCATACCAACGAGACGACTTCAACAAAATAGGCATGAAACCCATAATTTGGTGAACGACTCTCAATCCACCTATTCTTTTCACACGAAACTCGCCACCAAGTTAGGAGTGAGATCCTCATCTTGATGGAAAATTTCTATTTTCAAATTCTAGTGGACCCTCATCAAAATGTGTGACCCTTGTGCTCTGTAAACACTGTACGATGTAGAACAATATCATTTATCAAAGAAACAATGTGTTTTGCTCTCAGAATTTGTTTATTTGTGTTTGACAACTTCATGTTTTGATTCTAGTTTGATTTCAAGCTTTAAATCGCTTTCTGGAAAGTTATACGCAAACTGATGCGTAAACGTAATCAGTTTAATGCAACAAACACTATGGAATAGAAACATATGCTTAACATTCCTTAAATAACCTTTACATAACTTAGAAATAAGTTTTGAAGGGTTTGGTATGGCAAAATCAAGTTTATTCGCTTACAGGGACTATTTACGTCAAACTGCGAAAGTATGTCGATTCGTATAGTAACGAACATTCCGGAACATGATCATAAGCTAGACATACCATAAATATCCTTTACATAGCTTAGAAATAAGCTTTGAGGGGATCGGTGTGAGAAAATACGCTTATTTGATCAACAGGGACTAAAAGCGTCAAAAAGTGCATAAGTTTGCATTTGCGCGCATATCCTACGTTCTGATCATATCCGGACATCCGAAAATTTTTGTAATCATTAAAATATTTTATTTTAGTGATTGGGATGCTAAAATACCATTCGTCGCGCAATTTGGATCATTTTTCGCGTCCGTTCGTGTTTCGTCGTAATTAACCGAATAACGTGACCGTACGACCAAACGAACCGAGCCGAGTCAAGCCGAGCTCGAGCTTTGGGTTTTACTCACAAGCCGAGCTCAAATAAGTAGGCTCGAACCGAGCCGAGCTCGAGCTCGAGCTTCGTAAAAACCTTACGAGCCGAGCTCGAGCCTGGTCGAGCTCGGGCTCGGCCCAGCTCGTTTACACCCCTAATCATTGAGCCTTGAAAATGGGTTAACAGGGTTTAAACATGCCAAAATCAGCTTTAGAACATGCAGGGACTAAAACTGACAAATGTTGAAACTACTGTGGCGGGCAGCGAAAGCCTAGACAGATGTCTATGCGGGGCACGACTGCCTCCGCAGACAGAAACATTGAATCTGGTTGTTCAGCTTGTTCCCATTGGTTTTTATCCTAGTTTTAGCATACCATTGGCTTGTTTTTGTGCCCCCCTTGTATTATAATATATGGACAACATGTGTATGGTTGAGATCAAGCTTTGATTCACTGAAAAACAAATGGAATGATCCTAATGATTCATGGAAATCTATAAATACCCATCACATTTTCAATTTTCATTTGCTCATCATCTCTAATCTGCTCATTGGATCTGATTAGAGCTATACCTTCTTGGTTGAAGGCTCCATTCTTCAGTATTCTTTGTTCTTGGTCCAAGCTTGGACCCTTTGTAAGTTCCTTTCATGCTTAGTTATGCTTTTCAAGCATGAAAGTCAAACAGTGTTTGACTTTTTGCTTTGACCATGAATTGGTCAAGACAAAATTCGTTGAACTTTGAAACGTGAGCGTAATCACGATGCTTCTAGTCCCTTGTGACTATACCTACTGATTACCACGTTTATTAGGCGTAGTGACGAGTCATAGTTTCGGTCAAAATGCAGATTATGTGCATTTTGCGACGAAACTATTTTTGAGTATTAAAACACTTTGTTTTGATATCAAACCTATTTTCTAACTTAGTTAAACATGTTTTAACATGTTTAACTCGTCACTTTTAGTTTAGTGCTTGTATAGGGTCGTAAGTCAAGCGGTCTTGACAACCACTTAGACTTTCGAACCCGACCCGTTTGGTCGATCATTAGGATCCGACCAAACATATTTTGTGACCATAGTTGTATAGGGAATAACCTTCCGAGGTTATACCTTATGGTCACTTAGTTTAATTAGTTGTATGATAGGTAGTTTATATGCCTTAGGAAAATGACCAAAATGCCCTTTTTGCGCATAATTTCATTTTAAGCATATGTAACACATGTTTTGACATCTAAACTGATTATGCAACATAATTAAACATGTTAAGGCATATAATACTTGTCATAGGACTAGTTAGACCATCCGAACGCGCTTTTGCGCAAACGACGCGCTAAAGTAGCATAGACTACCTTAACGGGTCATAACGGATCGTAAACACTTAGGATAAGTTTCAATTTAGAATGTAGGATTTGTTAAACCATATCACATGAGTTCAAATACTCATTTGGTTTACGAGACCTCATTCTACCCGATCTTCCGATTTTGGTGTCGATTCACTAACAAAGTATCCGATACACTAGGAACCGCATCAACACTTGAACTCTTGGTCTTTTGAGCTTTGTCATATCTTTTGAACGAGAAGTATACGCAATCCCAAGTGAGTACATAGTCCCCTCTTTTACCGTTTTCAAATCTTTTGGGGTGATTCATATGTGTAACCGATTTGTTTTCCAAATGTATGGCATAGATGTGTTTACTAAGTGCTTTTATGTGTACTATTCTGATTATGCAAATACGATATTTATCCAAATCCTTAAAAGATCTACCTATCTTCATAGTTAGATTCTTATAGGATATTTGAAGTATAGTCTTAGATCTTCCTATCTTCATAGTGAGATTTTTAAGAAGTACTTTACGACACGATGGTTATGGTTTATGTGTAGATTGTTGGTGATTTAGATAACGAAACTAGAGTAATATAATAAGCACATGGTGGATACGCCACTGGTACTTCCTATATATAAGTGTGCTTATTGTATTACCCCTCGTGGCGTTATCCCGAATCACCATTATGATTTAGGATGTTGTGATGCAATGATTCAATAAGACAGAAACCTAATCCTCACAGCGTGTATCTAACTTCATAGATTAATTCTTGTAGGATGTTTAAAGTGCTATTATTAGAGTCCTTGATTGGATTTATTGTGTACTTTAATGCGTATGTGACTACATAATGTGACGAGAACTAGATCCCTGTAATATTTATCTATTTTCATAGCTAAACATTCATGGGATGTTTAAAGTGCTAATATTGGAGTCCTTATTTGGATTCATTGTGTACTTTAATGCATGTTTACAAGTTGATGACTAGTTGACGATTGTGTGTTTATGTGGTAGTTGTGATTTAGATAACGATACGGGTGTAATAAAATAAGAACATGGTGGATACGCCGCTATTACTTCCTATATATAAGTGTCCTTATTTTATTACTCTTGTAACGTTATCCAAATAACTTTAGGATTTTGTGTACGATTGATTCAATGTTCGATTACCCAAATCCTTGTAGAATCTCCTATATCTTTATATGTTATATTCTTAGAAGGATGTCTAAAGTACTATTATGAATCATTGACTTGATTTATATAATACTCACACAAGTTTTGATTTATTTCAAAAAGTTATTATTAATCCTTGATTGGATTTCTAATAACATATTAACGAGTTTTACGATGATTTCAACGAGATTACGATGTACAATTTCAAATGGCCTAAAAATTACTTAGTAATAATCATATTGCCATATACAAAACTATTTGCCACGAGTTTTCACAATTAAGATTGTGTATTGCAAATACTAAACTTTTGCCATTTTTTGACTTCAAGATTTATTTTCAATTGACAGCTCTCGTAGTTGTCAAAGTATTGCAATACCAAACTTTTTGTCATTTATTTCGCTAACAAAACCTATGTACTCTCCGGCATTTTTATGCTGACAATTTTTCACATATGTTTCAGGTTTTCAACTATTCAAGCATGCAACGCATAGGACTGTATTGGAGCCTTAGACTTCTTAATCAAAAGACAATTACATGTATTCTTTGTTTGTAAAACGATGTTAATAATATTGAAACAATTTAGTACCAGTAGTTGTGAGCAATTTGTAATGTAACTCCCCGATATTTCCACCGCGTGTTGTTGTATTACGCGATTGGGGTGTTACAGATTAGTATCAGAGCACTGGTTATAGGGAATTTGGTTATTAGCATGCCTTAAACCTAGTCTATAACCTTCCTAGAACCCAAACATGAGTAGACTTAGGAACTCCTTCCTAAATCCTCATCCTTATTCGTACCACAACTACACTATGAATTATAAATCATCTAGCCTTAGATGATTTATCCTAAAACCCTTAGGCTTTATGCCTTAAGGTATTCCTCAAAATGTTTTCTCAAAACATTTTCATTAAAATGTTTCCTTAAACGTTTTCGTCAAAATATTTCACAACATGTTTTATCTCAAACGATTTGTATCAAAAGATTTCTTAAATGTTTTCCTCAAACATTTTTTTATCAATATCTTGGGTTTTAGAGTTAATTGCCATTTTCGCCCCTGAGGTTTGGGCACACTTGCCATTTTCGTCCAAAATGAAGGTTTTGTACCATTTTGCCCCCAACGTTTATAACTTTTTGCCATTTTCATCCAAATACCTAACCAGGTTACTTTATATCTTATTATGGGTTATTTTTAACCTAACCAAGTTAGTTTATACCTTATTATTGGGTATTTTTGAAATTTATCAATTATAAGGGGGTAATTTATAAATTATCTTCTAGTTATTATTTATCAGCCTTTATAAATTATCTTCTAGTAATAAATTAAATTTTGACTACTTTTGTGTCATAATAAATAAGTTTAAATATAAGAATACACAATTTAAGAATGATTGGTTAAAAACTAAAATGATATGTACATTTATGATTACAGAATTAACATGCAAACAATATTAAAATAAAAATTTTCGGGTTAAAATGGTTGTTTTTGCATTAATTCGGGAATATACGTGTCGTGTTTGGGTTTATGTACGTGACATCACGACCCGTTTAGTAACCCTAATAAAATCAATAGGTGATTTTGGTTCAATAATTTTAGTGAAAGTCCTACGTTGAATTGTTAATTGTGATCTGTAAAATTACATTTTAATTACAAGACTTTTAAAGTTTAATTTTTTTTTTTTTTTGTAAAACTGTAAATGCAAACATATTAAAGTATAAATGCTTATATTATTAATGTAAAAAATATATACATAGCTAAAAATCGTGTTATATTATAAAAATGTTAACACCAATGTGATCTTATTTAGGTATACAAACATAGAAATAGATAAAAGCGTAACAATGAACAAAGCATATGTTATCATATGAATTGTATTTTTATAATTCGAATCTTTAATAATAGACCATCTCCAATATATATGCATTAATTAAAGTAAAATTTAAAATTTAATATTGGATCATCTTTTTCAAAAATAATAACTAGAAGATAATTTATAAAGGCTGATAAATAATAACTAGAAGATAATTTATAAATTACCCCCTTATAATTGATAAATTTCAAAAATACCTAATAATAAGGTATAAACTAACTTGGTTAGGTTAAAAATAACCCATAATAAGATATAAAGTAACTTGGTTAGGTATTTGGATGAAAATGGCAAAAAGTTACAAACGTTGGGGGCAAAATGGTACAAAACCTTCATTTTGGACGAAAATGGCAAGTGTGCCCAAACCTCAGGGGCGAAAATGGCAATTAACTCTGGGTTTTAATAATGTGAACACATGCAATTTGGAAGGGTGGATGCCTGTACCCCGAGTTTTCTGTCTAAGGCTAGAGTGTTCATACAAATCCGCATTATCGGACCAGTCACTCTTACCTGGGAACTCTTAGGGTGAGTGTCCACTTATAGGCTAAAGCATGTCATTGTGAAACATTATAAAAACCTATCTATCTTGACCATGTCGAACGATTTCTAAACGACCTTTGTGACACTACTCATTCATATTACCCTCGGTAATATGTTTGCTATTCACGACATTCGAAACAAATTTCCTTTCACAATACTATTTCATCATATTACCGTCGGTGATATGTTTGTTCGAGACAATTGAAATGAATTTCATTTCATTTCACGACACTATGAGATCCTATTTCATTTTCGAAACACTACCTTTGTCTTTCAGAATTTCAAATTTTAACCATTTGGATGAGAATTTTCAAAATTTCAAACACAAAGTTTCTTTATTTTAAAAATTAAATTTAAAATATTTTATCTTAAAAACAATAAATTTTTAAACAGTAAAGGAATTGATAACACAAACCATTAACCTGGTTTGTATTCTCTCATCCAAAAATATTACAAAAGTTTATTTTTCAAATAACTCTTGTCTCAAAACAAAATCCACAACAATGTTTTTTCTAAGTACAAGAACGAGACCTATGAACGAGATTTTACTAGTCCAAAATTCTCACTATACAATGATATTCCAAACTCATAGCAATTTGATAAATCTAACTTATTTGGTTTTCACTATAGTTATACTTTGAAGATGCCTCCTCGTCGCGACGCCACTTGGAATGCTGAAATGGCAGCAAGGATTTCTCAACATCTAGATACTTTACTCCCAGGCATTGTGACCCAGGTCAAACAAATCCAAAACAATAACAACAACAACAATGTTTTATCGCCATGTAACTATAAAAAATTCAACTTGGCTAAACCACTCAGGTTTAATGGGTCTGAAGGAGCAACTGCGCTCCTACAATGGTTTGAGAGTATAGAAAGCACATTCGCCATGTTCAGTGTCCCAATGAGCGCAAGGTGGAGTTCTCCTCGAGTGTCTTTCAAAGGAGAGCACTCACTGGGTGGAACGGTATTATGAGAGACCGAGGTGCCGATATAGCAATGGCACTGACGTGGGAAGAATTTAAAGATCTTATGAAGAAAGAATTCTGCCCACGAAGCAAAATAAGGGCACTTGAAAATGAATTCTATCATATAAAACAAGATAGTGGGGAAAACCGTGCCTACACTGACCGATTTGAACAACAAAGCCTACTTTGCCCCACTATGGTCACACCTTTGGATCGGGCCATTGAGAAACACACTGATGGCCTACCTGATCTAGTCCAAGACATTGTCACTGGCAGCAAACCTGCAACGCTTAGGGAGGCTAAGGAATTAGCCTCTATCCAAACCGACTCCCAGGTTAGAAAAGGGAAACTTTTTCGAAAAGGAGACAAGAAACAAAACACCAAAACCACTAATGAGAATTCAAAAGGAACAAAGGCCGAATCTTCCAAAAATTCTAAGAAGCGCAAGACTTCAAAGAATCTTGCAATTCCTGCACCAGTTCCCACTAAACTCAGTACCCTTTAAGGGATTTTATCATGGAAAGCAACCTCGGTGCAATCATTGCAACTATCATCATGCAACAAATTCTCCTTGCCGTCAGTGTACAATCTGTGGTCTATTTGGACATCTAGCTGCAACCTGTTGTATCCAGAACCGAGCAACCCCTACTCAGACTCGCCCGCGAGCATGTTTCAATTGTCGTGATTTAAATCATTTCAAGCGAAACTGCGCCAAGCTTGCCAATGCTAATGGACGATTATTCAACGTCAATGAGGCTCAAGCTAATGATCAAGCACTTATGATCATTTCAACCTCTATATTTTCTGTTTATTTTCGAAAACAATGTACATATACTATGTTTGTAATGACAATATAAATTTCAAGAAGTTTATCTTTATCATTGTTATTCATTTTCCAATTACAAACTCTAATGTGATTACACTATGTGTGATTACAACTACATGCTGATTTTGAGGATTCCGTTCTTTAGGAACTAAATCTTGTAAATTAGCATACCATGATTGCACTCTAGTGCATTCATACCAACTTGGCAACACGATCAATACGAATACTATGAACAAGTTAATACTATTTTGTGATCATGGCATTAGATACATGATTTGTTTATTTAATATGTATAGTACATGATTACAAATACAATTTGCTTCGTATGTTGACTTAACATACTTAGTACATTATTTTCAAATACATTTTGCTTAGTATGTTAACTTAGCATACCTAGCGCATGATTTGAAAACATTTTTTTGATATGCTTACATTATGATGACAATGCATGATTAGTATATGTTGCATTCTACCTGTTTGGTTAGTATGAAACATATATAAACATTTGTACTAGAATAAAATACCTACTACTAAATTTGTTGTATGCAAAACAAGTAGTGCTATCATTGCTAGTATGAAACACGATTCGATTTGACAGATGTTATGTTGTGACGATGTTTATTTGATTTAGACGATAGTTCGACCATATTATTTGTTTGCCCTCTCTTAATAAGAGGAGCTATGTGGACCATGCGACGAAATGAGTAATTATGGGTTCACACTTAATTATGAGATTCGACGCATGAGAATCATAGTAAGCCTTGTTAAGTATGGTGGCATAAAATCTAGAGTGATTAAGTTAACAGGAGGAGTATGATGTGATAAGAACATGGTGGATACGCCGATGGTACTTCCTATATATAAGTGTTCTTATTGTGTTATTCTTCAGAATGTTACTAAGATCACTTGGTGATTTTATGTTATCTTGGACCATTATGTGATTATTTGCTATTTGTGCGATTATTTGCAATAGACGATGACGAGTACATTCATTAACTCAAATCGAGCAGACCAGGAGTATATTATGGTGTTAAAGGTGACGATCTTGATGCCATAGGCATGTTGACCCGTCTCCTATGCATGAGATGCTCATGGTACATTGGATGTACCTCGTGGGACATTAGAAACCGTGTACGTGTAGGGCTTGAATGTACACCCCTTTGTTTGCTAGGATTTACACTAAGAGCTCTGTATAACATAGTGCCATACCCAAACAATTTTTGAACACTGGTCGACATTTTTATTTAATTCAGAAGTTTCAAAGGGTTGAATACCTTGAGATACTTTATCTCAAACCATATGTTGAATCCCCCTAACATTTCCAACACCAAACGATGCTCCGCATCATTGGGTTCTAGCAATTTGCTTATCCTTTAGTTGTTTCAAATACACTCTACGGGCTCCTTCGAAAAAATTTCGGGACGAAATTTCCTAAAGTAGGGGAGACTGTGACACTTGTGCTCTGTAAACACTGTACGATGTAGAACAATATCATTTATCAAAGAAACAATGTGTTTTGGTCTCAATATTTGTTTATTTGTGTTTGACAATTTCACGTTTTGATTCTAGTTCGATTTCAAGCTTTAAATCGCTTTCTTGAAAGTTATACGCAAACTGATGCGTAAACGTAATCAGCTTAACGCAACAAACACTCCGGAATAGCAACATATGCTTAATATACCTTAAATATCCTTTACATAACTTAGAAATAAGTTTTGAAGGGTTTGGTATGGCAAAATTAAGTTTATTTGCTTACATGGACTATTTACGTCAAACTGCGAAAGTATGTCGATTCGTATAGTAACGAACATTCCGGAACATGATCATAAGCTAGACATACCATAAATATCCTTTACATAGCTTAGAAATAAGCTTTGGGGGGGGGGGGTTCGGTGTGAGAAAATACGCTTATTTGATCAACAAGGACTAAAAGCGTCAAAAGTACATAAGTTTGCATTTATGCGCATATCATACGTTCTGATCATATCCGGAGATCCAAAAATTTTTGTAATCATTAAAATATTTTATTTTAGTGATTGGGATGCTAAAATACCATTCGTCGCGCAATTTGGATCGTTTTTCACGTACGTTTGTGTTTCGTTGTAATTAACCGAATAACCTGACCGTACGACCAAACGAACTGACATCCGGGATATTTTCAAGCATATTTCATGCTCCCTATGCCTTAACATCATTATTGAGCCTTGAAAATCGGTTAACAGGGCTTAAACGTGCCAAAAATCAGCTTTAGAACATGCAGGGACTAAAACTGACAAATGTTGAAACTACTGTGGCGGGCCGCGAAAGCCAAGCCAGATGTCTATGCGGGGCGCGACAGCCTCTGTTGACTGACACATTGAATCTGGCTATTCAGCATGTTCCCATTGGTTTTTATCCTAGTTTTAGCATACCGTTGGCCTGTTTTTGTGCTCCCCTTGTATTCTAATCTATGTGTAACATATGTATGGTTGAGATCAAGCTTTGATTCACTCAAAAACAGATGGAGTGATCCTAATGATTCATGGAAATCTATAAATACCCATCACATTTGACATTTTCATTTGCTCATCATCTCTAATTTGCTCATTGGATCTGATTGGAGCTATCCCTTCTTGGTTGAAGGCTCCATTCTTCAGTATTATTTATTCTTGATCCAAGCTTGGACCCTTTGTAAGTTCCTTTCATGCTTGATTATGCTTTTCAAGCATGAAAGTCAAACAGTGTTTGACTTTCTGCTTTGACCATGAATTGGTCAAGACAAAGTTCGTTGAACTTTGAAATGTGAGCGTAATCACGATTGTTATAGTCCCTTGTGACTATACCTACTGATTACCACGTTTATTAGGCGTAGTGACGAGTCATAGTTTCGGTCAAAAAGCCGATTATGTGCATTTTGCGGTGAAACTTTTTTCGGGTATCAAAACACTTTGTTTTGATGTCAAACTTGTTTTCTAACTTAGTTAAACATGTTTTAACATGTTTAACTCATCACTTTTAGTTTAGTGCTTGTATAGGGTCGTAAGTCAAGCGGTCTTGACAACCGCTTAGACTTTCGAACCCGACCCGTTTGGTCGATCATTAGGATCCGACCAAACATATTTTGTGACCATAGTTGTATAGGGAATAACCTTCCTAGTCTACACCTTATGGTCACTTTGTTTAATTAGTTGTATGATAGGTAGTTTATATGCCTTAAGAAAAAGACCAAAATGCCCTTTTTGCGCATAATTTCATTTTAAGCATATGTAACACATATTTTGACATCTAAACTGATTATGCAACATAATTAAACATGTTAAGGCATATAATACTTGTCATAGGACTAGTTAGACCGACGGAACGCGCTTTTGCGCGAACGACGCGTTAAAGTAGCATAGACTACCTTAACGGGTCATAAGGGATCGTAAACACTTAGGATAACTTTCAATTTAGAATGTAGGCTTTGTTAAACCAAATCACATGAGTTCCAATACTCATTTGGTATACGAGACCTCATTCTACCCGGTCTTCCGATTTAGATGTCGATTCACTAACATAGTATCCGATACACTAGGAACCGCATCAACACTTGAACTCTTGGTCTTTTGAGCTTTGTCATATCTTTTGAACAAGAACTATACGCAATACCAAGTGAGTACATAGTCCCCTCTTTTACCGTTTTCAAATGTTTTAGGGTGATTCATATGTGTAACCGATTTGTTTTCCAAATGTATGGCATATATGTGTTTACTAAGAGCTTTTATGTGTACTATTCCGATTATGCAAATACGATGTTTATCCAAATCCTTAAAAGATCTACCTATCTTCATAGTTAGATTCTTATAGGATATTTGAAGTACAGTCTTAGATCTTCCTATCTTCATAGTGAGATTTTTAAGAAGTACTTTACGACACGATGGTTATGGTTTATGTGTAGATTGTTGGTGATTTAGATAACGAAACTAGAGTAATATAATAAGCACATGGTGGATACGCCGTTGGTACTTCCTATATATAAGTTTGCTTATTGTATTACCCTTCGTGGCATTAACCCAAATCACCATTAGGATTTAGGATGTTGTGATGCAATGATTCAATATGACAGAAACCTAATCCTTATAGCGTCTATCTATCTTCATAGATTGATTCTTGTAGGATGTTTAAAGTGCAATTATTGGAGTCCTTGATTGGATTCATTGTGTACTTTAATGCGTATGTGACGAGAACCAGATCCCTGTAATATTTATCTATTTTCATAGCTAAACATACATGGGATGTTTAAAGTGCTAATATTGGAGTCCTTATTTGGATTCATTGTGTACTTTAATGCATGTTTACAAGTTGATGACTAGTTGACGATTGTGTGTTTATGTGGTACTTGTGATTTAGATAACGATACAGGTGTAATAAAATAAGAACATGGGGGATACGCCGCTGGTACTTCCTATATATAAGTGTCGTTATTTTATTTATCTTGTAACGTTATCCGTATCACTTTAGGATTTTGTGTACGATTTATTCAATGTTTTATTTATATGTTAGATTCTTAGAAGGATATCTAAAGTACAATTATGAATCATTGACTTGATTTATATAATACTCACACAAGTTTTGATTTATTTCAAATCAGTTATTATTAATCCTTGATTGGATTTCTAATAACATATTAACGAGTTTTACGATGATTTCAACGAGATTACGATGTACAATTTCAAATGGCATAAAAATTACTTAGTAATAATCATATTGCCATACAAAGCTATTTGCCACGAGTTTTCACAATCAAGATTATTTATTGCAAATACCAAAATTTTGCCATTCTTTGGCTTCAAGATTTATTTTCAATTGACAGCTCTCGTAGTTGTCAAAGTATTGCAATACCAAACTTTTTACCATTTATTTGGCTAACAAAACCTATGTACTCGCCGGCATTTTTATGCTGACTATTATTCACATATGTTTTAGGTTTTCAACTATTCAAGCATGCAACGCATTGGACTGCATTCGGGCCTTAGACTTCTTAATCAGAAGACAATTACATGTATTCTTTGTTTGTAAAACGATGTTAATAATATTGAAACAATTTAGTACCAGTAGTTGTGAGCAATTTGTAACGTGACTCCCCTATATTTCCGTCGCGTGTTGTTGTATTACGCGATTGGGGTGTTACAAAATGTTAAAATTAAACTTTGACCCGACGAGTACCAACCACACATAGGAAACGAAATCGTCAAGTTAGGGGTGAAACCCGCACCTTGTCGACTAGTTCCACTCCTGATTTTTCATAAATCCCGCCAAGTCTCGAATTTTCGATTGATTTGGGACATGTAGTAACCGGAAGGGTGAATACCGTTAACCGACTTGTCGGCGAGAGTATTTCACCTATTAGGCCAAAGCATGCTCCTCAAATTCGAAAGACTTTTCGACCACTTTGGTTAGTCAAAGTTCCGTTTTGGAACCATCAAAATTTTAACCAAACATGTGTTTCTATTATTTATCTTATACGATGGAATCTTTCAAATTCGAATTTACTTTCGATACTTTTCTTCTCACACACTCACACAACATATTTAATCTTTTTCATACATTTATACGTATGCATGATTTCATATAATTTCATTCATATTCCTTGTAACAACTGATGGAGACATATCATCGAGATAGGAGTGATTTCCTTACCTTGACGATTAACTCCACTCTTTTTTTTCTTAAAACGGCCTCACCGCCGAGTTAGGGGTGATTCCCTTACCTAGGTGATCGTTACCAAAACTTTACCTCAAAATATCCTATTATGCAAATCCGATCATGTCTTATACCTAAATCATTTATCATTTATCAAAATACCTACCTATAAAATTTCAAAATACATTGTTTTATTAAACGTATTTCTTATCCTACTATCTATTTTTCACACAACTCATACATACGAGATTCTTAATCATGTCTTAAAACATTTTTTTACCCGAATTTCAAAATCTTACGAAATGATACCTAACAATATCGATCTAATGAATCTCTTGCCCATGAACTTCATATCTGACTTAATCACTAAGACGCACTCACATTATATTATCTATCATACGACCTTAGAGATATTATAAGATCGTTTTTTTTTTACCAAAGACTTTGTTCACAATCGAAAATCAAACTAGCCATTCTACTTGCCTAGAAGATCTTATAGTTACTATAAGATCACTTTACTAAATCCATTTTCAAAATCAATAAAACATTTTATAAAAAAACAACAATCACTAAGTTTATTATGCTTCTTAAGGACCAACATTTTCATAAAAACCTCCAAAATTCAAAATTTCTTATTTTGAGGCAAATGAAGCAAACTTATTATTTTCGAAGACCTTTTTCCTACACTACCTAATACGTTAATCAAATTTCCTAAACATGTGGTCAAGAAGACTTCATGGGAACCGACAATCTTTGACTTACGTAAACTCTTTTAAAACAAAAGTAGCATTTCCATTCATTACAAAATACGTTATGCAGGACCAATAAGTACCCTTTATATTCTCCTACATTTACAAACCATATCCTACCTTCCCAATCAAACCCAATTCTATTTTTGTTTCGATAAACTCAACGTGTCGTTTAAACAACTATACATGCATATCATTGTACACGTTTTAGTCAATACCTCGCGATGTTCTCGTTTATATCATACGTTTTACATACTCAAATTTCTCAAACGTTTTATATGCTTAAATTCGTTACGTTTCAACATATACTACATACGTAATCCTTATTATTCGTATCTACATTCATACTCACACTCGTGACAATACATTTTATGTTTATACTTATACCCATACTATTCGTACGTTTTATGTTCATACTTACGTGCATAATCGTACTTAAACTTATATTTATGCTCATACTTTCATTCATACTCATGAATCATACATTCGTACTCGTACGCGAGAGTTATCCGAGGGATTCGTTTACATGGGTCCCATACATACTTAAGCATGGACTTGCTTATATACTATATTCTTATACGTACACATTCTTATTTTTAAACTATGTATACCTTGATTCATACCCAACTAGTATAAGCTATGTGGATCATGCGATGATCAAATCAATCGCGGGTGCACACGGGATTATAGTGATAGGCGTATGAAAACCATAGAGTGTACTACTGTGTATGGTAAGACACGGAACGTAACATGACACCGAATACGAGACAGACGTAATGTGGTCAAAACATGGTGGATACGCCTCTGGTACTTCCTATATATAAGTGTTTTCACCATGTTACCAAACTTTCGTAAAACGTGCCATGAGAAATGAGTGTTTTGCAGACCTATTTAGACCTAATTCAAACTTTAAACAACTCACAAATGCATTATATTCGATTATCCATGACAAGACCTCATTCTTAACACATCGCTTTCGTTTATCCAATACTTGCACCGTCCTCATACTCGTATACGCTTATTAGATCAATCGTCCACCCTTATACCTCCATTATTCTCCATTATTCTTTCTTTCATATGAACGTCGTTCACAATCAAGTCTGCTTAAACGTTCAAATCCTAACATGACGCCTTAGCTTTAAAACCGTCTTCCTATTCTTATTTCTTGTGTAGACGTACTTAGTAGACCGTTATCACTTTATTCAAAGCACTAAACCTTCTCGTTCTTCAAAATTTCGTACTTTTCAAAACATTTCAACTTTTCCAAGTCTCAATTATAAATGATCACCTTTTTTTCAAAACTCTTTCAAGTCTTCCTCTTGAATAAAATTCGGGACGAAATTTCCTAATGGAGGGGAGACTGTAACGCCCTGCGTTTTTATACCTTTTATGTTTGGAAACCTTTAATTAAAATCCTATTTGCGGAAACTTTGTGTTCTTGAAACTTGAAAGTTTCGCGAAACGGTTAATCGTTAAAGAAATCTCTTATCTTTAATTTAAATCGTTATAATATGGCCATTATGCAAATTATTTAAATTAATTAAATTAATTAATTTTATTATTTAAAAGTTTATTTTTATGATAATCTAGTTAGTCTCGTTAACTTTTAAAATTAGTAAATACAAATAACCTAGTTAGTTTAAGTTATAAAGCTAGTTACTCTCTTTTAAAAATAATATAACTTAGTTAATATAAGTCCAGGGAATGTTTGTGTAATTTCCTAAAAGTTTCATGCTCTAAACCAAAAAGGAATTAACCAACAAAAAGACTGAAGACCACGGGACTCGAACCCGGGTCACCCGCCTCACACACATATGCACAAACCGCTTCACTGCGGCCTTCAAATCAAACAAACCCGACCCCTTTATTAATTTAAAAACTCGCCGTATGGATCCTGGCGGCCCGCGACCCGGCCCAAGAACCTCTTCGCGGCCCGCCACAAAGACCCAGCTCGCAAACAGATGATCAGACGCGTTTTTTTAGCGGGATTTGTATTTTGTTTGAGTTTAAACTTGCATAGTGCATTAAATACTCAGCAAACAACTACCCTAATCCTTCCCTATAAAACCCACACCTCTTCCACACATTTTTCACTTTACAAACCCACAATTACATTCCCAAAACACCTCTCAATCTACTGCAAATTCGAAATTCGTCCAGATTCATACCATGTTCTTCAAACTAGCATAACTTCTTCATTTCTTGTCCGTTTTCGTCGATTCTTATTCCTACTTGTTTGGATTGACCTAAGGAACAATTCAACAGGTTTTCTATGGAAAACCAAGGTCTGGAATGTCCCCAAATAGGCTCCAAAGTGGACTGAAGTTTCTGTTTGTACTTAAACTTTGTAAATCTTTGTGTAACTTGAGTTTATCTCATCTCAAACCTATGTCCTTATGCTTATAACCACTCCTATGGTTAGTTAGGCTTAAAAACAAGGTTGAGACATTCAAAATCAGAGGCATAAACCTCACAAACTTTCTGTTTGCTCAAGGGTTTAACCCACAACTAATGTTCAAACTCAAAGCTTGATGAATGTGTGATTTAGGATTAACTTGGGTTATCCTACTTGAAAATCCACACATTGGTTGATGTTTTCTCATAGATTAGTTGTCTTATTTCCTTTCTTATTGTAGGTTCATGACCCTCCTTAAATGTTCATAACATCAAGTGTAGTTGTGAACACTTAGAGGTGCCTAAATGGAAGAACTTGTTCTTCCTACCTCCTACATGACTTCTATGACACAAAGAGGTGCCTAAATGGAGATTCTAATCTCCTACCTCAGACCATTAGGACTTTGTAATCGTTATATTATCTATGTACTCCATATATATATATATATATATATATATATACTACTTTAATAAGCATATAGGAAGGGCAAGAATGGTCATTTGCCATTGTACAACCATTTTAAGCACATTATACAACCATTTAAGCATAAATGTGTTGAAAAATTCTTTAACACGCGGTAGCCATTAAAACAACACGGGTCATCAAAATTAGGGTTTACTGGACAAAACCATCGCCGCTCTTCACCTCATCATCTCTCTTTCTCCCCTGGCGATTCTAGGGTTTCACTGAGAAACCAGTCGCTCCAAGATCCAGGGTTTCTCTATGATGAATCTCTCTACATCCGACACCAGATCGACTTCCGCATTATCATCACCACCATTTCCTCTCTTTCTCCAGGCGATTCTAGGGTTTCTTTACCAGTCGCTTCAAGATCTACGTTTCCTCAGTGATGAATCTCTCTAGATCCGACACCAGATCGACTGGTTTGACCGCTCGGTACCTTTCTTTTTACAATATCTTTTTTTTTTTGTTATTTGAATCGGATCTGTGTAATATTTGAGATCTACCGTTTGGTTGTGGGTGGAAGATGATGAAGATGACACAGATCTGTGCTGGGTTCATCAACGATGGTGGTTGTGGGTGGAAGATGATGACAATGGCACAGATCTACCGTTTGGTGGCCAGATTGGTACCGTTCTTTTTAACCTGATCTACCGTTTTTTTTTTTTTTGGTTTTTCTGTAGTTTATGTTTATACGATGTTAAATTTTATGTGTTACACGTTTTTTTAAACAGGTTTTCTACTGATTTGGGACGTATCTATGTTAGATCTGTGTAATACTTTCAGATCTGTGTTGGTTTTTTGTGTTTTTGATAATGTTTTGTGAACTGATAATGTGAATGGAGTGATAAAGTGAAGGTTTTTTAGGTTTTTATAATGTATGAAGAATGAATATATATGCACGTAGATCTGCGATATTTAAGATACATAATATGAATCTGATACTAAATATGGTACACAATTTTAAGTTGGTGATAAAGGAGTATGAATCTGATCAACTCTTTTGTTAGATAAACTGATATGAAGCTATATTCTTCGTTGTATTTTTAGGCATGAATTTTGTGGATCCAGTGAAGAAGAGTACTGCATAATTGTTAATGGCGAATGGCGACAAATATCGATAAGGTACCAACTAGTTATCTTATTTGGGTTCATTAAGTTGCAATTTATACAAACAAACTTCTGCAGTATCATTCATCAGCTATGGTGGTCTAATGAATAAAGTGGGATAGAACAATATTAATAATAGGACTGCGGGTAATTTGAATTGTGTTTTTTTTTTTTCGTTTTGAGGGATCTAATGGAATTGTGTAGTTATTAATCTAATGTAATTCGATTTGGTTTTATTGGCAGGTGTGGATAGACTGAAACTCAGAATTAGAAATAAGGTGAGTTATTTCGGTTTTAGCAATGGCTTGGTTCGGTTTTTTTTGTTTCAGTTATTTCGGCTTTAGCAATGGTTTGGTTCGGTTTATCAGTTTTTTTGTCTTTGTTTGTACTTAGTCTCTAATAGTAAGTCGTATCTTATTGTTTATCTTTTGTATATTATTCCAGCTCATTGAAGAAGAGGAAGTGGAAGTTCCGGTGTCGAATATCAAATATGGATATGGATAAGGCTCCGGCTGAGGTGGCCTCTACGAATGAAAATGATGTAAATATGCAGGATGCTTCTTTGACTGAGAATGGTGCTGTAGAAATAGGAGATACTCCTGTTCAGATGGATCATCTAACCTAACGGTCAAATAATTTGCTATGATTTTGATGTGATGTGGCGGTCACTTTTCAGTGGTTGTAAAAAAGGAACTTGTTTGGATGCAGAAAACAAGTAATTCTTTTGTATTTTATTGCACAGGTTGAAGCTCCAAAGAAGGTAAAAAAAAACCAACGTGTTGTGTTGGGTGATGCTTGCATGAAGTTCAAGTCATTCTTGTTTTGAACAACCTCAGATTCGCTCAACTGCAGGTACTGATACCTCTTTCTCTCTTTTTTATAATGGTGGGTCAAACAGCCCTGCTGGTCACAATGGGGCGGGATGAAGCAAAAGTGCAAAACATTTGTTTTCTAAAAAAAAATTGTATATAGTTAGGGGGTGTTTGGTTTGACGTTTGGATTTGAGGGTATGAGTTTGATAGTATTTTTTAGTGTGTTTGGTTTAAACTTATGAGGTTGATAGCTATAAAACTGGATATTTCTCTCTTTTTTATAATGGTGGGTCGGACAGACCTGCGGGTCACAATGGGGCGGGATTAAGCAAAAGTGCAAAACATTTGTTTTCTCAAAAAAAAAAAGTGTATATAGTTAGTGGGTGTTTGGTTTGACGTTTGGATTTGAGGGTATGAGTTTGATAGTGTTTTATAGTGTGTTTGGTTTAAACGTATGAGGTTGATAGCTATAAAACTGGATATCTTTCGTTAGTGATGCTCAGAAGCCATTGACGCATTGAAACTGGCCGAATTACCCAAGCCAAAAAAATTGACCGGTTTGAGGTTTACATGGTTTGGTTCAAGTTCGAAACTTGGAACTGTCATGTAAACTTAATCGGTTGTTTACCTTTTATTTCTCTTTATCTATTTGTTTTTGGAACATTTAGTTATGCATATTTATAGTATTCATGAACTATTTTTATTATAGTATGCTAGATTCACTCAGCTCGACTAAGTCGTTTTGACCCATTATTATAGATCTGAATTTGGTAATAGACCAAATGGGATGGGTTTGGTGGCTAAATGGGATGGGTTTGGTTTAAAACGTACACGGAGTGTCCACCAACTGAATTTTTGCTGGTGAACACGATTGAATCTGATGAAAAATCACCCTTTAAAGTCTATATACATTGCATTGTTGTTTATTATAGATGTGTTTTTTATTGCCCTCTATTGAGCTCGAGTTAGGCTAAACTCTTGTACTAACATTGTTAAAATGAAGAAAATGATAAGATGGCACCGTATTAGCAACATATTTAACTAGCACAAAATTAAAATATAAACAAATATTTTATCTATGATATTAGATTTCG
This sequence comes from Helianthus tuberosus, assembly GCA_030545235.1. Classification (NCBI taxonomy): domain Eukaryota; kingdom Viridiplantae; phylum Streptophyta; class Magnoliopsida; order Asterales; family Asteraceae; genus Helianthus; species Helianthus tuberosus. The sequence goes on from CM060369.1 coordinate 170,260,794, forward strand.
ATCATTGGGTTTAAAGGTAGAGTGACTAGCCTCTACTCCTTCAAATTGAAATCGGCTTGGGTAGATATGACCAGCCCCAGATTTCAAAAACTTCATTTTAATATAGTAATACACACATGTTTAATTATTTATTTATATGAATGGCAGTCTTCTAGCAGTTTGAGTGCTCTATTCTTGACAGCTGCAGCACAAAACATGTTGTGCATCAAACTCGCAGACAGTTTAGGGGTGAAAATCAAAAGCCCATGGGTTTCATGGTTCAAAGCTTCATGTTTTCCAGCAGTGGCTTCCCTTATGTTGACTCCATTCATTGTATACAAGATATTCCCACCTGAGATCAAGCACACAGCGGATGCTCCCTTCTTGGCGAAAAACAAACTCGAGGAAATGGCTCCTGTAAAGAGAGACGAGTTGATCATGTTAGGAACCATGCTTGTCACGGTTGCGTTATGGATTGATGGGTAATTTAACCACCTTGATTGATTTCTTCAATATTATATATAGCAAGTTAATTGCGACTTAGAGGGTTGTGTTTATTGGTTGCTTGGTCGAACCTGACACGAACACGAAAACTTTATACGAACTTGGAAATCTTATGTACTCTTCGTTGACTGACACGAAAGCGGCTGACTAGAGGGTTTGGGATGTCATCGTATTGAGTTGACCCAAAATTGGAATAACTTCAAGTTCGACTCATTAGTAGTAGTAGTATATCTTCAAGTTCGACTCATTTGACTTGTTATGGGTATCTTCTTATTTGACCCGTTTCAACTTTTTTTTTTTTTGGAATATTTCACAATATGATACCATATACTATTATGAAGTTGGGATTGGAAACACATCAAGTACTTTCATGTTCACTACTCCTAAAGTTGGACCAAATGCACACTGGATCTGTTTAATTTCTGTTTCCTTTATAATATAAGTGTTAATTGATTAAGTAGTCATTAGTTGACTCCAAAATAGAGGGTTTGGGTGGGGTGTGGGGGTATCATTGCTGCTGGTTGTAGGACCGAGTTTCGTGACCGAAACCGTGATTCGTGTGAGATCGGTTCAAGACGGGAGAGATTAGAGATGATAAACAAACAACTTTGTATTAATCCGGTAGTAAAACATTACAAATCGGCCCGATTACATGATAACCGAACTAATACCAAAGGAGTATACATCCGGGGAGAGACCAAGTGGTGATCTCTCCCGGTGAGGTCTCAAACCTCCTAAAATCTCCAAGTGTTTGAAATGACAAAGGGTTGCTATTTATAGCCACACCCCTTTGTCTTTCAAACACACACGGTCAACCGAATAACCCTCTCGTTTGACCACTTCAAACGAGCGGGTCTATACACGTTCGATAAACCGTTTCACTAACTATTACAAATTCAGCGTAAAATAATAAATCTAATATATTCGACTAGCATCGGACACAAAATCTGCATCAACAAATTCCCCCTTGTCCGTTGCTGTCGAATGCTGAAAATGCAACTGCAATCGATCTTCAGTCAAGTATTCATCTTCTCTGTGTTAACAAATTCCCCTTTGACCGATGATCCAGGTAAGTAGTATCTTGATGCTCCTTGTAAAACATTTCCCCCTTAAAGTACGCGTATCCCTGTTGGGTGTTGTGCAATTTCCTCAATTGACCGATCTTCCGCTGATCTTCCAATACTCCAACCGGCATTTGATAAGGGTTCCATTCTTTAAGAACTGCATCAAGTCTTGATCTGTCATAAGAACTCTATTTCATACAAGCATACTACATTGATAGAGATTTCTGGTGAACTGTCTTCTGTTAACCGTCTTTGTGGAATCGACCAAGTAATGCACTTTAATCTTCAGCATCAACACTCAGGAAAGTCAGCTAGACCAAGTGTATCCCTTGCAAGCTCAACCAGCATGCTTAGTTGAACTACATCCAGATCTCATTGTCTCGCCTTTGTGAAGTTGACCACGTAATGCACTACGGATCTTCAGCATCAGTACTCAGGAAGTCAGCTAGACCAAGTACATCGTTTGCAAACTCAACGAATTGAGTTACCCCCAGATCCCTGTAAAATCCCAAAGAAACATCAAACCCAAAACCGACGTTCAAGGTTTTCGTCAGATTGAAGGGATCGACTACAACGAAGTGTATGCACCTGTTGCACGTCTAGAAGCAATTCGGATCTTTCTGGCTTATGCCTCATTCAAAGGTTTCAAGGTATACCAGATGGACGTGAAAAGTGCATTCTTACATGGTGTGGTGGAAGAAGAGGTGTATGTCGAACAGCCTCCAGGTTTTGAAGATCCTATCCATCCCGATCGGGTTTGGTTGCTCAACAAAGCTCTCTATGGTCTTCATCAAGCACCGCGAGCTTGGTACGCAACCTTATCTAATTATCTGCTGGAGAATGGATTTCGCAGAGGTCTTATCGATTGTACTCTTTTCATCAAAGAACAAGATGGAGATCTTCTACTGGTTCAGGTATACGTTGATGATATTATTTTTGGTTCTACTAATGATGTTTTGTGTAGGAATTTCGAGCGCATTATGTAGGATAAATTCGAGATGAGTGCTATGGGGGAAATGACTTTCTTTTTGGGCCTACAAGTACAACAAACTGAGTCTGGGATATTCATCCATCAGACTAAATATGTTGGTGACATCTTGAGCCGGTTCCAGATGTCTGATGCAACGCCCATTGGTACCCCATTGCCGCAAAATCACGGAATTACTCCAGACTTGAAGGGTGAAGCTGTTAGCCCCTCATACTATCGCGCGATGATCGGATCTCTTATGTACCTCACAGCATCAAGACCAGATATAATGTACCCAACGTGCCTGCTTGCCAGATATCAAGTCAACCCGAAGGCCTCACATCTTGCAGCTGTAAAAAGGATTTTTCGTTATTTGAAGGGTTACCCTGACACCGGTCTATGGTACCCTAGGGATAATAACTTTGACTTGATCGCTTTCAGTGATTCTGATTTTGGCGGATGCAAAATCGACGGCAAATCCACAACGGCTGGATGTCAGTTTTTGGGAAATCGCCTAGTCACATGGCAGTGCAAGAAGCAGACGTGTGTCGCTACATCAACATGCGAAGCTGAATACATTGCTGCCTCAAGTTGTTGCTCCCAAGTCCTGTGGATCCAACAACAAATGCGCGACTACGGTTTTGAATTCCTAACTACTCCTATTTACGTTGATAATTCTGCTGCCTTACAGATCACTAGAAATCCTGTGCAGCATTCAAAGACTAAGCACATCGAAATTAAGTATCACTTCATACGTGATTGCTTTGAGAAAAGGCTAATCGATGTTGCTTACGTCCACACCGATGACCAACGTGCCGACCTTTTTACCAAAGCATTTGACAAATCAAGATTTGACTATTTATTATTGGTAAACGGCATTAAGGTCAAGCAAGAGTAAAACCAACATCGGAAAATCATTTTTGTAAATACCTTTGTGTTTTAAATTTTATCTTAGTTTGTTGATTTTAGGGGGAGTAAATCCAAAATTTGAAAATCCAAAAACATCGAAAAATTTCAAAAACACAAAAACACAGAAAAACAAAAATGAGTTTCCTGGCGAGCAAAAGAGAAAATGATAGTACATCAGTGGTCTGTCTAAACCTCTTTAAACCTTAAATGAAAAATGATAAGCAGCTCTATATAAGATGTATCGGTAGGCTCACAATCATTTTAAAGTGTGCAGGGTGATATAAACTTAAATCCGACTGAAGACCAGGTGGGAACCACTCATTGGCATATGGTCTTGGTACCGAAATTTCGTTTGAGAGATTGCCGAGGTTCTGAGATATTCGGTCTTTATGCTGCTTATCATCTGGGTATCATGGTTGTATCTTTTACCGAAAAATAACGGGGACGCAAGTCTAGATCTTCCATGATACCATACATACGTGTACATATTGCATTCCACCTCAATAAGTGATAAACAATCACATGTCCCACAAAATAAGTGATAAAATATCACAAATTCTTTCCGGGAGTCAAGTTCGTCTCTCTGCTGTACGAAAGTACTGACCTGTTCACGGACTTGCTCCTGTGCCCTCATGCATCGAAAATCAAGTTCCTCATCAATAAGTGATTCTATCACATAGGGCTTGTTTTCAAATCAAAATAAGTGAGAATCTCACATCATATACGGTCAAACAGATGATAATCGGTATACTCACCGGTAAGATGAACCCTCGTGCATACCTTGATACGGGAATGTGTCGTGATGTGGATGAACACCGGTCGGTAAGTATAAATCATACCTTAACGTATCCCCTCGCCATGATTACATCTGATAAGTTGAGCTTAAGTGGACAACAATACCGATAATCATTATAGGATGCTTATCTTAATGTTAACTAATTGAGTTACCCCCAGATCCCTGTAAAATCCCAAAGAAACATCAAACCCAAAACCGAATCTTGCAGGTCTTCAGTCTTGAACTATCAGCTTTCATAAAGATTCCCCAGGTCTTCAGTGAACAGCGCTTTTGTAACTACTGTAGACTTTAGAAACCTGTATTTTTCCGTGCAAAACCCTTCACGCTGGCTGGAGAATTAATTAAAATCCTCAAATATGTGTATGTGCAAAACATTCCACGCCGAACCGTTTGTATCACCAGAAAATCACAAACTCTACCACCTGTGATTGCGTTTAGAAATTTACCGAAGAAATTCAACATTTGAAAATTTTTTATCCCCCCATTTCTTTGGTAAAATCTATAAACCTTAACAGATTCTCTTCACTTCAAAGAAACTGTCGTCAAATGTTCACCAATTCCCTCCACTAAGCGGAACTTTCGTCAATCTTCATTGAATGTTCTCGGTTCCGAAAAATCACGAAAACGACTTTCTTCTTTGCATATTCTAGTTGAATAAGAACGTCCCCTAGTACCCCGTAGGATCCGACTTGTATCCCTCCAAAGACTTTGTGAACTCGTTAGGACCGGTATTGACATTCTAGGTTCATTCATTCGTTACCAAATGCGAGAATATGACAATAAACAAAAAGATTTCTTCGTTGCATATTCTAGTTGATAAAGAAATTTCGCCTAGTACCCCGTAGGATCCAACTTGTATCCCTCCAAAGACTTTGTGAACTCGTTAGGACCGGTATTGACATTCTAGGTTCATACGTTCGTTTTCAAATGCGAGAATATGACAATAAACAAAATGCTTTCGAACATTTACGAATAACCGATAACAATCATAAACATTGACGTGCGGAAGTGAACATACCGTTTTGTTTTTGGCCCATAATAGTCGCGTCACCATTTTTGACATTTGCATCGGTAACCGTGACTACCCCACATTTTTCAAAAATCAAGTTTTCATCATCTCTTGTTTTCATCATGCCGCATCATCCCGCGCGCTCCCAAATTCGTACGAATTTGATGTTGAAATTTTGAATCCCGGTTCAAATAATCTTCGCGAACACCCGACCCCACTCTTGTTCGTGACCCAAAGATATAATAAATCCCGGCCCACTTATCAATCCATACTTAAACCCAAATATCCTTTTAACAGCCCACTACATTTACAATGCATCTAATAAAGCCCAACTGCCAAGCCCATTTCATTAGAAGACATCCAATTTGACCCAAAAGTCACTTATCCATACGATACCTAACAAAAAGTCACCTGCCGCATCCTTGTCATCCTCCTATTTTCCCAAATTCTCTTTCATCTTCATCCAACAACTCAACCAAAAACCAGAGATTTCTCTTTTTTTTTTTTTATCTCTGTGATGTACACCTTCAAAGAAGGTCTACTTCTTCTTTTCAATACCCAGCATCAACATCAGGCTGCCGTTAAGACATATGTCTTCGTCTTCTTCGATTAGCAATCAGCAGCTGCGATACCCTGTTTCAGTCGACATCACCCTTTGTCTCTTTCATTCTCTGCGATTCAACATCAGCAAAAACCATCACCGGAAAAAGAAACTCCGACGAAACAGAAGAAGATAACTGGTCGACGAAACAGAAGATATATGCTGGACGACGATCTGGATCCTTCGAAACAGAAGATATATGCTGGACGATTGATGCTCGAAAGATGAATTGGTCAACGAAGGATTTGACCTATTGGATCCTTCGAGCTGATCAGACTTTTCGAAGGATGGATCAGGTCGAAAGATATCCTTCGAGGATCATCTTTCGAAGTTGTTGAGGGTTCCCATAAATATCTGGTATCTTTCGATCCAGATCTGGATCCTTCGACCCAAAGTCTCATCTTTCGAGCACCTTTTTCATCTTTCGGGAGTGGGTATGAAGAAACCCTAGTTTCTTTAAGCAGCCGCCAAGAACATCTCAAGAACACAGCGACTGTTCTTATGCAGATCTTGACGAAAACATTGTATTTTTGATTTTTGATGATGATAACTTGATTATATAGGTGAAAAACATAAAACCGAACACTTGTTTCAGCACAGATCTGAATATTCGGGTCCAGATCTGAGTTTTTCTCATTTTCACCCAACTTTTCTTCTTGAACAAAAATCACTAAAATCACAGATCTAGAGCACATGTGACTTAGTAAACGGTTAGATTTACTAAAACGGGCACCATGGCTCTGATACCAATTGTAGGACCGAGTTTCGTGACCGAAACCGTGATTCGTGTGAGATCGGTTCAAGACGGGAGAGATTAGAGATGATAAACAAACAACTTTGTATTAATCCGGTAGTAAAACATTACAAATCGGCCCGATTACATGATAACCGAACTAATACCAAAGGAGTATACATCCGGGGAGAGACCAAGTGGTGATCTCTCCCGGTGAGGTCTCAAACCTCCTAAAATCTCCAAGTGTTTGAAATGACAAAGGGTTGCTATTTATAGCCACACCCCTTTGTCTTTCAAACACACACGGTCAACCGAATAACCCTCTCGTTTGACCACTTCAAACGAGCGGGTCTATACACGTTCGATAGACCGTTTCACTAACTATTACAAATTCAGCGTAAAATAATAAATCTAATATATTCGACTAGCATCGGACACAAAATCTGCATCAACACTGGTATTATAACTAAAATGTCAAATGTGAAAGAAAAGCTTGCAGGCAATTTAGTGGACTCGCAGTGTCGGTGTCTTGCAGTTGCTTCTTTGATGAAATGTTATTTCTGATGTGGGTGAAGGTTTCGGTGGTGCCGAACTGGCGATTTAGGGTTCCGCCACACAAGCCGGCGGCGACGGAGGTTCGAGATATCAACAACATTGATGAATAGCGGCAGTTAAGGTTCTTACTCGAGTAAATCCATAGCTGTCATATTATGAAGTTTGAAACCTAGACAATGCTAACGTGATCCTTGCTAATTTCATCATAGGGCTGGTTGCTTGAATATAATACTGAAACAATAGGAATGAAGACCGAGCTACTGGTAGTGATTGCTGGAAAGCAACTGGAAGTATGGCAATGATTGTTCATTGAACCATGCTACTGATTTTAATGTTAAAATTATTTGTATAAAAAAGGACACCAGCACTACTTGATTTTAATGATAAAATTATTTGTAGATTAAAAAAGAAAAACGACACTACTGCTGCGAAGCTGCTGAGTAATTTACTATAATTTATGATTGTATGATGCATTTCATACAATCTTAACTTCCCTGTAAGGCTGTAACTATGATTATATGAATTGTATTTTTTTATTAACGACAACCTCATAAAAGTGTCTAGACATGGTGAGGTAGGACTTGGGAGGGGGTTATTGGCATAAAAATGGAAGGTGGAGGCACTAAAAAAGCCAGGTCAGTCATCTGGATTTAAAAGCCTAACTGGTTAGTCTTCCTAGATTTTGTTCTTCTTTATTTTTGTCTTTTTGATCTAACACCTATATGGGTCAATTGTGAGACATATGGTGTTTCAGTTTTTGTGACTGAAGACTTAGGTATGGATAAGCATGATGTATGCTTTAGCAATCGGTAATAGTATGGATCACCAGGGTTAGTAAGGAATATAAGGTGTTGATGTATCAAAACTAAACCAAATATTATGGGGTAGAAAGTGTAAGATGGTTGAATGTGAAGGTTTAACTGCCAACTTGTGAATCTAGATATGCTGGACATGCTGGTAATATTTTATTACCGATGACAGTGACCAATTTTGAGTAATTTCTAGCAACAGATGTATTTCTGCATACCTTTTAGAGACTTAATAATATCCTCTTTGTTCAACTTTCAGGTTCATGTACATGCATGGAATCTTAACGAGCATGAAGTTCTTCGCAGCTGATCCCTTGCTCATACCGTAGTCATGGTGAATATATTGTGTAAATTGCATTTGGGTGTCTACACATGTGACACGTTTCTTTTTTTTTGGGTTGTTGGGGGTCAAAAGTCCGAAACTATTTTAGTTAATATGTGTTAGCTCTCCTAATAGTAACATTTGTTAAAAAAAGCAAAACAACTTTAAATATGATTAGATTTTCACAGTTCATTCAATAAATTTACAAACACACGTTCAGTTCTCTCAAAATGTATCCACTGAAAGTCAGAGCTAAAATAATGAACAATCTCGAGATGTTTTGTGAGAGTATGACTCTTAAATAAGTAGCACTAATGTTGTAAAGAGTAGGCGAACAAACAATAGTAGTATGCAAATCTTGTGACAATAATGCAATCCAACAAATCTTAATAATATTATCAGAAAGTAGTATGTACACCCAATGCAAGTAGTTGATAGACAATTTTTTTATATTAACTTATTATTGATATTTTCTCACTACAACAAATGGCTTTTTAGGACCTTTTCTGTGGGACGCTTGTAAAAGAGGGTCCTAAAAAACTATTTAATAGGACTAATGAACTTTTGAGGTCCTTTTATAATATACTCTACTAAACCGGTGTCCTAAAAAACTATTTGATAGGATGGATGATTTTTTGGGGTCCTAGTATCATATAATTTAATAGGACACTTAAAATGTACATCCTAATAAAGTAATTTATAAGACATTTAATTGTTAGTGTCCTATTATGTGGCACTGTATTAGGACACTTGATCATCTGGGGTCCTATTATAACACAACTTAATAGGACACGTTGTAGTTAAGTCATAAATATTCAGTGTTATAGGACCTTTTCTAATCGAAGTCATATTAGAACTTAACTTAACAGGACACTTGACACTTGGGTCTTATAACTTTAAACTTTATAGGACGCTTAATCATTGTAGTGTTATTATAATACACCGTAATAGGACACTTGATATTTGAGTCTTAAAACATTAGTTTTATAGGACGCTTATTCGCTAGAGTTTTATTATAATATAACTTAAAAAGACACTTGACACTTAGGCCTTATAAATTTAACCTTTATAGGACGCTTAATCATTGTGGTGTTATTATAATACACTGTAATAGGACACCTGATATTTGAGTCATAAAACATCAGTTTAATAGGACGCTTATTCACTAGAGTTCTATTATAACATAACTTAATAGGACACTTGACACTAAGGTCTTATAACTTTAACCTTTATAGGACGCTTAATTATTATGGTGTTATTAGAATACACCGTAATAGGACACTTGATATTTGAGTCGTAAAACATAAGTTTTATAGGACGTTTATTCGCTAGAGTTTTATAATAACACTAGGTTATTGACCCGTGATTACACAGGATGGTAGTAAACAATAACCCGGTTGTAGTTTGGTTCCACTTGCTTTTATTTATTGGCTAACAGGCTAGGGTTTTATTTTATGCGTCCTTTTCAATCGGATTTCACAAAGAAGGATTCCACCATTATCGCGGTCAATAATTGACGATTTCAAAATTCCTTTCAATTGATTGAGAATTGAGAATTCCTTTATCGCGGTCAACCACTCGATTGATAGCCAGACCAGAGTGCTACTGCAGCCCCATCTCCACCACACCACTCTCTGTGTTCGATTGAGAATTCCCAATTGGGTACTTTAACCTCTTTATTTACGTTTGTATGTGTGTTTTTCAGGAGTTTTCATTAACTGATTCGAAAAAATAGTATCTTTTTCTGTTTTTTCGATGGTTTAGGTTCTAGGGTTTTTTTAATTTTTTATTTTATTTTTATTGATCTATCACTACAAAAAAATGCCATTTAGTGGCAAACGATTTTAATGGCATTTAGATTTTGTGCCATTAATTTAGGTTTTTAATGGCACTCTATGTATGTCATGTTTGTCTAACACATACTTTTAGTGGCGTTTAGCATTTATGCTACTAATTTAGGTTTTTACTTATGCCACTAAATAGTGAAAACATTTTGAAAATTTCCCCCGTTCCCTCCTTCAAATTCTTTGATAAAATTCCCCCCAATCAATTACCTCCCTTTCAAATTTCTTCTCTCGCATTGAAAAAGAAAACCCTAGCCACAAATATCTCTCATTCTAAAAAAAACCTAACCTCAATCTTCAACAGTATTGCACGACCAACGTTCTTCGTCTTCAAACCCTAGACATCCAGGTAACTCGTTGATATCAGTAGCAATCATTTTAATTTAAGTAACGTCAATTTCTATGTACTTTGTTTTGTCTTCGTCGATTTCACTAGCCATCTTTGTTTCGATTCCTAATTGCTGGTTGTTAATGTAGCAATCTTCGGTTACTCTTCGATCATCATGCTTCAAATCCGGTGTGGAATACCTCAATTTCGTTCCAGAAATAGGGCAATTGGCTTTTAGATTTCAATTTCAAGGTATGTGACCTGCAACCTTATAGGCTTCGATGTTGTTAATTTATTCCTTTAATTTTTCTAGGTATGGAATGAGGATATGACATAACTTATACCAAATTCTTTAATGTTTCATTGAGATGAAACCTGTAACTATTTCATCATGATGGATTTTGATTAGGTTTCCTTGTAAGTGTCAGTATTTAACCCTACACTCTTTGCACACCATGTGTTTGTTGAAATGTCTAAGTAACACATGGTACAAAATTGCATCTTGCGAGATAATTTGATCATCACATTGTATAATTCAGAGGGAAACTAAGTATCATAGTCATATTTTGGTGTTGATGTTGTTTGTTGTGTGTAATTTAGGAGGGAGAGGGCTTCATATCTAAATTTCTAAGCTGTAGAAATATTTTAGGTAATGTTTTTGTGATTTTCGGGTCGGCCTGAATCTGCTCACCCCTAGGTCTGGTGGCTTACTTTGAACCTCTGAGGTAGACGGTCACGGTGGTTTGCATATGCAGCTCTTTGTTGTCCCTTGTAAAATGTTCATATCGTTCTGAATTAGATTAGTTTATTTGCTGACATGATAGGTATGTTCTAATGTGTTGTTTTTCATGTTTATCGGTGTATCATTCAGATAATATTGTATTGGTGTGTGATTTGTTTCAAAAGAAACTTGGTCTTTAGCTTATCCGAAATAAGAAATATGTTGATATCCCTATTATAATCATGTGTACGTCTTCAACTTTATAACTGTTGTGTTATATTATTAAAAATAGCTAAAGAATTTTAGTCTAAGTGTAAGAAATTTGCAATAGGCTCTCTTTCTTTCTTATCAGATGAGTTAATTGCCAATGTTGCAAACATCAGCACAGCACACCTGGAATGAGTATTCTTGCTGCTGATGAGTCAACTAGTACCATTGGAAAACATCTATCTGGCGTCAATGCTAGGGTTGTTCAAAAAGCCCGTGGCTTGAGGCTTGCCCGAAGTTCGCTCGAAAAAAGTTAAAAAAAAAGCTCGGTTCAAAGTTAGCTGGGTTTTAAACGAGCTGGCTCAGCTCGGCTCGGTTTATAAACGAGCCAAACTTGAGCCAAGGTAGGTTCGGTTCGTGGCTCGCTTGTTAATTGGCTCGTTGGCTCACTCGTTTGGCTTGTTTAAATTAAACTCCAAATTATATATGTGGGTGTATATATATATTTTAATAGATTTAAGAAATGTTGTTTAATTAGTAATATGGTTATATTTTTATCGAAAGAAATAGATTGTTAAGCTATAGTCTGAATTAGTAATATTCATTTAAAAAAATATATATTAAGGTAAATAATATAGAATCTTTTCTTGTTAGTTTTATTTATACTTCGCCCAAAATTACTATTATATGAGCCTACATAATGGTTTACTTATTGTTCTTTGGTTTTATGTATATCATTATGTGTAAAAGATACTAAAAATATAAACTCTTTTTTAAACAAATGAGCCGGCTCAACGAGCCACGAGCTGGCTCGAGCTTTTGACGAGCCGAGCCCAACTTTCCAGCTCGTTAAGAAAAATGAGTCAGCTTGGCTCGATTCGATTTTTGAAACGAGCCGAGCCTCGGCCCACCCTAGTCTGGTTCGGCTCGGCTCGTCTACAGCCCTAATCAATGCTAAGAATATTTATTCAAACAGTGGATATAAGGAACCAATAAAATGTCAAACGTTTAGAAAATTATGTCTTAGAAGGGGGAACCAAAAGAAAGGCTTAGGACATTGAAGGGTTGTTGTCAAGAAACGTATCTCACACATGTTTATAATACCACAGCTGGTGTTCCACACCTTAAATGAATTGGAGGTGAAGGAGAATACAATGCTATGGTTATCGATCTACTTGGACCAAGTTTAGAAGATTTATTTAATTACTGTAACCAAAAATTCACTTTAAAAACGGTTTTGTTGCTTGCCGATCAGTTGGTTAACAGAGCACATTATCTTAACACTCTTTTAACACATTCTTTTTTTATTGTTTTATGCAGATAAATAGAGTTGAATATATGCATTCACCAGGTTTCCTTCACCGTGATATAAAGCCAGATAATTTTTTGATGGGTTTAGGGCGAAAGGCAAATCAGGTACTCTCTTTTTGTATGAACTCAATTGCACTTCTAACGAGTTTATATACATTTTTTTGTTTGAGATTCTGATCATCAACATTTTTTTATGTTTGGTTATATTTCCAACAGGTTTACATTATAGATTACGGTCTGGCCAAAAAGTATAGGGATCTCCAGACACATAAGCATGTACTATACAGGTATTGGATTTCATTATGCAAAAGTTTGAGCGAAAATTATGTTATTTTACTATTTGCTAGCTGTTAGGCATCACAACTGATTACTGATGTATACTTTTTAATTTTTGTTCTAGAGAAAACAAAAATCTCACTGGTAGTGCTCGTTATGCCAGTGTTAATACCCACCATGGAGTTGGTAAGTGATCTTCCTCATTTAAGTCATTCAGTGTGTTGGAATTATTCAGTGATAATATAATTGCCATAGTCACAGTAAACGCTCAACCCCTTGCGTACCACATACCAGATCGCTCGTACTAGATCGCGGTACAAAATTGTACCGGTTGCTGATGGTACGCGATTGATGAACGAATTAAACTGTTGTCATCAAATTCGCATGCCTGATTGGCGATTTCGGTGATTGGGAACGTTAAAAAACACGCCCCGCCTTAGTTGTTAATAGCGAGCATAGCGGCTGCTATTGCGAATAGCGTAGGGCTCATGTCATGTGTCGCTATATAGGTAGCGGGAGATGGTGATTTTTTTGTAATTTTTTTATTTTCTTTTATTTTTTTGGTAAAATATACATATAAAGTATTTCTAAAATTTTCTTTTAGTGTATCACTAAATGTGAAATAGCATCTGCTCTATGCAGTTAATGCGGAAAAATATCGGATATCGGTCAAGGACCGATATTCGAGATATCAATTATCGCGGTGGGATATCGGTAATTTATAATATAATGTATAAATATAAATATATATATATATATATATATATATATATATATATATATATATATATATATATATATAGAACCTATATAATATATGTATACAACATCTTTATGCACTAGCTTCTAAAAGTCTAGGGTTAATTTTGATAAATTTATAACTGGAGGATGAAACAGTAATTCAGTTAAAAGAAAAGGTGTGTAAACAAGAAAAAGAATGAGTTAATTTTATAACCCTACTAATCAGCCTTCACCTTTAAACTAAAAAAAAAACCTAAACTAAAGCAGCCGCCGTCTTGTCTATCTCCTCCCCTGTTCGCTCCTCCATCTTTCTAAACCTAAAAAACAAACACACTACTAGAAAATAAGGTATTTGCTACCACATTTTCGGTCGCAAAACGGTAGCAATTGCTTTTTTGCCACCAAAACCTGGATGGCAAAAGCACACGTAGCAAATGCCCTATTGCCATCAATTTGCTACCGTTTTATTTTTTGCTACCGATTTTGTTACCGTTGATTTGTCACCGTTTTGCTACCACATTTTATTTGTCACCGTTTTACCACCTTTTTGCTACCGCTTTTTGTCACCGTTTTGTTACCACATTTTGTTTTGTCACCATTTTGCTACCGTTATTTTGCCGTCTTTTTGCTACCGCTTTATCACATTTTACCACCGTTTTGCTACCATTTATGGTATTCCATTTGCATTCGGCTATTCCATTTCATAAAAACATAACAATTTATAACTTGTTGCCATTCCATTAAAATGTAAAAATTTATACATCCGATGGTCCTCATATAAACATCCAAATCAAAACATCATATAACTCAAATTAAATTATCCAAATCCAAACATCCAAACTAAAAGTGTGTTGGTATAAGGGTGGGATTTCTTTCAAGAATAAATTGTTCTTTAAACCTGAGCTTGCAAGATAACTCTCAATTACCACGAAAATATGCATCAATCCATTATGATCGCAATATACAAAGCGTGCTGGTTTGGAGGTTGTGAAGATGCCGACCTTCTAGCGGCATTTAGCGACGCTAATCACGATGGCGTCGATGTTCTTTCTATATCTCATGGTCAACTTCCGCCCCAACAAATTTACATTGAAGACCCAATCTCTATTGGATCATTTCATGCGTTTCAGAACTGTATTGTTGTAAAAAAAAAATTGGTCATTATGATGTTAAAGTAATGAGCTTGTTTCCCAGAAATATAGGTGTACCTTTCGTATAGTTTCCCAGGTGTTGGAGTCAATTTTCCGTAAAAGTGAGCTTGTTTTTACTAGTAGTTCCATGTTTGGAGCCCTTGAGAACTATAGACGCAGCTCTCTGTGGCAAAACCATCCTCTATTGTGCCTGACACACAATATCAAAATGACATTAATAAAAAACAAAAGAAAAAAATGTCGATTTTTCTGGAATTTTGAAAGAAAATGTATAATACTTCTAGTTCTAGAAACTCTAAAAAGGTTTGAAATATTAAATAAACTCCTCAAGTATCCAAAATAAAAATAAAATGAAAACAGAGTAGTATATGAAATTTTAAAATAATGATAAGGTGTGAGAGGGATACATACAGTTCATTAGCTGCAAACTACTGAGCCTCATCCTTTGGCATGCTGTAAGATGAGGGTAACGGTTAATCATCAAAACGAAAATGGGTGGTTTATTAATACAGGTCGATTTGGGTTGGGTTGATCCAACTTTTTTTGGTAGAATTTTTTACTAGTTTTCAAAATAAACTAATTCACTAGAATTTTTAACAAACTATATTATTACATTCTATTTTTTATTTTTTTTGGAACAAAGAATATATGACATAAGAATACACATACACTTTGGTTGACTTTTGACAGGCATACCAAGAGTTATCTAAACAAGAGTCAACAGGAATAAGGGTCGTCCTAGCCAATGATATGGTCAAGAGTCCTCAACAAGTAATCGAAACAGAAATGGAGTGAGAAAATAAAAACCTGCAACTCACAAAGTTCCACTTACAGCTAGCTCAAAGTTGTGTTATTATGGTTCGTTATTATACAACGCATACACATGTCACAGTTGGCACGAAAAATCAGTTTCGTATGGGAACCAGCGTCTAAATGGATGTGTGCATGTGTATTATATCTTACTTACCCTAGTAAGCTCAAGACTGACCAAGCAACACGCTCGCCACGCCACGCCAGTGAAACCGTGAGAAATAGCAACGATTCCAATGGAATACGAACCAGGCTACAATAAAAGTCAAAGATACAGTTGCAAATTAACCAAGTCCCTAAAAGAATACAACAGCATTTAACACGAGTAGTGTACCTTCATTCCAGGCAACTGGACCCACTCTATAGCGATTCCAGTAGCCTTCGAAAGAAACTCTGTTAAAGTTTCCTCTGCAATGGACAAAAGTCTGAAGAAAAAACAGCAAAACAATTGAACAATTTTTTTTAAATCATAAGAATCAAAAAACCAACTGACCCAGCAGGACTAGCATCCCGTGTTCTCTCATCCACAGCCATTACGCTCAAAACATGTTGGTTATATTTGGTGTGTACATAGAAAAAAAAAACAAAAATTATTAGCATCCAACCCACCTACCTTCGATTTTGGAACCAAACTTTGATTTGTTCGGGTTCAATGTTGGTGAGAATGGGGCAGTCACGAATGAGTTGTTGATGACGAACAGAAGTGGGTTTGGGGCACTTACAGCTAGCTCAAAGTCACCAGGCATGTTCATATAACTACTGTTCATATAAAATAATAAAAGCATCAAATTTTTGAGAAACAAACTTATATGTCTAGGAGCCCTAACTATCTAAATCATGTCGTTCTATAATAGATAAGTTCAGCACCTTTTTATTGAAACTATGCAGGTTGAAAACACACCAAATTAGGCATATAAACTGAATACTTGTACGTCTAGGAGCCCTAATAATCTAAATTATACTAACATATGATAAATAAATTCAGCAACCTCTAATTTGAAAACTACACAAGCTAAAACAAACACAAATAATAAGTAAAACAGAGAATCCATCACAATTAGAATACTTTTGTTAAAAAAATTCTAGCTTGAGAGTATTTTGGCTCAAAGTATACACAAAGTGCCCAGAAGAAAGATTCAACCAATCTGTCCCTTACATAAGGTAGATTGTTCGGAACAAGACTTTTCCACCACAATTAGAACACATATTAAAGCCTTGGGTTTTTGTTCCTTTTTGAAATCTTTAATAACAAATGAAAAACGAGAATGTGATATTTTTTGAAGCTAAATCATATATTGATAAATGGAAATATACCTGGAAAGATGGCTGAGTTCTTTCTTATGTAATGACTGAACCAAATTGAACCCTAACTTAGCTAGTTTAAGTAGAGTACACAATTTAGATATTTAGATATTCACAATTTAGAACACGTCATTAATGACTAATGTTACAAGTGAAACCATGTACACAAACTAGTCCCAAAGTTCATATACTTCTGTAAGAGTACACAAGAACTGAAGTCGAGAATCATACCTTGCTAAACCCTAATATGTGAAATTAATAAGCTATGGATGGTTCTCGATGACTTTGATAACAATTAAAGTTCAACCTTATCTTCAACTTGATTCACTGTGAACCAAAACAAAACAAACGTGTATAAGAACATATATCATCAATTCAGTAGCTAGTAATCAAATCTGAAGGTTCTGTACAATAGATTGTGTTCTTTCTATGAACGATAATCATAATGAACACATCGTTGTTCAAATCGCAGTAGCGTATCTGCTTATCAAATCTGAATGCTAAGTTGCTCTTTCTATTTCCAGATTAGGAATTCTTATTTACAGAGCAAATTGATAAACAAACAACAAAAGATTCAAAAACAGGTACATATTGAACAAATAGAATCAAAACATCGATATGATTTGAACGAATATAAAATATATACAGAAAGCGGTAACCTAGAAATCAAAAACGAATATAAACAGAGATTTGATTGAAATTGCCTGATTGATATGAATGCAATTGATAGCGTATCAATTGACGGATTGTATGGGGGATTAATTTGTACGAGCCCTAACTGAGGTGGAGAGTATCGATTGATGGAGCGTATCGAGCCCTAACTGAGGTGGAGCGTCGGTGGAGCGGAGCGGAGCGACGGTGGTGCATCGGTGGAGCGTCGGTGGAGCGGAGCGGAGCGGAGAGGAGCAGAGCGGCAGTGGAGCGAAACGGAGGTGGATATGAAACCCTAACAGGAAGTCATAAATGAAACACGGTTAAAAAGAAAAAAACCACCTAGGGCTTGTTTGGCTGGCTAAGCTTTTCAAAACAGCTTATTTGCTTATTTGCTTTTCTGAAAAGCAAATAAGTCAATAAGCTGTTTTGAAAAGCTTTAAAATGGAGCTTTTCAAAATGACTTATTTGCTTATTTGCTTTTCAGAAAGCAAATAAGCAAATAAGTAAAAAGCAAATAAGCAAATAAGTCATTTTGAAAAGCTCAGCCAAACAGCCCCCTAATTTGCCACTAACTTGCTACCAAATCATAAGGAGGCACGCATATTGCAATTCGGATTTTTGCTATAGTTTATTTTGGTGGCTATTGCCCATTATTCTAGTAGTGACAGCTGACACAGATCTTCTTTCATTCTACGATTCAGCAGGGAAGGTAAGGTTCGATCAGCAGGTAAGCTTCGATTCAACAACTTCGATTAGCCACCATTTCTTCTCTATCACCAGCGAATTATGTGACTATAGTTGGGCCTGGCGATATTATCGGTGAGATGACTGATATCATAAATACAAAATATCGGCGATATATCTGTGACAACCCTCAAATTTACATGTAACCGTACAATCTATTAATGTTAATTAAAGTACTTGATGACTGTGCTGAATCATTTAACTGCTCTCTGATTACTGTGTTATACTTACATGTACTTGTTAACATGCTAGTAGTATACAGAAAAATTACTAAATAGTCCGGTATGCCTTCCTAAGTGTTAGAAATTAAAAGTATTACAAAAATATATATATAAGGCACTTTGAATCTCTATTTAACACTTTAATGGATTAACATCCAACCGAACAACCGGACTATACCCGAAACATAAAAATATTGCCAAACCCATTGTTTTTACTTTTCTGAGCTAGTTAGGGTCCCCGAACACCCTAACGCACTTTATATTATAACAACACACCCTAACCACTAACTAAACAATTTAAATCCAACTAGATGGTAACCATTACCATCACAACCCAACTAAACTAAAACCCCTCCCATAAATCGGTTATGGGGCGTTCCCCCCACTCTTAGATTTTTGAATTATTATAATGGATTATGTTGGGGGATTTAGGGACACTTTGCACAAAGGTTAAAGGGGTGGTGGTGGGTTATAAGGAGGCACATGGGATTATCATATTCATTTCAAGACACTACTTCAAACAAACATCTTCTCCTCCTTCTTTCTTTGTTCGGCCGACCCCATACCACCATCATCAACAATTTTTTTTTATCATCTCCTACCATTTAAAGAGTGTACAAAGGTGACAAAGTGCAAACAACTAAGCTTGGTGCTTTCGAAAGTTCAAGAACCGCTCTAGATTTCTTTTATCCACCTCGTTACGCCTTGTTTCTTCCCTAGCCTTGTGCTAGTAGTAAGTGTTCTAAATCTTCATTTTTGTTCTTGTTTTTGGTGGATAATAGATGTTAGAATGATAAAAAGTTAAGAAACTTTAAAGCTCATGAACAAATCTTGAACATAATGTGTTAAAGAGTGGATAAAGAGAAGTTATGTGTGTAAATCATGTAGATCTTGTGTTGTTATAATTCTTGTTGATTATCTGATGATTTGTTGGTTAATATTGATGCTTGATGTTGTTGTGATCACTAAACATGATTAACGGAATCAATCGAACACACTTTAGAAGACTTAAAAGCTGAAACAGAAAGCTGGTTGGTTTTTACAGCCAACTTTAGTTGGCTGTAACCAGACCATAACTTAACGAAAAATGTATTTTCTGAAGTCTAGATTTATGTATTATGAAATACGGTTCTAATGGCACCGGAATCATAATTTTTGGACTTCGTTTACTATTTTTAAAGCGTCATTTTGTAACAGCAGCTAGAGCTGCATTTTTTCTGCTGAAAATATGCGTTTTGTTTTCTGTCATAACTTGAGTTCTGTGTAGAGTTAGATCATGAAACTTGTACTGTAGATGACAACTGATGTATTTGTAATTACCCCACTGGAATTTTGTAAATCGGACCTACGATGAATTTTTAATAAATTATTCCGTGGACTGTGGTCAGAAAAAGATAAATCTGAGTTCAGTCCGGAAAATGAATTTTTATAAAATATTAGTAATGAACTGGACCCCGATATTTTTACCCAATAAAATTTGGAACGTTTAAGACATTCTGTAAAAATTTAGGAATTTTTGGAATAAGTTAACTATTTTATTAAAATGTCCGAAAACAGCCGGTTTTGAATATTAATGCTGAAATGACATAAGTTGTAATTTGCATGTCTAAATGTCGGGTAGGTTATCTGTGAATGATATAACGTGTTGTATGTGTTATGTGCATTATTGTATGGTTGTTGATGAGTGGGGAATGGATGGGAAACTTATATGGGCATAAACCGATAAAGTGATGCATGTTATGTGATAGATACGTATAGGAACTTTGTGCTCTATTTGAAACCACTAAATGACTAACTGGTAATCATGCTAGGACGTGATTGACCAACCTTGATTGTTAGCTATTTGTGAGAGTCAAACCGAGCAACCGAGGTGAGTTCACACCCTTACTAAGGCATGGAATTCCCGGTGGTTGGGAATGGGATTGAATAACTATTTATATTATCAACACTACTAGACTACCTACTACTGTCCTCGGATTGAGAAGGGCACGTACGTAAAACCTACGTACATTCATACTTACTACTGTCCTCGGATTGAGAAGGGCACGTACATAAAACCTACATACAATCATACTTACTACTGTCCTCGGATTGAGAAGGGCACGTACGTAAAACCTACGTACACTCATACTTACTACTGTCCTCGGATTGAGAAGGGCACGTACGTAAAACCTACGTACACTCATACTTAACACCGTCCTCGGATTGGGAAGGACACTTATGGATACGCCTAGTCTAGTAACATACATAATGGGAAGCCCCCACTAAATATCGTAAAGGTTTGGGAATCAAGGATAATGGGTAATACATGGTTATGAAACGAACTTACGATTTCTGATACGAACTCATTAACTGAACAACCAACTGTGAACTCGCTCAACTTTGTTGTTGACTCGTTGTTACATGCCTTGCAGGTCGTTAGGTACTTATGGAGCTTGCGCGAGGAGGAAGTCGTGGTGGAATAGGGACTGTTATGTCCCGTGCCTAATAAATAAACTTTATGAACTTATGAACTTATGATTTGGATTTATGTTTTATGCTTCCGCTGTTAACCTAAAGTCGGTTACTTATCTTTTGGTCACCAATTGTATTGCGATTGGCTTTATTAACTTAAATTACGTTGTTCAATATGATTGGTGGCTCGATCCTGGTCACGTCACGCCTCCAAGCGGTGACGCTCCGCGTGGTGGAATTTGGGGGTGTGACAGATTGGTGTCAGAGCCAGGTTATAAAGAACTTGATTTTAATAAGGGAAAAAGTTTTTATTAGAACCAGACTATAACCTGTACAGTGCTTAACGATCCACAACGACGCTTCACTCCACGCGCAAGACTCAACACTATAGGTGATATGGTTTATGTTTATATTATTACCTACTTGCTAGTTACATAGAACTTTGCTTATGGTATGCTTAGATGAACGTAGCAACTATTGATTGAAAACACATGTGTGCTTACTCTCTTCTGTCATCGCACTTTCGCGAACCTCTCTCACTCATGTTTTCCTCTGACATGAAGATCATGAGTGGACGCGTTAACCTAACTCAAGCCCAGTTGGCGGCTTTGATCACGGAACAAGTTACTGCAGCGTTCGCAGCTGCCCAGGCAGGAGGTCAGAACGCTCAGCCACCAGTATGCACGTTCAAGACTTTTATGGACTGTCGTCCTAGTACTTTCAGTGGCACTGAAGGGGCCGTTGGACTCCTCCACTGGTTCGAGAAGCTCGAGTCGGTCTTCGAAATGTGTGAATGCCCTGAGGATCGTAGGGTAAAGTATGCTACTGGTACTCTTGAAGGGGAAGCGCTCACGTGGTGGAACGCTCAGGTTCAGCTGCTGGGGTTGGTTACTGCTAATGCCACCCCATGGAATGACTTCAAGGAACTGATCAAGGAAGAGTACTGCAGTCGTGATGACATCCACAAACTAGAGTTGGAATTTTTCAATCTGAAGATGACGGGGTCTGAGATTGAGGCGTATACTAAGAGGTCGAATGAACTGGCCATCCTGTGCCCTACTATGGTGGACCCTCCCATCAAACGTATTGAGCTTTACCTCAAGGGCCTTGTACCCGAGATTCAGAGTCACGTGACTTCGGCTAACCTGGGTACCATTCAACAAATCATCAAGTTGGCTCACCGTCTCACCGACCAGGCAGTGGAACAAAACAGATTACCCAAGCGTATTGGTACTGCTACTACTGATACCCCCAATGATCACAAGCGAAAATGGGATGGATATTCGGGCAAAGGCTCTACCTCTGTTCAGTCTCAGTCTCAGTCTCAGCAACGAAGGACTGAGGACCATAGGAGCCCTGGTCAGCACTCTTCTGGTAGTCAAGGGCAGGGTGGATATCGAGGAAACCACCCAAAGTGCAACAAATGCAACAGACACCACAGTGGTCAGTGCAACAAGGGACGCTGTCAGAGGTGTCTCAAGATGGGTCATGAAGCCAAGGATTGCAGGAGCCCACGGCCTACGAATCAGAATCGTCAGCAGCAACAGCAAGCACCGCAGAATCATCAACAACAATAAGGCAACAAGGGATGCTTTCATTGTGGTGCTGAAGATCACTTCAAGAGACACTGCCTGCAGTTAAATCAGAATCAGAATCACAACCAAGGAAATGGGAACAATAATGGGGGCAATAATGGAGGAAACAATGATGGCAACGGTGCCAGGGGTCGAGTGTTCGTGATTGGTCAGGGTGACGCAAGGAATGATCCTAACGTAGTGATGGGTAAGTTCCTTCTCGACGACTTTTATGTTACTGTTTTATTTGATTCGGGTGCCGATACCAGTTATGTGTCTCTAAAAGTTAGTCAAATGCTTAAGCGCACTTCAACACTTTTGATCCCCAAACACACAGTAGAGCTAGCAAACGGTAAAAGTCTCGATGCCACGCACGTAATCAAAGGTTGTAACCTCGTCTTAGCTGGTCAGACCTTCCCTATCGATCTTATTCCTATCCCACTGGGTAGTTTCGACGTCGTTATTGGGATGGATTGGCTATCTCACCATCAAGCGGAGATTGTTTGCAGGGAGAAAATCGTCCGCATTCCTCGCTCTGGTGAAGAACCCCTCGTGATTCATGGCGACAAGAGTGGTGCTGTTGTAGGCATTATCTCTTTCCTTAAGGCCCAGAAGTGTTTGCGAAAGGGCCACACTGCCATTTTGGCACTCGTTACTAACACAGCAAAGGAAGAGAAAAGAATTGAAGACATTCCTATTGTGCGCGATTTTCCTGAGGTATTTCCTGAGGAATTACCGGGTCTTCCGCCTCATCGTCAAGTTGAATTTCAAATCGAGCTAGCTCCTGGAGCAGCGCCCATAGCTCGAGCACCTTATCGTCTAGCTCCATCAGAACTTGAAGAACTGTCCACGCAATTACAAGAACTCCTGGAAAAGGGTTTTATACGTCCTAGCTCTTCGCCCTGGGGAGCTCCAGTCTTGTTTGTGAAGAAGAAAGATGGTACTTTCAGAATGTGTATCGACTACCGCGAACTCAACAAGGTGACTGTGAAGAATCGTTATCATCTTCCACGTATTGACGACTTGTTCGACCAGTTGCAAGGGTCGAGCTATTACTCCAAGATTGATTTGAGATCGGGATACCATCAGCTGAGAGTCCGAGATGAGGACGTCTCCAAAACAGCATTCAGAACTCGTTACGGCCATTACGAGTTTCTGGTTATGCCATTCGGGCTGACGAATGCACCAGCGGTCTTCATGGATCTCATGAACCGAGTATGCAAGCCTTACCTAGATAAATTCATTATTGTCTTCATCGACGACATCCTGATCTATTCTAAGAGTCAGGAGGAACACGAGCAACATCTGAGGCTTATTCTGGAACTTCTTCGAAAAGAGCAGTTGTATGCCAAGTTTTCGAAATGTGACTTCTGGCTTCGCGAAGTCCACTTTCTAGGCCATGTGGTAAACAAGGATGGAATTCATGTAGATCCATCCAAGGTTGACTCGATCAAGAACTGGCCTGCACCCCGCACACCAACAGAAATCCGCCAATTCTTGGGTTTGGCAGGATATTACAGAAGGTTTATCAAGGATTTCTCAAAGATTGCGCAACCTCTCACTTCACTGACTCAGAAGGGTGTCACCTATCGTTGGGGTGATGCACAGGAGTTCGCATTTCAGCACTTGAAGGATAGACTTTGTAGCGCGCCTATCCTCTCATTGCCTGAAGGCACAGAAGATTTTGTGGTTTATTGCGACGCTTCCATCCAAGGACTTGGTTGCGTATTGATGCAACGTGACAAGGTCATTGCCTACGCATCGCGCCAACTTAAAGTTCACGAAAGGAACTACACTACGCATGACTTGGAGCTGGGAGCAGTTGTTTTCGTACTTAAGATATGGAGACATTACCTGTACGGTACCAAGTGCACCATTTACACTGATCACAGGAGTCTCGAGCATATCCTCAAGCAAAAGGAGTTAAACATGCGACAACGCCGATGGGTCGAACTCTTGAATGATTATGAATTCGCTATCAAATACCATCCGGGCAAGGCCAATGTTGTGGCCGACGCCCTCAGTCGAAAGGATACTCTACCTAAGTGTGTACGTGCATTACAGCTTACCATCCAATCTACCCTTCCCGCTCAGATTCGCGATGCTCAGGTTGAAGCATTGAAAGCGGAGAACATCAGAGCTGAATCCTTATGAGGATCGAGGCAGCGGCTAGAACAAAAGGAAGACGGTGCCTACTATGTTAACGGACGCATCTGGGTTTCGCTTTATGGAAACTTACGCGAGCTTGTGATGGACGAAGCGCACAAGTCTCGTTATTCGGTACACCCTGGTTCAGACAAGATGTACCACGACCTCAAGACTACGTATTGGTGGCCTGGCATGAAAGCCCACATAGCAACCTACGTTAGTAAGTGCTTGACTTGTGCGAGAGTCAAGACTGAATATCAGAAACCATCAGGCCTACTTCAACAACCGGAGATCCCGAAATGGAAATGGGAGCAAATTTCCATGGATTTCATTACTGGTCTACCTAGATCTCAACGCGGAAACGATACCATTTGGGTGATCGTGGATCGACTGACCAAGTCTGCACATTTTCTGGCTATCAAAGAAACGGATAAGTTTTCTACTTTAGCAGACATCTATCTAAAGGAAAGTGGTATCAAGGCACGGAGTGCCAACCTCCATCATTTCGGATCGTGACCCACGTTTTACTTCTGAAACTGTGGCAAGCAATGCACAAGTCTTTTGGCTCACGTTTAGATATGAGCACCGCTTATCACCCACAGACGGATGGGCAATCTGAACGCACCATCCAAACCATTGAAGACATGCTTAGGGCATGTGTAATCGATTTTGGTAATGGCTGGGAAAAGCACCTCCCGCTATTGGAGTTTTCGTATAACAACAGCTACCACACCAGCATCCAAGCCGCTCCGTTTGAGGCATTATACGGACGCAAATGCCGATCACCTCTCTGTTGGGCAGAAGTTGGTGACAGCCAAATCACTGGCCCATAACTTGTGGTAGATACCACCGAGAGAATTGCTCAGATACGACAGCGAATGGCGGCAGCTTGTGACCGTCAGAAAAGCTATGCTGATAAGGGAAGAAAACCACTCGAGTTCCAGGTTGGGGATCGAGTGCTACTCAAAGTCTCACCTTGAAAAGGTGTAGTCCGCTTTGGCAAACGAAGCAAGCTCAATCCGCGTTATGTCAGACCATTCGAAATCATCGAGAAAATTGGCAAAGTCGCCTACAGGTTGAATCTACCCGAAGAACTCAGCGGAGTTCACAACGTATTCCACGTGTCAAATCTGAAGAAGTGTCTGTCAGATGAGACCCTCATAGTTCCTCTCAAGGAACTCACTATCGACGACCAGCTGCGATTCGTCGAGGAACCTGTAGAGATTACTGATCGAGATGTTAAGATTCTCAGGCGCACAAGAATACCTCTCGTTCGAGTTCGTTGGGATTCCCGTCATGGCCCAGAGTATACCTGGGAACGAGAAGACCAAATGAAACTCAAGTACCCCCAGCTGTTTAAGAAAAACGCAACCACTACTGAGGCTGAAGCTACTGCAGAATTTCGGGACGAAATTCCAAATCAACGGGGGGATGATGTGACACCCCAGGAAAATCAGGAAAACAACGCAACTTAAGTAGCTTCCTTAGTAACCAAGCGCTAAATTTCGGGACGAAATTCTCTTAACAGGAGGAGAATGTGACAACCCTCAAATTTACATGTAACCGTACAATCTATTAATGTTAATTAAAGTACTTGATGACTGTGCTGAATCATTTAACTGCTCTCTGATTACTGTGTTATACTTACATGTACTTGTTAACATGCTAGTAGTATACAGAAAAATTACTAAATAGTCCGGTATGCCTTCCTGAGTGTTAGTAATTAAAAGTATTACAAAAATATATATATAAGGCACTTTGAATCTCTATTTAACACTTTAACGGATTAACATCCAACCGAACAACCGGACTATACCCGAAACATAAAAATATTGCCAAACCCATTGTTTTTACTTTTCTGAGCTAGTTAGGGTCCCCGAACACCCTAACGCACTTTATATTATAACAACACACCCTAACCACTAACTAAACAATTTAAATCCAACTAGATGGTAACCATTACCATCACAACCCAACTAAACTAAAACCCCTCCCATAAATCGGTTATGGGGTGTTCCCCCCACTCTTAGATTTTTGAATTATTATAATGGATTATGTTGGGGGATTTAGGGACACTTTGCACAAAGGTTAAAGGGGTAGTGGTGGGTTATAAGGAGGCACATGGGATTATCATATTCATTTCAAGACACTACTTCAAACAAACATCTTCTCCTCCTTCTTTCTTTGTTCGGCCGACCCCATACCACCATCATCAACAATTTTTTTTATCATCTCCTACCATTTAAAGAGTGTACAAAGGTGACAAAGTGCAAACAACTAAGCTTGGTGCTTTCGAAAGTTCAAGAACCGCTCTAGATTTCTTTTATCCACCTCGTTACGCCTTGTTTCTTCCCTAGCCTTGTGCTAGTAGTAAGTGTTCTAAATCGTCATTTTTGTTCTTGTTTTTGGTGGATAATAGATGTTAGAATGATAAAAAGTTAAGAAACTTTAAAGCTCATGAACAAATCTTGAACATAATGTGTTAAAGAGTGGATAAAGAGAAGTTATGTGTGTAAATCATGTAGATCTTGTGTTGTTATGATTCTTGTTGATTATCTGATGATTTGTTGGTTAATATTGATGCTTGATGTTATTGTGATCACTAAACATGATTAACGGAATCAATCGAACACACTTTAGAAGACTTAAAAGCTGAAACAGAAAGCTGGTTGGATTTTACAGCCAACTTCAGTTGGCTGTAACCAGACCATAACTTAACGAAAAATGTATTTTCTGAAGTCTAGATTTATGTATTATGAAATACGGTTCTAATGGCACCGGAATCATAATTTTTGGACTTCGTTTACTATTTTTAAAGCATCATTTTGTAACAGCAGCTAGAGCTGCATTTTTTCTGCTGAAAATATGCGTTTTGTTTCCTGTCATAACTTGAGTTCTGTGTAGAGTTAGATCATGAAACTTATACTGTAGATGACAACTGTTGTATTTGTAATTATCTCACTGGAATTTTGTAAATCGGACTTACGATGAATTTTTAATAAATTGTTCCGTGGACTGTGGTCAAAAAAAGATAAATCTGAGTTCAGTCCGGAAAATGAATTTTTATAAAATATTAGTAATGAACTGCACCCCGATATTTTTACCCAATAAAATTTGGAACGTTTAAGACATTCTGTAAAAATTTAGGAATTTTTGGAATAAGTTAACTATTTTATTAAAATGTCCGAAAACAGCCGGTTTTGAATATTAATGCTGAAATGACATAAGTTGTAATTTGCATGTCTAAATGTCGGGTAGGTTATCTGTGAATGATATAACGTGTTGTATGTGTTATGTGCATTATCGTATGGTTGTTGATGAGTGGGGAATGGATGGGAAACTTATATGGGCATAAACCGATAAAGTGATGCATGTTATGTGATAGATACGTATAGGAACTTTGTGCTCTATTTGAAACCACTAAATGACTAACTGGTAATCATGCTAGGACGTGATTGACCAACCTTGATTGTTAGCTATTTGTGAGAGTCAAACCGAGCAACCGAGGTGAGTTCACACCCTTACTAAGGCATGGAATTCCCGGTGGTTGGGAATGGGATTGAATAACTATTTATATTATCAACACTACTAGACTACCTACTACTGTCCTCGGATTGAGAAGGGCACGTACGTAAAACCTACGTACATTCATACTTACTACTGTCCTCGGATTGAGAAGGGCACGTACATAAAACCTACATACAATCATACTTACTACTGTCCTCGGATTGAGAAGGGCACGTACGTAAAACCTACGTACACTCATACTTACTACTGTCCTCGGATTGAGAAGGGCACGTACGTAAAACCTACGTACACTCATACTTAACACCGTCCTCGGATTGGGAAGGACACTTATGGATACGCCTAGTCTAGTAACATACATAATGGGAAGCCCCCACTAAATATCGTAAAGGTTTGGGAATCATGGATAATGGGTAATACATGGTTATGAAACGAACTTACGATTTCTGATACGAACTCATTAACTGAACAACCAACTGTGAACTCGCTCAACTTTGTTGTTGACTCGTTGTTACATGCCTTGCAGGTCGTTAGGTACTTATGGAGCTTGTGCGAGGAGGAAGTCGTGGTGGAATAGGGACTGTTATGTCCCGTGCCTAATAAATAAACTTTATGAACTTATGAACTTATGATTTGGATTTATGTTTTATGCTTCCGCTGTTAACCTAAAGTCGGTTACTTATCTTTTGGTCACCAATTGTATTGCAATTGGCTTTATTAACTTAAATTACGTTGTTCAATATGATTGGTGGCTCGATCCTGGTCACGTCACGCCTCCAAGCGGTGACGCTCCGCATGGTGGAATTTGGGGGTGTGACAGATTGGTGTCAGAGCCAGGTTATAAAGAACTTGGTTTTAATAAGGGAAAAAGTTTTTATTAGAACCAGACTATAACCTGTACAGTGCTTAACGATCCACAACGACGCTTCACTCCACGTGCAAGACTCAACACTATAGGTGATATGGTTTATGTTTATATTATTACCTACTTGCTAGTTACATAGAACTTTGCTTATGGTATGCTTAGATGAACGTAGCAACTATTGATTGAAAACACATGTGTGCTTACTCTCTTCTGTCATCGCACTTTCGCGAACCTCTCTCACTCATGTTTTCCTCTGACATGAAGATCATGAGTGGACGCGTTAACCTAACTCAAGCCCAGTTGGCGGCTTTGATCACGGAACAAGTTACTGCAGCGTTCGCAGCTGCCCAGGCAGGAGGTCAGAACGCTAGGTAGCGTATAGGTAGCATGTCGCTATCGTCCGCTATTTGCTATATACAACTAGCGTACCGCAATCTCAACAGCCTTTTCACACTGTTTTTGAACGAAACGAATGTCTTGGTATCTCAACAGTCTTTTTCCCGTTTTTTTTGAACGGTGCCTTTTGCACACTTACACTATACACATGCTTACACAGCCTTCTAAGTTCAAGCACAAACAATTTATTTTAAATTGAAATCTTGTGAAAAAAAATCTATTTTAAACTCTTTTGTATGTGGTACACCATACCACGTACCGAACTGGCGTTCCAAATGAACCTGCCCTCCCTCGTACCGAATTTTAGGAATGCATCAACCGCGTACGGCGTACCTATTTTCGTTTTGCAGTACCTGAACGTACCGCGATCCATGTGACTATGATAATTACCCCCACAAGCTTATCTTATTTGTAACTTATCTTTTTTTTATTTTGGATTAAACAAGAATAAACTATCCTTCTGGAAACGCCCTCATTTTTTTGAGCATGATCATTACTTTTAGCATTCCACTGATACTTTGTATTGTCAATTGCAGAGCATAGCAGAAGGGATGATCATATGTATTTAAGTAGTGAGAAGAAGATGCTTACTTCGATAGAGGTATTCTCAAGATCATATGTATTTAAGTAGTTTTTTCTGTGTTCTTGATGCTGTTAAAAATGCATACCTTATTTTTGTTACTATGTCTAATATAGGCACAGATGCAACTTAGTTCTAATCTTCCCGTGGGCTCGATCAATAAGCCTGGACCAGATGATGTTTTTTTTTCTAAAGTAATGGGTAATGATCGAAATGGTGATGCGGTTATGTATGGTCTGGGTGTTCGTGCTGCTGATGTTTGGGGTGTAATACCAAGTCGTTCGACATGTCATAGAGAAAACATCCAATTGAAGTCTCAATGTGGAGAACTTACTAGTACTATGATCCAGTTACGAGCCCAAGTATCATAGATGGAAGGGTCGAGGGGTGGTTCCAGTGTTCAACCTCTTGCATCAGAACATTTACCCAATGTAACCAATGGTCATCAATGTTTTCGGGTATTTTTCTATATAAATCTTTAGTGTTCCACCTATTACATGACCACAATAGTAATCTTCTTAATCTTTAATCCTATTAGTTTTTCATCATGAATAACATCAACAACTAAAAGTTCCACTACAAAGGATTAGTGTGTAGTGTGGTGGTGGCTATTCTTGTTTGCGAAGATTCTGCCTGCTATGTCTATCGATGGTTTTTTTCATAATTGGTTTTTAATAATCTCAAGAGTAAAGGTGAGATTATTATGTACCAAGAGTAAAGGTGGGATTATTGTGTACAAGATTGTAAACGTGGGATTATTAAAAACCAATTTTCCTTAGTTTTTCTATAAAAATGTTAGCCTGCTAGTGTAAAACTTTATTATTATTTTTTTTTGTAAAATGATTGTTTGCACTATTATGACTAGAGTTTAATAAATATTTGTTGAAAACTAAAATCTAGGTCAGAGATGAAGTTTTCCTCAAAAGCATTCTAAACTCTACCGAGACTTTAGCAAGAGGAAGGGTCCAGAGCTTGGACCCAAATGATCTAGTTGGTGGTACAGAGAGTGGACCAGATTGGTGTGAGGTAAACGTTCAAGTACCAATAAAAAAAGATGAAAACTTGGCAAGACCATATGATTTATTTTCTTCAATTCAAGACTGTATTGGTGCATCCATCGCATGGCCCTATCCATTCATCTTAGTATGTATTTGTTAAACTTGTGATATAAATAGTTTTAATATCATGGAACTCAATGCTTATACATGGATGGTTTATTTGTAGGTAGTCCATGAGGATTGAGGGCGCATGATGACTCAAGATTTTATGCTTCTTATTTCTTTAATTGCTTTTAATTTCTTTGTTAAATGTTAAGACTTTATGTTAGATAATGTTATAACTTATTTATGGTTAGTGTTTTTGTTATGAACATGCTTATTTGAAATATAATGAAGTTTTATTTTTTTCATTAGTTGATGTTATACAATAACTATTAGGATGTTATATGTTGATGGTCTGTTTATAAAATTGGTTTTATAATCTTATTTGAGATATTAGGACCATTTTCTTGATATTAAAGTAGCTATAATGTTACATCATAAGGGTCCTATAAATTAATTTTTAAGGACGCTTGTATGTGTATCAAAAGATTAAAAGTAGATAATCATATATTAGAACATTATAAAAGTGTTCTAATATGTTCTTGTTAATACGCTATTTAAGTTGTCTATAGACATATTATGGGACCATAAAATTGGTTTCATAATCTTATTTGGTATTTTAGGACCCTTTTCTTGGTACTAAATTAGCTATAATGTTACATCATAAGGGTCCTATCAATTAATTTCTAAGGACGCTTGTAAGTGTATCAAAAGATTAAAAGTATGTAAGCACATGTTAGAACATCGTAAAAGTGTCCTAATATGTTTATATTAGGACACTATTTTGGTTGTTCAAAGATATATTACGCGACCATAAAATTGGTTTCATAATCTTATTTGAGATGTTAGGACGCTTTTTTTAGTTCCGGGACTTATTACGACCCCTTTACATGAAACGCTTTTACCGTTGGTCCTATTAAATGAAAGGTCCTATAAAATAGCATTTTAGGACGCTTTTGCGCGTACTAAAAACCCAGTTTTCTTGTAGTGTCTTATTCATGTGTCAAAGTACACTTCTTTGATAATTTTAATGTTAAATTATTAATTGGTTGAGATCTGTAAGGCTCATGTTAGACCATATTGATGTTTCCAATAAGAAAACTAACATACGTACTATACAATATATCACGAGACGACTGATAAATCAACTGGAAAACGAGAACCCCCCTATACATAGCCCTAAATTCACCAACCTAAATGATATGTTTCCCCCCGCATCGCGCGGGTAAACGGCTAGTGTATATATATATATATATATAGGGTAGGGATAGTGTACATTAATTCAGAAGTGTGAGAAGTGTATTATAACACTATATAACACAATAAAAACACCGTACAACACTATGTTACACCATATAACACTATGTAACACTATATAACACTATATAACAATATATAACACTATACATCTATCATAGACATGCTATCAGACAAAATATAGTGTTATATTTGTTATATAATGTTATATAGTGTTACATAGTGTTATACCGTATTATATGGTGTTACATAGTGTTATACGGTGTTTATATGGTGTTATATAGTGTTATATATAGTGTTATAATACACTTCTCACACTTCTGGATTAATGTACAGGATCCTCTACCTATATATATATATATATATATATATATATATATATATATATATATATATATATATATAAGTAACTAAGCCTGATGATAACTTAGTAGCTATTTGTCAAGAACATGTTACATCGTCTATGACCAAACACTTGTTATGACTCTAATGGACCTTTAATCCATGAAATCCTATAAACTCTTTTGAGTTTTAATAGTGTCAAGAACATGTGCTATGTGTATAAGATGATTACTTTTGATATACTTACACTTTAAACCCCATATCCTTAGACCAAATCTATCCGCTTCTTAAAATCCCTACTCGAACATATTCAACCTTCTAACCTCAACAACTTCGTCACATTAGATAATCGGAAAGCATATGCAACTTTGTGAGTACACTTGACCCATTTCCCTTTTTAATACACTTTGAGTGTAACATGTTTTACTTGTTAAACCGCACAATTCACAAACATGCTTTTATTCATTCGATTCGTATACATGCTTTGTTATGCTTAGGTTCATGCTAGAATACATACTACTTGTTAACTCGGCTTAAACAATTATAGGGCTATAGGAGTAGCACACCACCCGACGGGGTTTTGTTAAGTCTTTATTCTATAACGGTCTCGTTGCTTTTGTGACGAGAGATGCTAAATACTAGTGGATACTAGTGTTAACATATTGTTATGCATGATAGTTTGACCTTGTATACCAAATGCTATGTTGGATTGAAAATACCTTTATACACATGCCACGAGTCTAAAACTAGTGTACTCGCCAATACTTTGTATTGAACTATGCTTTTTAAAACGTGTTGCAGGTTTTGAGATAAATTTGATGACGCATGGAACATAGTATGATGCCTAGATACACACTTTAAATTTTGTATTCTCATTGTATTGTATTTCATTATTCATGTTGTATTTATTTCAAAACCTTGTAATTGATTCTTTAGAAATGAAATGAAATTTTATTATTTAAATACTTGTCACAAATAGTGTTATGACGTCTCTTGCAATCTATTTCGTCTCATCCCGATGTTTCCACCATCGGTTGGGGTGTGACATTTAGCGAGAGAAGAATCGATGGAAGCATTGGAGAAGATGACGATTTCAAGAAACTTCAA
Organism: Helianthus tuberosus; assembly: GCA_030545235.1. Taxonomy (NCBI): domain Eukaryota; kingdom Viridiplantae; phylum Streptophyta; class Magnoliopsida; order Asterales; family Asteraceae; genus Helianthus; species Helianthus tuberosus. Next base: position 170,294,700 of record CM060369.1, read on the forward strand.
TCTGGAGAAGATGACGGCGAAGCAGAAGACGATTTAAAGAAATATAAGATCTGTATACAGATTTGAAACCCTAAATATGGATTATAGAGATCTATGAATGAAACATGGGTTAATAAACCAACAAAACAGATTGTGAAAAACAAAAACTACAAACATATCAAAATCAATCTACTCGTAATCACATGGCACAACAATACAAGCATCTGAATAAACAATAACAGATCAAAGACAAAATCAAAAGCTACAAACATATCAAACAAATTTCATAGAATCATGAAAGAAATTAGGTCACGGATTGTTACCAGATTTAGCGAGAGAAGAATCGATGGAAGCATTGGAGAAGATGATGATTTCAAGAAACTTCAATCTGTAGAAGATGACAGCAAAGCAGAAGACGATTGCAAGAAATATAAGATCTCTATACAGTTTTGAAACCCTAAATCTGGATTATAGAGATCTATGAATGAAACATGAATAATAAAATAAAAAATTACCTTCGTGAGATTAAGCAGATCGGCTTTCAAATCGGAAGAATTGTAGAGGGGGAACCTGATTAGATGAACAATCGATTTGAGAAGAGGAAAGATGTGAGCCTGAATGTTTATGATGAAGAAATAGGGTTTTTAGAAAGAGACGGAACTTTGGGAGGGAAAAGGGAAAAAACGATGCCCTAATTTAATGACACGTGACCAAAATAACTTTCATTTATTATATATAATAGATATAGATGTGTCTTTACCAACAAGTGACCACGTGACCGCTTACATGTGGATACCAGAGAACCAGCCTGTTACAAGAAAATATTCGTTAGTCCTTTTAGTTGTGGCTTAGCGGTCGATGACATCTAGAATAGAAACCAAGGTCCATCTAAAATATAAATCCTAAAAAAGACAAGTCATGAGGAATTATCCTACCTATGAAATTTACTATAAGCGGTCACAAAATAGGGTGTATTTTTTTAAATGGCCTTTCTTTAATTATCAACTTTTTATAAATACAATTTTCACACACTATCTTTGTTCACACTAATTTTCGAAATCTAGCATCCTTCGCCGTAACTATATTTTCGAAACTTAGAAACCAGAAAAAAAACCCACTTAAAAATAAATAAATAAATTATGACAAATTTTTTTTCCATTGAACTTTTTTTTTACAAAATTATTAGATGTAAAACCCGTGTGAAAACACAGGTGGTTTTAGAAAATTTACATACCACATTTTATTAAACGACGAATGACTATACATTTTTAAGGTTTAATTAAAAATAGATTATAAAAAAGGGAACATCTTTTAAATAACAAATAAATAACAATCGAGCACACATTGTTCTATATTCCATGATCGTTAATCTTGAAACATCTCTTAATGCAAGATCCTTCATTGTTGGGGTATAGGATTCCATAAATCTTTCATCTTCATTTCTCAAAATACAACCTTCACCACATGATCCTACACAAGGAATAAGATGAAACTAGTTATGAAATGCTTCAACTTATCTTTTATTGACACGGGTGTCCAAAACCGCACCAACCTTCAATACTAAGGGACCAAACACCATATATACCAGTTGAATTTGGCTGCCGCAGAACGGTTCCTCCCATTTTACATAATGTAAGTTTAAATGTGGCAATGCTTGGCTGATGTATGGTGCAGACCATTTTTCTTCCAGAAGAACTAATAAACTGATAACATAGTATTTAACAATGAATTACCCTTAAAACAACAAGTATATAGAATGATCGATCGATAGAGTTCACAGTCTAATCGTAATATTCCAGAACATCAACCTATAATAGAAATTAATATCCATGAAATCCAAATCAAAAGTCTCAACTGGAGTTAACATACAAGAACACCATAAACTTCAATAAGGATTAGAATCAACTGATTTCTAGATTCAATACCGTTACAAGTTTCCATGTATCTAACCTTTTCCATGAACTCCAAACAAATCGCACATTTCCAGCAGAAATAATCACAATTAGACCCATTTACAGCCATCAATAATATCCATCAAAATTCAGATCAAAAGTAATTCTAACAACACACACTATCAATTCGAACAACACATAACATACATGTTAAATAGATACGTAGATCAACACAATAAATAAACAACAGCAATGCATCAAAACATATATGAACGTTTAACTAATAACAAATCTGCATAACACCTCATCACTAAATAACCATAATGCATCGGAACATATATATATATATATATATATATATATATATATATATATATATATTCGGTATCATCTGCAAATTGTTTGTCAGGTCTGCTCCCAAGTAGAATCTTTCTTGCAGCATAGAGTATGTTAGATCTTATCCAATAAAGATCAAGAAACGGATCAAATAAGAACTTACTATTATAAAAAGATCCTCCATATGAACATAACATCCAAAGCTACCAAAATCGAGTACCGGTTTAGTATTTACTAAACACTGTAAAATCTGAGCAAAGTCAAAGATATTTTTTCAACATTTTGGATCATGCGACTTATTTTAGATTTTGGTCTGTCATGGACACATATATATTACTGATTGCAATCAATTTATACAGCATAAAACGAATAATAATTTGAAACAATAAATCTTTAAACTCATAAAAATAAGTAAAACTAAACAGTGACAAGAAAGATTAAGATGTTTAAAACTTAAAGTATTAAAATAGTAACAATTACGTATGAAAATGAAAACTAATCAGACATTTAAAATCTAAGGCAAGAATTAAGAAATTTTAACGTAACTCCATCGAGTACTGAACTTCTCGGTGTATATCCTTGAGCTTTGTCATGAACTCCAAGTTTCTATCACCACATTCTATATTACTCGCAACAAACAAGTCACGAATGGAAGTGGTTGGCATCTCCCTCAAGGTTCTAGAAACCATGATCTCTTGTGAGCAGATTGCAATCCATCAAAACACCTCTTCAACTCTTGAAGATTAGCCTTATCTGCATAGACTTGCTCTCCAATTTGTTTAATAAATCGTTGCTTCAAATCATCAAATTGTAAAGAAGTTGATGCCATTGTTATTATTGAACTAATAAGGTAAATGAATCAGTGTATGATGCGAAACCTTTGAACTGGTAATGGTATTATATAGAGAAATAAAAATCAAATATCTAACAGCCCAAAGGTCCGATTTAAATGCAAGCATTAAATAAAAATTTATATTTAAAATCCATGTACATTTAATGATTTAGGAGGGAAATATGTGTACATTTAATATAAACATGTACATTTATATTTAAAATCCGTGTGCATATAATGCAAAACTTTTTAAAAAAATGAGTTTTCATGGGAAAGAAAATAAAATTAAATATCTAGAAACCCAAAGGCCAAAATTTAGACCTTCAAAAACAGGTTATCATAATTAGAAATCGTATCTTCATTTACCATATCACCCATTGTAAACACTATAAAAGGCTCATAATTCGTTTAATTGAAAACATCAACAATTTACTTTTAAAAAATTGTTCATCCAAAAACAAACCATCCAAAACCACTAACAATATTCTAAATGGCAAACAATAGTTTTTACCAATGGGCAGATACTAACGCTGTTAAAATGCAATTTTCAAGATGGTCACTCGAAGAACAGAGAACAAACGAAGAACTCAACAGAAAAGTTGGTATCGCGAGTGAAAATTATTATAAGCAAACTTGGAGTAGTATTGCATTGCTTGATGAAGTTGTCCATTCTACTCCATTAGAGTTCAGGATAAGGCATAAGAATTTATCACACAACTATTGAAACAGGATCAGAAGATTTGTGACATGTTAGTTGATCTGCAAAATAAAAGAAAAGATGAAATTGTATGGAAGAAGGCGAGAGTCTTAGAAATCCTAGGAAGTGTTCAATGTAGCGTGTAATGTTTTAATATTTTTCAAAATCTAAGTTTTGTAATACTATTTAATATCGAATGAACAAAATTTGGACTTTTTTTTTGGAGAGTTATTATCATTATCGGTGATCAATTGCCGAAATGACAATTTTACCCTTTAATTCATAATATAACTCAACATAATAAAATAAAGTCTTATAACTTTCTCCTAACACAGTTAAACAGATACATAGATCAACACAGTAATTAAGCAACAACAATGCATCAAAACATATACGAACCGTTAACTAATAACAAATTTGCATAACACCTCCTCATTAAGTAACAACATATATGAACACTTAACTAACAACGAATCTACAGTAACAAATACTACCTGAAATGAAACAATAGTTAATAAGTACCTTGAGGGCATTGGAGTTGTGCAGGTTTGTAAACCATCCCATGTGCATCAGGGAAAATGATTCCAAATGTCTAAACTAATCAGTTTCTCAGCTTGAAACAAAGTAAAAATAAAATTGTTCATCCAAATTTGAATGAAAATGAAAATAGTAAACTGACTTATGAACAGAATGTTAATCCAAATCAGAATGTGCATGTTTCTAAACCATCCCATCTTTTTACTATGCAAGCCTCTCAGAACACTCTTGTAGGCATTAACAGCCCTATGTACTTAGAATAGAATCCAATTTGTCAGAACGAAGATTGTTTCCAATAAGAAAAACTAAAACTAAATCAATATGCTCAAACCCCAAAAATAAGGATAAACTATTTAAGTAACAAAGAATGTTCAAGAGTAAATATCATCAATATCAGCGTTAAGTCTCCTTTAATAGTAAGTAAAGATTATTCATTACTCAACACCAAATGTCATAAATAAGAACTATTTAATTATATGTTGTACATTTTAGTTTCCAAACACAATCAGAGCATGACAAACACAGTAGCAAAATCAAGAACAGGGAGAAGCCTCATTTATTTTTAGTTTGCTGAAAACATCCTGAAGAATCTTGTAATTCTATATCATGTCATACTCTAACTTGGAATTGAAATTGACCTTATGCATCGGCACATTCTACAATGTGTCGCATCCGTTAGCAGTGAACTACCACCAAACACGTCTGCATATCGAATCGAATCAAATCAATTCAAATCTCTCTAATTACTATAATTTATTTTCAATACACATAGAACGATCCATATACCAACATATCAATAGCTTTTTTGGCTAACTGATACGAAAAAAAAAAAAAACACTCCAGAACACACTTTAAACTAACCTAGTCGATCTTACATTTTCACTCTAAGCAACCCAACATAATTTGTACAGATATCCACTAAAGCCCTAAAGGAATGATCTACACAATTTATTAAACCAAACAATAAACGTCAACCACCGACTTTTTTTGCATCTCAAAACCATTTGTTCATGAAATCTGCTCTGTACACGTCTACAAATCACATCTGCAGATCACGTGAACCCTAGATATACTTGTTGGCAGTGGAAGTTTCTAATGTACATCATCATCATATGCAGAACTTGATTCATCACAAACATGTTTGGAATTCATGGTGAATCAATCGGATAACACACAATACACACGAAAAACAGAAAATTTGAATGGGAGGATATTATAGTTAATATCTTGGTACCGGTTATGTTTCCGGCAAACTGTTTATATACCGATATGGAAGGGTGGTTGATTTTGGCGGTTATTTTTTGGCGCCAATAACCACCATTCAAACCGATGTGTCTTGTGAGACATGCCCCTTCGATAATATTCGATAAATACACACATAATGAAAGTAATAATCATACAATTACATAATAGTAAACTAAATATAATATAATCGAGTTTATAAGTTCTAATACTCCCCCTTAAACTGGATTATATCCACGGGAGTTCATTAAAACACTTCGGTTGGCCTCGTTCACAGCCTTTTCAGCTTGCCAGAAATCGAATCTTCGCCGCTTCTGTGTCTTCTTCATTCCTATCCAATCATTCCCAGCGAACAGCGCATAGTGTTCTCTGTCATCATCAGGTATGCATCCAGTGCTTACTGTTCTTCTTCCTCCATCAGCAATCGTGTCTTCATTCCTTGCTGTACCTTGAACTTGATCATCTCTAACATTGCCTTGAACCGATTTAAACTTATAATAATAGATAATAACATCCAGATACATGGCATAAACTATCCTCATGTACTCTCCATCTTCATAAACATAGCCCATATCCTTCGAGACCATTGCCCATAAATTGTTTGATGTCACAGTTCTATGACCACCTTCCCTCTTGACTACCATATAGAGTTCAAACAGATTTACCCTTTTATTATTACCCATGTATACCGGAATCGGTCTTGAATTAATCCCCATCTTGACATGTAAGAACCAGTCGATCATTTCTTCAAATTTTCTTTCTATTTCATACTTATACTTCATCACATACTCGCCATCATCAAGCATGTCTAAGAGTGCCTTGCAATCTTGAAATTCTTTGAATTTCATACATTGCAAAATCATCACATTCTAATCAGGTTCGTTGGAAGTGAGATTTAACTTTTTGAAATAATCATTTAAATAATCAGATTTGAAACTTTCATGCTCTGATTCTTTATCGATTATCGATTTCTTCTCGTTTGAACCAATTTCATCTTCACGGGTTAATCCGGTTATGTTATTTCTTTTATTCACAAGAGGAGTACTGAAAGTTGGGAAAATTTTACATCTTTCACCATTGAATTTTACTGTATAGCCTTGAATTATCAGTTGATCAAGACTTAGTACATTTCTATCCAATTCGGGTGTGTAATAAACACCTTGGATTCGAAATTTCTCACTACCGGATGTAACATCTACAACCCCTGTGCCTCGAATGAAATAAAAGTGGTTTTCACCGGTGTTTGTTTCAACACCAAACATGTTCTTTATTCTTTTGAAAGAATTGAGATTACCGGAATAGTGACGTTTGAAACTTGTGTTGACATACCAAATTTCCGACCACAGTCCACCAGCAGTGCCATTGACTATGAATTCTGAATTTCGAACCACATCTTCATCTTGTTTTTGTATTCCTGTTTCCATGGCTTGACGGATTAAGAGACTTGCTTCATCATTCTCCTTCTCTTTGCAGTAGGCAATTTGATGCCCTGTTTGATTACAGTAGTAGCACCGCTTTATTATCGTTTTTGACAGTGTTCGTTCATGTTGTTCATTAGAACAATGTAAACATGGAAGAATCGTTGCAGATTGGTATACTTTTTCTCCAGCGTGATCTGCCGTGGCTCTGATACCACATGTTGGCAGCGGAAGTTTCTCATGTACATCATCATCATATGCAGAACTTGATTCATCACAAACATGTTTGGAATTCATGGTGAATCAATCGGATAACACACAATACACACGAAAAACAGAAAATTTGAATGAGAGGATATTATAGTTAATATCTTGGTACCGGTTATGTTTCCGGAAAACTGTTTATATACCGATATGGAAGGGTGGTTGATTTTGGCGGTTATTTTTTGGCGCCAATAACCACCATTTAAACCGATGTGTCTTGTGAGACATGCCCCTTCGATAATATTCGATAAATACACACATAATGAAAGTAATAATCATACAATTACATAATAGTAAACTAAATATAATATAATCGAGTTTATAAGTTCTAATAATACTGGACTTATCTATAATAAGTTATTGATATAACATTTCAACAATCATATCAAGAGGCCAATATTTCATGATTCGGGTAATTTGTACAAAATTCCATAAAACTAAGATCATAAGCTAGAAACACGACTGTCACTCACCCTCTTCTTTAACCCTTCGTAAAATATCCTGCTTCAACATATCCATAAATTCCTGCACATGCAAGAAAGAAAAACATAAAACATAAAATCCCATAAGTTAAAAATAATTAAGAAACCAAAAGATACTAACATTAGCAAGACCCTCTGCTGAGTAAATCTCAAAAAGTTCATATGCGTTGCCACCGTTGTCATCCATGTGAGCAACAACTTTAAAAACAGATGAGAAAATATCTTCTAGTGAGTCGTGACTCATGGTGTTCAATCTTATCAACCAAATCATCAAGGTTTACCTACAACAAACAAACAAAAGGGAATTTAAATATTCAAGAACCATTGTTTTGTGTTTTTATGAATCTTTCCTCATTGGGTTACGAGCAAACCTGAGGATCGCTTGGAAAATCATTAACCCGAGGGTTCTTAATTAGGTACCTGACAACCATGGTAATTGAGTCTCATTACTAAAAATCATGGACATAGATATGAAGCATGAGATCATACCATGAGAAATTCATGATTGGTGATGTGGACAACCATGTGTTTTAGAACTGTAATCTTCCCCCTTCCTTTGTGTCTGCCCTTCATCTCTTTCTTTGGTGGAAATTCATTGTCATCGCTGAATGAAACCCTTGACAAATAACCAGGATCAGCTAGATGATGTCTACAAATGACAAAATAGCAATTAGCAAATGCATAATTAAAAAAGACCAAAGTGTGTTGAAGAAAGTAATACATGGTTACCTTTAGCGATGAATTTCTGGTAGAAGAGAAGGAGATTGGTGAGTGGTTGAAGCAGAGATTCTAGGGTTTCAAATGATCGGGGAAGACGACCACCACTACCATCTGCGGTGGCCATCCACCGCGTTCAGCCACTGGTAACCACTTCTCTACCCAGACTTGGACTCGAGGACCAACACCATCTCCATCGCCTATTTCCCTCTCTCTTTAATCTTCCTCTCTCTCTCGTAGTTCTCTGGTCTCTCCCTCTCTCCTCTCTGAATGTTATAGAGGTTGAAAGATGACTTATGCAGGATGACCTTCAACCAATTTCACCTAGAATCGGCAAATGGATGACTGAACAACGGGATGATGCTAGATAGAGAAGTTACTTGTTTAGAGTTTACTGAGGAAAAGAGGTTTTAATTGAGCCCTCTTCTGATAACCCACATTTGAATTTGAATTTTAAAATTCAAACGAAAAGTTTAATTTTATGTATTTATATTTTATATAAATTAAAATTAAACTTGATTATGCAAAAATAACATTTGGATAGCATATATAGCTGTTAGGTCAGCATTGTGATGTCATACTCATCTTTGTTTTATTAGATAAGTAAGATTGATTGCAAGGAAGAGATATGAGTTATTATTTAATATTTTACAAAATTATTGATTGGTTTCCCGATCATTTTCATCCATTTTCAACGCCATTCTTATCATTATCACTTGAATTGTCTCATTATTTAATATTTTACTCACCGTCATTGGCATAATCTTAGACTTTTGGTTTTAACTTTCCTTATAGCTATCCTTTTACTTTTTGAATCTGGAGTTTAAAAATTAATTCTTGTCACTATCTTAAACATGTTGATAATTTTATAATATTTTTTTAACAAGCAAGGATAACATTTTATTGCTAAACGGAGGGGCCAACTAGTTTCTAAAATACAAGAAAAAAAAAACATTACCCAACTAAGTCGCTAACACTAAAATCACACCAACACTCCCGGTTAAGATTTTCGAACTTTGACGTATTTTTAATCCCCAAAAACGATTCCTCTTTAATATCTTCGTTCATTTTAAAAACCGCCTCCCAACTGCCTTCAAAAACTTTATTATCTCTGAACTTTCAACTTTATAATATATTTGGATATTTTGTTGAAAATATTAATACAAATACATATTGAAGATAGTAGTTTGGAAAATTAAATTTATTTGTGCGAAAACAAATCCACTCTTCTTATATATGTTCTACTTTTTAGTGAATTTAGGGGTTGTTTGCCAATGGTTAAGTGCTGAATCAGTTAGAGGTCTGAACCATTAATTGTTGATACAGTAAGAGGTCTGAACCATTAAGAGCCAGTATGATGCTTAACTGTTCATAAGCAAATGTCTGACCAATTTAAATTAGAGGTCTTAACCATTCAGACTCAATTATAATGCTTAACCATTCAGAGTCAAATGTCTGAACCATTCAGAGATTTGCTCGCAAAACAAATAGTCTGATCCATTAAGTGCTGAACGTAAATTGTGTAAACCATTAAGAGGCTTATTAAGAGGTAAACAAAGAGTCCTAAATGTTTTAAATAATTTAAAATATCGATTCCCTCTAAATGTTACTCTTTTGATTCCTTTAATATCGGTTCCCTTACAAACCCGAGGAGAGGTGCGGTGAGCTATAAAAAGATTTGCTAACACCAAACCTCATGCTCGACCCACTGTTGACCCACAATTGAAGGTATTGCAGGAGGTAAGGAGGGCCACCTCTTCGGTGTTGGGACCATTCACGATCCCTACTATGCCCCTACATTGATGCAAGTGCTTCCAACACTACAAGATCGTTCGTTCATGTTCCTTCTGTTGAGGTATTCAGTGTTTTTTTAGGTAGCTATTATTGTTGTTAACAAACTATTAACCATTGGTATAATGTTTGTAGATTTGTGATTTACGTTTGAGTGCAAAATGAGTAATAGAGAGGGGAGTTGACATATGGGGTGGAGAGGGGACTATTTCCTTTGAGTGAACAGCTGGTAAATTCCATGTGATAATTCCATTGATAATAATCTAGTCGTAACATCCGTCGGTGAACAGATGGTAAATTCCATTGATAATAATCTAGTCGTAACATCCGTCGGTGATCCCTTCGTAGGTTCCCTCGGTAACCCACTAGCATAATCTTTACACATCTCATGTTCTCTGATTATTAGTACTTTAACCTGGGGACTTCCAAATGGATTCTTTTATACACTGAAGGCCATATGTTTTCTTATTGAAATGTTCATAATGTCAGTGGTTTTATTAGTAAATAAAAAGATATAACGATGTTTCAGATGTGAAACGTTTTCATCTATTTACTACCCATTGATTGTGGTCATAATTTAAGGTAATTGACTTCTGGAAGCTGCCTCTCTATTCCTACGGGTTAGAGATAAGGTTGTCTATATCTGACCCTCCTCAGACCCTACATTTGTTTTGCTATTGGTGGGATTTACTGAGTATGATGATGATGATGACAACTTCTGGAAGCCGAACACTATGGAGCAAAGTCTTTAACTTGCATTATTCACCAAATATATAGTTTAAAAATTAGAAAAGGAGTTCTATACACTTTTCTAAAACAAGTAAAAAACATATACGATAAACAAGGCACGATATCTTAAACCAAATTCAAGACCACATTTGTACATTTTAGACTAAATGATACTAACACCAAGGCTCATATCAAGCCGAACACTATGGAGCAAAGTCTTTAACTTGCATTATTCACCAAATCCATTGGTGCATGCAAGCGTGGGGAGACTAGTACTTCAAGTGGAGTTGCCTTGGCATTTGTGAGTCCAGCACTCGCACTCATATCAATGGGTTCATCACGTGGAGTCGATATGTCAAAGTTTTGTAGCAAAGTGGCTAACACCGTAAGTAGCATTTGATCTGCCAAAGCAATTCCAGGACAAGACCTTCTTCCGGCCCCAAATGGGATCAATTCAAAATCCGCCCCCTTTACATCTAGGTGCATATGGTTTGGGGATAGAAACCTCTTTGGTATAAACTCAATTGGGTCTGACCATATCTTTGGATCACGGTGGAGCTTCCATATGTTTACTAATAGCCATGTGCCTTTTGGGACATGGTAGCCAGCTATTCTACAATCTTTCCTAAATGCTCTAGGAGCATTTAGGAATGCAGCTGGATATAGTCGCAAGGTTTCTTTTATTACAGCTTGGAGGTAGACTAGATTGTTTAAATCTGATTCATTTAGTTGCCTATCTTTTCCCACATTCGTATCTAATTCTTCTTGAACCTTTCTAAGAGCGTGGCGATTGTTTAGCAGTAACGAGAGTGTCCACGTTAGCATGACCGTGGTTGTATCTGCGCCACCCGCAATAAGAGACTGAAAACATGTTGATTAGAATGCATATACCTATAAATAGTTATGTATAATCTAGAAAATTAACATGACTAGATAAAATCAAGATTCAAGACCACCACAGTGGGCTATATCTCAAAGCTTTTTATGCGCACCTCACATGTGGCTTTAATAATGGTATCGACATTGTGACCCGCGACGTTATTGTCTTCTACTATCTGGATCATCACATCCATGAAGTCATTTACCTCTGTAGCATTACCTGAAGATCTTTTCCGCCGATGCTCTTCTAACCATTTCCCAACCATCAAATCGAGTTCCCTTGCAACCCGTTCCATTGTCTTTTGATATCCGCCCAAATCCAACCAACCTAGAAAAGGTAGAGCGTCGGCGACCACAAACAACCCCAAGTATTGAAACCACTCCCTTATCACTCCATGACAACTCATCATCTCCTCCTCGTCTTCACCGTCTACTCCTCCAGTGTAGCGTTTTCCAGCGACCAGTTTAAGCATCGTATTCATATTTAATTCCCCAAACCATTTCTTCATTTCCACCACCACTTTCCCTTGCCCATCTTTCTTCTCCTTCCAAATGTCATGCATGTTTTTAATTGCACTTTCTAGTTCAATCACTCTAACGCGCTTAAGCTTCTCTAGCCGACTACTAGAGAACAACTCTTGGGATATGATTTTGCGTATTCCACGCCAATATGGACCATAAGGAGCGAAACCAAAAGAAGCACCATTAAACCCCAAAATATTTGCAGCGGTGTAATTCGGACGGTCAGAAACAATCACATCATGGGTGGTAAAGATGTCCTTAGCTATATCCGAATTACTCACCACCAAGACTTTACGTATACCAAGCCGGACCATGAAGATGGGTCCATATCGGTTAGCCAAGGATGACAAGGTTACATGGGGAAGATCTGGACCACTAAAAACTTTGAAGTGGCCTATTATAGGCCATGCACCACTTGCTTCGGGTGGAGTTGTAGTGGTTTTATAGAAGAATGATAAGCAGTAGATGACTAGAATTATGGCAAAAGTTGCAATAATAAATGTGTAATTTTCTTGCCAAGGGGAAAGATCCATGAGACAACTATTGGTTTGTTTGTACTGAAAGATTGCAAAAGTTGGTGCTTAATAGACGACATATGGGTATACATTTATAGTCGTTGTGTTAAGTAACAAATTTAATAGGTATGGTGTATTGATTATTGATATTTGTCTGAGTGCGTTAATTAATTTATTAGGTGGGACAACGGTTACTAACCGATCAAAAACATTTTGTTGGATTCTAAAATTTCAAAAATAAATTACCATGTTTAGACCGTAGGGTATGGTGGGGCGTGAGTTGGGGCATGGTGTGACACGTGGAGTATGGGGCACCCAAGACCAAAAGCCAATTTCAAAGGGGTATGATGAGGCGTGGAAAAAAAGTCAATTACAAAGGGCTAGTCCTATTGGCCAATGAGGTTCCGCCATGTCATGTGGGTAGCCCCACCCAACGCTCGGGCTAAAACCCCCGCCCAAGTGGCCACTCCCAAACCCAAGCCCACCCGGGGTGGTGACTCGGGCGTTTGTACCCAACCCACGCCCCAACTCCCACCTCATACCCCATAGTCTCATAAAAACTATTAAAATAATGTTATGGTGTGAAACCTGATATACTTTCGGGTTATTGATCCAGTTCTAGTCATCTAATTCTAAATCCGGTAAACGGTAGAATATAATCACAGTGGATTTGTTTTGGTACAAAAATTTTAATTTTTTGAACTAAGTATCTTCGGTATGTATTTGTATTAATTATATATGGCTCAAACTATCGGCACACCTAAGGTGCCTATTTGCACACTTTAGTGTTTATATACGATGCGTATTGGTCTATACGCAGCGTATAGGATTGCATAAAAATCAGTTAAACACTGATGTCAGTTCTGGTTTGGCTGCTACTATGCGCCGCGTATAGGTGTAGTATAGGTCTCGTATTGAAATCGTATAAGTCTATAAATATGATATTGTTTAGTGTAGTATATGTTGGGTTGTGGAGAATTTGACTAGAGCAGAGAATAACGAGCAGAGGAATGCCCAGCTAGATCATGGGTTTTCTTTGTTACTGTAGCTTAAAGTCAACAACTCTAATTGTACCCCTATAAATACTTCTCATCCATGTACTGCAACTTTTTGAGCACCTAATACAAAGAGAGAACTAGTTGTGGATAGTGGATGTAGATCAAGCTTGATCGAACCACTTTAAATCTTGTGTTCTTGTTCTTGCGATTTAGAGTGTGTGAGTGAGTTGCTGTGAGTGTTTGTTCTTGTTGTTTGTGTGATATATCCCTAACAACTGGTATCAGAGCTCAGGCTCTCGATTGATTTACACAAACTAGTAGCAAAAGAGGTGAAGAAGAAGATACTTGTCGGGACTAGGGTTCCGATTGAAGTCGTGTTCATCGTCGCTGCTTCAGATCGCGACTAGGGTTTCAGAAACCCAGTAGCTGCCACTGCCGCTGTTCATCTTCCTGCCGCTAGCATATCCGCCGCCTAGGGTTCTAAATTAGATACCATCCTTGCTGGAAATCGCAACTTGGGTTACAAATCGAAGATTAGGGTTTCGATTTTGCTTGAGATTCGCTGGATTTCAAAAGGAGAAAGAAGTTTTTTTTTTTTTTTTTTTTTTTGTTCTGTGGGAGCAGAGTAGCGCAGGAAGAATAAGATAGACGAGTTTTTTTTCTTTCTTTAAGGGAAAATCAAGCTTTTCCTTATTTGCAAAGAAGACCCCTCAACCTTTCACAAGAATCTTATCAACCTACCATTATTTGTTCATCGCCATTTTAAAGCTTGAAACAGATAAGTATTTATTTCCCTTTATTTTGTTCCGCTAGTATAATTAACATTCAGCAGTACAAATTTGTTTAGTTTGTAGCAAATTGATAATTGTTCCTTAAAAAATGGCAGAAGATAGTGAAATCAAGATTGACTAGTTTGATGGTAGTGATTATTGATTTTGGAGAATGCAAATAGAAGATTTGTTGTATCAAAAGGGTTCGCATTTGCATATGTTGGGACAACAACCGGATGACATGTATGATGAAGAATGGAAGTTGTTGGATAGTGTAAGACCCTTAGTCCATTTTATACGATTATCATATAAATTCCGACATTATTAGTGTAGTTACAGTTAAACATACACTTAAAATACGAGTTTGTTAAAAGATTTTAAACTTTTAAAACATTTTAACATAACATGTATAAATTCGTCATTTAAAAGTGATGACGAAACCTTTCGCGGAAGCTTGTATTTTTTATCGTGTTCGTTCTTCCTCAATGCTTGATCGTCATCTGGTACATCTAACATACCTACATTTTATAAAACATGAAATGAGTTAGTTATAGGGCCTTTAAAACGTGTTTAAACGAAATCGCAAGAGAAAACAATCAACATCAACATTTTTGCCAGATAAAGTGGCCCTCGCGGGCCGCGACATATTTAAAAGAATCCTTCGCGGGGCGCGAAGGTAGTCGCGCTACACGACACCTATTTCAGTTCACCGTCGCGCGACGCGACGGGGTGATTTTGACAGAATGGTCTGGTTCCAGACCTGCATTTTCCAGCCAAACCATCTTTTACGAAAACGAGCATAACTTCCTCATTTTTTATCCGATTTACGTCCCGTTTCTTCCTACGTGACTGCAATTTAATTCTCCATCACATGGAGTTAAAATCCGACATCCGGATTAACAAAATTTTAGACTTTTAAACCTTCGGCTTAAAAATGTAATTATAACTTTTGACCCGTTTATGTATAAATCAAACAAACATGGTTGGTTGACCCCAATTTCTCATGAACCTTATATTTTCGATATAGTCTATGATATTTGGTTCAAATCACGGGTTTTATAAGTATTTTAAACCCAGTTTCGCTCGTATGCTTATTTTGACCCGTTAAGGGTATTTAAGCATTAATTGCTTTCATTCGTTTCTAGCGTTACATTTCCACGTTTCTTATCAAATGATCTTCCACCACAATTATATTTGTGGTGGCTTCAAAGTGGAAATTTATAAATTCCGAGTTTTACCCCACGGATTATTATTTTACAGCAAAGACTCCTATAGAGTCAATTGACCAAAGATTTACATCTTTCGCTTTTTATACTTATTCTAAGTATTTATTTAACCATAAAACTTGTTTACAAACAACCTTTAAAGGTCGTTTGCTCCATTTAGCTTACAAGGGCGTTTTGGTAAATTTTAATCCTTCTTTTACGATGAAGGACTTTTAAATACCTGTTTGACCCAAAAATCTGACAATTTAACTATAATCATGATTATAACTCAATTTATTCGGTTTACCTAAAAGATAACCGAATATCCATTTTTAACCCTGTCTAACTCTTATAGAACCTCAAGTTCTAAATAATGAGTTGAACCATTATACATACCTGACTCGGATCAATATAGTGACCCGTTTTAATACCATGCTTTAATACTCGCTACTTAATAGCGATGCAAGTTATCCTTCCTTATTTACTCATGTGAACATACAACTCGACAATATTCATTAGTTGATATTTTCAAATGGTAATATTTTCACCATTTAACCCGTTTGGTCGAAGTGACCATTTACCTTTGCGAGATGGTATTTAGTATCATTTCGTCTACATGACTAGCTCTGGTTTACACCACACGGTGATTTTACTTATAAGCCATTTCTAAATGCTTTTGATCCATTTATGTTTTTCATCATAAAGTGTCTTTCAAAAACTAACGGTTATCGTCAACGAGTAACCGAATTACCGTTTTACCCTTATTATTTGTATTGATTTACCTTATAAGGTAATCATACAAAACTCATTATTTATTAGTCATTTCATGACTAAGTAATCATATTAGCTCTTTTTAACCATTTAACATGGTTTAATATCATTGTCTTTTGTTCCGAACCGCACATGTAGTGTCGGAACATCATAATTCAGACAAGACTTTATATTATTCATAACCTATAAAACCAATAGGTATTTTAATACAAAAAGTGTAAGTTGTACATACCTAGCATCCAGATTATGCTTTTTCTTCATTCTTCATTCTTGATTCGTTTGACCCGCTTCCTTCCCAAGCT
The DNA here is from genome assembly GCA_030545235.1 of Helianthus tuberosus. Classification (NCBI taxonomy): domain Eukaryota; kingdom Viridiplantae; phylum Streptophyta; class Magnoliopsida; order Asterales; family Asteraceae; genus Helianthus; species Helianthus tuberosus. The sequence goes on from CM060369.1 coordinate 170,311,578, forward strand.
TTCACCTAGCTTGTCAGGTGTCAAACTATCATCGTAAGTTGTAAGATGGTTAGACTAGTCAAAGTCAATCAAGACTATTCCATCCTACGATCTTTATGTCGAAATTATCATTCGATCATATCATTGGTCAGTTTGACTTTTTAAAGTCAACTGCCTATTGACAAAAGAAATTACACGATGTAGCTTAACTACTCGTTTTTTATTACCTTGCCACTATACAGTAAGCATCCTTATTATGCTATGTAGGTCCCGATTCTCGGAGGATCGATAACGAAACCGAACCCTTGTTTATCACAAACACGGTCACGAGTGCGGAATCCCCGTGACGATGCCAAACCAAACACAGATAATGATAACACGATGTAACCAACGAAACACAGTCAATTGATTAAAGTGGATGAGAACAAGATCAAACAAATACACACAATGTTTGATAGTAAGCTTTCATAGTGGGTATGCTCTCATAGTTTCTGTGTGAAACCATGTGTGGTTTATATAGGCAGCCCAGCCCAACAGTTGACGAAACATCAATTGGTCCTGACGAAACATCAATTGGGCCTGACGAAACATCAATTGGGCCTGACGAAACATCGTGGACGACGAAACACAAGGAGTTTCGTCACCCATCACGAGGAAACATAGAGTTTTGACCATGAGGGAGTTTCTTCATACATGTGCTCGATGAAACATCGAGTTTCGTCGAGGGCTGCAAAAGCTGTGTAAACATTATAAACATACAAACAACATAAATACCCAAATATGCAACATGCATAGTCATTAAACATTACATAACAACTGAGACAAACTTGTCGGACACATAGAAAGATAGGAGGATATCTAACTAAGGTCGACGGCGAATACAGACTCGATAACATAAAAGACCGTACAAATACATAGATAATAAAGACAAGTTACAGACACCAAAATATGCATCAACAAACTCCCCCTTGTCTGTTACAGTCTTCGATCTTCGATCTTCAGTGTTTCAGCGTCCAGGTGCTTCCAGCATGAATACCTCGGTAAAAGCAGTAACAAGCGACGCGTTGGAATTGAATGTCACACCCCCAAAATCCACACGCGGAGTATCACCGCTTGGAGGCGTGACTGACCAGGATCAAGCCACCAATCATATTGAACATTGTAAGTAATAAATAAAAATCATTCCTCAATACGAAAGGTGTTCAAAACCATAACATAGTTAAGCGTTTAGCGGAAGCATAAATATGTAAACCCAACATAAGTTTAAATGTTTCAAATGTTTAGCATGGCACACAGCTGTCCATGTCCCACAACGACTCCTCTCCACTCCCATGCAAGCTCCATAGATACCTAACGACCTGCAAGGCATGTAACAGAGAGTCAACAACAAAGTTGAGCGAGTTCACAGTTGGTTGTTCAGTAATAAGTTCGTTTAACAAATCGTAAGTTCGTTTATAACCATGCCGTGTATTACTAGGCCATTTGTATGTTCATCTAGTGGGGGTTTCCCATGTTGTAAGTTCAATTAGTGGGGGCTTCCCATGTTGTAAGTTACTAGACTAGTTGTATCCATAAGTATCCTTCCCAACCCGAGGATAGTAGTAAGTATAAGTTTACGTAGGTTTTACGTAAGTGCCCTTCCCAACCGAGGACAGTACGTAGCGAGTACGTAGGTTTAGCGCTGGTGTCCTTCCCAATCCGAGGACAATGGTACGTAGGATTTACGTAGGTTTTAACACTAGTGTCCTTCCCAAACCGAGGACAGTACGCAGGCTTTACGTAGAGTTTGGCACAGGCATCCTTCCCAATCGGAGGACCGTGGTAAGTAGTCTAGTAGTGATGTAAGTACAAGTAATCATTCAATCCCATTCCCAACCCCGGGAATCCCATGCCTTGGTAAGAGTGTGAACTCACCTTGGTTTGCTCGGTATGCTAAACTATGTGTTCTATAATACGCACGTATATACAATCAGTTTCGTTCGTATTGGATCACATGCCATTTATGTCACGAAGTGTGTTTAAGCAATTAACACGTATCATATAAGCAGTTAATCAAAGCCATGAAATTATGCTTGACGGGATTAACAGGCAGCTACATACTTTGCAAAGTTAACACACTTAACAGAATTTACACACTAACAATGTTACATGTTTAATAGAATCATACATAACAGTAATCAACATACTTAGCAGAGTTAACATATTTAACTGGATTAACAAACTAATGGAGTTTAGAACTAACAGAGTTACATATAAACATGTTTAATAAACTAACAGCATTACTGTACACCAAGCATATGTGACGAAATCCCTTACTGGCCAAAAAAAAAACCCTTTGGGCCGAAATCACTTGGGCCGAAATCGCTTGGGATTTCGTCGAGGTGTATTAAAGTGGGGTGGGGGTTTTCGTCGGCTATATCATCACCATCAACACCTCAGTTACGTAATATCACTAATCACCAAATAATAATAATATCATGAACTCGATCATTAGACATAGGCAATTAAATTATCGGTTTACGGGAATACCGAGCAGGCAATATCCAATATATTTACACATATGAAACATTAACAATTATCAAATTGCATTCATAAAAACCCTCAAATATTCCCTGACCCTTCACATGAAGTTATGATTATAGTGGTTGACAACATGAAGTGAGGGTTATCCCAATGGCTGCACTTTCTAAACATCTCACATGCATACAATTCCCAAGGCAATAATTATGTTCTACCAAGACACAAGCATTCCATCATCAATCGATCATTATCAAGATGTTGTGATCATCACCTATTCAACATATCCATTAACATAGAATTCCAATCTGTTGAACATCTATTATAATACCACAGTTTTGCATATAACATCACCACTCACATATCAGATCCTAACTTACACGAATATTAATCACGCATGCAAGTCGATAACCATAACAATCTGATATCATCAAGAATCAACCCCTAGTTATGATCTAACATTACTCAACAATAGATAATACAGATTTCTAATAGATAATCAAGAGATGGTTTAAATCAAATAATCATACTAAGATCGAAACTAACCGCGACACAATACAGTGATGTTTCGAGAGAGTTTGCTGCCGCCAGTCGCTTAGGGAGAGTCTAGGGTTTGCTGATAAAAAAAATTCACGTAAAGGTTTTGAAGGAAATAAATAATAAATTGCTACTGGGCCTAAGGACCAATCTTGTTTTCGTTGAACCCATGTTGGACGAAATCACTTCTTGATTTCGTGGGGTGTGTTTTCGGCTAGGGGGGTTGATTTCATGAGTTCCATGTTTGTTATTTTTTTATTCCCCAAACACAATATTAATACAACACATTATTATTAACATACATGCTCATATTGCACAACAATATATAAAACACACTTAATGCACACCATATATATCATATCAATCAAGCACGGTTTAGCATATTACAAACGCGTACAGTTGTGAAACAAACAAGTCGTGCAAACAAACCACTTAAACAATTAACGTGCAATTAATGCGAAGATGGAAATCTTGGAAACTCGAGTTGTCACATTATCCCCAACTTGAAAGAAATTTCGTCCCGAAATTTAGCACGTGGTTACTGAGGAAGCTAGTAGTGTTGCCTAGTTTTACTGGTTTTCCTGGGGTGTCACATCATCCCCCCGTTGATTTGGAATTTCGTCCCAAAATTCTGTAGTAGCTTCAGCCTCAGTAGTGGTTGTACTGTTTCCGAATAACTGGGGATACTTGAGTTTCATTTGAACAGTTTTCCATTGTGATAGAGTTTACCAAATGCAAGGACATTTTATGAAGTCGGTTTCAGGCTTTCGGCAGAAAACACCAAGTTACAACTTCGGCTTAATCAAAAATGAACTTTACAAACTACACTAAAACAGAATTTAAAGTGTGGTAAACTAACGACAAGCAATGAAAAAGCTGTAAACGACTGTACAAGTGCAATCTTTTTGCGAGTTTCAAGGAAAAGGAATCATACCAGCTTACGGTCTTAGTCAACATGATTTTTGTTCGGTTTAAAGCTCTGGATAAGTATACTACCTCGATTATCGGTATTGTTGTCCACATTAGCTCAAACTGATCAGATTTAATCATAATTAGGAGATACGATTTACGGTAAGGGTTATACTTACAAGTCGATGTTCATCCACTCACGACACATTCCCGTATCAAGGTATGCACGAGAGTTCATCTTACCGGTGAGTATACCGTTTATCATCTGTTTGACCGTATAAAAGATGTGAGATACTCACTTATTTTTTATTGAAAACAAGCCATATGTGATAGAATCACTTATTGATGAGGAACTTGATTTTCATATGCATGAGGGCACAGGAGCAAGTCCGTGAACAGGTCAGTACAACGTACAGCAGAGGGACGAACTTGACTCCCAGATAAATGTGATATATTATCACTTATTTTTTTGGACATGTGATTGTTGATCACTTATTGAGGTCGAATGCAATATGTACACGTATGTATAGTATCATGGAAGATCTAGACTTCGTCTCCGTTATATTTCGGTAAAAGATAAAACCATGATACCCAGATGATAAGCAGCATAAAGACCGAATATCTCAGAACCTCGGAAATCTCTCAAACGAAATTTCGGTACCAAGACCATATGCCAATGAATGGTTCCCACCTGACTTGAAGTGTGTTAGGTTTGTATCATCCTGCACATTTTAGTCTGATTGTGAGCCTATCGATACATCGTTAGTAGAGATACTTATTATTTCTCAATTTTTATTTTACATTTTGAACACGTTGACCGACCACATCAGTGAATATCATCATCTTCCTTTATCCAAGAAACTCATTTTTGGTTTTCTATTTTTTTTTTGAATTTTTGACTTTTCTATATTTTTTTTTAATTTTTGAATTTTTCAAACGTAAAGACAGAAAGTAAAGACATATTTTTGGATTTTTGACCTTTTCAAATGTTTTTGTATTTTCTTGAATTTACTCCCCCTAAAATGCTAAAAGGTTACGAAAACGAAAATCTTTTTGAATTTTTTAAGTTTTGAAAGAAAATATTTACAAAAACGATTAGCCAAAGAAGTTTTACTCGGGTATCACCTTAATGCCATTGACCAAAAGTAGTTAATCAAAACGTGATTTATCAAAACCTTTTGTGAACAGGTCAGCACGTTGGTGATCGGTGTGAACTTTAACAACATCGATTAATCTTTTGTCAAACAATCACGTATGAAGTGATATTTAATTTCGATGTGTTTTGTCTTTGAATGCTGCACAGGATTTCTTGTGATCTCTAAGGCAGCATTATTATCAACAAAAATAGGAGTAGATAGGAATTCAAAACCGTAGTCGCGCATTTGTTGTTGTATCCACAAGACTTGGGAGCAACAACTAGAGGCAGCAATGTATTCTGCTTCACAAGTTGATGTAGCAACACATGTTTGCTTCTTGCACTGCCACGTGACCAGGCGATTTCCTAAGAATTGACATCCAGCTGTTGTATATTTGCCATCAATTTTGCAACCACCAAAATCAGAATCACTGTATGCAATCAAGTCAAAGCTATCATCCCTAGGGTACCATAGACCGGTGTTTGGGTAACCCTTCAAATAGTGAAAAATCCTTTTAATAGCTGCAAGATGCGAGGCCTTCGGGTTGGCTTGATATCTTGCGAGCAGCCACGTCGGATACATGATGTCAGGCCTCGAGGCTGTGAGATACATTAGAGATCCGATCATAGCGCGATAGTATGATGAGTTAATGCTTTCACCCTTCAGATCCGGAGTAATCCCGTGATTCTGCGGAAGTGGGGTACCAATGGGCGTTGCATCAGACATCTGGAATCGGCTCAAGATGTCACCAACATATTTAGTTTGATGGATGAATATCCCAGACTCGGTTTGTTGAACTTGTTGGCCCAAGAAGAAATTCATTTCCCCCATTGCGCTCATCTCGAATTTTTGTTGCATCACACACTCGAATTGCCTGCACAAAGAATCATTAGTTGAACCAAATATAATATCATCAACGTATATCTGCACCAGCAGAAGATCTCCATTTTGTTCCTTGATAAAGAGAGTGCAATCAATAAGACTTCGTTGAAAACCATTCTCCAGCAGATAGTTGGATAAAGAGCTTTGTTGAGCAACCAAACCCGATCGGGGTGAATAGGATCTTCAAAACCTGGAGGTTGTTCGACGTGCACCTCTTCTTGAACCACACCGTGTAAGAAAGCACTTTTGACGTCCATCTGGTAGACTTTGAATCCTTTAAATGAAGCATAAGCTAGAAATATCCGAATAGCTTCCAGAATCACAACAGGTGCATAAACTTCATTGTAGTCAATGCCTTTGATTTGACGAAATCCCTGAACAACCAATCTCGCCTTGTTTCGAATGACTACTCCATGATCGTCCTTCTTGCATTTGTAAACCCAACGTGTGCCAATTTTCTTGTAGTTCTCCGGCCTTTCAACAAGCTTCCAAACACCTTGCTTTTGAAATTGCTGCAGTTCATCCTGCATGGCTTCAACCCAAGAATTATCCTTTAAGGCTTCCTTCCAAGACTTTGGTTCTTCTTGTGAAACATAACACGCGAAGGACCGATCATTTTGAAGACCAGATTCTATGATGGCTGAATATAAACTAGTATTCTGGTTGTTTCTCAGCTGATTACACGTCTGCACACCGCGTTGGACATCTCCAATAATATTCTGCTGTGGATGAGTATCATCAATTCTTGTTTCAGGAAAATCAGGAACACGATTATTGATACCCAAATTGTTAATATGAAGATCAACAACCAACCCCACACCGGGCATAGGCGTAGAAGTGGATGCATTCCCTTCAGCAGTATCTTCATTCTGCACATGAGGAGTTTCAACAGAAGCACCTTGAACAGGAGCAACCGGAGCTGAAGTGCCTTCAGTCGCATCATGGTATTCATCATCTTCCTATGACTCATTGTAATCAGCAGCATCTTCAAATACCTCATTTTGGACCGTGTTGTTAACCGAATTAGAACCTTGAGGGTTAACAATAATAGGTCTTACCAATGGCGAGCCAGCTGCGTTGTCACTATCAAATAGTATTCAAGCAGCTGCAGATGCTTCGTCAAAGGTTGGCAGATTAAAGGAGTCGAATAGTCCATCATAATCGAACATCCAAGGATCACCCGGAGCTCAAACAGAACTTGTATACCTTTGAACCCTTACTTCGTTCCATAACTCAATCTTTTTGGTTGCCAGATTCCATACACGAAAATTCGGAGTAGCATATCCAAGGAAGAAACCCTCGATAGCTTTGGCACCAAACTTTCCATCCGGCTCAATCATAGTGCATGGACCGCCAAAAGGTTCTAGGTGAGAAATGTCCGGTTTCCTTTTCTGTAGAAGTTCGAAACAAGTCTTGCCATGCCTTTTAACTGTGAGAACTCTGTTTAGCGTGTAGCAAGCAGTCGACCCAGCCTCCCCCCAGAACTGAACAGGAAGCTCCGACTCTACTAACATCGTTCTTGCAGTTTCAATTATCGTCCGATTCTTCCTCTTAGCGACACCGTTTTGCTTTGGAGTGTAGCGAGAATTGTATTCATGAAGAATGCCCTTAGAAGTACAGAACTCATCCAATACACGGTTTTTGAACTCAGTTCCATTGTCGCTTCTGATCCTCTTCACTTTCAAAGTGTATAAATTTTCCAGCATAGTAAGAAGATCCTTGAGGATTCCAGGAGTTTCACTCTTGTGTGCCATAAAAGCTACCCAAGAAAATCTAGAGTAGTCATCAGTAACCACTAGAAAATAAGCATCCCCAAATGTTGTCTTGTGTTTCATAGGTCCATATGAAGACGTTCGAGAGGCATGCTGACAGTGTTGATTTTCTTAACCGGGTGAGACTTCTTCGTTTGCTTCCCTTTCTGGCACGAAACACAGATATCTTGTAGATGAAAACTTCACACAGGCACACCATTCACAAGATTGTTTTTCACCAAATGGTTCATTTTTCTTAAGTGAATGTGCCCCATTCGTCTGTGCCAAGATATAGACTCCTTCTCTGTGGCTTTTGAGACAAAACACGTGACTTGCGCAGATGTCGTAATCGCTTGGCTCATATCAAGAATATAAAGATCGTTAACTCTTGGAGCCGATAAGAGAATCCATTCTTTTGGAATTTTGAAACCAGGTTTCAGCACAAAACAACCGGCATCATCAAAATGCACGGTGAACTTCTTATCGCAGATTTGCGAAACACTCAGAAGATTGTAGATTATTCCCTCTCAAGTGATATATCCGCCTTTGTCTCCAGCAAATGCGACATAACCTCCTCTAATGTTTTTCACATCATACAGAAGCCGTAAGTCACCTGTCATGTGCCTAGATGCTCCACTGTCAACAATCCAATGACTATTAACAGTTCCTCCTGGAACATCCTGCACATATCATCCAAAGATCAGTTGAGCATGGGGACCCAAGCCTTAGTGGTCTTGAGTCGTCCCTGAACATCACGAAAAGTGATCTCGATTTCCCGATGATTTTAAAAAACAGTACCTCCCCCTGAACTTTCACCCGTCTTAGGTCTCCAAGTTTGATTTTGTTTACTAGTTTGATTTTTATGAAAAGATTTTGAAACCTCTGGTTTTAACGATTTTGATGAACTTGGTTCCCTATTAACAGATTTGACTTCATATTTTAAAGCCTTTTCAACTGCCTTGACGTTTTGACGTCGTTGTTTTGTTTCTTGCTATTTAACAGTTCTTTTATCATGTTTTAGTGAAACCAGACGACGTTGTGGGTGAACCTTTTCAGATGGGGCTTTCTCAACGAATTTCTCTTTGGGAGTATTTTTACAGTTCTTAATGATATGTCCAAACTCCCCACATTTAAAACATGTTCTCCTTTCAACAAACTTAGGAGAATCTGATCGACGAACAGATGTCGAACATGTAGAACCTGAGGTACTTGCTTTTTCATCACACCCGTTTGTATGTTGAGTGTAATTGTTTTGACTATTACGTTTTAAAATCTTGACTTGTTGGACAAAATCGGTATTTGATTTGTTTTCAAAAGTCTCAATTTTATCAATACCCTTAGATGCTACAAATTTGACATCACTGCTTTTCTTCTGGTAACGAGCTCCTTTTGTTTCAAACTTTGATTTAGAAACGTTAGGCCTTTGAGCTCGTTGAACTGGTTGTTTACCCTTAGAAGCAATAAGTTGTTACTTTGTCGGTTGTTTTTGATTTCCAAATTGCTTTTTGATTTCAGCTTTTGGAATTGGATCACATTGAGTTACAATAACTCCCGGGATCGTCTTTCCCAAAAACTTGCTTGTATTATCTTCAAAAACTTTATCAATCGACGATGGATTGACGTTTTTAATTGGAAAGTCGTGGTCTGAATAAATTTTAACATCTCCGACCAAAGTATACAACACATTATTACCCTTAACGGTAGACACAGATTCCTTGTCATCCTTGACATCCTTGACAGGATCTATCACTTGTTTGACAACTGGTTGAACAGCAGGAGTAGGAGGATCACAAAGAATGTAATTCTCAATTGGAATTTCTACTCCTTTCATTTTATCAAGTGATTTATCCTGATCACTCACATCTGATTCATCATCAGACGACTCATAGTCCTCAATAATTGGAGCACTTTGATGCGTCGATGTTGAAGTTTCAGTTTCATCAGATGAGGTACTCGAGGAACTGTTCGATTTGAACCCTAAGCCAGCAGTAACTTCCACATAATCACGAGGCACACTGGGTTCAAAACGAGGCATTTCCTCTTCATCGAGCATTCGAGTATAGTTGTGTCTCAAAGGGGGAGGACACTTCTTATGCCCAACGCCTTTCTTGTTTCCTTTCAGCTGTTGAGCGTCACTGATGTGATCGAGCACATATCGGGAGTTAGAATAACTCTCCAATTTGAGCTTGATTGCATCATGCTCGCATTTAGCAATGGCTAGCTCCTTTTTGGTTTCCTCAATGATATTAATGTAATTGTTAATACCAATTTGTTTATTGAAGACGGTTTTTGTCAGTTCGGAAACACTTTTCTTTAAAGTCTCGATTACTGATTTAAAATCCTTTTCATTTCTAGCTAAAGCCATATTTGCCCCCTTGCACTTAGACAGCTCAATAACCAAACTTTGATTATGACTATGAATCTTTTCGGATTCAAGTTTCAAATCTGCACACAAATTACAAACACTAGGAGCAGGGGTGTCGGATTCTACCTGACTCGTAGAGGCTGAGACATTTGCCATAAAGGTAGTCTAATAAGAAAAAGATCCGTCTTCAGAGAAGAACTTCTCCATTTCCTTAGATGCGACAGCAGCCTTCTTAATCAGAACAGATTTCTGACACTTCAACTCCTCTGCTTCATTCAATAAATCATCAACATCAGAATTCACTTCTTCCTTCACATCAAATTCAGAATTATAACCACCCGAATTCGAGCTTTCTTCATCCGAACTCCCGCTATAACCGGAACTATCGTCACTTTCAGAGAATTCTTCTTTGTGAACATGCTTGATGTGATTGATGATCTTTGCATAACATGCGGTTCCTCCTCCTTCTTGATCACCATCCCCAAATTGTACAGACCAATTACACCCTTCATCAGCTTGAACGACTAATGCTCTGGTGGTGTTTGAAGGTCCATACTGGTTCTGGGTGGTGGTGTTGTTCACAGCTACCATCCTTCTTTCACAATTGTCTTGATTTGCATTGGAAGTACTTGTCTGATTACGGAAAGGATTTTGATTGCCTTGTCTGCTCGGTCGGGTACACTCACGTTTGAAGTGACCCTTTTCGCCGCAATTGAAGCATGTAACAACATCCTTATCAAAACCGTACTTCGTATCCTTTTTGCTTTCTAAGGATGTTCTTCCTGTTCGACTCATGTAATCCTTAGCCCTTCTAACAGCTCTTGCAAATGCCCACTTGATATCCATTAACTCCATTTCATCACGGTCTATTTGTTGATAATCTTCGTTGGTCAAATTAATGTTTCCAATTTGACCTGCGACCAATCCGCAGTAGGCACTGACCATTGTATTGATGAGTTCCATATGCTCCTTTGCCACTTCGATGCTAACTTTCGAAAGGTTTGAAGTATCAAATCTGACTGTGTTGGGGTTTGGAGTGGAGGGTTGTTAGTATAGCATGCTTGCTGTTGTTGTTGTGATTGGGCTTGTGGTTGGGATTGTGGTTGGGATTGTGGAAGACAAGCACTTGGATCGAACTGAGGTTGAGTAGTGGAAACTTGAGGTGGAGGTTGGGGTTTTGGTAGCCAGGCACTCGGATCGAGTTGAGGTTTAGAAAAAGCACGAGCTTGAGCAATCATATGCGCTGGCGGATGATAGGCACTCGGATCGAAAACCGGAGGTGGAGCTGACTGTGGAAAAGGAAAAGAGCTTGTATTTGACATAAACGCCATTTGTAGCTTCGGTTGCTGAACGGAACTGGAACTAGCTGCAGGATTAAAACCTCCAAGATACATTTCCGTGTTTTGAGGAAGTGCTATCCTTTTAGCTTTCCGGATTTCCTCTTCATTCTTATGCTCCAACTTCTGAACGAACTCATAGATACTAACCGCATCTAAGACGCCCGTATGCTTTAAAAGTTCAATGAAAGGACTCCACTTCGGAGGTAGAGCATCAGCAAATCGTGCAACCATTTCCTGTTGAGTTGCAAGAACAGTATAAGAATAGATTTCACTAATCAAATGATAAAAACGAGTTGTCATATCATTTAGCATTTCATTTTCCATGAATTGGAATGATTCAAATTCCTTCTTCAACAAATCGGGGCGTGTCTTTCTTGTAGCAGCATTCCCTTCTCCTCTTGCTACCAAGGCATCCCATAAGGCTTTTGTGCTAGTACAGTAAGCTAATTGATGATAGATTTCTTTGTGAAGTGCTTGTGTAATAATAGCAAATGCCTTCATCTCCAGATCATATGCCTTCTTGTCATCTTCTAACATATTTGCAAAAGTCGCCGCACTTGATCCTGCTTCTTCGAGAGCTGTGTTGTAAGGCGAAGTGAAACACGTCCATAACTCGGTGTTTTGCCATAGAACATATGTGTGGAAACGACCCTTCCATGATGGATAGTCTTTCATGTGATTCAGCTTTGGCGGGCGGTTGTTGCTGCTCGTTTCACTCTCACTTAGCAATAGATTCTGAATGCTTTGATTCTGGTTCGTCACCAATGCCCATTAACTTGCACTTATAGATTGTGGTGGCATAACGTTCCTTAACCTCACGGCTGCGGAGATCTGATCTTGACCTGGTCTTGGGTCCGTGCTCCAATCCCATGGACTTGTACTACTCATGATTGATGTACAGAAGATAATACCTGGTTACAAACTTGAAAACACACTATTAAATCACTTTTACAAGTCCTCTGTTGAAAATTTACAAGTGTCTCGATGAAACTCTTCCCACGAAACTTAAGAACTTTCATCGAAGTGTCTTTGACGAAACACTAGGGGTTTCGTCGAAGTTCCTTATGGCGAAATTCTATGGGGTTTCGTCGCTTGGGACTTTCGTCGAGATAAGGTCTCAGAAAGTTGGTGAAAGTTGGTGAGATTTTCAAAAGTAAATCTTATCTTTTGTCTGACAGAGAACACACGATTTCAACTTACAACATGCTCATCTTACCAACCAGTATGGTGTCAATATTTTAATCCATTTTTAATTTCCTTTTAATTTTAAAATCCAAGAAATATCTCAAGAACACCATGAAGGTTTGATGAACAACTTGAAGATATGAACAAAACAGATGAACACTTGAACTTTCCGGCCAAGTTTTATCACCGGAGAAATTTTCCGTAACACAAATTTGCACAAACTTTCAATTAAAAACCCGGTTTTATCACTTGAACAAGAAATACAACAAAGGTTTTTGATAAAACTTTGGAAAATAACAAGATCTAACAGTTTTTTAAGAAGCTTTTCCAGAAAAGTTATGAGTTTTAAGAACAATTTTCAGAAAATCAACAACAACACTTGATAAAATCAACTATGTTTGGTTTTAAACAAGGATAAGAGCCAATGCTCTGATACCACTTGTATGTCCCGATTCTCGGAGGATCGATAACGAAACCGAACCCTTGTTTATCACAAACACGGTCACGAGTGCGGAATCCCCGTGACGATGCCAAACCAAACACAGATAATGATAACACGATGTAACCAACGAAACACAGTCAATTGATTAAAGTGGATGATAACAAGATCAAACAAATACACACAATGTTTGACAATAAGCTTTCACAGTGGGTATGCTCTCATAGTTTCTATGTGAAACCATGTGTGGTTTATATAGGCAGCCTAGCCCAACAGTTGACGAAACATCAATTGGTCCTGATGAAACATCAATTGGGCCTGACGAAACATCAATTGGGCCTGACGAAACATCATGGACTACGAAACACAAGGAGTTTAGTCACCCATCACGACGAAACATAGAGTTTTGACCATGAGGGAGTTTCGTCATACATGTGCTCGATGATACAGGGAGTTTCGTCAAGGGCTGCAAAAGCTGTGTGTGCTGCAAACTGTCAAACAGTTTGCAGCAAACATTATAAACACACAAACAACATAAATACACAAATATGCAACATGCATAGTCATTAAACATTACATAACAACTGAGACAAACTTGTCGAACACATAGAAAGATAAGAGGATATCTAACTAAGGTCGACGGCGAATACAGACTCGATAACATAAAAGACCGTACAAATACATAGATAATAAAGACAAGTTACAGACACAAAAATATGCATCAACATGCTACCGTTTTTTATCACTTATTTAGCAAGTTTTTGTAACCATAAGTTACCGAATTAATAATTGATGATCTTAAACATCCTTAACATAAACATATCATCAATTTTTATCATATCATACTAAACTCATATCCTAGTAAGTATGATTATATACTCAAACACACTATTTGTTCAAGTATTTCATGATTACTATCATGTATGATGATTCTAATCATAATTATATCATCAAATTCATCTTATGATTAATACCCACTTATCCTAGTGTGGTAAATCATTAAATCATCCAAATTATATCATCCTAGGTATAATTTTTCACTTAGGGTTTGGTCCCTAAGCATGTATCTATCACTAATTCAATCATAGCTTCAATAATTCATTCATAATTCGCGATTATGATGATTATCCTAATTTCACAACTTCACAAATCATCAAAATTTGACATACCTTATGATCCCCTAGCTTGGGTGATCATTAATTCACGTTCAATTGTGAATTTGAGCTTTGATTGTGCCTTCAATTTGATGATTACGTTGAACTAGGGTTTTGAAGCTCCTGGGAGCTTCCTGATGTCTATCCCAGACCCTCAACACACACTTAGTGTGTGTTTTAATTAGACTTTTGTTTTTATAACATAATTTTTCCATTTATCCAAATTTGGCCCCTCTTGTTTGGTTAGTTATTAAGTAAGGCACAACGTACTTATTTCTAACAATATTTCCGCTCATTAACTAGGTTAAACATTCCTAGTTAAATTGGTGGGTTCGGGGAATCTATGGCTCAGTTTATTTTAAGTCCCGTTAACTCGGGCTTCTATAAACTTTATTTTCTTAAAAGCTTTCTTCCAGCTTTTAAAATAATAATAGGCTTGTTTATTTAAAAATCCTAATATTAACCGAGTTACTTTTACCCTTTCCGTAATTTACCCGTCTTTTAGTATTAATATGGTTTGATTAACAAACCCGTTTTCGGGGTGTTACAAGTCTATCCCCCTTAAAGAGGTTTCATCCTCGAAACCTTTCCTATATAGTTCATTGAGTTTTAAACTCAATGCATTTGAACCGAGTAATCTTTTAAGCATTACTCCTATTTTAACCAATTGTTAGTATTACCAGAAAAATATGGTAATATCTTTTTGGTTACTAAGCATATACATATTTTATACGAAATAATGTAAATCAAAATAACGTAATCTCGTTATTTCAACCGATTTGGTTAACTTAGCGAAATCTATCGCTTTTATACTTTCGGATTCTTCATGAATCCGTTATTTTAACCTGTTCAGAGGTCTTTAGTGAAATCGTTCACTTTAAACAAACAAACTCCTTTGTTTGTGAACTTATAGCCTTATGATCCCTCAAAATAGGTGATCAGTATTTTCGGTTAGTGAGGCCTCATAGGCCGTCACTTTTATCTTGTATCTACATAGCTTTGTTGTTTACTTGACCGAGTCGTCAACTTGGCCGTTTAATGATTTTGTTTATTACACGCTATCCACATAATACATAGCGTACTATTCAAATTCTTAATTTGAATTTTGACCTTCACCGGTCTCACTAACTAGACTTATTAGCCCAGTTACTTTATACCCATCGCTCGGGCTATAATGTGATTATACTTCACGTTACTTTTCTTGACCGTGATCGTGTCACGTCATGTTTAGGTTTATTTTAAGCTTTCGTTATCGGATTTTTTTTTCGGATGTATCGTCTTGCACTTATCAGTGTCAAGACCTGTATCTTTTAATATTTACTATTTAAATTCCTATCAGAATTCATATTTATAAAAACGTTATTTCTTACTAAAGCGAACTGTTGACATTATGGGACACCTTCCCTTGTTGCGGGATCCTCAAAGCGAACTCCTCTTGCTTAGATCTTGTATGGGGGTTGCAAAGTTGCTATTTGGTTTGCGAACTTGCCAGCCCCCCTTTGTGGATGATGCTGTTTCATGTTTTGATAAAGGTCTTCGGGAGGCAATAGAAGACATTGTCGTATGTGGGGGTCCTTTTTTTGGTGATCTACAGTGGCGAATCGTGACCTTGCCAATGAGGCTTGGTGGGTTGGGCCTTCTCTCGGCCCGGGATGTGGCTGCCTATGCCTTTGTGGCTTCCAGGTCTCAATCTTGGGAGTTGCAGGACCACATCTTACGTAACAGTGGGGTTGCTAACACTGATCCGGATTATGCCAGCACCTTGGAACGCTTGCATGAATCTCTACCTGACTTTGATCTCGGCAGTTTCTCTAACAAGGACACCGCCCCCAAAAAGCCACATAAAACTTTGGCGAATGCCCTTTGTTGTCGAATCGCACAAAGTTTGGGAGAAGATTTCCATTTGTCACCCCGCCAGAAAGCCGTCATTGAATGCCTACAGAGGCCTCATGCTCAGGATTTCTTAACTGTTATTCCTATTGAAGGTTTGGGTCAACGTATGTCAGCGGTGGAGTACCAGTCAATCCTTAAGTACCGTTTGATGATCCCCATGTTCCCGAATGATGAAACTTGCCCAATCTGCCGTAAAGCATGCCTGGATAAATACGGGGAGCATGCGTTACACTGTAGAGAGTTGCTGGGGTTTAAGTATCACCATGACTTTGTGCGAGACGCGTTAATGGATATTCTCAGACGAGCAGGGATCTCGGCGAAGAACGAGGCACCGGTTAATTTTCTTACAGACCCGTCGGAGGGGAGATCCACCCTACGCCCAGCTGACGTGCTAGTTTTTGGTTGGGAGGGCGGGAAACATGCTTGTGTCGATCTCACAGGTGTGTCCCCACTAGCCGGGTTCCGGGAAAATGGGTTTGTGGCGGGGCAAGCGGTACTGAAAGCAGAGTCAAAGAAGGTGGAAAAACACGCGAAAGCTTGTGAGGATAATCAGCATGCCTTTGTCCCCCTGGCGTTTGACACGTTCGGCTCCTTGGCGCCGGAGGCAGTTCGGTTCTTGTCTAGAGTTCAGCATGTGGTCCATAGCAACTTTTCGACCCCTCAGGGGCGGGGCTTTGTTTTTAGTAGATTAGGGTTTTCTATTCAGAAAGGGATGGCGGCGCAGTTTGTTGCTCGTCTACCTGCTATCCTTATGTAATTTGCCATGATGATTGGAATGAAATAAAAATTACTAAAACTGAAGTTTTAGTTTAGCATTTCCTCTTTAACTTTTGTCAATTATCCATACCAGGATATTGACAGTTATGAATTTATTCTCTTACAGTCTTTGTTTTACGCGGGGATTCTCAACTAGTTCCCTCGCTTTGTCTACTTAACACGTAGGGTCTATCACTTAGCTTCATGAGCTATTTCATTAGGCTTTCACCTCGTTAAGGCAAGGCCTTTATAATTCATTTCTTTGTATTCATGACTCTAGTTCATTTTGCTCCCGTAGACCTTTAAACTGTTTATAACTCGAAGGTTATGATGATCCTGTAGATCATTCTTTTTATGTTTGGAAATCATTTGTTTTCACATTTGAAATCCGTTAAGTGTGAGTGTAGTCCGTATCTACAATCATTTTCTTATGCCATCCGACATTACTTTGTATTCAACCCGTTTGACTTATTCATGTGAAATCCATCACTTATGAACAGTCAAACTTTGTTCTTTATTCACCCAGTTCAACCTCACAATAGTTGAACACAATTATTAAAATTTCTAGTTGCGAAATTTTATAGTCTTTTAGTCATAACTCATAATCTGAGTCCTTTGACTTTCAATCCGCGTTCCCGTTTCTCAGTCTACGCATGTGTTTAATTTCCTACCCATCAACCGGGTGATTTACTGAAGTCATCGTTAATGCATCCATTTCGGTATGCATTGTAACTTCGTTTCGACTTGTTTGGTTGTCTTAGCGAAATCCATCGCTTTATTTAGCCAAACCTTTATTCTTTATTTGACCATCCTTGACGGTCTTATTATTTCTGAATGATGATGATGATGATCATCATCATCATCCTTTCTTTACTACGACCAAAGTCAATGAATTCGATCGTCTTTTTGTATGGGCAATACCTTCGTTTCTATGACCTCGCGGATCATTTATCTTTTGGTTTTATATGCCCCTTGTTGTCAACCATGGCTCTTTCGTCCAAAATGACTTATTTCACGTATTCCCTTGGATCAATTATTTCTATGCGCGCCATACATCGTTTTTATGGTTCCCTCGAAAACCATTAATACGAGTACGCCCATAAAATTTCTTGACCCCAAGGTTCTTTTAACTTTTTCATTCCTTTTTTACCTTACCACATCGGACATAACTGTGTTCATTATAAGAAGCTCATGGTATCATGTGTTCACTACTTACTTGGCCAGAGTAAGCAATCAACACATGGTACACATGACCTTATTATAATTACCCCCTCACGTCCCATGTAAATAATCTCTCGATTTATTTAAATTGGTACAACTTTATTTAATTGCCTATTAACAACTATTAGTTTTACCCGTTTTATCTTTGAACATATGCAATGTTCCTTTTTGTAATCGTTTATACAATCACATTCGTTGATGTGATCATTACCCTTCTCAATTTAATCTTTATTGAGAATACTTTCTTGGATGATTACTTTCGTCTAAGTTTATATTTAAACTAAATTCAGTTATTGTCTCATTATTCACAACAATGAATAATACATATCTCTGCTGAATTTCTCTTGGAAACATCATCCTGGATAGGTAACATATCCAGATTTTCCAAGTTTTATATTCTATATGCAACTTGTCATTCACTATGTATTTGTTGCATATTTCTATTTATATTATAAGTTTAAGACGTGTACCTTATAGATACTTGCCCTGATAAACTTTCCTTGTTGTTCGATCTCTCATTCGAGACCGTTTCTCGATTCCAATCTTTAGCGTGTACGACTTACTTGTCATACCTCAGACTTTTTCTTTATCGTATCGATAATTCTTTAAACTCTCGTCATCTTCCAATGCGAGGTTCCTTCAACTTAAAACATTTACAAATATTAGTAACTTTGATCTTTATAAGCGCCCGTATTATAATACAAGGCTTTCTACGACACGTGTTAACACAAGTAATTCATTTAACTATCTCGGTCTTTTATCGCTTTCTTTCGGGTAACGTGTTTTACACGATAACCCTATGTGTTGTTTTCAACACTTTATTTGCTAGACCGTTAATATATAGAATAACTTACCGGATTTTGCGATCAAGTCTCGAACCGAACACCAATCTTTATCAAGAGCATAAGGTTTAAGTTCAAGCATAGTTTTTTTTCCACCATACTTGAATCTCTTAAACTAGGGCTATGATACCAACTTGTAAGACCCTTAGTCCATTTTATACGATTATCATATAAATTCCGAGATTATTAGTGTAGTTACAGTTAACGTACACTTAAAATACGAGTTTGTTAAAAGATTTTAAACTTTTAAAACCTTTTAACATAACATGTATAAATTAGCCGTCTAAAAGTGACGACGAAAATTTTCGCGGAAGCTTGTATTTTTTATCGTGTTCGGTTCTTCCTCAACGCTTGATCGTCATCCGGTACATCTAACATACCTACATTTCATAAAACATAAAATGAGTTAGTTATAGGGCGTTTAAAACGTGTTTAAACGAAATCGCAAGACAAAACAGTCAACAGCAACATTTTTTTCCAGATAAAGTGGCCCTCGCGGGCCGCGACATATTTAAAAGAATCCTTCGCGGGGCGCGAAGGTAGTCGCGCTACGCGACACCTGTTTCAGTTCACCATCACGCGACGCGACGGAGTGATTTTGACAGAATGGTCTGGTTCCAGACCTGCATTTTCCAGCCAAACCATCTTTTACGAAAACGAGCATAACTTGCACATTTTTATCCGATTTACGTCCCGTTTCTTCCTACATGGAATTAAAATCCGACATCCGGATTAACAAAATTTTAGACTTTTAAACCTTTGGCTTAAAAATGTAATTTTAACTTTTGACCCGTTTATGTATAAATCAAACAAACATGGTTGGTTGACCCCAATTTCTCATGAACCTTATATTTTCGATATAGTCTATCATATTTGGTTCAAATCACGGGTTTTATAAGTATTTTAAACCCAGTTTCACTCGTATGCTTATTTTGACCCGTTAAGGGTATTTAAGCATGCTGTAGGATCGTTTTCAGACCCGAACGAGTCGATCAGAAGAGTTTTACTCAGTACGAAAGGCGGAAACGGACGTACTGAGGTAAATTCAGCAAGATATACACTTTAAACTGTCGTAGTATTGATATAATAACGTTTTACAGCGAGACGACACTTCGGCAGCACGTCGTTGCTCTGACCGGAATGAATACATCTGATCTCGCTTGAACTAGTATTTATAAGCATCTGATTCCGCTTGAAATGATCCCAAGCGAAATCAAAATTCCAAGCGGAATCTAATGAATCTGATTTCGCTTGAAATTACATAGTGCACTTTCAAGCGGAATCACTTCCTTTCAAGCGAAATTACATGAAATCTCGAACTATGTGCTCTGAACTAACATTCTAAGAACAAGACTCGATACAAGACGAAGTCGACAGACGCATGCACCAACACACTCCCCCTCGAATGTTGACGAGTCTTCAAGTGTCGAGTCTTCGCACCTTCAGTCTTTACCAATCCTCTCGAACTCTTTGAAGTATCTGACGCTGTAAGCATCCTCAAATCTCCACTCTTCTCTTTTCATCACCAACAGACTCTCCTCGAACAAATAATCTTTAATCTCAGAATCGCAATCTGGCTCTATCTTCTCTTGATCAGATCTCTTGATTCCTTAAGTTCATCAGACTCCCCCTCTCAGTAAGCTGGGATCGCAGTCTGGCTTGTTAAAATCACAGAGTCCTCAGGTATCGAAACCTGGCACTCTATCATCTATCCAAGATCACCTAGCTCTTTTCCTGCAAATTCTCTACCTAAAAATAAATTTTCTGATGATCACTTGTAAAAACAATCTCACCATCTAATGAACACTTGCAGGAATTATACAATCAAAGAATGATTTTACATTGTAGATTTCTGATGAACCACTTGAAGATATATCATTTTTCTTTCAAAATACACTCTCCCAATCCATTTGTTCATCATGTCTAGCACTCGGAATTTTGAAAATCAGTTCTCCAACACCAGTTGTCGAAAATATTTTTGAAATTTTCAAAATTTATGCTAAAACACACTAAAATCTTTTTTGATTTTTTAATGTAATGAAATGCAGAGAAGAAATATTTACAGACAATATTTTTGTGAGTTTACGTTAGAGGATCATATCAGTCTAATGAAACATATCAGCTGCACCGTTGATCTAAAAATTTACCACTTAAAGCTTTTAAACAATTCACCCTAGATCATCGATATTGTGATCCACTTAAACTCCTCTAAGATGTTCGTAAAGCTTACTGATACGATTAGGGTACATTGGATAGCACTAAAGTCTTATGTGCCCCACAGTCTTAGCATATCCCCTCATCATGCAATACACTAACTCACGTAATGCCTTTAAACTTTCATCAACTGTGATTTGTGCAAAAATAACACAGAATGTTTAAACATTAACAATCAGGTCAATACTTTCGTATATGCAGAGAAAGTCCAATGTTTAAACAAAATAAGAAATAAAAACAAGTTGAAGTTGTTTAGGCTTTAACCACCAGGTCGATACTCCCGTATACGCAGAGGTGATCCAAAGCTTAAACGAAACACCAAAGAAAATAAAGCAGAACGTTTAGGCAATAACATCCAGGTCGATAGTCACGTATACGCAGAGGATGTCCAATGCTTAAACAAAATAAAGAAATAAAACAAGTTTAAATCTTTGCAAAAAGAAAACACAGAATCACAGTGACTTTTTAGCAAAATTGTGAAAGCTCACAAACTTAACCGGTTTTATGTCTTTCGACAATCAGCAATTACCGAGCAGGCACACAGTCAAGAAGGACAAAACTAAGTACTATGCGTTTGACCGTGTTTCCCACCAGACTTAGGCTTTTTGCTTTATGTTTGTATCATTTTCGAAAAACTACTAGCTCTGATACCACTTGTAGGATCGTTTTCAGACCCGAACGAGTCGATCAGAAGAGTTTTACTCAGTACGAAAGGCGGAAATGGACGTACTGAGGTAAATTCAGCAAGATATACACTTTAAACTGTCGTAGTATTGATATAATAACGTTTTACAGCGAGACGACACTTCGGCAGCACTTCGTTGCTCTGACCAGAATGAATACATCTGATCTCGCTTGAACTAGTATTTATAAGCATCTGATTCCGCTTGAAATGATCCCAAGCGAAATCAGAATTCCAAGCGGAATCTAAAGAATCTGATTTCGCTTGAAATTACATAGTGCACTTTCAAGCGGAATCACTTCCTTTCAAGCGAAATTACATGAAATCTCGAACTATGTGCTCTGAACTAACATTCTAAGAACAAGACTCGATACAAGACGAAGTCGACAGATGCATGCACCAACACATGCATCGCTTTCATTCGTTTCCAGCGTTACATTTCCACGTTTCTTATCAAATGATCTTCCACCACAATTATATTTGTGATGGTTTCAAAGTGGAAATTTATAAATTCCGAGTTTTACCCCTCGGATTATTATTTTACGGCAAAGACTCCTATAGAGTCAATTGACCAAAGATTTACATCTTTTGCTTTTTATACTTATTCTAAGTATTTATTTAACCATAAAACTTGTTTACAAACAACCTTTAAAGGTCCTTTACTCCATTTAGCTTACAAGGCCGTTTTGGTAAATTTTAATCCTTATTTTACGACGAAGGACTTTTAAATACCTGTTTGACCCAAAAATCTGACAATTTAACTTTAATCTTGTTTAGAAACCAATATGTTTCTAAAACACCATGATTATAACCCAATTTATTCGGTTTACCTAAAAGATAACCGAATATCCATTTTTAACCATGTCTAACTCTTATAGAACCTCAAGTTCTAAATAATGAGTTGAACCATTATACATACCTGACTCGGATCAATATATTGACACATTTTAATACCTTGCTTTAATATTCGCTACTTAATAGCGATGCAAGTTATCCTTCCTTATTTACTCCTGTGAACATACAACTCGAAAATATTCATTAGTTGATATTTTCAAATGGTAATATTTTCACCATTTAACCCGTTTGGTCAAACTGACCATTTATCTTTGTGAGATGGTATTTAGTATCATCTCGTCTACATGACTAGCTATGGTTTATGTTAGTGCATATGTCTGTTGACTTCGTCTTGTATCGTGTCATGTAATAGAATAGATAGACCAGGACACGTTGTACGAGAGAATCGGGAAACAGGCCTGAACCAGCAAGTTCACACGAACTGACAGGTTCATGCGACCTGGCCAGTTCATGCGAACTGACCAGTTCGTGCGACTTGGTGGGGTCTGGTTCGTGCGACCTGGATCTCCTATAAATAGGTGGTCTTGGATCTTCATTTGTAACTTTCTGATTCCGGAGACGAAGTGCTGCCGAGGTGTCGTATGATCTGTAAACACTATCAAATCAATACAATCGACAGTTAAAGTGATTCTTCGTGTTAATCAAGCTGCTATAACATCAATACGTCTGATTATGCCTTTGGTATTGATCAAGAACACTTCTGATCGACTCGTTTAGATCAAATCCCGATCCTACAAGTGGTATCAGAGCTCAAGAGGAAGAGTTCTTACCATTTCAGCTTGTTTTCACGGATAAAATCTGATTTCTACTAATTCTTCTACACTTTTCATCAAATTTACCGAGTTTTTACGGTTAAAATGACCTGATTTTGTGATATAACACGTAAAACATTGTTTAAATCAATCCGTGAACAAATCAGAACCAAATTCAACCTAAAAACTGATAAACATTGACAAAATCATGAACTTTTGGACTTAGAATTCTCGAACGAGGTGGTTATTCATTCAAACTGTTTGATTTTTGGCCATATCGTGTGATAAAACCTCCAGATCGTTCGAAAAACCATCAGATCGTTTGAGAGATTCACCAGATCGCACGGTTTGAACATTCAGATCGCTTGAAGTGATCCAGGTCGTGTGAACAGTGGTCCAGGTCGTGTGAAAAGTGATCCAGGTCGTGCAAAGTGATCCTGGTCGCTTGAAATCTTACCAGGTCGTTTGAAATAAGTGTTTAGGTCGTTTGAAACTAGGTCCAGGTCGTTTGGAGGTGGTTCAGATCGCGCGAAGTTGGGACTAGTTGTTTGAACCAAGTCGTTTGGGCCAAGCCGTTTGAACCAGGTCGTTTGAACTAAGATTTTAAAGAACCATCTCGTACGGTGTGAAATCTCAACTAGTGTGAATTATCAGAACGTTTGAACTCAGCTCGTTTGAACAATCTGTTTTTGTGAACTTTCAACATCGAAACATGGACAACGAATTTTACAATGCATTTGCTACTGCTCCGGTCGCTCCAGTTACCGTTGCTGAAACTGTTGGTATTGAGAATGAAACGGGAACTTTCCAAAAGCCTCCAAAGCTTATGTACACTGAGGACTTTAAAGGATGGCAAGACCGTTTTGAAAACTGGGTGCAAGCTAATAAGTTTGATGCATGGGTTTCTTTAGAGAAAGATTATACTTTACCGAAAGATGACATTGGAAATGAAAAACAACTAAGTCAATTTTTACCTGATGAAAAATTAAAATACACAAGTGAAAAAATGATGATTAGCATTCTCCAACAAGCGGTAAAAGAATATATTTTTGTTTTGCTTCAACATGAGGGAACTGCTAGATCAATTTGGAAAGCGTTGATTAAAAAGTTTAAGGGTAGTGCTGATATGATAAAAAATAAACGAGCATTACTAAAAAAATCTTTTGATATGTTTACAGCTCTTGAAGGTGAAACAACAAGAATGATTATTGAGAGATATTGTCATCTTGTCATGGAAATGAAAAGATTGGACATCAAGAAAGAAGATGAAGAATGGGTTGATAAGCTAGCCGATGCGTTACCACAGAATGAATGGGGAACATATCTGTTGATTTTAAAGCATAACTGACAATTTAAAGATATGAATTTGAGTATGTTTATCCAGAAATTGGAAGAACATGAGCTATCAATTCGAAAAACTGCTACGATGAGAAGTCCGGGTGCTCAACAAGATGTTAGTCTATACTATGGAGGAAGCAAAGTTGAGACCACTCCAAGGCCAAAGATTCAGACTGCGTTCAGTGCTGATGGTACTTCCTGAACAAATGTAAACAATACAAATCAGAGCAGTGGATATTCTTCGTCTTATTCAAGTTTTGAACCAAATTTCTCAACACAAAGTTCTCAACAACAAAGTTCAACAAACTTTAATGGTCAAGTTTTGCAATGCAATGTTACATTAAATATTCAAAATGGTCAAAATTTCTCTCCAGATATTGCGAAGCAACACATGGCATCACTTGTTACTGTGTTAGAGTCGTATGAAAGCTTGATTGCTGGACGAATTGGCAATCTGATGCTCACTAAAGAGAATTATGACCAGATTGATTCTGAGGAACTTGAGTTGATGGACATCAAGTGGTGTTTAGCTAGCGTTTTGAGAAGAGCAGAAAAGTTCAAACAGATCACCGGAAGAGAAGATCTTCGTGAAGCTGCTACATCTCAGCTAGGTTTTGACAAATCAAAGGTTACTTGTTTTCGTTTCCGAGAAAAAGGACATTCTAAACGAGAGTGTATAAACAGAGAAGCAACCGGAAGACAAGATCCTTTGGGAAACAACGATTATCATAGAAAAGCAATTTATCATCAGGTTGCTCGACAACCATATCAACAACAATCTTCACACTCATGCACTATTGAAGAATCAAAGGGTAAAGCTTGTTTTGGTCTGTTAGATCAAGAAGATGAAAGGATTCTGAAAGAGTTCAATTGGGATGACTATGATCCTTCTAGACCTTCAGTTTCTAAAGCATTTGTTGCTCTATTCTTTGAAGATTCAACCTCGGAAGAAGGAACAATCAAATCTAAGAACAGTCCTAGAAGACAACCGATTTTTAAGTCTTCAGGAAGTGATGAAGACACTGATGATGAGGAAGAGTATATTAATAAAGCTAGAAAACAATTGGATCCTTACAGTTTTAATTTGTTTTTTGCAGATAAAATCGAGATATTGAAAGAGAAAAGGGCTGCTAGACTGAAGAGAGAAATGGAAGCAAAAAGGATTGCTGAAGAAAAGGCAAAAGTTGAAGAAAAACCGACAGAGAATGTAAAGGTTGAAGAGAGTGAAGTGAAGATAGAAGTGGAGAAAGAACCGATTGTGATTGAGAAGGTGGTGGAAAAAATAGTTGAAAAAATATTTGAAGTTGAAAAAATTGTTGAAGTTGAAAAGATTGTAGAGGTTGAAAAACCTTGTGTGACGTGTTTAGAATCCTGCAAAGATTGTGCTGAGAAAGATACAAAGTATGCTGAATTGGAGAAGCTCAAAGAAAATTTGCTACACAATGTGAGAAGCATAAAGGAATCATATGATCTCCTAAGCAGCAAAGTGAACTTGTACAAAGGAGCTAGTGATGAGGATATTCAGATGAAGAATCTTCTGAAAGCAACAGTTCTTCAAAAGCAAACTGCAATCAACAAATACATTGAGATTGTTGCAGGGCTGAAACAAGAATTGGCAGCGATGACGATCGAAACCGATAGAGTGAATTCTTTACTTCGAAGTTATCAAAGTTCAGATTATGTTATTGATCGAATTTATCCTACCGTGGCAGCTCATAAGTTTGCAGAAGATGAAGAAAATTCTGGTAAGAAAATTGGTTTGAATTATAACAGAGTACCAAATCCAATGTGGGATGGCTATACCCCCCGACACTTTGAAAAGGTGGCTGAAGCACTCAATCTGAATCTGAAATCTGAGTCTATCAATGGATTACCAGATGATATTGATGTCACCTTCACAGCGTCTGACACTGATCATGAGTCCGAGTTAATTAAGAAAGTGGTCGATCAGGTGTTCGAGAAAGATGAAGAGTCAAAGTCAGAGTCTAAATCTGAAAAGTCGAGTTCATCAGACAGAAGTTTGAGTTCACCAGTCAAAAGGGTTTATAATAAAGATTTTCTGATATCAAAAAATAATTTGAATGACGAAACATTCAAAGTAGCATATACTTTGAATGATTCCGACAAATTATATTCTGATGAAGAATTTCCAATAAGAGGTGTTAAAACTGAAATGATTAACAAGGTTTTCAAATTAACAGAAATTAATATTTCTGAAATAAAAGATGTAAATCTTACTGAAAAACCTAAAAAGTACACTTCAAGAGTTCAACAAAGATTGAACAAGAAAAAGGGTTACAGTTCTGGTTCGGATTATCGAAAGAAACCAAACCATAACAGTAATTTGAAGAAAAAAGGATTAGGTTTTATTCCACCTGAAAATCATAAAAATGAGAAAATTTATGAACCAAAAACTAAATTTGTTTCAGGAGCAAGTTCAGAAGAAGAGAAGGAGAAACCTTTCTGGAAACAGTCAAACAAGGAGTTTCTCGCTGAAAAGCAAAATACTATGTTGAAGGAATCTGAACCGAGAGTTGAAAGAAGAACCTGTTACAAATGTCGAGAGGTTGGACATATTGCTTGGAATTGTTCAAAGCCCACCAACACAAAACAGGGAGTTTCTTCTAACTCTAAATTGAAAGAGAAATGTCTTGATAAAAAGGAACAACCAACAGAGAAATTTAAAGAGTTAAAAAATTCGACTTTCGAAGTTGGTGAAAGTTCGAAACACTTTTACAAAAGAAGAGCCAATTTAGACAAACATAAATGGGTTGTTAAAAAATCAGAAGTTAGTTCTGGCAATGAATCTGACTCGTCAAAGTCAGAGGAGCCATCTGTTGTGCTAAATGATGAGAATTCCATTCCGACAATGGATGATGAAAATTTTCCACCATTGTCAAACGGAAACTTGAAATCAAAAATTGGTAAGATTGAGATTTCAGATCAATTCTTCTCTGATAAGAAAGAATTTGATGCTGAAAAAGCATTTAGTGGTAAAGTGCTACATATTTTTGGTAAGATGGCTGATGGGAAGGTAAAAGGAGTGAAAGAATTTTATGAATCGAAAATTCTTAAACCAAATGAGGATGGTTCACCCATGATTGATCAGGCATGGGTGAGATTCTTTAAAAAGTAAAATCCTGACTTGCCGGATCTCCAAAGTTGGTAATCGTGGAGCATGAATCGGCATCATTATTGAAAAATGTTTTTGTGAAAAAGCTTCAAGTAATAGTTTTTACAAGTGGTTAAAAGAACAAAGTGATGAATGAATCCCCATGATGTGTGAAATCAACAAAGCTAATTTTCCAGAAAAACCATTTTGATTAAAACAAACTTAAGTGTTTTGAAATCATAATGGGAAAATAGTTTGTTGTCAGGGGGAGTTCTGATTGTTTAAGCCAAAAGAACGGAGAATTGAAGCAATTCACATCAGTTTGTCATTTTATTTGTACAGTTTATTGAAAGTAAAAGCAATTTTTTCAAATTTTCCCGGAAAATCAAAAATTGAAACATATTTTTGATTTTAGGGGGAGTAAAAAATTTAGAAATTTTGAAAATTTGAAAAATCCAAAAACATGATAAAATCTAAAAACCAAAAACATCGAAAAATCAATATGAGTTTTGTTGTGAAAAAGAGGAAATGATAGTACATCAGTAGACAATCACAGTACGCTAAAGAATTGGAAAGTTAAAATGTGATAAACGGTCTCACTGATGATATGCCAGTAGGTTTTTACACGCTTAGTAGATTGTTTTCGAGATATAAACCTAAAAATCAAATGCTTACTTATCTCGTGGGGAACATCTCTCGGATATATAGGTAACCCCTGAAATCTTGTTTGAAGGGCTTTCTATTTCTGACATACTAGGTCTTTGTGCGTGATGATATCTTGGGTATTATACCAGGACTTCTGATTTTGCGGGAGCAATAGCCTAGTCCTCGTATAATACTCTGCACTGCTTTAATCATAAAGCCCACCCTCAGCATAAAAAATGATGAAACATTGAAAAATGCTAATCATGTGCTATTGAAGAAAAGATCCCCAAACGGGACACACCTAAAGTCGAGCCATCATCTCTCTGATTGAACGGAAGTTCTAACCTGAGCTCTCATGGCCTCACATTACCCGTTTACAGATATCATTAGTGTACATTCACCTGTAAGACTGAATATAGGAGTCTGGATACGGGAGTATATTCTGAGGTGGTACACGCGAATAAGTTAAGTCCATTAAAACACTAATCTCGTATCTCGAAACAGTTGAACTTTGTGTGAAAATTTAAGTGGATCAGTATACTGACAATCTAAGTGAATCGTTTACAACTTAAAGTGTTTAAAGCTCAACGGTACTAGTGATTTGTCATAAACCGATATGATCCTCTTACACAAACTCACAAAAAGATGTCTGTATATAGTTTATTTCCCAAAATCCAAAAAGATTTTCAGTGTGTTTTAGCATAAAATTTTGAAAAATTAAAAAGATTTTATTTCATCTTATTTTCGACAACTGATGTTGAAAAGCAGATTTTCAAAATTTTGAGTGCTAAACATGATGAACAACAGTGGGTTGGGAGAGTGTGTTTGAAATGAAAAATGAAGTTAAAGCTTGAGATAATTTGAGAAACTAACAGTAAAATCAGTGTTAGTTAATCAAGGTCATTAATTTGAACTTGATATAACTATTGTTGATGTTGAATGATATCTACAAGTGGTTTTTAAATTTGTTAAATTTTAAAAATTGTGAAATTTACTTTTGGGTAGAGATTTGTGCAGATCCCCGTGTT
The DNA here is from genome assembly GCA_030545235.1 of Helianthus tuberosus. Taxonomy (NCBI): domain Eukaryota; kingdom Viridiplantae; phylum Streptophyta; class Magnoliopsida; order Asterales; family Asteraceae; genus Helianthus; species Helianthus tuberosus. The sequence goes on from CM060369.1 coordinate 170,341,110, forward strand.
TAAGCCTGAGCAGAGTTTGAGCCAGGACACGATCTTAGAATGAATGCTATGTCAGATTGCGATCCCGGAACAACTTAAGGGGGACTCTGTTAGCAAAGAGGAGTCTGTTAATTGGAAGATTTCAGAATTTAAAGAATCAAGAGATCTGATCAAGAGAATTTGAAGAGTCAGATTGAGATTCTGGGAGAATAAGAAAGAGATTGAAGAATGCTTACAGAGAAAAATACTTTGGAAAGAGCAAGAAGACCAATCAAGACTGAAGACTCAATACACTAAAGACTTATCATCATCCAAGGGGGAGTTTATTAGTGCATATGTCTGTTGACTTCGTCTTGTATCGAGTCATGTAATAGAATAGATAGACCAGGACACGTTGTACGAGAGAATCAGGAAACAGGCCTGAACAAGCAAGTTCACATGAACTGACAGGTTCATGCGACCTGGCCAGTTCGTGCGAACTGACCAGTTCGTGCGACCTGGTGGGGTCTGGTTCGTGCGACCTGGATCTCCTATAAATAGGTGGTCTTGGATCTTCATTTGTAACTTTCTGATTCTGGAGACGAAGTGCTGCCGAAGTGTCGTATGATATGTAAACACTATCAAATCAATACAATCGACAGTTAAAGTGATTCTTCGTGTTAATCAAGCTGCTATAACATCAATACGTCTGATTCCGCCTTTCGTATTGATCAAGAACTCTTCTGATCGACTCGTTTAGATCGAATCCGGATCCTACATTTTACACTAAACGGTCATTTTACTTATAAGCCATTTCAAAATGCTTTTGATCCATTTATGTTTTTCATCATAAAGTGTCTTTCAAAAACTAACGGTTATCGTCAACGAGTGACCGAATTACCGTTTTACCCTTATTATTTGTATTGATTTACCTTATAAGGTAATCATACAAAACTCGTTATTTATTAGTCATTTCATGACTAAGTAATCATATTAGCTCTTTTTAACCATTTAACATGGTTTAATATCATTGTCTTTTGTTCTGAACCGCACATGTCGTGTCGGAACATCATAATTCAAACAAGACTTTATATTATTCATAACCTATAAAACCAATAGGTATTTTAATACAGAAAGTGTAAGTTGTACTTACCTAGCATCCAGATTATGCTTTTTCTTCATTTTTGATTCGTTTGACCCGCTTCCTTCCCAAGCTTTCACCTAGCTTGTCAGGCGTCAAAATATCATCGTAAGTTGTAAGATGGTTAGACTACTCATAGTCAATCAAGACTATTCCATCCTACGATCTTTATGTCAAAATTATCATTCGATCATATCATTGGTCAGTTTGACTTTTTAAAGTCAACTGCCTATTGACAAAAGAAATTACACGATGTAGCTTAACTACTCATTTTTTATTACTTTGCCACTATACGGTAAGCATCCTTATTATGCTACCGTTTTTTATCACTTATTTAGCAAGTTCTTGTAACCATAAGTTACCGAATTAATAATTGATGATCTTAAACATCATTTAACATAAACATATCATCAATTTTTATCATATCATACTAAACTCATATCCTAGTAAGTATGATTATATACTCAAACACACTATTTGTTCAAGTATTTCCTGATTACTATCATGCATGATGATTCTAATCATAATTATATCATCAACTTCATCTTATGATTAATACCCACTTATCCTAGTGTGGTAAATCATTAAATCATCCAAATTATATCATCCTAGGTATAATTTTTCACTTAGGGTTTGGTCCCTAAGAATGTATCTATCACTAATTCAATCATAGCTTCAATAATTCATTCATAATTCGCGATTATGATGATTATCCTAATTTCACAACTTCACAAATCATCAAAATTTGACATACCTTATGATCCCCTAGTTTAGGTGATCATTAATTCACATTCAATTGTGAATTTGAGCTTTGATTGTGCCTTCAATTTGATGATTATGTTGAACTAGGGTTTTGAAGCTCCTGGGAGCTTCCTGATGTCGATCCCAGACCCTCAACACACACTTAGTGTGTGTTTTAATTAAACTTTTGTTTTTATAACATAATTTTTCCATTTATCCAAAGTTGGCCCATCTTGTTTGGTTAGTTATTAAGTAGGGCACAACCTACTTATTTCGAACAATATTTCCACTCATTAACTAGGTTAAACATTCCTAGTTAAATTGGTGGGTTCGGGGAATCTATGGCTCAGTTTATTTTAATTACCGTTAACTCGGGCTTCTGTAAAATTTACCCGTCTTTTAGTATTAATATGGTTTGATTAACAAACTCGTTTTCGGGGTGTTACAGATAGACAAGCTTTGGGTGTGGTTAGGCTTTCTTTGGCAAAGAGTGTTGCGTATAACATTGTCAATGAAACAACTACTTACGGTGTATTGAAAGCTTTGTCCAACATGTATTGAAAACCATTTGCTTCAGACAAAGTATTCATTATCCGACAATTGGTTAACACCAAGATGAAACAAGGCATGTCGGTTACCTCTCACATAAACGAGTTTAACTTGATTATCTCTCGTTTAGCCTCAGTTGAAATAAAGTTTGATGATGAAGTACAAGCGCCCCTCCTATTATCTTTGCCCGACAATTGGTCAGGCACAGTCACAGCTGTTAGTAGTGCATCCGGCACTATCAAAATCACTTTTGAGAGTATTCGTGACTTGATTATAATTGAAGATATCAAACGAAGAAGCAATAATGAAACTTCCGGTTCAAGTTCTTTATTACACACATAAAGTAGAGGAAGAAGAAACGATAGAGGAACTAATCGAGGTATGTCAAAGTTCAGAAAAAAAAGGGCAGTCAAGGAAGAGAAAAGACATTGAATGTTGGAATTGTAAAGGAAAAGGTAACTTTAGAAGTCAATGTACAAAACCAGCTGCAAAGAAAGAAGTAAACAGTGTATCCTCTGAAGAATCAGGAGATGCTCTCATATGTTTTGTTGAGAATTTAGTGGAATCCTGGATTATGGATTCTGGTGCTTCTTTCCATACTATCTCATGCCCATATATGGTCAAGAATCTACGAACAGGTAACTTTGGTAAAGTTCGTTTAGCCGATGATCAAATGCTTGATATTATGGGTATTGGAGGTGTAGATTTGAAGAACTCATTGGGAACTATATGGACATTGAAAAATGTCAGGGTTATTCCAAATTTGAGGAGAATGTTTATTTCAGTTGGTAAATTGGACGATGAAAGGTTTAATGTTCACTTTGGGGGTGGAAAATGGAAAGTTATCAAAGGCAACTTAGTGATTGTCAAAGGTAAGAAGAATGGCACTCTATACATGGCAGAGATTCATGTCGAAGGTGGTCACATGACCACCAGTCCGAGTCCATCTAATTTATTGCACAACCGACTCGGACATATGAGCAAGAAGGGATTGAAGATGTTGGCTCAGAAATGGAAGTTTACAGATCTGAAGAAAGTGGAAACTGAATTCTGTGAATCTTGTGTCCTTGGTAAACAAAAGAGAGTCACTTTTGTGAAGACATGGAGGACACCGAAAGCTCAGAAGCTGGAGCTTGTTCACTCGGATGTATATGGACCAACATCAGTTTCATCTTTAGGAGGCTCGAGATACTATGTTACTTTCATCAATGATTCAACAAGCAAGGTATGGGTCTATTTTCTTAAACATAAATCTGATGTATTTGATGCTTTTAAGATATGGAAATCTGCTGTTGAAAATGAAATTAATTTGGAGGTAAAGTGCTTAAAGTTGGACAATGGTGGTGAATATATAAGCAAGATGTTTATTGACTATTGTTCCAAGAAAAGGATAAAAATGATCAAGACGGTTCCAGGAACTCCTCAACAGAATGGTGTAGCTAAGAGAATGAACAGAACGTTGAATGAGAGGGCTAGAAGCATGAGGTTGAATGCAAGGATGCCTAAAACATTCTGGGCAGATGTAGTTAACACTGCAGCCTACTTGATTAACCGTTCACCATCCGTTCCTTTGGGTTTCAAATTTCCAGAAGAAATGTGGCAAGGAAATGAGGTAAGTCTCGAACACTTAAGAGTCTTTGGTTGCAGTGCTTACGGTTTGTTAGAAGATGGTGACAGGGATAAGTTAGACTCAAAGTCCAAGAAGTACACATTCATTGGTTATGGGTCAGAAAAAATGGTTACAGGCTTTGGGATAATGAAAGTAGAAAAGTATTCAGAAGCAAAAATGTCATCTTCAACGAAAACGAATTGTACAAAGACAGAAACACCAAAAGGCCAGAAGTTCAGAAAGAATATGTTGAATTTGAATGTCGTGAAATAAGAAAAGAAGCTTCAGTCGACATTCCAGAAAATGCGGATGAGTCAAGCGACACTGGGAGCTTAGAGGACGATTCTAGTAATGATTCCGAGGAAGACAAAGCTACTCCTTCAACTCCAAATTACCCAGAAGCACCTCCAGTTCAACCAAGAAGATCGTTTAGAGCCTCTAGACCGCCAAACAGGTACTCACCATTAGTCAACTACATACTTTTGACAAAAAATGGTGAACCCCAGTGTTACTCTGAAGCTCTGGGGTTGAAAGATTCATTGCAGTGGGAGTTTGCAATGAAAGATGAAATGAAGTCGCTTGAGAAGAACAAGACCAAGCACTTAACAAAGCTTCCATCTGGGAAGAAGGCTCTTCAGCACAAATTGGTTTTCAGGGTCAATGATGAACATGATAGTACCAAACGGTACAAAGCAAGATTAGTAGTCAAGGGATTTCAACAGAAAGAGGGAGCTGATTTCAATGAAATAATCTCTCCAGTGGTAAAGATGACTATCATCAGACTTGTTCTCAGTATTGTAGTAGCAGAAGGCTTGCATCTAGAGCAGTTAAATGTCAAGACAGTTTTTCTACATGGTGACCTAGAAGAAGACATCTACATGATGTAACCGGAAGGTTTTCAGGTTAAAGGAAAAGAAAACTTGGTGTGCAAATTGAATAAGAGTTTGTATGGTCTGAAACAAGCGCCCAAACAATGGTACTTGAAGTTTGATAACTTCATGGGAAGAGTTGTTTACAAGAGATGTGACAATGACAATTGTTGTTACATCAAGAAGTTCAAGGGTTCTTATATCATTCTACTACTTCATGTGGATGATATGTTAATTACCGGTTCAGACATGCCAGTGATCTAGAAGTTAAAGAAGCAAATGTCTGAAGAATTTGAGATGAAAGACTTAGGAGCTACAAACCAAATACTCGGGATGAGTATTTTCAGAAACAAAGAAAATGGTTCTTTAACACTCTCTCAAGAGAAGTACATTGAGAAAATATTAGAGAGATTCAACCTTAAAGATGCTAAGATCAGAAGCACACCTTTGGGAAGTCACTTTAAGCTTTCTAAAGTTCAGTTACCCAAATCAGATGAAGACAAAGCAGAAATAGCTAAAGTTCTGTATGCATCTACAGTTGGTAGCCTCATGTATGCAATGGTATGCACCAGACCAGATATTGCGCATGCTGTGGGAGTTGTTAGTCGGTTTATGTCCAATCCGGGAAGAGAACATTGGGAAGCAGTTAAATGGCTATTAAGGTATTTAAAGGGAACTTCAAAAGTGGCATTGCAATTTAAGAGGAAAGATGTTATTCTGAAGGGTTTTGCGGATGCGGACCTTGGTGGGTGTAAAGAGTCATTCAAAAGCACCACAGGGTATGTCTTTACAGTGGGACGCACTGCTGTAAGTTGGATGTCCAAACTTCAAAAAAGTGTTGCCCTTTCAATCACAGAAGCGGATATATGGCAGTTGCTGAAGCAAGCAAAAAAGCTTATTTGGTTGAAGAATTTTCTCAAAGAGCTTGGCAAGGAACAAGTTGATTGTGCACTGTTCTGTGACAATTAAAGTGCAATACACCTTGCAAAGAACCATGTCTTCCATTCGAAGATGAAACATATACAATTGAGATATTACTTTATCAAAGATCAAGTCAGTGATGACACTCTAAAGTTAAAGAAGATCAAAGGAATTGAAAATCTAGCTGATATGTTGACTAAGGTTGTTACCTTAAAAAAGTTGAAGCTTTAAAAAAGTTGAAGCTTTGCATAGCTTCAACTGGCCTTCAGGTTAACTGATGAGAAGGCCGCCACAACTAGTAAAGATGAAGAGTTTACAAAGGTAGTTATGAATATGAAGTTGGATGGAGTGCAGTTTGAAGTGGAAAGCCTCTAAGTGGGATATTGTTGGGTTGTGGAGGATTTGACTAGAGCAAAGGATAACGAGCAGAGGAATACCCAGCTAGATCAAGCGTTTTCTTTATTACTGTAGCTTAAAGTCTACAACCCTAATTGTACCCCTATAAATACTTCGCATTCATGTACTGTAACTTTTTGAGCACCTAATACAAAGAGAGAACTAGTTGTGGAGAGTGGATGTATATCAAGCTTGATCGAACCACTATAAATCTTGTGTTCTTATTCAAGCGATTTAGAGTATGTGTGAGTGAGCTGCTGTGTGTGTTTGTTCTTGTTGTTTGTGTGATATATCCCTAACAGTATAGGTCCCGCATAGGTGTAGTATGGTATAGGTTCCGTGTAGGCCTCGTATAGAACAATAGATGTAGTATCGTATCATATACAAGACCTATAGTGGACCTATACGATACTTATAGTACACAACTCGATTCGATAAGATATGATACTATACTATACCTATAGGCGTATACGAGACTTATACAACACTATACCATACAATGCTACATCCATAGGCCTATACCAGTTCTCTACGAAACTTATACTATACGATACTTAAAAATGTTTTTTTAAATTACTTATTATTGAACTTTGATTAAACGATAAATAATTTATAAAATTGTTTCCTAAAAAAACCACCCTTTATATACGTTGCGTATAGGCCTATACGCGACGTATATAAATGGTCAAAAATGCAAATTTTACCATTAGTTTGGGGTAAAAAAAGAAGAAAATGTTAACCCTTTATCTACGCTGCGTATAGGCCTATACGCCTATACACTGTGTATATAAAGGGTGAAAAAGACAATTTTACCTCTGGATTGGGTTGCGTATAGCCTAATCCAGGGGTCAAATTGTCTTTATTACTATACGCCGCGTATAGCCCAATATGTAGCGTATACATGGGGCAAGTTTGGTTAAAAAGACCATTTTACCCCTGGATTGGGGGCTATACGTAGCCTAATCCAGGAGTAAAATTGTCTTTTGAGCACTTTATATACGCCACGTATAAGCCTATATGCAACGTATATAAAGCTTTTTTTTATAGACGTGTTTTTATACATTATTTATCATTTTAGCAAAGTTCTATAGTAAGTACTTTAACAAAATAAATAAATTAAAAAATTGTTAAGTTTTCGACCCCCTGGTTCTGTAGAAATTTTTTGAGTATATACGTTTTTGACCTCCCGTCGGAAATCTCAAGCTTCGCCACTGCGTCGAGATATATATATATATATGGATGGAGTTTAACTAAATAACTTAAAATATCCATTCCCCCTAAATATTACTCTTTTAATTCCTTTAATATTGGTTCCCTTATAAACCAGAGGAGAGGTGCGGTGAGCTATACAAAGATTGTTGGTTTCAGGCCCCTCTCCACTCACACAAAACACACAAACTCACGTATGTACTTTGCAAACTGTTGAAACTTTATTTCTTAAAAAAATGAGAGTACAAAAGCCTTACTGCCACTAACCTATTTATAATAAATAAAAGACATGCAAAAACAATTAAGTTAACGTGCTCCTTTATTTCAACAACTTCTAAGCCAACGTTCACACGATAAGCTCCATATAACTCGGTCAACATGGACTAGTTCTTCTGCTAACCCATTCTAAGTGCATGAACCGTAACTGACTTTACCAGACACTCAACCCGAACTGACCCGAAACATCAAGATTAATTTCCAACATTCACCCTCTTAATCTTGTTGTCGGTCTAGCATCACTTTCTATTCGATCCATTAAGATCTGTTCTTCCTCTTTCTACATGAACACTTTTGGTCTTCGGTTCACGACTCAGTCTAATGTAAACTCTCGGTCTTTCTTTCGATCATTAGGTCTAAGCTTTCTTTCGATAAAAGCTTCTTTCAGTCTACGATCTTTCTCGGTCTATCTTGGTGTGAACCTCCGGTCATGGTCACACCAACGGTCTCGGTCTAGTTGCCGCTGGTCTTTTGCGGCTCATCTTGTACGGTCATGGTGACTCGGTCTTTCTTTCCGGTGAAGAGAACAGATTCGGTCTTCGGTCACGCCGTTCGGTCTGTCACGACTTCCGTACTTCTTCTCCGGTAACGGTCTTACATTTACCGGTGCTTTCTTTCGGCGAGGCAATGGTCTTCTTCTTGGACTTCACGGTCTTGTCGCCGGCGAGTTCTTCGGTCTTTCTTTCAAGCCGTTCGGTCTATTACAGCTTCGATCTTTTCTCGCCAGTTTTCTATCTATACGCCGGCTTCATTTTCCGGCAACGGACTCTTTCTTCAGTCTTTGCTGCTGTAGCAGCCGGTCTCGTGTCTCTTCCTGCGATTCACATAAAATCGCTACTTTCTCCTTCTTCTTTCTCATCCTTGCGGCTAGGGGCTGCTCCCCCTTTCTTCCTTGGTGTTAAAACCCGTTTTTTTTCTGCGACACGACGTTACCTTCTTGCTAATCTTGATTAGCTTTCTTTGTTTTCTTTCTTCTTTCTTGCAATCTCCAGACAAGAAATCGCCCTTGGTTGTTCTTCGATTTCAGCCCTACAGCCCATGGGCTGCTCCTCCTCTCGAACGACTCTCAAAACGACCCTCGTTTCAACCTCTGCTCTGATACCAAATGTTGGTTTCAGGCCCTTTCCACTCACACAAAACACACAAACTCACGTATGTAATTTGCAAAATGTTGAAACTTTATTAGTTAAAAAATGAGAGTACAAAAGCCTTACTGCCACTATCCTTTTTATAGTAAACAAAAGACATACAAAAACAATTAAGTTAACGTGCTCCTATATTTCAGCAACTTCTAAGCCAACGTTCACACGATAAGCTCCATATAACTCGGTCAACATGGACTAGTTCTTCTGCTAACCCATTCTAAGTGCATGAACCGTAATTGACTTTACCCGGTACTCAACCCGAACCGACCCGAAACATCAAGATTAATTCCAACAAAGATATGCTAACACCATATCTCATGCTCGACCCACTGTTTACCCACAATTGAAGGTAGGAGAATGTTGCAGGAGGTAAGGAGGGCCACCTCTTCGGTGTTGGTACCATTCACGATCCCTAGTATGCCCCTACAGTGATGCAAGTACTTCCAACACTACAATATCGTACGTTCATGTTCCTTTTGTTGAGGTATTCAGTGTTTTTTTAGGTAGCTATTATTGTTGTTAACTAACTAACAACCATTGGTATAATGTTTGTAGATTTGTGCTTTGCATTTGAGTGCAAAATGAATAATAAAGAGGGGAGCTGTCATGGACAAGTATGATTGGATGGGATAGCACCCCTTACACGCTTAACATGTGAACAACCGGTAATTCCATTGATAATATTCCAGTCGTAACATAATCTTTACACATCCCATGTTCTCTAATTGTTAGTACTTTAACCTGGGAACTTCCAAATGGATTCTTTTACACTGAAGGCCCTATGTTTTTTTATTGAAACGTTCATAATTATATTATATAACAATACAAAAACTAACTTGAGTCGTGAGTTTACAACGCAACGTTTGAAAAGAAATAACCAACTAATGTGCCATTTGAAAAGAGAACCAAACCGGCGCACCTTTTACGGTTGTTTAGCATGGAAATAAGAAAACCAACGTACCTTTTAAAACAAAATAACTAACCCTACGCACCTTTTCCGGAAATCCAAAGTCAACAACAAATAACTATTTTTGTTTCAGAGAGAACTGCCCTCTCATCAATTGATCAAAGAAAGGATCAATTGAAACCCAAAAACCGTCATCGAAAGAACGATTGGAAAATAGTTTTCCGGCGAAGATCTCCGGCAAGTTAGAAACGAAATCGAAAATAATGGTTCAGTCACAATCCGTTCACGATGAAGGTTTTTTCTGATTTGAAACAACATCAAAACTTTGATTTCAAATCAAGCGAAGTTTTAAAGTATAAAATTCGGTTCAAAGAATTTCGAATAATAGAACGAAAACAAAATCAAGTTTCATTTTTTAAACACGTATTAGATTAAGGAACCAGACTCATAAGTGAATCTGATCATCAAAGGATTCAAAAACGAAAGAATTGAAAGAAATCGTTGGAAGATCAAAAGGGACGATCTAGAGCAGTTTTATTTTTGGTTAGTTTGACTTTTTGAAAGTCAACTTAAAGGACGATCTTGCTCATTCTTTGAAGATATTATTTCTTAACTGTTTTTATTATCAAAGTATAAGTTAGCAATTTGAATATTGTTTGTATATATTCTTTTGGTCCTTGAATAAACAATCTTCGTATGAAATTAAAATGGGTAGTCATAGAAACAGCATTCTATACGCATGTTTTGAACTAGAGATGTTCTTAAAACTAAACTGGTCAATAAACAATCGTCCACGAGTGATCAAGAAGCCACAAGTCAGTATCATCGTTGATCTACCATGGTTGGCGTCTCTCATGTAAGTTACTTTATTGTTCCCTACTTTCAGTCAATGTACATTACCGATCCGCCATGGTTATGTATCAAGACGAACTTTCTAACGAATATTACGATTCCGATGAGGGTGGGTTTAGGAAACGCATGCCACCGGCACTAGCAAGTTGTTTGGGTTCTCTATGACCGACAATCGTCCGGTCACTCATCGGGTTTTTTAGTTGGATGCATGGTGGATGTGGCTGCCATGGAGTAAAATGACCGATTCCGTGTGGTCAATGTTGCGGCGGCCGCAGAAGGGTGTGGCTCCATGTAGCGGCAACGAGAGTGGTGTTGATGGCGATGGTATAGATGCGGTACCCAGAGACGAATGGTATTGGTGGAGTTGCGGTGTTCCGGTGGTGGTGTTGACGGTGATGGTGATGGTGTGTGTTTTGGTGGTGGAGAAGAGAGTGAGTGATATGCAGATGGACAACATTGGCGCGTTTCACTCAATCAACCATGGTTTCTCTCTACCATAAGGGAATAATGGATAGACAAAGTTTAGAAATATTAGAAATAAATGCAAAATATAAGAACCATGTAATATAATCTATGTTACTGAACTATTTTATTTTTTACACATATAAAAAGTTATATGCTACCCTAAAAAAGACAACTAAATACGTATAGGGGAGGGTTATCTTGAGAACGCTAAATATTGCGAGAACCGTGAGAACGAATGAAAAAACCAATCAAAACCAATTTTTTTAATACAAACCTCATTGTAATTAAGATACAACATCAAAAAAAAGAATTTACAACATCAAATAATTCATTTCTCCTTTCAAAATCACTCTTTTTAGATTTTTTTTACACATGTGTAAATATAATAGATTTACACATGTGTAAATGGCAAACTTACACACGTGTAAATTTTCTTTATTTACGAATTCACATAAATTTATACGTGTAAATTAAATTTCTAACATTGTATTGAGAATAATAATGATAAGTGTAGAAAAAAAATTTGAATTTGATTTGTTTTTGACCAAGTTCTTGCGGTTTTTTCATTTGTTCTCACGGTTCTCACAATATTTAGCGTTCTCATTTAAACCTTCCCCAATACGTATATATTAAATGTAATCCACATAATATTAAAGGTAGTTTATTTTTAATATTTTACTTAATTTAAATTGTTTTTTATTTTTAATATTTTACTTAAATTTAAATATTAATTTTAGTAGTTTTTTCATGACATTCTGTCATAATCAACCAATAATTTACGTTTTAAATATTGTGTAATCATTTATTTAATATATATTTATTATTGGGGTTGATGTTAATCGTGTGAATCGTAAGTTTCTAGAGTCAGGTTTGTTTTTCTAGGTGATGTTTTTTAATTTTTATCCATGCTTCGTAACAACTATTTCACATCATGCAAAAAGCGTATAACGCAGAATAAAAAAAAGTCAAAACCTACAAATAACATAATTAAGCCTCCGCCGCAAAGCGCAAGGAGGGACACATATCATGTATTGACACCAAGGACATTTTCATTCAACATCCCGCGCAACGCGCGGCTCAGCGTTAACTTGTTAGTAATTAAAAAGATGTAACGATGTTTCAGATGTGAAACATTTTCATAATTTACGGTAATTGACTTCTGGAAGCTGAACACTATGTAGCAATGACTTTAACATGCATTATTCACCAAATATATAGTTTAAAAATTAGAATAGGACTTCTATACACTTTTCTAAAACAAATAAAAAACAATACGATAAAGAAGGCGTGATATTTTAAACCAAATTCAAGACCACATTTGTACATTTTAGACTAAATAATACTAATGTAAGGACTCAAATTACCGATTTATTACTGAATGTAAAAATACATTTTATAGAATACATTCATGTCCTATACTAGGGAACAAATAATACACGTTAATTACAAAATAATATTACATAATTCATTCCTTAATTTACGTTGTACATTTTATACTAAATGATACTAACAATGCTCAATATTCATTGGTGCATGCAAGCGTGGGGAGACTAGTACTTCAAGTGGAGTTGCCTTGGCATTTGTGAGTCCAGCACTGACACTCATATCAATGGGTTCATCACCTGGAGTCGATATGTTAAAGTTTTGTAGCAAAGTGGCTAACACCGTAAGTAGCATTTGATCTGCCAAAGCAATTCCAGGACAAGACCTTCTTCCGGCCCCAAATGGGATCAATTCAAAATCCGGCCCCTTTACATCTAGGTGCATATGGTTTGGGGATAGGAACCTCTCTGGTATAAACTCATTTGGGTCTGACCATATCTTTGGATCACGGTGGAGCTTCCATATGTTTATTAATAGCCATGTGCCTTTTGGGACATCGTAGCCAGCTATTCTACAATCTTTCGTAAATGCTCTAGGAGCATTTAGGAATGCAGCTGGATATAGTCGCAAGGTTTCTTTTATTACAGCTTGGAGGTAGACTAGATTGTTGATATCTGATTCATTTAGTTGTCTATCTTTTCCCACATGCGTGTCTAGTTCTTCTTGAACCTTTCTAAGAGCGTGCCGATTGTTTAGCAGTAACGAGAGTGTCCACGTTAGCATGACCGTGGTTGTATCTGAGCCACCAGCAATAAGAGACTGAAAACATGTTGATTAGAATGCATATACCTATAAATAGTTTTTTAAAATCTAGAAAATTAACATGACTGGACAAAATCAAGATTCAAGACCACCACAGTGGGTTATATCTCAAAGCTTTTTATGCGCACCTCACATGTGGCTTTAATAATGGTATCGGCATTGTAACCCGCTACGTTATTGTCTTCTACTATCTGGATCATCACATCCATGAAGTCATTTACCTCTGTAGCATTACCTGAAGATCTTTTCCGTCGATGCTCTTCTAACCATTTCCCAACCATCAAATCGAGTTCCCTTGCAACCCGTTCCATTCTCTTTTGATATCCGCCCAAATCCAACCAACCTAGAAAAGGTAGAGCATCGGCGACCACAAACAACCCTAAGTATTGAAACCACTCCCTTATCACTCCACGACAACTCATCATCTCCTCCTCGTCTTCACCGTCTACTCCTCCGGTGTACCGTTTTCCAGCGACCAGTTTAAGCATCGTATTCATATTTAATTCCCCAAACCATTTCTTCATTTCCACCACCACTTTCCCTTGCCCATCTTTCTTCTCCCTCCAAATGTCATGCATGTTTTTAATTGCACTTTCTAGTTCAATCACTCTAACGCGCTTAAGCTTCTCTAGCCGACTATTAGAGAGCAACTCTTGGGATATGATTTTGCGTATTCCACGCCAATATGGACCATAAGGAGTGAAAGCAAAAGAAGCACCATTAAACCCCAAAATGTTTGCAGCAGTGTAATTCGGACGGTCAGACACAATCACATCATGGGTTGTAAAGATGTCCTTAGCTATATCCGAATTACTCACCACCAAGACTTTACGTATACCAAGCCGGACCATGAAGATGGGTCCATATCGGTTAGCCAAGTATGACAAGGTTACATGGGGAAGATCAGGACCACTAAAAACTTTGAAGTGTCCTATTATAGGCCATGCACCACTTGCTTCGGGTGGAGTTGTAGTGGTTTTATAGAAGACTGATAAGCAGTAGATTACTAGAATTATGGCAAAAGTTGCAATAATAAATGTGTAATTTTCTTGCCAAGGGGAAAGATCCATGAGACAACTATTGGTTTGTTTGTACCGAAAGATTGCAAAAGTTGGTGCTTAATAGACAACATATGGGTATACATTTATAGTCGTTGTGTTAAGTAACATATTTAATAGGTATGGTTTATTGATTATTGATATTTGTCTGAGTGCGTTAATTAGTTTATTAGGTGGGACAACGGTTAGGTTATGCTTACCGATCAAAAAGATTTTGATGGATTCTAAAATTTCATAAATAAAAAAACCATGCTTAGACCGTGGGGTATGGTGGGGCGTGGGTTGGGGGCATGGTGTGACACGTGGAGTATGGGGCAACCAAGACCAAAAGCCAATTTCAAAGGGGTATCGTGGGGCGTGGCTGGGGTGGCGTGGAAGAAAAGTCAATTACAAAGGGCTGGTGCTATTGTCCAATGAGGTTCCGCCATGTCTTGTCACTACAAGAATGAACCACCTTTAGCGGCGACAGCTGTCGCCGGTATTGATGACAAATGTCGCCGGTATTGACTTTTAGCGGCGACCTGTCGCCGGTACTGATCGGCCGCTATTGGCCTGCAGTCGTCGCTAATGTTCTTCGTCGCCGGTATTGATCTTAGACCTTTAGCGATGCACTTGTCGCCGCTAAAGGGTCGCCGGTATTAGTCATGGCCGGTAAAGGGTTATAAGGCAATAGCGGCGACACGTGTCGCCGCTAAAAGTTTTTTTTTTTTTTTTTTTAATACAGCACCCAGCCAGTTTTACCACCGAAAAAACAGAACCTGCCTATTTCAAACAACGCAAACATACGCCATGAACATATACTAAAGGTAATATAATTAAAAACTACGTTTAAGTCATACATTATAATCCTACAACGTTTAATTAAATCATACATTAAAAAAAACAAGTCACTAGTCGGAATCATTATCGAATAAGTCATCAGAATCGTAGTCGTTTGACTTTCCTTTTCCTTGTGAAGCAAGATAGTTGTTAAGTTGGTTCAAAAAGGACGGGGTTTGGAACAAGCTATTAACAAAATCCTACAATAATAGATATCAAAACGTATATAAGCATATTAATTAACGCTACCAACATATATTTAACAAGGAAACATGCGTTCGTTTGTCATTTTATAAATTGCGTAGTTTACCTCGGAAAAGGGTTCTTGCGTCCGAGCTTGCGAAGACGACATGTTCGAGGACGAGTTCGAGGACTTGTTGGAAGAAGGTTTAGGCCCCATCCCGCGGTACCATCCTCGCCGTTCTCCCAACACTTCCTGATACGAGGCAATTGGAGGACCATCACTGCTCCATTCATTTGTGGCCTGTTGTATGTTCCGCTGTATTTTACGAAGATGATTAAATATATATGTGTATATATATATATTTGTTATAGAAAATAATACTTAAAAGAAATACTTAAGTAATTTTGTTCAGCAACTGGATCAACCCAATTCCCTTGATTGTCCGTGTGGGTTTTAGCATACGTAGGTACCCAATCCATATCCTGTTTAACATTAAACTTAGATTAGACATTAAATAAACAAAAGCTTACACACACACACACATACATAAAACATTACATTTTTATAGGCGGTGCTACCGTACGACGATGTCCCCCCGCGATATGGGAATTGTTGTTTCTCGCGTACTAGTTTGTTGGCCTCGCTTCTTTTAATATATTTTGCGTCCCGGAAACCTTCGATGGTTCTCAACCAGTTATCATATGGCACATCCGCGGGATGCTATGCCCTTGCCCTCTCAATATCATTGTAACCTCCCTGGCTCTTAAATAATTTTTTAGCTTCGTACTTGCGGTCAGAGTACCGCTTTATAAGCACAGTCCTAATACCACCCGTCAAGTTTCTCGCCTCTAAATCACGTTCCACTTCATCAAAATTGAAATTTTCCTACGAATTAAATAAAAAAGTTAAAATATCATATATAAATTAGATTTGCATGTGCTTAAATATTTGATAAAATTTTATGCATATAACTTATTTACCCGTAAGTGGTTCATGAGGGCATCCTTGTGCGATTGTGAAACGTTATCCCATCCAATTTTATCGAACCGGATGGTCCGCCACATATACGGGCCGGCCTCCCTTGAAAACAGATATCTTGATTTACCAACAGGGTGACCTGTCTGTCAAACGTAAGCGATACAGCCCCCCCCCCCCCCCCGCTTTTACCAGGCGCCGTAGTTTCTCATTTTTGGCTTTCCCCCTAACCCTCTTCGGGGGAACTGGTGCAATTAAAACAAAAATAATTAGTAACCACATTTATAATATATAAAATATAAGGACTACAAAATAATTTAGTAAAAGACTTACCGTCAGTCTCGTGCGTGCCACGAAATCCACCAGGAGGCGGTGGATCACCAGCGCCGCCACCCCCATGTCCCCATGGGGCCACATCCGCCATCAGATATGCGAATATAAGCAATACCTAAAACATAATCCCTATAAGGTTACAAATATTACAGCATGTGTATCTAATAGAAATTAAGGGAAAATACAAGTGTAACTCAAATTCAAATAAATATTTCAAACAAGTGTTTATCAAATACAAATCAATATAAATTGCAATAACTTTTCTTTTAGTCAGACTCCACATAATCGGGATCATCCTCATCACAATCAGCCTCGACCTCATCACAATCAGTCTCGACCTCAAACACTTCATCGACGGTAGCCGTTGGGGGATCAACTTCAATTGAAGGCTCACCCGCAGTAACATGAGAAGATCCAATTTGAAAGTATTGGGTCAAGTCAATGACAAGTGGGCAGTCAGATGAAGATTTGTTGTCGACAACGTCAATATCTTCTAAGCCTTTGTCAACATTTTGAACCTTATTGACGTGGTCATCATCACTTAATGGCCGATCCCAAATTTTTCGATGATTAACATTTTCGACTACCCACCTATGTTTATTTTTTTGGTTTCGAGACGTTTCTTGGATGAAGAACACTTGTTTGGCTTGCGAAGCAAATATGAATTGATCATCTTTATCCCATTCATGTTCAATGCTTATACTGGTGATATTATTGTCATGGTTTACACCCCTTCGAGTATCAAACCACTTGCACCGAAATAGGACAGTGGAATAATCATTTGTATAACACAACTCGGTAATTTCTTCTAATTGGCCATAAAATTTCACACTGTTCTCTCCTACCACTTCCACACCAGAGTTTTGCGTTGCGCATTTTGCTTCACGTTCAAGTGTCTTAAACCTAACACCGTTGACTATGCAAGCAGTGTAAGTGTAAGCAGTCATTTTCGCACAAATTGAAAGAGCATACAACTCCGGGTGGAATTCTGGAGAATTTTTGTGTTTTCATCGAATGGACCTAAAAATATAGAGTAATAATGTTTGTTATATATGTATTACCTAGCAAGTGTAGAGTAATGAGTTTTGTATATGTATTATACCTTATGGAGAAACCATCTCGGAAATTTGGTTTTAAGATCATCTTGGGGATGTGTATGTTTGAATTCACTACATTGATCACAAATATAAGAAAGGAATGAAAAATACCAATTAACTGATTATGAAAAGTTAAAGATAGAAACACTCACTTCATGTACTCCCTAACTTCTGCGCAGTTTTATAGGACAAACCATTCCATCTTGCTTTTTTCGATGAATGATAGATATTTGTTCTTTGTTGCGCCAACAGGACGACATTTGGACTCAAACACCCATAACTTTCTTTTTTCAACAACGACATCATCATTTCTATCTGGGCGATTGAACTTAGTCTAAACATCTTTAAGGTACATTGAACAAAATGTTAGAGCTTCTTCAAACACATAACCTTCAGCTATACAACCTTCAGGCCTTGCCGGGTTTTTGACATAGTTCTTTAGTTTTTTCATGTACCTTTCAAATGGATACATCCATCTAAAAGCTACTGGACCTCCCGCAATCGCTTCATCAGGTAAATGCACAAGTAAATGAACCATAATGTCAAAAAACGTAGGTGGATAGATCATCTCTAACTTGCATAAGATGGTAACAATATCATCCTTTGCTTTCTTCATATCATCCACCGATAGTGTTCTAGAGCAAACTTGCTTAAAGAACATACAAAGGTCTACTATTGGTGTAGATGTATCTTTAGTCAAAAGCCCTCTAACCCCAATAGGTATCAAACGTTGCATGAGGATATGACAGTCATGAGATTTCAACCCGGTAATGTTAGCATTGTTATCTGTCACCCTCTTATTGATATTAGATCCAAACCCATCTGGTAATTTAACACTTTTTATAAACTGACAAAAAAGTTTTCGATCATCGGACTTGAATGAGTACTTTGGGTGGGGACTTAAGAACTTGCCACCTGATTGTTTCAGCCATTGTGTCGGCCGAATGTTTAGTTTTTCCAAGTCGGACCGCGCATTTGGCGTGTCTTTGCTCTTATCGTTCATTAGAAGAGTACCGAGCAAGCTGCCGCACACATTTTTCTCTATAAGCATTACATCTAAGTTATGTTTCAGCTGCAGAGAAGACCAATACTCAAGGTCAAGAAATATGCTTCTTTTGGACCAGTTCAACTCGAAATCTGACCGAGTTATCCTCCCACCTCCAAAAGCTGGATGCTTGCCTGGTAGACGATTAATTAAACAACCGAGTTGAGCTTCTATGTCAGCTGGGCTAAACTGTCTCGGAGGGTCTCGTGTCTCGGGTCTCCCGTTAAAGTCGAGACTTGTTCTCCAAGGATGGTTGGCATCTAAGAACCGGCGATGACCAACATAAGCACATTTACCAGTTACACGTATTGAAGGAGTGTCTTGGTTACAAGTTGGGCATGCCATGTAGCCTTATCCGCTCCAACCTGATAGACTACTACGGGCTGGAAAGTAATTTATGGTCCATAACAACGCCACCTTCATTGTGAAGTATGTGTTTGTTGCTGCGTCTTTAGTACGTACACCTGTCTGCCACAATTGCTTAAGCTCATCCACTAACGGTCTAAGGAAAACGTCCATGTCTTTCCCAGGTGATTTAGGGCCAGGAATCAACACGGTCAACATGAATGTGGACTCTCGCATGCATAGCCAGGGAGGCAGATTATATGTGGTGAGTATAACCGGCCACGTGCTATGAGTTGAGGATCCACTACCGTTGTTAAAGGGATTAAAACCGTCTGCTGCAAGCCCTAAGTAAACATTTCGTGGCTCCATCGCGAAGTTTAGGTACTTTTTATCAAAGTCTTGCCATGCAGATCCATCAACTGGATGACGTATAGTCCCATCTTCCGATCATCCGGTACTATGCCATATCATATCTTTCGCTGTGTGCCTTGAACAATACAAACGTCGTAGTCTAGGCGTCAAAGGAAAGTATCGTAACACCTTACGAGCCACCTTCGTGCCTTTTGTTTCTTTATCGACCCATCGACTCTCATTACAAACGGGACAATTTTGCAAGGACTCGTTTTCTTTCCAAAAGAGAGCACAATCATTTGTGCACACATCAATCATCTCATATGCCAAACAAATCTTCTTAAATGTCTTCTTAGCTACATAATACGAAAGGGGAATCTTGTTGCCTTCTGGCATTGACTCTCGCAACAAAACGAGGATTCGATCTACTGCTTCATTAGGCAAATGGTACATATCCTTTATATTCAAAAGCTTTGCTAAAAAGTCGATAGAAGAATACTTGGTACAACCAGGGCAACACCGCTACTATCTCCATTCGAGTTCTCTTGGTTAAGGTATGTATCTTCTTCCATACGCTCCCCCCTAATGTCTTCAATAACGTTTCCCATACCGTCTTGTGGCGCAACATCGTTTACTTCTGCAATTGGAGTCGTGTCCCCGTGATAGGTCCACTTTGTGTATTCCATCCAAAAACTGTTAATACGCAAATGGTATTTCATTTCTGCCATATTTTTTAAGCCGGAATTTTTACATTGGGTACACAGACATCTAATTTCATCGTGGTTTTTTATCACTCTTTCACACATCTCGATAAACGACTTGAGTCCTTGCTTGTAGTGAGGTGAATGACGTGGGGAATCAATCCAACTTTTATCGATAGGCATTATGCAACCGAAAGAAAATCTAATTTAGGATTAACAAGACAAGGGTAGGCTGCTAAACCCACTTTTTCAACACTTTATCTCATATGTGAATGTGTATTACATGATTGTTTGTTTAAGAAAAATTCGGCAGCATTTCCTCTTAGCTCCCAAGTATATATGTAATGATATATATACCCGAGGAGCAAAGAGAAAATGATAACCGAATCCTTCTTAAACAAACAATCATGTAATACACATTCACATCCTAAATGAGATAAAGTATTCAAAAAGCAGTCCCAAGATAAACGGGGACAACCTGAAATTAATTTCTAAATCAATTTCGGGCGGGTATTTCTAAGCTCGTTATGTTTAAAATGATTAATTCAAACACGGGCACAGTTTTTTAAGCTTCTTATGTTCTTAATGATTATTTTAAATTTTGGGCGGAACGTTATGTTTTAAATCATTATTTCAATTTCGATTGGGTATTTTCTTAGCTCGTTATGTTTGAAATGATGAATTCAATATCAGGCACGAATTTTTAAATATGTAATGTTCTTCACGATGGTTTAAATTTTGGCGGGTATTTTCTTAGCTCCTTTTGTTTTAAATGGTGATTTCAATTTTGGCAGGTATTTTCTATGTTCGTTATGTTTTAAATGATAATTTTAATTCAAGGAGGGTATTTCCTAACTAATATATATCTTTCAAAGTTAAATATAAATTTACATACTTTATACACACATATTAACATACTATCAACACACATACATACTTATAAAACACATGTACATACTTACACATACACATACATACTTACAAACACATATTTTGATCAAAACCACAAAATTTATACATACACATTTGCATACTTTATACAAACATACATACTAACATACACATTTTTCACCAATTGCAAACATTTACACGCGCAATTATTCATCATTTACATACACCTACATACATACATTCAATCATAGACTTACATACCCACATACATGCTTACATACACCTACAGACTCATTTTCACCAAATACACCTACATTATACATTTTCACCAATTACACCTACACCTACATATACTCATTTTCAACAAATACACCTACATTATACATTTTCACAAACATACAAACATTTACATATACTCATTTTCACCAATTACACCTACATTATACATCCTTACATACACCTACATACACAAATACATACACCTACATATACTCATTTTCACCAAATACACCTACATTATACATCTTTACATACACCTACATACACATACATACACCTACATACACAAATACATACACCTACATATACTTATTTTCACCAAATACACCTACATTATACATTTTCACAAACATTTACATACAAACATACATTCTTACATATACATTTACATAACTAAACAAAAAATTATACAATTTCTAAACTTTGAAAAAATTAATATAAAACTAACCGTAATTTCAAGCTTTGAAGTAGATGTAGACCGCGGAGATGAGGTGGTGACCAGAGAAGTGATGGTGGTGACCGGAGAGGTGATGGTGGTGATCCGAATTTTCTTCCATAAACATAAATATACACAAAAACGAGCAAAATTAAAGTCTATAACATGTAAATAACAAAATAAAGAAGAGATTTAACAAAAAAATAAGTTAAACTAACCGATTTGGGGAAAATTAGCGGTTCTCCGGTGGTAAGATGAAGAGATTTGGGGGGAAAAGTGAAGGAGGAGGGAAGAAATGGCGCTGTATAGGCTTTTACGGAACGGGTATTACCGGCGACGGGCTGTCGCCGCTACTGATTAGTTTGTCGCCGCTATTAGGTTAACCAGGGTTAACCAGGATAAGATATGTGTGGCTGGGGATTAAAGTGGGACACCTACCTTTAGCGGAGAAAGCCTGTCAACGCTATTGATCCCCAACCGTTAGATCAGAATAATGATCAACGGCTGGGGTTTGGTTTTGACGCGGATCGACCAATAGCGGCGACACCTGGCCTGTCGCCGCTAATGGTGTCGCCGCTAATAGTATTCTTTTCTTGTAGTGTGTGGGTAGCCCCGCCCAACGCTCGGGCTAAACCCCCTCCCCCCCCCAAAGGGCGACGCCCAAACCCAAGTCCATCCGGGGTGGTGACTTGGGCGTTTGTACCCAACCCACGCCCCATACCCTATAGTCTTATAAAAACTATTAAAATAATGTTATGGTGTGAAACCTGATATACTTTCGGGTTATTGATCCAGTTCTAGTCATCTAATTCTAAATCCGGTAAACGGTAGAATATAATCACAGTGGATTTGTTTTCATACAAAAATTTTAATTTTTCGAACTAAGTATCTTCGGTATGTATTTGTATTAATTATATATGGCTCAAACTATCGGCACACCTAAGGTGCCTATTTGCACACTTTAGTGTTTATATACGATGCATATTGGTCTATACGCAGTGTATAGGATTGCATAAAAATCAGTTAAACACTGATGTCAGTTCTGGTTTGGCTGCTACTATGCGCCGCGTATAGACCTACATGCGGCGTATATAAATTATTTTTTTACAAACATTTATACAACATTATTATTTTTATACGATAAATATCATATCGTGTAGGTGTAGTATAGGTCCCGTATTAAAATCGTATAAGTCTATAAATATGATATTGTTTAGTGTAGTATATGTTGGGTTGTGGAGGATTTGACTAGAGCAGAGAATAACGAGCAGAGGAATACCCAGCTAGATCATGGGTTTTCTTTGTTACTGTAGCTTAAAGTCAACAACTCTAACTGTACCCCTATAAATACTTCTCATTCATGTACTGTAACTTTTTGAGCACCTAATACAAAGAGATAACTAGTTGTGGAGAGTGGATGTAGATCAAGCTTGATCGAACCACTTTAAATCTTGTGTTCTTGTTCTTGCGATTTAGAGTGTGTGAGTGAGTTGCTGTGAGTGTTTGTTCTTGTTGTTTGTGTGATATATCCCTAACAACTGGTGTCAGAGCTCAGCCTCTTGATTGATTCACACAAACTAGTAGCAAAAGAGGTGAAGAAGAAGATACTTGTCGGGACTACGGTTCCGATTGAAGTCGTGTTCATCGTCGCTGCTTCAGATCGCGACTAGGGTTTCAGAAACCCAGTAGCTGCCGCTGCCGCTGTTCATCTTCCCGCCTCTAGCATATCCGCCGCCGCCTAGGGTTCCAAATTAGATACCATCCTTGCTGGAAATCGCAACTTGGGTTACAAATCAAAGATTAGGGTTTGGATTTTGCTTGAGATTCGCTGGATTTCAGAAGGAGAAAGAAGGTTTTTTTTTTGTTCTGTGGGAGCAGAGTAGCGCAGGAAGAAGAAGATAGACGAGTTTTTTTTTCTTTCTTTCAGGGAAAATCAAGCTTTTCCTTATTTGCAAAGAAGACCCCTCAACCATTCACAAGAATCTGATCAACCTACCATTATTTTTTCATCGCCATTTTAAAGCTTGAAACAGATAAGTATTTATTTCCCTTTATTGCTTCCGCTTGTATAATTATCATTCAGCAGTACAAATTTGTTTAGTTTGTAGCAAATTGATAATTGTTCCTTAAAAAAATGGCAGAAGATAATGAAATCAAGATTGACAAGTTTGATGTTAGTGATTATTGATTTTGGAGAATGCAAATAGAAGATTTGTTGTATCAAAAGGGTTTACATTTGCATATGTTGGGACAACAACCGGATGACATATATGATGAAGAATGGAAGTTGTTGGATAGACAAGCTTTGGGTGTGGTTAGGCTTTCTTTGGCAAAGAGTGTTGCGTATAAAATTGTCAATGAAGCAACTACTTACGGTGCATTGAAAGCTTTGTCCAACATGTATTAAAAACCATTTGCTTCAGACAAAGTATTCATTATCCGACAATTGGTTAACACTAAGATGAAACAAGGCATGTCGGTTACCCCTCACATAAACGAGTTTAACTCGATTATCTCTCGTTTAGCCTCAGTTGAAATAAAGTTTGATGATGAAGTACAAGCGCCCCTCCTATTATCTTTGCCCGACAATTGGTCAGGCACAGTCACAGCTGTTAGTAGTGCATCCGGCACTACCAAAATCACTTTTGAGAGTATTCGTGACTTGATTATAATTGAAGATATAAGACGAAGAAGCAATAATGAAACTTCCGGTTCAAGTTCTTTATTACACACATAAAGTAGTGGAATAAGAAACGATAGAGGAATTAATCGAGGTAGGTCAAAGTCCAGAAAAAAAGGGGCAGTCAAAGAAGAGAAAAAACATTGAATGTTGGAATTGTAAAGGAAAAGGTCACTTTAGAAGTCAATGTACAAAACCAGCTGCAAAG
The DNA here is from genome assembly GCA_030545235.1 of Helianthus tuberosus. NCBI lineage: Eukaryota > Viridiplantae > Streptophyta > Magnoliopsida > Asterales > Asteraceae > Helianthus > Helianthus tuberosus. The sequence continues at coordinate 170,365,695 of CM060369.1, forward strand.
AAAGAAGTAAACAGTGTATCCTCTGAAGAATCAGGAGATGCTCTCATATGTTTTGTTGAGAATTCAGTGGAATCCGGGATTATGGATCACGGTGCTTCTTTCCATGCTATCTCATGCCCAGATATGGTTAAGAATCTACGAACAGGTAACTTTGGTAAAGTTCGTTTAGCCGATGATCAAATGCTTGATATTACGGGTATTGGAGGTGTAGACTTGAAGACCTCATTGGGAACTATATGGACATTGAAAAATGTCAGGGTTATTCCAAATTTGAGGAGAAAGTTTATTTCAGTTGGTAAATTGGACGATGAAGGGTTTAATGTTCACTTTGGGGGTGGACAATGGAAAGGGATCAAAGTCAACTTAGTGATTGTCAAAGGTAAGAAGAAAGGCACTCTATACATGGCAGAGATTCATGCCGAAGGTGGTCACATGACCACCAGTCCGAGTCCATCTAATTTATCGCACAACCGACTCGGACATATGAGCAAGATGGGATTGAAGATGTTGGCTCAGAAAGGGAAGTTTCCAGATCTAAAGAAAGTGGAAGCTGAATTCTGTGAATCTTGCGTCCTTGGTAAACAAAAGAGAGTCACTTTTGTGAAGACAGGGAGGACACCGAAAGCTCAGAAGCTGGAGCTTGTTCACTCGGATTTATATGGACCAACATCAGTTTCATCTTTAGGAAGCTCGAGATACTATGTTACTTTCATCAATGATTCAACAAGCAAGGTATGGGTCTATTTTCTTAAACATAAATTTGATGTATTCGATGCTTTTAAGATATGGAAATCTACTGTTGAAAATGAAACTAATTTGTAGGTAAAGTGCTTAAAGTTGGACAATGGTGGTGAATATATAAGTAAGATGTTTATTGACTATTGTTCCAAGAAAGGGATAAAAATGATCAAGACGGTTCCAGGAACTCCTCAACAGAATGGTGTAGCTAAGAGAATGAACAGAACGTTGAATGAGAGGGCTAGAAGCATGAGGTTGAATGCAGGGATGCCTAAAACATTCTGGGCAGATGTAGTTAACACTGCAGCCTACTTGATTAAATGTTCACCATCCGTTCCTTTGGGTTTCAAATTTCCAGAAGAAACGTGGCAAGGAAATGAGGTAAGTCTCAAACACTTAAGAGTCTTTGGTTGCAGTGCTTAGTGCTTACGATTTGTTAGAAGATGGTGACATGGATAAATTAGACTAAAAGTCCAAGAAGTACACATTCATTGGTTATGGGCCAGAAAAAATGGGTTACATGGTTTGGGATAATGAAAGTAGAAAAGTATTCAGAAGCAAAAATGTCATCTTCAACGAAAACGAATTGTACAAAGACAGAAACACCAAAAGGCCAGAAGTTCAGAAAGAATATGTTGAATTTGAACATCGTGAAGCAAGAAAAGAAGCTTCAGTCGGCATTCCAGAAAATGCGGATGAGTCAAGCGACACTAGGAGCTTAGAGGACGATTCTAGTAATGATTCCAAGGAAGACAAAGCTACTCCTTCAACTCCAAATTCCCCATAAACACCTCCAGTTCAACCAAGAAGATCGTTTAGATCCTCTAGACCGCCAAACAGGTACTCACCATCAGTCAACTACATACTTTTGACAGAAAATGGTGAACCCCAGTGTTACTCTGAAGCTCTGGGGTTGAAAGATTCATTGTAGTAGGAGTTTGCAATGAAAGATGAAATGAAGTCGCTTGAGAAGAACAAGACCTGGCACTTGACAAAGCTTCCATCTGGGAAGAAGGCTCTTCAGCACAAATGGGTTTTCAGGGTCAATGATGAACATGATAGTACTAAACGGTACAAAGCAAGATTAGTAGTCAAGGGATTTCAACAGAAAGAGGGAATTGATTTCAATGAAATAATCTCTCCGGTGGTAAAGATGACTATCATCAGACTTGTTCTCAGTATTGTAGCAGCAAAAGGCTTGCATCTAGAGCAGTTAAATGTCAAGACAGTTTTTCTACATGGTGACCTAGAAGAAGACATCTACATGACGCAACCGGAAGGTTTTCGGGTTAAAGGCAAAGAAAACTTGGTGTGAAAATTAAAGAAGAGTTTGTATGGTCTGAAACAAGTGCCCAAACAATGGTACTTGAAGTTTGATAACTTCATGGGAAGAGTTGGTTACAAGAGATGTGACAATGAAAATTGTTGTTACATCAAGAAGTTCAAGGGTTCTTATATCATTCTACTACTCCATGTGGATGATATGTTAATTGCCGGTTCAGACATGCCAGAGATCAAGAAGTTAAAGAAGCAAATGTCTGAAGAATTTGAGATGAAAGACTTAGGAACTACAAACCAAATACTCGGGATGAGTATTTTCAGAAACAAACAAGATGGTTCTTTGACACTCTCTCAAGAGAAGTACATTGAGAAAATGTTAGAGAGATTCAACCTTAAAGATGCTAAGATCAGAAGCACACCTTTGGGAAGTCACTTTAAGCTTTCTAAAGTTTAGTTACCCAAATTAGATGAAGACAAAGCAGAAATGGCTAAAGTTCTGTATGCATCTACAGTTGGTAGCCTCATGTATGCAATGGTATGCACGAGACCAGATATTGCACATGCTGTGGGAGTTGTTAGTCGGTTTATGTCCAATCCGGGAAGAGAACATTGGGAAGCAGTTAAATGGCTATTAAGGTATTTAAAGGGAACTTCAAAAGTGGCATTGCAATTTAAGAGGAAAGATGTTATTCTGAAGGGTTTTGCGGATGTGGACCTTGGTGGGTGTAAAGAGTCATTCAAAAGCATCACAGGGTATGTCTTTACAGTGGGACGCACTGCTGTAAGTTGGATGTCCAAACTTCAGAAAAGTGTTGCCCTTTCAATCACAGAAGCGGATATATGGCAGTTGCTGAAGGAAGCAAAAAGCATATTTGGTTGAAGAATTTTCTCAAAGATCTTGGCAAGGAACAAGTTGATTATGCACTGTTCTGTGACAATCAAAGTGCAATACACCTTGCTAAGAACCCTGTCTTCCATTCGAAGACGAAACATATACTGTTGAGATATTACTTTATCAAAGATCAAGTCAGTGATGGCACTCTGAAGTTAAAGAAGATCAAAGGAATTGAAAATCTAGCTGATATGTTAACTAAGGTTGTTACCTTAGAAAAGTTGAAGCTTTGCATAGCTTCAACTGGCCTTCAGGTTAACTGATGAGAAGGCCACCCACAACTAGTAAAGATGAAGAGTTTACAGAGGTAGTTATGAATATGAAGTTGGATGGAGTGCAGTTTGAAGTTGTCAAAGCCTCTAAGTGGGAGATTGTTGGGTTGTGGAGGATTTAACTGGAGCAAAGGATAACGAGCAGAGGAATACCCAGCTACATCAAGGGTTTTCTTTATTACTGTAGCTTAAAGTCTACAACCCTAATTGTACCCTATAAATACTTCGCATTCATGTACTGTAACTTTTTGAGCACCTAATACGAAGAGAGAACTAGTTGTGGAGAATGGATGTAGATCAAGCTTGATCGAACAACTATAAATCTTGTGTTCTTATTCTAGCGATTTAGAGTATGTGTGAGTGAGCTGCTGTGTGTGTTTGTTCGTGTTGTTTGTGTGATATATCCCTAACAGTATAGGTCCCGCATAAGTGTAGTATGGTGTAGTATAGTATAGGTTCCGTGTAGGCCTCGTACAGAACTATAGATGTAGTATCGTATCATATACAAGACCTATAGTGGACATATACGATACTTATAGTACACTACTCGATTCGATAAGATATGATACTATACTATACTATACCTATAGGCGTATACGAGACTTATACAACACTATACTATACGATACGACGCTACATCCATAGGCCTATACCAGTTCTCTACGAAACTTATACTAAACGATACTTAAAAATGTTTTTTTAAGGTACTTATTATTGAACTTTGATTAAACGATAAATAATTTATAACCACCCTTTATATACGTTGCGTATATGCCTATACGCGACTTATATAAATGGTCAAAAATGCAAACTTTACCATTAGTTTGGGGTAAAAAAAGAAGAAAATGTTAACCCTTTATATACGCTGCGTATAGGCCTATACGTCTATGCACGGTGTATATAAAGGGTGAAAAAGACAATTTTACCTCTGGATTGGGCTGCGTATAGCCTAATCCAGGGGTCAAATTGTCTTTATTACTGTACGCCGCGTATAGCCCTACATGTAGCGTATACATGGGGCAAGTTTGGTAAAAAAGACCATTTTACCCCTGGATTGGGGGCTATACGTAGCCTAATCCAGAAGTAAAATTGTCTTTTGGGCAGTTTATATACGCCGCGTATAAGCCTATATGCAACGTATATAAAGCTTTTTTTATAGACGTGTTTTTGTACATTATTTATCATTTTAGCAAAGTTCTATAGTAAGTACTTTAACAAAATAAATAAATTAAAAAATTGTTAAGTTTTCGACCCCCCGGTTCTATAGAAATTTTTTTGGTATATACGTTTTTGACCTCCCATCGGAAATCTCAAGCTTCGCCACTGTGTCGAGATATATATATGGATGGAGTTTAACTAAATAACTTAAAATATCCATCCCCCTAAATATTACTCTTTTAATTCCTTTAATATTGGTTCCCTTATAAACCAGAGGAGAGGTGCGGTGAGCTATAAAAAGATTGTTGGTTTCAGTCCCCTCTCCACTCACACAAAACATACAAACTCACGTATGTAATTTGAAAACTGTTGAAACTGTATTACTTTAAAAAAATGAGAGTACAAAAGCCTTACTGCCACTAACCTATTTATAATAAATAAAAGACATGCAAAAACAAAGTTAACGTGCTCCTATATTTCAGCAACTTCTAAGCCAACGTTCACACGATAAGCTCCATATAACTCGGTCAACATGGACTAGTTCTTCTGCTAAACCATTCTAAGTGCATGAACCGTAACTGACTTTACCCGGTACTCAACCCGAACTGACCCGAAACATCAAGATTAATTCCAACATTCACCCTCTTAATCTTGTTGTCGGTCTAGCATCACTTTCTATTCGAACCATTAAGATCCTTTCTTCCTCTTTCTACATGAACACATTTGGTATTCGGTTCACGACTCAGTCTAATGTGAACTCTCGGTCTTTGTTCACAATCTCGGTCTTTCTTTCGATCATTAGGTCTAAGCTTTCTTTCGATAAAAGCTTCTTTCGGTCTACGATCTTTCTCGGTCTATCTTGGTGTGAACCTCCGGTCATGGTCACACCAACGGTCTCGGTCTAGTTGCCGCTGGTCTTTTGCGGCTCATCTTGTACGGTCATTTTCCGGTGACTCGGTCTTTCTTTCCGGTGAAGAGAACAGATTCGGTCTTCGGTCACGCCGTTCGGTTTGTCACGGCTTCCGTTCTTCTTCTCCGGTAACGATCTTACAGTTACCGGTGCTTTCTTTCGGCGAGGCAATGGTCTTCTTCTTGGACTTCACGGTCTTGTCGCCGGCGATTTCTTCGGTCTTTCTTTCAAGTCGTTCGGTCTATTACGGCTTCGATCTTTTCTCGCCAGTTTTCTTTCTATACGCCGGCTTCGTTTTCCGGCAACGGACTCTTTCTTCAGTCTTTGCTGCTGTAGCAGCCGGTCTCGTGTCTCTTCCTGCGATTCACATAAAATCGCTACTTTTTCGTTCTTCTTTCTCATCCTTGCGGCTAGGGGCCGCTCCCCCTTTCTTCCTTGGGGTTAAAACTCGTTTTTTTTCTGCGACACGACGTTACCTTCTTGCTAATCTTGATTAGCTTTCTTTGTTTTCTTTCTTCTTTCTTGCAATCTCCAGACAAGAAATCGCCATTGCTTGTTCTTCGATTTCAGCCCTACAGCCCATGGGCTGCTCCTCCTCTCGAACGACTCTCAAAACGATCCTCGTTTCAACCTCCGCTCTCATACCAAATGTTGGTTTCAGGCCCCTCTCCACTCACACAAAACACACAAACTCACGTATGTAATTAGCAAACTGTTGAAACTTTATTACTTAAAAAAATGAGAGTACAAAAGCCTTACTGCCACTAACCTTTTTATAGTAAACAAAAGACATGCAAAAACAATTAAGTTAACATGCTCCTATATTTCAGCAACTTCTAAGCCACCGTTCACACGATAAGCTCCATATAACTCGGTCAACATGGACTAGTTCTTCTGCTAACCCATTCTAAGTGCATGAACCGTAATTGACTTTACCCGGTACTCAACCCGAACCGACCCGAAACATCAAGATTAATTCCAACAAAGATATGCTAACACCAAATCTCATGCTCGACCCACTGTTTACCCACAATTGAAGGTAGGAGAATGTTGCAGGAGGTAAGGAGGGCCACCTCTTCGGTGTTTGGGACCATTCACGATCCCTACTATGCCCCTACAGTGATGCAAGTACTTCCAACACTACAAGATCGTACGTTCATGTTCCTTTTGTTGAGGTATTCAGTGTTTTTTTAGGTAGCTATTATTGTTGTTAACTAACTAATAACCATTGGTATAATGTTTGTAGATTTGTGCTTTGCATTTGAGTGCAAAATGAATAATAAAGAGGGGAGCTGTCATGGACAAGTATGATTGGATGGGATAGCACCCCTTACACGCTTAACATGTGAACAACCGGTAATTCCATTGATAATATTCCAGTCGTAACATCCGTCAGTGATCCCTTCGTAGGTTCCCTCGGTAACCCACTAGCATAATCCTTACACATCCCATGTTCTCTAATTGTTAGTACTTTAACCTGGGAACTTCCAAATGGATTCTTTTACACTGAAGGCCCTATGTTTTTTTATTGAAACGTTCATAATGTCAGTCATTTAATTGGTAAATAAAAAGATGTAATGATGTTTCAGATGTGAAACATTTTCATCTATTTACTACCCATTGATTGTGGTCATAATTTACGGTAATTTACTTCTGGAAGCTGAACACTATGTAGCAATGTCTTTAACTTGCATTATTCACCAAATATATAGTTTAAAAATTAGAATAGGACTTCTATTACCTATTTATTACTGAATGTAAAAATACAATACAATATATAGAATACATTCATGTCCTATACTAGGGAACAAATAATACACGTTGATTACAAAATAATATTACATAGTTCATTCCTTAATCTACGTTGTACATTTTATACTAAATGATAGTAACAATGCTCAGTATTCATTGGTGCATGCAAGCGTGGGGAGACTAGTACTTCAAGTGGAGTTGCCTTGGCATTTGTGAGTCCAGCACTCACACTCATATCAATGGGTTCATCACCTGGAGTCGATATGTTAAAGTTTTGTAGCAAAGTGGCTAACACCGTAAGTAGCATTTTATCTGCCAAAACAATTCCAGGACAAGACCTTCTTCCGGCCCCAAATGGGATCAATTCAAAATCCGGCCCCTTTACATCTAGGTGCATATGGTTTGGGGATAGGAACCTCTCTGGTATAAACTCATTTGGGTCTGACCATATCTTTGGATCACGGTGGAGCTTCCATATGTTTATTAATAGCCATGTGCCTTTTGGGACATGGTAGCCAGCTATTCTACAATCTTTCGTAAATGCTCTAGGAGCATTTAGGAATGCAGCTGGATATAGTCGCAAGGTTTCTTTTATTACAGCTTGGAGGTAGACTAGATTGTTGATATCTGATTCCTTTAGTTGTCTATCTTTTCCCACATGCGTGTCTAGTTCTTCTTGAACCTTTCTAAGAACGTGGCGATTGTTTAGCAGTAACGAGAGTGTCCACGTTAGCATGACCGTGGTTGTATCTGAGCCACCAGCAATAAGAGACTGAAAACATGTTGATTAGAATGCATATACCTATAAATAGTTATGTATAATCTAGAAAATTAACATGACTAGACAAAATCAAGATTCAAGACCACCACAGTGGGCTATATCTCAAAGCTTTTTATGCGCACCTCACATGTGGCTTTAATAATGGTATCTGCATTGTAACCCGCTACGTTATTGTCTTCTACTATCTGGATCATCACATCCATGAAGTCATTTACCTCTGTAGCATTACCTGAAGATCTTTTCCGTCGATGCTCTTCTAACCATTTCCCAACCATCAAATCGAGTTCCCTTGCAACCCGTTCCATTCTCTTTTGATATCCGCCCAAATCCAACCAACCTAGAAAAGGTAGAGCATCGGCGACCACAAACAACCCCAAGTATTGAAACCACTCCCTTATCACTCCACGACAGCTCATCATCTCCTCCTCGTCTTCACCGTCTACTCCTCCGGTGTACCGTTTTCCAGCGACCAGTTTAAGCATCGTATTCATATTTAATTCCCCAAACCATTTCTTCATTTCCACCACCACTTTCCCTTGCCCATCTCTTTTCTCCCTCCAAATGTCATCCATGTTTTTAATTGCACTTTCTAGTTCAATCACTCTAACTCGCTTAAGCTTCTCTAGCCGACTATTAGAGAGCAACTCTTGGGATATGATTTTGCGTATTCCACGCCAATATGGACCATAAGGAGTGAAAGCAAAAAAAGCACCATTAAACCCCAAAATGTTTGCAGCGGTGTAATTCGGACGGTAAGAAACAATCACATCATGGGTGGTAAAGATGTCCTTAGCTATATCCGAATTACTCACCACCAAGACTTTACGTATACCAAGCCTGACCATGAAGATGGGTCCATATCGGTTAGCCAAGGATGACAAGGTTACATGGGGAAGATCAGGACCACTAAAAACTTTGAAGTGGCCTATTATAGGCCATGCACCACTTGCTTCGGGTGGAGTTTTAGTGGTTTTATAGAAGAATGATAAGCAGTAGATGACTAGAATTATGGCAAAAGTTGCAAGAATAAATGTGTAATTTTCTTGCCAAGGGGAAAGATCCATGAGACAACTATTGGTTTGTTTGTGTTGAAAGATTGCAAAAGTTGGTGCTTAATAGACAACGTATGGGTATACATTTATAGTTACTGATCCCTTTAAAAAAAAGGTTATACTTACTGATCAACAACATTTTATTGGATTCTAAAATTTCATAAATAAAAAACCATGTTTATAAAAACTATTAAAATAATGATACGGTGTGAAACCTGATATACTTTCGGGTTATTGATCCAGTTCTACTCATCTAATTCTAAATCCGGTAAACGGTAATACACAGTGGATTTGTTTTCGTACAAAAAGTTTAATTTTCCGAACTAAGTATCTTCAGTATTTATTTGTATTAATTATATATATATCCAACAAAATCTCTAAAACTATTATAAACAAAAAGTTTAATTATCTTCGGTATGTATTTGTATTAATTATATATACTTTCAACAAAATCTCTAAAACTATTATAAAGTTTTTACACGTTTAAGATGGCGACAGGAATTAATTTTTAAACTCATGATTCAACAACTAAATGAAAACTTATAAGAAAAGTTAAAACCGATAATCTATAATTATGAACAATGACTAAAATATTAACTAATGACAGAACTAATAATTAAAAAGTTGTATACCACGTGACAATTAAAAGGCGTTGAAAAAGGATGAAAATAATGTAGAGAAACATGTAAAAAAACTCTCTCTCTTGTGGGAATATAGAGTAAATTACAAAACTCATCCTTTATATTAATACTAGATTGCAAAGTTTGACATTTGTCTTAAAAAAGTACAAAAAATATACTCAATGTCTCCAAACCCTTACACGTTATGTCTTTTAGCCCTAACTTAGTTAGTTTTTATGGTTAAATCTGACCAAGTGGACCTTATGCGAGAGTATTTTGGTCATTTTAGGCTAAACACTAAAATAAATAATTCAAAACCCATCTCTTTCCCTTAACTCTCTCTCTCTCTCTCTCTCTCTCTCTCTCTACAAACTCTCTCTATATATATACACAGATCCACCCCGTCCACAAATCTGCCGCCATCCAAAAATCCGCCGCCGTCACCACCACCATAGCTCCGTTCACCACCGCCATAGCTTTCCTTTCACCACCGCCATAGCTCCGCCGTTGTCGAAACAGATCCGCCGTCAACACCAATGTTGGTGGTGGTTATCGGATTGTTGTGGTGGGGACGACACCACCGCCATACACGTGGCCAACTTCACCACCGCCAAAGCTGAAGGTACACATGGTGCACGATATCACCTTAAAACAGTTAGCAAGCCACACAGTTCACTTCTAGAGAACAATGGCGATACACGTGACCAATTTCACACGCTAGCGGTGTTTTTGCATGTTCGAACTACACAATTCATACAACACCATATGGAAACCGCTAAGTAACTAACTGATCACTCAAATGTCAACTTCAGAACGAACGCCAGTTGAGGTCGTTAAATCCGTCAACGGTCTTGAAAAAGTTGTTCTCCATGAAATTCATGGCAGCAGTGTTGAGGTTTGTAACTTTAATTTCATGTTTTGTTCAGTTAGGGTTTTGGAATACTCGGAATTCAATTAGTTAGGTTATTGTTTCTAGAATTTGGGGGTCTGATGGTTGATCTATGTATATATTGAGAGAAAGGGAGAGAGTTTATAGAGAGAGAGAGAGCTATGGCGGTGGTGCCGGCGGTGGATTGGTGGACAGGGTGGATCTGTGTATATATATTGACAGAGAGAGAGAGAGAGACAGAGTTTGTAGAGAGAGAGTTAAGGAAAGAGATGGGTTTTGGATTATTTATTTTATTGTTTAGGCTTAAATGACCAAAATACCCTCGCATGGGGTCCATTTGTTCATATTTAACCATGAAATCTAACTAAGTTAGAGCTAAAGGACATAACTTGTAAGGATTTGCAAACATTGAGTTCGTTTTTGTACTTTTTAAAGACAAGGGGCATACTTTGCAATCTAGTGTTAACATAAAGGACGAGTTTTGTAATTTACTTGGGAATATATTGCAATCCAGGGTTTTGTATAAAAAACACTGTTTCTTGGATACAAAAAATTAGCCATAACGTTTTGTTTTTTTATTTTTTTAAAGGGTCTTTTCTATTTCTAATATAGTTGTCGGGAAGAACACTATCTTTGTTGATGTTATGTATGTTGCACTCTATGAGCACATCATCTAACAAATAGTGTAAAACCACATTTCCAAAATTTTGAAAATTATAAAGAGGCCCATTAAAACAACTAAGAATACAAGACAGGATTTTTGAAGGAAGATCAAAAACTAAGGCAACTACCTAGGCAAGAATCCAACTTATATACAATGACTTATGATAATGAACCTATAACTAGCAATAACGTTTTGTTTTTTAAATTATTTTTTAAATGGTCTTTTTTATTTCTAATAGTTGCCGGGAAGAACACTATCTTTGTTGATGTTTTGTATGTTGCACTCTATGAGCACAACATCTAACAAAGAGTGTAATACAACGTTTCCAAAATTTTGAAAATTATAAAAAGGCCATTTAAAAACAACTAAGAACACAAGGTGGGATTTTTGAAGGAAGATCAAAAACTAAGGCAACCACCTAGTCAAGAATCTAACTGACATACAATAACTTATTATAATGAACCTATAACTGCCTTTAAATCTACGGATCTAGGGTCAACTACATATGGTGATCCTTGATGTATTACAAAATACATTTGTTTCCACGGTATAGTTTGTATAGTTTTCGAGTCATATGGTGTCGTTTTGCTATGGATTTTGTATAATACTGAGTCGTTTGTGTTTTGTAGTGCTCTGGAGGAAAAAGAAAGCAAAAACGAGCTAAAATGAAGAAAATCGAGCCTCCGGACGAGTCACAAGTGAGAGGGAAGTTAAAAACCAAGAAAAATGGAGAAATAACCTATGTCACGTCGCGCAACAGGGTGGAACAGATGCTCTCACGTGACGTGAGATCAATAAAGAACCATGGGTGAATTATCCCACCTCACGCTACACAACAGATAACATCCATGCCGTCGCGCGACGCGATGCGCCAATATTACGCTGAATCAGTTTTGGACCCGAATTGTGAAAATTATAACCTAAGTTCGATCTATTATCACAAAAAAATCAAATACATGGTCTAATTAATAGCAAAGGTTGAAGATTTTAAGTTTGTGGATCGTGACTTCTCGCGTGCTAATCATTCGGTTCTTCGTTTCCTTGTTGCCTTTGTTTTAAAACATGAATGTTAAACGTGTTTTGATGTTTTCCATTGTTTCAAAGATGATCATGAGCTAAACCATTGGTAGCTACCTAGGTTTGATGATGAATATTTGTTGAATACTTGGTTTCAAATGGTTTTTGGTAATAAACGATGGTTTAATGTTTCAGTAACGTGTCTTGTTCATAAATTCAGATGTTGTTGCATGCTTAATTCTACTTTATTCTTATTCACTAGTTAGGTCACCTACTATGTGTTTGCGGTTAGTTTACGGTTAAGTATCAGCGATTCCCGAGGAACTGTGATAAAGGATTTAGAGGTTTTAAGTGTGCTGCCTAGTCTAATAGCTGTGAGGTGAGGATTAGTTAGGTTTGTCTTCGTCATCAGACGGTTCAGGGTTTGATTGTGTGTGAGTGGGTCTTCCTTTATTGTCTTTTGATAGTTGCTACCTATATCTGAATAAGTGTTCGTAGATTACCCCTTTACACTTTAGGGTGCATTGAGATTGTCACATTGTGAGGTAGACCATCTAGCGGGTACATTAGGATTGTTAGATTTGTTGTGACGCAATTCAACCAATCGGTGTGTTTAACAGCTTTTAGGGTTCTTTCCGGACACCTCGAGAGGGGTCGAGGATCCTTTACGATTCCTTATTAGTTTAGTATCATAGATCCCAGTTCCATCCTAGTTACCAATACCGAAAGAAAACCATGATTCACGAGTAGGATTCCAAACCTAGGTAGTGCTTTTATCATCATCTGACTACACTTGAAGTCATAGTTCGTGTCTGAGTTTGAGTTAGTAAATATTTTAATTATTGCATTACGTCATTAGAAACCCCCCCCCCCCCTCAAAACATAAAAACAATTAAAATCAGTAGTGTAGATAAGTAAATCGAGTCTAGTTAACGTTTGAAATAGGAGTCTCTTGGGTTCGATATTCGGACTTACTTTAGCTTTACTAGAGTTAATAGGTTCACTTGTGTATCAGCAGTTTAGTTTTAGAGAGTCTAGAGTATAAGTTAGAGTCTAGTTTAGAGTTAATTTAGTTAATATTAGTTAAACTACTTTTAGCACATCACTCCTCCCTAATTATGAAAACCAAACATGTTTAAAGAACATGATAGCTTTGGTAAAATGTCTAATCAAAATGTACCCCTAGGTTCACAACTTACAGTGATGTGAAAGATTGAAATCAAGAATCCCATAACAAAGGACAACCCGAATCTAAACCGAAAGACTACTTGAAAATGCTTACTCCATGAATGAAAGGATAAGCACACTCTCGCAAAATCTAAACCTAAAAGGCAATGGGTAGGAGCACACTAGATTTTCTATCAAACTACGGCCAAAAATCCAACTATAATTTTAATCTGTCGTCTTAAGTAAAAGATACAAAATAATCACCTCTAGCATGCAATGCCTATCTGAATAGAAACGAAGTCAATCATAATCAAGCATACACTAGCATGGAAATAGAATTAAATTCAATCCCAACACACATATCCACAAACATCATGATTAAAAAATGATTTCTATGATTACCAAGCAAATATACGATTCAAAACCACAATAAAGAGTCAAAACAAGCCAATCTTCATCAAACCTAGGTAATTATCGGGGATAAGCCTCTCATAACAGTTCAAAACATAAAATCAAAGTTTAACATATCAAACATAATGAGTAAAAACATACCCAATGTAAAACAAGTGAGTAAAATCAAAAAACATGACCAACAAGTAGTCTTTACGCTTGATTCCTTGCTCCTAATGCTCACCATGCTTCCCTCTACCATCCCAAGATCTAGGGTTCGAAGACTGTGGTTTAGAGCCGTCCCAATCATATTCAAATTGAAAGCTCGCACTTTATTGTAGACGTGGTGGTTGTGTACCGCTTCTAAAAGTCTTCGCACTCCGATATTAGTCTCTAACACCCGTGGTCATAGTCAAACAAATTAAATTGCGGCGCTTGATGGGATAGTGGACCGCTACGCTTTATCCCATGTTGTCTACTATAAAAAAGTTTGACATAATTATTTCTTTTTTTCTGTCATCAATTGCCAAATTTCCGTTACGGCTATGATTTTCTCCAGGAAACCTCACTATTTTTTGTCGATTCCTATAAATTTACCAAACATGCAAATAAGTACCCTTATCATGTGAATTAGGAACTGATCAATATAAGGATAAATTCCTCAAAAATACATTTAATTACAAGCATATCAAATATCCTCACACTTGAACATTTGCTTGTGCGTAAGAAAATTCCCATGCAAAGCATCCAACAATGAAATTAAACAAAAATCCTCACATGAAGCAAAGTCAAACACATGCCACAAAATCTCTCTACACAATTAATTCACAAAATTTACATCATTCAATCGACTTACGACCTAAAGTTTATCTACACTAGCATGGCAATAGAATTAAGGTACATCACGCCACACATATCCATAAACATCATTATCAAACCACAATAAATAGTGAAAAGAAGTCAACCTTCATCAAACCTAGGTTATTATTGGGGATTAGCCCCTTGTCACAATTCGAAACATAAAAAACAAGGTCTAATGTAGCAAACATGATGAGTAACAACTAATCCAATGCTAAACAAGTTAACAAAACAGTACATGACCAACTAGTAGTCTTCACCCTTTGATTTCTAGCTCCCAATGCTCCAAATCCTTCAAATAATGCACATGATGCTTTCCTCTTCTATTTACAAGATCTAGGGTTCAAAGAATGTGATTTGGAGTCGTATTAATTGTATTTAAATCGAAATGCCACAATTTTCGGCTCAACCTGGCAGTAGCGGACCGCTACCAAAAGTCCTCGTGATCTGCTATGAGTCTCTAATACGTACAGTGAAAGTTAAACAAATCAAATTGTGGTGTTTAATGGATAGAGAACTGTAGCGCCACGCTTTTTGGAACTTTCCTTATTTAGAAAGTTTGTTGATTTCTATTTATGGAAACTTGTAATCTCCTTGTATTCGTATTTCATTTCCAAGCATTGTAATCCGAGGCTTTAATTGTAATAAAACTTGATTATTTTACATCAATATACACCGTATTGTACATACTTTTTATACGTTCATCACATACTCATTATACATGCAAATTCAATACATGCTCTTACACACAAACTCATACTTGTTTTACATACAATCGGCCATTTAGTTACGTGTTTCGATACTCTTTGTACATGCAAATACTTGTACATGCATTCACGATACTAGAATTATAGTTACGTACATGCTCTATACTCGAAAACATACTAAAAATGGAAGTTATGGCATGAAAGAGTAATAATATCAAAATTCAAGGGCCAAAATGTAAACAATTCAAAGTTCCCGTACCAAGGTAGCACCGCGCTACACGAGGCCCACCCCATTTTCTCTTCGTGTGCCGCCAAGGGTGTTAATCCGAAGTAAGTTGTTTCTTGGCTATGGGTTGGCCAATTTTCTAACACCTTTTTACTCCCCAATCACCTTTAATCTTCATTAAACACTAAACCCTAACCAACCACTATATAAACAAGCATCCTATCACCCATTTTCACTTTCCCAACTCATCTACACTCTCAAATCTCCCTAAATTAGTTGCAAACATCACAAAGAGGCAGATCATTCTAAGTGCAAAAGTAAGCACTTTCTTCATTTTTCTTCATCTTTTCTTTCATTTCAAAGCTTGGAACACCTCTAGGAGTGTATCCACAAGTTTTCCATGGTAAACTAAGGTGGAACATCACTATTTTGAGGTCCAAACTTTCTGTTTTGGAAGATTATCTTGTTAACTTTTATGAAACTTATGATTCGTATGCAATCTTGTACCTACCTTGCTTCTAATCAAGTCTATGGTTAGTGAGCTGGTGTATGGTTGATTCTCATGAGTTTAGAGGTGCAAAAACCCTCTAAACATTCTCTTTTAATAGGGTTTAAGACAACCCACAAGTGTTGAAACCATCCAAGTCTAGCATAGTTCATATGGCAAGGCTTGTGTTTTGGTAAAAATGTGAACCTTGGAAGTCTTGACTATCCTAACTTGTTCCACCCATCACTTGATGTTTTATCTTGCTATTCCAAGTGTTTACTAGTCCTAAAGTAACACAACCCCGCCGCAACTCCAACATTTTCCATGATGGGTACGACACAATCGGGTTGATCTTACTTGGCTACTTGATGAAATATTAGATAGTTGTACTTTTTCTTTTTCATTCATGACCATTCGAATCATCCTTGTGATATCCATGACAATCATAGATTACTATGTAAATTATATATATATATATATATATATATATATATATAGGGTAAGGTTCATGGGAGAACCACCCTTATTGCGAGAACCGCGAGAACCAATGTGAACACAAAATAAAATCTAAAAAAAATCAAAAAAGCACTCAAAAATTTTTTTTATTTTTTTTAATATTTTTTTAAGAAAAAACTCTATATTTCGTTACCATTAAAAAAAAACTTTTTTTTTCGAGTAACAGTTATCTATGCACATGTGCATATGTATTATTACTTCAACAAATTCGGTAATACGTTATCAGGAATAGACAATTGCACTTTAATTTACAATACCATTAGTAATACACTACTTTTTACATTACCAATATTCAAAATGCACATGTGCATCATTAGGTATAACCATGATATAACGTGTTTTGGTACAAAAAGTTTGTGATTTTGAATGGAGAAGTAGGCCCATATACATGTTTTTTGGTTAGTTATATCTAGTGGTTGATGGTTTGGTTATAGTTGTCAATTTTTGATGTAATATGTTGATTGGATGGTATAAATGGTGTTTACATACATGTAATAAAGTGAAAATATTGTTAATGGTATTGTATTATGGATGGTAGGAGGTAATGGTATTGTATTATGGATGGTAGGAGGTAATGACAGTGTATTATGGATGGTATGATAGATGAAAGGGAAAGTGTATTCAAAGTAGTGTACCAAAACACATTATTTCATGTTGATACATATAAATGCACATGTGCATTTCTAATATTGGTAATGTAAAAAGTAGTGTATTACATATGGTAGTGTAAATGAAAGTGCAATTGTCTAATACGTGTAATGAATTACGGAATTTGTCAAAGAAATGACAAAAATGCACATGTGCATGCTTGTGTATTATGGATGGAATGATAGATGAAAGAGAAAGTAGTGTACCAAAACACCTTATTTCATGTTGATACATATAAATGCACATGTGCATTTCTAACATTGTTAACGTAAAAAGTAGTGTATTACACGTGGTAGTGTAAATGAAAGTGCAATTGACTATTATTTGTAATTAATTACGGAATTTGACAAAGAAATGATACATATGCACATGTGCATAGATAACTGTTACTCGGATTTTTTTTTTTTTTTTTTTTGAAAATTTTTTTTATTAACAAAATATAGCGATTTTTTCAATAAAAATAGTAAAAAAATAAAAAAAAAAATTGGTGTTTTTTAGATATTTTTAGGAATTACTGTTTGTGTTCACACTGGTTCTCGCGGTTCTCGCAATAAAGGGTGGATCCTAACGGATCTTTGTCCTATATATATATATATATAGGGTAAGGTTCATGCGAGAACCACCTTTATTGAGAGAACCGCGAGAACCAATGTGAACACAACCTAAAATAGCTAAAAAAACCTAACCCCCACCCCCCCTCCCCCCAAAAAAAAACCTAACCCCCCACCCAAGCTAAATGCTAAAAACTAAAACCCCCAAAAAACCTAACCCCCCCCCCCCCCCAAGCTAAAATGCTAAAAACTAAACCCCCAAAAAACCTTAAAAAATAAAAAAATATATATAAAAAAATCAAAAAAACACACAAATTTTTTTTTTAATATTTTTTAAGTTAAAATCGCTACTTTTAGTAGCAAAAAGAAATTTTTTTTTTTTTTAATTTTAAAAATTTTTTTTTGCTACTAAAAGTAGCGATTTTTTTATAAAAAATATTAAAAAAAATTGTGTGCTTTTTAGCTATTTTTAGGTATTTTTGGTTGTGTTCACATTGGTTCTCGTGGTTCTCGCAATAAAGGGTGGTTCCTAACGGATCCTTGTCCTATATATATATATATATATATATATATATATATATATATATGTGTGTGCTAATTATAATGAGAAAACTCACTCCAGATGAGAAAACCCAAGAAACTCACATGTGTGGCTAGGATTCAGCCACGTCTCATGTGCATAAAGATGAAAAGAGGGGTATTTACGTCAATTTACCCATGGCCAGAAGATGTAACAGGTCTTCCTTTTAGAGAATGCTGACAACTTTTGTACATCTTCTCTCTCTAGAATTTATAAGAGCAACACTTATAAAAAACCCATCAGACCTCATTCATCTCAATTGAAACTACCTCTCACCTCATTCATCTCTCTCCTCTATAAAAAAACCCACCACCACTTTGTTCAGATCAAAGAAATTCGGAACAAATCTAAAGATGTCGATATGGGGGTTTACCAGATCTATCTCGTTTGCGATATGGGGTGGTTTTGCCGGTGCACTTAGGGTTCGTTTGAGGTTCAGATCTAAACTTTGGTGATGACAGTGGGCGAAGGTACAACTGAGTTTCAAACCTCATGAAGACGGATCCTCTTTAATTTAATTTGAAGAAAATTGCACATGAAGAAGATGATGAATCAGATCAAGAAGAGAGGCTGAAGGTTTTTGTTCGAACCAGTCAAAGATCCAGTGAAATTACACATCTTTTTTACGTTTTTGAGGAGGCTGAAGGTTTTTGTTCGAAATTTTTGTTCAAGAAGGTGAAAAAGTATGTTTGTTTTTCAGCTTTGTTTGCAAATCTACACTTTTTTAGTCTGCATTTTTGTTGTGTTTTGTGGATCTGCAATTTTTTTTTGTTCAAGAAGATGAAGGTTTTTAAGTTCTTGTTTTATGGATCTGTTTGTTTTGATTATTTATTGAATCAATTTTTTGTGTAAATTTTATTTCAGATCTGTACCAATCAAAACAATTTGTTTTAAGTTTTTGTTTATTGGATTAAAATAGAAGTTACTTTTCTTGTTTAATGTTATTATTTGTAGGTTTTTCTTGATATAATCATGAAAAAAGGTGGGTTTTGTATAATAAAAATAAAGTGAATTTTGTTACATCAAACAAATATGCTAGTTTACAAAAGTCAGGGGATTCATATGAGTGTAATAGAAAATAATGCAATATAAAATAAATTGTTCTTTGGTTATGTTACACTTTTTTTTTTTTTGTGTAACATCTTTATGTAACCCAACATAGCTGGGTTTTAGTAATGTAACAATTCTAATATGTTTTATTTGTTAGATGAAACAAATGTGTTAGTTGACAAAAGTCAGGGGATTCGTGTGAGTGTAACAACTGGGTCATAATAATGTAACAAAAAATAAATTGTTCTTTGGTTATGTTACACTTTTTTTGTGTAACATCTTTATGTAACCCAACATAGCTGGGTTTAAGTAATGTAAAAATTCTAAAATGTTTTGTTAGTTACATATTTAAAAATTCTAAAAAAAACATAAATAGATGATATATGTAACACCTTTTTTGCTTTTTATTATTCATTTTATCAATTTTTTTTTGTAAAATTTGTTTCAGATAATGTAATAGAAAATAAATTGTTCTTTGGTTATGTTACATTTTTTTTGCGTAACATATTTATGTAACCCAACATAATTGGGTTTTAGTAATGTAGCAGTTCTAATATGTTTTTGTTTGTTAGATGAAACAAATGTGCTAGTTGACAAAAGTCAGGGGGATTCTGTAGGTCTACCCGGAGGATCGAGTAACCTCTATTCCCTGTTTTCCGACAAACCCGAGAGTGCGGAATCCAAACGGGTAAGTTAAACCAAGTTACGAACACGCAAGACACAAAGATTCAATGATTAACACGCAATGTATTAATAATCTGAAACGGTTACAATGCAATGTTTACAACATAAACCTATAAACTCTCTGTTGTGTGTGTGTGTGTTCTCTCCGAAATCTATTCAGACTTCCGTAAGTGTTTATGTCTGTTGTCTGGGTATTTATACTAACAACATGACGAAATCCAGCCCAAGACGAAAACCCATCGACGAACACCAATATCTTGATGAAATCACATGTGATTTCGTCTCTTATGGGATTTCGCCATACAAGGGGATTTCGTCCCACATGTGTTTTCGTCATATGTGATGTGGGCCTAGGACTTGGGCTTCATACAGACTTCGTCATACTTGTCACATGGTATTTGGGCCTTGTCTCATGTTGGACCAAACATAACACAGAAACAGCTAATGAATTCACATAGAATTCAAGTTCAATTCATGCACACATATGTTATCTGATGACAATGACATCATCATGACATCAACATGGTGATGTCGTGGTGATGTGGCGACGGGAAAGGTTCGCGGCTCTCCATGCTTCGCGTGTGATGTGTTCAAATATTAACATATAAATTTCATCAAATGAGGCATAAAACTAACCCCTTTTTAGTACTAATGTTGGAAAAAGTGTGCTTTTGTCTTCCTTTTGTATTTTCAGGATTAAATGAGCTCAAATTAACAAAAGAAGCAAAAAGACATCAAAATCTAACATAAATACGAGAAAAAGGTCAAGACGTGACATGCCCGACCCCACAACAGCATCTTCCCAAGCAAAACAAGAGATCAGAGGCCTGAACACGCCCCGTGCTCAGCCAGCACGGGGGCGTGCCCAAGTGTCAGCAGAAAAGACAAAGTGGTAGAAGCTTCTATTGCCCACCACGGGGCCGTGCTCAGCGGACACGGGGCCGTGGTCAACTATAAGATTCGCACAATCCAGGCAAATCTTCATAGTACAAAGATTCTTCTGCACACGGGATCGTGCTCAGCGGACACGGGGGCGTGGTCAACCAATAAGACAAAGCTGCATTTAATGAAGAAAGAGAGGATGTGGACACGGGGCCGTGCCCGAGCTTCTGTTCAGCCTATAAATAGAAGTGCTTGGCTCAAGCTCAAACCATCCCTTGGCACACCACCTCTCTCACACTTCACCCACCACCCACCACCACCATAACACCATCATCCACCACCATCATCAATTGTCCATCGTAGAGTGTGTGAGTCGTCTCGGGATCCAAGATTGATCGTAAGAGTTCTTGACAATCAAGGCCATGTTTGCCTAAGTCTCTTACATCACTTGGTGAAGACAAAGTGTCTAGTGTAATACTTTTTATTTCTAATCTTTTGCACTTTTTATTTGGTTTTGTATTAATGACTTTAATAACTAGTTGCTTATGTTGAAGGTGATCTTTCCTTATCGTTTGTCCGTGGTGTCTTGAAATTATTTTACTGTCTATATAAAATAAAAGATTTTCACCATTCATATCTCCACGGTCTATATGGAGGTATGTTGGCTACCTGGTCGGGGGTTAAGGGAACGGTTTGGTAAAGGTCTTGCCATTGTTCAGTGTTTAGAGGTCCTGCAATGGACCTTGGTCAAATTTAGTAGGACCTCCTTCAATACATAACGGTATTGGATGGCGGGGGTCCAAACTCTTTGATCCCCTCATAAGTTAACTACTATTAATACTATAACCCGGCTATTTAGGACTGTATCCCTGCTGACTCAGACTACTTAGTCGAGGGTAACGTCACCTCCAAAAGAGGGGCCTACCATAATATTGCATTAATAACTTAATTAATTATCTTCCAATAATCCACCCTTTTAGGATTGTATCCTTTCTGACTCAAACTACTGGGGTGAGGGTAACGTCACCTTCAAAAGAGGGGCCTACTACAATAACTAAGATAATCTCTTAATTATGTGCAAAAGTGCGGAAATAATCAAAGGTTACACTAGATACGAGTCGGAACCAAGTGATTCATCTTGTCTATCTGTTTTTCTTTTTATTTTTCTTTTTCAGCATTTTAGTTAGTTTTTATTTTTCTTAGTTTAAAAACTTTTTTTCTAAACTTTTTATTTTGATTAGACGTTGAGGATAAACCGGTACTAAAAGCTCTTGTGTCCTTGGACGACCTCGGTATCTTACCAACACTATACTACGCTCACGATGGGTGCACTTGCCCATATGTGTGTCTAGTGTTAGTAAATATCGTGTTTTATAAATTTAAAACTTGACTAAAAAGTCTTAAAGGGGCTTAAAATATACACCTAATATATATAACACTTCACACGCATCAAGTTTTTGGCGCCGTTGCCGGGGACACAAGGATTTTAAGAAAGTTAGGAATCAGCGGCCTAATCGTTTTCCTTATTTTTCATTTTTTTCTAGGATTTTTTTTTTAGTTTTTCAGCTTCTGCAGAACCCAGCACGGGCCGTGCCCGCTGAACACGCCCCGTGCCCAATCATTGGAACTGGCAATCCTGTTTTAAGTCAGACGGTAAGCTGAACACGGGGCCGTGCCCACTCAACACGCCCCCGTGCCCAAGTTTCAGTTACTGAAAACAGAACCGTAAGATCCCGACGGTTGGCAATTTCTGACACAAACATGAGTGATACTGATACTTTTTACTTTCGGCACTCTTATGGTACTATGTGGTGTCAATTATGTGGTGGTAACCATAAAGAATTAGAATGCTTTTTTCTAAACTATAAACCCCACTATATAGACCCATCATTCCCTAGTATCCTTAAGAGGGGCGAAAGTAAAAATAATCCCTATCGCTCCCTCGAATGCGCCCAACCGGATATTCTAGGAGAAATGTTTCTCGATGAATTATTTCAACTAGAAGATCTAATTTTTAACTGGTTAGAAGAACTTAGGAAAGACCTCAATAATCTTTTCCAAAGCGATGACCAAGAATAAAGGTTGGAACCGCATTCAAACAACTTCATTGTTTCCAATGATACTTCTAACTCTAGTGAGGACTTGAGCGATAGTCGTCCCTATGTCGATTGTGCCGTGAAGGACTCCCCATCAACTTCGTTTGATGCATACATAGACCTGAGCGATTCGACATACACCTTCTTTAACGAGAGCCCGGAAAAGGGTTGGACTTGTCCACCTACATATAGCTTAGGAATCACCCTCACCGACAACCTCTTGCGTTCTCGTCTCAACCTAGAACAATTAAGGTATCTTAGGCACTTTGGGGTTGTTCCATCCAGCAAGGAACCACCCGATCCGGAAAAGTTCCTTAAAATTTAAAGAATTCCTTAAGACAGCTTCTAGACACGGGGCCGTGCCCAGGTCAACACGCCCCCGTGTCCACCCAAAGATTCCCTTCTGATTTTATCAGAATGCGGACAAAAATGTGTCAGGATTCCATCTGCACACGGGGCCGTGTCCATCCGACACGGGGCCGTGCGCAACGTACTGTCGTTTTCTATAAATGCAGCCAAGAATCCTGCACATTTGAACCATTCCAGGGACAGAGATTTGAGGAATATTCTCACATACCATCCTAGGTATTTTCTAAAAGAAGTTTCTCAACCATCTTCTTGCCCTTTCCTCTTTTATCCACTTTCTTCTTCTTCAATTTTCTTCATACTTCCATTAAAGCTTGAATATTCCACAATTTCAAGCCTTATTGGGATATTTGTTAGATTTTTGTTCATGGAATCTTGTTAAAAATAAGTTTTATAACAGTGTTTTAAGTTGTTAAGTTCAGAAACGCTTCAAAAATCATAAAAACAATTTGAAACCCCAAGATTCCTTGTTCATAAATCCTGCAAATATCTGAACACGGGGCCGTGTTCAATGAACACGGGGCCGTGTCCAAAGTACTGGATCCATAGAATTGAGCTTTTGTCGATATGATTTCTCAGAATGGCCAGCAGAACAAGCGGAAACTCTTCATCGCATTCCAGAAATCACCGGCAGGGGAGAAGATCATCAACGGTTGAAGATTCTCTTGTAAACTATGTTTACGCCCTAAGAGAGGCCCTTGATGAGGTAACAAGTGTGGAAGAGGCATTGGTGGACCGCATTAATCATTTGATGGTGGGACTAGAAGGGTGTCTCCGGGAGGTCAACCTTTTGCACCAAAGGTTGAACATTCTCGCCTCTCCCCCTTTGGTACCGATTATCAGCCAAAGGGCATGGAATGTGGTGCCGGAAGTCATCATTCCAGCCGAATGGTATGCCCTACATCCGGAGCCTCCTCGAGACATACTCCAAGGGGTCCCGGTTGGTGTCGCTCCTCCACCACCAAATGTTGAGGAACATGAAGCCGCCTCCCTTCTCCCAAGGGAGATCGAAGAATGGCTCTAGCAACATCTAAGGAACACCGTTCGGCTTGGAGTTCTACAAGGCTTTTAAACCGGAAATCTATATCCGGAATTTTGGTTCTTATTTTAAAAGTAGAACTCCTTAGGAAGATTTTACGGATCACTTGACCTAGTTACTATTAGGACTTTTAACTTTTATTTTCTGCTTTATTTTTCATTTTTAGGACTATTATGTAATTCTCTCTATGATTAATGAATGATGGTTTTAGTTAATTTGGTGTTTTGGATGGTGTTGAAATGAATAAAACACACTTGAGATGACAAAGGATGCAAGGGAAACTTGAACCAGCACGCTATACAGGAAAACAGAACCGTCCGACAAATTTCTTCGTTTACAGTAAGCTCGGCACGGGCCGTGTCCACCCAACACGGCCCCGTGCTGCACTGTCTGCAGAAAAAGACCCAGTTCAGGTAACTGGACACGGGCCGTGTTCACCCAACACGCCCCCGTGTCCAGACTTCTGTTTCTCTTGTTTTAATTTTTTTACTGGCACTTGAACACGGGGCCGTGCCCGGATAACACGGGGCCGTGTTCAGCGCCCAGCAACACAAAATTTTTGCTTTTTACACATTTTTACGCATTCAATCAACCTAAAAACTCATTTTTGGGACACATTGAGGACAATGTGTAATTTAAGTGTGGGGGGGATGCTAAAACCTTGAATCTTGCAAGTCCTAAATACAAGCCTTACACAAAACTCTATTGGAACCGCTAATCACCCCAAATTTTTTCAAAAATTTTCATTTTTTTTTAATGTCTAGGTTTAACTCGGGAAATTCAAGTTCTAAAAAAGTTATATTTTTACGAATTTACAACCGATAGCGTCGTGATAAAAAGAACCAACATAAGAAAATTATAAAAAGGCATGACAAGCTTAGTTAAAATTTGATTATATATACTTGATCACATAAAAACCCATTCCCACAAAAGTGAGTTTTGAGCCTTTATTGAGCATACAATTACATATCATTAGAACTAATTGCTCATTTTTCGTTTCTTGTGTGAATAGCCGCTTGGTTCTTACGACTCTAGAACTTGCCATGACGATACATTCCTGGTCTTTACCAACTTAAACCCGAGTAAGTAAATGATAGAGGCATTAGGACTAACCCTTTTTATTTCTACACCATTATTTTTCTTTTTTTTACCACCTACCCAAAATCCCCCTAGTTAGCCCCTTTGAGCCTAAACCTTTTCATTTCATAACCCAAACCAAACACCCTTTTACCCACCAAAACCTTTTTCATTTTTACCCCTTTGTTTTAGTAACGAGTTCGGTTTTTCGTATGACTTCAAAAAAAAAAAAAAATTTGTTGATGATGAAGCAAAAGAAAATAAACAAACAAGTTCATCAAAAATAACTTTGTTTGAATACATAGCTTCATCAAAATAAAAGTTACAAAAAAATAGAAAGTCATACGAAAACCGACACTTGTTACGCTTTTCGCCTTTTTTTTCTACTAACCACTAACCATCAACCCAACCACCTACCTTTAACCCAAGCCTAACCCTTTACCCACAAAGTCCTCTTGATATTTACAAAGGTATATAAGTTAAAAAGGAGGAGGATTGATTGCTTGGCAAGCCTATGGTAGGAGTAAGTTCCATGCCGCTCTCGAGTGATCCACAAAAATACATTTTCGGCCGAGTGTTGAGTGATCCCCGTGAGGTATGTGAACTTGTATATAAATAGAATTTTACAAAGGCATGTTATGCCCTAATAAGTAATTTCTCTTATGAAACGTTTTAAATAAATCATGACGAATAGGATTGTAAATAAATAAAAATAAAATTGAATAAAGAATCTTGGAAATCCCGACACTCTACGACAAGCCCAAAAACCTTCTTCTCTACCCATTCCATTTGGGAGTGTAAATAGCCACATATTAAAGAGTTTTGCTTGAGGACAAGCAAAGATTCAAGTGTGGGGGTATTTGATGTGTTCAAATATTAACATATAAATTTCATCAAATGAGGCATAAAACTAACCCCTTTTTAGTACTAATGTTGGAAAAAGTGTGCTTTTGTCTTCCTTTTGTATTTTCAGGATTAAATGAGCTCAAATTAACAAAAGAAACAAAAAGACATCAAAATCTAACATAAATACGAGAAAAAGGTCAAGACGTGACATGCCCGACCCCACAACAGCATCTTCCCGAGCAAAACAAGAGATCAGAGGCCTGAACACGCCCCGTGCTCAGCCAGCACGGGGGCGTGCTCAAGTGTCAGCAGAAAAGACAAAGTGGTAGAAGCTTCTATTGCCCACCACGGGGCCGTGCTCAGCGGACACGGGGCCATGGTCAACTATAAGATTCGCACAATCCAGGCAAATCTTCATAGTACAAAGATTCTTCTGCACACGGGGTCATGCTCAGCGGACACGGGGGCGTGGTCAACCAATAAGACAAAGCTGCATTTAATGAAGAAAGAGAGGATGTGGACACGGGGCCGTGCCCACTGGACACGGGGCCGTGCCCGAGCTTCTGTTCAGCCTATAAATAGAAGTGCTTGGCTCAAGCTCAAACCATCCCTTGGCACACCACCTCTCTCACACTTCACCCACCACCCACCACCACCATAACACCATCATCCACCACCATCATCCATTGTCCATCGTAGAGTGTGTGAGTCGTCTCGGGATCCAAGATTGATCGTAAGAGTTCTTGACAATCAAGGCCATGTTTGCCTAAGTCTCTTACATCACTTGGTGAAGACAAAGTGTCTAGTGTAATACTTTTTATTTCTAATCTTTTGCACTTTTTATTTGGTTTTGTATTAATGACTTTAATAACTAGTTGCTTATGTTGAAGGTGATCTTTCCTTATCGTTTGTCCGTGGTGTCTTGAAATTATTTTACTGTCTATATAAAATAAAAGATTTTCACCATTCATATCTCCACGGTCTATATGGAGGTATGTTGGCTACCTGGTCGGGGGTTAAGGGAACAGTTTGGTAAAGGTCTTGCCATTGTTCAGCGTTTAGAGGTCCTGCAATGGACCTGGGTCAAATTTAGTAGGACCTCCTTCAATACTTAACGGTATTGGATGGCGGGGGTCCAAACTCTTTGATCCCCTCATAAGTTAACTACTATTAATACTATAACCCGGCTATTTAGGACTGTATCCCTGCTGACTCAGACTACTTAGTCGAGGGTAACGTCACCTCCAAAAGAGGGGCCTACCATAATATTGCATTAATAACTTAATTAATTATCTTCCAATAATCCACCCTTTTAGGATTGTATCCTTGCTGACTCAAACTACTGGGGTGAGGGTAACGTCACCTTCAAAAGAGGGGCCTACTACAATAACTAAGATAATCTCTTAATTATGTGCAAAAGTGCGGAAATAATCAAAGGTTACACTAGATACGAGTCGAAGCCAAGTGATTCATCTTGTCTATCTGTTTTTCTTTTTATTTTTCTTTTTCAGCATTTTAGTTAGTTTTTATTTTTCTTAGTTTAAAAACTTTTTTTCAAAACTTTTAATTTTGATTAGACGTTGAGGATAAACCGGTACTAAAAGCTCTTGTGTCCTTGGACGACCTCGGTATCTTACCAACACTATACTACGCTCACGATGGGTGCACTTGCCCATATGTGTGTCTAGTGTTAGTAAATATCGTGTTTTATAAATTTAAAACTTGACTAAAAAGTGTTAAAGGGGCTTAAAATATACACCTAATATATATAACACTTCACACGCATCAGCGTGTCGAACTCTGGGGCGCACGACGGAGGAATGTCGCTACGTCAGGCTTGAGCCGAACCTAACCGAGTCGAACCGAAACGTGTCGCGTCCACATAAAGTGTACCAACAAACTCCCCCTTGGAAGCTACTCGTAAGGTTCATCTTCCATGTCTAACATGTCGGAGGATCTTCAAAGTCTTCACGCGTCGTAAGTAGAAAGTGTATCAACAAACTCCCGCTTTTATCTAGGAAGTGTATCAATAAACTCCCCCTTTGATTATGCTCGTGAATCTTTTGATCTTCAATGCTTCAGATCCTTGTGGTGTTGGTGAGTGATCAGCGGCAACTCGATCATCCTTATCATTTGAGTGCCTTCACATCGTGTCTTCATTCCGAAGCTTATCATCGAACATGTTCTCTTCACCTTCAGCATCTGCACATGCAAGAAAGCTAAACGCGTAATGAGAAAAAACGCTTGGAATATAGTTAACATTTAAACAAATGACACACATGTGACCACGTTTTCAACTACCGTCCGACAATTTGTTTGAAAAGTTAACAGATTTTTCAATTTTGATTATTAACTTTCAAAACTTGCAAATTCTGACCGTTTGTGAAGATTCAGTCGTTTTGGTATCAGATTTCAGGCAACGAAGACTTGAGTTCCAACATCGTTTAATCAAAACTAAAGTAGAAATAAAATCTTTTTGGCTTTTATAAAGTTTAAATTAAAACACACCTAAAATCTTTTTGGCATTTTGAATATTTCAAACTTAAAGACTGAAAGCAGTAAATAAATATATACAGAGTTGCAGAAACTAAGAAAAGTAAATATATACAAACATTCTTTTTGCGAGTTTCGAGGGTAAGAAAATCATATCAGTGTACGGTTATGCCAAAACGCTCTTGTTGTTCATTTTGTTAATATTTAGATAAGCATCCTATAACGATTATCGGTATTGTTATCCACATAAGCTCAACTTATCAGATGTAATCATGGCGAGGGGATACGTTAAGGTCTGATTTATACTTACCGACCGGTGTTCATCCACATCATGACACATTCCCGTATCAAGGTATGCACGAGAGTTCATCTTACTTGTGAGTATACCATTTATCATCTGTTTGACCGTATATGAAAATGTTAGAAATTCACTTATTTTGATTGAAAACAAGCCCTATGTGATAGAATCACTTATTGATGAGGAACTTGATTTTCAGATGCATGAGGGCACAGGAGCAAGTCCGTGAACAGGTCAGTACTTTCGTACAGCAAAGAGACGAACTTGACTCCCGGATGAATGTGATATATTATCACTTGTTTTGTGGACATGTGATTGTTGATCACTTATTGAGGTCGTATGCAGTATGTACACGTATGTATGATATCATGGAAGATCTAGACTTCGTCTCCGTTTATTTCGGTAAAAGAAACAACCATGATACCTAGATGATAAACAGCATAAAGACCACGTATCTCAGAACCTCGGCAATCTCTCAAACGAAATTTCGGTACTAAGACCATATGCCAATGAGTGGTTCCCACACAGTCTTCAGTCGATTTAAGTTTATATCACCCTGCACACTTTAAGATGATTGTGAGCCTACCGATACATCTTATATAGAGCTGCTTATCGTTTTTCATTTTGCATTTCAGTTTAAAAAGGTTTGGACAGACCACTGATGTACTACCATTTTCTCTTTTGCTCGCCAGGAAACTCATTTTTGTTTTTCTATTGTTTTTTATTTTTGAAATTTTTCGATGTTTTTGAATTTTTTCAAATTTGGAATTACTCCCCCTAAAATCAACAAACTTACAATAATTTTAGAAACACAAAGATATTTACAAAAACGATTTTCTGATGCGGATTACTCTTGCTTGACCTTAATGGCGTTTACCAATAATAAAAAGTCAAGTCTTGATTTATCAAATGCTTTGGTAAAAAGGTCGGCACATTGGTCGTCGGTAAGGACCTTAACAACATCGATAAGCCTTTTATCAAAGCAATCACGTATGAAGTGATACTTAATTTCAATGTGTTTGGTCTTTGAATGCTGCACAGGATTTCTAGTGATAGATAAGGCAGCAGAATTATCGACTAAAATAGGAGTAGTTAGGAATTCAAAACCATAATCACGCATTTGTTGTTGAATCCACAGGACTTGGGAGCAACAACTTGAGGCAGGAATGTATTCAGCTTCACAAGTTGATGTAGCGACACAAGTCTGCTTCTTGCACTGCCATGTTACGAGGCGATTTCCTAAAAACTGGCATCCAGCCGTTGTGGATTTGCCGTCGATTTTGCATCCGCCAAAATCAGAATCACTGAAAGAGACTAAATCAAAATTATCATCCTTAGGGTACCATAGATCGGTGTCTGGGCAACCCTTCAAATAACGAAAAATCCTTTTTACAGCTGCAAGATGTGAGGCCTTCGGGTTCACTTGGTATCTGGCTAGCAGGCATGTTGGATACATTATATCTGGTCTTGATGCTGTGAGGTACATAAGGGATCCAATCATCGCGCGGTAGTATGAAGACCTAACGAGTTCACCCTTCAAGTCTGGATTGATTCCGTGATTTTGCTGCAGTGGGGTACCAATGGGCAATGTGTCGGACATCTGAAATCGGTTCAGGATATCTTGAACATACTTAGTTTGACGGATGAAAATCCCAGACCTCGTTTGTTGCACTTGCAAGCCCAAAAAAAAAGTCATCTCCCCCATAGCGCTCATCTCGAATTTATCCTGCATTACACGCTCGAAATCCCTACACATAACATTGTTAGTAGAACCAAATATAATATCATCCACATATACCTGTACCAGTAGAAGATCTCCATCTTGTTCTTTTATGAAGAGAGTGCAATCGATAAGACCTCTGCGAAATCCATTCTCCAACAGGTAATTATATAAGGTTACATACCAAGCTCGTGGTGCTTGATGTAGACCATAGAGAGCTTTGTTCAGCAACCAAACTCGATCGGAATGGATAGGATCTTCAAAACCTGGAGGCTGTTCAACATACACCTCTTCTTCCACTAGACCATGTAATAATGCACTTTTGA
Organism: Helianthus tuberosus; assembly: GCA_030545235.1. Lineage (NCBI taxonomy): Eukaryota > Viridiplantae > Streptophyta > Magnoliopsida > Asterales > Asteraceae > Helianthus > Helianthus tuberosus. The sequence goes on from CM060369.1 coordinate 170,396,728, forward strand.
CGTCCATCTGGTAAACCTTGAATCCTTTGAATGAGGCATAAGCCAGAAAGATCTGAATTGTTTCCAGACATGCAACAGGTGCATACACTTCGTTGTAGTGTATACCTTCAATCTGACGAAAACCTTGAACGACCAATCTTGCTTTGTTTCGAATAACGATTCCACGGTCGTCCTTTTTGCATTTATACACCCAACGGGTACCAATCTTCTTGTAATCAGCAGGTTTCTCTACGAGCTTCCAGACACCAAGTTTCTGGAATTGTTGCAGTTCTTCCTGCATTGCTTCAACCCAAGAGTTATCTTTCAAAGCATCTTTCCAAGTTCTTGGCTCTTCCTATGAGACATAACACGCGAAAGACCAATCGTTTTGTTGACCAGATTCTCGAATTGCCGCATACAAGCCTGCGTTGTTGTTGTTTCGCAACATGTTTCTTGTTTGAATGCCACTCTGTACATTACCAATGATGTTTTGTTGAGGATGGGTATTGTGAATCCTTGTTTCTGGATTATCTGGAACTGGAATATTTGTACCCAGATTGTTGAGATTGAGATCAACAACAAATTCAATACCCGGAACTGACGAAGAGGATGATGCAGTAGCTTCAGCTGTTATAGGGGCGTCCACTGGAAGTGTAGCCTCTGACGTACCATGTACTGCTGATGTAGGAGCTTCTTGATCTGCATCTAGAAATTCTTCATCCTCTGAAGATTCGTTCAGTTCGGTTGCATCATGAAAATCCTCATTGTCGAGAGCATTATTGTTCACTGAAGATGGTTCTGAATTGACAATAATTGGACGAACCAACGGTGAATCTGTTGCATTGTCACTCTCGAAAAACATCCTTGCCGCAACATTTTCTTTAACTGCTTCAACATTGATCGAATTGAAAAAGTCATCGTACTCAAACATCCATGGTTGACCTGGATTTTTGACTGGCAAAGTGTGTCTTTGTACTCTGACTTCAGACCATTCCTCAACCCTTTTAGTCTCTAGATTCCAGACTCTTAAGTTCAGGGTGGCATAACCAAGAAAGTGACCTTCAATAGCTTTTGCCCCAAATTTTCCATTAGGATCGATCATTGTGCAAGGAGTTCCAAACGGTTCAAGATATGACAAATCTGGTTTCCGTTTGTGAAGAAGCTCAAAGCAGGTCTTGTTGTGTCTTTTGACTGTAAGGACTCGATTCATCGTGTAACATGCAGAGGCCACAGATTCAGTCTAGAAGGGAACCGGCAATTGTGACTCTACCAACATAGTCCTAGCAGTCTCGATCAATGTACGGTTTTACGTTCAGCGACGCCATTCTGTTGAGGAGTGTAAGCCGCACTAAATTCGTGAAGAATACCTTTTGATGTGCAAAACTCCGCCATGGCATGATTTTTAAATTCTGTACCATTGTCGCTGCGAATCCGTCTAACCTTCAACTTATACAAATTCTCAATCTGAATAATCAAGTTTTTGATAAAACCGAAAGTTTCCTTCTTGTGAGCCATAAATGCCACCGAATAAAATCTTGAATAATCATCAGTTATCACGAGACAGTATTGATCATTCCTGATGCTTTTGTGCTTGACAGGACCGAACAAATCCATGTGCAAACGTTCAAGAGGAACTGCCACCGTGTTGATCTTCTTTGCCGGATGTCGCTTCTTTGTTTGCTTTCCTTTTTGGCATGAAACACAGACGTCTTGAAGATGGAAATTTTTAAGAAGAACACCATTCACTAATTCATTCGACACCAAATGATTCATTTTCCGTAAGTGAATGTGACCCATACGTCTGTGCCAAGAGATTGAGTCGTTTTCAGTGGCTTTGGTAATAAAACAAGTTGCTTGTGCAGTTGTTGTTATTGCTTGGCTCATATCAAGGACATATAAATCGTTTATCCTTGGAGCTGATAAGAGAATCCATTCTTTTGGAATCTTGAAGCCGGGTTTCAGCACATAACAACCATTTGCGTCAAAGTGTACTGAAAACTGTTTATCATAGATTTGTGAAACGCTGAGAAGATTGTGATCAAGCTGTTGTACAAAGTTGATCTTGTCAAAACTTACAACCCCGTTGGATACCATTCCTTCTCCTGTTATATATCCGCCTTTATCTCCAGCAAAAGCAACATAACCTCCTCTAATAGATTTAACATCGTAGAGAAGCTTCATGTCGCCTGTCATGTGCCTGGATGCCCCACTATCAACAATCCAATGACTGCTGAAAGTTCCTCCTGGAACACCTTGCACATGTACTCACATGATTAGTTGGAGATGGGGACCCAAGCCTTTGTGGTCTTGGGTCTTCCATTTTCATCAACGTAAGTTACTTGAACTTCTCGATGTTGTGGAAATTGTGATGTTCCCCCTGATTCAATAACCATTTTTGGTTTCCAGGTCTGTTTTGTTTTACCAGTGTTATTCTTTAAAATCTTAACTTCATGATTGTCTGAAGTTTTTGAATTGTTTGGTTTGACAGAAACAGATATTTTGTTAACCACATCGGTTTTAATCGCTTTTTCAATTTTCTTGACCTGTTGGGGTTTCTGTTTCTTTTCCCTTTCTTTTACAAGACGGGGATCTGGTTTTGATGAAACAGATCGCTTGCGGTCAATTTGGTCACGGGGATCATCAACTTTGGCTTTTTGTTTATGAAGGTATGGACAATTGCGAATAATATGTCCAAATGTGCCACATGAAAAACATGATCTTCGTTCTACAAACCCCGAAGTATCATGTGATTGTCTTGTCGTTGATGATGAACTTTGTGATCCCGAGGTACTTGGTTTTGAACTGTTTTGTTCATTTCTTTTTAAAATTTTCGCTTGATTAACAAAATCTAGGTTAGATTTGTTTTCAAATGTGTCAATTTTATCCGTTCCCCTTGATTTCACAAAGTTCACCTTCTTGTCCTTTTTCTGGGTCTGTTTCTTTTGACCTTGAGTCGGTGATTTACCTTTTGGTTTGGTGCGATTTTGCTGAACTTTCTCAGTTGGTAATCTTTGATTTCCATTTTGTTTGCGAATTTCAGCTCTTGGAATCAGAGGACACTGTGTTACCACAATGTGTGATCCTATCTTTCCCAAGAACTTAGTTGTTGAATCTTCAAAAATTTTAATAATTAAAGATTGATTAACATTCTTAATAGGAAAATCTTTGTCAGAATAGATTCTATCATCACCAACAAGAGTGTACAGCAAATTCACACTCTCAGACTCTTGTGAGGAAGTGGACGTGGACTTGGTCAGAACAGTCGTAGCAGGTTTTGCGGGAGGATCACATAGAATATGATTTTCGAGAGGTATGTCCTCTTCTTTGATTACCGCATCTGACTGTGCTGAGTCAGTATCATTAGATTCATCATCTGAAGAATCAGCATCCTCAACAATAACTGGAGGATCATGATTCTGTTCAGCAGAAGACACACTTGTATCTGCTGATACATCCGAATCTGAGGATACTTCTAGTTTGTATCCAAGTCCCGTTGTAAACTCCTCAATGTTTAAAGAAACAGATGGCTCAAAGTAAGTTCTATCTTCTTCATCAGGCATGGCATCATAATTGTGTTTCACAGGAGGTGGACATTTTTTATATCCAATGCACGTGACATCCCTTTTCTCCTTTTGAACATCAATGATGTGATCCAACACATAACTAGAGCTCAAATAACTATTTAGCTTAAGATTGATCGCCTCACTTTCAGATTTTACACAAGCCATCTCTTTTTGCATTATCTCGAGCCTATTGATGTAACAGTTAATGGTTGTTTGTTTTCTTGAAACCATTTTCGTTAGCTCGGATTTGTTTTCTCTTAAATTTTCAATCATTGTTTTATACTCGTTTTCATGGTTTGTATAAAACATGTTGGCTTCTGTGCATTTGGCAAGATCCCCAATCAACTTTTGGTTGTGGATAAATGTCACATCATACTTGGTTTGCAAAGCCTCATGTTTGCTTTGCAAATCAGACATCATAGCATTTAAAGAAACATGTTTGTTTTGCAAGTCAGATAATTCAGCATTTAAAGCATCATGTTTGCTTTGCAACTCAGACATATTAGCATCTAAATCAGCACATTTATCACTTAAGCTAGCACAATTATCACAAATAACGATAGTTGGTTCATCGACACATTCCTGGCTTGATGAACTGCCGCCATTAGCCATAAATGCTGAATGAAGAGAAGAAGAAGAAGAAGAAGAAGAAGAAGAATAAGCAGCTTGATCCACCAGAATAGATCTTCTATCATTCCTTGCTGCAGCTTCTCCTAACAATTCATCAATATATGCATCGATTCTCCCACTAGATACATCATCAGAATAATCTTCGCCTGAGGTTGAGATTTCCTCATCTGAACTCCTTGAATCACCAGAACTCTCTTCATCTGAAGATTCACCACCACTGGCGGAAGATTCTCCACCACTGGCGGAAGATTCTCCACCACTGGCGTGCTTCAAATCCTTAGCAGTTTCAGCAAAACAAGCTGCTCCTCCTTGATCACCAATGCTTAATTGCATTGACAAGTCGCAACCTTCATATATTTGCACCACAAGAGCTTGATTGGTGTTCGATGGTCCTGCTTGATTGTTTGAATGGACCAAGGTGCGATTGTCATTTCTGGCTTGATTCTGATTCGCCTGGTTGCCTTGACCTTTGAAAGGATTCTGGTTCCCATGCTGAGCTGGCTTTGTGCATTCATGCTTGAAATGACCACGTTCACCACAGTTAAAGCACTTAACTGACTGCTTATCAAACCCATACTTGGTGTCTTTCTTGCTTTCTAAACTGGTTCTACCCGTCCGTTCCATGAAGTCTTTAGCTCGCCTTACAGCACTGGCGAAAGCCCACTTGATGTCCATCATATCCATCTCCGCTTTATCTATCTGCTGGTAATCTTTTTGAGTCAGATTGATGTTCCCGATCTGACCTGCTATCAACCCACAATACGCGCTCACCAATGTGTTCAATATCTCCATCTGATCCTTAGCTACTTCAACGCCAACTTTGGAGAAACTTGATGTGTCCAGTCGTACTGTATTAGATGGCTGACCAGCTGATGACGTGCTACCATAACAGGCTTGCTGTTGCACAGGTAGTGAATTTCCGTACAAATCTGTGGTTGGTTGAACAACCGTTGGTCTTGAGGAAGGTGGAAGTGGATTTCCATACAGATCTGTTGCTCCGGTAGATCGAACATGTAATGGATTTCCGAACATATCAGTTGCTACGATAGATCGTTGGCTTGGCTGTTGTGGAGCTAGTTATAGTGGATTTCCATACAAGTCTGTGGTTGGAGCTGGCTTTACAAGAACTTGTATCTGATTGCCATACAAATCTGTGCTTATGACAAACGTCGTTTGAAGTGGAGCATGTTGAGCAGGTCTTGCAGAAGTGTTAGAAGCTCCATAATACATATCAGGATTTTGTTGTACTGGAACCTTTTTCTCCTTTAGAGTTTCTTCATGATCTTTATTCTCCAACATCTGAACGAAATCATTGATTGAGGTTGTAGCTAAAGTGCCAATGTACTTCAAAATTTCCCAGAAACCCTTCCATTGAAATGGCAGCGCATCGGCTAACTTTGTGACAACCACTGCAGGAGTTGTTACTACCCCATAATGGTTTAACTCAGTCAACAAGTGATAAAATCGACTTGTCAAATCTCTCAAAGATTCTCTTTCCATACAAGTGAAACCATCAAACTCTTTCTTGAGTAAATCATGTCGTAATTTGCGTGACGCTTTGTTTCCTTCACCTCTCGTCTTCAATGCATCCCATAACCGCTTTGTTGTCTTGAAGCTTACAAACTTATGATAGATTTCTTTGTTTAACGCTTGAGTTAGAATAGAAAAGGCCTTCTTTTCTAAATCATAAATCTTCTAGAAAGATCTGCAAAAGACGCGGCTGTTGAAGCGGCAACATCAAGTGCTTCATCGAAGTCTGTAATGAATCGTAACCACAACTCCATGTTTTGCCCAAGAATATACGTATGAAATCTGTCTTCCCATCCCAGATATTCATTAATGTGCATTAGCTTCGGTGGACGATTATTGCTTCCGGTTTCATTTTCGCTTAAAAGTAGACTTTGAATACTTTGATTTTGATTTGAAACAAACGCCCATTGAGTTGACGAAATTTGAGGTGACGACGATTGTGCAGGAGGTTCGGCCCATGATGGAGATAATCCCGTACTTCAATACTTACTTTCCGTATCTGACGGAGTACCCCACCAACCTGGATTCCTTTTGAATGTATAATGACGAACACCTGCTCAAAACACTCAAATCAAACAGTTAACAGTGAAATAAAACGCTACTGTTAGAAATATCAAATGTATACGACGAAATCTAAAGGAGTTCATCAAAAACAATAATGACGAAAACAAATAAAGGTGTTTTCGTCGCTGATGTGTGATGAAATCAGAGTTGGTTTTCGTCGCTGATGTTTGATGAAAATAAGTGATTTCGTCACTGAAATGCTTGACTGACACTTCTGATTTCGTCGCTGAAATGCTTGACTGACACTTCTAATTTCGTCGCTGAAATGCTTGACTGACACTTCTGATTTCGTCACTGATGTTTGATGACGAAATCACTCCTGCTGAAATGTAGGTGATTTCGTCGCTGAAGTGCTTTCGTCGCTGAGCTTTTTGATGAAACAATGTGATTTCGTCCAGATCTGTTTGATGAACTAGTGTGATTTCGTCCAGATCTGTTTGATGAACTAGTGTGATTTCGTCCGGATCTGTTTGATGAACTAGTGTGATTTCGTCCAGATCTGTTTGATGAACTAATGTGATTTCGTCGCTGATATAGATGACGAAGATAAGTGTGATTTCGTCCAGCTGGTTTAGTTGACAAATGGTGTTTTCGTTGACTAGATGAGTGATTTCGTCCAGACACACCTGATGGATTTCGTCCAGCTAAGTGATTTCACCAGAGTGTTTTCGTCCAGCTGATTTCTTTGACTAAAGTGATGACAGCCAATTTAGATACTTATCAAAACAAAATCTTATCCATTATCTGACAAAGAGACTTCCTTTTCAAAGCAATCACCTTACCTTATCAGACTTTTACCAACTATCCATCATTCATGTGTATACAAATGTCAAACAACTAATATAATATTCAACAACAATAATTCATAACACAAACTAAATCAGAATTTTAAGATCAAACATAGAGACTTATGAAGAACCAATTAGAATAACTTGAAGCACCTGATGAACTCCGATGAATTTTCTGATCACAAATTTTTCACACAAGTTTAGTAAAAACCAAATCTCAACATGTGTACATGCATTTTAACAATGGTTTTATAAAAACTAATAGCAAGATACAAAGATTTTCAAGGTTTTGATGAAAAGCTTTTCCAGAAATATGATTTTTAAACAAGAATACAAGCTGAAAAACCCTTTTAAACTCTATCAAAACACAAGAAAATCGACTTGGTTAAAACAAGGAATCGAGCCAATGCTCTAATACCAATTGTAGGTCCACCCGGAGGATCGAGTAACCTCTATTCGCTGTTTTCCGACAAACCCGAGAGTGCGGAATCCAAACGGGTAAGTTAAACCAAGTTACGAACACGCATGACACAAAGATTCAATGATTAACACGCAATGTATTAATACTCTGAAACGATTACAATGCAATGTTTACAAGATAAACCTATAAACTCTCTGTTGTGTGTGTGTGTTCTCTCCGAAATCTATTCAGACTTCCGTAAGTGTTTCTGTCTGTTGTCTGGGTATTTATACTAACAACATGATGAAATCCAGTCCAAGACGAAAACCCATCGACGAACACCAATATCTCGACGAAATCACATGTGATTTCGTCTCTTATGGGATTTCGCCATACAAGGGGATTCCGTCCCACATGTGTTTTCGTCATATGTGATGTGGGCCTGGGACTTGGGTTTCATACAGACTTCGTCATACTTGTCACATGGTATTTGGGCCTTGTCTCATGTTGGACCAAACATAACACAGAAACAGCTAATGAATTCATATAGAATTCATGTTCAATTCATGTACACATATGTTATCTGATGACAATGACATCATCATGACATCAACATGGTGATGTCATGGTGATGTGGCGACGGGAAAGGTTCACGGCTCTCCGTGCTTCGCGTGTCGAACTCTGGGGCGCACGACGGAGGAATGTCGCTACGTCAGGCTTGAGCCGAACCTAACTGAGTCGAACCGAAACGTGTCGCGTCCACATAAAGTGTACCAACAGATTCATGTGAGTGTAACAACTGGGTGATAATAATGTAACAAAAAATAAATTGTTTGTTGGTTGTGTTACACTTTTTTGTGTAACATCTTTATGTAACAACATAGCTGAGTTTTAGTGATTCGTGTGAGTGTAACAACTGGGTGATAATAATCTACAAAAAATATATTGTTCTTTGGTTATGTTACACTTTTTCTGTGTAACATCTTTATGTAACAACATAGCTGGGTTTTAGTAATGTAACAATTCTAATATGTTTTGTTAGTTACTATTTAAAAATTCTAAAAAAACATAAATAGATGATATTTGAACACATTCTTTTGTAGTGTACGTATACAAAAGTAAACAAAAAAGATCAAAATTATAGAGAGAGAGAGGAGAGAGGAAAGTAGACAAATGTTACACTTTCTATCAGGGGAGAGAGAAAAGTAGACAAATGTTACAATTTCTTGTAGCTCTTATTAATATTATATTAAAAAGTAAAAGGGGGCAAGACCAAAATGATCTCATCCATCAATCTGATTAATCAATGGCTATTATTGGGTTTCCAGGGCTTCTTTAACTCAAGGGGTTTTCAATTTATTCTTCCCATATATAGAAACGGGATCAGGAGAAAACGGCAAAAAGAAGTGTGAGAACGGTGAGAACGCATCCTGGCCGAACACGTGGCGTGGGGCATGATCAGGGTCCGAGGGGTTTTTTTGTCTTTTTAGTATTCCTCTCCTTAAACGATTTTCGTGTTTGACATGCTTCTTTATTTTTTGCGTGCAAGATAATTTTGGCGCTTTGTAGATTTATTAATTATTTGGCGTTTTATTGTTTTTTCTGAGATTTCTTCTCTTTGAGTTAATTCTTTTTGTGTCACATAGTTAATATTTTGGTGTTATGGCTTTTTCCATGTCATTTTTGGCTTTTTGTATGTTTTTGTTAATAATTCATTACCATAGATTAATATTTTAAAAAATTACAATAACTCGAAAATCCAAATAATCTAATAGTCTTCCATAGGTGAGATTACATCAGAGATGTACCCTTCGCTTTGTTCTTCACTTTTTTCAGATTCTTCATCATCAAATTTCATTTTTGCGTATAACGCCATTAGCTCGTCTCTTCTTTGCTGCAGCCTATTTTTGAATATCACTGCATCCTTGGATTTTGGATCGTTTGAAGGTGTTAAATTACAGAGTTGTTCAACGATAGATTGCAACCCTGTCTTCAACTTTTCTTCCATTGGTCTTGAATATTGCACCCCGTTTTTATACGTTACATCAAGTGTTCCTTCTTCCTCATTCAATACCCAACTGCTAAATTCTGGTATTTGTGTATCTTCAATATCATCATCATCTTCATCATCTTCTGCTGTAAACTTTCTCTCCAGTCTTTTTATTACAGTTCTAGTTCTTTCACAATCGTTGTCTCTTGGAACCCTAAGGGTCAGGATATCCTTCTGAACATTTTCATTCATTCCCATTATGGCTTTTATTGTTCTTACCTTTACCCTTCTCCTGTCAGCGAACTTTATGATGAATCTTTTTTCTTTCCTTTCAAACCTCCATGCAATAACCTTAGCCATTTTTTAAATTTTTTTGCGTTTTGGAGAATATGTGGCGTTTTAGTTTTTTTTTGGCGTGTTTGAGCTTGGGTTCTGATGGTCTTCTTTTATATTGACTTTTTTTCCCGCGTATGTCAGGTGATTATGGCGTTTTGAAAAGGATAAATAAATTTAATATAATAAATGTTAGTAATTATGTTTTCCGTCGTTTCATTTTACTGTTTTTTGTAGTTTACCGTGTTTTGGTTTGAGACTCAACTGTTTTAATGGTGTAACACGTCAAATCTTTTTGACGGCTGTAATTATGACGTTTTGTTTTCCAATGGCGATTAGATAACTATTGGACTTATTTTTGTTTTATATTCTTTGCACATTATTTCACTCTTTTTTTTTATAATATTAGTTGTTCAAATTAATTTTATTATAGTTTGGTAGTTTTTTGGGGGCTTTTTTATGGCATTATGGCGTTTTACACGTATTTGCTAATTTTGGCGTTTTATTACATTTTTCATTATGGCATTAATATTATTTTGTTGTTTATTAACTGAAATTACAAAACAAACAATAGACAAAGAAAATTAAAAAAAACAAAGCAGAAGAAATTTATGATTTTAAATCTTCAGTGTCATCAGTCTCTTTTTTCTTTTGAAACTACAAGAAATGTGACAAATAAATGGCGTTTTGGGTTTGGCGTTGTTTTATTTTCTTTGTTCATGTGTTGAAGTGTCTATGTTGATGTTGGAGACATAGAGCGACCCCCTGTGGGTGGATGCTATTTGCCACTGGTATAGGTCTCTTCTTATCATCCAAACCTTCTTCAGGAACAAAGTTGACAGTATGACATATGGGTGTCATCAGTCCCTTCTTTTTCAATTTTGTCCATCTCATGCAGCAAAATCTTTCTACACTCGCATAACAAATCATTAATTGAAGCTTCATGCAAAACTTTATTGAGGATCAAAAGAAAAGATGTTTGCTGTCGTTGTATTTTTTGGCGTTTTACATTGAGTTGTAATTTTTTTTAGCAACCACTATGTGTTTTTTGTGTTTTTTTTGGTGTGATAAACGGAAGGTGGTGAGGCGTTTCTATTTATAGAATTTTTTTGGCGCGTAGGTTAGGCGGGATGTTATTTTTTATAACAAAAAAATGTAATTAACATTTATCCGGATGTAAACTTTGGCGTTATATATAATGGCTTTTCAGATTTTATGGCGTTTTTGTAGCCAGAGAGCTTAAATTAAAACACAGAAAAAAGTACGCAGTGATAAAATTAGCGTTTTGTATTTATTTGGCGTTTTATTTTCAATGGTGTTTTATGTGAGGAATTGTTTTTTACGTTTTTACCCTTAACGATGCGCGTCCACATAATAAAATTGGTGTTATTTACTAAAATGTCACGGCGCCAATCTAGTCCATAGATTGTTTTGATAGGACGATCTATAAGCGTTCTCTCCGTTCTCACACTTTTGAGCGTTTTCTCTAAATCCTGACCCTATATATATATATATATATATATACATACATACATACATACATACATGGCCGAACTCATGATGCTAATCGGTTTATGATTATATGTCATGAACTTAGGTTATTTTTTCTATTGTTCTAAGTTCCCCGTTTTCGATTCTAATGGGCAAGTTAGGACCCATGAAATCACATACAAACTTAGTGTCGAAACGAGTACTTAGACAAGATATATTTTTATGCATATATACTTTTTGTACTTAAATTCCAATCTGAATCCTTCGTCAAAATTCGAATACTCACACACCTTCGTTACCCCATGTAGGGTGACCTCGGTGTTCCAACCTCCAACTCTTCAACTCGCGGGATTAACAAAGGAAAGCTTTGAAAACCGTGAGTACACTCGAACACCCTCTTTACGTTTTACACTTTTGGGTGCAATATGTTTACATTATCAAATTACACATTCACGCTTATAATTTATGCAAACACAAACAATTTAATCATGCATGCTTAAATACGTGATACTTGATTTGTATTCTTGGAGCATTCTTTTGTGATTTACTTGTCATTAAATTCGTACGAGCCTCCCCTTAACATGTATAGCGCTACAGGAGTAATGCACCACCCGTAGTCTTGTGGTCATGTTAAATCTTTTAAACATGCGGTAACCAGAGGATTGACTTGTATAGTTGCATGCCAGGTTTACACTAATCTAGTTAACTATTTTTACCATGTGGATCTATTTCAACCATTTTTATACTTATGCTATTATTAAACTTGTGTAATCGCCAATACATTGTGTATTGAACTCTACTTTTAAACATATTGAAGGTTGATGATATTGATGCTCATGGAATCTAGTAGGATTTCTTAGATACACACTTAGATTCTAAATTATGTTGTTGTATTGTTGTTAAATTTTGTTGTATCATTTCTTGAACAATGTTGTACTTGGTTTCGTATGTTGTAATTGAAAAATTATTATCAATGTTATGCAATCGGTTTTGAATTAAATATTGTCGCAGTAGTGTTATCAAGTCTCGAGCAATCTCGTTTTTGTCTCACTCCGATGTTTCCGCCATCGGTTGGGGTGTAACAAGACTGCTATGCTTAATCCCATGTGATCCACTATAAACAAGTGTGACAGAATTATTTCTTCCTTTTCCAATTTTCTAGATTTTCAACAATTGCCCAATCTCATATTGACAACGATTTTCTCCATGAAACCTCGTGTTTTATTACCGATACCTTCAAATTAACCAAACAAAAAACAAGTACCATAATCATGTGAATTTCTTATAAAAATCATTCAAAATGTAAGGATAAGTACATCAAAAACATGTTAATTACAAGCATATTACTTGCATAAGCCAATCTGGCCTAACCCTTTTCCATTACGATGACATCGTAGAGCTTCTAAATGAAGACACTTACCCTAGTCATCTACCAGACCCGATTTTGGTCATCCTGAAGTACTCAGTAGTTATATTGTCCTAGTCGTTGTATATACACAGTAGATAAAGTCGGGGACCGAAAATCAAACACCGATACATGGTCAATATACACACCATTTCTTATTATACGCCATTACAATTAATGAGGCGGGAGGCCCAGACATGGTACTATTAACCCCCAAGTGTTTAATGTTATTCAAGCAAAACGAATTAAACTAGGTTATTACATTTATGGAAGAATTTACCCATTTTGCGATACTTGCTCTAAGTGGCTGGTGTCATATCCAAAGTTTTATAAACAAAATAGGTTAAAAAGTATTTACCTATGCTAGTTGTACTTCTCACAGTGTATTTCATTCTCGTAGCACAACCGTATTCAAACTTTATTAACTTTGTCCGGAATGAAAAGAATATTATTTGTTAGAATGTTTATGGGTCATTTGTAAGTCTTTTGATTTTGATAAGTTAACTTAGAATTACGCTCAGTTCCTCTAGAGTATGCGTTGACCAGATAGAATGTAGTTTATATGCGTACGAGTAAGGAGTCTCGTGTGATATTTGTTATTTAACCAAACATTCCGATTTGGAAAGGTTTTGAAAATGTTTGACCTGATACGACTAGTTTATATTGTTTATGGCATTTTAAGTAGTTGCGCGCGTAGATACAGATTCGGTTGTTCAAATGGATTTGTGACGAGTCTGAAAAGTAAAAATGTATTTTATGATGTCATAATTTATGTTTTGAAGTCAAAATATAGGTTTCATAAGCTTATAACTTCATTCTTTGATTATTTACCAAAAGGGCATTTTTGACCTTTTTAGAAAATATAGTTTGACTCGTCATTTAACCTATTTAAACATGTTGATCAGAAGGTACAATTGCAGGGAATTATTCCTTATGATATGATGATTACGTGGTTGACTTTAATTGGATTTTGACTCGGCCAAAGTGGTCAGGACCGAAAGTCAAAGCAAAAGTCAAACTGCTAGATTTTCGGATAGAATTTAAATATAAAACTGAAATTGACCAAAGAAGAATACTTACTAGGACTTAAAAAACACATTAGAACTTCATAAAGGAGGCTCCTAAGCAGAAGCAAGCTCCACAAGTGTTTTGAGTGTAAAGTGAGAAGTGGTGTGTTGAATGGAATGGCTTACTTGCCTATTTATGCTAATCCAAGTATGATAGGAACATGACAAGTGTTGCTATCGGTGCTTTGGAACTGATTAGTGGAACCCAGTGTTGGTGCACAAATGTCTGTTAACTTCGTCTTTATAGAGTCTTATGTCTAGATAGGATTAACTAGCACACAGCAGGTTAAAAGTTAGGGTTTGTGTGGAATTAGGTAATTTCGCATGAAAGTGGCATGGCCATTTCAAGCGAAATTAGATCTTGTGATTTCATTTGAAATGGGCAGTGAAACTTTCAAGCGAAATTAGCTCAACTATAAATAGGTGTGTTGCTAGTTCATTTGAAACTTTTCCGATTCAGAGCCGAGGTGCTGCCAGTTTGTCAAACGATCTGTAAAAGCTTTGGAATCATTAATAAGAAGATAATTAAGGAGAATCAAGCTGTTACACGTCTATTTCTCTGATTCCCCCTTTGAAATAGATTGTAAACTCTTCTGATTGACTCGTTAGGGTCACACATCGATCCAACAAGTGGTATCAGAGCTCAGGAAGAAGAGTTTATACCAATTCAGCTTATTTTCATCACTTCTACTCCTTCTTTTCAAAATTAAACAAGATTTAACGGACAAATTGGACTGAATTTCACATATATCATGTAAAACACTGTTTTAATGAATCCTTGAAAGAATTGGACCAAAATTCGATCAAAAACTGAATCAATTTGACAAAATGGTGGCCGATTTGATGATGTCATCTTAATTCCGCTTGAAATTGGCACTTGTGATTTCGCACGGAATTAGCTTTTGTGACTAATTTCGTTTGAAAGTACTTTGATTTCACACGAAATCACTTATTCCGTTTGAAAGTGATGTTAGTTCACACGAAATTACTGATTCCGTTTGAAACTGCTACTGATTTCACACGAAATCAGATTCCGTTTGAAAGTTTCACACGAAATCAGCTATTCCGCATCAAACCTGATTCCGTTTGAATTGGGTATTTCGTGTGAAAAGATATTTCGCTTGAAAAGAGTTATTCCGCGTGAAATCTAATTCCGTTTGAAGCTGATTTCACGTGAAGTGATTCCGTTTGAACTGTTTTAAAAAAACCAAAAATTTTTCTAAGTATTTGTTGATTGTTTCAGATAATAAGTGAAGATGGATGAGTTTATGAATCCGTTTAGTGACATCTTTGCTTTCACGGGAAACAGTGGAGATGATACATCAAACAATACAAATGAGAATACTCCGAGTGCGAAGAAAACTTTTTCTGATGCTTTGAGTGTGGAGAGTGCTTATGGGACGTACAACAAACCTCCCAAGCTAATGGCGATTGAAGAATACAATAGATGGGCGAAAAGGTTTGAAGAGTGGTTAAAAGCGTTTGCGTATCCAAGTTGGAAGAGCTTGAAAAATGGTTTCAATATGGGAAGATCGGATTATGAAAATATGACAGAAATTTAGGATATAGAAAGATATGTTGCTAAACAAAAGTGCATTGCATTGCTTCATCAGTCTGTGAGAGATGACATAATATCGTTAATTGAGTACACAGATGCAAAAGATCTATGGGAGAAATTGAGAGTAAAATGTGTGGGTAGTGCTAAGATGGTTAAAAATAAAAAGAAATTGTTAAGAAAAGAATTTGATTTGTTTGGATGTTTGAAAAACGAATCTGTATCTAAGATGATTGAAAGATTTGGGCATTTGAAGATGGAGCTGGCAAGACACGGAATCGTGTACACTCGAGAAGAATTGGTTGACAAACTGTTTGACTCACTGCCGGATGATAAAGACTGGCAATACTTTGCTTTAATGCTGAAGAATACAACCGAGTCGGAGAAACTGACGGTTGATCTGTTAATTGAAAGACTGGAAAGTCATGAGCTGGAGATCAAGAAATCATACAAAGTCAATCATTCCTCATACCAACAGAATGTAGAGTTGTATTATCGAGGAAGTATGATCCCGAAAACCGTGTCTCCTAAGACAGCTTTCTCAGCTGAAAATTCTAACACGTCAAATCAAGAAAGTTCAAGCAGTGGTTTTCATAGTGGTTCATCATCAACAACTCCAAGCCAGTCAGCTTCAAAGAACTTTTTTCAATGTAATATTGCTGTGGATCTGAAAAACGCACAAAACTTTAGTGAGGAATCCGCAAAGCAGTAAATGGTGTTTTTAGCATCTGTCATTGAATCATATGAGAGCCTTGTTGCAGGCAAGATTGGAAACACTAACCTCACCAAGGAGGATTATGATCAGATCGACCCAGAAGAGATGGAGTTGATTGATATCAGGTGGTGTATGGCTAGTGTAGTTAGACGAGCTCAAAGGTTCATGGAGATTACGGGCAGACATTCAATTGGAGGACCGTCCACAAAACTTGGTTTGGATAAATCAAAGGTCACATGTTTCAGATGTAAACAAAAGGGACATTTTAAACGTGAATGTCGAAACGCACCTGCTGATGATCCTGCAAATCCATTCAGAGAGGATTACTACAAAAGAGTAATTTATCATCAGAACAAATCTGAACCCCAAGAATGAAGCAGATAGAAGAAAATCCCAAAGAAAAATCCAGAGCACTTGCTGTTATCCATGACGATGAGGGATATGATTGGAGTCAAGTGTTACCAGAAGAAGATGCAGTGGGCTATGCGTTTGTGACAAAGATTGTTCCTTTCAAAGATAGCCGAACAGAACAAGAGAAATACATCAACAGAAAGATGAAAGCTCAAGACAGGAATATTAGAATCGGTTATATATACAAAGAAGCAAAACAGGCAAAGAGATGGGATACTGATAGTGAATGTTACCTAGATCCCAAGGGTAACATAGTTGTTAATCCAAAAACTGTTGATGTTGAAACTCTCACCAAACAAATTGCTGACGAAGAAGAGGCCAGGCAGAGAGAGTGGTGGGGAGGAGGAAAAGCTGAAACAAATGAAAAAGAAAAAGAAAAAGAGCAGCAGTCAAAGAAAATTGATGACGGGATTATTGACACGTCACAAGAGTTTACTGCTGAGAATTTGAAGAAGATGGCTGACAAAGTGTTTGCTGCAAAAGAGCTAGAGGTAGTTTCTGGTTCTGGAACTGAGTCTAAAATCAAGGTCAGTCAGAATGATGCAATCAATGAGTCAGGTAAGAAAGCTAAAACTGAGAGCGACTGCAAAAATTGCATGAAAGATTGCAAGGTTTGTAGTACAATTGCTTACCTCAGCGGTAAAAAGATCGAAGATCTGACAGGAAGAGTCAGAGATGTTGAAAATCAGATCTTAAATCGTGACAAAATGTTGAAGGCTTCAAATGACAGAGTAAAAGAATTAATTGAGAAAATTGAAAATGATAAAGTGACGTAGAAAGAATTAGGAAAGACAACGAAAAATTAATTCATGAAAATCGTCAACTTTCTGAAAATTTTGAGAAGCTAAAACGAACAGTTAAAGATTCTGATGAAAGAAATGGTAAGACAAACAGAGAAAATGTGAAATTGTCAGGTGCACAAATGTCTGTTAACTTCGTCTTTATAGAGTCTTATGTCTAGATAGGATTAGCTAGCACACAGCAGGTTAAAAGTTAGGGTTTGTGTGGAATTGGGTAATTTCGCATGAAAGTGGCATGGCCATTTCAAGCGAAATTAGATCTTGTGATTTCGTTTGAAATGGGCAGTGACACTTTCAAGCGAAATTAGCTCAACTATAAATAGGTGTGTTGCTAGTTCATTTGAAACTTTTCCGATTCAGAGCCGAGGTGCTGCCAGTTTGTCAAACGATCTGTAAAAGCTTTGGAATCATTAATAAGAAGATAATTAAGGAGAATCAAGCTGTTACATGTCTATTTCTCTTATTCCGCCTTTGAAATAGATTGTAAACTCTTCTAATTGACTCGTTAGGGTCACACATCGATCCAACACCCAGTGTTACAATGAGGTTAGAAGTGGCAAGGTTTCGGGGAAAGTTGGCACAAGGCTGAGCAAGTTGCTGCCAGCTCGAAGCCTACTGTCAGCACACCCCTTGTGTACCGCAAGGGGTCAGGTTTTGTGATCCATAAGAGACCTGGCATGCGGAAACTTTTAAAATCTTGAGGACCGCAAGAACTTAGGTGTTGTGGTCCGAAAAGGACCGCTAGTAACCATAAATTTTTCCTTTTCACATTTTTCGCCCCTCAACTTTTGCCAATGCCCTTCCTCGTCCTTTTTTGTAATTTTCCTTCAACAAATCTAAATTATCTTCAGAGTTTTAGACATGTGTCACGCTAGGATTTGATATAAATATTCAGGTTGTTACGTCCTTATCCCCTTAAAAGAATTCTCGTACTCGAGATTTTATTCAAATAGATGGGGGTACTTCCATCTGATATTTGATTCAATTACCCATGTGTATTCAGGGCCTTGATAGGAATCCCATTTAACTTTCACAGTGGGGACCATTTTATTACGGAGCTTTTTAACCTATCGCTCCTCGATCGACAAAGGTTTTTCGATAAATTGTTACTTCTCATCGACTTGAATGTCATGGTGAGGCATAGCTAGTGACTCATCAGCCAAGCATTTCTTTAGATTCGATATATGGAACACATCATGTATTCCACATAGTTCCTCATGAAGCTTAAGCTTGTAAGCAACTGAACCGACACATTTGATGATCTCGATTGGTCAAATGTATCTTGGGCTTAACTTGCCCTTCTTTTCAAATCTCATGACACCTTTCCAAGGTGACACTTTTAAATCTCCGATTTGGAATTTCAGAGGTTTCCTCCTCTTATCAGCATAACTCTTTTGCCTATCTCGGGCAGCTTTGAGCTTATCGCGGATTTGTATAATCTTATCCGTAGTCTCAAGCGCTATCTCAGGCCGAGATAATTGCCTTTCTCCAACTTCGGTCCAACATAAAGGTGTTCTACACTTTCTTCCGTATAAAGCCTCAAATGGAGCAACATTTATACTAATGAAGTACCTATTGTTGTAGGAGAATTTGATGGATGGGTTTTAGAATGTGAATTATGTGTATTAACTATGGTGTTTTATGTGTTTTGCATGTTTAAATGTGTGGAATAGAGTAACTATGAGGAAGTGATGTTTTGTAGGTTAAATGTGAAGATTGGACATGTTTACTAGAACACTAAGGAGTTAGAGATCAAGCAGCACATCCACGGATGATAATCAAGGTGCATCACGTTGATCGGGAGTTGTTTTGGGTTGAAAAATAACTTGGAAGTGCGAGAAATGTGAAAGAATTAAATCCAGGGGCCTTGGAGTCATTTGGTGAAAGTGTAATTGTGAAGAGAAAGAAAGATGGTAAACCCGTTGTAAGCTACGCTTGTTATGGCGTAGCCTACGATTTAGCTATGATAGACACGTTTTATTCAACTTTGGTGTGTGCCTTAATCATTATAGCACTGAAAATGACCGGCTTTGATATCTGGTTCCCATCATATGACAAATATGTAAACCTGGTGATAAGAATAAATCACAAGAAATATTAAATGATTACTTACGTGTTTTCTCTATGTATAAAATCATTTTTGAAAAAACTATTTTCAAAATGAGTCAGTGAATTGTATTTACCAACGAAAGCTGACGTATTTTCAAAAGACTAAACTGCAGGTACCGAACCTTGACTGTTAGGCTGGGAATCCGGGTCGGCTTTGATAAAAGCAATGGAATTTGCAACTCCTAGCTTAAGGCCCATGATTTCTAAGCTTCTTTCGTCTCGATCCGCCTGTGGGCTTTATTTGAATATCTTGAACAATTTGTATTTTGAATATTAAACATTTTGAATGTAATGAATGTTTATTTCTACTCC
Organism: Helianthus tuberosus; assembly: GCA_030545235.1. NCBI lineage: Eukaryota > Viridiplantae > Streptophyta > Magnoliopsida > Asterales > Asteraceae > Helianthus > Helianthus tuberosus. Next base: position 170,416,370 of record CM060369.1, read on the forward strand.
TAATACTTCCGCTGCATTGTTATTTAATTAATTGTGATTGTAACTGGTATCCAACCGTTGCGGCTAAACCCTTCCGGACTCACCGAAAATCAGGGTGTGACAACACTACTCTATACTATTTATTATGTTTGACCTATTTGTTCCAATAAAACTAAGGAAAAATTACAAGTTTTGTCCTTTATCTTTATATTACTTTTCAGGCGGTCCTTTTTAATGAATGTTGACAGGCGGTGTCCTTTACTAGGTATTTTGTTGCAAGTTTAGTCCTTTACACCCAACTCAGTTAAAAACCCCTGTTAATTGTTGACATACGGTGTCCTTTACTAGGTATTTTGTTGCAAGTTTAGTCCTTTACCTAGGTATTTTGTTGCAAGTTTAGTCCTTTACACCCAACAATTAACAGGGTTTTTTAACTGGGTTGGATGTAAAGGACTAAACTTGCAACAAAATACCTAGTAAAGGACACCGTCTGTCAACATTCGTTAAAAAGGACACCGCCTGAAAAGTGGTATAAAGATAAAGGACAAAACTTATAATTTTTCCTAAAACTAATTCTCTTTTTCCCATTAATTATGTTTTAACAACATCGAATTGAGCAACGTTAATTATACTTTGACACTAGAGACTAAAGACCTTTATCTTAATTTTTTTATTAGAAAAAAAATAACAAACTAATTACCTTGCTTCATTTATGTTTATAGTTAATTATCTTGATAATTCATTTTAAGGAATATTTTATGAAAAAAAAAAAACCTGATAACACAAAGTGGGGAATGTTCCCGTTCGGAATAAAATATTAATAGAATTTTCATAAATCAGTTTTTATTAGTTGGATCTACATAAAGTAACAAAATTTATTGATTGAAATAACCCTTCTAATCTCGATAAATGAGGAAAGAGGATTAAATTACGTAGTACTATTGCTTTATGAATATCATTTAGAATTGTCTTTGCTGAAATTTTATAAATTAACAACCTTAAACTAAAAATCCAAAACATTTATATGATAAAAGTGATCTCTTTTTAGATTTTTACACATTTCAAACGCCTTTTTATTCAGCTTGATTGGTTTAAAACTTAAATCATTTATTCAAAAACATTTATCAAGTCTGTGTGTTATAAGAAATATTAAATAATTTATTACATAAAAGTTGGATTATAAAAAACAATATATTTGTATGAACTTTCACTAAAAAATTACATAAAAACTAATGATTGTAATTAAAAATTACAAAATAAAATAGAAATTTTAGGTAATTAGTGCTTAGATATTAATGATTGCATTTATTGAAAGCTGGTTATAGAGTAGGGTGCACTAGAGTACGGTGTAAATAGCAACACCTTTTATAAAAGTATATTTGTGTTAAGGCATTGGGGTGTACCTTAACATAAAGGGTGTTAGAGGTGACATATCATGTTAACTAGCCTTGCATACCATTCCCTTCTTGTGTTAATAGATGTTAAAGAGATTACTTGTTAACATGTTAACCGAATGTTAAAACATTGAATTTATTTTATTTCCCCTCTTAAACAAAAAACCACTAAAAAATCAAGTTAGGTGGGGGTAAATGGGAGTGGACCATTTCCTTGAGGTTTAACCATTTCCTTGAGGTTTAAGTGAAATGAGGAAAAAGAGATGATATGGCAGCTAGGTGGGGTTAAGAAGTGTTAAAGTATACCCTAAGATGTAAGAGAGTGTTTACAAGAAAATATCTAGAATGATATGTTATAAGATTTTCTATGGCCTAGATAATGACGGGATTCAATTTTTTAACCTCGGAAGAAATCCAATGGGAAAGCTACAAGAAAAGGCAAAAACCCAATATCTATGATAAAGATGCTAATGACGTTATAGGTTAGAATGATATGTTATAAGATTTTCTATGGCCTAGATAATGACGGGATTCAATTTTTTAACCTCGGAAGAAATCCAATGGGAAAGCTACAAGAAAAGGCAAAAACCCAATATCTATGATAAAGATGCTAAAGACGTTATAGGTTAAAAAATATTTAACTTTTCCACGTGATAATTGTAAAGATAACAAGGTCCATAATCTCTTTCTTTGTTTTCAAAAGGAAAAAAAAGCCAACAAATATTATTAATAGAAGTTGCTAGGCAATACAGAAAAAATAACATACAACCACCAATAGTCCCAATGGACTTGAACCAAAAGACACATAAGAGAAACTTGGTACACCAAATTAAACTACACTAAATACATTAAATGCCTTCCAGTTTGCCCATGCAATCGAGTGGCTCTTCGATCTTTTCTTGACCCATACAAAACTCACTGCTTTGACATCTTCAAGCGCTTTTTGTAAGTCTCATAAAAAACCAACGCGTTCCGCATCCGCCATATAACCCACATAGTTGTTAATACAACCGCATAAACAGCTTGCTTCTTCCTTCTTTATAACAACCCTCCAAAATTATTTCTGACACCCCTAATATATTTAGAACATCCCTACACGCCTTAAAATACACGACGTATACGAAAACCGAGCCCAAAATATCTTATGTAATTAAAAATTAAATAAAATAAAGTTTTATGAGTAACTCGCGGGCCGCGAAGACCTCCTCTTCGTCTTACGCGAGCCGCGACAGATCAACCACCAGGCCGCACCCTGAGGTGCCACGTGACACAACGCGTGTGAAGGCTAGTGGTCTGAGTCGACTAAGCTAGGCCCTACTACCCCTATGTCGCGGGCCGCGAAGGATTAACCTTCGGCTTACGCGGGCCGCGAGGAAGTCCATGATCAGCCCTATAAATAGATGCAATCGGCCGTCAGTTGAAATTGTTCAGTCTTTCGATCTCTCTCTCAATTTCTCTATAGTAGGCACTATACCCGGGCATAATACCCCCTAAATAACGAAGTTCTGCCTCGTTGTAAGTATCATAACCCCCGGTTACGTATTAGATACGCTGCCCGATTGATCTAGAGTTCGGTAACGGCTGTCGAGGTTCTACCCGACGTAGTCGTTGGAATTCTGTCTCGGGGAGGGTATTACTAATGTAAATATTGAGTTATTATACTACCGCATGTGCATTGTGCAATTAATAGATAACCACCACAAAGAAAAACCCTAAGATAGCAATGTGAGTAATCCTATTTTTATGTAAACCTTTTTGTGAGTAATACTCTTTTTGCAAACTGTTTTTTCAAAACCTCAAATGTTTTACATTATATTAAACAGTGATTGAGTATTTGTATTCTATAATTATCGTCGGTATGTTGGGGTTTTGTATACAAAATTTGTTACTACACTGTAAGTAGTAACATGGCCACAAGTCGGGTTGACAGTATCGTGGGTGGTAATTAAAGTAGATGGAAACAAATATAATTGCGAGATCGCCCTCAATACTGTAAAACAGTTTTACTTGTCTTGATTAAACTTGGATTCACTCACCAGATTTCCCACTGACAAAATGTTTTTAAACACGTTTCAGGTAACAAAATGTGAAAGCCAAATAGAAGCCAGCTGGACAGCACTGAAGGCTTGGAAAAGTGGCTATAAAAGTTACCTAAATAAAGAGATGTTTTATTTAAATAAAATAGGGTTTATCCCTATGAAAAATGTGTGTAATGGAAACTTGGGATTTTCCCATGTGTTTAATATTATAAAAGTGTGGTATTTTACTCTGATAAAATATTTCCTAACTACGGTCCTGATGTAAATTCCGCTGCCAAACTGATAAACACCGATACCACTGAAACTGGCAGCGGCCGCCCGTTCCCAGGTAAACAGGGGACGGGGGTTGCGATAGAAGGTGGTATCAGAGCTAAGCCACTGATTCAGCCATAGAAGTGTTCTGCCGACACCAAAATATTATTCAATATGTTAGGAAATTATTTACGGAACTACGTGCATATTTTATGTTTTGTGTTATTTGACGATTTGTTAGTTTACAGTATGAGCGACCAAGGACCTTCAGACGCTTACCGTCAGTTGTCCAGCTCACCTAGGGACGAAGGCACCTCTTCACAGCCTACCCTCTCAGGGTATTCGACTGACAACGAAGGTGCGATTTTCGTGTTCAAGGCACAATCTGAAGAGCCATTCCCTCCTAAGAAAAGAGGATGGTTCAGCAGAGGAGCTCATGAACGTAGAAAAGGGATGAAAAGTTACAACAACAGCGAGCTTTAGCCGCTGCTAAAAGAGAAACGAACGCTCACACTCAGGATATGCTCAATAGGAGTCTAGCAAATTTTCATATCTTAGCAACTACAGCTGCAGACCCAAACCTGGAGCAACTCATAGCACCACAACCGTTACCACTATTTCCCACACAACCAATGGAAATTGAAGCCAACCCAGAGAACCAAATCCCAATGCTTGATTTTGACCCAACTGAGATACCTAGAATACCAGCACCCCATCCCTCAGACCTAGACTATGACCCCTGGTTTGACGACAATAGGGATTACCAACAACGCTACCCAATACCAGAGGAACCCATGCCAAACCTAGTAGCCTACCCAGACTTGGACCCTCTAGATCCCTATTACGATAATGATCAATACATCAGGGAAATTCTAGAGAACCCTTACCCTTACGAAGAACCCATGCCCCAGTTACCAAACCCAATACCAGCACCTGCACCACCCATGAGCACAGAGAATGTGCAAGAACTCTGAACCTTTGGTGAAGAGATTTTAGAAGGAAGTGAGAGGATGAGGCAGATAGGAGAACGACTCGTCTGGAAATATGACAAGCGTAATATGGAATTTTGGATGAACCCGTACCATTAGTAGTAGTAGTAGTAGTAGTAGTAGTAGTAGTAGTAGTAGTAGTAGTAGTAGTAGTAGTAGTAGTAGTAGTAGTAGTAGTAGTAGTAGTAGTAGTAGTAGTAGTAGTAGTAGTAGTAGTAGTAGTAGTAGTAGTAGTAGTAGTAGTAGTAGTATATAATATGTGTGTATGTTTGAAAAAAAAATCTAGACAATAGCTATGGATGCATAATAGTATTGTAATTTTAGTTTTCAGTTCCAGTTTGTATTAGATGCATACTATATAAAATAGAGTAAAAGGTCGCAATGTTCGACGATTTTGATCAATATGCATGTTGCGTGATTGTTTGCATTAAATATTATTTTGTAATATTAATGTGTGGCAATTGTTTAAAATCCAGATGGACAACGAAGTGAATCCGGAAAACCAGAATAACGATAACCAAAATAACAATAATAATGGAAACCAAGTAGACAACAGTGTTATCCAACACATAGTGGCACAAGGAATTATAGACGCAATGTCATATATTATCAAAACGGTTAAGGAAGTGGATAATAAAAGTAATAATGGCAGTAAACGACCTACTGAACCAGAAAACAGCGTAAACAATGGACCCATACTTCAAGTGCCCATTCCAAAAGAAGAAGAACCATGTCTTATGGTTGTTCTTATAAGGGATTCTGGTCTTGTACGCCAATGGAATTCTCAGGCAATGAAGGAGCCGTTGCAGCTCTACGCTGGATAGAAAAGACTGAGGCAGTCTTGAAAATAAGCAAATGCGCAGAAGAAGATAAGATAATGTTTGCCTCCAATCTGTTTAAGAACTCAGCTTTAGAATGGTGGAACACTATCCTCCAATCTAGGGGGAGTGACAGAGTTTATAATATGAAATGGGAGGAATTTAAGAATATGGTGGAAAGGAAATTTTGCCCTCCCAATGAAAAAGAATAGATAGCAAATAAAACCTTAGAATGACTTGAGTGGATAGTAAGGGTTACACCACTACATTCTTTGAATATGCTAGAATAGTGCCGACCCTTGCATCACCAGAACCAGTATTAATCTCCCGTTATATATGGGGATTAATCAGTTAAATTAGGCATGTAGTCAAGGCAGCTAGACCTCAAACTATAGAAGAAGTTGTAGAACTAGCAAACACCTTGACTGATGAATTAATACTTACACGAGAAGAGGACCAGAGGAGGAACCTAGCTCAAAGGCTTACCCAGGAATTCCGCTACGGAAATTCCAACCGTGGGAAAAATATAGGTTCTACTTCTGCTCCTTACTGCAAATATTGCAAGAAGAAGCATTCAGGAAAATGCTCCACCTACTGCAACTTCTGCAAGATACCAGGACACAAGGAAGAAGATTGTAGGAAGAAACCTAGTAATGGAGTATGCTTCAACTGTAGAGAAAAAAGGGCACATAAAGCCACACTATCCGAAACTAGCTCCAGCCATGAATAACAAGACTACTAAAAATGCTAGGGCATTTGTTCTGACGACAGAAGAAGCCAAGATGATTCCGGACGTGATTGTCGGAACGTTTTTAGTTAATGATGTTTTTGCTAAAGTATTATTTGACTCTGGTGCAAACCAAAGTTTTATTAATACTTCGTTTTGCAAACTTCCCAATCAACCATTAACTAAACTCCCACAAGGATGTCTAGTAGAAACCGCAAATGGGGAAACCATTAAGATTACCGAAATCTTGCAGGGAGCAAGAATAGAATTTTTAAATCAAAAATTTATTGCAAACCTTTATCCAATGAAACTGACAGGATTTGATGTTGTTTTAGGAATGGATTGGTTAATAGCCAATAAATCCAGTATCCTATGTGATCAAAAGTCAATCCAAGTGAATTCACCAAATGGTGAAAAGATCACAATTAAAGGAGATAAGCCATCTAAATCTACGGAATTCATCTCTGTGATGAAAACAACAAGTTGTGTAAGAAAAGGATCCCTAGTATATTTGATTTCCATAATCATTAACACTAAAGGAAAAGAACTAAAACATATTCCCGTAGTATCTCAGTTTTCAGATGTGTTTCCCGAAGAGCTACCAGGACTACCCCCAGACAGGGAGGTTGAATTAAGAATCCATCTACTACCAGGAACAGCACCAATCGCCAAAGCCCCTTACCATTTGGCACCCGCAGAAATGCAAGAACTGAAGAAGCAGTTAGACGAATTGTTGGAGAAAGGATTCATACAGCCAAGCTCATCGCCATGGGGAGCACCAATATTGTTTGTCAAAAAGAAAGACGGATCGATGCGTATGTGCATTGATTACCGTGAATTGAACAAAGTCACGATTAAGAATCGGTACCCATTACCGAGGATCGATGATCTATTTGATCAATTGCATGGAGCTCGATTAAAGGTACAGGAAGAGGACATTCCCAAGACCGCTTTTAGAACAAGGTATGGCCATTATGAATTTACTGCCATGCCATTTGGTTTAACCAATGCCCCAGCTGCATTTATGGACATGATGAACCGAATATGTAAGCCATATTTGGATAAATTCATAATTGTCTTTATAGATGATATTCTCATTTACTCTAAGAGTAAAGAGGAACATGCAGCGCATCTGCATGCACTTCTAAGTTTATTGAGAAAAGAAAAGCTTTATGCAAAGTTTTCGAAGTGTGAATTTTGGTTAGAGGAAGTACAGTTTCTTGGGCATGTAGTCAATCATGAAGTAATTCATGTGGATCCTACAAAGACTGAGGCAATTACCAAATGGAAAACCCCTGAGTCACCAACCGAGGTTAGAAGTTTCTTAGGATTGGCCGGTTATTATAGAAGGTTTATCCGAGATTTTTCTAGGATAGCCATTCCCTTAACTAAGCTAACCTGTAAATCTGTTAAGTTTGAATGGGGACCAAAACAAGAAGAGGCCTTTAGAATTCTTAAGCAAAGATTAACCAATGCACCCATATTAGCATTACCAGAAGGAACTGAAGACTTTGTAGTCTATTGTGACGCTTCTAAGTTAGGTTATGGATGTATGTTGATGCAACGTCAAAAGTTTATAGCTTATGCTTCCAGACAACTTAAGAATCATGAAGAAAATTATTCAACCCATGATTTAGAATTAGGATCCATAATTTTTGCCCTTAAGATTTGGAGACATTACCTTTACGGTAGTAAGTTTACCATTTTCACATACCATAAGAGTTTAAGGTATGTCTTCGGGCAAAAGGAGTTAAACATGAGACAAAGACGCTGGATGGAAATTCTTAGTGATTAGTATCATGCAGGAAGGATAATGTAGTAGCTGATGCTTTAAGTCGAAAGTATCATGAAAAGCCAAAAAGAGTACGTTCTCTTAAATTAAATCTACAAGTAGATTTAAATGAACAGATTAGAAAGGCAAAAGAATCAGTAATCAAGGACGATACTGAGAAATTGAAAGGAATGATTAAGGAACTAGAACAAGGAATAGATGGAATTTGGAGATTCCATAAGAAAAGAATGTGGATACTTAAATTAGGAAACCTACGCCACCGTATATTAGAAGAAGCCCATAAGTCTAAGTATACGATGCATCCTGGAAATGATAAGATGTATCAGGATTTAAGAAAGAATTTCTGGTGGATAGGAATGAAGAAAGATATAGCAGCTTATGTTTCTAAATGTCTAACTTGGTTGCAAGTTAAAGCTGAACATCAGAAACCGTCAGGTTTGTTGTGACATATGTGCTTGTGATATCATCGTACAGACTCTGAACAATTCAATATTAATAAAACAATGTATTTTGATCCCAATGTTTTTTATTATGTTTGACATTATGCACGTTTTGATTTTTGATCGATTTTAAACTCTATATCATTTTCTGGAAAGTTATACGCAAACTAATGCATAAATGTAATTAGTTTAACGTGAAAAATACTCTGGAACATCAACATGAGCTTAACATACCTTAAATAACCTTTACATAACTTAGAAATAAGTTTTAAAGGGTTTGGTATGGCAAAAACAAGTTTATTCGCTCAGAGGGACTATTTGCATCAACTTGCAAAAGTCTCCCGTTTCGTAAGGAAACGTACAGTCCGGAACTTGATCATAAGCTAAACATACCATAAATAACCTAAACATAGCATAGAAATAAGCTTTGAGTGGTTCGGTGTGCGAAAACATGCTTATTTAGGGACTAAAAGTGTCAAAAACGGTGCAAGTTTGCATTTTCGCGCATATCTTACGTTCTGACCACATCTGGACATCCAAAATTTTTGTACACACTAAAATATTTTTATTTTAGTGATCGGCATGCAAAAATATCATTCGTCGCTTAATTTGGTTCGTTTTCGCGCCCGTTTGAGTTTCGTCGTAATTTAACGAATAACGTGACCGTACGACCAAACAAACCGAAATCTGAGAGTTTTCCGAGCATATTTTGAGTCCTCTAAACTTTAATGACCTAGTAGAGCCTTGAAAATGGCTTAACGGGGGTCAAAAGTGCCTGAAATGAGCTTAATTCATGTGCAGGGACCAATTATGCAGATCTGCCAAACTTGTCTACACGAGTCGCGTAAGCCCAGTCAATAGCTTACGCGGGCCGCGTAAAAAGGCCCAGCGACAGATTTCAATTTTTAGCAAACTGTTTGATGTTTAGGGGCTGTTTATGCAAAATTCTTGGTGTGTTAACCAAGTTAACACCTCTCCAAGGCTTATAATCTGCTTGTAACAATTGTATGGCCATGATTTCTTGCTTGGAGGCTACACAAACAAGTGTCATAATCTTGTTCATCATGCTCTAGTATAAATAGCAAGGCCATTCACTTGTTTCAATTGCTCATTTCCTCTCAATCTCTCCTCTAATCTGATTTGGAGCTTCCACAAGTGTTGGAACTTCCTCTTTGGTTTTCTTGTCTTCTTTCTTCAAGCATTGGACTCTTGTGAGTATTCTTTCATGCTTGTTCTTTATGTTAGTGCAGAAAGTCAAACAGTTTGGCCAACAGTTTCACTTTCGGTTTTGACCATCAATTGGTCAAGTCAAAGTTCAATTGAACTTTGCAACGTGATTGTAATCACGATGGTTATAATCCTTAGTGATTATACCTACTGATTACCACGTTAACTAGGTGTAGTGACGAGTCAAAGTTTCGGTCAAAATGCGTTTTAGCACGCATTTTGCAACGAAGCTACTTTTAGGTATCAAAACACTTTGTTTTGATACCAAATCAGTTTTATAAGTTAGTTAAACATGTTTTGACATGTTTAACTCGTCACTATTAGTTTAGTGCTTGTTTAGGGTCGTAAGTTAAGCGGTCTAGACAACCGCTTAGACATTCGAACCTGACCCATTTGGTCGATCATAGGGAATAACCTCTGAGGTTATACCTTATGATCACATAGGATTGGTTAGTCATTTGTTAGTTAGCTTATATGCCCATAGCAAATGACCAAAATGCCCTTTTGAAGCATAAATCCGTATTTTGCATATGTGATCAACTTTTTGACATATAACCTGATTTATTAACATGTTTAGGCATAATTGGGCATGTAAGACTTGACATAACACATAGTTAACCATCCGAACATAGTTTTACGCAAACGACGCCTTATAGTAGCTTATACTACCATAATGGGTCGAAACGGGTCAAAAGCACTTAGGTAGACTTCCAAATCAGAATGTTAGCTCTATTAAATCATACCATATGAGTTGAGTTACTCATTTGATTTACAGAACATCATTCTATCCTATCTCTCGATTTAGGATCCGATTATTAACATAGTTACCTATACTAGGTGCCTTGTTGATTCCGTGATACTTGGAGCTTAATTTGGTCTTATTCTCAAGACTAATAAGCAATCCAAATGAGTACATAGTTCCCCTCTTTTACCGCTTTCAAATATTTTGGGGTGAAACACTTGTGCATACATGTTACTTTCATGCTTTCTTTGCTTTTATGACATAATCATGCTAGTTTCATCTAGTACACATATAGTACATGTTTTCAATCATGTTTTGCTATGTATGTTTACTTAGCATGCTAGCACATTGATTTCATAAACACCTTTGCTATGTATGTTTACTTAACATGCTAGCACATTGATTTCGTAAACAATTTTTGCTATGTATGTTTTACTTAGCATGCTAGCACATTGATTTCATGAACATTTCTACTATGTATGTTTACTTAGCATACTTAGTACATGGTTTTCACATGCTACATTGGTTATGACATTTGGTATGTTTAATCGGAACATTAATACATTCATTAACATTAGCTACGCCGCTCGGTAGTATGTAATGGTACCATAGGAATTGACAACTCCCGTTTCCGACTTCCAAGGTTTGTTTGGAAGTTGAGAATGACAGAATCCGATATACATAACTTAGATGAACCTTTAATTTGTTTAACGGTTTGTCGCCACAGTCGCAAGGCTTGAATGTATGCGAATAAACAATACTGCATAAATGTTTGTAATCATAAAGCATTGTTTTCTGCAAAACATAATATTTGATTTAAACTTGGGTTTATTCAAAAGCATTGCTTTGTACATTTTCCTACGGAGTTGAGTAACTACTAGTTATTCACCGTACATAACATTGATTATCACATTAACATTTTCACGTAGTTAGGTAGATACTTTCTACTTGCTATGCATTACATTTGTTTATACATGATACATTTCACACATAACATTGTACATGGTTTATACATAAACATTTTAACATTAAACAAGACATTTTGGTTGGTTATTGATAAGTGACTTATGTAACGGGGCTATGTGTTATATGATAAAAGCATGGTGGATACGCCGCTGGTACATCCTATATATAAGTGTTTTTATTGTAGTATACATTGTTGCGTTGTCTAAGCCACTTGACAAAGACATGAAACATTTTTCACAAGGACACAACATTTTTATACAAAGTAAATATTTTATATAAATTCACTTTTACTTGGATATTCATTTAACCATGCATATTTCTTTCATATCATTTGATTTTCATATCGATTTTCACATGATTTCATAAAAGAAAACATTTTACAAGGTTCATGACTACTTTTTGTTAAACCCTTCTTTAAACTACAAGTCATGAATCTTGCATAAACAAAACCTATGTATCTCACAGGCATTTTTATGCTGACGTACCTATTTTCGCATGTGTTTCAGGTGCTAATGCATGATGATGTTTGTGCTACACTTAGGCGGACTTGGGCCTTAGTGACTTAAAAGACAATTATTATGTTATGTTTTATTTAAATTCCAAGACAATGTAAACTTTAATTCTAATAATAAAAAACTTTAATTACCATGGTTGTTGAAACAATAATTCTGTCGCATCACTCCCCGACGTTTCCGCCGCGGTTTGTTGTTTTAACGCGGTCGGGGTGTGACAGAAGAGTTGGTATCAGAGCCAATGGTTATAGGGAATTAGGTTATTAGTAATGCTTTGACCTATACTATAACTTTCTAGGACCCTAACACAAGTTTTCTTGTGTTTAGATCTTAAAACAATACACGTCACCTATCCTTAGGTGATTACCAAAACATGAACACAAATTTCCAAAATGATTTTGAAATCAATCATCTATCCTTAGATGATTTCTTTTGGCCATGTGCCTTCCAAATTTTCAAAATCTCGTCAAAGTTTGGCTCTAAATAATGTGAACACATGCAAACTGGAAGAGTGAATGCCTGTACCCTGAGTTTTTTGTCTAAGGCTAGAGTGTTCGTACAAATCCGCAGTATTGGACCAGTCACTCTTACCTGGGAACTCTTGGGGTGAGTGTTCACTTATAGGCGAGCGTGTCTTCAGCGATACATTATTATGACCTATTTACTTTGATTTGTCACTGTGTGTCGTTTGCTTGCTTTGTGGTAATAAACAAATGACCACCATCTTTAAATTTCGTTGATTTTTATGGCATCTCATTTTCATCACATCATCTCACTCGTTTTCTCTCATGTTTCCTCTTTTAGAATGCCTCCTCGACGTAACGTTCAACAACCTGATGCCAAACTGGCAGCTATTATAGCACAGCAGATGGCTGCTATGCTACCTGATCTCATCACTCAAATAAACCAAGCCAACAATAACAATAATGCACCTGCTCCATGCAATTTCAAAAGTTTTAACTCGGCTAAACCGCTCAAGTTTAGTGGTTCTGAAGGAGCAACTGGGCTCCTACAGTGGTTTGAGAGTCTTGAGAGCACCTTTCGCCATGTTCAGTGTCCTAACAATCGTAAGGTCGAGTTTGCTTTAAGTGTATTCCAAAAGAGGGCTCTCACCTGGTGGAATGGGGTAATGAGAGATCGAGGTGCTGATGTTGCTTTGGGTCAAACATGGGAGGAACTTAGAGCTCTCATGATGAGAGAATTTTGTCCTCGACACGAGAAGAGGGCACTTGAAAATGAGTTCCATGACCTGAAACAAGATAGTGGTGAACACCGTGCGTACACTTACAGATACGAGGAGTTAAGCTTGCTCTGTCCTACAATGGTCACGCCTTTGGATAAGGCTATTGAGAAGTACATAGACGGTTTGCCAGATCCTGTTCAGGATATTGTCACTGGCAGTAACCCTACAACTGTCCGACAAGCCATTGAGCTAGCTGCAACCCTTACTGAATCGCAAGTCAAAAAGGGTAAACTCCACAGAAAGGGTGACAAGAAACAGAAACAGTCTGTTAGCACCATTGAGAAAAAGGGCAAGAAGGCTGCTGAGTCTTCAAAGAAATCGAGGAAGCGAAAGGCTTCCAAGAATTTCGCTGTGGTGGCACAACAGGCTGCTCCTAATCAGCCTGCACAACCTGCTGCCAAGAGGCAGTATGCTGGGAATGCACCCTTGTGCAACAGATGTAATAGCCACCATCAGCCACAAGTGCAATGCCGTATCTACACGAACTGTGGTAAATCTGGTCATCTTGCGAATATCTTCCGTTTTGCTCCGAACCAAAACCAGGCGGTACAAAACCATGCACAAAACCCTGCCCAGAATCCTGCACGACCTCACTATCCTCCGGGTTCATGTTTCAACTGTGGGGATCTGACCCACTATAGGAACAACTGCCCGAGGTTGGCAAACGCAAATCAGGCACCGGCTCGTGGTAGAGCTTTCAATCTGAATGCAAATGAGGCACGCGCAGATAACGAAGTGGTGAACGGTACGTTCCTTGTTAACAACCATCCTGCTTCTGTTCTATTTGATTCGTTTGCTGATAAGAGTTTTGTGTCCTTAGCATTTAAGCCTTTGCTTTCGATGACTAGAACAAAACTAGGAAAGCCCTTGACTGTAGAAGTAGCTAGTGGTGAACCAGTTGTTCTCGACTCTGTTCTTCGAAATTTCCAGTTAAACCTTAATAACCATCTTTTCCCTATTGACCTCACACCGATGCAACTCGAGAGCTTCGATGTAATAGTAGGAATGGATTGGTTATCCAAGTACCATGCTGAAGTGGTATGCTTTGAGAAGTTGGTCCGTATACCGCTTTCGACTAGTGAGATCTTAGAAGTTCGTGGGGAGAAACCTGTTAGTAGCCTTAAACTTATGTCTTGCACCCAAGCCTAAAAATACCTACGAAAGAAATATGTTTCTTTCTTGGCACATGTCGTAGAGGAGAAAGGCAAAGGTAAGACTATCCAAGATATCCCAGTTGTTCGGGATTATCCTGAGGTATTTCCTGAAGAATTACCTGGTTTACCCCCTGTGCGCCAAGTTGAGTTTCGCATTGATCTTATGCCTGGCGCAAATCCCATTGCTAAATCACCTTACCGTCTTGTACCGTCTGAGATGCAAGAGTTGTCTAAGCAGCTTCAAGAACTTTCTGACAAAGGATTCATCCATCCGAGTTTTTCGCCCTGGGGTGCTCCTGTCCTATTTGTGAAAAAGAAAGATGGATCTTTTAGAATGTGTATCGATTATCGTGAGCTTAACAAGCTTACCATCAAGAATCGATATCCCCTACCTCGCATTGGTGATCTCTTTGATCAGCTACAGGGTGCTACTTGCTTTTCAAAGATTAATCTACGTTCTGGGTATCATCAACTTCGAGTGACCGAAGAAGATATTCCCAAAACAGCTTTCCGTACACGTTATGGTCATTATGAATTCACTGTTATGCCTTTCGGTCTAACAAATGCTCCTGCTGTTTTTATGGACTTGATGAATAGGGTTTGTAAGCCTTATTTGGACAAGTTCATCATTGTATTCATTGATGACATTCTGATCTATTCTAAGACAGGAGCTGATCATGAGCAACATCTCCGTGTTACAATGGAGCTCCTAAAGAAAGAACAGCTTTTCGCCAAATTCTCCAAGTGCGAATTCTGGCTTAAGGAAGTTCAATTTTTTGGGACACATCATCAACGAACAAGGTATACATGTAGATCCCGCCAAAATCAGTGCGATTAAGGATTGGGATACACCTACTACTCCTACCGAGGTTCGTTCATTTCTTGGTCTCGCCGGTTATTATCGCCGTTTCATTGAAAACTTCTCTAAGATTGCGGTTCCTCTCACTGCTTTAACTCAGAAGAATAAACCTTTTGAGTGGGGACCCAAACAGGAAGAGGCTTTTCAGACCTTGAAACAGAAACTCTGTGATGCACCTATTCTATCTTTGCCCGAGGATAACGACGATTTTGTTGTGTATTGTGATGCATCTAACTTAGGCCTTGGCTGCGTTCTTATGCAAAGAAACAAAGTCATAGCTTATGCATCAAGACAACTGAAGGTGCACGAGAAAAACTACACGACTCATGATCTTGAGTTGGGTGCTGTAGTTTTCGCTCTCAAAATCTGGAGACACTACCTATACGGTACAAAGTGCGTTGTTTTCACTTACCACAAGAGTCTCCAGCATATTTTCAATTAGAAAGAACTCAACTTGAGGCAACGACGTTGGGTTGAGCTTCTAAACGACTACGATTGCGAAATTCGCTACCATCCTGGTAAGGCGAATGTCGTGGCTGACACATTGAGTCATAAGGAACGTGTCAAGCTTCACTGTGTTCAGGTTCGATCTGACATTCAAACCCGCATTTCTCAGGCTCAACATACTTGTGTTACACAAGGCTTGATGGGTAAAGAATTACCGTGTCATACTAAGCCTGAGCTTAAACTGAGAGACCTTGGGATATTCTATTTCATGGGCCATTTGTGGGTCCCAAGTATAGATAATCTTCGCACCTTGCTTATGGATGAAGCTCATAAGTCTCGTTATTCTATTCATCCTGGTGCAGACAAAATGTATAAGGATCTTTGAACCCAATACTGGTGGCCGGGTATGAAGAAAGACATTTTTTTATATGTTTCCAAATGCCTTATATGTCTTAAGGTTAAGGCAGAACATCAACATCCCTCTGGATTATTGGAGCAACCAGAGATACCAGTTTGGAAATTGGAAAACATTGCTATAGATCTCATTACCAAGCTGCCACGCACTAAAAGAGGTCATGATGCCATTTGGGTTGTTATTGATCATCTTACAAATTCAGCACATTTCTTGCCAATCCGTGAGGATCTATCTGCTGACAAGCTTGCCAAGATATATGTTGATGAGATTGTATCTCGACATGGTGTTCCTTTGAACATTATATCTGATAGAGATGCTCGATTCTCGTCTCGCTTTTGGAGAACCATGCAATCTGCCATGGGAACCCAACTTAATTTGAGCACAGCATATCATCCACAGACGGATGGTCAATCTGAGAGAACAATCCAGACATTGGAGGATATGGTTAGAGCTTGTGTGATTGATTTTGGTGGTAGTTGGGATTCGCATCTACCGTTGATCGAATTCTCCTACAACAATAGTTATCACTCTAGCATCAACATGGCTCCTTTCGAAGCTTTATACGGTCGAAAATGTCGTTCACCGGTCTGCTCGAATGAGATAGGTGAAGCTCAGCTTACTTGACCTAAACTCATTCTAGAGACTACAGATAAGGTCAAGAAGATTCGTGATAACCTACAGACAGCTAGAAGCCGTCAAAAGAGTTACGCGGATCGACGACGCAAGCCCTCGGAATTTCAAGTCGGTGATCACGTCCTACTCAAAGTGTCCCCTTGGAAAGGTGTGATTACATTTGGAAAGAAAGGAAAACTTGCACCACGCTATGTTGTACCATTCAAGATCGTTGAAAGAATCGGAAAAGTAGCCTACAGACTAGAGCTACCTCCTGAACTTGGAAATGTTCATCCAACTTTTCATGTGTCCAATCTCAAAAAGTGTTGTCACACCCCGACCACGTGGAACATACAAAACGTGGCGGAAACATCGGGGAGTGTTGTAACAGAATTAATGTTTCACAACCATGGAAATTAAAGTTTCGTTTTATTGATTAAAAGTGTTACGATGTCTAAACAAACATGGAAATACAACATAATTAACTAGTCTGCATCTTTTATTGTCACTAAGGCCCATGTCCGCCTAAGTGTATCTTGATCATCTTATGCAACAGCTCCTGAAAAACACATGTGAAAATATGGTACGTCAGCATAAAAATGCCGGTGAGATACATAGGTTTTGTGAAAATAGGTTTCATGACTTATGTTTGAGAAAATGTTTAGTCATGAACCTTGTTATTTGCTTTGTTTTGTAAATCATTTGAAAAACAATAAGATCAGATGATATGTATAAATAATGTATGGTTAAAGGAATAACCAAGTAAAATGAGTTTGTATAAGATAAGTTGCTTGTAAAATAATGTATTGTGAAAAGTATGTTATTTGTATAAAATGTTATATGTATCAAACTGAAATGATTCAAATAATGCTACGATATGTAATACCATACAAACACTTATATATAGGAAGTACCAGCGGCGTATCCACCATGTTTGTATCATATTACACACGCATCGTTACTTAATCACCTAATCAAACCAAACCAACAATGTAAATTGTCCATGTATAAATGAATTTGTCAAATGTATTGAATAATATGTCAAAATGCATGATCAATGTAAATCATGTAATGTGTAACCTAAATGATATGTATGGCTAGTGAAAACGCATCAACTAAACCATAGGTGAAATGCACAAAAACAAAGTATTGAAGTAAAACTTGGTTTAAATCAACGTTATGTTTTGTGTAAATGCATGATCAATGTAAATCATGTAATGTGTAAATGCATGATCAATGTAAATCATGTAATGTGTAAATGCATGATCAATGTAAATCATGTAATGTGTAAATGCATGATCAATGTAAATCATGTAATGTGTAAATGCATGATCAATGTAAATCATGTAATGTGTAACCAAACTGATCTGTATGGCTAGTGATAAATATCACTAAACCATATGCACAAGAACATAGTATTGAAGTAAAACTGTGTTTAAATCAATATTATGTCTTGCGTAAATGCATACTATACTGAATATGAACATTTATGCGGTGTTTTATAATGCATACATCCAAGCCTTGCGACTGAGGCGATAAACCCTTAAACCACTTAAAGGATTATCTGTGCTTATGAATATCGAATTCGGTCATTCCTTTCTGTCCCCTTTCCCTGGGATGTCCGGAACGGGAGTTGTCAATTCCTATGGTACAACTACCTACTAACGAACGACGTAGCTAATGTTAATGAATGTATTGTCCCATTTAAACAAACCAAATGTCATACCAAAATGTAAGCATGTGATGAAATGAATCTGTACTAAGTATGCAACAAATGAACATACATAGCATGTGATGTGATGTGATGTGATGTGATGTAAAACAATGTACTAAGTAATGCACACTATGGGCACACCTAGCATAAAATGTCATGTAAAACAATGTACTAAGTAATGCACACTATGGGCACACCTAGCATAAAAACAATGAAATCATGTACTATAATGTACTAACAAACATAGCAGATATATGATGTGAAAACATGGAAAGCATGAAAGTAACAAGTAGGCACATGTGTTCCACCCCAAAACGTTTGGAAAACAGTAAAAGAGGGGTCTATGTACTCACTTGAGATTGCTCAGTAGTCCTTGAGTAACAACCAAACAATGCTAGAGATCACGGAAATCAAACGGCACCTAATATAGGTAACTATGTTAATTAACCGGACCTAAATCGGAAGACTGGGTAGCATTAGGGTTTGTAAACCAAATGAGTGTAGGAACTCATATGATATGGTTTAACAAAGCCTACATGCTAAATGAAACTTAACCTAAGTCTTATCGACCCATTACGACCCGTTTAGGTAGCTTATGCTACTTTAACGCGTCGTTCGCGTGAAACGCGTTCGGACCGCCTAACTAGTCCTATGACAAGTGTTATATGCCTAAACATGTTACATAATCAGTTATGTGACAAAGGTTTAGGTTACATATGCTTAATTACCAATTATACATGAAAAGGGTATTCTGGTAATTTACCTAAGGCATATAAACTACCTATCATACAACTACTTAAACGATGTGACCATAGGGTATAACCTCGGAAGGTTATTCCCTACCTACTATGGTCACCTAATGTATTTGGTCGGATCCTAATGATCGACCAAATGGGTCGGGTTCGAGGTATAAGCGATTTATCAGATCGCTTACCCTACGACCCTAGACAACGTGGTAATCAGTGGGCATAGTCCCAAGGGACTATGACCAACGTGATTACACTCACGTTGCGATGTTCAAACGAACTTCGCATTGACCATTACTGGTCAACGCTGAAAGTCAAACAAAGTTTGACTTTCTGACTCGAAAAGCAGTAAAATAAGGAAAAGAACGAAAGAATACTTACGAAGGGTCCCCGAATGCTAAACTCGATTCAAAAATCTCAGGTATGAAACAAATGTTTCAACTTAGAGTTTCTCAAATCAAGTTTCTAGTGATTTTAGCAATGGGGGGTATGGGGTATTTATAGGAATACCCGAACCGTTAAGATCGTTTCATGGAAAACGTGCCTTAATCCCATCCGTACATGTGTTGCAAAGTTATGGTGTTTAGGTGTTTAAATTCCATCCATACATGTGTTGCAAAGTTATGGTGTTTAGGTGTTTAAATTCCATCCTTATCCGCTGACTAAGCAAGTTTAGAATGTGTGGTTGTGAATTAAACAACGGCTAATACATCGAATCTGGTCCCGAATGCGAAAAACGAACCAAATGACGCGACGAATGGATTTTTCTTATGGCGAACACTAAAATAAAATATTTTAGTGCTTACATAAATTTTTGGATGTCCGGATGTATTCAGAACGTAAGTTATGCGCGAAAATACAAACTTGTGCACTTTTTGACACTTTTAGTCCCTGAATGACCCAAAAGTTTATTTTAGCATACCGAACACCTCAAAGCCTATTTCTAAGCTATGTGAAGGATATTTATGGTATGTTTAACTTATGGTCATGCTCCGGAATGTCTGTTACAGTTCAAATTGGCATACTTTCGCAGTTTGTCAACTTTAGTCCCTGTAAGCGATTTAACTTGTTTTTGCCATACCAATGCCTTCAAAACTTATTTCTAAGTTATGTAAAGGTTATTTAAGATATGTTAAGCCAATGTCACTATTCCGGAGTGTTTGTTGCATTAAACTGGTTATATTTACGCATCGGTGCGCGTATAACCTTCCAGAAAGCGATTTAGAGTTTGAAATTGAACAAGAATTGATATGTGCAAATGATACACATATTTTTACAAATACCAAGTATGAAATACAATATTTCATTGCTACAGTATTTGTG
Organism: Helianthus tuberosus; assembly: GCA_030545235.1. Taxonomy (NCBI): domain Eukaryota; kingdom Viridiplantae; phylum Streptophyta; class Magnoliopsida; order Asterales; family Asteraceae; genus Helianthus; species Helianthus tuberosus. Next base: position 170,436,760 of record CM060369.1, read on the forward strand.
TGATGGCCGTGGAGGCACAGGTGTTACAGTCTCCCCTACTTTAGGAAATTTCGTCCCGAAATTTATTTAGAGGAAACTTGTGAGAGCTTGAAAACATGAAGTTGAAAAGATCGAACAACATTGGTTAGGGTTCTGAACTTCTAGTAACTTTAATAACATTATGCTTGCAATGTAAGAGGGATACTTATATACAAGTATATGAAGCGTCATTGGTGCGTCCACCGTACCTCCATTACATCGTTCTCATTTTGTTATTATTGTTACTATCGGTTCTTACACATAATAAACCTTACTGGGTTTCTATGCACTAAATTTCATAATTATGTAGGCCTCCATAATTAGACAATTCCTTGAACAGTTCACACAGTCTATTTTATAATGCGTAGGGTAAAACCAAATGAACAATCCTGTGATGAGTGTGACTAGACCACCGTAGAGTCCTTTTACTTAAATCATTAAATGATCTAAATAGACTATCAAGGAGTCTGTCCAGCTACATCACTAGATGTCATTCTTTAACCAGATTGCGAATCAATCTTTTAACTAGACCACTAAAAAGGGTCTCTTATGAATCATGGAGTAGTACTATAAAATCCATGGGTCTTAACTATTACATAGAAGCCCATTAAGGAATTAAGGTAGTACCTTTTGACTATCCTGCTACGAATCCCTCATATGAAGATATGAAAGATCCTGCGAGGATTTGGATAACGAATTATCCAGAGTATAAAAACACAAAATACTTAAATGAAAACTCAAGATGCATAAACACATAGTCATATAACCACAAAGATTGTTTGTTAATTTGTCTTGTTACTTGCGTACATGCATTTAAAGCACACTAGGAATCCATTCAACGGATTTCATTTGGTACTTTAAACGTTATCAAGAATCTAACTATAAAGATAGAAAGATTTTTGAAGAGGAAATTCGATTTCGATTATAAAGAATCGAAATGTTCGAATTAAGGTACAAAAGGAATCCAATTTAAGGACTCTGATTTGAACGATGATCATCCACAAGGATCTAATTGTAAAGATAAAAAGATCCCATATGAATTTTAGAAGTTGAAGATGTTTTGAAACCTTGCACTGGATGTGCTTAGGTCAAAACATGATGTAAAATGCTTATGAAGTTGAGATGCTAGATATGTCAAGGCGACATATGAAGCAGAATTTGAAGATTATGTAAATGTGTGAGGAAAATATTTTTGAAAACTATGCATGGGGTTCCTTTAAGAAAAATGTGTTTAACGTTTTTGAAACCTTATATATAATATTTTTGAAATCATAAAGTAGGTGTATTAGATAGATATATTTACAAAAATGTTTTAGAATCATGAGAGATAAATTTTGAAATTATGTATAAGGTTTTTGAAAGACATGAATGATGCTTTTCGAAATCATGCACTTGATAAGAAAATGTATTGTGTTAATATTGTCTTCAGACTATATGAAATATTTTGAAATTAGAAAGGTTGGTTTTGATAACATGGCCAATGTTTTTTGAAATAACATAGACAATGCATCTAGAAAAATTGTTTTCAAACTATATGAAATGTTTTGAGATCATGAAGATTGTTTTGAAATACTTGTACTGTGTATGTTGAAAAATCATAACGTAATGGGTATGCGATTTTGAAAATACCCTTAGTTATCTAACCAAGGATTCAAAGGCACAGATGTGCAGAAGCATGATTACTCATAATGTCACTTTATTTTCTGTACTTCGTATCTTAGAATGAAACGAGTACTTAAAATTTTCGAAGGAATCATGAGCGATCATTTGAAAGAGAGAATCACTATAGTAGTTTGTAAGGAATATAGTTCCTTGATGTAGGTATCATAGGAAAAGTCATACACGCATGTAATTATACTTGTATATCAGAATTGTGAACAACAACTTTTATTTATGAACAAGACATATTGTTTCACAATACATGAGAACAAAAGAAACAAAGGCATAAGACAGCAATATCCTTTGTTCAGCCGAATGCTCATCCAAGGGTTGGATTTGCATTAGCAAGCTTTGGGCAGTTGTGGCGGAAGTGACCAATCTCTCCGCAGTTGAAACATGAACCCAGTGGGAATTTCGCAGCGTTCCCTTGAACCGGAGCTTGAACCTGAGCAGCCTGATTTTGTCCCAAACGACAAACTTTGGCTAAATGCCCAAGTTTACCACACGTCGTGCATTGCCAGCAAACTTGTTGTAACGCGTGATGACCGTTGCAGTGTGCACAATGAGGTGCAGTACCGGCATATGCTTTCTTTGCAGGTGGCTGAGCTGGTAGGTTGGGAATGGCTCGACCATTGTGAGCGACCACGGCGAAGTTTTGAGGAGCCTTTCGCTTCTTTGACTTCTTAGGCGATCGTTCATCCATGGTCTTTGATTCCCCGATTGGTTTCTTGGCTGGTGGTGCTGTCACTTGACTAGGTCCTGCCTGTCTTGGTGACTCTTGAGTGGCTTCATCCTGGAGACGATACATGGCAGTAGCTAATTCAACAGTCTTCAGGACTACTTCGCCTATTCGCTGAGCGAATTTGGCAGTCTGCTTGGATATCTGGGCGTCATCGTGATGAAGAGACATTCTAGAAGAAAGTGGAAGACATAGGAAGAAACGAGTGAAAGGTTTATTGGATAATCAATACAGAATGGTAACGAATGAAAATTGTGATCATTTGTTTGTTACCTAAGGCAAACAAATGAGACGGTGACTAATCAAGGTAAACAGGTCTTATTAATGTATCACTGAAGACATGCTCGCCTATAAGTGAACACTCATCCCAAGAATTCCCAGGTAAGCACAACTGGTCTCGCGTCTGATGAGATGTATACGAAGTGCTTGCCTAGACAGAAAACCCAGAATACAGGCATTCACCCTTCCAGTTTGCACGTGTTCACATTATTTAAAACCCAAAACCTTGACGAGATTTTGAAATTCAAAGGGGTTCAAAACCATATAACAGAGAGTTCAAAACCTTATAACTGAGGGTTCAAAACCTAGTAATCAATCATCCTAGAACAGATGATTAGTTTTCAAAGCGGTTTTGAAATTTATGTTCTTGTTGTGGTCGTCGCCTAAGGATAGGTGACGGTATTGTTTTATGACTAAACGTAAGTAAACTCGCGTTAGGGTCCTAAGAAAGTTATAGACTAGGTCAAAGCATTACTAATAACCTAATTCCCTATAACCATTGGCTCTGATACCATCTTTTCTGTCACACCCCGACCACGTGGAACATACAAAACGTGGCGGAAACATCGTGGAGTGTTGTAACAGAATTAATGTTTCACAACCATGGAAATTAAAGTTTCGTTTTATTGATTAAAAGTGTTACGATGTCTAAACAAACATGGAAATACAACATAATTAACTAGTCTGCATCTTTTATTGTCACTAAGGCCCATGTCCGCCTAAGTGTATCTTGATCATCTTATGCAACAGCTCCTGAAAAACACATGTGAAAATATGGTACGTCAGCATAAAAATGCCGGTGAGATACATAGGTTTTGTGAAAATAGGTTTCATGACTTATGTTTGAGAAAATGTTTAGTCATGAACCTTGTTATTTGCTTTGTTTTGTAAATCATTTGAAAAACAATAAGATCAGATGATATGTATAAATAATGTATGGTTAAAGGAATAACCAAGTAAAATGAGTTTGTATAAGATAAGTTGCTTGTAAAATAATGTATTGTGAAAAGTATGTTATTTGTATAAAATGTTATATGTATCAAACTGAAATGATTCAAATAATGCTACGATATGTAATACCATACAAACACTTATATATAGGAAGTACCAGCGGCGTATCCACCATGTTTGTATCATATTACACACGCATCGTTACTTAATCACCTAATCAAACCAAACCAACAATGTAAATTGTCCATGTATAAATGAATTTGTCAAATGTATTGAATAATATGTCAAAATGCATGATCAATGTAAATCATGTAATGTGTAACCTAAATGATATGTATGGCTAGTGAAAACGCATCAACTAAACCATAGGTGAAATGCACAAAAACAAAGTATTGAAGTAAAACTTGGTTTAAATCAACGTTATGTTTTGTGTAAATGCATGATCAATGTAAATCATGTAATGTGTAAATGCATGATCAATGTAAATCATGTAATGTGTAAATGCATGATCAATGTAAATCATGTAATGTGTAAATGCATGATCAATGTAAATCATGTAATGTGTAAATGCATGATCAATGTAAATCATGTAATGTGTAACCAAACTGATCTGTATGGCTAGTGATAAATATCACTAAACCATATGCACAAGAACATAGTATTGAAGTAAAACTGTGTTTAAATCAATATTATGTCTTGCGTAAATGCATACTATACTGAATATGAACATTTATGCGGTGTTTTATAATGCATACATCCAAGCCTTGCGACTGAGGCGATAAACCCTTAAACCACTTAAAGGATTATCTGTGCTTATGAATATCGAATTCGGTCATTCCTTTCTGTCCCCTTTCCCTGGGATGTCCGGAACGGGAGTTGTCAATTCCTATGGTACCACTACCTACTAACGAACGGCGTAGCTAATGTTAATGAATGTATTGTCCCATTTAAACAAACCAAATGTCATACCAAAATGTAAGCATGTGATGAAATGAATCTGTACTAAGTATGCAACAAATGAACATACATAGCATGTGATGTGATGTGATGTGATGTAAAACAATGTACTAAGTAATGCACACTATGGGCACACCTAGCATAAAATGTCATGTAAAACAATGTACTAAGTAATGCACACTATGGGCACACCTAACATAAAAACAATGAAATCATGTACTATAATGTACTAACAAACATAGCAGATATATGATGTGAAAACATGGAAAGCATGAAAGTAACAAGTAGGCACATGTGTTCCACCCCAAAACGTTTGGAAAACAGTAAAAGAGGGGTCTATGTACTCACTTGAGATTGCTCAGTAGTCCTTGAGTAACAACCAAACAATGCTAGAGATCACGGAAATCAAACGACACCTAATATAGGTAACTATGTTAATTAACCGGACCTAAATCGGAAGACTGGGTAGCATTAGGGTTTGTAAACCAAATGAGTGTAGGAACTCATATGATATGGTTTAACAAAGCCTACATGCTAAATGAAACTTAACCTAAGTCTTATCGACCCATTACGACCCGTTTAGGTAGCTTATGCTACTTTAACGCGTCGTTCGCGTGAAACGCGTTCGGACCGCCTAACTAGTCCTATGACAAGTGTTATATGCCTAAACATGTTACATAATCAGTTATGTGACAAAGGTTTAGGTTACATATGCTTAATTACCAATTATACATGAAAAGGGTATTCTGGTAATTTACCTAAGGCATATAAACTACCTATCATACAACTACTTAAACGATGTGACCATAGGGTATAACCTCGGAAGGTTATTCCCTACCTACTATGGTCACCTAATGTATTTGGTCGGATCCTAATGATCGACCAAATGGGTCGGGTTCGAGGTATAAGCGATTTATCAGATCGCTTACCCTACGACCCTAGACAACGTGGTAATCAGTGGGCATAGTCCCAAGGGACTATGACCAACGTGATTACACTCACGTTGCGATGTTCAAACGAACTTCGCATTGACCATTACTGGTCAACGCTGAAAGTCAAACAAAGTTTGACTTTCTGACTCGAAAAGCAGTAAAATAAGGAAAAGAACGAAAGAATACTTACGAAGGGTCCCCGAATGCTAAACTCGATTCAAAAATCTCAGGTATGAAACAAATGTTTCAACTTAGAGTTTCTCAAATCAAGTTTCTAGTGATTTTAGCAATGGGGGGTATGGGGTATTTATAGGAATACCCGAACCGTTAAGATCGTTTCATGGAAAACGTGCCTTAATCCCATCCGTACATGTGTTGCAAAGTTATGGTGTTTAGGTGTTTAAATTCCATCCATACATGTGTTGCAAAGTTATGGTGTTTAGGTGTTTAAATTCCATCCTTATCCGCTGACTAAGCAAGTTTAGAATGTGTGGTTGTGAATTAAACAACGGCTAATACATCGAATCTGGTCCCGAATGCGAAAAACGAACCAAATGACGCGACGAATGGATTTTTCTTATGGCGAACACTAAAATAAAATATTTTAGTGCTTACATAAATTTTTGGATGTCCGGATGTATTCAGAACGTAAGTTATGCGCGAAAATGCAAACTTGTGCACTTTTTGACACTTTTAGTCCCTGAATGACCCAAAAGTTTATTTTAGCATACCGAACACCTCAAAGCCTATTTCTAAGCTATGTGAAGGATATTTATGGTATGTTTAACTTATGGTCATGCTCCGGAATGTCTGTTACAGTTCAAATTGGCATACTTTCGCAGTTTGTCAACTTTAGTCCCTGTAAGCGATTTAACTTGTTTTTGCCATACCAATGCCTTCAAAACTTATTTCTAAGTTATGTAAAGGTTATTTAAGATATGTTAAGCCAATGTCACTATTCCGGAGTGTTTGTTGCACTAAACTGGTTATATTTACGCCTCGGTGCGCGTATAACCTTCCAGAAAGCGATTTAGAGTTTGAAATTGAACAAGAATTGATATGTGCAAATGATACACATATTTTTACAAATACCAAGTATGAAATACAATATTTCATTGCTACAGTATTTGTGTGATGGCCGTGGAGGCACAGGTGTTACAAGTGTTTAGCTGCTGAGAACCTCCACATACCACTTGATGAAATTCGTGTGATAACACGATGCACTTCTTTGAGAAACCTGTGGAAATCATGGACCGTGAGGTCAAAAAGCTCAAACACAAGTGCATACCTATTGTCAAAGTTCGCTGGGAATCTAAATATGGCCCATAGTTTACTTGGGAACGTGAAGATCATATGAAAGCGAAATATCCACATCTATTCTCACAAGTTTCCTCTAAATAAATTTCGGGACGAAATTTCCTAAAGTAGGGGAGACTGTGACATCTGTGCTTGTGATATCATCGTACAGACTCTGAACAATTCAATATCAATAAAACAATGTATTTTGATACCAATGTTTGTTATTATGTTTGACAATATGCATGTTTTGATTTTTGATCGATTTTAAACTCTATATCGTTTTCTGGAAAGTTATACGCAAACTAATGCGTAAACGTAATCAGTTTAACACGAAAAACACTCTGGAACAGCAACATAAGCTTAACATACCTTAAATAAACTTTACATAACTTAGAAATAAGTTTTAAAGGGTTTGGTATGGCAAAAACAAGTTTATTCGCTCACAGGGACTATTTCCGTCAACTTGCAAAAGTCTGCCGTTTCGTTAGGCAACGTACAGTCCGGAACTTGATCATAAGCTAAACATACCATAAATAACCTAAACATAGCTTAGAAATAAGCTTTGAGTGGTTCGGTGTGCGAAAACATTCTTATTTGAGCCTACAGGGACTAAAAGTGTCAAAAACGGTGTAAGTTTGCATTTTCGCGCATATCATACGTTCTGACCATATCTGGACATCCAAAATTTTTGTACACACTAAAATATTTTTATTTTAGTGATCGGCATGCAAAAATATCATCCGTCGCTTAATTTGGTTCGTTTTCGCGTCCGCTTGAGTTTCGTCGTAATTTAACGAATAACGTGACCGTACGACCAAACGAACCGACATCCGAGAGTTTTCCGAGCATATTTTGAGTCGTCTAAACTTTAATGACCTAGTAGAGCCTTGAAAATGGCTTAACGGGGGTCAAAAGTGCCTGAAATGAGCTTAATTCATGTGCAGGGACCAATTATGCAGATCTGCCAAACTTGTCTACACGAGCCGCGTAAGCCCAGTCTATAGCTTACGCGGGCCGCGTAAAAAGGCCCAGTGAAAGAATTCAGTTTTTAGCAAACTGTTTGATGTTTAGGGGCTGTTTATGCAAAATTCTTGGTGTGTTAACCAAGTTAACACCTCTCCAAGGCTTATAATCTGCTTGTAACAATTGTATGGCCATGATTTCTTGCTTGGAGGCTACACAAAAAAGTGTCATGATCTTGTTCATCATGCGCTAGTATAAATAGCAAGGCCATTCACTTGTTTCAATTGCTCATTTCCGCTCAATCTCTCCTCTAATCTGATTTGGAGCTTCCACAAGTGTTGGGAACTTCCTCTTTGGTTTTCTTGTCTTCTTTCTTCAAGCATTGGACTCTTGTGAGTATTCTTTCATGCTTGTTCTTTATGTTAGTGTAGAAAGTCAAACAATTTGGCCAACAGTTTGACTTTCGATTTTGACCATCAATTGGTCAAGTCAAAGTTCAATTGAACTTTGCAACGTGATTGTAATCACGATGGTTATAATCCTTAGTGATTATACCTACTGATTACCACGTTAACTAGGTGTAGTGACGAGTCATAGTTTCGGTCAAAATGCGTTTTAGCACGCATTTTGCAACGAAGCTACTTTTAGGTATCAAAACACTTTTTTTTGATACCAAATCAGTTTTATAAGTTAGTTAAACATGTTTTGAGATGTTTAACTCGTCACTATTAGTTTAGTGCTTGTTTAGGGTCGTAAGTTAAGCGGTCTAGACAACCGCTTAGACTTTCGAACCCGACCCATTTGGTTGATCATAGGGAATAACCTCTGAGGTTATACCTTATGATCACATAGGATTGGTTAGTCATTTGTTAGTTAGCTTATATGCCCATAGGAAATGACCAAAATGCCCTTTTGAAGCATAAATTCGTATTTTGCATATGTGATCAACTTTTTGACATATAACCTGATTTAGTAACATGTTTAGGCATAATTGGGCATGTAAGACTTGACATAACACATAGTTAACCATCCGAACATAGTTTTACGCAAACGACGCCTTATAGTAGCTTATACTACCATAATGGGTCGAAACGGGTCAAAAGCACTTAGGTAGACTTCCAAATCAGAATGTTAGCTCTATTAAATCATACCATATGAGTTCAGTTACTCATTTGATTTATAGAACATCATTCTATCCTATCTCCCGATTTAGGATCCGATTATTAACATAGTTACCTATACTAGGTGCCTTGTTGATTCCGTGATACTTGGAGCTTAATTTGGTCTTATTCTCAAGACTAATAAGCAATCCCAAGTGAGTACATAGTTCCCCTCTTTTACCGCTTTCAAATATTTTGGGGTGAAACACTTGTGCATACATGTTACTTTCATGCTTTCTTTGCTTTTATGACATAATCATGCTAGTTTCATCTAGTACACATATAGTACATATTTTCAATCATGTTTTGCTATGTAACTTTACTTAGCATACAAGCACATTGATTTCATAAACACCTTTGCTATGTATGTTTACTTAACATGCTAGCACATTGATTTCATAAACAATTTTTGCAATGTATGTTTTACTTAGCATGCTAGCACATTGATTTCATGAACATTTCTACTATGTATGTTTACTTAGCATACTTAGTACATGGTTTTCACATGCTACATTGGTTATGACATTTGGTATGTTTAATCGGAACAGTAATACATTCATTAACATTAGCTACGCCGCTCGGTAGTATGTAATGGTACCATAGGAATTGACAACTCCCGTTTCCGACTTCCTAGGTTTGTTTGGAAGTTGGGAATGACAGAATCAGATATACATAACTTAGATGAACCTTTAATTTGTTTAAAGGTTTGTCGCCACAGTCGCAAGGCTTGAATGTATGCGAATAAACAATACTGCATAAATGTTTGTAATCATAAAGCATTGTTTTCTGCAAAACATAATATTGATTTAAACTTGGGTTTATTCAAAAGCATTGCTTTGTACATTTTCCTACAGGGTTGAGTAACTACTAGTTATTCACCGTACATAACATTGATTATCACATTAACATTTTCACGTAGTTAGGTAGATACTTTCTACTTGCTATGCATTACATTTGTTTATACATGATACATTTCACACATAACATTGTACATGGTTTATACATAAACATTTTAACATTAAACAAGACATTTTGGTTGGTTATTAATAAGTGACTTATGTAACGGGGCTATGTGTTATATGATAAAAGCATGGTGGATACACCGCTGGTACATCCTATATATAAGTGCTTTTATTGTAGTATACATTGTTGCGTTATCTAAGCCACTTGACAAAGACATGAAACATTTTTCACAAGGACACAACATTTTCATACAAAGTAAACATTTTATACAAATTCACTTTTGTAAATCCCGTGAGGATCTTTCAATGATATCAAACAATTACCTGTGTAAGTGCGGAAGTCAAACGCAAGTGGATTCAAGAACAAATATAATCGAAACACTAAAAGCAATTAAAACAAACCAAGATATCTTGCATTCACTAATTGAAGGTGACGGATACAAGACACACAATGGGTTTCGGCTGGCCTCTCTTGTTCACAACTAACTGATCAACCTCAACTAAATGGTTGAGGTTTGCTTAAATACTAAAACACATGGACTCCTAAACTAGGCCCATTCGAAAACCAGCCAAACTATCCCAACCCATACATATCGACCCAAAACATATATTTAACTATTACAAAATCAACCCTTTAACTATGTAATCCTTCATGTATAAACCTTCAGGTTCCAACAATCTCCCCCTAGGTTTATGCATGGAGGATCTTGAGACTTCAACTTTCACGATCACCACCTAATCGATCCTTGAGCCCACCAAAACCTCTTGTGAAAATATGAATGGCTGAAACAACAGCAGCAGTCCATCCTTTTGCAATCTCTTCATACTTTTCAGTAGCTCTACTTTGATTTCGAGCCAACACCTCCAGGTCTTCAAGAGCAAGATTCAGCACATCAACTTGATCAACCAATCGAAAATTCACATCATCATCACAAACAAACACTGCCTGTCCTAGACGCTCATCATAAGCCCAGAAATGTAAGGACTTCAAAGCACCTTTTGGAATCTTTTTCACCAACGGAATCATCTTTTCTTTATCAGTTACAGGCCAGTGCACAATCTTCATACGCTTGTTTGTGTATGGATCTCTAATGCCTTTAACTGGTTTAACAAAGGATTCTTCCGTGCGCATCGAAGGAAAGTTACGAAGAACTTCCCTCTTCAATCTCTCGAAAAACACATATCCAGGACCTCCAGGCTTATCATCTACATAAGGTGCTTTAGACAAATTTGTCAAATCAACCTTAGTGAAAGACTGAAACTGGCCTGGATGTTTGTACCACTCGACAGGACCAACTTTTCTCTTTATCCACCATCTTTTGCGATCATGATCAAATCCCCAACTAACCACACCAGAACGATTTCCAACTTTATCATAGAGAGTTTCACCAACATCCATTAAATGATGAGTTGCATGAGCATCATCATCATCTGGATTTAGATTCTTGTTCTTCAAAATTACAAACTCCCTTTTCTTTTTAATTCTTTCAGCCTTCTCTTTGTCTGCCGCTGGATCAGTAACTCTTTTGAAGTATTGTTCCATAGCAGCACTTCTTTCAGCATCATCCTTATCGAAAGCTTTTCTTCTGTTTTCAACGTCAGTCGGATCAGAAAACTCTTGTCCAAACTTCTTTTCCAACTTTCCACGTAAATCATAAACCATATTGAACAACAAACTAATATCTCCTTGAAGCTGTTCAATCTGTTGATCTTTCTTCACTATAGTATCTTCAAGTTGGATAATCTTGGCATCTTTGTGAATTGAATCTTGCTCAAGCACAACCAGTCATTTCTTCATCTCCCTCATGCTAATAAACTCATCATCATCACTTGAGTCATCATCAAATGGCATCCTCAATGGTTCTTCAGGTCTCTTACCACTTGAACTGCTAGGTAAGTCATGAACAACTCTAGAAGGACCTGCAGATTCAGAAATACCAAGTAGCATAGTATCAACAACAGAATCAGTATCAACAGTTGTAAGTTGAACATCAGCAGTGGTGGTATCCACATCATTTCTTTGAGTGTCAGCATCAAACTCAAAGATATCTTCAGTAGTTGTGGTGGTATTAGTGACACTTTTCTCAAAATCGAAGTCATACAAACCATCATCATCTTCAGCAATATTCATGGATTGATCTTTGTTTTGCTCAACATACATTCCGAGTCGAGGATCCCTCCTTTTCCGCTTCAATGGCAGGGAATCAGGATCCTTTGGGTTCTCACTAGGCTCTTCACTTGATACTGAAAGATCAGAAGGAGGATTTCCCATCTTATCAGTTACAGACTTTAACAGCAAAGCCAAATTTTCAGCAGAAATCACAGGTGGAATAGCAGAAACAGCAATATCAGCTTCAGCTTCAGGAGGAAGCTCTTCATCATCTCCTGAATCACACATAATCTCTATGCCTTCATCGTCAGAGTTGATTGTTAAAATCTCTGTCTCAGGCTCATCTTCAATCGCCCTTTGAATGTCATGTTCTTCAGCAACTATAGCATTAGCAGGTGCATTGATTGGCGCATCATTCACTGGAACAGGTTGTACTATTACTGAATTAGCAGCTACATCTTCAGTCTCTGCAAATTGACCAAATTTCTCTAACGGAATTAAACCTTCAAATTTCTTTTCAGTACCCTTCTTTGGAGTGAGAGCACCAAAACAAGCTGGACCCATGGGCTTCAACTCCAATGTGTTTCCAGATCTCTCCAACTCTGGATAGCAAGCATTAAAAATCATTTGCAAGAACCTTGGATACATAAGAAACTTGTCCTTTCTGACTCCAAACACATTTCTCTTCATCGCTTCCAAAATATACTTTGAATAGTTGAAAGGCTCGTTCGTTATCACACAAACAAGAGCAGCAGACTGTGTGATATTTAATTGATCTGTACCTCCTTTATTTTCTGTCATACACAACATGAACATGTGCACTAAAAGACGCCAATAAGGATGCACAAACTTCTTGACCAAAGGCGGGTCAATGGTACGATGTCTGAAGCTTCCTTCTGTCTGTTCTTCTTTTTCAGTATCTCCAAAAGACAACGGTTATTTTGGAATAGACACACCTGCATCTGAAAAATCACTTGACAAAATATTAAATGATTTAAACAATTCAGCATAATCATATAACCAATCTGGTCCAACTCTAGCATCCGTAGCATTTTCTTCAAGCCATTCAATGTTGCACGACTCGACGACCTTTTTAGTTACTTTGTTGTATACCCTATAGGCAGAGCCTTTTGCATATCCAACAAAGAAACATTCGTCCCCTTTGACCTCAAACTTTCCATTAGAGTCCATAAGTAATAATACACATGGACATCCAAAGATACGAAAGTGTGAAACCGAAGGTTTACGTCCTTCCAGAATCTCATAAGGAGTTTTCATATGATGTTTGTTTACTAAAGCATGATTCTGGACGTAACAAGCCGTGCTAACTGCCTCAGCCCAAAAGAAACTAGGAAGCTTCGAGTCAGCCAGCATAGTTCGTGCAGCCTCAATAAGAGTACGATTTCTTCTTTCAGCTACTCCATTCTGTTGAGGAGTTCGTGGTGCACTATACTGACGATCAATTCCTTTTTCAGTGCAAAATGTGTCCAAAGTTACGTTCTTGAATTCTGTCCCATTGTCAGATCGAATAACCTTCACTTTGGTGCTCGCTTGATTTTCTGCCAGAGTGATGAATTGTTTCACTAAGACTGCAGTTTCATTCTTGTGGCTGAGAAAATACACCCAGGTGTAACGTGAATAATCATCAACGATTATGAGACAATAAGCTTTCTTGCCAATACTCAACACATTCACTGGACCAAAAAGATCCATGTGAAGTAATTCGAGCACAGCTTTCGTTGAGAGTGCAGGTTTAGACTTATGAGGTTTTCGATGAGCTTTTCCTTTCGCACAACCAACACATTTTTCAACCAACATGAAATCTTTGATTGGAAGATCACGGACTAGTTGACCTTTAGCCAGTCGGTTCAGATTCTTCATATTCACATGCCCAAGGCGACGATGACACAGTAGACCATCATGTTCTGAAATTTTTGACAATAGGCAAGTAACTTCTTCACACGGTTTCTTGTTCATATCAATCACATAAGCGTTTCCTCGTCTCTCTGCTGACATTAAGAACCAATCTTCTGGAATGACAATCCCAGGTTTAAGTACATAACATCCTTTCTTTGTAAAGTGAACTGAATTTCCTCGATCACAAATCTGAGAGATGCTCAACAGATTGTGTTTTAGTTTTGGAACATAGTTAACATTCTCGAAGCTTAAAACACCATTTCTTACTGTTCCTTTCAATGTGATCCTTCCTGATTCTCTTCCCGCAAATGAGACATATCCACCATTAAATTCTTTGACATTTATCAGTTGGGATAAGTCTCCCGTCATGTGCCTGGAACAGCCACTATCCATGTACCAGAGGCGCACGGTAGTCCTCCACAGCTGTTCCTGCACGATTAGCGGGATTAGTTAGATTTAGGAACCCAGCCCATAGTGGATCTGGGTTTTCCTTGTGCATCAATGTAAGTCACTCTCTGCCACACTAAATTGTCTTTATTTAAAAACTTCGAAGGATTTTCAATGGTAGAATTTCGATCAAATGTATGAGAGGGATTGGATTGCGTGGCCTTAGCTTTAGGTTTCCAATGCTTGTTTGACCATTGAGAATTGTAGTTACTAAAATCTTTATATTGATTTTTTCAAAAATCATTTTGTTGATTTTGTTTTTTACGTTTGGCTGCATTCCAATCTTGATCAGAAGGTTTAGTCTTGCGATAGTTGTTTTTCATTGTCTTAGACTTTTCAGTCGTCATAGACTCTGAACAACGATATCGGTTAGACTTGACCTTCTGATTTTGTACAAACTTCTTCTTGAACTGGGCACTTGGGAGTTGAACACAGTTTCTAGCAATGTGTCCAGCAATTCCACAATTAAAACATGTTTGTCGTTTCATTATGTGAGTATTCTGAAAATTTTGATACTTTAATGAAGAATCTTAGTTTGGTTTTGAATGATTGGACGTTTTGGTTTTCCTAATATGTTTTGCTTGTGGCTGTTCTGAGCATGTTAGTGTCTGCTGATTAGAATTTACACATTCATGTAATGTTGATGAACAATTTGACACCCTTTCTTTACCGTGATCATCATTTGAAATTGATGTTTTAATTTCAAAAACATTTTCTGATGACTCTTTATTTAACTCAAACCCTTTTTCTTCTTTACCAGATTCAGTTTCAATATTTGAACATGCAGAAGTCTCATCAATATGCATTTCATCAACACATTTATCATGTGAAACTAATTCAGGTTCAATTTCCACTACAGTTTCCAATGGGATCCCACTAGATTCAACATTAGGGATGCCCACTAAGACAGATTCAGAAGAAGAATCACAAAACTCTTGATTTTCTTGTGAAGAAGTTTCAGTGGTTTCACTGAATGTGTCCTGAGGGACCTCACCTGTAACACTGTCATCAACCAAAGGGTTAGAAACATTACATTTACAATCATTAACTGAAGAAAATTCATCACCAGACTTATTGTTTTAAGTTTCACCACAAACATTATCAGTTTTGCCCAAAACATCAGGCTCACTAGACGAAACATAAGCACAAAACGACGCAAACAAAGACCGACCAAAAGCAATATCAGATTCAGTTTGTTCAAAATAATTTTCAGAAATATTAGTATGAACAACTGGTTCACTCCCAAGAACATCTTCACATTTTACTTCAGATACTTTATCTGCACATGAAGACGAAGTGTTAGGATCAATTGAGCCTTTAGAAACAAAATTTATTGGAGCAGACTTCTGTTTCTCAATTGGTCTGTCATTAAATGATGACTTATTGTTTTTGGGACCATAAGTCATTTTACTTTCATTCATCATCTCCTCCTCAGTCATGGGTAAATAAGTATAATTGTCATTATAGGGAGGAGGAGCCTGATTAAAACCCAAACCACGCCCTTTCTTTTCCTTGTATGCGAGCTGTTGATCACACAAGTTTTTGACTAATTTGCTGGAAGAATCAAATTTCTTAATATTAAGCTCATTTATTTGATATCTATCTCTGATATCTTCCAGTTCCTTAGTCACAGTGCACAGTTTCTCCTGAACATATAAGAGTTGATTTGATTTCACACTTACATCATCCTTGAGTTTGACGATGTCTTTTCGCTGAGCTTCAATCTTTTCTTTATAAAGTTTTTCATTTTTTGATAAAGTAAAGTTTTTATTTTTTATATCTTGATAATCTTGAATTAGCTCAGCGTTGTGTATTCTATAAACTTCAACTCTTTCTCTACACCCAGGAGTATAGAAAGCAGAAAGTACCTCTTCTTTGGTGAGACCTTTGACTGGAGCTGAAAGAATCTGGGTCATGAGAGCCAAGTTTTCAGCTGATGCCTCCTCCTCTGGTACAGAAACTTGATCATTTGAGGTCATGAAAGCAATGTTGTTTGAAGCAGCTTGATTTTCTGGAGCTGAAATCTTCAGTCGCTTAATTTCCGAATTCCAATCAAAGTTGATGTCAGGCTGAACCACCAAGGCTTGAGCTAATCCTAGTGGTTGAGGACTTCCAGTAGCAGCATCATCCGTTATACTTGATGTGGTCACAAGAGCTCTCTCTCGATTAGGTGTTACGGGCTGGGCAGGAGTCTGTTCTCTATTAATCGGAGGCTTTGTGCAGTTTCGAGCATAGTGTCCTTCCTCATGACAGTTGTAACAGCGTAGTTTAAAAGGAACTGTAGATGCTCCTGTAAATGAAGCACCCCATTTGTTTTTACCAGTTCTTTTCATAAACCTTGTTGCCCTGAATGCAGCCATAGCCATCTGCCAAGTGATGTCCATTTCTTCAACATCATCAGGATGAATCTGATGTAAATCATCGCCACACCATTTAGGAGGGTCAATTTTTCCTACAACAAATGCATTCAAACAGTTTATAACAGAGGCTGCGATATCCAGATTTTCTTTAGACTGTTGCGTAAAGAAAGCAATCATCTCATTTTTCACAGTGGAAGCAGGAGCAGCAGTGGAAGCAGGAGCAGCGGAAGCAGAAGCAGCAGTAGAAAGTGATGAAGCAGCTTGTGTAGGAGACCCCGAGTAATAGACATTTGCTGAAGTAGGAGCAGCCTTAGCAGATGCCGCGTTGCTAAACATTTGAAATCCTCCTTGAGACAAGAGAGCAGCGTTGTTATTGTTTGACGAAGTAGGAGCAACAGAGAATCCCGCAGCTAGCATGCTGTTCTTATAGTTGGTTTCTCTTTGTTTATCATCTGGTTCACAGGGTTTGATATGAGAAATCATCTCTGACAAACTGCACCTAGCAAGATCCTTTGTTTTCTTGATCATTGCAACATGATGATCCCAGCTTTTTGGTAATGCATTCAAAAGTTGTCTATTTGTCGAAGCATTTGATGTATGAATTTCTTCCATCTGCATTTGAGTGACCAGTTTGACAAACCTCTGAAGTTGGTTATCAATAGTTTCTCCATAGATATGGTTGAAATTGTTGAAATTTTGTCTTAGCAAATTTCTTCGACTCTCCTTCATGTCCTCATTTCCTTCATAAACATCGATCAGAGATTCCCACAGTTCCTTGGCAGATTTACAGGTACGAAAACCAATAGCAATATCTGGACCCAATCCCATGGTCAAATAGGACAGTGCTCTTTCATCTTCTTCAATTATATTGAAATCATCTTCAGTATATTCACTTTTGAGTTTCTTTATTTTTACTCCTGGTTCAGTAGGACTATCTGTCATGATCTCCCTTGGACCTCTCAGAATACATCCCCAAATTTTAGAATCCTTGACCTTCACATGTTGTTCAAAACGCCATTTCCACTCAGGAAAATCATTTGCATCAGTCAACCTTGGAATGCGTGTAGTGGCTCCAACCTTTGAATCCAGTTCTTGTTGTTTGTTAAGGGCAGCCAAGTCAACATTATTTGCAGACATGATTAATTAATCAATTAATTATTTTAAGTCCAAAGATTCTGTTCACAGTTCAAAGTCCAAAGTCCAAGTTACGTTGCAAATTGTCGTTGCGAGTCGAGACCACGGTTGCGAGTCGAGACAATAATGAAGATGACTCGAGACCACAGATGGTTGCGAGTCGAGATCAAAAGCAGACAACTCGAGACCTCAGTTGGTTGCGAGTCGAGACTAGCAATTGATGACTCGAGACTAATTCTGATTTCGAGTCGAAACTGTGATGTTTACAAGTCGAGACAGCTGGTTGTAAGTCGAGACCAAATGTTGACAAGTCGAGATGGCTGGTTGCGAGTCGAGACCTGCAAAACAAATGTGAGATAAATCTGTTGACTCGTAATCCCTGATTTTCAGCACTTTTCAAAAATTCAAAGATATCGTAATCTTTGAATTTTCTTTGATCACCAAATCTCCGAGAAATCAGCAAACACAAATCTCTGAAATCACACAAACCACAATCAACACCAATTACGAAGACTATGCCAAGAACAGTTTTGATGATATGATTCTTAAAATCAAGAAACACACCACACCAAACTAAATCCCTGTAACACAAAACTGGTAAATAAGATCAGTAACCACATAAACATCTTGAATCCAAATGATATCAAAACCGAACCAAGATTTGGTTTCTTGGCTCTGATACCAATTGTAAATCCCGTGAGGATCTTTCAATGATATCAAACAATTACTTGTGTAAGTGCGGAAATCAAACACAAGTGGATTCAAGAACAAATATAATCGAAACACTAAAAGCAATTAAAACAAACCAAGATATCTTGCATTCACTGATTGAAGGTGACGAATACAAGACACACAATGGGTTTCGGCTGGCCTCTCTTGTTCGCAACTAACTGATCAACCTCAACTAAATTTTTGAGGTTTGCTTAAATACTAAAACACATGGACTCCTAAACTAGGCCCATTCGAAAACCAGCCAAACTATCCCAACCCTTACATATCGACCCAAAACATATATTTAACTATTACAAAATCAACCCTTTAACTATGTAATCCTTCATGTATAAACCTTCAGGTTCCAACAACTTTTACTTGGATATTCATTTAACCATGCATATTTCTTTCATATCATTTGATTTTCATATCGATTTTCACATGATTTCATAAAAGAAAACATTTTACAAGGTTCATGACTACTTTTTGTTAAACCCTTCTTTAAACTACAAGTCATGAATCTTGCAAAAACAAAACCTATGTATCTCACAGGCATTTTTATGCTGACGTACCTATTTTCGCATATGTTTCAGGTGCTAATGCATGATGATGCTTATGCTACACTTAGGCGGACTTGGGCCTTAGGGACTTAAAAGACAATTATTATGTTATGTTTTATTTAAATTCCAAGACAATGTAAACTTTAATTCTAATAATACAAAACTTTAATTACCATGGTTGTTGAAACAATAATTCTGTCGCATCACTCCCCGACGTTTCCGCTGCGGTTTGTTGTTTTAACGCAGTCGGGGTATGACATTTGTTGCAGCAATTAGAAATGCCAGTATGGAAATGGGAATTGATAACAATGGATTTTGTTACCAAATTACCCAAAACAAGAAAAGGTAATGATATAATCTGGGTAATTGTAGACTGGCTAACTAAGTCAACTCATTTCCTACCAATGAAGGAAACTTTCAGTATGGAACAATTAGCTAAGTTGTATGTAAATGAAATAGTTTCATTACATGGAATTCCTTTATCAATTGTTTCTGATAGAGATAGCCGTTTTACCTCTCATTTCTGGACAAGTTTCCAAAAAGCAATGGGAACCAAGTTGAATCTGAGCACAGCTTATCATCAACAAATGGATGGATAAAGCGAAAGGACAATTCAAACAATGGAAGATATGCTTAGAGATTGTGTAATTGATTTCAGAGGTAATTTGGACGATCACTTACCATTGATAGAATTTTCTTATAATAACAGCTATCATACCAGTATCAATGCTGCACCATTCGAAGCACTTTATGGACGAAAGTGCTGAACTCCAGTCTGTTGGGCAGAAATTGGAGAAAAGCAACTATCTGGACCAGAAATAGTACAAGAAACAACGGACAAGATTGTTCAAGTTAAGGAAAGACCAAAAGCAGCACGCGATCGACATAAAAGTTATGCTGATAACAGGCGAAAACCGTTAGAATTTCAAGTAGGAGATAAGGTGTTATTGAAAGTTTCTCCTTGGAAAGGAGTGGTAAGATTCATCAAAAGGGAAAAGCTAAGCCCCAGGTATATTGGACCTTTTGAAATTATTAGAAGAATAGGACCTGTAGCCTATCAGCTACAACTGCCAGAGGAAATGGCAGGAATACATGATGTATTTCATGTATCTAATCTCAAAAAATGCTTAACCGACGAATCATTGGTGGTACCTCTTAAGGATATCGAGGTAAATGAAAAGCTTAAGTTTGTAGAAAAGCCTCTACAGATTGAAGACAGAAAGGTCAAGAATCTTAAACACAAGAGATTAGTTCTGGTCAAAGTGAAATGGGATTCCAAAAGAGGACCAGAATACACTTGGGAGTTTGAACCAGAGATGCAAAGGAAATACCCGCACTTATTCCCGTAGACCTCGAGGACGAGCTCTAAAACAAGCTGGGGAGGATATAACAACCCTCCAAAATTATTTCCGACACCCCTAATATATTTAGAACATCCCTACACGCCTTAAAATACACCCCGTATACGAAAACCGAGCCCAAAATATGTTATATAATTAAAAATTAAATAAAATCAAGTTTTATGGCGGGCCGCGAAGACCTCCTCTTCGTCTAGCGTGGGGCGCGACAGATCAACCACTAGGCCGCACCCTGAGGTGCCACGTGGCACAACACGTGTGAAGGCTAGTGGTCTGAGTCGACTAAGCTAGGCCCTACTACCCCTATGTCACGGGCCGCGAAGGATTAACCTTCGGCTTACGCGGGCCGCGAGGAAGTACATGATCAGCCCTATAAATAGATGCAATCGGCCGTCAGTTGAAATCGTTCAGTCTTTCAATCTCTCTCTCAATTTCTCTATAGTAGGCACTATACCCGGGCATAATATTCCCCTAAATAACGAAGTTCTGCCTCGTTGTAAGTATCATAACCCCCGGTTACGTATTAGATACGCTGCCCAATTGATCTAGGGTTCCGTAACAGCTGTCGAGGTTCTGCCTGACGTAGTCATTGGAATTCTGTCTCGGGGAGGGTATTACTAATGTAAATATTGGGTTATTATACTAACGCGTGTGCATTGTGTAAGTAATAGATAATCACCAGGAAATCACAAAGGAAAACCCTAAGATAGCAATGTGAGTAATCTTATTTTTATGTAAACCTTTTTGTGAGTAATCCTCCTTTTTGCATACTGTTTTTACAAAACCTCAAATGTTTTACATTATATTAAACAGTGATTGAGTATTTGTATTCTACAATTATCATCGGTATGTTGGGGTTTTGTATACAAAATTTGTTCTACACTATAAGTAGTAACATGACCACAAGTCGGGTTGACAGTATCGTGGGTGGTAATTAAAGTAGATGGAAACAAATATAATTGCGAGATCGCCCTCAATACTGTAAAACAGTTTTACTTGTCTTGATTAAACTTGGATTCACTCACCAGTATTTCCCACTGACAAAATGTTTTTAAACACGTTTCGGGTAACAAAATGTGAAAGCCAAATAGAAGCCAGCTGGACAGCACTGAAGGCTTGGAAAAGTGGCTATAAAAGTTACCTAAAAAAAGAGATGTTTTATTTAAATAAAATAGGGTTTATCCCTATGAAAAATGTGTGTAATGGAAACTTGGGATTTTCCCATGTGTTTAATATTATAAAAGTGTGGTATTTTACTCTGATAAAATATTTCCTAACTGCGGTCCTGATGTAAATTCCGCTGTCAAACTGATAAACACCGATACCATTGAAACTGGCAGCGGCCGCCCGTTCCCGGGTAAACAGGGGACGGGGGTTGCGACATTCTTGACCCGATAACATACTCATTTAGCTGTAGGAGATCACGCATACTGAAAGAATATATCGGCTGAATGTTGCACCAAGTTGAAAGGGCTTGCCATATTGTCAGAATTTCAAGGATTTAAACAAACAAAATGTATATTTATTCACAACTCTCCACCAATCAGTACAAAAGAAATCAACCAGTCATCACAGATTGACTGGTGAAACAGAAATGAATCAAAAGATTAACAATGAACTAATAATCTTTAGTGAACCTCATGAATGAACGTGTGAGGGAGATGAGCAGGAACCAGTGTATCCGAGAAGGAGAATAAGGACCGTGCGTTGATCCCAATGCATCAACCCTTCTTTTATAAGAGAGCAAACCACAAACCCTTAGGCCCACATGAATAAAGCCTCCTTGGACCAGCCCAGCAGGAAGGAACGGAGCCCAAACAGTGTCGGACGAAACCTCATACAAAACACATAAAGGCAAGGATTAGAACATTTAAACTGAAATAATGATATATATATATATATATAAGGTATTTTAACACCCCCGCCCCTTAGTTTGAATGTTTAAATAGGTTTGTGAGACCTAAGTACTTACACATTTCGTCATGATGCCTTGGTAGCAGCCCTTTTGTAAACATGTCTGCAAGTTGGAACTCAGATTTTATACCAGCTGTTTTGATGATACCTGCAGCTATCTTTTCTCGCAGGAAGAATAAGTCAAGTTCAAAGTGTTTTGTTTTGTCATTAAACACCGGATTTGCAGCTATAGAAATGGCTGCACTATTGTCACATCTCAGGGTCACCGGAAGATCAACTTTAACTCCCAGTTCCCTCAAAATATTTATTAACCACAATATTTCACAAGAAGCACTTCACATGGATCTGTATTCTGCTTCAGCAATTGAGCGGGAAACCACGCTTTGTTTCTTGCTTTTCCAAGAAACTAAGGAGTTTCAAAGAAAGATACAGAACCCTTTGATAGACTTTATATTGTCGACACACTTAGCCCAGTCGGAATCAGCATAAGCAGTCAATTGAAATGAATCACTTTGTTTAAACATGATACCACAACCGGGAGCATCTTGTAAATATATCAGCAGTCTAAAGGCTATCTGAGAGTGTGCCTCGGTTGGTTTATGTATATACTAGGACAGATAGTGAACAGCGTAGGCGATGTCAGGACGAGTGTGAGATAGGTAAATAAGTTTACCTACAACTTTTTGATATTTAGTGACACTCACACCCTTTAATTCTTCATTTTTACTCAGTTTTGTTAAAATATAGTTTTGCTCCATGGGACAGTTGACTGGTTTACATCCGCTCATCCCATATTCGTTTAGAAGATCCATACAGTATTTTCTTTGAGAGAGACAAATTCCATCATCATTTTTAATGACCTCAATAACAAGAAAAACTTTAGTAAACCAAGATATTTGATTTGAAATTCCTTTTTTAATAGGGATTTGACTTTATCAATTTCAACAGGATTATTTCCAGTTAACACAATGTCATCCACATAGACCAATAAAGCAACCAACACAGAGTTATCAGATTTAATAAATATAGAGTGATCACACTTAGATTGAATAAAACCAATTTTAACAAGAACCTAAACAAGTTTTTCATTCCACACATGAGGGGCTTTTTTTAACCCATACAGGGACCTTTTTAGTTTACAAATTTTGTTTTCATTATCCACACTTAAACCATCAGGAAGAGACATGTAAAATTCTTCTTTTAGATTGCCATAAAGAAAAGCATTATTGACATCAAGTTGATAAATGGGCTAGTTATTTTGCACAGAGAGACTGGTGATGCATCTAACAGTGACCATTTTAACTACAGGAGAAAAAGTCTCCTCAAAATCTATGCCCTCAACTTGACTAAACCCTTTGGCAACTAGCCCAGCTTTAAATCTATCAATCTCACCATTTGATTTATATTTTACTTTGTAAACCCATTTGTAGCCAATAGGTTTCTTCCCTATAGGGAGATCAACTATGTCCCAAGTATCACACTACTATATAAGGCAAAAAGTTCATCATTCACAGCATCCAACCACCTTTTATCTTTACAGGCTTCTCTATAATTGAAAGGTTCAACAATTTTATTCAGATTTATAGCAAAACACATATTATCACTAGACAAATTTTCATAGCTAACAACTTTATCATAACTCTTTCTAGCATTACCAACAATAAAGTCATTAAACCTTTTAGGGGCAGAAACATGTCTAGAGGATTTTCTGAGATTAGGTTGGTTACTCTCAGGAAGGACTGATTCATCATTTGTACCACTAGACTCAACCCTCATAGACTCACTTTGAGACTCACTATGATGCTGAACATTAGCCATGTCATCTAAATTAAATGATTGCTGAGTATCAGCAACATCAACTGGCTCATTTGAGCTACTTTGAGACTCACTATGATGCTGAACATTAGCCATGTTTTCTAAATTAAATGATTGCTGAGAATCAGTATTCTCCTACTCTTCATCATCGGGATTTATATCACTTGAAAGTTCATAAACATTAAAAAAGTTTAAATGATTTAAAAGATTTGTTTTGTCCAGATCAGATTCAGAAAACAACTTGGTTTTAAAAGGAAAGACAGTTTCATAAAAACTGACATCTCTTGTAAGGAGAAAGTCCTTTGATCTAAACTCCAAACTTTGTATCTCTTTGTTAAATTTGAGTATCCCATAAAAACACATCTTTCAGCTCTTTCCTCAAGTTTATAAGTATTATTGAGAACAATAAAATAACATAGACATCCAAAAACTTTCAAGTGATCAAGAGAAGGTTTAAAACCATAAAGCAACTCATAAGGTGTTTTACCACCTAACATAGAAGAGGGAGTCCTGTTAATCAGATAGGCAGCAGTAAGAATACATTCAGACCAGAATCTTAAAGGCACACCAGATTGAAACAATAAAGCTCTTGTCACATTCAATAAATGCCTGTGTTTTCTTTCAACAATTCCATTTTGTTGAGGGGTGTAAGTGCAAGATGTTTGGTGAATTATACCATGAGTTTTAACAAAGTTTTCCATTTGAGAGTTTATGAATTCAGACCCAGTATCACTTCTAAAACTTCTGTTATTAGTTTCAAATTGTGTTTTGACTAAATCATAAAAGTTTTTAATGTTGTCAAACACTTCAGTTTAAGACTTCATTAGATAAACCCAAACTGACCAAGAATAGTCATCCACAATGGTGAGAAAGAATTTATAGCCATCCAAACTAGGTCGTTTATAAGGACCCCAAATATCTAGATGAACTAAGTCACCAACTCTTTTAGACTTATGATCACTTAAGGGAAAAGGTATTATGTGTTGTTTAGCTTTGTGACATGTGTCACAAGGTTCAGTTTGACTTGTTTCGTTTTTAAAGTTTAGAGCATGTAAGACTTGATCTGAGGGATGACCAAGTCTGGAATGCCAGAGCTTTGTTGTTTCAGCCTTGTTAAAACAAGCAAAAACAGGATTACTAGAATTACCACAGAAATAAAGACCATCCATTCGCCTACCAATCACCAAGTTTATCCTTAAGGACACATCCTGAATATAACAATTATGTTCATCAAACACTACTTTAAGCTTGTTATCCATAGCTAGTTTATGGACAGAAATAAGATTTACACAATATTCAAGGACAACAAACACATCTTTCAAAATCACATCGTCAGATAGTTTAAAACATCCTATTTGTTTAACTTTAGCATCAGTTCCATTAGGATGTTTGACAGAAATATCATATTCACACACATCTACCAAGTTAAACATGTTATCATTACTCATCACCATGTGCTGATTAGCAGCAGAATCAACAATCCACTTTAGTCTATTTTGATGGAAGAAACTAGAATTAAAACAATAAACGTTTTTATAAGATTCTAGAGATGAGAAGGCACTGTAACACTTACCACTCATGTTAGACTTGTGTAAGTCTTCCAACTTATTTTCATTCAGTAGACCTAGCAACTTGGAAAATTGATCAGCAGTTAAAGCATTCAAGGAGGTACTAACAGATTGGTCATTCACATTATTGGCAACAGAGTTATTAGCAGACACATTTGTTTTTGACCACTGAGTACTGTTTTGATTTGGTTTAGTTCTGTAATAAGAAGGATAACCATGAAGTTTAAAACATTTTTCAATCACATGACCAATCTTGTTGAAGTGAGTACATTTTAGGTTGGGATTAGGTCCTTTGTTAAAACGTTTTTTATTATCACTATATTGAGTTGCTTTTGCAACAAAACCAAAATTAGGAACTTTTGAGGATTTATTTGAATCTCTGTGTGATTCTTCTCTAGAAATGATGGAAAAGCAGTTTTAACAGTTGGTAAAGGATCCCTTGTTAATAAGTTTGTCCAAACAGGTTGATATACATCATCTAATCCCATCAGGAACTGCATAAGTTTGATCAGTTGACTGAATTCATTGTATTTAGTAGAAGCAGCACACGTACAAGAAGGTAACTGAACCATGGCATCAAATTGTTTCCACATAGTATTGAGTCTATGATAATATTCAGAAACACTAGTTCCATTTTGACTCTCTGAATTAATCTTTTGATATAACCCAAACACAACCGACCCATCAACCCTATCATAGGTGTCTTTTAAATCACTCCAAACTTCACTAGCAAGCCTAGAATAAACTTGGCCAACATATAGTTCATCAGAAACAGAATTAAGGATCCAAGTTAAAACAACCGAATTGCATCTATCCCATTGACTGGCTAGAATATCATCTTTAGTTGATTTGGTACAAGTACCATCAATAAACCCTAATTTATTCTTAGCCCTTAAAGCAAGTTTCATAGCATTCGACCAAACAACATAGTTTTCAGTTCCTTTTAGTTTGACATTGACAATAGTGAGACTACTAGAATCACTGGCATAGAGATATAACGGATCACTCGCATCCAATTTACTAATTAATGTAACAGAGGGTTCACCTTGGTCATCTTTATCAGTTATTTTAGCAAGTAGTCACAGTAAAAACAAGAAGTATGCACAACACAGAGACAACTAATAGCAACAGAGCAGGTAGTCAAAAAACAAACACAATAGCAGTCAATATATCAAAGAACAATTTAGGAACAAATAGATCAGAATAACACAAAAGAAAAGGTCAGAGATCGGTCATGGTAAAAAACAGCGAAGCCTGAACAGCGGTCCGATCAGAGGTTCGTCACTCAAGGGTACCTCTGTAGACAATATTCAGGGAGCTTTTGACAGAAAAAACAGTGATGCAACAAAGTGGATGTGACATATGTGCTTGTAATCATTGTAAACAATTCAGTTATTAATGAAATAAAGTTATTTGATCCCAATGTTTGTTTATTTTTGATGTTTTTCATGTTTTGACTTTTATTCGATTCTAAACTCTATATCGCCTTCTGGAGAATTATACGCAAACTGGTGCGTAAACGTGATCAGTTTAACACGAAAATACTCCGGAACATCAATTTATGCTTAACATACCTTAAATAACCTTTACATAACTTAGAAATAAGTTCTGAAGGCTTTGGTATGGCAAAATCAAGTCTATTCGCTTACAGGGACTAAATTAGACAAACTGCGTAAGTATGCCGATTTGAACTATAACGAACATTCCGGAACATGATCATAAGTTAAACACACCCTAAATACCCTTTACATAGCTTAGAAATAGGCTTTGAGGTGTTCGGTGTGCTAAAATAAACTTTATGCTCATTCAGGGACTAAAAGCGACAAAAAGTGCATAAGTTTGCATTTTCGCGCATAACTTACGTTCTGAATACATTCGGACATCCAAAAAGTTATGTAAGCATTAAAATATTTTATTTTAGTGTTTGACATAAGAAAAATCCATTCGTCGCGCAATTTGGATCGTTTTTCGCGTTCGTGCGCATTTCGTCGTAATTAACCGAACAACGCAATCGTACGACCAAACGAACTGACATCCGGGATATTTTTTAGCATATTTTAAGTTCCCTATGTTATAAAATCCTTGTGGAGCTTGAAAATGGCTTTGACGGGTGTTAAAAGTGCTGAAACGCGACAAAACAAGGTGCAGGGGCTAAACTGTAAATAAGTGAAAGTGGCTGGTCTGCAGGTCCCTTACGGACCGTATGGACCATAGCTTACGGTCCGTAAGCACTGCCCAGCTCATCAAAAACGTGCCAGCAGCTGGTTAACTCCCCTTTTGACTCACCATTCGATTTTGCCACCCTCAATTCTGCATTTGACACGACATGGGACACTAATCAACCTCTGAACACATCTTGAACAAGTGTTGGGCATGCATGAACCCTAATTTGAGTATAAATTGAGCCTTGGTCATGGGTTTCTAAGTGTTCATCACAAGTTCTACATGTACCAGCTGATTAGGAGCTCTTGGAGCCTTGTAATTTCGTCCACAATCATCCTAACACTTCCATCAACTGTTGGTACATCTTTTACTTCTTCCTTGTTCCTTGATTCTTTCAATTACTAGCATATTAGTGTGAATTTTGACTTTTGCATTGACTACGTAATCTGACCACTTCGGGTCTGTTTTAATCCGACCCGAAACATGCAATGTGATCACAATTAGTAGGATGAAGTCCCCCAAGATCACTCCAACTGATTTCCACGTTTGATGGGTCAAGTGACGATTATTCACAAAAGGACTAAAACCGTCATTTTCTCTAAACTTTAATAAACAAGCCTAAAACTATCCGGGTTATAATTTTCACTATATAATCAGTTTATACAAATAATTTGGCCTATCAAAACAGGTCCAAGTCATCATTTCAAATAAGATGGTCATTTTACGCAATTCGGGTCAAATGTTGACTTTCTGTTGACTTTTAAAATCTGACCCGTTTGACCTCATTAACATTTTGGTCTAAAGTCACAAAATGGTCAATATTATGTTTATTATAATCTCCCGAAATTATATCTATTGACAACACATTTTAACATATTATTTAACAAGTTTATATAAATACACCGAAAACGTCCTTTTCGCAAATAAACTCATCATAAGCATATTTGATCAACTTTTTGGCATATCAACTGATTATATAATGTTTTAAAATATGTTTTAACATATCAAATCATTTCTAAGCCGTTTTGACCATCCGAACCCGTATTTACGTAAATGATCCGTTAAAGTAGCCTTAACTACATTAACGAGTCATAACGGGTCAAACGCACATAATAACCTTTCCAACTCAGAATGTTAACTTATTAAACCATGTCACATGAGCCCCATACTCATTTGGTTTATAAGGTGTCTGCAATGGAAGGGCCGACCCCTATTTCGGCCCTTATACATGCTGCTACGATGGTAGCAGCGGGAATTTTTCTTGTAGCTCGACTTATGCCCCTTTCTATCTAAATCTTCCGATTTCAAGTCGCGATATTTACATAGTTAACCGTTTTTAGGACACGCTTGATTTCATGGACTCTTGACCTTGGTTTATCATCTTGAACAAGGACTTTATTGCAACCACAAGTGAGTACATAGACCCCTCTTTTACTGTTTTCAAACTGTTCTGGGGTGAAACACATGTGCCTACTTGTTATTTTCATGCTTTCCATGTTTTCATATCATACACTTGCTATGTTCATTAGTACACTATTAGTACAAAATTTCATTTTCTTTTGCTTTGTATGTTTACTTAGCATACTTAGCACATTGATTTACATTACATCTTCTTTTGCTATGTATGTTTACTTGGCATGATAGCACATTGTTTTACATTACATTTTCTGCTTTGTATGTTAACTTAGCATACTTAGTACATTACTTTCATTACATGTTCACATTTGGTATGACATTTGGTTTGTTCAATGGGTCTAAATTACATTCATTAACATTAGCTACGCCGCTCGGTAGTAAGTAATGGTACCATAGGACTTGAAAAATCCCGTTCCTAACATCCTAGGTTTGTTTGGGTGTAAGGAATGACTGAATCTGAAAACATTTTACTTTGATAACCTTTACTCTAAGGTTATCCTGCTGTCTCAAGGCTTGAATGTATGCGTTAACTTACCGCATAAGTGTTTGTATCAGTAAAGCATGTAATTATTCAGTTATTTTACAAAACATAGCTTTTGATTTATTCAAAATACTTTGTTTTGTACATTCTTACTTGTGGTTTAAGTAGTCTCATTTTACTTACCATACTTAACTTTTGTTTACACATTACATGGTTTATATTCAACTTGGGTTATACTATAACATTTGACTATTGGATTAAACATGGATATTTTACAATGTTGGTTGGTTTGAGTGACTTAAATAACGAGGCGTGTGTAATATGGTACAAGCATGGTGGATACGCCGCTGGTACTTCCTATATATAAGTACTTGTATGATATTACATATCGTAGCGTTATTTAAACCATTTCAGTTTAGACATGCTACATTTACAACGCATTTTCACTTAAACATTGTTTTACAAATAACTTGGTTTACACAAACCCTTTTTACTTGGTTATTCTTTTAACTATACATTATTCTTTTATATATACATATCATCTGATTTTGCTAACGTTTTTCAAATGATTTATAAAACAAAACAAGTAACAAGGTTCATGACTGAATTTTATTAAACATTTCTTTAAACTTAAGTCATGAATCCTATTTTCAATAAAACCTGTGTATCTCACAGGCATTTTTATGCTGGCGTACCTATTTTCACATGTGTTTTCAGGAGCTGTTGCTTAGGATGTTCGAGACGTACTAGGGGGGACCTGTGCCTTGGAAACTTAACATAAAGATAGACTTAGTTTAATTATGTTGTGTACTCTTTGGTTCTTGTTTTGAAACAATGTATTCCACCTTTGGTTGTTGGAATAAAATGTAATTTTAAATGCCATGGTTGTGAAACAATAATTCTGTTGCAACACTCCCCGACGTTTCCGCCACGATTTGATGTTTTACGTGGTAGGGGTGTGACAGAAGAGTTGGTATCAGAGCCAATGGTTATAGGGAATTAGGTTATTAGTAATGCTTTGACCTAGAATATAACCTTTCTAGGACCCCAACACAAGTTGTCTTGTGTTTAGATTTTAAAACATGCACTTCACCTATCCTTAGGTGATCACCAAAACGAGAACCCAATTTTCTAAAACGATTTTTGAAAATCAATCATCTGTTTTTTAAATGATTTATTATATGGTTTTGAACTCTTTGATTTTTCATAATGATTTTGAAAATTTACCATCCATTTTTGAATGATTCTTTTGGCCTTGTGCCTTCCAAGTTTTCAAAATCTCGTCAAAGTTTTGGGTTCTAAATAGTGTGAACACGTGCAAACTGTAAGAGTGAATGCTTGTACCCTGGGTTTTCTGTCTAAGGCTAGAGTGTTCGTACAAATCCACATAATCGGACCAGTCACTCTTACCTGGGAACTCTTGGGGTGTGTGTTCACTTATAGGCGAGCATGTCTTCGCGAAGCATTATTTTTGACCCATTTACTTTGATTAGTCACTGTGTGTCGTTTGTTTTCTTTGTGATACGGACATATGACCACCATCTTTGCTTTTGTCGATTTCTGTTTCATCTCATTCTTTTCATCTAACCTTCTCACTCATTTCCTCTCATGTTTCCTCTTTTTAGAATGCCTCCTCGACGCGAAAATCCGCTACCAAATGCCGAACTGGCAGAAATCATCGCGCAGCAAATGGCTGCTGCATTCCCAAATCTTATTGCTCAATTGAACCAAGCCAACAACAACAATAATGCTCCATGCAACTTCAAAAGCTTCAATTCAGAAAAACCGCTCAAGTTTAGTGGTTCTCAGGGAGCAACTGGGCTCCTACAGTGGATCGAGAGCATTGAGAATACGTTTCGTCACGTTCAGTATCCTGATAATCGCAAAGTCGAGTTTGCTTCCAGTGTGTTTCAGAAGAGGGCGCTTACATGGTGGAACGGGGTTATGAGAGACCGTGGTGCTGAGGTTGCTTTAGCACAAACATGGGCTGAACTTAGGGCGCTTATGATGAGAGAGTTTTGTCCTCGTCATGAACTGCGAGCTTTAGAAAGGGAATTTGATGACCTGAAGCAGGATAGTGGCGAGCACCGGGCGTATACTGATAGATATGAGGAGCTGAGTTTGTTATGCCCAACAATGGTTACCCCACCCGAGAAGGCTATCGAGAGGTATATCGATGGCCTACCTGACTCTGTACAAGACATCATTACTGGTAGTAACCCTACCACAGTCCGTCAGGCAATCGAGCTATCTGCGACATTGACTGAGTCGCAGGTTCGAAAAGGTAAGCTACATAGAAAAGGTGACAAGGGTAAGAAGCAGTCATCTGACAAAGAGGATAGCAAGAAAGGTAAAAACAAGAAGGGTAAGGATTCTGGTTCCTCGAAGGGTTCAAGGAAGCGTAAGGCTTCACAAAACTACGCCGTTACTACACAGGCAAAACAAGATGCACCAAATCAGCCTGCGCAACCACTCACCAAGAAACCCTATCTTAGCAATGCACCTTTGTGCAACAGATGTAACGGTCATCATCAACCGCACCTCCAGTGCCGTCAATGCACCAACTGTGGAAGACCTGGTCATCTTGCTGACACATGCCGCATTCCTGCCAATTAGAATCGGGCAGTTCAGAACCCGGCTCAACGAGTTGCTCTGCCTCTTGCTCAGCAACAAGGTCAAGCTGCACGACCTCACTACCCACCAGGTTCTTGTTATAACTGTGGGGATCTGACCCACTACCGTAATCAATGTCCAAGATTGGTGAATGCGAATCCAGCTCAGGCTCAGGCTCAGGCTCAAGGTCGAGTCTTCAACATGAATGCACAAGAGGCGCAAGCAGACAATGAAGTGGTTAACGGTACGTTCCTTGTTAATAATCAACCCGCATCTGTTCTTTTTAATTCTGGTGCCGATAAGAGTTTTGTGTCGTTATCCTTTGAGCCATTGCTTCGCGTGTCTAGAACGAAACTAGGTAAGCCTTTGACAGTAGAAGTTGCTAGTGGTGATCCCGTTGTTCTTGATTCTGTTCTTCGCAATTGCCAATTGAACCTTAACAACCATCTTTTTCCTATTGACCTCACGCCGATGCAACTTAGGAGCTTCGACATTATTGTGGGTATGGATTGGTTAGCCAAGCATCGCGCAGAGGTAGTTTGTTTTGAGAAGATCGTTCGTGTGCCGCTTTCGTCAGGTGAGATCCTACAGGTTCGTTGTGTGAAGCCTGCTAGTAGTCTCAAGCTCATGTCTTGTTTTCAAGCTCGAAAGTATCTGCGAAAGAACTATATGGCCTTCTTGGCACATGTTGTAGCAGATAAGGGCAAAGGAAAGTCCATTCAATATATCCCTGTCGTTCGGGATTATCTGGAAGTATTTCCTGAGGAGTTACCTGGATTACCCCCAGCACGCCAAGTCGAGTTCTGTATTGATCTTGTACCTGGTGCAAATCCTATTGCCAGATCTCCATATCGTCTTGCACCATCAGAGATGCAAGAATTATCTAAGCAGCTTCAGGAGCTTTCAGGTAAAGGTTGTATTCGTCCTAGTTTTTCACCTTGGGGTGCTCCTGTTCTTTTTGTCAAGAAGAAGGATGGATCTTTCAGGATGTGCATCGATTACCGTGAGCTTAACAAGCTTACCATCAAGAATCGATATCCCCTACCTCGCATTGATGATCTCTTTGACCAGTTACAGGGCGCTTCTTACTTTTCAAAGATTGATCTGCGTTCTGGGTATCATCAACTTCGTGTGCATGAAGAAGATATTCCCAAGACGGCGTTCTGCACCCGTTATGGGCATTATGAGTTCACAGTTATGCCATTCGGGTTAACTAATGCTCCTGCTGTTTTCATGGACTTGATGAATAGGGTTTGCAAGCCTTATTTAGATAAATTCATCATCGTTTTTATTGATGACATTTTGATATACTCTAAGACGCAAGCTGATCATGAGCAACATCTTCGTCTTACTCTGGAACTCTTAAAGAAAAAGCAACTTTTCGCTAAATTCTCCAAGTGCGAATTTTGGCTCAAAGAAGTTCAATTTTTGGGTCATATCGTCAACGAACAAGGTATTCATGTAGATCCTTCCAAGATCAGTACGATTAAGGATTGGGATACGCCTACTACTCCTACCGAAGTTCGTTCTTTTCTTGGTCTAGCGGGTTATTACCGCCGCTTCATCGAAAATTTCTCGAAGATTGCAATTCCCCTAATTGCTCTAACTCAGAAGAATAAGCCCTTTGAATGGGGTTCTAAACAAGAAGAAGCATTTCAGACCTTGAAGTAGAAGCTTTGTGATGCGCCTATCCTATCTTTGCCCGAATGCAATGATGATTTTGTCATATATTGTGATGCATCAAATTTGGGACTTGGCTGTGTTCTGATGCAAAGGAACAAAGTCATAGCATATGCATCGAGGCAGTTGAAGGTGCATGAGAAAAACTACACCACTCATGATCTTGAGTTGGGTGCAGTTGTGTTCGCTCTTAAGATCTGGAGACACTACTTGTATGGTACAAAATGTGTGGTTTTCACTGACTACAAAAGTCTTCAGCTTCAATCAGAAAGAACTTAACATGAGGCAAAGACGTTGGGTTGAACTTCTAAACGACTATGACTACGAAATTCGCTACCATCCTGGTAAAGCGAATGTCGTGGCTGACGCTTTGAGTCGTAAAGAACGTGTCAAGCTTTATTGTGTTCGTGTTCAATCTGATATTCAAGCCCGCATCTCTCAGGCTCAACATGCTTGTGTTTCACAAGACTTGATGGGTAAGGAATTACCCTATCACATTAAGCCTGATCTTGAACTGAAGGATGATGGATCGTATTATTTCATGGACCGTTTGTGGGTCCCAAGCCAAGATGATCTCCGTACTTTGCTTATGGATGAAGCCCATAAGACTCGTTATTCTATTCATCATGGCTCAGATAAGATGTATAAGGATCTTCGTACTTAGTATTGGTGGCCTGGTATGAAGAAAGACATTGCCTTGTATGTGTCAAAATGCCTTACTTGTCTTAAGGTCAAGGCTGAACACCAACATCCTTCTGGTCTTTTAGAACAACCAGAGATTCCAGTTTGGAAATGGGAAAACATCGCTATGGATCTTGTTACCAAACTTCCACGCACTAAGAAAGGTCATGATGCTATCTGGGTAATTGTTGATCGTCTTACTAAATCAGGGCATTTCCTGCCGATCCGTGAGGATCTATCTGCTGAAATGTTGGCTAAAATTCATGTGGATGAAATCATATCTCGACATGGTGTTCCTTTGAACATTATTTCTGATAGAGATGCTCGCTTCTCTTCTCGTTTTTAGAGAACCATGCAATCTGCTATGGGGACCCAACTTAATCTGAGCACAGCTTATCATCAGCAATCTGATGGTCACTCTGAAAGAACAATCCAGACTTTGGAGGATATGCTTAGAGCTTGCGTGATCGATTTTGGTGGTAGTTGGGATTCACATCTTCCATTGATTGAATTCTCCTACAACAACAGTTATCACTCCAGCATCAACATGGCTCCTTTCAAGGCTCTCTATGGTTGAAAATGTCATTCACCAGTCTGCTGGAATGAGATAGGTGAGGCTCAACTTACTGGACCTGACCTCATTCTAGAGACAACTGATAAGGTTAAGAAAGTTCGTGATAACCTCCAGACAGCTAGAAGCCGTCAAAAGAGTTACGCGGACCAACGACGCAATCCCTTGGAATTTCAAGTCGGTGATCGTGTATTACTTAAGGTCTCACCTTGGAAAGGTGTGATCAGATTTGGAAAGAAAGGAAAACTTACACCTAGATATGTTGGACCATTCAAGATCGTCGAAAGAATCGGTAAGGTAGCCTACAGACTTGAGTTACCTCCTGAACTTGGAAATGTTCATCCAACTTTCCACGTGTCCAATCTCAAAAAGTGTCTAGCTGATGAGAACCTCCACATACCCCTTGACGAAATCCGTGTTGACAACACGATGCATTTTGTTGAGAAACCTGTGGAAATCATGGACCGTATAGTCAAATGGCTTAAACGCAAGCACATTCCTTTGGTTAAGGTTCACTGGGAATCTAAGCGTGGACCTGAGTTTACTTGGGAACGTGAAGATCAAATGAAGGTAAAGTATCCGCATCTTTTCTCACGAGTATCCTCTAAACAAATTT
This sequence comes from Helianthus tuberosus, assembly GCA_030545235.1. Classification (NCBI taxonomy): domain Eukaryota; kingdom Viridiplantae; phylum Streptophyta; class Magnoliopsida; order Asterales; family Asteraceae; genus Helianthus; species Helianthus tuberosus. The sequence continues at coordinate 170,472,794 of CM060369.1, forward strand.
CGGGACGAAATTTCCGCAAGTAGGGGAGACTGTGACATCTGTGCTTGTAATCATTGTAAACAATTCAGTTATCAATGAAATAAAGTTATTTGATCCCAATTTTTGTTTATGTTTGATGTTTTTCATGTTTTGACATTTATTCGATTCTAAACTCTATATCGCCTTCTGGAGAATTATACGCAAACTGGTGCGTAAACGTGATCAGTTTAACGCGAAAAATACTCTGGAACATCAATTTATGCTTAACATACCTTAAATAACCTTTACATAACTTAGAAATAAGTTCTGAAGGCTTTGGTATGGCAAAATCAAGTCTATTCGCTTACAGGGACTAAATTCGACAAACTGCGAAAGTATGCCGATTTGAACTGTAACGAACATTCCGGAACATGATCATAAGTTAAACACACCCTAAATACCCTTTACATAGCTTAGAAATAGGCTTTGAGGTGTTCGGTGTGCTAAAATAAACTTTATGCTCATTCAGGGACTAAAAGCGTCAAAAAGTGCATAAGTTTGTATTTTCGCGCATAACTTACGTTCTGAATAAATCCGGACATCCAAAAATTTATGTAAGCATTAAAATATTTTATTTTAGTGTTTGGCATAAGAAAAATCCATTTGTCGCGCAATTTGGATCGTTTTTCGCGTACGACCAAACGAACTGAAATCCGGGACATCCTTGTGGAGCTTGAAAATGGCTTTGACGGGTGTTAGAAGTGCTGAAACGCGACAAAACAAGGTGCAGGGGCTAAACTATATATAAGTGAAAGTGGCTGGTCTGCAGGTCCCTTACGGACCGTATGGACCACAGCTTACGGTCCGTAAGCACTGCCCAGCTCATCAGAAACATGCCAGCAGCTGGTTAACTCCCCTTTTGACTCACCATTCGATTTTTCCACCCTCAATTCTGCATTTGACACGACATGGGACACTAATCAACCTCTGAACACATCTTGAACAAGTGTTGGGCATGCATGAACCCTAATTTGAGTATAAATTGAGCCTTGGTCATGGGTTTCTAAGTGTTCATCACAAGTTCTGCATGTACCAGCTGATTAGGAGCTCTTGGAGCCTTGTAATTTCGTCCACAATCATCCTAACACTTACATCAACTGTTGGTACATCTTTTACTTCTTCCTTGTTCCTTGATTCTTTCAATTACTAGCATATTAGTGTGAATTTTGACTTTTGCGTTGACTACGTAATCTGACCACTTCGGGTCTGTTTTAATCCGACCCGAAACATGCAATGTGATCACAATTAGTAGGATGAAGTCCCCCAAGATCACTCCTACTGATTTCCACGTTTGATGGGTTAAGTGACGATTATTCACAAAAGGACTAAAACCGTCATTTTCTCTAAACTTTAATAAACAAGCCTAAAACTATCCGGGTTATAATTTTCACTATATAATCAGTTTATACAAATAATTTGGCCTATCAAAACAGGTCCAAATCATCATTTCACCTAAGATGGTCATTTTACGTAATTAGGGTCAAATGTTGACTTTTAAAATCTGACCCGTTTGACCTCATTAACATTTTGGTCTAAAGTCACAAAATGGTCAATATTATGTTTATTATAATCTCCTGAAATTATATCTATTGACCACACATTTTAACATATTATTTAACAAGTTTATATAAATACGCCGAAAATGTCCTTTTCGCAAATAAACTCATCATAAGCATATTTGATCAACTTTTTGGCATATCAACTGATCATATAATGTTTTAAAATATGTTTTAACATATCAAATCATTTCTAAGCCGTTTTGACCATCTGAACCCGTATTTACGTAAATGATCCATTAAAGTAGCCTTAACTACATTAACGAGTCATAACGGGTCAAAAGCACTTAATAACCTTTCCAACTCAGAATGTTAATTTATTAAACCATGTCACATGAGCCCCATACTCATTTGGTTTATAAGGTGTCATTCTATCCAAATCTTCTGATTTCAAGTCGCGATATTTACATAGTTAACCGTTTTTAGGACATGCTTGATTTCACGGACTCTTGACCTTGGTTTATCATCTTGAACAAGGACTTTATTGCAACCACAAGTGAGTACATAGACCCCTCTTTTACTGTTTTCAAACTGTTCTGGGGTGAAACACATGTGCCTACTTGTTATTTTCATGCTTTCCATGTTTTCATATCATACACTTGCTATGTGCATTAGTACACTATTAGTACAAAATTTCATTTTCTTTTGCTATGTATGTTTACTTAGCATACTTAGCACATTGATTTACATTACATCTTCTTTTGCTATGTATGTTTACTTGGCATGATAGCACATTGTTTTACATTACATTTTCTGCTTTGTATGTTAACTTAGCCTACTTAGTACATTACTTTCATTACATGTTCACATTTGGTATGACATTTGGTTTGTTCAACGGGTCTAAATTACATTCATTAACATTAGCTACGCCGCTCGGTAGTAAGTAATGGTACCATAGGACTTGACAAATCCCGTTCCTAACATCCTAGGTTTGTTTGGGTGTAAGGAATGACTGAATCCGAAAACATTTTACTTTGATAACCTTTACTCTAAGGTTATCCTGCTGTCTCAAGGCTTGAATGTATGCGTTAACTTACCGCATAAGTGTTTGTATCAGTAAAGCATGTAATTATTCAGTTATTTTACAAAACATAGCTTTTGATTTATTCAAAATACTTTGTTTTGTACATTCTTACTTGTGGTTTAAGTAATCTCATTTTACTTACCATACATAACTTTTGTTTGCACATTACATGGTTTATATTCAACTTGGGTTATACTATGACATTTGACTATTGGATTAAACATGGATATTTTACAATGTTGGTTGGTTTGAGTGACTTAAATAACGAGGCGTGTGTAATATGGTACAAGCATGGTGGATACGCCGCTGGTACTTCGTATATATAAGTACTTGTATGATATTACATGTCGTAGCGTTATTTAAACCATTTTAGTTTAGACATGCTACATTTACAACGCATTTTCACTTAAACATTGTTTTACAAATAACTTGGTTTACACAAACCCTTTTTACTTGGTTATTCTTTTAACTATACATTATTCTTTTATATATACATATCATCTGATTTTGCTAACGTTTTTCAAATGATTTATAAAACAAAACAAGTAACAAGGTTCATGACTGAATTTTATTAAACATTTCTTTAAACTTAAGTCATGGATCCTATTTTCAATAAAACCTATGTATCTCACAGGCATTTTTATGCTGACGTACCTATTTTCACATGTGTTTTCAGGAGTTGTTGCTTAGGATGTTCGTGACGTACTAGGGCGGACCTGTGCCTTAGAAACTTAAAATAAAGATAGACTTAGTTTAATTATGTTGTGTACTCTTTGGTTCTTGTTTTGAAACAATGTATTCCACCTTTGGTTGTTGGAATAAAATGTAATTTTAAATGCCATGGTTGTGAAACAATAATTCTGTTGCAACACTCCCCGACATTTCTGCCACGATTTGATGTTTTACGTGGTCGGGGTGTGATAGTGGACCCTCTCTGTATCCCAAAACCAAACCGGTCTTGCCTAAAACCCGGTATCAAGATGCCTAGACACAACAAACAGTGATGCAAGATAATAAAAATTTGAAAGAGAGGGATAGAACGATTTCACAATGGGTGCGTGTAACTCCAGCGAATCAAGGCTTGTAACCTTCACTTAGGGTTACAGGTACATGATTAGAAGACAGAAAACCAGTTCTGTTGGTTTACCCTAAAAAGGGACCAACGAGAACTTTCTTCAAGAATGATCAAATGAAGAACCCTAAAACAATAGGGTTTCGCACCATCATAGCCGCACATCCACCACGAGGAAGAAGGGACAAAGTCTTGAAGTCGGCAGACCTCTGGACCACCCCGACTTCAAAAAGAAAACCAGTACCACCAGAACAACCCAAAAAACCCCTTCGATCAGCATCCTTGGACAGATACACAGAGAAGCAAGCCAACAGAGAGTGCAGTGGAAGAACACCAGAGCACCAACAACCTCGGAGCTCTGATACCATGTTAGAACTTCAAGGATTCAAACAAACAAAATGCAGATTTATTCAAAACTCACCACAAATCAGTACAAAAGAAATCAACCAGTTATCACAGATTGACTGGTAAACAAGAAATGAATCAAAAGATTAACAATGAACAGATAATCTTTAGTGAACCTGGCGAATGAACGTGTGAGGGAAATGAGCAGGAACCAGTGTATTCAAGAAGGAGAATGAAAGACCGTGCGTTGATCCCAATGTAGCAACCCTTCTTTTATAAGAGATCAAACCACAAACCCTTAGGCCCACATGTATAAAGCCTCCTTGGACCAGCCTAGCAGGAAGGAACTGAGCCCAAACAGTGTCAGACCAAACCTCATACAAATCACATAAAGGCAAGGATTAGAACATTTAAACCGAAATAATGATATATATATATATATATATAAGGTATTTTTACACAAATGGACTGTGCAAAAGGTCAGCTAAGGAAAATGTGCTCGCCAGTTTCTGTTACATCCCCAGAGAACACACACAGATCTGAAATAATAGGAATATTTCGACTTTGGAGCGCATCCACTGTTGGAAGCCTATTCCTTTCTGCCCGCCATGCTACTATTGGCGCCTTCTTTGGGACCCATTTGTTCCACTTAAACACATAGTCCGACACTGGCCACCTAACCGAGTCTAGTCTTCTTTTTAGACAGCACACAGTGAACACATTAGATTCTACCAGGTCCTAGTTCCACACATCCTTTTGAGTCGAACCTGATGCCGACATAATCAATGATCCCAGCTATCATAACTCATTAAATTCCTCATGTGTCTGTAATGGTCGCTTATAATCCCAACCCACTCCCATGTCGTCGCCTACCGACCCTAGACGATCCACAACAAGGCAGCCTTTTTTAACTCCAAGGCAAAAAATGAAGGAAACAATTGACTCGGCGGTTTCGGGCCAGCCCACATATCCAACCAAAAAAATATTTTGTCCCCCCGACCCACTACTCCCCGAATAAGACCCGCAACACCATTTCCCATTTTGTGAAGTTCCTGGATAGCACTAAATATGTTTTTCCACATACCCGTTAGTGTGAGTTTTGTTGGAATGGCGTTCCAAGTCTCGAGCTATGGTGTATGGCCCATATGACTTTCCACCATAAACCATAGTCTTCAACCTTAAATCGCCACCACCACTTTGCTAGCATTGCTAGCTAGGTTTTTCTCCCGTAAAGAGCCATGACCTAGTCCCCCATACTCTTCCGGCATGATTACCTTTTTCCCACGCGAGCCAACTCATTTTTGAGTTTTCATCCTTTCCACCCAAAAAAATACCCGCCTCAACTTTTCAAGCTCATTTAAAACTTGAATTGGTGCTTTGTATAGTGAGAAATAATATGTTGGCAATGAGTTAAGTTCCGCTTTTATCATAGTGATCCAGCCGCCGACTGATAAACTATTTGCATTCCAAATTGATAAACGTGATCTAAATGTATCCAGAATAGGTTGCCAGCTCTTCACATGATTCATATTTGCTCCGACTTAAAGCGCCAAATATTTGAACGGAAAGGATCCTACTTTACAATGAAGAATCTCGGCCATAGTATTCAACTCGTCAGAAGACACACCTATGCCAAATAAACTACACTTACTCAAGTTTACCTCCAACCCCGAGGCCAAATGAAAGCAATGAAAGATCCGGCTTATATTCAATGCGTTTGTTCGAGACCACTCCCTAAGAAAAATTACATCATCCGCATATAATAGGTGTGATAAGAGGGGTCCGTCTGTGGCACATCGGAATCCGTGGAATAAACCTTCCGACCCCGCCTTCTTCATTATACCCGTGAATGCTTCCATGGAGATAAGAAATAAGAATGGCGACAACGGATCTCCTTGGCGCAACCCACGGAAACAATCAAACTCATGAGTGGGAGACCCGTTCACAAAGATTGACGCCCGAGTTGTGCATAAAATTGGCTTTATCCATGATCTCCACCTTGTTGGAAATTTCATTTGTGTCATTATCGAATTGACAAAATCCCAGCACAGCGAATCATAAGCCTTATTAATGTCAATTTTGAATATCATACCCCTTTTTTTATTTTTTCTCATCCAGGCGATTATTTCATTAAGCATTAACGGTACATCCATGATGTTTCGCCCGAGATAAATGATGATTGCTCCGGCAACATGAGACCCCTAATTACACCTTTTAGTCTATTTACCAACACTTTGGAAATGACTTTGTTGACACACCCTATTAGGCTAATAGGCAGGAAAACAGACGGTAGCAGTGGATCCTTCACCTTGGGTATAAGAGGAATAAAAGACGAAGTGCATGACTTATGAAGACTTCCATTGACAAAAAAATCAGTGAACAAGTTTACAAAGTCTTTCTCCTCTCCCAATACCTTTTAATAAATCGAAAACTGAATCCATGGGGGCCGGGGGGCGTGGTCTTCGTCATACTCCCATACCGCATTTTTTATCTCAAGTAGAGTAAATGGACTAATCAATCTTTCAGCCTATTCATCTGATAACATGTTAATGTTGTGGCAGACAATTGATGGCCTAACCACTATTGGTTCTGTAACTGTGCCGTAAAGAAGTCAAACAACCTTGCCTTTACCGCTGCTAGATTTGACACCCATACCCCATCAAAAATTAACCCGTTTATCTGATTATTGCTCAGATCGAGTTAAGAATCCCATGGAAAAAACCTGTATTTTCATCTCCTTCCAAGGCCCACCTAGCTCAGGATTTTTGTCTGATATTCAGCTGCTTGATCCTGTCACATTCTTGTATAAAATTCTGGTATTCTAGCCATAAATGCAGGTCCGATTGGTCGAGAGGCCCCAACTCGGCCCGATTATCAATCTCCTCCAGCAATCGCTTAGTATCCATGTATTGCCCATCAGTACTCACCTTAACTGCCCTGACCTACTCTTTGATTCTATTTTTAAGCCACTTTAATTTGGTAGCCAGTGCTAAATCTACAGCCCCAACGAATTTAAACGAACCTCACAAGCCAACATAGTCTACAAAACCAAGGGTTTCTAACCATGACTTATAAAAACGGAACGGTGTGTGACCAAACGGAACGTGATCCGGCCTATTCCTTGGTAGAACTAACATAAACGCCAATGGCCAAGCATTTTTGAATTCCCGACATACTAAAATTCTATCGAGTTTGCTCAGTTTTGTTCCATTGTTCGACAAATATGTATAACGACTACCACCCATATTGTACTCGTATAGATCGGCTAAGGATATGAAGTTATTAAAATTCGGAGCGCTAATCGCATCAAAATTAGAGTTGTACCTTTCCGATGCGTCCCTGATGTCGTTGAAATATCCCAAGATAACCCACATTCCTGTCATAGAGTTACGCAGCTGCAACAACTCTAGCCATAGTATCCTTCTACTGCTCGGGTCGTTTGGAGCATAAACATTGGTTATGGTTATCCGAACATCAGAGTACACCAAGTCCCCTGATAAAACCAGAAACCTTTGATGTTTTACCACATTGATCCTCCTAAAAACATTTGGACACCACATGGACACTAGTCCACCCGATCTCGCCGCGGCGTTCACCACATCTGCATGATAGACTGTATTGCCCCAGAACCTGCTAAGCATGTAATTGTTAGGATCGCAAAGCTTGGTTTCTTGAATAGCTAAAAAATGTACTCCATTACTATTTTTGTCCTTTAATCCAGTCGACCTTTCGGCTATCACCGCCCCCCCCCCCCCCCTTAGATTTATCGACATAAAATTCAATTTTGAACAATAATTTCACTTTCACCTTTAATAATTGTTCTAAAATCATTGTCAAAACCTGCAAGATTTATTCCCACTTTATCACCAACAATTAAAGTGGCATCGACCTCATTATCCAGTTCCGACTTGTGGTTTTGACTGCCATAATCACGCAGATCGTCCAACGGTTCCTTGTCATGAGTTATGGGATCGCCATTGTGAATCACGTTTTGGTTCATGCTCTGGTATTCCTTCCCCTCGAAATTCCCAGATCCCATCCTTGGCCATGGAGAATTAAGGTTGAGAGAGTTATCCACAGATGGGGTGACATTATGATACGCACGTGTTGAGGGACCTTGTGTGGACCAGACTAATGGAGGGCTACATAAGGGACGTGATCTCTTGTCAAGCCCAGATGTCTGTTGTGGGCCTGTTTGTTCTTTTGGGCCACTCAAATTATCAATTGGGCCATTATCATCACATCCAGTTTCTGCAGTAAAACACCCCCCACGTGAACCCTAGGGCCCCACCATCTCCCATACACTTTTCTAGCACCCCATGTGCCGAATTCTCTTCCCCATAATAGACAAAACCGCAACAAAAATAATTTTAACACATAGTGAAAGCAATAAAAATAGACAAGTCTCAAGGAAGAAAATTGATATATAAATCAATAGTGACATCATTATATTAGGGTCCATTTTGTAAGGTGAGTGGTGTTTGGAAATATGAGAAGTTTTCTTAAAAATGAAAAACATATATTCACTAACTAACTAATCATGAAATTGCCCATACCATTGTAGTGCAGCAACTTAAGTATGGTGGGCAATGACAGGAAATCCAGAGATCTCAGGTCCGATCCTTAATTCAAACGGGTTTTACCGTTAATTTTATTGTCATGCTTACGGGCGGGTGGGTTACCGGGTTTTCCCAGAATTGGTGGTGGGCGACTCGGGTTACTCTTAGAGTACTCAATTTTTCTGGTGGATATCTCGAGAGTGCTCGAGTATGATTTGTTGGCTGTTTGAAAAAAAAACTAATCTTGAAATTGCTTTTATAAATAAACTCCAATTACTCAAGTTAATGAAAATGTATAAAAATTGCTAAATTCAGCGAAAAATGTAACATTGAAATAAGGACGAAGGATAAAAAGCTTGTGTCCATAACTCTGTCTACTACTTAAGGACCACGTCGTAAGAAATAGCCTGTCAATGTGATCTAACGGATCATTTGAGTAACATTATCAATATGACATAACTAGCTTCCGACAATTACTTGACCTTAGTAATTGTCTATGTTTATTAGTTCAAGGGGTAATTATAAATTCCCTTTAGGTACTTTTAATAGAGAGTGCATAGAATTTTCATAACCAATCATTATTCATGAGTCATTGATCTTTAGTATTGAATATAAGAAAACGAAAACTCCTCAAGAACACCATTAAACTATTCTCTCTAATGTAATCCAACAACACAAGCTACCATAAATGGAATTATAGCTTCATTATCTTCTTCAAAGATAATCATTCCCACAAGTAACTTTCTCTAATCTGATATTTATGTTTATGTTATTGATTGGACAAACATGATTAACGTTTTATGTTTTAACCCATGTTTAGTGATATAATCAACACACGTAACTACACTTGTAGCCAACATTTTATTGTTGACTCCTTTATGGTCTCATTTGTCATTGTCGTCATCATCATTATTATATGAGTAAATTGCAAACTGTGTACTTTTGTAACACCTTGTAAAATCATGACCAATGTAATAAAGACACGTGTCATGGGCTTTAAACGTGTACTGGAATGATCTGGAGGGACTGAATTTGTCAAACAATGTAAATATGAGAATAAAGGGATCCAAGGTGTCAACATGCCATTCTTGTGCCTCTGATTGACCTCACACGACGTTCGTATTCTTTAATGAATAATTTATCGAACACTGGAAGTCGTTTGTGTTTAAAATAAGGATCTTATAAAGCATAGGGGTTAAAAGCGTCAACATGTTGAAAGTAACCTCTGAGTGACCTTTTAACGAGCCCAAAAACATTGTAACAATTATATATTTTGATCTCAAGAATATCGGATATTAAGTTTGTGGAGTTTCGAAGAAAACAAGACTCTTCGGGTGATCGTATAACTAACCGGGAGCTTAACGGAGTTAGTTTGTGACCCAAGGCCCATAAAAGTTAACTATGGGGGTCCTAAGTGTAATAAATGGAAGTAAAATAAATTTTCTATGGACCAGGGACCGAAATTGCAAAGCTGCCAAAGTTTTTACCGGAACAGAAGGTCCACGCGGCCCGCGTAGACCCTTTAAGGATCTTACTCGGTCCGCGTCCGACTACCAGATGCAGAAAAAGATGACAGCTGCATGTACAGCCAGTTACACCGCCTTAGAAAGCTGGTTTTTTATTTCAGGGACTGAGCCAATAGTTTTACATGCATAGGGGACACCTGGAATCATCAGAAATCATTTGTAGGCTTGTGTGGAATGATCTTGTGATGTTTAATTGGCTATATAAGAACTCTTGTTTGCTAGTTCATTTGTTCATTCACAAAAATTATTCAAACTCAATCTCTGGAGCTCTCTGGACTTCAAGCAAGTTTTCTCAAGTTCCTAATTCATGCTAAGAGCCTTTGTAAGCATTCTTAGCCTTCCTAGTTCAAGTTTTATTAGTCTAATAACCAAAAGTCAAAGCCGTCGTAATTAAGCTTTGACTTAGTGATTAATCACTAATGGTCCAGCCATTTTTCGATTTGCAAGTGGCTATGAGTTGGTAATTATGTGGGTAATAAACCCTTAAAAGGGCACCCTCTGATTTCCACCCTAACTTGGTCAATTGTCGAGTCAAACTTAATATTAGAAAGTCAACAGAAGCTATTTTTGCAAATAAATTCATAACTAGTAATGTAGAAGTTATGGAACCTGTTTTAACACTAAAATAACTTGGTAAATAATGTAAGAACATGTCTAAGCATGTTCAACCCGATAATTCTGAGTTTAGGCTCGGTTCGGAACCGAAAGTCGCAAAAGTACACTTTTCCTTTGACTTTCAGTTCTGACCCGATTTAGCTTAGTTTAGATATGCCTTAGGGTTCCTTTAGGACCAGTTTATAGGTTAGTATAACCCTCTGAGGTTATACAACTTGGTTCCAAATTAATCCGATTCATTTGCATGTTTCCGTTAATTGCTTAAATGTTGACCATTATGCCCTTTTGATATTAAAACGAGATTTTTAAAAATGTGAGAGGACAAAAACCTTTGTTACTAATTTATAAACATGTCCTAAAAATTTGACATCAGTTTGAGGTCTAGATTAGGAGTTATGCTCAATATCGTAATTTGAAAGCTTTTTATTAATTAAACGGCATTTTTGGCATAAAGCCTGTTTAAACCCAAATTTCAAAACCAAAATTTTTACCCACTGATATAATATAATTTTTTGGGATTTTTATTAAATTTTAAACTAATCATAACATAGGATTCTTGCTTTGATTCGGTAATTGACGGTTATACCATATTTTTGCTAATAAAATGAGTTTTACATAACATTTTGATACCAAACCTTTTGCTACTGATTTTATATGATAAATAAAATATTTTTAACTTTATAAACTGATCAAAAACTCAGATTTCCTTGTATAACCTGAAAATCGCCTAAAACAGACTCTTTACGCGTTTTAAACGCATAGTATGGGTTAAAACTATTTTTAACACATAAGACTTATTACCTACTGATATTATAAGTAAATTTTTATACTTTAACAGTAAGTGAAGGTTTTGAACTCAGATTTCCAAATTTGACCTTAAAAGCTTATGTGGAATTACCAAAATGCCCCTACGGTGCATAGTTTGGTTATAAATGATAAATTTCACATATATGCAATACCTTACTGATATGACTTGTGAAAATAAATATTTTTACTGATCATCTAAGACCAGAACCTCAAATTAATATTTAACCTCTTTTATAATCTTTAAAATGACCAAAATACCCTACGGGGTTTAAATTGAGTTTAAATTCGTTTTGGGCATAATGGAAGATATCCTATTGATATCACAACATATTTAAGGCATATCAACTTAGGAAACCTGTTCATGACTCATTTGGTTACCCGTTATGCGTTTTTCACGTTCGGTGCGGTTTATGTAACTAGTTTGCATAAATTGACCGAAACGGGTCAAACCTCATCATTTTTGCTTCAAAATCCAGAATGTGCTTAGTTTACCTATATTATACAAGTCTCCATACTTGTCTGGTCTAAATCACATTCTAATCCGGTCTTCGCTTAATCTTGCGTTTTGAACCGTAAAGCTTTCTTTAAAACTAACCGGTCTAAGTGTAAACTTAAGTAAGACCCATTAGGAATCTAATAGGTTATTAAAACCTTCATTCCAGATTTAGGAGCCCAGTAAAAGATATTTGCACTTGCTGATTGTATACGGCTGGGATAAATTTGTATAATTTGCTCAGGTAAATACTTTTAACTTAGTTTCCCTTATACGGGCTTGGGGTACGGTATATAAAAAACCGCTTGGTCGGGTATTGAATTTTTAATCGTATGAAGGTTAAATCATTGATATAACCCGTTTAATCTGTTTTGTTTGTTTTAAGCCTTTGGGGGGTTAATGATCATGTCCTGGATATACTCGGCTCATTCATTGAAATGGCCACGACTTAAGCACGGGGTGTAGGAATACACCTGCCAGTGCGTATGTAAAATGATATACCTGCTTGTTCGAGAATAACTCGCCATAGATTATATTATGTGGTGTGTCTATTAATCTTTAACCTGGTATTCAACCCGTGCTACTGAACGTATAACAAACTTATAATTCTTTTACAAGATTATTTTTAAATAATTATCCCAAGTTATAAAAGATTTTATGCCTTGTGCATCCAAACTAATTTTATAAATGTTTTCAAAATGAGTCGGTTAATTGTATTTACCAGTGTAAACTGACGTATTTTCCAAAAGGTTAAGTGCAGGTACTATGCGAAATAGGCTGGCCACTCCTGAGTGAATAAATAAAGAGTCTTGCAAGCTTTGTCACTTAAAAATCTGTTGAACAATATTTCCTATGTATTGATCCGCCTGTGGATCTTTTTACAACCCGTTTTGTAATACTTTATGTTACTTTCATTCGGTTTGTAATAATTTTACTTTTAGACTTCCGCTGTGCATTGAACTGTGATTGTTTGACTATGATGATATCAACTACGTCACGATACTCCCCACCGGGCCCACCGGTAATACGTGGAAATATCGGGGTGTGACAGGTTGGTATCAGAGCCAACATTGAGTGAATTAAACACTAGCCATTTGTGTTTAATCTCAATGACACAGTTTGCACATTCCTCGACTTCTGAGTCTAGGCAAAGAACTTAGGACTAATCCTAATTTATTTTATTTTGTCCTTTATTGTCTTTCCTTTGTGTTTCTTTTGTTTGTTTTGATAGGATCAACAAATGCCGCCACGATTCAGGAAAGGAGGAAGAGGCAAGGGGCCATTCACTGCCCCCAACGATCATGAGGCCGGGCCTTCACACCGGCGAACTCCGTCAGCAACCATGAGCACTAGTCCTCAAGAAGACTGGAGGACGTATTTGGAGCCCGCGAGGCGATCTGTCTCGCTCAGTTCATCACCCTCTTACCATCATTCCTTTGGGCCACAATCAGAGAACGAGCCCAATGATTCACACCACTCCTACCTACCACTGCAGCGATCGGGGTCACATCGCTCATTTCAAGACCCGACCCTGTATTTCCAGAGCCGGTTCAATCCGGTGAATCAGGTGCAAGAACCAGTGGGTTTTAACCCATTGGGACCAGAAGATTATTTTTCCGATGATCAAGACATGGATATGGACGAAGATCCGGATCCTGCCGAACCACCATCTGGGACACCCACTCATCCCATCAAGATTTCAGATGGGTCATCGTTTCATGGATCACCTTATCGTGGTCCAGACAGCTATGAAGCAAGGTTTGCTTCATACCCTTGGGAGTTTACTCCCTCTTTCAACCCGTCCCAGCAGCAGCAGCAGGATCCCTCTGAGGATTCACGTTTTGTAGCGGTCACGCCACCGCCACCACCACCACTTGAGCAGCAACTGCCTCCGGAGCCACCGAGGCAAAGAGGAACAGGTGCACGGATGTCCGTGCGAGGAGGGGATTTCCACTTCACCCTCAACACTCAAGTGGCAGCCACTACCCGCCACTCTATGAACACCCGCAGATGGGTGGGCCTTCAAACCCTGTTTCTGAGGTGGACTCGGCGCCAGTCGCACCACCACCACCGGATGTGGGTTTTGATAACCCAATACCTTCTTAAGCCGGTGCAGCGGCGTATAACCCTTTTGAGCAGCCTGCCTACCCGGGGTACAACTACTACAATGCCCCCGATGTTGACCCGTACCTCGTAGCAGCCAACTACAATGCTCTTCACCCTGAAAGGCCCTATGCAGCTTCGTACCAATCTGGGTACCAAGCTTTTGGGTATCCATAACCGCCACCTCCTCAACCTCCGCAGCAGCAGCCGCCGCAGCCGCCACTGATACCGCCACCGCAGCAACAGGAGATTCTACAGAGGTTGAGCCAGGTGGAACGGGAGGTTCAAGAAGAGCGTAGGAGCCACCGGGGATTTCTTAAGGGTTTGGCGAATCTGATCAAAGGGAAGAAGAAGAGGGATTTTTGAAGAATTCCTTATTTATTTATGATGTAATTTCTTTATTTTCAATCAAGTCCCTGCGTGGACATCTATTTATGTATTCAGTCCCTGCGAGGACTTGTATTTCACTTTAGCCCTTGCGTGGGCAAGTTATTTATGTAAAAGTCCCATTTAGGGCATCTATGTACTCTTCTTTATTTATTTATTTATGGAATGTGTTGAATTTAAAATTTCAATTATCATTATATGTATGAATATAATATATGAAATAAAACAAAATACCATTCCTTTTAAAAATTAATCTACCATTATATATTAAAGAAAATCTTAAAGGCAAAACCTAGTCCATGTGTCATATTGAGACAGGACCATGATGGTAATTCCTTTTTAAGATTCAAATCCTTGTTAACATCTGAAAACATGTTAACACTCCTGGCAAATGTGATTCGATAAAATCACATAAGTCATCCTTATATTGGATTTTTCCAATTCCTTACCTTTATTTTCATGTTAAACATCCATTAGTGATGTAATGCCTACGGGCCATATTCATTGTCATATAAGACAAAAGACAGTTGTAGTCTATGACTCCCTGTCAAGAAAAGTAATGAACCACGTTCAAACTTAAATGCCTTGATTCTATAAGATCATGGCTTGAGAATGAAAATTGTCCTTGTGACTAGGCCTTCTGTATGCCACCCCATTATCCTTAATAGTTTATAACTGGGATAAAGTATAATAAAAAATTAAATAAATTAAATTAACCAATATGGTTTATGGTTACCATGGTTAATGAATTGCCATAAAAGACAATTCCATAATAGACTTCTGAATAAATCTTGTCAATATTTTATGTAGCAATCAAGCTACATGGCTGGGTCAGATGAAGTCAACAGTCACCCGAGGGAGAATCATGACACTTCCAGAGTTAATGTAGCAGGCGCGGAATTACAGGCATTAATAGATAATGTCGTTACTCGAGCTCTTGACATACAATTTAATTAATCAAGTGGAACTCGCGTTAGCACTCAGTCTGTACCACATTCAAAACCACCCTCCAAGACTCATACAGCTTGCAAGAGTGAATCTCATCATTCATCAAACCAGGGGAGTGTCCCGTCTAAGAAAGTTATGCTCAATCAAGAGCCCCGTGTTAAGGGCTGTTCTTATAAGTATTTTGTCTCCTGCAAGCCTAGAGACTTTACAGGGGTGAAAGGAGCCATCGATTGTATGACGTGGCACGACGAGGTGGACACTGTGGTCGATATTAGTGGATGCAGAGCAGGACATCGTGAAGTTTGTGTCACAATCGTTTAAAGGTGAAGCTCTAGCCTGGTGGAGGTCATTGATCTAAGCTACTGGGAAGATTCCGTTGTATAACCTGACATGGGATCAGTTTGTTGCTTTAATCAAAGAGAATTTATGTCCTCAACATGAAGTTGAGAAAATTGAGACTGACTTCCTAACATTGGTTATGAAGAACTTGGACTGCCAAGCGTATCTCACGAGCTTCAACACTATGTCACGATTGGTTCCATACTTGGTCACACCGGAACCTAAACGTATAACTCGATTTATTGGAGGTTTAGCCCCGGAGATTAACGCAAGTGTGAAAGTATCAAAACCTACTACCTTTAGGTCAGTGGCTGATCTGTCGTTATCACTTACCCTCGATGCGGTCAGGCAGAGATCGCTTAGGAATTCCGATGAAGGGAAAAGGAAACGTGAGGATGGGAGCTCACATCATTCTGATAAGAAGCATAAAGGGAACTCCGAAAACAAGAAGAGTTCAGGGTTCAAGAAGGATAACCAACATTCGGGTGAAAACCCCAAATGTAAGACTTGCAAGAAGCGTCATTTAGGAAAGTGCAGGTATGAGTCAAAGTCCCAATCACAGCCAAGAGCTTGTGGGATCTGCAAATCTAGTGAGCATAAAACACTGGATTGTAAGAAGATAAAGGATGCGACTTATTACAACTGTAACGAGAAGGGGCATATCAAGTCCAACTGCCCAAAGTATGCGAAGAAACCTGAAGAAGGTAAGAAGACCAATGCTCGGGTCTTTTAAATGAATGCTCAGGAGGCCATTCAGAATGACAACGTGATAACAGGTACCTTTCTTATCAATGATGTTTATGCAAGGGTATTGTTTGATTCGGGTGCAGATAAGTCGTTTGTGGATAATAAATTTTGTAAGCTATTAAATCTGCCTGTTAAGACTCTAAGCATAAAGTATGAAGTAGAATTGGCCGATGGTACCATAGTAACTGCTTCAACCGTGTCAGATGGATGTTTTATATCCATTAGGAACCACTCTTTTCCGTTGTCCTTGCTTCCTTTGAAACTAGCTGGATTCGACATAGTGATAGGCATGGATTGGTTGTCTTCTAATCAAGCTCAGATCGTTTGTGACAAGAAGCAAGTGGTTATTAAAACCCCGTATGGTGAGCCACTTACAATACAAGGAGATACTCAGTATGGGTTGCCTAAGCAAGTGTCTATGCTTAAGGCATCAAGGTGTTTGAAGAAAGGTTGTGTCATTTACATCGCACAAGTGACTATCGATGAACCAAAGCCCAAGATTGAAGACATCCCTTTGATTTCTGAATATCCAGAAGTATTCCCTGAAGAGCTACCTGGTTTACCTCCAGATAGGCAAGTGGAGTTCAGAATCGACATTATTCCTGGAGCTGCACCAATTGCAAGAGCACCGTATCGGTTGGCACTGACTGAGATAAAAGAGTTAAGAACACAGTTAGATGATTTGTTGGCAAAAGGATTTATTAGACCTAGCTCATATCCTTGGGGAGCACCAATTCTATTTGTGAAGAAGAAGGATGGCTCGATGCGTCTATGTATCGATTATCGCGAGCTGAACAAGGTTACAATCAAGAACAGATATCCATTGCCCAGGATCGACGATCTGTTCGATCAGCTTCAAGGAGCAAGTTACTTTTCCAAGATTGATTTAAGGTCAGGTTACCATCAGCTGAAGGTCAGAGATGAAGAAGTGCATAAGACTGCCTTCAGAACTTGTTATGGTCACTACGAGTTCTTGGTGATGCCTTTCGGGCTCACTAATGTACCAGCAGCATTCATGGACCTCATGAATCGCGTTTGCAAACCCTATTTGGACAAGTTTGTCATTGTCTTCATTGATGACATTGTTATTTATTCAAAGAACCAGGCTGATCTTGAAAAGCACCTTCAATGTATACTTAAACTTCTTTAGCAAGAGAAGCTCTACGCCAAGTTTTCAAAATGTGAGTTCTGGCTTCGTGAAGTCCAATTTCTTGGACATGTGGTTAGTGAGCGTGGTATCCAAGTGGATCCCACTAAGATTGAAGCCATCATGAATTGGCAAGAACCGAAGACGCCTACAGAGATTCGCAGCTTCTTGGGTCTGGTAGGATATTACAGGCGTTTTATTGAAAACTTCTCAAGGATTGCAGCACCCCTAACTTCTTTAACTCGCAAGAATATAAAGTTTAACTAGGGCCCCAAGCAACAAGAATCCTTTGAGATTCTCAAGCAGAAGTTAAGCAATGCACCTGTGTTGAAATTTCCAGAAGGTATCGAAGAATTTGTGGTTTACTGCGACGCATCGCACACAGGCATGGGATGTGTGCTTATGCAGAAGGGCAAAGTTATTGCATATGCTTCCCGACAACTAAAAGTGCACGAGAAGAATTCCACCACCCACGATTTGGAGTTAGGTGCCATTGTATTTGCACTAAAACTTTGGAGGCATTATTTATATGGTACCAAGTGTGTGATCTATTCTGATCATAAGAGCCTTCAGCATCTGTTTAACCAGAAGGATCTGAACATAAGACAGCATTGATGGATGGAAACAATAAATGATCACGATTGTGAAATCCGATATCATCCAGGCAAAGTGAATGTAGTCGCTGATGCTTTGAGCAAGAAGGAACGAGTTAAGCCCATTAGAATCAATGCCAAGAGCATTAAATTGAAGAACAGCTTGAATGAAAGGTTGTTAGCCGCTCAGAAGGAAGCTGTGTTAGAAGCTAACTATCCGAATGAAAAGTTGGGAGTAACTGCTGAACAGTAATCATATGGCAAGGATGGAATCCTAAGATTGAATGGACGAATATGGGTTCCAATTTATGGAGGAATTAGGGATGTGATTCTTCAAGAAGCCCATAGCTCCAAGTATTTTGTTCATCCTAGCTGTGATAAGATGTACCGGGATTTAAAGGCAAATTATTGGTGGATAGGTTTGAAGAAATCTATAGCCCCTTATGTGGCCAAATGTTTGACGTGCACGCAAGTTAAAGCCGAACACCAGAAGCCGTCAGGATTGTTGCAACAGCCTGAACTTCCCACCTGGAAGTGGGAAATGGTAACTATGGATTTCATCACTAAGTTACCAAAGACAAAGCGAGGAAATGATACTATTTGGGTTATAGTCGACAGATTGACCAAGTCAGCCCACTTCTTACCTATTAAGGAAACACACAGCTCAGATAAGTTAGCTCAGCTATACGTGGACGAGATTGTATCTCTTCACGGAGTACCAGTGTCTATCATCTTTGATAGGGATACGAGATATACATCGCATTTTTGGAAAAGCTTTCAGCAATCCTTAGGCGCTCGATTAAACTTCAGCACTGCATATCATCCTCAGACAGATGGTCAGAGCAAGCGTACAATTCAAACACTGGAGGATATGCTAAGGGCTTGTGTTATTGATTTAGGTGGAAGTTGGGATGATCATCTTCCGTTAATTGAATTTTCATACAATAATAGCTATCATTCTAGTATTCAAGCTGCACCTTTTGAAGCTTTGTATGGAAAAAAGTGCAGGACGCCAGTTTGTTGGGCGGAAGTTGGAGATGTCCAACAAACAGGACCTGATATAGTTCTGGAGACGATAGACAATATTGTGCAGATTCATGATCGTGTCAAAGCTGCCAGGGATAGGCAGAAAAGCTATGCAGATAAAAGGCGTAAACCTCTAAAATTTGAGGTAGGTGACAAAGTTCTACTTAAGGTATCACCCTGGAAAGGGGTAATGCATTTTGGTAAGAAGGGTAAGTTGAGCCCCAGATACATAGGACCATTCGAGATTATCGAATGTGTCGGAACTATAGCTTACAAGTTAAACCTGCCTGAAGAGCTCAGTGGAATTCATAATGTGTTCCACATCTGCAATCTGAAGAAGTGCCTAGCCGATGAATCGCTAGCCATGTCACATAAGGATGTGCATATAGATGAGAGCGTAAAATTTGTTGAAAAACCTTTGTCGATTGAGGATCGACAGGTTAAAAAGCTTCGAAAGAAGCACGTACCGATTGTGAAGGTTAAATGGGATGCCCGTAGAGGTCCCGAATGCACGTGGGAGGTTGAATCCACAATGAAACAGAAGTACCCTCATTTATTTCAGTAAATATGGAGGTCGAGATTTCTTTTAAGGGGGTGAGGATGTAACACCTCGTAAAATCACGACCAATGTAATAAAGACACGTGTCATGGACTTTAAACGTGTACTAGAATGATCTGGAGGGACTGAATTTGTCAAACAATGTAAATATGTGAATAAAGGGATCCAAGGTGTCAACATGCCATTCTTGTGCCTCTGATTGACCTCACACGACGTTCGTATTCTTTAACGAATAATTTATCGAACAGTGGAAGTCGTTTGTGTTTAAAATAAAGATCATATAAAGCATAGGGGTTAAAAGTGTCAACATGTTGAAAGTAACCTCTGAGTGACCTTTTAACGAGCTCAAAAACATTGTAACAATTATATATTTTGATCTCAAGAACATCGGATATTAAGTTTGTGGAGTTTCGAAGAAAACAAGACTCTTCGGGTGATCGTATAACTAACCGGGAGCTTAACGGAGTTAGTTTGTGACCCAAGGCCCATAAAAGTTAACTATGGGGGTCCTAAGTGTAATAAATGGAAGTAAAATAAAGTTTATATGGACCAGGGACCGAAATTGCAAAGCTGACAAAGTTTTTACCGGAACAGAAGGTCCACGCGGCCCGCGTAGACCCTTTAAGGATCTTACGCGACCCGCGTCCGACTACCAGATGCAAAAAAAGATGACAATTGCATGTACAGCCAGTTGCACCGCCTTAGAAAGCTGGTTTTCGATTTCAGGGACTGAGCCAATAGTTTTATATGCATAGGGGACACCTGGAATCATCAGAAATCATTTGTAGGCTTGTGTGGAATGATCTTGTGATGTTTAATTGGCTATATAAGAACTCTTGTTTGCTAGTTCATTTGTTCATTCACAAAAATTATTCAAACTCACTCTCTGGAGCTCTCTGGACTTCAAGCAAGTTTTCTCAAGTTCCTAATTCGTGCTAAGAGCCTTTGTAAGCATTCTTAGCCTTCCTAGTTCAAGTTTTATTAGTCTAATGACCAAAAGTCAAAGCCGTCGTAATTAAGCTTTGACTTAGTTATTAATCACTAATGTTCCAGCCAATTTTTGATTTGAAAGTGGATATGAGTTGGTAATTATGTGGGTAATAAACCCTTAAAAGGGCACCCTCTGATTTCCACCCTAACTTGGTCAATTGTCGGGTCAAACTTAATATTAAAAAGTCAACAGAAGCTATTTTTGCAAATAAATTCATAACTAATAATGTAGAAGTTATGGAACCTGTTTTAACACTAAAATAACTTGGTAAATAATGTAAGAACATGTCTAAGCATGTTCAACCCGACAATTCTGAGTTTAGGCTCGGTTCGGAATCGAAAGTCGCAAAAGTAGACTTTTGATTTGACTTTCAGTTCTGACCCGATTTAGCTTAGTTTAGATATGCCTTAGGGTTCCTTTAGGACCAGGTTATAGGTTATTATAATCCTCTGAGGTTATACAACTTGGTTCCAAATTAATCCGATTCATTTGCATGTTTCCGTTAATTGCTTAAATGTTGACCATTATGCCTTTTTGATATTAAAACGAGATTTTTAAAAATATGAGAGGACAAAAACCTTTGTTACTAATTTATAAACATGTCGTAAAAATTTGACATCAGTTTGAGATCTAAATTAGGAGTTATACTCAATATCGTAATTTGAAAGCCTTTTATTAATTAAACGACATTTTTGGCATAAAGCCTATTTAAACCCAAATTTCGACACCAAACTTTTTACCCACTAATATAATATAATATTTTGGGATTTTTGAAGATTTTTATTAAATTTTAAACAAATCATAACATAGGATTCTTGCTTTGATTCGGTAATTGACGGTCATACCATTTTTTGCTAATAAAATGAGTTTTACATAACATTTTGATACCAAACATTTTGCTACTGATTTTATATGATAAATAAAATATTTTAAACTTTATAAACTGATCAAAAACTCAGATTTCCTTGTATAACCTGAAAATCGCCTAAAACCGACACCTTACGCGTTTTAAACGCATAGTATGGGTTAAAACTATTTTTAACACATAAGACTTATTACCTACTGATATTATAAGTAAATTTTAATACTTTAACAGTAAGTAAAGGTTTTGAACTCAGATTTCCAAATTTGACCTTAAAAGCTTATGTGGAATTACCAAAATGCCCCTACGGTGCATAGTTTGGTTATAAATGATAAATTTCACATATATGCAATACTTTACTGATATGATTTACAAAAATAAGTATTTTTACTGATCATCTAAGACCAGAACCTCAGATTAATATTTAACCTCTTTTATAATCTTTAAAATGACCAAAATACCCCTACGGGGTTTAAATTGAGTTTAAATTCGTGTTGGGCATAATGGAAGATATCCTATTGATATCACAACATATTTAAGGCATATTAACTTAGGAAACCTATTCATGACTCATTTGGTTACCCGTTATGTATTTTTCACGTTCGGTGCGGTTTATGTAACTAGTTTGCATAAATTGACCGAAACGGGTCAAACTCATCATTTTTGCTTCAAAATCCAGAATGTGCTTAGTTTACCCATATTATACTCTCCATACTTGTCGGGTCTAAATCACATTCTAATCCGGTCTTCGCTTAATCTTGCGTTTTAAACCGTAAACCTTTCTTTAAAACTAACCGGTCTAAGTTTAAACTTAAGTAAGACCCGTTAGGTATCTAATAGGTTATTAAAACCTTCGTTCCAGATTTAGGAGCCCAGTAAAAGATATTTGCACTTGCTGATTGTATACGGCTGTGATAAATTTGTATAATTTGCTCAGGTAAATACTTTTAACTTAATTTCCCTTATATGGGCTTAGGGTACGGTATATAAAATACCGCTTGGTCGGGTATTGAATTTTTTATCGTATGAAGGTTAAATCATTGAGATAACCCGTTTAATCTATTTTGTTTGTTTTAAGCCTTTGGGGGGTTAATGACCATGTCCTGGATATCCTCGGCTCATTCATTGAAATGGCCACGATTTAAGCACGGGGTGTAGGCATACACCTGCCAGTGCGTATGTAAAATGATATACCTGCTTGTTCGAGAATAACTCGCCGTAGGTTATATTATGTGGTGTGTCTATTAATCTTTAACCCGGTATTCAACCCGGGCTACTGAACGTATAACAAACTTATAATTCTTTTACAAGATTATTTTTAATTAATTATCCCAAGTTATAAAAGATTTTATGCCTTGTGCACCAAACTAATTTTATAAATGTTTTCAAAATGAGTCGGTTAATTGTATTTACCAGTGTAAACTGACGTATTTTCCAAAAGGTTAAGTGCAGGTACTATGCGAAATAGGCTGGCCACTCCTGGGTGAATAAATAAAGAGTCTTGCAAGCTTTGTCACTTAAAAATCTGTTGAACAATATTTCCTATGTTTTGATCCGCCTGTAGATCTTTTTACAACCCGTTTTGTAATACTTTATGTTACTTTCATTCGGTTTGTAATAATTTTACTTTTAGACTTCTGCTGTGCATTGAACTGTGATTGTTTGACTATGATGATATCAACTACGTCACGATACTCCCCACCGGGCCCACCGGTAATACGTGAAAATATCGGGGTGCGACAACTTTGTCTTTAATAAGTACAGTAAACGTACTTTATGTTTACAAACCCTTGCACGTTATGTCATTTGACCCTAACCCAGTTAAGTTTCAGTGTTAAGTCAGGTCATGTGCAGGACACATGAGTTCATTTTTGTAATTTTACTCATTTAGTTAAATTAATTAATAATTGTTCAAATTGTTGGGAATAAAGATGAAATCAAAAAACCAAATTATTTGCAAATTATTTCAGATTTCAAGATTAGACGCACTATGTGTTCTCAATACCAAATTATTTGCAAATTGCTAGTTCTTGTTCATGATCTTTTCATCCACCATTTCGATGCTTAAAAGAACACACAGTGTGTGTGACAAAAGTAGAGTGTGAAACAAATTTTAAAGAGAGAAAGAAGTGTCACTGCCAATCACCACCACCTACCCCCATCGCCCACCACCACCAACTGACCATCATCAGATTCAAACAAACCCAGATCTAGATCTAAACTACATCTCATGGTTGAGCACCAAATCCAAATAAGAAACAACAACCAACCTCTACCGTCGACCTCCTCCACCATAACCACCGTCATCTCCGCCACCAACCACCCTTTTCCAAACCCCAACATCTTCCCCAAATCCACACCTCGTTTCAACTCTTGTCAAGATCTTCAACCCTCCAAGAAAACCCACTTCCTCAAGCAAATTTCTCTCATACCCAGATCTCATAATACTACAATTCTTCTAATGTTTAAAAATTTTCCGCAAAAATGGACATGACAGTTGAGTTGTTGGCTGAATATTTTTGCAGAATTTAAGTTGTTGCCTAAATCTTATGTCAAGCTATTGGCTTTTCTAGTCAAACAATATTGAGAGGATAACTTTGAGGGGCTTTCATGGTGGTTACGGTGGTGGATTTGAGGGGTTTTCATGGTGGGTTTTCTGATTTGAAGGGTTTTCATGGTGGTATTGGTGGCAGGTGGATGGTGGTGTTGGTGGTTGCAGGTGGGGTGGTGGCAGGTGGGTGGTGGTGACGGTGGTTGTTGAGGTGGCAGGTGTGTGTTGGTGACGGTGGTTGTGGTGGTGGCTGGTGGGAGTAGGTGGGGGTGGAAGGGAAGTTAGAGAAAGAGATAGAATTGAGATACAGAGCGAGAATTACGTGTGTGTATATATGTACAAATGTATAATTTTTTTAAACATAATTAATGTATTATTATTTTTTATGATTATTTATTTTAATATTTAAGGTAAAATGACTAAAGTACACCTATGTGGGGTCCAATTGTTGAGACTTAACTATGAAAATTAACTGGGTTAGGGTCAAAGGATATAACATTTAGGGTCAAAGGATATAACATACAAGGGTTGCGGGTTCGATTCCTGGCAGCCCCGAGTTACCTTTGGCCGGGCCTCGGTTTGGTATGCTTGTCGCAGACGCCTATGGCGCCGTCTCGAACCCGGGCCGCGCGCAATACCCGTGTTGAGACAAACCGGTGAGCAGCCGTTCAAAAAAAAAAACATACAAGGGTTTGTAAACATAAAGTATGATTACTCTACTTATTAAAGACAAATGACACAATTTGCAATAAGTAGCATACATAAAGGACGATTTTTGTAATTTACTCTTATTTGAGTATATTTATATTATTATTATCACGTTGATTATTATCATTATTATTATTATTATTATTATTATTATTATTATTTAGTTTTGTTTCATACCATATTTTCTATTTTAATCTTATATATATACAAACACATTGTTAAATTTTTTTGTTCAGATTTTGTTTTAGAGTTGGGATTCTCTTTGAAAGCGATTTCTCTACCCTCTACGATGAAAGTATAGTTTACCAATGTTTTATCCTTCCAAAATCCAACCAATAGTTTACTATTACTCCGATTCTACTATCGGCATTGTTATACATATGCAGAGATACAATATGTCAATACATAAACACCTTTGGAGACACTCAGGTGGTATTTGTTTTTTCTAAAAAAGATCTGTGTCGGCTTTTCTGTCTGCGCCGCACAAACCACACGCAGCGCAGACATTGCCATCTGCAGACCGTTTGTTTTTTCGAAGACGTTTCATTAAAAAAACATCTACGCTTGATCTTCTTGGTGCACACTTGGCCAGCCACCTTTAAAATCTTTTACTGTCTACAATGGCTTAAATACCACCACCACCCACCACCACCACCGTTCACCACCTACCATCGTCTACCACAACCATCCACCACCACCGTCCTCCACCACCACCCACTGTCCACGTCCACCACCCACAACACCGTCCATCATAACCATCCACACCTACCGCCATCGTTCGTACACCACCACCGGTTTATTTTAGAAGTCTACATATGTTAAAAAACAAACAACCTTCTTCTTGCAGACTGCAGAGGTTTGGTCTACCACTTCTTCAACAGATGTCTATAAATGTGTCCGCAGACTATAGACATTCTAACTCTTAGAAAACAATCTGCACCTCAGTTACGTGACCCTAATAAAAAAAGTGGTATGAGCCAATGAGGTAGTGGTGGAGTGGCTGGGGAAAGACTTGGTGTTCCTTGTGACCTAGGTTCGACTCCCACTCTCCCCGTTATTTTCAGCGGCATCCAGGTGAAGGGCGAATACGGGTGGCGCCGGTTTGTCTTGAATGGGAGGTGAGGTTTTAATGATTATTCCACTATCGTGCCTTTGGGCGGGTGGAGGTCGGGTTTCCATGCATTTGGGAGAGCCAAGGGGCTGGCGGCGGTCGAGTAGTCGACCTTGGCCACAACGCCCGGTGTCATGGTGGTTGACACGTCGATCCTTGCTGTTAAAAAAAGTGGTATGAATTGTGAAGATCTTATATTGGTAGAGGAAAAGGGTCAGTCACATAATATAAACACCATACCTTTTTTATTAATTAGTTTTGAGTAAATTGCCATTTTAGTCCCTGTGATTTGTCCACATTTGTCATTTTAGTCCAAAATGTTTTTTTTTTCTTTTCGGGGTCCCTGACTTTTCCCTTTTATTGTCATTTTGATCACATTGCCTAACTCCGTCCAAAACCCCATTTTTTAACAGGGGTATTTTAGGGATTTTCAATTTAAATCTTTCAAATTGCTTTTGTTCCATTCTTTTTTATATTGAAAAAATAAAAGAAAAATATCTAACACCACCATAAACACCAGCCACCACCACTATCAACACCTCATCCGTCTGGTCCACCACCGCCACCACAAGGAGGAAATATGTAAACCCAGATCTGGAATTATCCAAATTACACACCTCCACCTTTAAACCCTAATTTAAATCACCAACAACAGTTTTATCATATCTACCACCACCACAACCACTACAGCCACTACAACAACCACCACCACCAGCAGGACAAATGTACTTTCCACTTTCACAGTACCCTTAGTTCAATAAGTAGTCTCTGCAGCCACCGCCTCCGGCTCCATGAGTTCGGCAATCCCGCCACTGCCACCGCCTCCGTCACACCCGCCTTCGCCTCCACCACCTCATTCGTCAGTCTCCGCGACTAATGAAATCAAGGAACATAGACAGAGTGACTATCTAGATTCATCCAAGGACCCGGCAGGATCAAAACGGCATGAACCGTCTTCGCACCAGAAGGTTGATTCTAAACCGCATGTTAAGTTGGTTCTGCGGTAGCTCCGGTTCCGGTGAGAACGGTTAACAGGGTTGAGGTGGAAGAAGAAAGGAGCATGAGAAAGAAGAGAGAGATGGAGAAACATTGGAGGCAATTGAATGAATCTCAAAATAAAGTTATGGAAGAAACATAGGAGGCAATTGAAAGAATCTCAGAATAAAGTTCTGTAATTGAAGGCAACCGAAAGAATCTCAAAAGAGAGAGATGGAGAAACATAGGAGGCAATTAGATATTCTTCTTTTATTTTTTCAATATAAAAAAAGAATGGATCAAAATAGCAATTTGAAAGATTTAAATTGAAAATCTCAAAAATACCCCCGGTTAAAAATAGGGTTTTTGGACAGAGTTAGGCAATGTGATCAAATTGGCAACGAAAGGGAAAAGTCAGGGACCTAGAGGAGATAAAAACTATTTGAACTAAAATGACAAATTTAGACAAAACCTTAGGGACTAAAATGGCAATTTACTCGTTACTTTTCTTTTTAGTTATTCGCATCGATTAGGACAATGACATTATAATAGGCAATACAATTTTTTATTATTTTTTATAGATAATTTATTAGCCAAGATATGATGAGATTTTTTGTATTATTTATATAGTTCATTATTGATAGCTTTTATTGTTGATATAATTTAATAATCTTATTATCATCGGTTCATAGTTAATCTAGTTTAATATTTGTTTTTTAACTTCGAACTTCTTTTGTTATTTAGTTTGTGTTTATATGTGTTTGAAATCACTAAGAACGCGTTGCACATGGAACTGATGTCAAGAATAAAAAGAAAATGTAGAAAAAAACACTAAAAAATAATCGAAAGAAAATCAACTAAAAAGTTGTATGGTAATGATGTTGTTCGGTAGAAACTCGTAGTCAGAGATGAGCAAATAGTAATGGGTACCGGTACCGAATTTCCTGAACCGAAAGATCCTAAGTACCAGTTCGGTACTGACATTTGGCGTTCCTGGTACCGGTTCGCTACAGGTTTTTACCTTCATATACCGAAACCATAACCGGGGTATCAGTTGGCACCGAGCTCATCCCTACCCCTAAAACTAAAAAAAAAGTTGTACGATACCGTTGTTGTTCGTACGGTACCCGTGATCAGGGATGAGCAAATGGTACTGAGTAGCATTACCAAATTTCTCGAACTAAAAGACTATAAAACTCAATCCGGTACCAACTTTTTGCGTTTTATGTACCAGGATGGTGCTGGTTTTTACATTCATGTACCGATAACGAACCCGTATTTTTTATACAAGTACCGGTTGAAACCAAGCTTATCAAACTTGAAAAGTAAAGAAAATAACAATTATTATAATATTAAAATAATATAAAAAACTGATTATAATATTTTAATATATTATAATATGTTAAAAGTATTGTTTCTTTTGTTATTTAGTCTGTGTTTATATGTGTTTGAAATCACTAAGAACGCGTTGCACATGGAACTGTTGACAAGAATAAAAAGAAAATGTAGAAAAAAACACTAAAAAATAATCGAAAGAAAATCAACTAAAAAGTTGTATGGTAATGATGTTGTTCGGTAGAAACTCGTAGTCAGAGATGAGCAAATAGTAATGGGTACCGGTACCAAATTTCCTGAACCGAAAGATCCTAAGTACCAGTTCGGTACTGACGTTTGGCGTTCCTGGTACCGGTTCGCTACAGGTTTCTACCTTCATATACCGAAACCATAACCGGGGTATCAGTTGGCACCGAGCTCATCCCTACCCCTAAAACTAAAAAAAAAAAGTTGTACGATACCGTTGTTGTTCGTACGGTACCCGTGATCAGGGATGAGCAAATGGTATTGGGTAGCCGTACCAAATTTCTCGAACTAAAAGACTATAAAACTCAATCCGGTACCAACTTTTTGCGTTTTATGTACCAGGATGGTGCTGGTTTTTACATTCATGTACCGATAACGAACCCGTATTTTTGATACAAGTACCGGTTGAAACCAAACTTATCAAACTTGAAAAGTAAAGAAAATAACAATTATTATAATATTAAAATAATAAAAAAACTGATTATAATATTTTATTATATGATAATATGTTAAAAGTACTGTTCAAATGCATTGGGTTTTTAATATAAAAAATAAGTAAATAAATATATAATATAATATATAATGTATAATATATAATATAATATAATATAATATAATATAATATAATATAATATAATATAATATAATATAATATAATATAATAATAATTTATCTAATTGAAATGTAGGCAACATATGTTTTTTCTTAAGAAACATAATATAGTCTACATAAATCATAATTATTTATATACAGTAAGAAACACAATATAGTCTAAATCAATCATAATTATATATATATATACTAGGTTATAGACCCATGTGTTACATGGGTTTGAGGATAGAAAATGAAAGGTTTTAATGTAACTATTGGGTTGATCGAGTTCTTTGAAAAAAAAGTATTTTCAATTTGTATAAACTTGAATGAATTTTTTTTTAAATAAATATGTTATTGTTGAGGTTGATTGCGTATGAACGACATAACGATTATATATTTGAATTATTTTTATTATATTTCATATTATTTCTTGCATCACACATAATAAATATAGATTTTGATATGAATACATATAACCCTAATATGAACTATACATACAAAATTAAAGGAAAAATATAACATTACTCATTTTAAATGATACGTTTACCAAGTAAGAATTTTCTTTTTGAATACAAAAGAATTAGTATATTTTATTTCAAACTAATATATTCTTATTTTAAAAAGTATATATAATATAATATAATATAATATAATATAATATAATATAATATAATATAATATAATATAATATAATATAATATAATATAATATAATATAATATAATATAATATAATATAATATAATATAATAATAATAATTTATCTAATTGAAATGTAGGCAACATATGTTTTTTCTTATATACCGTAAGAAACACAATATAGTCTAAATCAATCATATATATATATATATATATATATATATATATATATATAAGTTATAACAATTCCTACATTTTCTAAGATAAATACATCAATCAATATAGAGATGTAGATCGAAAAAAACATATATATTTATAAAAGTACAAATATAAAAATACCCGAGCCCGACGGGTATACCCAAAACCCGACACAAATGGGACGGGTATACCCGATACCCGACGGGTATTGGGCTAGGTATGGGATTAGTTTTAAAAAATTTCACGGGTATGGGTCGGGTATGGGATTAGGTGATACCCGACCCGATTACCCGAAACCACATACTCGTTTACCCAAACTCTATACCCGATTTTTTTAATTAATATTTTTATTTTCCATTTCCATTAACATTTGTCTATTAGTGATTTATTTTAGTACGTTTATTATGTGAAAAAATAAATTTTCTTTTGATATATGCATTTGATAGTAGTATTTATATTTTGTATGCTGTGAAGTATATACATGTAAGTGTATAAGTATCACAAAGTTATTATTAATATATGATAAAACTTATATGTATTTAATGTACATTTTTAATTTATAATAGATGTTGTATAAATAAAATTAAATAATAATTATAATAGTAAAAAAAATGTATTTAGATATCAAAACGTATATCTTTTAATAAACTAATAGGTATACCCGATACTCACGGATATAACCATTACCCGACATGTAATTACCCGATGGATATTGGGTCGGGTATGAGACGCGATTTTATAACCAGGTATGAGTATGCGATTATCAATACCCGATTCGAAACCGACTCATTGTCATCCTTAGTCTGCCACATAATATAAACACCATACGTTTTTTATTAGTTAGTTTTCTTTTTAGTTATTCGCATCGATTAGAACGATGACATCATAATAACGCATTACAATTTTTATTATTTGTTATAGTTAGTTTAGTAGCCAAGATATGATGAGATTTTTGTTTTATTGATATAGTTAAGAGTAAATTACAAGTTTTGTCCTTTATGTATATATCCAAATTGCAGGCGCTGTCATTTGTCTTTAAAATTGATGAGTTTTGTCCTTAATGTTTGCAAATCTTGCACGTTATGTCTTTTATGGCAAACCCAGTTAATTTTTTTTGTTAAATCTGACCATGTGCCTTGCACATGAGGGTATTCTTGTCATTTTATCTTTCTAGGGACTGGTTTGTAAATAATTAATATTCAAGGACTATTTTGTAAACTTATCTCTCTCTCTCTTAACTTACCTCTCTCTAAAACTCCCCACTGCACATCAGACCTCTACAGCCACCACCACCCCATGACCTCCACCGCCGCCACCACCACCATCCCACCAGACTCCACCGAATCAAGCCCCCTTCCTCTTACGAAATCACCCTTAATGAATCAATCAAATATTCAACCTCAAGTCAATGAAAACTCTGCTTCTCCTAACACTTAAATCAATCAAACATCATCTTCTTTTTGATGAACAACAACAAACACAATTACTCTATTCAGATTTTTGAATCAAACGCAACCTGCAAATGATATTCTACTTTTTCGTTCTATTATCTTTTCTTTACGAACAAGAAACGAACAACAAAACAACATCAAGAACTCTTCATCTCAGATTCAGATCTGAAAACTTGAAGAACAAATACACAAAGAATGAACTGTTTGAATG
Organism: Helianthus tuberosus; assembly: GCA_030545235.1. Taxonomy (NCBI): domain Eukaryota; kingdom Viridiplantae; phylum Streptophyta; class Magnoliopsida; order Asterales; family Asteraceae; genus Helianthus; species Helianthus tuberosus. Next base: position 170,504,528 of record CM060369.1, read on the forward strand.
TTTTGAAATGTTTTGAAACTGGTAAATTAAGTGTTTTAATCACCACTACCGTTCAGATTTCATCACACCCGATTCAACCTCCACCACACCCGATTATCCACCTGCAACCCACTCCACCACCACTGCCTAACTTAACCACCATTACCGTCCAGATCTGCGAAAAACCCCCAACCCTAACCGCCACCATCTTTCCGATCTACGAAGCTAGGGTTTTTTTATGGCGGCGATATTATGGAGGCTGCGGTGTTCTGATGATGGTGCAAGAGTGTCGGAGAAAAAGAAGATTGTGGTGGTGTGCTCTGATGACGGTGGTGCAGGAGTGTTGGCGGTGAGGGTGGACGGCTGTGAGGGCGGTGGCGGTGGTGGTCGCTGTGAGGGAGGTGGTGGTTATGGTTCTTGGCTGATATCTAGAGAGAGAGAGAGAGAGAGAGAGAGAGAGAGAGAGAGAGGGGGTGAGAAAGGGGTAGAGGGAGAAAGCAGATGATAATATAATATTTGTTTTCTAAATCTATTTTCCTTTTTTTTATTAAAATAATTTTGATTATATAGGCAAAAAGACCAACTTGCCTTTGGGTAACCAGATTTAACAAAAAAAATTAAATGAGTTTGCCATAAAGGACATAACGTGCAAGATTTGCAAACATTAAGGACAAAACTCATCAATTTTAAAGACAAATGACAGCGCCTGCAATTTTGGACATACATAAAGGACAAAACTTGTAATTTACTCTATAGTTAATCATTGATAGCTTTTATTATTTATAAAATTTATTAATGTTATTAACATCAGTTCATAGTTGATCTAGTTTAATATTTGTTTTTTAAATTAACTAGGTTTATCTCTCTCGCCGCGTTGTGGCGAACTTCTTTTGTCATTTAGTCTATGTTTACATGTGTTTTGAAATCACTACGAGCGCGTTACGCACATAACCACTGACAAGAATAAAAAGAAAATGTAGAAAAAAAAAACAGTATAAGATAACCGAAAGAACATCAACTAAAAAAGTTTTATGGTAATGATGTTGTTCGTATGAAACCCGTGGTCAGAGATGAGCAAATGGTATTAGGTACCGGTACCGAATTTCCCGAATCGAAAGATTTTAAGTCAATTCGGTAGCAACTTTTGGCGTTCCTGGTACCGGTTTGCTACCAGTTTTTACCTTCATATACCAGTACCGTAACTGGCATTTTCGGTAGCAGTACCGATTTAGTATCGGTTGGCACCGAGCTCATCCCTAGCCCTGAAACTAGAAAAAAAAACACTAAAAGTTGAAGAAAATCAATTAAAAAAAGTTGTACGATACCGTTGGTGTTTGTATGGTACCCGTGATCATGGATGAGCAAATGGTATTGGTTTGGAGTACCGAATTTCCCGAACTAAAAATTTTCAATATCTATTCATTACCGACGTTAGTTGTTTTCTGTACCAGTCTGGTGCCGATTTTTATCTTCATGTACCGATACTGAACAGGACCGTATCAGTATTTTGATAAAATATGGATAAATGAAAAGAAAAAAAAAAACTTGCCACGTGGCAAGTTTTGAATGGAGAAGATACTATTCATTAAAGGAAAAAAACACCTTACCACATGGTAACATTTGAATGGAGAAAATACTATTCATTAACTTGGGTTTTTAATATATACTAGAATTAAGGACCCGCGTTTTGCGGCGGGGTCGTTAAACCAAAAAAAAAAGTAAAAGCGAAAGTGTTGAAGGCGTGCTAACTCGTAAAAATTAGATAGAAACTTAAAACATAAAAAAATAACTAAGTCGGCTTAGCACTCGCGAGTTGTAACGGTACCATTAAATCGCACAAAATAGACATAAAAAGGTTGAACCACACACACGTGTTGCAGCGTAGTAACTCGCAAGACTTAGACCGAAATGTAAAATGACAAATATGTAAAAGATGAAAAGTATAAAGAACCAAATTTGAAATTGGAAAATTATCGGGGTTATAGTGAAAACTAAAGGAGTTGAAAAACTGAAACTAAATGGTTTAAAAAAAAAAAAAAAAAAAAAAAAAAAAAAGAAGAAATAGCATGGATATAAGAAATGCATGTGTATAAGATTTGATATATAGTTGGATGTGTAGCAAGAAAATGATGCATTATGAACTTGTAAAGCAAGCTTAATTGTTTGTAAAAAATTGAATAGTAGTTTTGCCTCACAAACCAAATTTGATGATTAATATAGGGTAAATATATGAGAATTTATCTAATTGAAGTGTAGGCAAGATATGTTTTTTTCTTAAGAAACATAATATAGTCTAAATCAATCATAATCTATAGATATAATAAAGTAAATCAGATGGGGATTCATGACGCTCTATAAAGTGATCTCAACGATTTTTCCCGTCTAAATAAATAGATATAAATAATATTTGTTAATAAGATTTAAAATAAAAAATATATTATTTTAAGGGTTATGATATAATAGAAAGTTTTTTGGCTAAAATTAATCTTGACTATCAATTGATTTAATCAAGGGCTAAGATTAAATAAGTGAAATTGAAGAGAAAAAAAAAAAGAGACGCGTGAGTTTGTTTAAGGGCATTCTAGTCAATCCAGGATAATAGTCTCTCTCCTCCAATTCCCCCTATTTTTTAAACGTAATACCTTTTTCATACGACATTATTTTTTTTATAAAAATTGCACCAAAAAAACGAGCGTTTTTTTTAATCTTTAAAACGAGTATAATATTGCTATATTTTCGAATTTTTTTTCCAAAAACCTAGTTGCGTAAAACGAAATGGACAAAAAATGTAAAAAAATAATTTTTTTTTCTAAAACGCAATGAACCAAAAACACAAAGAAATGTCTTATTTCTAAAACGCAATGGCCTAAAAACACAAAAGAAAGTGTACTTTCTAAAACGCAATGGACTGAAAACACATAAAAATGTGCTTTGCCTAAAACGCAATGCACCAAAAACACAAATAAATGTCTTATTTCTAAAACGCAATGGCTAGAAAACACTTAAAAATGTTTTATTTCTAAAACGCAATGGCCTAAAAACACAAAATAAAGTGTACTTTCTAAAACGCAATGGACTGAAAACACATAAAAATATGTTTTACCTAAAACGCAATAGACGAAAAACACTTCAAAAACATGTTTTTCTAAAACGCAATGGCCAGAAATCACATAAAATGTCTTATTTCTAAAACGCAATGACCTATAAACATAAAAGAAAGTGTACTTTCTAAAACGCAATGGACTGAAAACACATAAAAATGTGTTTTACCTAAAACGCAATGGACTTAAAACACTTCAAAATATGTTTTTCTAAAACGCAATGGCTAGAAAACACATAAAAATGTCTTATTTCTAAAACGCAATGGCCTAAAAACATAAAAGAAAGTGTTCTCTCTAAAACGCATTGAACCATGGTATGTTTTTCTGTGAATTATCAGAACTAGAAAGTAGGAGATCAAAATCTGTCTACGAAATGAGGCAATTTCCAGAAAATTAAATTTTCTGATGCAGTTTTATTAAAACAATTTAATCAAAAAAGATTGTTAGAATCTGAGTTTCTTAGATTGTGTTTTGTTTAATAAGAATGAAGATGAAACAGAGATGAATTGCAGCGGAAATATGAAATAAACTTTTAACACACAATCAATGGAAGAAAAGTTTCAGCAAACATGTTTAACGTTTAATCGAATGATTGTATTTGATTACAATAAACAAACTAAATGCATGCATGCATAGATCTCCCCCTTAGCCTGAGCTCACTTGATTGTTCGTACAGAATTGACTTGGGTGAAAAGAGCTAACATAACAGTACAGGGTACTGTTCTATTTATAGTACAGGACAACCACTGAGCATCTTTGGCTGACGTCACCATGAAAGTGACATCTAACCTCCTAACAAACTCTAACTACTGACCAATACAACCACTGATTGCAAACTACTGATTACATAAACAAAGTATAAACAAAACACTAATTCTTCATTCCACTGTTGTAGATTCAGCAGTGCTTTGGTCTTCAGCAGTACTTGAGACACATCAGTAGATTGAGCTTCAGTACTTTAGTCTTCATCAGTCTTTAGATCAGCAGCAGTTGTAGGAGCAGTACTTTAAGTGTAACAGTTGTTTAGAGCCACTGTCAAGGGGAAAGATCTATACAAACACTGCTTATGAAGGATCCACTGATCTGAACCAGTTTTGGCTTTATCAATTGTTCCTTTGTAGGGTTCAATCCCAACAATCTTCCCCTGAAACAGATGATGCCAAAACACTTCATTATACAGGATCTTTATTGCCTCATCAATAATTACCTAACTTGACTTTTGAATTGTAATTCAAAGTTCATGGAATCTTCACCATTCTCATCCCTACACAGTTGAAGCTCAAGGAGATCTTGTAAATCTTCTACACTCAGGCCTAGTGCATTTTCCCTTGATATATGCTTTACTTCTCCACTGGACTTGAGCAAAGTCAATACATGGGTCTTTTGATCAGACTTCCACTTTAATATTTTTGAGTTCAGTGGGTTTCTTGGGAGAGTTTTTATTTTTGATGAGTTTGGAGATGGAGGCCTGCTTATGACACCTTTATCAAGGTTTTGAAGTTTAGCAGAGTCAGGATTTTCAGCAATCATATCCTGAAGGACAATCTTCATAATATAATCCACTTGCTCCTTCTCTTCTTCTTCTATCTGTTTTTGCCTTTTTCTTTGATTTAAGGCAATGATGGAGGTGTCAGATGATGTGAACAGTGTTTCCACGGAAAGGTCCTGTTGTTGTTGTTCATCAGCCTTTTTGTCTTTGTAAGCTGACTTCTTTGGAAGGCTAGGATCTGTCTCTCTCCTTCTTTCCAGCCTCTCATATGCCATATCAGTGTATTGCCTTGACCATTTTGCTATGGCTTTGGCTTTACCAACCTTTGCTGCAACCAACTCTTGCTTCTTTCTTTTGTACTCCAAGGTAAGATCAGCAATTGCCTTTTTGTATTTGCTCCAGTTTGGTGCTGATCTTTTCATACCTGGATCATTCTTAATTCTTTCAATTCAGTTTGCTTCATGTTTCAGAGCAATGAGTGGCCAGTCATTGAACTGCTCAACCTTGGCAGGGTAGAACTTTTCCCTCATGATAAATGCAAGAAGGTCTTTTCTCATCTCCTGTTGTAGGCCAGCTTCTGGTGGCAGGTTGGACATTTCTTTACTCAAATCTCTTGCATAATCTTCCAATTGTTTGACTTTAGTGAGCAAAAACTGCATATGACTTGAGATGGCATTGTCACTCTCCCATTTGCATTCAAGTCTAGCTCTTATTTCAGCTTGCCTGGCTTTGAGTTTTTAATACTCATCCATGTTGTTTGGATCTCTGAAGCCAACAAGAGAGGGGGATTTTCTTTTTGAAGGGTTATCCACTGTGTAGAATTGCTTCATTTCATTCTTTACTACATGCAATTCTAGTGGATAACTGGCTGCTACTGGTATAACATCAGTAGGATCATATCCTTCAAGCACCTTTGGATCTTTGATTGGATTGGCTAAGGTTGGAGGAATGAATGGTTGAGGTTTAACTACTTTGTAAGGTGCAGATGAAATAGGATCAGGTGCTGGTAGGGGTGCTAAACGGGTCGTGTTCGCGGGTTGGCGGGTTGAACCCGACCCGAACCCGAAAATTTTACACGAACCCGACCCAAACCCGACCCGAACCCGAAAATCGTATCCTACATAAGAACCCGAACACGACCCGAAGTTTCATGGGTTGACCCGAACACGACCCGTTCAACCCGAATTTTTTTATTTTTTTTCTGAAATTAATATATTAAAATTAAAATTTACACTTAAAAATACAAATGTATATAATAATATCATATTTAAATTATAAAATCTATGTTAATTTCTCTTTTTAAATTATAATCATTGCATAAAATACACACCCCATTCAATTTATGACATAAAATATATTGTAAAAAATATAATATAGTATAAATTTGTTAAACGGGTCAACCCGCCAACCCGACCAGGTTGACCCGAACCCGACCCGTTAACCTAAACGGGTTCGCGGGTTCAACCTGAAACTGACCCGAACCCATTTAGACTAAACCTAAACCCGCGAATTTCGTGTCGGGTTTTCGGGTCGTGTCAGAAATTCACGCCCCTAGGTGCTGGTATGTCATCATCATGCACCTGAAGCTTTCTTTTTCTTGTATACACCTTTTTGGGTGAAGGTGTTTTTGTCTGATGTTTTGGAACAGAAAGGATTATGGCTTGAGAATGGGTGTTTGAAGTGATGGGTGACTGACTGACAGCTGTTGAAACAACTGGTGTCTCAACCACTGTTGTCATTACAACTGTTGATGTATCAACTGTTGTCTTCTGCTTTTTGGCAGGTGGTTTTTTGTGATGGAGGTGTTGTTTTTGGTGTGGCAGTGGATTGAGTGATGGTTGGTAAAATGATGATGGTAGTGGTTGAAACAACATTTGTTGAAACCACTGAGGTATCAACAACTGTTGATACAACAGGTGTCTTAACATCTGTTGGCTTGGAGGTTTAAGGTGAGGAACTCTTGGGGATTTCAGAAGTTTGTTTAATGGTTTTGGAAGGTATGCTTTTGGGTTGGCTATCCTTTCTGGTAGTGTTCCTTCTGTTTGAAGTACCCTGTGCTTCCTAAGCCATAAAAACTTTCTTTTCCTCTGCAAATCTTTTATCTCCCTTTGTTTCCATTTTCTCTTTTAGCTTTGCTTTTTCTTCAGCAAAAGCATTGAGAGTCACATCAACCTTCTTTGAACCATCTGACTTAGGAATCTCCACAACAGATTTAGCCATTGGATCTGGTGGCAGATACAAACCTTGTTTTCCTTTCTTTCTTTTCTCCCCCTTTTTGGCATCATCAGGGGTTTCAACAAAAACAACTGTAGGAGGAGAAGTGCCAGTGGTTTGGAGCAGATGAGCTTTAATGGCCTTTATATCAGCTTGAGTATCCTTGTACCTAGCTTCCGTCATATTTCTAAACATTTGAAGCCGAATTTCATGCTGTTGATCAACATACAGCCTTTGCTGATGAAGCATAGGTTGAAACAAGTGCCATTGCTCAGTGGGGAATGGAGCAGATGTTGAAGCAATGGATGAAGCTTTTTGAGATTGTAACAACTGTTGCAGCATATTTTTTATATCTGCAACAGAGGTTTCAATTTTGTCTACTATCTCCATCAATTCTTGGTATTTTAAACCATCACCCAAATGAATGGGATCATCTGATTTCCCACTAGCAGTGGTTGTATCACCTTATTTCTGTCACGGCCCCCGACCCGGTTTTACCCGTTTCAGGAGCCGCGGGACAGAAATCCCGTGGTATTTAATTAACAGCGGAAGTTTCTTCAGGATCTTTTAAAAACTGAAATATTTCCCGATTATTTTATTTCACAATTCGAGATAAAACCCGGTAATTTACAATATTTGAGATTTCACACAGAAATCTTTTATTTTACAAAACATGTTTCTTTATTTTATACTGAGCCACTTCCTTAAGCTTGTAGTGCTTCTCGGTACTTTTCCTGGATCACAACAGATCACCTGAAACATGTTTGAAAAAGGTTTTGTCAGCGGGAAATACTGAGTGAATCATTCTATTTATTAAAATGACACCTTTGTTATAATTTACAGTATTAAGAGCAATTACAATGTTTCAGATATCAACCAACTACCCTCGGTATTTGTCACTCGACTCGTTTCTGTGACTATGGTCATATCACCCATTGGCTAACTCGTTGTCCAATGGTGAAGATTATCAAGTAATGTATACAAAACCCCACATACCGGCTGTAATATGGAGATTACATAGACTTAATCCCTGTAATTATAACCTTTGAAAATAAACATGATTTTGAAAGTAATTTGATAAAAAGAGAATGACTCACATTGCAGATTTAATTTGAGCAGAGCCTAGCCTACTGATTAGCCTTTTAACCTAAATTAATAATAAGCACACAATTCGGTTAGTAACCTAATACAGCATTTACGATAACTCACGAGATTAAAACCTTCACAACGAATGACAAAGTGCGATACTTAAACATCCATCGATTTAACGACGAAATGACAAAGCATAAACCCTAATGTGGGCAACACTTAAACATCCATTGGATAGTTTAATCGATCGGACATTGAATCGTAGCAGTGATCGAGTTATTACCCTGTTTTGCGGCGGCGATTAGTGACCCGTGTGTGTTAATAGTGGTAAACAGTACGTATCTCAATGCATGTATCGAAGTTTTACGTCGTTTGAACTCCAGAAGTCGAGTCCCAAGGCCCTCTATTTATACTCAAAATTTGGACTAGCTTACGGACCGTAAGCCTCACAATGTTGAGGTCCGTAAGGGTGCTTACGGACCGTAAGACTCAAAATGTTACGGTCCGTAAGGGTTGAAAATAGGTTATAGGGTAGCCACGGTTGGGACTAGCTTTGCTGACTTGACAGATTCTTAATTTCGAATTCTGACAGCGAGTAATTTTAGATAATCGTTAACTAGGGTTTACCCCCCCCCCCCTGAGTTTTAGGGGCCCTGATCCTAATTCCGATTGTTCTGAAAATTTTAGGGTTTGTTCAAAATCACTTGGGTTTCTCAATTAGGGTTTCCTATTGGATAAAATATTAAAATAAATAGGACTTTTAATGAGAGTTGTTACATTCTCCCCACCTTAATAAAAATCTCGTCCTCGAGATTTACTGGAATAAATGAGGATACTTTCGCTTCATTTCTGATTCCAGCTCCCAAGTGTATTCAGCTCCTCTCTTTGAATCCCATCTAACTTTGACTAAAACTAGTCGTTTATGTTTGAGAAAGTTGATCTTTCGATCCTCAATTTGAAGAGGTTTCTCAACAAATTTCAGCTTTTCGTTTACCTCTATATCTCGAAGAGGTACTACCAGTGATTCATCTGATAAGCATTTCTTGAGATTAGATACATGAAATACATCATGTACTCCTGCTAATTCTACTGGTAGTTGTAAACGATAAGCAACTGGTCCTATACGTTGGATTACTGGAAATGGTCCTACGTACCTTGGACTTAGCTTTCCTTTCTTACCAAATCTAACAACTCCTTTCCAAGGAGAAACTTTTAACATTACTCTGTCTCTAACCTGGAATTCTAATGGCTTGCATCTATTGTCTGCATAACTCTTCTGACGATCTCGAGCCATTTTCAGTCTTTCCTTGATTTGTGTAATCTTATCAGTCGTCTCTTGTACTATTTCAGGACCTGACAATTGACTTTCTCCTATTTCTGCCCAACAAACTGGAGTTCTGCACTTTCTTCCATACAGTGCTTCAAATGGGGCGGTTTCAATACTTGAATGATAGCTATTGTTATAAGAGAATTCAATTAATGGTAAATGATCATCCCAATTTCCACCAAAATCTATTACACATGCTCGGAGCATGTCTTCTAGAGTTTGGATCGTCCTTTCACTTTGTCCGTCTGTTTGGGGATGATATGCAGTACTCAGATTGAGTCGAGTTCCCATAGCTTGCTGGAAAATTTTCCAGAAATGAGAAGTAAAACGACTATCCCTATCTGATACAATGGAGAGTGGAACTCCATGTAGAGATACAACTTTATCTACATACAACTTTGCCAATCTTTCCATGCTAAAGGTTTCTTTCATTGGTAGAAAGTGAGCTGATTTGGTTAATCGATCCACAATTACCCAAATCGCATCATTACCTTTTCTTGTTTTGGGTAACTTGGTAACAAAATCCATTGTTATAAGTTCCCATTTCCATACTGGTATCTCTAATTGTTGTAGTAGACCTGAAGGTTTCTGGTGTTCTGCCTTAACTTGTGAACAGGTAAGACATTTAGAAACATATCTAGCTATATCCTTTTTCATGCCTATCCACCAGAAATTCTTTCTTAAATCTTGGTACATCTTATTGTTTCCTGGGTGCATAGTATACCTAGATTTATGGGCTTCTTCTAGAATTTTATTTCTTAATTCTCCCTGCTTAGGTACCCATATTCTGCTTTTGTGGAATCTCTAAATTCCATCAGCTCCTTGCTCTAATTCTTTTATTCGTCCCTTCATTCCTTTAGCATCATCTTGGATTGCTGTTTCCTGAACATTCTTTATTTGTTCCATTAAATCTAATTGTAGATTTAATCTAAGAGCCCGAACTCGTCGTTGTTTCTCATGGTATTTACGACTTAAGGCATCTGCAACTACATTTGCCTTTCCCTCGTGATATTGAATATCACAGTCGTAGTCACTTAAAATTTCCATCCATCTCCTTTGCCTCATGTTTAACTCTTTTTGCCCAAAAATATATCTTAGACTTTTATGATCTGTATAGATAGTAAACTTACTTCCGTACAGATAATGTCTCTCCAGATTTTCAGGGCAAAAATTACGGCTCCTAATTCTAAGTCATGAGTCGTATAATTTTCTTCGTGCTTTTTCAATTGCCTTGAAGCATATGCAATCACCTTTTTGCGTTGCATAAGCACACATCCATATCCTAGTTTTGAAGCATCACAATATACTTCAAAATCTTCAGTGCCTTCTGGTAAGGCTAAGATTGGAGCAGTTGTTAATTTCTGTTTCAAAATCCTAAAGGCTTCTTCTTGTTTAGGTCCCCAGTCAAACTTAACAGCTTTACAGGTTAACTTAGTTAACGGTATGGCTATCTTGGAAAAATCCTTAATAAACCGTCGATAATATCCAGCTAAACCTATAAAACTTCTAATTTCCATTGCGGTTTGCGGAACCTTCCAATTGGTAATTGCCTCTATTTTAGCAGGATCTACGTGAATACCTTTGTGATTCACCATGTGTCCTAGGAATTGCACTTCCTTTAACCAAAATTCACACTTCGAGAATTTGGCATAAAGTTTTTCTTTTCTTAACAAAGTTAAGAGTGCATGAAGGTGTTCACAATGCTCTGTCTGACTTTTGGAATAAATAAGTATATCGTCTATAAAAACAATTACAAATTTATCCAAATATGGTTTACAGATCCTATTCATCATGTCCATGAATGCAGCAGGTGCATTTGTTAATCCAAAGGGCATGACTGTAAACTCGTAATGACCATACCTAGTTCTAAAAGCAGTTTTAGGTATGTCTTCTTCTTGTACCTTCAATTGATGATATCCGGAGCGTAAGTCTATCTTAGAAAAATATCTAGCTCCTTGAAGTTGATCAAACAGATCATCAATCCTAGGTAATGGGTATCGATTCTTAATTGTAATCTTATTTAATTCTCTATAATCGATACACATTCTCATTGAACCATCCTTTTTCTTAACAAATAGCACTGGTGCTCCCCAAGGAGATGAACTAGGTTGTATGAATCCTTTAATTAGTAATTCATCTAATTGCTTTTTCAGTTCTAACATTTCTGTGGGTGCTAACCGATAAGGTGCCTTGGCTATCGGTGTAGTTACTGGAATTAGATGAATCCTAAATTCTACTTCCCTATCTGGGGGTAATCCTGATAACTCTTCTGGAAATACATTCGGATATTCTGAGACTACAGGAATTTCCTTAAGTTCTTCACCCTTAGTACTAATGATTACTGAAATCATATATACTATTCCTTGTTTTCGTTCATAATTAGCAACTTTCATTACTGATATGAACTTCATGGGCTTACGTGGCTTATCTCCTGTAATCCTAATTACTTCTCCGGTGGGTGATTGAATTTCTATGGAATTCTGATCACAAAAGATTCGAGCATGGTTGGTTACTAACCAATCCATTCCTAATACAACATCAAATTCAGCTAAATTCATTGGCAATAGGTTTGCAGAGAATTTATGTCCTAAAAGTTCTATATTTCTTTCCTGCAAAACTTTATCTATTTTAACTGAATTTCCATCTGCCGTTTCAACTGTAAAAATCTGTCTAATACTGGTTAAAGGTAAATTAAGAGCTTGACAGAATGAAGTATTTATAAAACTTTGGTTTGCACCAGAGTCAAATAATACTTTTGCGTATACGTTATGAACTAAGAACGTACCCGCTATTACATCTGGGATGAGTTCTGCTTCTTGAGTGGTCAGCTGAAATGCCCTGGCATTCTTCTTAATAGTTCCGTCGGTCGCCTTGATTTTGTTGTCTGCTGGTTTAACCAATTTAGGACATTCTGGCTTAAAATGTCCCTTTTCTCCACAATTATAGCAGATCGTTGTTTTCTTTCTGCAGTCTTCTTCACGGCGGCCTATCATTTTACAAAAATTGTAGGTTATATTACATCTTCCATAATGTTTCCTTTTGCAATTCTTGCAAAATGGCAAAGTTGAAGATTGCCCTGTTCCTCTTCTCTTGAAGTTGCTATTATTACCCATACGAAATCCTTGGGTAATTTTCTGTGCCAATTCTTTCTTCTTGTTTTCATCTTGTGTACGTACCAATTCATCAGTTAAGGTGTTAGCTAATTCCACAGCATCGTCAATAGTGCGAGGTCTCGCAGCTTTAACGATGTTACGGATTTCACTAATCAGTCCCCAAATGTAGCGAGAAATGAGTACCGGCTCTGGCGAAGCCAGTGTTGGTACCACTCTAGCATATTCAAAGAATGTCGAAGTATAACCGCGACAATCTACACCCATCATCCGATGATTTAGGAACTTATTTGTCATTTGTTCCTTTTCATACTCGGGACAGAATTTTCTTTCTACAAGATTCTTAAATTCTTCCCAATTCATAGCATAAGCTATTATTCTTCCTTTTGATTGTAACACAGTGTTCCACCATTCTAATGCTCCTTCTTTAAAAAGATTTGATGCATACATGACCTGATCATCCTGAGCACATTTACTTATTGCAATTACTGCCTCGGTTTTCTCTAACCAACGCAGTGATGCAGTTGCTCCTTCATTGCCTGCAAATTCAATGGGTTTACAAGCAAGGAATTCTTTGAAAATGCAACCAGGCGTTGCGGCTTTCATTTTCTTAGGAAATGGAGCTTGATGTGGTTCTTTATTATGATTAACATGATCATCTCCTCCGTTTACACTATTACTGAAGTTATCTTCAGAAATACGTTTACTAGGAACGATTTGTAGTGGTTCAATTGGATTCTTTACAGCAGCAACGATTGCGGGAATAGCATTGGCTATCCCTTAAGCAACAATATTTTCGATATCTTGCCTAGTCATATATTGATCTCCTGGATGTTGCTCAGACTGATTAACCTCATTTACTGGTTCGTTACCAATGTTTGCCATCTGATAATTAATTTTATATAAATAATTAGTATAAATACAAATATAATAAAACAATTTGCACATAATCACATTAACATATATAACCAAAAATTATCGATTTCCCGAGTTTCATTTCTATATATTATATTATGCCTCGTACACACGATTATCATACAACGTTTTATTGTAAGTTATTACACATACTGGTTCTTATGATTATTTATTAAACAAATATTCCTGCAAACTCCCATTATCTGGTCAGCTAATTTCTTAAAAACGACGCTCCCTTTCGTCGTACTTCCAAGTAACTCTTTCTCCAACATCCCTAATCCTATTTCCTGCATTAATCAACTCTTCGCCCCAGAGACGAAGTTCAGTCAGATTCTCCGGGTTCATAGTTGGGTATAGTGGGGGTTCTGGGTCAACTTGTGGGAAAAATGTATCAGGGTTGTTTAAAAGATTTTAGTATTGCCAATCAGTTGTCCACCATTCATCTAATTCTACTGGTAGTGGTTGAGGTTGGACAATAGGATCTGGAATAGCAGGTTCCAGATTGATTGGAATTGGAGCTTCTAGTGGGTAGCTGAAAAGATCTTCTTCAGTAAATATAAGGTTTGGATTAGCCGCTTCAAGGTTTCCATCGGCAGGTCCGATGAGGTCACTCATTACTAGTTTATGATCTAAAACTTCCCAGGGAGTCATTTTCTGTTTTTGTCTAGAACTTTCTCCGACTTCTCTTTCTGTTTGCTTAAAACTCTTCTCAGCTTCTATCTCTACTTGATTAACATGTTCCTCAATTTCTACCCCTTTTCCTTTGTCTTTTGGTTCTTCAGTTTTGGTAACCTTTCTTGTTGCTGGCTTTTTCCTACGTACACGCCTCCAGCCCACAAATCTGCTTCTTTTCTTGGGTTTAGGTTTTGCCAGTGGTTTGGATTGAAATTCCATGGGTTCTTCTTTGTCAGCGAAGTAACCAGTGAATTCCTTGGAAACTTCTATCTTAACGGGATAGAGGTTAAGATTTTCTAAAGCTTCAGACATCTCATTCATGCTGTTTAGCATATATGCAAAATACATACCAAATGTTAAAATAAAATAACAAAATTTCATAGATAACCCTTAAATATTATTGCATACCATACATAATACAACTGACAAGTAAAATATACTAAAATTTACTGTGAACTTATTTATTTACTGAATAAGATTTCTAGATTGTAAATAAATAAAGGTGCTAACACTTGAGTTAGAGTATTTAGAGATTTGCATTTTCTGCTACTGTGGCTAGCATATACAAATCTGCCCATTTCTCATCTAATTTGTCCTCCCAGGGTGTCTTACTGGTTAATTCCTGGGTTTCCTGTTTAACTTTCTTCTCTCGGATTTTCTTTTTTTTCTCCTTACTTTTTCTAATAATCAAATTTCTTTTATCCGGAGAAAGTGGTTCTTCATACTGCGCTTTACGGACAAATATTCCTTCTTCAGGAATTAAATAAGGTTTTGTTCGGGATGAACTTCCCTTCTCGTTGGATGACCTATCTAGTTTAAGATAGATGTTTGACAGCTTTTGTTTACCCATACTGTAACTAACAAATAATCAGTTAATAAAACACATAATCACATAATTGGCAATCAGTAAAATTAAGTATTTCTAAATACTTAATAGGTTTAGATCAGTGGCTCTGATACCACCTTATTTCTGTCACGGCCCCCGACCCGGTTTTACCCGTTTCAGGAGCCGCGGGACAGAAATCCCGTGGTATTTAATTAACAGCGGAAGTTTCTTCAGGATCTTTTAAAAACTGAAATATTTCCCGATTATTTTATTTCACAATTCGA
The DNA here is from genome assembly GCA_030545235.1 of Helianthus tuberosus. Lineage (NCBI taxonomy): Eukaryota > Viridiplantae > Streptophyta > Magnoliopsida > Asterales > Asteraceae > Helianthus > Helianthus tuberosus. The sequence goes on from CM060369.1 coordinate 170,519,537, forward strand.
GATAAAACCCGGTAATTTACAATATTTGAGATTTCACGGAGAAATCTTTTATTTTACAAAACATGTTTCTTTATTTTATACTGAGCCACTTCCTTAAGCTTGTAGTGCTTCTCGGCACTTTTCCTGGATCACAACAGATCACCTGAAACATGTTTGAAAAAGGTTTTGTCAGCGGGAAATACTGAGTGAATCATTCTATTTATTAAAATGACACCTTTGTTATAATTTACAGTATTAAGAGCAATTACAATGTTTCAGATATCAACCAACTACCCTCGGTATTTGTCACTCGACTCGTTTCTGTGACTATGGTCATATCACCCATTGGCTAACTCGTTGTCCAATGGTGAAGATTATCAAGTAATGTATACAAAACCCCACATACCGGCTGTAATATGGAGATTACATAGACTTAATCCCTGTAATTATAACCTTTGAAAATAAACATGATTTTGAAAGTAATTTGATAAAAAGAGAATGACTCACATTGCAGATTTAATTTGAGCAGAGCCTAGCCTACTGATTAGCCTTTTAACCTAAATTAATAATAAGCACACAATTCGGTTAGTAACCTAATACAGCATTTATGATAACTCACGAGATTAAAACCTTCATAACGAATGACAAAGTGCGATACTTAAACATCCATCGATTTAACGACGAAATGACAAAGCATAAACCCTAATGTGGGCAACACTTAAACATCCATTGGATAGTTTAATCGATTGGACATTGAATCGTAGCAGCGATCGAGTTATTACCCTGTTTTGCGGCGGCGATTAGTGACCCGTGTGTGTTAATAGTGGTAAACAGTACGTATCTCAATGCATGTATCGAAGTTTTACGTCGTTTGAACTCCAGAAGTCGAGTCCCAAGGCCCTCTATTTATACTCAAAATTTGGACTAGCTTACGGACCGTAAGCCTCACAATGTTGAGGTCCGTAAGGGTGCTTACGGACCGTAAGACTCAAAATGTTACGGTCCGTAAGGGTTGAAAATAGGTTATAGGGTAGCCACGGTTGGGACTAGCTTTGCTGACTTGACAGATTCTTAATTTCGAATTCTGACAGCGAGTAATTTTAGATAATCGTTAACTAGGGTTTACCCCCCCCCCCCTGAGTTTTAGGGGCCCTGATCCTAATTCCGATTGTTCTGAAAATTTTAGGGTTTGTTCAAAATCACTTGGGTTTCTCAATTAGGGTTTCCTATTGGATAAAATATTAAAATAAATAGGACTTTTAATGAGAGTTGTTACATTCTCCCCACCTTAATAAAAATCTCGTCCTCGAGATTTACTGGAATAAATGAGGATACTTTCGCTTCATTTCTGATTCCAGCTCCCAAGTGTATTCAGCTCCTCTCTTTGAATCCCATCTGACTTTGACTAAAACTAGTCGTTTATGTTTGAGAAACTTGATCTTTCGATCCTCAATTTGAAGAGGTTTCTCAACAAATTTCAGCTTTTCGTTTACCTCTATATCTCGAAGAGGTACTACCAGTGATTCATCTGATAAGCATTTCTTGAGATTAGATACATGAAATACATCATGTACTCCTGCTAATTCTACTGGTAGTTGTAAACGATAAGCAACTGGTCCTATACGTTGGATTACTGGAAATGGTCCTACGTACCTTGGACTTAGCTTTCCTTTCTTACCAAATCTAACAACTCCTTTCCAAGGAGAAACTTTTAACATTACTCTGTCTCTAACCTGGAATTCTAATGGCTTGCATCTATTGTCTGCATAACTCTTCTGACGATCTCGAGCCATTTTCAGTCTTTCCTTGATTTGTGTAATCTTATCAGTCGTCTCTTGTACTATTTCAGGACCTGACAATTGACTTTCTCCTATTTCTGCCCAACAAACTGGAGTTCTGCACTTTCTTCCATACAGTGCTTCAAATGGGGCGGTTTCAATACTTGAATGATAGCTATTGTTATAAGAGAATTCAATTAATGGTAAATGATCATCCCAATTTCCACCAAAATCTATTACACATGCTCGGAGCATGTCTTCTAGAGTTTGGATCGTCCTTTCACTTTGTCCGTCTGTTTGGGGATGATATGCAGTACTCAGATTGAGTCGAGTTCCCATAGCTTGCTGGAAAATTTTCCAAAAATGAGAAGTAAAACGACTATCCCTATCTGATACAATGGAGAGTGGAACTCCATGTAGAGATACAACTTAATCTACATACAACTTTGCCAATCTTTCCATGCTAAAGGTTTCTTTCATTGGTAGAAAGTGAGCTGATTTGGTTAATCGATCCACAATTACCCAAATCGCATCAATACCTTTTCTTGTTTTGGGTAACTTGGTAACAAAATCCATTGTTATAAGTTCCCATTTCCATACTGGTATCTCTAATTGTTGTAGTAGACCTGAAGGTTTCTGGTGTTCTGCCTTAACTTGTGAACAGGTAAGACATTTAGAAACATATCTAGCTATATCCTTTTTCATGCCTATCCACCAGAAATTCTTTCTTAAATCTTGGTACATCTTATTGTTTCCTGGGTGCATAGTATACCTAGATTTATGGGCTTCTTCTAGAATTTTATTTCTTAATTCTCCCTGCTTAGGTACCCATATTCTGCTTTTGTGGAATCTCTAAATTCCATCAGCTCCTTGCTCTAATTCTTTTATTCGTCCCTTCATTCCTTCAGCATCATCTTGGATTGCTGTTTCCTGAACATTCTTTATTTGTTCCATTAAATCTAATTGTAGATTTAATCTAAGAGCCCGAACTCGTCGTTGTTTCTCATGGTATTTACGACTTAAGGCATCTGCAACTACATTTGCCTTTCCCTCGTGATATTGAATATCACAGTCGTAGTCACTTAAAATTTCCATCCATCTCCTTTGCCTCATGTTTAACTCTTTTTGCCCAAAAATATATCTTAGACTTTTATGATCTGTATAGATAGTAAACTTACTTCCGTACAGATAATGTCTCTCCAGATTTTCAGGGCAAAAATTACGGCTCCTAATTCTAAGTCATGAGTCGTATAATTTTCTTCGTGCTTTTTCAATTGCCTTGAAGCATATGCAATCACCTTTTTGCGTTGCATAAGCACACATCCATATCCTAGTTTTGAAGCATCACAATATACTTCAAAATCTTCAGTGCCTTCTGGTAAGGCTAAGATTGGAGCAGTTGTTAATTTCTGTTTCAAAATCCTAAAGGCTTCTTCTTGTTTAGGTCCCCAGTCAAACTTAACAGCTTTACAGGTTAACTTAGTTAACGGTATGGCTATCTTGGAAAAATCCTTAATAAACCATCGATAATATCCAGCTAAACCTATAAAACTTCTAATTTCCATTGCGGTTTGCGGAACCTTCCAATTGGTAATTGCCTCTATTTTAGCAGGATCTACGTGAATACCTTTGTGATTCACCATGTGTCCTAGGAATTGCACTTCCTTTAACCAAAATTCACACTTCGAGAATTTGGCATAAAGTTTTTCTTTTCTTAACAAAGTTAAGAGTGCATGAAGGTGTTCACAATGCTCTGTCTGACTTTTGGAATAAATAAGTATATCGTCTATAAAAACAATTACAAATTTATCCAAATATGGTTTACAGATCCTATTCATCATGTCCATGAATGCAGCAGGTGCATTTGTTAATCCAAAGGGCATGACTGTAAACTCGTAATGACCATACCTAGTTCTAAAAGCAGTTTTAGGTATGTCTTCTTCTTGTACCTTCAATTGATGATATCCGGAGCGTAAGTCTATCTTAGAAAAATATCTAGCTCCTTGAAGTTGATCAAACAGATCATCAATCCTAGGTAATGGGTATCGATTCTTAATTGTAATCTTATTTAATTCTCTATAATCGATACACATTCTCATTGAACCATCCTTTTTCTTAACAAATAGCACTGGTGCTCCCCAAGGAGATGAACTAGGTTGTATGAATCCTTTAATTAGTAATTCATCTAATTGCTTTTTCAGTTCTAACATTTCTGTGGGTGCTAACCGATAAGGTGCCTTGGCTATCGGTGTAGTTACTGGAATTAGATGAATCCTAAATTCTACTTCCCTATCTGGGGGTAATCCTGATAACTCTTCTGGAAATACATTCGGATATTCTGAGACTACAGGAATTTCCTTAAGTTCTTCACCCTTAGTACTAATGATTACTGAAATCATATATACTATTCCTTGTTTTCGTTCATAATTAGCAACTTTCATTACTGATATGAACTTCATGGGCTTACGTGGCTTATCTCCTGTAATCCTAATTACTTCTCCGGTGGGTGATTGAATTTCTATGGAATTCTGATCACAAAAGATTCGAGCATGGTTGGTTACTAACCAATCCATTCCTAATACAACATCAAATTCAGCTAAATTCATTGGCAATAGGTTTGCAGAGAATTTATGTCCTAAAAGTTCTATATTTCTTTCCTGCAAAACTTTATCTATTTTAACTGAATTTCCATCTGCCGTTTCAACTGTAAAAATCTGTCTAATACTGGTTAAAGGTAAATTAAGAGCTTGACAGAATGAAGTATTTATAAAACTTTGGTTTGCACCAGAGTCAAATAATACTTTTGCGTATACGTTGTGAACTAAGAATGTACCCGCTATTACATCTGGGATGAGTTCTGCTTCTTGAGTGGTCAGCTGAAATGCCCTGGCATTCTTCTTAATAGTTCCGTCGGTCGCCTTGATTTTGTTGTCTGCTGGTTTAACCAATTTAGGACATTCTGGCTTAAAATGTCCCTTTTCTCCACAATTATAGCAGATCGTTGTTTTCTTTCTGCAGTCTTCTTCACGGTGGCCTACCATTTTACAAAAATTGCAGGTTATATTACATCTTCCATAATGTTTCCTTTTGCAATTCTTGCAAAATGGCAAAGTTGAAGATTGCCCTGTTCCTCTTCTCTTGAAGTTGCTATTATTACCCATACGAAATCCTTGGGTAATTTTTTGTGCCAATTCTTTCTTCTTGTTTTCATCTTGTGTACGTACCAGTTCATCAGTTAAGGTGTTAGCTAATTCCACAGCATCGTCAATAGTGCGAGGTCTCGCAGCTTTAACGATGTTACGGATTTCACTAATCAGTCCCCAAATGTAGCGAGATATGAGTACCGGCTCTGGCGAAGCCAGTGTTGGTACCACTCTAGCATATTCAAAGAATGTCGAAGTATAACCGCGACAATCTACACCCATCATCCGATGATTTAGGAACTTATTTGTCATTTGTTCCTTTTCATGCTCGGGACAGAATTTTCTTTCTACAAGATTCTTAAATTCTTCCCAATTCATAGCATAAGCTATTATTCTTCCTTTTGATTGTAACACAGTGTTCCACCATTCTAATGCTCCTTCTTTAAAAAGATTTGATGCATACATGACCTGATCATCCTGAGCACATTTACTTATTGCAATTACTGCCTCGGTTTTCTCTAACCAACGCAGTGATGCAGTTGCTCCTTCATTGCCTGCAAATTCAATGGGTTTACAAGCAAGGAATTCTTTGAAAGTGCAACCAGACGTTGCGGCTTTCATTTTCTTAGGAAATGGAGCTTGATGTGGTTCTTTATTATGATTAACATGATCATCTCCTCCGTTTACACTATTACTGAAGTTATCTTCAGAAATACGTTTACTAGGAATGATTTGTTGTGGTTCAATTGGATTCTTTACAGCAGCAATGATTGCGGGAATAGCATTGGCTATCCCTTGAGCAACAATATTTTTGATATCTTGCCTAGTCATATATTGATCTCCTGGATGTTGCTCAGACTGATTAACCTCATTTACTGGTTCGTTACCAATGTTTGCCATCTGATAATTAATTTTATATAAATAATTAGTATAAATACAAATATAATAAAACAATTTGCACGTAATCACATTAACATATATAACCAAAAATTATCGATTTCCCGAGTTTCATTTCTATATATTATATTATGCCTCGTACACACGATTATCATACAACGTTTTATTGTAAGTTATTACACATACTGGTTCTTATGATTATTTATTAAACAAATATTCCTGCAAACTCCCATTATCTGGTCAGCTAATTTCGTAAAAACGACGCTCCCTTTCGTCGTACTTCCAAGTAACTCTTTCTCCAACATCCCTAATCCTATTTCCTGCATTAATCAACTCTTCGCCCCAGAGACGAAGTTCAGTCAGATTCTCCGGGTTCATAGTTGGGTATAGTGGGGGTTCTGGGTCAACTTGTGGGAAAAATGTATCAGGGTTGTTTAAAAGATTTTAGTATTGCCAATCAGTTGTCCACCATTCATCTAATTCTACTGGTAGTGGTTGAGGTTGGACAATAGGATCTGGAATAGCAGGTTCCAGATTGATTGGAATTGGAGCTTCTAGTGGGTAGCTGAAAAGATCTTCTTCAGTAAATATAAGGTTTGGATTAGCCGCTTCAAGGTTTCCATCGGCAGGTCCGATGAGGTCACTCATTACTAGTTTATGATCTAAAACTTCCCAGGGAGTCATTTTCTGTTTTTGTCTAGAACTTTCTCCGACTTCTCTTTCTGTTTGCTTAAAACTCTTCTCAGCTTTTATCTCTACTTGATTAACATGTTCCTCAATTTCTACCCCTTTTCCTTTGTCTTTTGGATCTTCAGTTTTGGTAACCTTTCTTGTTGCTGGCTTTTTCCTACGTACACGCCTCCAGCCCACAAATCTGCTTCTTTTCTTGGGTTTAGGTTTTGCCAGTGGTTTGGATTGAAATTCCATGGGTTCTTCTTTGTCAGCGAAGTAACCAGCGAATTCCTTGGAAACTTCTATCTTAACGGGATAGAGGTTAAGATTTTCTAAAGCTTCAGACATCTCATTCATGCTGTTTAGCATATATGCAAAATACATACCAAATGTTAAAATAAAATAACAAAATTTCATAGATAACCCTTAAATATTATTGCATACCATACATAATACAACTGACAAGTAAAATATACTAAAATTTACTGTGAACTTATTTATTTACTGAATAAGATTTCTAGATTGTAAATAAATAAAGGTGCTAACACTTGAGTTAGAGTATTTAGAGATTTGCATTTTCTGCTACTGTGGCTAGCATATACAAATCTGCCCATTTCTCATCTAATTTGTCCTCCCAGGGTGTCTTACTTGTTAATTCCTGGGTTTCCTGTTTAACTTTCTTCTCTCGGATTTTCTTTATTTTCTCCTTACTTTTTCTAATAATCAAATTTCTTTTATCCGGAGAAAGTGGTTCTTCATACTGTGCTTTACGGACAAATATTCCTTCTTCAGGAATTACATAAGGTTTTGTTTGGGATGAACTTCCCTTCTCGTTGGATGACCTATCTAGTTTAAGATAGATGTTTGACAGCTTTTGTTTACCCATACTGTAACTAACAAATAATCAGTTAATAAAACACATAATCACATAATTGGCAATTAGTAAAGTTAAGTATTTCTAAATACTTAATAGGCTTAGATCAGTGGCTCTGAAACCACCTTATTTCTGTCACGGCCCCCGACCCGGTTTTACCCGTTTCAGGAGCCGCGGGACAGAAATCCCGTGGTATTTAATTAACAACGGAAGTTTCTTCAGGATCTTTTAAAAACTGAAATATTTCCCGATTATTTTATTTCACAATTCGAGATAAAACCCGGTAATTTACAATATTTGAGATTTCACGGAGAAATCTTTTATTTTACAAAACATGTTTCTTTATTTTATACTGAGCCACTTCCTTAAGCTTGTAGTGCTTCTCGGCACTTTTCCTGGATCACAACAGATCACCTGAAACATGTTTGAAAAAGGTTTTGTCAGCGGGAAATACTGAGTGAATCATTCTATTTATTAAAATGACACCTTTGTTATAATTTACAGTATTAAGAGCAATTACAATGTTTCAGATATCAACCAACTACCCTCGGTATTTGTCACTCGACTCGTTTCTGTGACTATGGTCATATCACCCATTGGCTAACTCGTTGTCCAATGGTGAAGATTATCAAGTAATGTATACAAAACCCCACATACCGGCTGTAATATGGAGATTACATAGACTTAATCCCTTTAATTATAACCTTTGAAAATAAACATGATTTTGAAAGTAATTTGATAAAAAGAGAATGACTCACAGTGCAGATTTAATTTGAGCAGAGCCTAGCCTACTGATTAGCCTTTTAACCTAAATTAATAATAAGCACACAATTCGGTTAGTAACCTAATACAGCATTTACGATAACTCACGAGATTAAAACCTTCACAACGAATGACAAAGTGCGATACTTAAACATCCATCGATTTAACGACGAAATGACAAAGCATAAACCCTAATGTGGGCAGCACTTAAACATCCATTGGATAGTTTAATCGATCGGACATTGAATCGTAGCAGCGATCGAGTTATTACCCTGTTTTGCGGCGGCGATTAGTGACCCGTGTGTGTTAATAGTGGTAAACAGTACGTATCTCAATGCATGTATCGAAGTTTTACGTCGTTTGAACTCCAGAAGTCGAGTCCCAAGGCCCTCTATTTATACTCAAAATTTGGACTAGCTTACGGACCGTAAGCCTCACAATGTTGAGGTCCGTAAGGGTGCTTACGGACCGTAAGACTCAAAATGTTACGGTCCGTAAGGGTTGAAAATAGGTTATAGGGTAGCCACGGTTGGGACTAGCTTTGCTGACTTGACAGATTCTTAATTTCGAATTCTGACAGCGAGTAATTTTAGATAATCGTTAACTAGGGTTTACCCCCCCCCCTGAGTTTTAGGGGCCCTGATCCTAATTCCGATTGTTCTGAAAATTTTAGGGTTTGTTCAAAATCACTTGGGTTTCTCAATTAGGGTTTCCTATTGGATAAAATATTAAAATAAATAGGACTTTTAATGAGAGTTGTTACAAGTTGGACCAGAAGAAGTTTCTACTGGTTCATCCACTGATGCCCCTTTTTTCTTGGTACTGGGAACTTCCCACTACATCAACTATCTTATTTAACACAACAGTGGGTAAATGAAACACACCAGTGGTCAATTTGATAGCATCAGTGGTAGTTGCCTTCAAGGGAGACTTACTGATGAAACTACTGTCCAGGTATAAATCATTGGATTCAATACCTGTAGTAGTTGCTCCACTTGAACTACTGATAGGAATTACTTGTAACTCCTGCAGTGTAACCTCCTCAGCTGTTGATGGGTTAGCAATGATAGAGGAATCAGACTCAGTCACTTGTTGGAGTATTTTCTCAGTGATAGGTTGTTGAGAAGAACTGATTTTTGACTGATCCATATCCAATGCATTCAACACGGGTAAGAAAGATGGTGGAATTTGTGAAGTATGGATGGGGGTTGAAAGAGAATTTGCCCTGGGAGCAGGGCTATGGAAGATGGATTCAAGTGAATCCAGAGCTTCATAATGTGGTGTCCCTGTGTATACAACCTGATCCTTTTGTGAGGATGCAGGAGGAGTTTCAGGCTCAGGTTGAGATCTTTCTACCATCTGCTGTGAGGAAGTAGCAGCAGTGGTTATTGGTGACTTTGGTGTTGTCACAGGAGTTACTTCTGGGATCTCATCTTACAGAAGATCCTTTTTGGAGGGTTTGGGGGGCTTTTTGGATTTTTCTTGATGGTCTTTTTGGTGATTTTTGGTGGGGGTTGCACAACAGTGGGTGTGCTGCTGTGGTCACCAAGAGCAGTGGGCTCAACAGCAAAAACCTGAGGAGCAGATGTTATCTCAGCTAAATTCTGCTCAGGTTTTTCTGTTTGTGTTTGAGAAGGTTTTGACAGCCTTGTAAAAGTTTCAGAAGAAAGGCTTTTTATTTGAAAAGGATTGCCTTGGATAAGCGCATGTGTACTATCCTTTGGAATTTTCTTTTGTAAATAAAAACTCAAAAATCTTGGAAATAGTAAAAATGGTTTCTTCTTTTCTTTTATATTATTAAGATTTTTAACCATATCATTGAAAATATCTTGGGAGTAATTAAAATCAACTTCTTCCATGATAGCATATCCCAAATATTGGATTTTCAATGGTATTTCATTGAAGGAAGTTGTTTTATTTGAAACACACATGAGAAGGGTATTGAATAAAAATCTTATGGGAGGTGGAAAACTTCCCTTTTGCAAAGTATCTTTTTTCATTTGTTCCTCATACCCCCTCTCAATTAAATCTTTTTGATATTCTTCCTTTGGGAAAGAATTTTTACCTGTATGATCATTTATTTCAAAAACCTCAGAGATGGATTGAGGTGTGATAGCAACCTGAATTCCTCCTACTGTTGAAGTGATCACCCAAGGCTTTTTGTCCTGAACTTCAATTTTTGCATTTTTCCAGAAATCATGTAGGGTATCCAGGTAAATAGGTGTGTTGCAAGTCAACAAAGTTTTGTACTTTGAAAAGGAAAGTGCATCAATTACGGAGTGAAAGGTTGTGTTTTGACTTGTTTTCTCAAGGGTACACAAATAGTTATGAGGGCTGTTTAGTGCGAGAGCCATGGTGATTCGAAGGTAGTTGCGAGAAAAAGGAAGAAGATGAATGATTCGAAGGATTTTGATGGAAACTGCTTTTGAAAGGAATTTTGAATTCGATTCGACAGTGAAAACCCTGTTTGGGGTTTTGATCAAGGTTTTATAAGGTGAAAAAGTGAATGCTGACGTGGCAGCGGTTACAAAGATCTGACGGCTAAGTACTGTCCACGTGACAACCTCTGATGAATAATGGATGACAGTTGTTTAAGAAACCACTGATGATCAAGATCAGTGGTTTACAGTGGTGAAAATGAAAATAATGGCTGATTTTTTACTATCAGTGGGTAGCCATCAGTGGGTTAAAAACACTGAGGTTTGACAACAGTGATTAACAATGAAAATGAGAGAACATAGGTTAACTTTCAGTAGTGGATAGAATTCAACAGATCAGATGTTTGAACCAAAACAGTGGTTATGACAGACTTTTAGGATTAATGAAAACTTTCATTTTTAACTATTTTTAAGAATGAATTTTTGATTTTCTGAAATCATTTTAATGCTTTTTATTCATAGAAAAACAGGATTTTGCCTGTTATTCCATGTTAAGCATTCCAATCCTAGAGATCAATCTTTCAAAGATGGATGTATCTAAAGCCTTTGTTAGCACATCTGCCAGCTGATCTTTAGTATGAACATGATGCAGAGAAATCAAACCTTTTTCATAGCAATCCCTCACAAAGTGATGTCTGATGTCAATGTGTTTGGTGGTTGAATGTGAAACTGGATTTTTGATGATATTTTCTGCTGCCTGACTGTCCAACATGAGAGGTGTCTTTAAGGCAGTGATACCAAAATCCAGCAGTTAATTTTGAAGCCATAACAGTTGGGTTGTACAGCTTGCAGCAGCAATATACTCTGCCTCAACAGTGGATGTTGAAATAGCTTCTTGCTTTTTACTTTGCCAAGATACTAAGCAATCACCTAGAAATTGGCACCCTCCTGATGTGGACTTCCTTGTTGCATTGCACCCAGCAAAGTCACTGTCTGTGAAACCTGAAAGCTTAATATTCCCATTAGCAGGGTACCAGATACCAAGTGTGGGAACACTTTTTATGTATCTGAGTATCCTTTTCACAGCTATTAGGTTAGACTTTCTAGGGGCTGATTGGAATCTTGCACAAACACATTTTGCAAACATGATGTCTAGCCTAGATGCAGTTACGTACAATAAAGACCCAATCATGCTTCTATATAAGGTTTGATCAACTAAATCATCCTTTTCATCAGTCATGACTAGCTTGGTGGTTGCCATGGGTGTACTACATGGTTTACAGTCATTCATCTCAAATTTGCTTAAAAGTTCTTTAGCATGTTTGTTTTGATGAATGAATGTACCATTTTGCAGTTGTTTTACTTGGAGACCAAGAAAACACTGTAGTTCACCCATTGCACTCATCTTAAACTCAGCTGTCATGAGTTTTCTGAACTCTTCACACATTTTTTAACATGTGCTTCCAAAAATGATGACATCCACATAAATCTGGACAATCATCAAGTCTTTTCCTCTCCATTTTAGAAACAGTGTTTTGTCAATTTTGCCTCTTGTGAAACCAATAGAAAGAAGAAAGGTGGAAAGAGTTTCATACCAGGCTCTAGGTGCTTGTTTCAAGCCATACAAAGCTTTATTTAGCTTGTAGACATGATCTGGATTAAATGGATCCTCAAAACCAGGAGGTTGACAAACATATACCTCTTCTTGAATCTTACCATAGAGGAATTCACATTTGATATCCATTTGAAACACCTTTATGTTGTGGTTGACAGCAAAGGCCGGGAATAGTCTGATAGCTTCCAATCTTGCTACAGGGGCAAAAGTTTCATCATAGTCAATGCCCTCTTCCTGTCTGAAATCTTGAACCACTAGCCTTGCTTTATTCTTGACAACAATGCCCGTTTCATCAGTTTTATTTTTGAAAACCCACTTTTTGCCAATAGGACTTACACCCTCTGGCAGTGGTACAAGCTCCGATACTTGTTGTCTTTTAAACTGTTGGAGCTCTTCTTGCATGGCTTCCACCCAACTGTTGTCTTTTAGTGCCTCTTGGTACTTGACAGGTTGATGAAGTGATAGAAAACCAGCAAAATGACAGATGTTTTGGGATTGACTTCTTGTGGGCACCCCTTCACTGATGTTGCCAATGATTTGGTCAGGTGGATGAGAATTCAAGAAGATCAAATCTCCTTTGTATGGAACAATGGCATTTAAGGGTGAGGGCTGCAGATGTGAATCATCTGAGCTAACAACTGTTGGTGACTTTGATGATCCAACAGTGTCTTGAAATGGAGGTGGAGGAATAGGAAGAAGTGGTGTGGAAACAAGGTGATTTTTATCCACTGTTTGAGGATTTTTTTCAGCAGTGTTTGAGGATGTGGAAGCAGGGGTTTGAGGACTACTTTGGTCAACAACTGTTGATGTAGCAGTGGTTGAGCTTTGACAGCTGTTTTGAACATCTGCTGCTCTGGCAATAGATGTGAACTTTTGTTGTGGAATGATCACTTCATATCCATTGTCTGATGGAGGTGGTTGAGATGGACCTGCACTGTTAGTCTTGACAGAAACATTTTCAAAGGTGAATTTATCAAGATCAAATAACTCAGCAGGATTTACAGAGATTTTCATTGAAGAAAGTTCATTGAACTTAACATTCAAAGTCTCTTCCACTGTCTTAGTCCTAGTGTTAAACACTTTGTATGCCTTAGCAGTGGTTGAGTATCCCAAATGATATCCACTGTCTACTTTGGCTGCAAATTTTGAAATGGAGTCTTTTAAGTTTAAAATGAAACATGGGCAGCCAAATACTTTAAAGTATGAGATCAGTGGTTTGATTTTATACAGAATTTCATAAGCAGTCTTTTGATGCCTGGAGTTGATCAAAACTCTGTTATGGATATGGCAGGCAGTGTTTACAGCCTCTGCCCAGAAAGTCAATGGCAAACCTGAATCAGCAAGCATGGTTCTGGCAACCTCAATCAGTGTTCTGTTCTTTCTCTCAACAACCACATTTTGTTCAGATGTCCTTGGAATGTTGTACTGCGTTACAATTCCTTTTGACACACAAGACTCATCCAACTCCTAAAGACTTTTACTGGCAAGTCAAACTGCTTTTCAACCTGTTTTACAAAGTCTTGCAGAATGCCTGTAGTCTCATCTTTAGAATGTAAGAAATAAGTCCATGTAAACCTAGAAAAGTCATCTACAATTACCTAACAATATCTTTTCTTTTTAAGACTCATGACTTTTACTGAGCCAAACAGATCCATGTGCAACATTTGTAAGTACTTGGTTGTTTTGGACTCTTCAATGGACTTAAATGAGCTTTTATGTTGTTTTCCTTTTAAACAGGAAACACAATGCTCAGGACAGGTGAACAGTTTTTGTGGAAGACCTCTTACAAGGCCCTGTTTTGACAAAGCAGTGATTGTCTTGAGATTTGTGTGCCCCAATCTTCTGTGCCATAATTTTGTCTCTTTGTTAGAGGCAGCTGAGAACAGACATGCATCAGTCCTGGGGCTCTCTTTTGACAAATCAACTACATAAACATTGCCACTCCTTTGAGCAACAAGTTGACTTTTTCCAGTTTTTATTATTTCTTCAATCTTTTTGACCATTTATGGTCCAACAATCCTACAACACTCCTTAGTGGAGAATGACCCATAACCTTTGTCACTCATTTGTGAGACACTAAGGAGGTTGAATTTTAGATTTTCAATCAGATTGACATTTTCAAACTTAACATTTCCAGACTGTACTGTACCAGAACCCATCACCTTCCCTTTACTATTATTACCAAAAGATATATCACCCCCTCCATGAGTTTTAAATTCTTTGAGTAGGGCTCTACATCCAGTTATGTGCCTGGAGCCTCCACTATCTACATACCAAAGACTATCTAAGCATGTAGAAGCTCCTTGCACATCAAGTAAATAATTAGTTTAGGAGGGTCTCCAAAGCCAATAAGGCTTTGGATGGGGTCTCAACAGTGTCTATGTTAAGTTCAGGAAGATGGACAGTGGTTAGCTCAGGTGTTTGGGCAGTTTTTGAAATGTTTTTCTCTAACCACTGTTGGGGGTCATTTCCCATCAACTGTTGATAACCAAAGGGATGCCTATTCACTATTGGTTTAGAAGGCCTTTTGTAAGCCTCATAAACATGTGGGACCCTTGGGTATGGAGGTTGACCTTTACCTCTTTGGTATTGGTTAGTAGGGGGTGCATCAGTCACTTGAACCTCTCTTTTAACAGAGTTTTGGTTCAGCTGTTTTGTAATGTCTGTTTGGACAGGCACAAAAAATGGTTGTTTCTTGATTTGTGATTTTGATGAACTCATGAGTGTTTTGGAAGTGTACTCTTCCTTTTTGACCTCAAAGGATTTTAGATATACACATTCCTGAGTGAGATGATTTGATTTACCATAGATGGTGCAGCTCTTTGAAGGCACAATGGTACTTGTTTTGTTAATGTCATAAGCTTTTAAATGAAAACAATCTTTGGTCAAATGATTTTTCTTTTCACAAAAGTTACAAAACAGGTTTTTAATCTTTTCTTTTCTTCTTTTCAGACTCCTTTGCAACAGAGTTTTGAACCACTATTGGTATGTCTTTAAGAGGAATTACCTTGGCCTTTGGAGCTTTGACACCATCCACCGTAGTGAAGTCCATGGGTTTAAAATTTTCAAGGATGTCACACTCATCAGACCATGTGGGTTTGAATTGGTATTTCTCAATCTCCTCAAAAGTTGAGGACCCCACTGATTTTTCCAGAGTGATTTTGTTGCCGCTTTTATCAGTTATTTTAACTTCTTGACCATCCTTGTTTGTGGGTATGATTTCAACAGTACCAGATTGATTTGCAGCAGTGTTTTCAACTTGGTCATTTTTCCTGAACCCTCTGCCAAATTTTACATTACTTTCAATCTGTTTTTCAAGCATAATTTCATAATCTTTGCAGGATTCCACCCATTTCTCACATGTGATTTGGGTGGATTCCAACTCCTTTTTGCAAGTTTGATATTTTTCTATCATGGCTTGGAGTTGGTCCTTGGTTATACTATGCTCATGTTGAGGCTGTAAATCTCATTTTCTTTTTCTGACAATTTGATTTTCAATTCTTTTAAAGATTTTTCAAATTGTATTTCATCATTTAACAATCTATCTCTAAGGTTTTCATTCACCTCCTTAATGTTTGCAAATGCTATGATGCATTTGTCTGAACAAAGGTTTTTAAGAACCTGGGGTGATACCTTAGTTGCAGCCATCATGGCACAATCACATACATGTTCACTTTCTTCTAGTTTCTTCTCTTCCTCTTCTTCAGCAGACCAGGGGTCAGACAGTGGTTCCAATAGGCGTTTTGAACTTTCTTCCAACAGTTGTTCACCAACAACAGCAGTAACCACTGCTTCAGCAATTGTATCCACTGTTTCTGCATTGGATGTTCCTTCTTCAGTTTCTAGCCCTTCAGGAATTGACTCTAATGCTGCAAAACAGAATTCATCACTAGAAACAACAATCTCAGCATATAGAGCAAAGTTTTCATCACCTAGATCCTTAGGCAAACTACTCCAATCAACAAAGCCTTGGGTGAAAAAGCTTTGCTGATCTGCTTGAACAGCTGTTTATGTAGCTTGTTGAGGTGCATCTTGTTGCACCTGAACCTGAGGAGCTGGGGCCTGGACATACTGTATCTGAGGAACAGTGGTTTGAACATAGTGCACAGGAACAGGTGTTACAGGGTGTGCATAATGAACAGTGTTTGCATGGGCAGCAGGGGTATATTGGGAATACTGCACAGTGGTTTGGTTATTTTGTAGTCTAGAACTAGGGTGTGTGATGATTGGTCCACTGTTTTGACTCCTACACTCTCTAGCAAAGTGACCTAACCTATTTCACTTGTAGAATTTGATCTTTGACTTATCCAACCCTACTTTTAAGTTCCCTTGTAACCCTAGAAATTTTCTCCATGTTCTCTTGTAAAACTTGCTGGTTCTAACACTCAGCAGTGCAAGTTTGTGCAAAATATCCATCTCTTCCAGATCAGTTGGATCAAAATGCTAGAGATTATTGAGTTCAAAGGACAAATTTTCAGAATGCTGGTTTTCTCCATTAGCTGTAAAAGCATAATTGGATGAGTAAGAATCAGAGTTGTTAAAAGCTCCACCAGCTGTTATATCAATGTAATGATCATAACTCTAATCCTTACTACTACCAGATTCTTTCTGACTCAAAAGAGCTATGTTGCCAATTGAGTAGTCATCTGCAACCTTCCTAGTCTCTTGTAGCTTCTTTTTCTGGTTCAACTCCCTTTCATAGGTCAGGAGTCTACCATGAAGCTGGGTCAGGGTCAGATCTTTGAACCCAACTGAATTTCTAGTTACAAAAGCAACTGTGTCCCATTTTTCAGGAAGTGACCTAAGAAACCTACTATTTTGAGTTGATTTAGCAAATTCAACCTTAACAAGTTTCTGTTCACTTATGAGACAGCTAAAACGTTCAAACTGCTGTGTTAATGATTCACCCTTAATATGACAAAAGGTTTCATACTCTTGATTCAAAACTTCCCTGTTATTTTCAATTACTTCTTCAGTCCCACCAAACTGTTCCTTAAGTGCATCCCACAATTCCTTGGCACTGTTACAATGTAACAGCCCAGCATAAATTTCATTTGGGAGTGTAGATGCAACGATGCTAAATGCTTTGGCATCCAGTTAAATTTTCTGAAAGTCCTGGTCAGAATAGTTTTCAATTTTCTTAGGTACAAGAACTTTTAGATCCTCAGCACTCGGCCCCATTGGAACATGTGGTCCAAAGACAACCAACTTCCAACATCTGGTATTTTGTTGAGCTAAATGTGACTCATCCTACGCTCCTAGATGTTGTATTCAGATCTGACCAACATAGGTGGTTTGAAGAGTGAACCAGTGTTATTAGTGTTATCATGTGATTGTGAAGCCATTCTGGTTGTTTTACAGGTACTGAATAATCAACTTTGTATGTGATTACACCTTACTCTGTTTTCAACTAAAAACGAACAATCGAAAGTATAAATGAAATTAAGCTGAACTTTTACGTCAAAATGACTGTTAAATCAAATTTGACTGTCCTAGCTCTGATACCAATTGTTAGGATCTGAGTTTCTTAGATTGTGTTTTGTTTAATATGAATGAAGATGAAACAGAGATGAATTGCAGCGGAAATATGAAATAAACTTTTAACACACAATCAATGGAGGAAAAGTTTCAGCAAACATGTTTAACATTTAATCGAATGATTGTATTTGATTACAATAAACAAACTAAATGCATGCATGCACAGATCTGCCCCTCAGTCTGAGCTCACTTGATTGTTCGTACAGAATTGACTTGGGTGAAAAGAGCTAACAGAACAGTATAGGGTACTGTTCTATTTATAGTACAGGACAACCACTGAGCATCTTTGGCTGACGTCACCATGAAAGTGGCATCTAACCTCCTAACAAACTCTAACTACTGACCAATACAACCACTGATTACAAACTACTGATTACATAAACAAAGTATAAACAAAACACTGATTCTTCATTCCACTATTGTAGCTTCAGCAGTGCTTTGGTCTTCAGGAGTACTTGAGATACAACAGTAGATTGAGCTTCAGTACTTTAGTCTTCATCAGTCTTTAGATCAGCAGCAGTTGTAGGAGCAGTACTTTGAGTCTAACAGTTGTTTAGAGCCACTGTCAAGGGGAAAGATATGTACAAACACTGCTTATGAAGGATCCACTGATCTGAACCAGTTTTGGCTTTATCAACTGTCACAACCCCTGACCCCTCCCCGGGAGCGGGAGCCACGAGCCAGTCTGATGGTATCGGTGTTTATTAATTTGGCAGCGGAAATGTTCATCAGGACCGTAGTTAGGAAATATTTTTATCAGATTTAAACACCAAAACGTTTAAATTAGATAAATGGGGAAAACCCAAGTTTTTGCTAATAATACATTTATAATAAACAAGTGGGACAAAACCCGATTTTTCATTTGTAATATATTTATAGGGAATAACCCTTATTATTGAAAACAATTCTCCTTTTTAATTAGGTAACTTTTATGGCCACTTTTCTAAGCCTTCAGTGCTCTTCAGCTGGCTTTTATTGGCTTCACACTAAGTTACCTAAAACACATGTTTAAAACATTTTATCAGCAAAAAATACTGGTGAGTGAATCCCAGTTTAACCAAAACAGGTTTTATCATTGTACAGCATTGAGGGCGATCTCGCAATTACATTTGTTTACCATTCTACCTTAATTACCACCCACGGTACTGTCAACCCGACTTGTGGTCATGTTACAACTCACAGTGTAGTAACAAATTTTGTATACAAAACCCCAACATGCCGACGATAATTGTAGAATACAAATACCCAATCACAGTTTAATATAATGTAAAACATTTGAGGTTTTGTAAAACAGTTTACAAAAAGAGGAATTACTCACATTGCTATCTTAGATAATTTCCTATGGCTTCCTGGTTATAATCTATAAATTTTAAATAATGCACATGCGTTAGTATGATAACCCAATTTTTACATTAGTTATACCCTTCCCGAGACAAAACTCCAACGACTACGTCGGGTAAAGCCTCAACAGTCGTTACGGAGCACTAGATCATTCGGGCAGCGTATCTAATACGTAACCGGGGGTTAAAATATTTACAACGAGGCAGAGCTTCGCTAATTAGGGGGGTATTATACCCGATATTACTTCTAAAATTCAGAATTTGAGAGAGATTTTCATATTGTGAGCGATTTCCAATGTAAGCCGATGGCCTCTATTTATAGGGCCTGATCTTGACTTTCTCGTAGCCCGGGAAAGATACAAAGGGGGTCTTCGCGCCCCGCGAGAGCCTTAAAGGCGGCAACAAGTTTGCTGAGTCATCCCCTGGTTTTGACGCGTGTCCTGCCACGTGGCGAGCTGGGATTTCGCCACCCGTCACTCGTTCGCGGCCCGGGATGGAGTAGGTATAGTCTGTCGCGCCCCGTGACAGACTTAAAATATTGTTTTTATTTTATTTTTATTTAACTAAATGTATTTCGGGCCTATTTCTCGCATACGTGGTGTATTTAGGAGCGTTTAGGGTTGTCTAAAATATTTTAGGAGGGTTGCTATATCCTGGGTATAACTCCTGAACTTTTAATAAAATATATAATGCACTCACATTAAGTATAGTAACCCAATTCAACTTTATCAATATGTCACGAGACAGAACCCCAACGTACTTAGTCGGGCAGAGCCTTGATAAGATTTTGGTGGGTCCTAAATCAATCGGACAGGGTATTGACTCAGTGATCAAGTGTTACAATACTTAAAACAGGGTTGGGCTTTGGAGTATTATAGGTGAATTACTAAAAGAAATATTGGATTATAGAAAGACATAGTGAGAGCGAGATGCAGACACAGGTATGAGCACTTTGAAATGAACAATCTAATCCTCTATTTATACTCTTGAAAGCGTGGACACCAAGACAATTGCCACAGATTCGTGGGACACGTATCCAACTTCACAATTCAATGTTTAGATTTTTATTATTATTATAATTATTATAATTAATTCAGCTGCTTCACTCATTTAACACTTATAACTTCTAAAATATGACGTTTTATAAAACAATGAATATGTCATTAGAACGAGAATAATCTTATCTACATTTTGAACCAAGTTTCATACTAAACGGAGTAGGTTCAAATATAATGTATTTTTACAATTAAATTATTAAACGGTTCCTAGGCCCGTCTAGGTACTTCATATTTCTAACATTCAACTTACTCATGATCTATTCGTATAATAACTATATTTAAAATTTAAAATTTTGGGAATGTTACATCAACTGTTCCTTTGTAGGGTTCAATCCCAACAAAGCTCGACCCCAGCCAGGGGCTGCCGCCCCTTGGACCCTGCTCCTAGGGGCACTGCCCCCGGACCCCGCCAAGATTAATTTGTAAAAAGCAATGACTCAATTCAAAAACCCAGATCATAAAAATGCAATTCAAAAATTGCTTACATGGATCGAAGCCGATTTTTTCATATTTCTTTACCGATTGACGAAATTTGAATGTTAGAAACACTTATCAGCGATCGAATCGAAGAATCGAGTGATTCGCTTCAAAATCACAGGAAAAAATAAGATATTGTATGAAATTAAACTGGGTTTCTTCAAAAAAAAAAAAAAATGAAGAACACGTTGATTGGGTGTTTGAATCATTGATTGGTGATGAAAATCGCACTATATTGTAGTGATTATTAAGATTTACCCAGCTGTTACCCCAGCGAGTCTCTCGTGTGGGGGCAGTATGGTTTCCGGGCGAAGGTCAGTCAGAGCGGCAGCCGGGGCCCGATAGAACATCGCGTCTGCGAAAGCTGGGCTGACGGGTAACCGTCCTAGACGGGAACCCGGTGACCAATGGTCAGGTACATATTGAAAGTCACCCTTCAAAAAAAAAAAAAAAAAAAGATAGAAAGTGAAGAAAATGTTGAATATGGTGGATTTCGAAATTACAGTAAGAAGAATAAGGGGTAAGATTGGGTAAAATTGACTAAAATACATTTTCCTTTTATTTTAACCACATGTCATAATTCTGTTGCTTGCTATCCTTCCTAGCCAAAATAAACTTTCTATTTGATCATCACCCATTATTTTAATCCATATATTTTATCTTTTTATCTTTTACTCTGAGCAAATAGATATAGATAATATTTGTTAATTTCAAGTAAAGAGTATATCTTTAACAAACAGATATAGATAATATTTGTTAATAAGATTCAAATAAAGAATATATTATTTTAATCTATGAATTTTATCTTTTACTATATTTTTTCGTTTATATTTATCATGTTTTTACTTTATAATAGGGGTTAATAAAATTGAATTATAATAAAATAAGCATATGTAACTCATGGCTTCTACTAACGTTTTAGATTAATAATGTAAAAATATAAATAAAAATACAAGTAATAATTTTATCTTTTTATCTTTTACTGTTTTGTTTTCCATTTATATTTATCCATTTTATTATTTGGTATATGAAATTAAATTTATTTAACCCGTGCAATACATGAGTTTTTTTAAATATAATTTTTTTTATTATTTAGTATATGAAATTACATTTATTCAACCGTGCAAGACACAGGGTTTTTAAAGATGTGACTTTTTTATTTTTTGATATGTAAAATTTCATTTATTCAACCCGTACAATACACGTGATTGTTAAAGATATAACTTTTTTATTATTTAATATGTAAAATTACATTTATTCAACTCGTATAATACATCTATTTTTATTATTATTTGCTATACAAAATTACATTTATTCAATCCCTGTAATACAAGTTGTTTTTAAAGATATAACATTTTTATTATTTGGAATATAAAATTAGATTTATTCAATATGTACAATACACGGGGGATTTTTTAGTGATATAACTCTTTTATTATTTAATATACAAAATTACATTTATTTAAAATATATAATACATAGAGTTTTTAAAGATATAACTTTTTTATTATTTGGTATAAAAAATTACATTTATTCAACCCGTACAATATACGGGGTTATATAATAAAAGAAATAAAATGGGAACATTTTCCATTGGGTTGAGATGTATGTATTGATACCAAGACTTTTCTTTTCAATAAGTAACACACACAATGTAGTAAACGTGAGTAAAAAAGAATCAAGATAGTTGCATGTTTCTTTGGGGAATATTGGATTTCAATAATAACAAATATTCGTCGTTATGGGGTCACCGGTTCGATTCCCGGCAATGCCCTTATGGGGTGTTGGGGCTCTTCACCGTGGGTAATCACCGCCAGGCAGCTATGGGGCTAAGCTAGCTTGCGGAGTTGCAATACTCCGGCGGATGAGAGGTCCGTGCAACTACCCCCCCCCCCCCCCAACAATCCCAACTTAAAAAATAACTACTGTCAGTCCCAACTATTAACATATTCACCTCCAGTGTGACTAACAGAACCCTAACATCGTTAGTCTCCGGACACCGGAAAAACGTTTTTGGCCGAAAAACTCCTTTTTAGCCGGAAAACTCATTTTTTTGTCCCAAACCTCTTTGTAACCTTATTACTTATTTTAGGAATCATTTTCCATTAAAAGCCCAAATTATTGATCAGGTCGCCGTAAATTCTTTCATCGCCGGAAAGAATAACTCTTTTGCGATAAAAGTCGGAATTCGAAAATATAATTCTTATACACCATCACGCTAGCACTGTAAAAGAGCACCCAAACTACTTTAACGTGCGAGCAAAAGCACTAGCACCTTTAGATCGTCCTCAAGGCAAATATTTCGTTGTATAACATACCCAATGTTTGGATTAAAAAAGACGTTTAGAATAATAAGCTCAAACGTAAGGATAGTAGTTATATGGATTATTTAATCATGTTATATAAGAAGTACGTACGATTTAATTATGCTTAAACTTGAAGTAATATAAGAATACCCTAGCGCTTTGATCATATTTTTAATAGAGAGTTATTTATTTTAAATAAAACTATAACAAGCCAATTAAACATCTGTATATATCTTGACACTTTAATGCAATCAACTACAAATACTAATAAAACAAAATTGCAAAAATAAAAACTTTATTTTATTCCTAAACTACACTTCATATCTATGAATAAGAAATCGTCTAAACCTAACCTTTATGTTCATATTTTGTTACGGAGGTCAACCTTTAACACTAACACCATTAGATTTCTTGGTTAAATCATCTCTTATGCTTTGCATGTAAGGGTATTTTAGTCTTTTTAAATCCTTATTTAAATGTATATATTTAAAAATAAAAAAACCACAAAACCCCACTATCTGTAGAAACCGTTCGTGTATTAAATAAATAAAACAATTTTATTATGTAATTACAATACAGAAAATAAAGAAAGAAGGAATTACACTATAGTTACAACTGAAATAATCAAATTACAAGAATAAAAGATGAAACAGAAAAGCAGATTGGCTGACGGTTGTGTTTAACACAGGGTCCTTAAAACAAATTGTAGGTTTGTAATTTCGGACCGAAACCGTGATTAGTGTGTGATTATGTTCAAGACAGGAGAGATTAGAGACGGATAAACAAAACTTCCTCGTATAAATTCGGTAGTATAACGTTATAAAGCGGCCCGATTACAAACTAATCGAACAATACCAAAGGAGCATACATCCGGGGAGAGACCAAGTGGTGATCTCTCCCCCAAAGTCTAAAACCTTCATCCTAACTCTCTGTTTGCAAATGAACAAGGGGTTGGTATTTATAGCCACACCCACTTGTCTTGCAAACACACACGGTCAAACACATAACCATCTCGTTTGACCACTTCAAACGAGCGGGTCAATACACGTTCATTTGACCGTTTCACTAACTATTACATAATCAGCATAAAATAATTCTAATCTATTCGAACAGCATCGGACACAAAAACTGAACCAACAAATTCTCCCTTGTCAGTTGCTGTCGAATGCTGAAAATGCAACTGCAATCGATCTTCAGTCAAATACTTGTTGATGTCATCTTCTCTGTGTTAACAAATTCCCCCTTGACCGATGATCCAGGAAAGTAGTAGTATCTTGACTTGAGTCTTCATAGCAATACCAAACCCTTGAAGCTTCTCGTATAATATTTCCCCCTCAAAGTATGCGTATCCGTGTTGGGTGTTGTGCAATCTCCTCGCAAGGCTAAATTGACCGATCATCCGCTGATCTTCCAATACTCCAAACGGCATTTGATAAGGGTTCCATTCGTTAAAAAAACTGCATCAAGTCTTGATCTTGTCATAAGAACTCCATTTCATTCAAGCATACTACATTGGTAGAGTTTTCTAGTGAACTGTCTTCTGTAAACCATCTTTGTGGAATCGACCAAGTAATGCACTTTGATCATCAGCATCAATACTCAGGAAGTCAACTAGACCGAGTATATCACTTGCAAGCTCAACCAGCATGCTTAGTTGAACTATATCCAGATCTCATTGTCTTACCTTTGTGAAGTTGACCACGTAATGCACTACGGATCTTCAGCATCAGTACTCAGGATGTCAGCTTGACCAGGTACATCGTTTGCGATCTCAACGAATTGAATTACACCCAGATCCCTGTAAAATATCATAAAGATTCCCCAGGTCTTCAGTGAACAGCGCTTTGAAACTACTGTAAACTTTAGATACCTGTATGTTTCCGTGATAAACCCTTCACGCTGGCTGGAGAATTAATTAAAATCCTTAAATATGTATATGTGCAAAACATTCCACGCAGAACCTTTGATATCACCAGAAAAACACAAACTCCACCACCTGTGATTGCGTTTAGAAATTTACCAAAGAAATTCCAAAACATATGAAAATTTTTATCCCCCCATTTCTTTGGTAAAATCTCTAAACCTTAACAAATTCCCTCCACTGAACGGAACTGTCATCAACTACACTGAACATATTCTCTCCACTGAGCAGAATCTTTCAAACTTTCTCGGTTTTTCTAAAAATCACGAAAGCGACTTTCTTCTTTGCATACTCTAGTTGATAATGAAAGTCCCCTAGCCCCGTAGGATCCGACTTATATCCCCCCAAAGTTATGCTAACACCTAATCCGAAAGCTTCAATCATAGGCATAACTCTTCGACTTTGTGAACTCGTTAGGACCGGTCATGGCTCTCTAGTTCCTTCAATCGTTACCAAATGCGAGAATATGACAATAAACAAAATTCTTTCGAGCACGTACGAACACCGATAACAAAACAATTTTCACGTGCGGAAGAAAAATATACCGTTTTTGACCCATAATAGTCGCGTCACCAATTTTGACATTTGCATCGGTAACCGTGACTACCCCACGTTTAACAAAAATCAAGTTTTTTTTTCATCGTGCCTCATCATCCCGCGCGCTATAATATATCATTAACTCTCCTGCCCAAAATTGCATCAAATATCAAGCCCCACAAATGAACTTCTAAGACCTGGCCCACTTCACCAAAAGTTCCCCCTCAGATCATCATTCGATAGAACATACATTTGCTAAATAATGTTGACCCATGTGAAAATCATTAGCGAACCAACTTGTTAAAGTTCATTATATGCACCCCATGAATATGTGGATTAAATGGACTTGCGTGGCCCATAAAAGGAATTAGTGCATTAGTTAATACCCATCCAAGTGAGGCCAACATTTTATCATGCTTTGCTAACCAACAAAAAAGAATAACTATGCGGCCTGTTAATTCGGTGGGGGCTAATTGGCCTATCCATATGAGATCCACTAAAAACATTAGTGGGGCCAATTCAAAAGGTGTATGGCCCGAAAAACATATCACCATCCAAATAAATCTCCAGCCAAAAAAAAATATACCTCAAATGGGCCCAAAAGAAGACCTAGCTGCAACCACATGATCTGTCGACATCTTCATCAACCTCAGCCGACAACATCGTTGTACAGCAGCCGACATTGACATTTTCCTGACTTCTACTCCTTCTTCGATACCCAGCACCATCCAAAATTTCAAACCCCAGCTGCCACTCACTTCCAACACCTCTCGGAAAACCAATTCAGTCGATATCCACCTTGATTCCTTCTATGATGAACAACAGCAGCAACAATCATCGTTCAAGTCTCTATCCTCGAAGAACAACAAAAGCTGACATCAACCTGGTATCATTGCAGAACCAGAACCCACGAACCATGGTTCTTCGTCACCAGCAATGATTCTTCGTGAGGGATTCTTCGTCGCCAAAGGGTGAACATTCTTCGTTGGCTTTCTTCATAAGTTGGATGGTGAAGACTTTGTTGGGTTTCTTCGTTGCAGAACCAGAACCCACGAACCATGGTGAATGATTCTTCGGGTACCATGTGTAACAACCCGCATGTTCGTGTGTTGTTACCACTCGCTATACTCGTTATGCCTAGCACCAGAGATTCGGATCATAATGTAGCTATATCCCATATATCGCTATTTCGCAGTATTTTTCGCATATTACGCATACTTTATCGCTATAACACATCGCATCACACACACTAACGCTCACGATGACGTTAAGTGAGGACCTATTCTACCCTCCTCAATGGCCGTGATGCGTCGCAAAGTAACGCATATTCGAAACGAAACCCGATTGTTGTATCGCAACTTTGAAATGTGGATATTTATACGACCCTATGTGACTAATTAGATTAAATATATGGAAGTGGGTACGAAAAGGTGTGACCAAACTATTGCAACGCTTAACGATCAAAACGAAACATCGAAACGCCATTCGCCGGAGACCACCGATCGAGTGACCACTCGATCGGGTGGCCATCCGATCGGATTACCACCCGATCGGACAGCCACCCGATCGGACAGCCATCCAATCCGTGCACTTCTTTCCCTTCACTCCACTTCACCTATAAACAGCACTTGTCACATCACTTGAACAGTGATGTGACAGCTCTCACTCGACCAGCACGCTTTTGGGGCTTTTCCTCTCGATTCCTCGTGATTCCTGTAAGTTTTCAACTCAAATCTTGTACTTCTTTGATCTGCACACACTTCTTCATCTTTTTCACCTTTGAATCTTAACTTTTAACCATGAAATCAATGGATTTGAGGTGCTCTAGGATGATGTCATCATGGAGTTCTTATGAACTTCAAATGTTGGCCTCATTCCACCAAGAATAACTCAGATCTGAAGGATTTCCACATGATTTCACTACGATTTCGCATAGATCTAGACACCTTCAATGATAAAAGGACTGAAAGAAACTTTTTCAACTTTCTTTCAACTCATTTACACTCAATGCACTCAAAACTGATGGAATCAGGGCTCGTTCTGATCTTCTACTCATTCTAAGTGAAGTGTTGGTTCCAGATCTGATTCTGTCTAAAGAGACAACCGATTTCGGGTTAAGTATGAACAACCGTTACGAACAGTTAACTGATCAGACCAGGGTGATTCCTGTTCAATCGGATGACTTGGTTCATGATGGAGTTTCTGTTGTTTAGCACGTTATCACATCGTCTCGATCAAAACCGCAAACTTTCAAAAAAAAAAAATCAAGTGTCAAGATGATCAAGGCAGTTGGAATGGAATGTCGTCCGATCAGATTACCACCCGATCGGACAGCCGTCCGATCGGCTTGCACTTGGTTCCACACTTAAATTATTTATTTCAACTCTTCAAAAGTTTTGAACGTCGAACGGATTGCCGTCCGATCGAACGACCATCCGACCATGTGATGTTTTAAACTTCAACACTTAAACGATTTTCAAAATGTTCAATGCATAGTTAGTTCCAAACGGATTGCCACCCGATCGGATTGCAATCCGATCGAGTGACAAACTGAAGTGAACTTGTTCTCACTAAGTGTCCCACCAATCGGATCGTCACCCGATCGAGCCGCCGCTCGATCGACCGACCTGAAGGGTAGAGACACTTCTCTGTTTTCAAAATGCTAGAACGAAAACTTCAAAAGGCAAGCCATCATACACAAACACATCCATGCCAAACGAGGTGACAATCCAATCGAATGGCCATCCGATCGGATGACCATCCGAACGGATTGCCACCCAATCGACTGGCCACCCGATCGGATTGCCATCCGATCGGATTGCCATTCGACACTCAGGCACATCTCATCGTTTAACGCACAGTTCGACGCTTACGCTATCAATCTGTAATCAGGCTAATCTCAGACGCGCTCCCTTCAATCCAACCAAGTTGTGTTTACTTGCTGAACACCGACTGTGAGTATACTCGAACCCTTTTTATCGCACTTTGGGTGTAACATACGTTCTTATTAAATCGAATTTATCAAAACGAATTATTCAATCAAACTACTTATCACTTGCGAATGACTGTTATGCATATTTACACGTGATGCTAGTTACATATGTGTTAGGACTTATACTCATGAGGTCCCGCCTTAACTAGTATAGTACTATAGCACCCGACGGGGTCTAGTTAGGATGAATAGCAATCGCAATCGCAGCTCGAGTGACTTAGCTGGTAGTATCGGTCTTATGTGCATATATGTTGAGGTATCTCGTTTATGTATTTGGTAATTCGCAGCACTTTTAACTATTTACTCTACACTATCAAAACTTGTATACTCGCCAATACTTTTGTATTGACATTATTTTAACGTATGTTGCAGGATTAGTCGCAGTCTACATCAAATCAAGCTAGGAAGTCTAGAAACTCAACTAAAATCTAGGTTGTCGGATTTGTATTGTTCGAGAGGACAAGAAATCTGTGATAACTTATGTGATTGTACCGATTGTTAGTATGGGATAACAAATGTAATAAATACTGTCGCAATATAGTTGTTATGGATCCTCTTGAGCAATCTGATTCGCCTAGTGCCGCGCCCCGATGATTCCGCCATCGGTTGGGGTGTGACACCATGGCTCTGATACCAGTTGTAGGTTTATAATTTCGGACCAAAACCGTGATTAGTGTGTGATTATGTTCAAGATAGGAGAGATTAGAGACGGATAAACAAAACTTCCTTGTATAAATTCGGTAGTATAACGTCACAAAGCGGCCCGATTACAAACTAACCGAACAATACCAAAGGAGCATACATCCGGGGAAAGACCAAGTGGTTATCTCTCCCCCAAAGTCTAAAACCTTCATCCTAACTCTCTGTTTGCAAATGAACAAGGGGTTGGTATTTATAGCCACACCCACTTGTCTTGCAAACACACACGGTCAAACACATAACTCTCTCGTTTGACCACTTCAAACGAGCGGGTCAATACACGTTCGTTTGACCGTTTTACTAACTATTACATGATCAGCATAAAATAATTCTAATCTATTCGAACAGCATCGGACACAAAACCTGCACCAACACAAATTCTGAGTCTCCCAAAAGAACTCATTTTGTTTCATACGGTACAACAGCCGGAGCAGTAATATAGCCGGAGCTGGCTCGAGTACCCAAAGAATACCTTGAAAAGAGCAAGAAAAAGATAAGGGATTTGCATAGAATTGTTAGCATTCGCTTTGTTGTTGTTGGTGTGTTTCTACAATGGATATGATGCTGTATTTATACAACATCTGAGTTGAAACAGCCAAAAAACAAGTTAAATGCGAGAATTAAATTGCACTAAACGCCTTCAATGCATTTTAATTCGTCAATTAATTCTCAGTCAAAACCGTTGACTCATCTGTTTCAAATGCTGAAATGAAACTGCTCTATCATTAAAGTCTGGAAGCTTCTGTCATGTGCGCGCGCAGGACAGACACTTGGTGTGCGCGCGCCACTTTGGCTCACTTTCATGCGCCCCATGTATGCACCACTCATGCACGCGTGCGTCACGTCACCAATGAACACCATCAAAGCGCCACATTGCGCCCATCGCCCACGCCACGTGAGCGCGCGTGAGTGCTAGTTAGGGTGCTTCGCACCCTTCGCGAGTACACTAGTGTGTGCTTCCATGAAACATTAAGGATGGAGTGTTTCCAGTTAAATAACCCTTTACGTTTCATCTATCCTCCTATGTGAGACAAGGTGCCACTTTCCCATTATTTCAGCATTCAATGTTTTAAACACCAAACTTTGAGCATCGATATCTCATTCATCTTAGCTCCGTTTTGGACACGGTTTAATTCGTTGCGAAGCTCTTCCAACATAGAACACAAAACCACAAATAAATATATGAAATCTCCTTCGTTTCTTATATTTATTTCTAGTCCAAAATTAGGAAAATGCATTTCCTATATTTGTAAAAAATGCTATTTTCACAAAAATTCCAACAATCCCCCACATGAAGGGAAATCAATCTTTCCTTACAAGTTTCAATGATACCCTTCGACAGTTGAGTATTGAAAGATAGGTAGGTTGTTACCTTTGAACCTTCTTTTGTGAAGCATACTAGCTTACTAGCGGTTTGTAGACGCGGTTTCCTTGAACATACCCCATTTGTGTAAACGGCAATATACTTCACACAATACTCTAACTAGTCTAGCCAACCGCTCATTGTCGTGTCCTATTATGGTCCTGGAACACTAGCCTGGTCCTGCGAGAGCTCTAGGATTACGCACCCCACAATGCCATTCGAAGCGACCCTACTTCTCTCTCACATAGGTGATTCCCATGAATCATTAAAAGCATCTTGGTTATTTGATTTCCCGAAATCGCTAACCTTAATATGCTTAACCTTACTTGAATGTCACTGATTGGAATGGACTAGGAAGTATATAACTCCCTTTTGTTTGGTTTGGGGTACTCCCTCACAGTGACTCCGCTTTGGTAATATGATTAAGTTGTCTTATTGAAATTAGATCTTGGGATATCCAGTCAACTAAGTTAGGTTTCCCTCATATTCCCATTTATTACCACGGTCTTCAGTCCCATTCCTATTGACGACATGTAAACTAACTCTTTGGTTAAGCCTTTCGTAACCGGGTCCGCAATGTTATCCTTTGATCTCGCATAGTCAATTGTGATAACACCCATTGGAAGCTGTTGTCGTACCGTGTTGTGTCTACGTCGAATGTACCTTGATCTGCCATTGTACATCGAGCTTTAAGCTCTACCAATCGCTGATTGGCTATCACAATGTATACATATGGCTGACAAAGGCTTTGGCCATCTTGGAATATATTCCACGAATTAACGTAGCCATTCTGCCTCCTCTCCTGACTTACCCAAGGCGATAAATTCAGATTCCATTGTGGCGTCACGAGCGTGCGAAGTGCAAAGTGCGCCATCAAAGCACCACATTGCTCCCATCGCCCACGCCACGCCACGCGCGCTCGTGTGCGAGTGCGAGTTAGGATTCTCCGCGCCCTTCGCGAGTACACTAGTGTGTGCTTCCTTGAAACATTAAGGATGGAGTGTTCCCACTTAAATACCTCTTTAAGTTTCATCTCTCCTCCTATGTGGGACAAGGTGCCACTTTCCCATTAATTCAGCATTCAATGTTTCAAACACCAAACTTTGAGCATCGATATCTCATTCATCTTAGATCCGTTTTGGACGCGGTTTAGTCCGTTGTGAAGCTCTTCCAACATAGAACACAAACCCACAAATAAATATATGAAATCTCCTTCGTTTCTTATATTTATTTCTAGTCCAAAATTAAGAAAATACATTTTATATATTTGTGAAAAATGCTATTTTCACAAAATTTCTAACACTATCTTCATCTCCGATAACCACCGTAGACCACCTGACAACCACCTTCTCCATCCACTAAAATCTTTACAATGCCTAACACCCACCACCTTTTTTTTAGTTCTAACATCCCACGCATTCCGCATTCCACATTCAGCACCACCACCACCAACATATGTGAACAGAAAACAAAGAAATAAGAAAAAGATTAGCAAAATAGAGATTCACTACAAAATAAAAACTCATATCCACAAGAAATAAATTGCATTGTTTTAGTGGAATATTAAGAACTAATTTGTTGCTCTATTCCTGATGATAAATACAAACAGAAAACAGAAAACAAAAGAATAAGAAACAAATTAGAAGAAAATATAAATTCATGTAACAATGAAGAAATATCACAAATCCTTGAACAAAAGATTTCTCTGGCACAAAAGATTACCGGGTTCACATCTCCGGCGAGTCAAATTTTTCTTCAGCGAGTTCGAAGTTCAGACCCAGCGTGCTTTGGTGCGAATTTTGAGGGCTCAGAGTTCCGACGACATTGTCTCACTGGTATTATCCTCAAATGTATCACATCTTTGTTGTTTCTTCTTGTTTTAGATCACATTGGAAACCAAATCTCCAGCGAGTTTCCATTCGATATCGAAAAACTCAACCGTTTTTCGGCGACGATAACTAGATCACCGGTAGAATGCTGAGATCTATCGCTAACTAAATCCAGAACTATACCTATAAACTTCGGGAATCTTTGGATGCTCAATCGTGCTTTACTGAGTCCTATTTAATATTTATTGAGTTTATGGAGTAGCAGACCTGTTGGACTTTGAAGAATTAGGGTTTAGTTGTAAAAAGAGGATGAAGATGACGAAAACCTGCAATTATGATTGTGGTTGAAACTTGAAAGTGTGTTGACAATAATACCCTCACATGCAAAGCATGTAAGGGGTGTTTAACTGAGTTTTTAGATGATGTTAGTTGTAAAGGTTATATGCAGTAGCGGACTCATGATTTTTTTCTATTGGGGTCCATTTTTTTGGTGTAAGAATTTTTCACAACCAAAGATTAAAATTTTCGGGTCGGTCATCGTAGTCGGGTCAGGGCTAGGAAATAATGTAGAAGCATTTACTGGACATGCAAACACTATATTATTAAGAACCATTTTTTAAGCATCAAGTTATCAAATAGTGGTGATTAATAATTTGCCTTGAACCAACGGCTACCTAAACAACACAATTACTTCAAATAACTTCAAAGTTTTGTTTAAGTTTTTTTTTATTTATGAATGCCACTGTAAGTGTTATTTGGTAATCAAATATGAAATAAAATCATTCAGAGGCGTTCAATTGATGCAAATTAGAGGATTCAATTTATCAAGTTAAAGAAGCAAATTAGAAGATCAATGGGTGGTTGTGCTATTTTAAAACACTAGTTTAGTTTGAATGAAAAAAAAAAAAATAAACTAAGTGTTATTTGATAATCAAATGTTAAATAAAATTACTCAGACATTCAATTTATCAATTTAAAGAAGCAAATTAGAAGATCAATAGGTGATTGTGTTGAAAAAAAAAACTAAAAAGCAAGACATGTAAGACTTGAACATGAGATCTATATATGTTGGTATAGAAGGGGATAGGGGTGTGCAATAACAGAACCGTTAACCGAAACCGAACCGAAAACCGACAAAACCGAACCGAAATTAACCAAAACCTAATTAACCGAAAGTCGGTTAACGGATATTATTTATCATCGGTTAACTGAAATTAGCCGAACCGAACCGAATCATTTATTTTTTATATATTTCTAGCTTTTATACCTGTATTTCATGTTTTATACTTTCATTTCATGTAATAGTACCTTTATTTCATTTATTTATGCCTTCATTTCATTTATTTATACCTTTATTTCATTTATTTAAACATCTATTCATGCATTTATACCTCCATTTCATTTATTTATACATCTATTTCATGTATTTATACCTCCATTACATGTATTTCTAAGCAAAAAAAATTAGGGCTAAATTGTACTTTTCGTCTTTTATGTTTAAGAGTTTCTGCAGGCGCTGTCCTTTAAGTTTAAAAATTACACTCTATGTCCTTTATGTTTGCAACCTATAACGGGCGGTGTCCTTTCTTATAAACCCAGTTAATTTTTTTTGTTAAAAGCCCTCTTTGTAAAACTCTATAACAACAGAGACCATATGTGTCTATAACAACAGGGACCATATGTGCAATACTCAAAATTAAAAGGGTTGTTATGATCCAAAAAAACCCCTTCTCTGTCAACTCAAATTATTGAACAAAACCACCATACGAAACCCTATCCCAAATTTCCGGCAACAACTACTTCAAGTTCCGACCGTTTAACCATGTTTCTTGTACAAAAAGCAAACCTATCATCACCTTTCCGATCAACCCACCACATATCCCCAATCATCATCACAGTTACCTCCGATAACCACCACCTCCGGCGACTACCTTCTACATCGACCACCGTGCACCGTTCCTTCACCGTCTTCTTCATCAACCTGCCACGACAATCAACTCGAAACCTGAACTTGATACAATTTCCCCCAATTCCCCTCACAGCTGTTGACTAATGACAGTAGCCACCGCTACCGCCGCCTTCAGCAAACCCTAACCCATCAAGAACTCACCATGAATCAACAAACTCCTTACATGATTAACCCAAACCAAGATAGAAAATAAAAACATTTTACTTTCTGAACATAAACCCTAATTTCAGGATCCCCAAATTCAGTTCCATTTGATTCAAACATTCAAATGTACGGATCCGATATAGCGTAAACGACGATTCAGAGCGAACCGCCTTTCGAAAAACCGAGAAGAAGTACAAATTATATTATGATTCCAGTTCAAAATCTTCAAAAAAGTAAGAAATTCTTTCATTAACCTATTAAAACTGCTTTTGTTTACTATTAAGTGTTAGTTATCGAGTGTTTTTTTTTCTGTAATGATGTGTTGAATTCAAGGAAGAAGCAATCGAGACCTGTAGATTTGTCAGAAGTTATCGATTTTAAGGCTATTTCAGAATCATTTGATAGCAACGGTGATCTTGGAGGACGTGGTGGTGATGTGTTGAATTCAAGGAAGAAGCAACCAGACCTGATGATGTGATGATGAAGAATCGATGGGGTTTGTTGAACATAAACAGGGACTAATGGTTGAATCAAATGGAACTGAGACCTGATGATGTGATGATGAACATAAACCCTAATTTCAACCCAAACCAAGAAGAAGCAACCCTTTTAATTTTGAGTATTGCACATATGGTCCCTGTTGTTATAGAGTTTTACAAAGAGGGGTTTTAACAAAAAAAATTAACTGGGTTTATGAGAAAGGACACCGCCCGTTATAGGTTGCAAACATAAAGGACATAGAGTGTAATTTTTAAACTTAAAGGACAGCGCCTGCAGAAACTCTGAAACATAAAGGACGAAAAGTGCAATTTAGCCAAAATTTAGCCCTTGTTTGAATTGGTTATTAACCGAAAATTAACCAAACCGAACCGAAAACCGACAAATTAACCGAATTAACCGAACCGATTAACCGATGACTTCGGTTACGGTTATGGATAATGCTAATAACCGAACCGTGCACACCCTTAGAAGGGGATTAACCACCACACCATCTTTGTTTTTAGTGCTATGGGATCCAACTAATTATTTTATGGGGTCCTTAAAAAATTTTACATACCCGGTTCTACTAATTTTTTAAAAACCATTAGGGTCCGTGGACCCCGACCCGTACCATGTTGGTCCGCCCCTGTTTATTTTATGTAACAAAACATGAACATAAAGGTTGGGTTTGGCCGATTTCATAGTAAAAGGTATGAAGTGTAGTTTAGATATAATATAAAAGTTGATTTGTGCAATTTTGTATACTAATAAACAAGCGAATTAAACATCTGTATTTTTTTAAGACTTCTTGAAGCATGGCCAATAGGCTATATTTACTCATCTTTGGCGTTCATGTGGGCCATTCTCCCCTTTTGTGCACGTACTTGATAGAAAGGAGTCATAAAAAAATAACATGATGAGAGATACATTGCAATGGCAACGATGTTGAGATGGACAACCATTGATGACAGAAGGAGATGTTTAAGGGAGAGCTTATGTTGAGGAAACATACAAGGGAAACATTATGCAAAGTTGAGTAAGGATACGATTTGTTGAATAACTTGGTGAAATACATGTCATTATTTATGGAGGTGGATGGTAGAGTGTACGAATCTTTTGTCAAACTTTTTGTAAATCTAGCATGGGGGGTGGGGGGGGGGGGGGGTTGAGAGAGCACGTATAGAGGACGAACGTAACGAGGCCAATGAGGTTTTGATGGGAAATCTGTTACGAAGGTAATGGTGGAGGTGGTGTCTAGTTGGATGACCATAAAAAGAAAACGAAAAGAGTAAAGTACACGGATGGTCATTATGGATTACCAAAATTTTGTATATGTTTTCTGTTTTTAAAAACTACACAGATGGTCCTGTGGCTTACACTTTATAATGCATTTAGTTCTAGCCAACAAATCTAATGGTTTTAGCATGTTCAAACTAGGGACTAAATGTGTTAGAAAGTGCAAACCACATAGACCATTCATGTACCTTTTTGAAAAAGATAGGGACTAAATACGTTACAAAGTGCAAACCCTGGAAACCATATGTGTACTATTGAAAAGCTGAGACTAAATCCAAAACTTTGGTAAACGACAGAGACCATCCGTATACTTTATTAAAGGAAAAGTGAAGATTTTTAGAGCAAAAGGGCGCTTGGTGGTTACCGCTAATGTCTAACCCAAAATTACATAACCCTTGATTACTTATTATATGATTAGTCGTTTTGTAAATAAATATACGAATACGATGTTTATTACATAACCCAGAATTACTTATTATATTAATATTAGTCGTTTTGTAAATAAACATACGAATACGATGTTTAAAAAGTGAAAGATTTTCATCTATTTGTCATAATATAGCATCAATGGCTTCGAAGGCTTAACACTATGTACTACATGAAATTTGAAGTTTTTAAACAATACAACAAGATTTCCTTGCGTAGTTAAAAAAAAGTACAAAATGATATAAAAACAAGGCACAATATGCTACACCAAATTCAGCACTGCCTTTATATGTGTGTACATGTTCATGCATCTATTGTTGCATGCAAGCGTGGGGAAATTAGGACTTCCAGCGGAGTTGCCTTGGCGTTTGTCAGTCCAGCAGTCGCGCTCATATCAACAGGTTCACCATTTGGAGTTGAAATATCAAAGTTGTGTAGCAAAGTGGCTAAAACCATATGTAACGTTTGACATGCCAAACCAATTCCAGGACAGCGCCTTCTCCCCGCCCCAAAAGGTATCATCTCAAAATCCGTCCCTATTACATCTACACCCCTTTCGTTTGGGGATAGAAACCTCTCTGGTCTAAACTCGCATGGGTCTTTCCATATATTTGGATCACGGTGGAGTTTCCACGTGTTAACTATAAGCCACGTGCCTTTTGGGACATGGTAGGCGGATATGGTGCAATCTTTGGTACATACTCTGGTAGCGTTTAAGAATGTGGCAGGGTAGAGTCGCAAAGTTTCTTTTACTATAGCATGGAGGTAGCACAAATTCTTGATATCTGATTCATTTACTTGTCTATCTTGTCCTACTTGCGTGTCTAGTTCTTCTTGAGCTTTTCTTAGAGCGTAGGGATTGTTTAGCAGTAACGAGAGTGTCCACGTTAGCATGACCGTAGTTGTATCCGATCCACCAGCAATAAGAGTCTGAAAAAGGGTAACTAGATATAAATATGAATTATATATAATCAAGAAAATTGAGTTATATATCTGGGATAGATATTAAGAAGTGCAAAGTCGGTCGCACCGCAGATGTGGCTTTAATGATGGTATCAGCATTGTAACCCGCTACATCACCATCTTCTACCACTTGGATCAAAACATCCATGAAGTCGTTTTCCTCTTTAAGATTGTCGGAAGAACTTTTCCGGCGATGCTCTTCTAGCCATTTCCCGACCATGTAATCAAGCTCATTTGCAACTCGTTTCATTATCTTTTTATATCCGCCCAAATCCAACCAATCTAGAAAAGGAAGAGCATCAGCTACCAAAAATTGTCCCAAGTACTGAAACCACTCACCTATCACTTCTCCATAACTCCTCATCTCCTCCTCATCTTCACCATTACCTCCATTGTACCGTTTTCCAACAACCACTTTAAGCATTATATTCATATTTAACTCCCCAAACCATTTCTTCATTTCCACCAGCATTTTCCCTTGCTTGTCTCTCTTGTCCCTCCAAAGCTCATGCAAGTTTTTAATCGAGTTTTCTAGTTCAAAGACTTGAAGATGATTAAGCTTCTCAAGTCGACTTTTAGACAGAACCTCTTGGGAGATTATTTTACGTATTCCACGCCAATATGGACCATATGGAGCGAACGAAAAAAAGGCACCATTATGCCCCAAAATCTTGGTAGCGATGTAATTCGGACGGTTGGAAACATTCAAATCATGGGTGGTAAAGATGTCCTTAACTATCTCCCAACTACTCACCACCAAGACCTTACGTATTCCAAGCCGGACGGTGAAGATGGGCCCATATCGGTCAGCCATGGATGACAAGGGTACATGGGGAAGATCAGAACCACTAAAAACTTTGTAGTGGCCTATTATAGGCCATGCACCACTTGCTTCAGGTGGATTAGTAGTGGTTTTGTTCAAGAATGATAAGCAGTAGAGGACCAGAATTATGGCAAAAGTTTCAAGAATAAGTTTGTAATTATCTTGCAAATTGGAAAGATCCATGAGGCAGCTATTGGTTTGTTTGTATTGAAAGATTGCAAATTGGTGCTTAATTGACAAACTGTGAGCATACTACTTATAGACAGTTGATTTCATTTCACTTTCATCATAATAAGGACTCATGAATTATGGCAAAAGATTCAAGAATAAGTGTGTAATTATCTTGCAGATTGAAAAGATCCGTGAGAGGACTATGGTTTGTTTGTGTTGAAAGATTGCAAATTAGTGCTTAATTGGCAAATTATGACCATATACTTATAGTCATTTAGTTCATTTTGGTTTCTACAAGATAAGGACTCGTTACTACGTGGACATCGATATATGGATTACCATATATACGGACAAAATTGGTAGGTCAGTTGAGTTTATCATCGATTTCTATCAATATGTAGAAATTAATAAGTAGGTGGGGTCGTTATAATTGGCACTCAAAACTCTTTTGTTTGTTGGTTTTTGAGATTTCATAAATAAAAATATGAATATGTATATTTATGGATAATATTAAAATAACGATTCAGTGTTTAAAGTTATTTTGAGTAGGATATCCTTAATCCACTAAACAAATAGAATAGAATTACAAACAACTTGTATTCGTATAAAAAAATTTCATTTTTTGAAGTTATGTTGAATATACGTTTTAGATTCTTGAAACGTGTTTGTGTGATGTAGCGGAAAGCATAAACCCTATCAGGGGTGTGTACGATTCACTTCGGTTCAATTATTAGCCTCAAACGAAACCGAAATCATTATCTATTTTATTAACTAATCAGTTTTTGTTAATGGATTTTGTTTTTTGTCCTTAAGGTTTAACCAATTTTATGACTTTTGTTCATTAGTTTTCTAATGAACAAAAGTGAACCGTACACACCACTTTTATGACCTTTGTTCCTTAAGGTTTACCCACTTTTCTAAGGTTTAACCACTTAAAAATGTAGTTTTCATTTTTAAAGCATTCTTATCACATCCATCAACTTTTCCCTTATTTTTTAAATTAAAAAAAAATCTGTCAAAAGCTCTCTATAACCTATCAACCATACTTTCACATATAAAAGATACTACTATTCATGCTCTATCAAATTAGTCTTAGCGTAAAAAACAAGAAATAAAGATACACGTGGTGGATGGCATATGGGATATATATATATATGTATATATATATAGGGAGCCGCAAAAATGAAAACCACATCCAGTTGTAAGAACCGCAAGAACCACTCTCAAACAATCAGAAAAAAGATATTTTGGTCATTTACCCCAAATCTTAAATCCCTCATCTCTCTTCATTTAAATCACTGAATTTTTAATTACCTCGCTCCTCTCTCCTCTCTCATTTAAATCTCATCTCTCTCGTCTCTTTTGAGCAAATTTTGAAATCCTCTCATCTGGATCTTAAAAGTGAAACAACTTATCTCCTTCACCTCCTTATTCTCATCATATTGTAAACCCTAGCCCCCCCCCCCCCCCCCCAACTAAACAAAACACACACATAACTTGCAGTTTATTGAAAGAAAGATAGAGAGCCCAAGGAGAGAGAGAGTCGAGATGCAGGTTGGTGGTTTCTAGCCACCTGGTTACGAAGGTGCCGCATCAGCGGCTTATGGCGGCGGCGATAGGGCGTGGAGCAGTGGTGGTGAGGCTTTGATGCTGGCGGTAGTTCAGGTACGATGGTGTTGATGTCACCGACGACCAACGCCGTTCACGGCGGCGGAGTTGTGGTGGTGGTGGGTTTCAAGTCGGCGATGGGCGGTGTTGTGGTGGTGGTGGGTTTTGACGGCGAAGGCGGTGAGGGTTTGAGCAATGACGTGATTTGTGTTTGGGTTTTGTGTGAGCTGATGTCGCCGGTAAACCCTCGGATCAAGACTCGGTTTTCCTTTTTTCTTCATGGGTATCTCAAATAAATTGGGTTTGATCTGTTGATTTTTGATATGTGGGTTTGATCTATTGATTTTTGATATGTAGGTTTGATCTGTGGGTCACGAACAAGAATCTGATGAACTTTGTGGTGATTTTGCTTTTCTAGTGATTTTTGATGAACTTTTATTTGAAGTTTGATTTTCGATGAACTTTGATTTTTGATATGTGGGTTTGATCTGATGAACTTTGTGGTGATTTTGCTTTTCTAGTGATTTTTGATGAACTTTGATTTTTGATATGCGGGTTTGATCTGATATGTGGGTTTGATCTGTTTTGTGGAAATTTTTGATAAGTGGGTTTGATTTGTTTTGATATTGATATGGTCGATTGGGCGGCGATGATGCAAAAAAAAAAAAAAAAACCGTAGATTTTGATGACGATGGCGCGGTAAGGACGGCGGAGTGTAGGTTTTTTGAACCTGCAACCCCACTTTTGCAGCCTTTTGATTATTGGATAATCTGAGCCAAACCCCGTTTTTTTTTTCGAGATACACTTTGTTTTGGTGTTGTTGGTTTTTTATTTTTCCCCCTAGTTGATGATGATAACAATATATCTGAGACACCTCCCGAGTTTGCGATTTATGTGTGCGTTCGTTTTTGCGTAAAAAAGTTTTTGTAAAAAAAAAAAGTTAAACCGTAAACTTTATAACGTAAAACGTAAAACGTAAAAATTTTAACGTAAAACATAAAACGTAAAAACGTAAAAACGTAAAAAGTTTTACGTAAAACGTAAAAACGTAAAAAGTTTTACGTAAAACGTAAAAAGTTTTACGTAAAAACGTAAAAAAGTTTTACGTAAAACGGAAAACCGTAAAAAGTTTTACGTAAAACGTAAAAACGTAAGAAGTTTTACGTAAAACGTAAAAATTTTAAAGTAAAACGTAAAAATTTTAACGTAAAACGTAAAAAGTTTTACCTAAAACGTAAAAAGTTTAACGTAAAACTTAAAACGTAAAACGTAAAAAGTGTAAAAAACGGCGCGTTAAAAAAGCGACGCTTGAAAACACGACGCGTAAAAAACGGTGCGTTAAAAAATGACGCTTGAAAAAGCCCGGCGTAAAAACGGCGCGTTAAAAAAACGACGCTTGAAAAAGTCCGGCGTTGAAAAACCGGTGAGCAAAAAAATTTGTCTTGTTAAAAAAATTGAATTTAAAAATACTTTTAATAAAAAAAAAATTTAAAAATAAAAAGTAATATAATAAAACAAAAAAGTAATAAAAAATTAATAAAGACAAAAAGACAAAAAAAAAAGTAATTTCACTATACTATCCTTTTGGATTAAAATATTAAAGACATAATAAGACAAAATGTATTTAATATTCATTTTAGTTACTTTTAATCTCATCCATCCATCTTGTTGATCTAATGGTTAGGAACTGGTTCTCGCGATTCTTACAACTGGAGGTGGTTTTCATTTTAGCTTTCTCCTATATATATATATATAGTGGAGGGTTCAAATGAGAAGAAATTTTTTGTAAGAATAAAAAAGAACAATCTTCAACCAATAAGAATGATTCTTTTTACTTCATTTAATTTTTGTCTTTAATATAGGTGTAAGGGTATATTGGTAAAATTAGATAGATCATTAATTGTTAGTCTTCCTTTTAATAGCTAACTAAATTAAAATTATAACTTATTTTCAAAAAAAATATATATATTTTTTCAAAGAAGAAAAAAATTATTTTAAAATGTAGGATAAAGTATGAGGTGTGTAGGATGAATTACGAGTTGTGTAGGATAAATTTTAGTATGTGTAGGATAAATTTCAAAAACGTGTAGGAGAAATTTTGATGTGTCTAGGCAAAAATTTTAGTGTGTAGGATGATAGTCTTTATGACTAATTAATTAGTCAAAAATAATAATAAATGAGATAAGAGAAAAACTATTTAATGTTTTACAATTGTACCCTTTGTTCTTTTTCTTCTCAATTTAATTTTCTTCTCAAATGAACCTCCCCCTATATATATATATATTTATATAAGGGAAGGCTAGACAGAAAACCCTTAAATTTTTAGAAAACCCTGGAAACTCAAATCTCCCCCCATTTTTACCCAACCTCCCGACATTTTTTTTTTTGAAAAAAATAACACATGTAATATACATATTTTAGAGTGTTTTGGGCAAAAAAAAAAAAAAAAAACAAAAAAGCGCCGAAGGGATTTTTTAAAAAAAAATAAACAAATTTCAGCAATGTCCGGTTGCCTAACATGTGTTAGGCACAAAAGACAGAAATTGCTGAAATTTTTTTTTTAAATCATCCCTTCGGCGCTTTTTTGATTTTTTTGGCCTAAAACTCTTAAAAACATATATATTACATGTGTTATTTTTTTCAAAAAAAAAAAAAAATGTCGGGAGGTTGGGTTTTCTAGGGTTTTTTATATATATAGGGTTTTCTATATAGCTTTGCCCTATTTATATATATATGTATAGGATTAGGATCAAGAGTGAACAACTTCTTGAAAATGAACTGAGTGAACTAATCTTGATCCTTGATCATTTTTCAGATTAAAAGGGTAAGATTGACATTACCCAAGTATATTTAATTAAAATCCCTTAATTTTCTCATCTCTTAACTCTCTTTCTCTCTCTCTCTCTCTCTCTTACATTTTAATTATTTCTCAATTATTTTAATAAACAATTTCTCTGAGATTGAAATTCTTTATTGAAATAATACATTTTTTAAACTTTTTATAATTTTCAATAAACACTAAACAATTTCTCTGAGATTGAAATTGTAATTATTTTTAGGCATTAATTTTTTTTTACTGAATATGTGACGAAGTTATTTATTTTTGCATACATGTGATATGTTTTATTTTTATTAATTTCATAATTTTAATATGAATCTACTCGTATGCATGCCTAATATACTATATGTTGTTAATATACACATATGTAA
This sequence comes from Helianthus tuberosus, assembly GCA_030545235.1. Lineage (NCBI taxonomy): Eukaryota > Viridiplantae > Streptophyta > Magnoliopsida > Asterales > Asteraceae > Helianthus > Helianthus tuberosus. The sequence goes on from CM060369.1 coordinate 170,562,785, forward strand.
CCATTTCTGATATAATATACAGATGTATAAAAGATTGTACATATGTGTATAAACTAACAGTTATGTATCTTGTATAAACTGATAGTTAGCGAGACTGTACACATGTGTATAAACTAACAACTGTGTATATTGTATAACTGATACTAGCGAGAATGTACACATGTGTATACACTAACAACTATGTATCTTGTATATACGGAAACTAGCGAGATTTTAGGGATTTTGATTATATTGTTTAATAAATGCAATTTACAAAAGACACAAATACCCTTCTGTCATTTATTTTAAAGGTGAGTTACAACATTATAATTACAATCTTGTCATTGTTTAAAAATCTTTAGATGATGTAATCCAATGTCTCAGATTAGTTCACACAGTTCACTCTCAACCTAGTGTTCACTCTAGAACCCTACCCTATATGTATATGTATATACATATATATATATTATATAAATTTTGAAGAATATGATATTTAGTTAAATTATAGGTTAATTTATAATGGAGAGGATCTAAATGCTTTTGTGATATTTGTTTCAACAAAAGAAATAATTAAAATTGAATATAAATCGTTGGTTCACCTCCTTCATTTTGGATATAAGGTAACATATTTTACATTCCAATTTAATTGATAATTATACCGACCAAACACATTATGGGATTTCAAAAGAGTTCTTTATAATTCTATTCCAATTCCAATCCCATTATATTTTACGAAAGAACACTATGTAAGTGTCCGAAACGGATGAACAAATTGCATGATTCATGTCAAGAAGTGTTAATTTTACAATAAGAACTTATGTTAAATGTTGTAATTTAAGACTTCATAAAGAAAAAAACAATGTAAGATGCCGATTATCCCACTATTAAGAATAAGGAGTATGAAATGAAGAAGCCCTAGGTCTCCTCTTGTGGTTAAAACATTCGACAAAAATCTGAAAAGGATAGCCCTACTCAAAGCACATGCTTAGTTGAGGAACGACTACTGTCCTTCACATCATATCATTTATGCATAGAAAACGCATTGACGTCTACAGTTCTTTCGTTTGATTGGTCGAAATGGACGGCCTGACGTAGCTGTCATGGGCTAATCCAATGTATTTGTATTTAACTTAAATACCTATGAAATATAGGTAAGTAAGGTCGTATCCACAGGGAATATGTGGTTATGTTTAGCTAGATTATCTAATTAATTAACGAAGAAAAGAGTTATCAGGTTAAAAAGAAGTAGCCGCCACCCGGAATCTCGATTGCAAGTTTAACACGCACGAAACCCGTTTACTAATTCAAACACCACATAGACATGAAATTGGAATTAATGACTTTGATTAATAGTTAGGGACCGTTTATAAATAAACTATAACAACCTAACAATCCGTTAAATTATAGCAACTACCCACCAATTTACGAACCCATTAACGATGCAAGGAAAGTGTCAATACGTTTGATAAACGACAAATAGTTCAAAAATAATAAACGTTTACTAAGAAATCAACAAAAGTGATCAAGAGTACCAGTTACAAAAATCCGAAAAACAGAGTTTAATGTGAAAACCTAGAAATCAATCATGCGGGAAAAGTCACAAGAGAAAAGATAAAGGTAACCTCCTCCAAGTTTTAGATTCTAGGTTTACACCAAACTCAATTTACTCATTAATTGAGCACCACATAAACATGATGCTGAAAAGTTGGTTAATTTAAATGGTAATAAAAAATAGGTCTTTGTCATCAGATCATTTACCGTTCAATTACCCTATCTACTAGTGTGAGTCAACGTACTCTATGTCACCCAACAAGCTACTAGGTTTTATCATCAAATCGAACAAGTTGTAAAGCAAGAACTGTAGGTCCACCAGGAGGATCGAGTATAACCTATTCCTTGTTACCGAACAAACCCGGTTGTACGGAATCCAACCGGATAAGTAAACCAAGCTTAAGAACACGTAAACACAAGATAAAGATACAACTGTTAAAGCTTCAACTTATATTTCACAAAAGAGTTTGTTACAAGATAGTATAAAGAACTTCACTCAAACTCTCAAGGTGTTCATACTGTGTTATCTGGTCTCTCACAGTGTGTTCTATGTATTCCTTCTTTGCAAGTGATATATATATATATATATATATATATAACAACAAGACCGACGAAGAACCATTACCCACGAATAAGGTTCTTCGTTGATCTCATTATCAGCGAACAACCCCTTGGACGAAACATGTTCTTCGTCAATACATGTACATGGGTTCTTCGTCAATCATGCAGGTCTTTCGTCAAGGGCTGCAACATGCAGACTCAAATACATGCAGAACACATATATATAAACAAACAGACTTCTCATGAAGCTGTTTTACATCATATACAAAGTCAAGATTGTGCCGATACTAGATGGAGGAAATCGTGTATCGATCTTTACTTCGTAATGCTGTCAAACCAAACGAGTCGTATCCACAAAGTGTATCAACAAACTCCCCCTTGGATGCTGCTCGTAAAGGTTCGCCTTCCATGTCGTAGGATCTTCAAAGTCTTCACGTGACACAAATAGGAAGAGTATCAACAAACTCCCCTTGGATGCTGCTCGTGAATCTTTTGATCTTCGATACATTAGATCCTTGTGGCATTGATGTGTGGTCAGCGACAATTCGATCATCTTGATCATTTGAGTGCATCCATGTCGTGTCTTCATTCCGAAGCTTGTTATCTAACATGTTCACTTCGCCGTTAGCTGGTTTGAATGTCGCATTTGAACATACAAGAAAGCTAAACACGTAATGAGAACAACCGCTTGGAATATAGTTAACATAAATAAACGACACACATGTGACCAGTTTTTAATCAACTACCGTCCGACAGTTTGAAAGTTTAACAGTTTGTTCAATTTTGGTTTTTAACTTTCAAAACTTGCAAATTTCGACCGTTTATGAATATTTAGTTGTTTTAGGTTTCAATCAGGTTTCAGGTGGAAAAGACTCGAGATCCAACATCGGGCAATCGAAAATAAGATAGAAATAAAATCTTTTTGGTTTTTATAAAGTTTATATTCAAACACACCTAAAATCTTTTTGGTATTTTTGCATACTTCAAATTAAAAGACGGAAAGCGGTAACTAAATATATACAAAGATGCAGAAACTGAAAGCAGTAAATAAATATATACAAAGATGCAGAAACTGAAAGCAGTAAATAAATATTTATAGACATTCTTTTTGCGAGTTTCGAGGGTAAGAGAATCATATCAGTGTACGGTCACGCCAAAACGCTCTTCTTGTTCAATTAGTTAATTTTAAGATAAGCATCCTATAACAATTATCGGTATTGTTGTCCACATAAGCTCAACTTATCAGATGTAATCATGGCGAGGGGATACGATTAGTGTATGATTTATACTTACCGACCAGTGTCCATCCACACACGACACATTCCCGTATCAAGGTATGCACGAGAGTTCATCTTACTAGTGAGTATACCATTTATCATTTGTTTTGACGTATGAAAAGATGTGAGATGCTCACTTATTTTTGATTGAAAACAAGCCCTATGTGATAGAATCACTTATTGATGAGGAACTTGATTTTCATATGCATGAGGGCACAGGAGCAAGTCCGTGAACAGGTTAGTACCATCGTACAGACAAAGAGACGAACTTGACTCCCGCAAGAAAGCTGTGATATATTATCACTTATTTTTGTGGACATGTGATTGTTGATCACTTATTGAGGTCGTATGCAATATGTACACGTATGTCTGGTATCATGGAAGATTTAGACTTCATCTCCAATATTTTTCGGTAAAAGAAACAACCATGGTACCCAGATGATAAACAGCATAAAGACCACATATCTCAGAACCTCGGCAATCTCTCAAAAGAAATTTCGGTACTAAGACCATATGCCAATGAGCGGTTCCCACACAGTCTTCAGTCGATTAAAGTTTATATCACCCTGCACACTTTAAAAGGATTGTGAGCCTACCGATACATCTTATATAGAGCTTCTTATCGTTTTTCATTTAAGTTTTAAGGAGGTTTGGACAGACCACTGATGTACTATCATTTTCTCTTTTGCTCGCCAGGAAACTCATTTTTGTTTTTCTATTGTTTTTGTGTTTTTTTTTAATTTTTCGATGTTTTTGGATGTTTTTAAAATTTTTCAATGTTTTGGTATTTTTCATTTTTACTCCCCCTAAAATGTAAAAAGTATGAGAAATTAAGAAAACAGAAAAAATATTTACAAAAATTTATTTTCCGATGTTGGTTTTACTCTGGCTTGACCTTAATGCCATTTACCATTAATAAAAAGTCAAATCATGATTTGTCAAATGCTTTGGTAAAAAGGTCGTCGGTGTGGACTTAACAACATCGATAAGCTTTTTATCAAAGCAATCACGTATGAAGTGATACTTAATTTCGATGTGTTTGGTCTTTGAATGCTGCACAGGATTTCTGGTGATCTGTAAGGTAGCAAAATTATCAACGAAAATAGGAGTAGATAGGAATTCAAAACCGTAGTCGCGCATTTGTTGTTGAATCCACAGGACTTGGGAGCAACAACTTGAGGCAGTAATGTATTCAACTTCGCATGTTGATGTAGTGACACAAGTTTGCTTCTTGCACTGCCATGTGACTAGGCGATTTCCCAAAAACTGACATCCAGCCGTTGTGGATTTGCGGTCGATTTTGCATCCGCCAAAATCAGAATCACTGAAAGCGATCAAGTCAAAGCTGTCATCCCTAGGGTACCATAGACCGGTGTCCGGGCATCCCTTCAAATAGCGAAAAATCCTTTTCACAGCTGCAAGATCTTAGGCCTTCGGGTTGACTTGATATCGGGTAAGCAGGCACGTAGGATACATTATATCTGGTCTTGATGCTGTGAGGTACATAAGAGATCCGATCATTGCGCTGTAAAATGAAGAGTTAACAGCGTCACCCTTCAAGTCCGGATTAATTCCGTGATTTTTCTTAGTGGGGTACCAATGGGCGTTGCTTCAGACATCTGGAATCGGTTCAAGATGTCACTGACATACTTAGTCTGATGGATGAATATCGCAGACTTCGTTTGTTGCACTTGTAGGCCCAAAAAGAAAGTCATTTCCCCCATGGCGCTCATTTCGAATTTCTCCTGCATAACACGCTCAAAGTTCCTACACAAAACATCGTTAGTAGAACCAAATATAATATCATCTATATATACCTGTACCAATAGAAGATCTCCATCCTGTTCTTTGATGAAAAGAGTGCAATCGATAAGACCTCTGCGAAATCCATTCTCCAGCAGATAATTAGATAAGGTTGCGTACCAAGCTCTCGGTGCCTGATGAAATCCGTAGAGAGCTTTGTTGAGCAACCAAACCCGATCAGGGTGAATAGGATCTTCAAAACCGGGAGGCTGTTTGACGTACACCTCTTCTTCAACCACACCATGTAAGAATGCACTTTTCACGTCCATCTGGTAGACCTTGAATCCTTTGAAGGACGCATAGGCTAGAAAGATCCGAATAGCTTCCAGACGTGCAACCGGTGCATAAACTTCATTGTAGTCGATCCCCTCAATCTAACGAAAACCTTGAACGACTAATCTTGCTTTGTTTCGAATGACAATCCCACGGTCATCCTTTTTGCACTTATACACCCAACGAGTACCAATCTTCTTGTAATCATCAGATTTATCAATGAGTTTCCAGACACCTAGCTTCTGGAATTGTTGCAGTTCTTCCTGCATAGCTTCCACCCAAGAATTATCTTTCAAGGCTTCTTTCCAAGATTTTGGTTCTTCTTGTGAAACATAACACACGAAGGACCAATCATTCTGCAAACCCGATTCTCAAATTGCTGCATACAAGCCCGCATTGTTGTTGTTTCGCAACTAGTTTCTCGTTTGTACGCCACTTTGTACATTACCGATGATGTTTTGTTGAGGATGGGTATTATGAATTCTTGTTTCTGGATTATCTGGAACTTGAATATTTGTACCCAGATTGTTGAAATTAAGATAAAAAAACAAGTCAATACCCTGAACTGGCGAAGAGGATGATGCAGTAGCGTCAGCTGTTTTAGGGGCGTCCACTGGAGGTGTAGCCTCAGAAGTACCATGTACAGCTTCTTGGTCTTCATCGAGAAATTCATCATCCTCTGAAGATTCATTCAGTTCAGTAGCATCATGAAAATCCTCATTGTCAAGAGCATTATTGTTAACTGAAGATGGTTCTTGATTATTGACAATAATTGGACGAACTAACGGTGAATCTGTTGCGTTGTCACTATCGAAAAACATCTGTGCCGCAGCATCTACTGCAACTTCTTCAATATTGATCGAATTGAAGAAGTCATCGTACTCAAACATCCAAGGCTGACTAGGACATTTGACTGGCAATGTGTGCCTTTGTACTCTGACTTCAGACCATTCCTCGACCCTTTTTGTCTCTAGATTCTAGACTCTTAAGTTCGGGGTGGCATACCCAAGAAAGTATCCTTCAATTGCTTTTGCCCCAAACTTTCCATTCGGATTCATCATTGTGCAAGAAACTCCAAACGGTTCAAGATATTGTAAATCTGGTTTCTGTTTGTAAAGAAGCTCAAAACAGGTCTTGTTGTGTCTTTTTATTGTAAGGACTCGGTTCATTGTCTAACAGGCAGAGGCCACAGCTTCACTCTAGAATGGAATGGGTAATTGTGACTCTACCAACATCGTCCTAGCAGTTTTGATCAATGTACGGTTCTTACGCTCAGCGGCGCCATTCTGTTGAGGAGTGTAACTTGCACTGAATTCGTGAAGAATACTTTTGGATGTGTAGAACTCCGCCATTGCATGATTTTTAAATTCAGTTCCATTGTCGCTGCGTATCCTTCTAACTTTCAAAGTATACAAATTCTCAATCGTTGTGATCAAGTTTTTGATAATTTGGAAAGTATCATTCTTGTGTGCCATGAACGCCACCCAAGAAAATCTTGAATAATCATCAGTCACCACGAGGCAGTACTGATCATTCCTGATGCTTTTATGCTTGACAGGACCAAACAAATCCATGTGCAAACGTTCAAGCGGAACTGCCACGGTGTTGATCTTCTTTGTAGGGTGCTACTTCTTTCTTCGTTTTCCTTTCTGGCATGAAACATAGACGTCTTGAAGATGGAAATTTTTAAGTGGAACACCAGTCACTAATTCATTTGACACCAAATGATTCATTTTTCTTAAATGAATGTGTCCCATCCGACTGTGCCAAGAGATTGAATCCTTTTCTGTGCCTTTAGAAACGAAACAAGTTGCTTGTGCAGACGTTGTAATTGCTTGGTGACGTGATGTCGTGGTCACAATCAAATTTAATCCAAATACTACTAAGTCCGTTCAATTTCTGGATCAAATGCTAATGGTGATAGCTTGTGAGAGCTCCTAGTACGCATGCACATGTAAATACCTGCACACTAACACACCCAGCGTAAACTAGAAAAATAACAAACCTAAAAAGATCAAAAATAACACATGTTACGCACTATTCCCCGGCAACGGCGCCAAAATTTGACGTGATGTCGTGGTCACAATCAAATTTAATCCAAATACTACTAATAGATAGCGGTAAGTGGGTATCGAACACAGTGAGTTTGTGGAATGTGTGTTATTTAGAAGTTTATCTAAGTTAACTAGAATTAAACTAATTGCAATAAAATTAAATTCAAGAGTTGGATTGATTGATTGAGTTTTAAAAACTAAAATTACTATTCTAATTGCAAAATGAAAATTTGGTTTGTAGACAATTTAGAGACAAATGACCATCTTTAGTTTCCGGTTTGCTTCGACGTTTATGCTATCATTCCACTAGAAAGAACTACATAGACATAGTTCATGGGTGATTACTTGTTGTGATAAAAGGGAACTAAGTACTCAGATTCCTAGAACGTGAGGTTGTTACCCGATGACCAATTAACCCTTACCCAATCCTAATTCTACCCATGATATCTCGATTGCCAACGGCACCAAGAACGTATGGTTTCAAATTAGATTAACATAAGAATCAACAATTTACAAACAATCAATCACACACCATAACAAACAATCATAAAGACAAAGTTTGTTATTCTAGAAATTAGGAAATCAAACATAAAGTCTAATACAAACCGTCAACCAAAGATAGTCATCAAGAGTTTAGCCACTCATGGCATGAATCATCATCCTCACACAAGTTTCAATGTTCATAACAATTAAAAACACAAACCAAATGATTGGAAATTGTCTTCAAGCACCAAGAACACTAGAAATCGCCCCTAGAACTGTGTGTAACCGAATGGGAATCATTAGAAGAGAAAAGGCATCATAAAAACGCGAGGTAATATGGCAGTTACAAGTTTCCCCAGCTCCGAGCCGTAACCTACGGCCCTGGCCGTAGGTTATGGTGCCATATAAACTCCTTACGGCGCTTTTAAACTGGCTTACGACAACTTTTGGATAGCTGAGGGCCGTAGGCTACGGTGGCGCCAGGATACGTTTTCTTGTTTTCTTCATAACTTTCTCGTTTCAACTCCGATTTCTTCACCGTTTTCGCCCACGTTCTTGTAATTTCATCCTCTATCATGTGCTATTCTTAGTTCCTCAATTCTAAAACTTTATTTTTTCATTGATGCTCCAACTTCCTTCCCTTTTAAGCTCCATTTGTACCTGAAACACAAATAACTGTAGTTACCTAATTCTAGACAATTACATGGATAAATGCGGGGTTAAATTATCATTTATAACACTCAAGGGTTGTCCTACGGACTACCTGTCACATCCCCACACTTAACCGTTGCTTGTCCCAAGCAACCCGTTCAACAAAACACAATTTATTCAAGCGATCAAGTACAAACCAAGCAACAATTGTCCTCATTTACTAACTTTTTCTTAAATCCGCACATAACACACCCCTCACAATAACTCTCTTCTCGGTGGCAAGTAATAACTAGCAAAGATACGCTAGATCACACTCAAGGCAAACGGGTAGTTGAACAATAATATGCTTGTACTCAAATCGGTCCTTTGCCTAAATAATTTGCTAAACATGTACGTGAATCAAAGGGACTTAGAGGTTGTAACGTGGCTAGGCAAATGGGTAGGAAATGGAAATATATATGCAAAGTAGCTAACAATTCAACCCGGTCTTTTACTTCTAACTAAGCAAAACATAAACAACTATGTACAACATATCTCATTCATTTATTTCATTTTTCATTACTTTTTCTCTCTTTTTTGTTTCTTTTTCCTTTCATATCTCTTTTTTCTGTATTTTTTTTCTTTTCAAACATAACAAGATCAACATACTAATACGAGATGCAACACTAATAGACCAGGTCAAATACGGGTTAAATTTAGAGGAACTAGGCACGGGTTACAAATGATCGGCTTCAAGCTCAAATGGGCTACTAAAGTCCAAACCCCCGCCCTCTCACTACCATGCTCATATATATAATTTATGAGGTCCAACCCCCCAAATCCCACACTCGCACTCACCATGACGAGGCTACCTAAATGCCCTTATCATTTTCACATTCATGCAAAGCTAAGGCCTCAAACCGCATCTAAGCACAAGTTCTAATGTACCCCCACCCATTGCCACTCTCATCAAAGAAAAATATTTCTAATAAATTCAAAGAGATGGCTCAACTCTCACCAAGAAAGAACAAGGGAATATGGGATGCCGGTGTATCATGCGGTTTTGTATTCAAATGTTCAATTCGGACCATTGTCACTTGATTTTTAAAATTTTCAATTTTCACAAATTTTTCAAAATTTCCCCTCATCCTCACACTTGGGATACATTGTCCCCAATGTATGGTTTTGAAGGGAAGATCGCTTAAACACCAAAAACATCAACTTTGTTTTTATTTTTTTATTTTTTTTATAAACAAAAGCAAACTAATAAACTAACAATATTTCAAAGCTAAAGAACATGACAAGTCTAAGGAAAAAGTACATTGACCTGGTGAAGTTTGACACAACAGATATTGTAAATGATCCAATTTCCTATCACCACCTTCACACAAATATCCGCACATCTTCCCCACACTTGAGTGTTGCCATGGCCCTGAAACATAGAAAACTAAAGAAATAACAAGATCAGTGAAAAACCTCGGGTTGCCTCCCGAGCAGCGCTAAGTTTTCAGGTCTTCAGCCAGACCGTGCCACCCCTATTTAAGGTGGCTCAAAGAAGCGGTTCCTGCCATCTCCATCACTTCCTCGTGCCATTGAGGAAAATGCATCCATCTCATTTTGACTCAGTGGGTAATCAAATAAACTCTTGCTTGAACCCATATGTTTTTCTGTACGGTCCGGTGGGTGATTTCTTCTCATTCTTTGAAACACATTTTCACTAAACCCGCTATCCTCCGCCACAACAAAATCGTAACTAATCATCTTAGTCTGAACATCAAATGACAACTTACGGTTCTTTTCGGTCATGGTAATGATTCCTTCTCTACAATCATTTTGAGCATTTTCCGTATAGAGAAACGGTCGACCCAAAATCACCCTTTGTTGTGACGCCATCATGGTAGTAGCATAATCTAAAATGTGACAACTGTGCTCTGTAATCGATGAATAATGTAAAACAATGTTAACTATAAATAAAACAATATGCTTTGGTGTATTTATATATGTATTTGTGTTTGATGATTTTACAATTCGATTCGATTCCGATTTCAAGTTTTAAATCGCTTTCTGGAAGGTTATACGCAAACTGGTGCGTAAACGCAGTCAGTTTAACGCGACAAACACTCTGGAATAGTTACATAGGCTTAACATACCTAAAATAACCTTTACATAACTTAGAAATAAGTTTTGGATGGTTTGGTGTGTTGAAAACAAGTCTATTCGATCGCAGGGACTATTTGTGTCAAACTGCGAAACTATACCGATTCGTACGGTGTCGAACAGTCTGGAACTTGATCATAAGCTAAACATACCATAAATAACCTAAACATAGCTTAGAAATAAGCTTTGAGTGGTTCGGTGTGCAAAAAAAACATGCTTATTTGATCTTACAGGGACTAAAAGTGTCAAAAAACGACGTAAGTTTGCATTTTCGCGCATATCTTACGTTCTGACCACATCTGGACACCCAAAATTTTTTACACACTAAAATATTTTTATTTTAGTGATCGGCATGCAAAAATACCATTCGTCGCTTAATTTGGATCGTTTTCGCGTTCGTTACGACTTCCGTCGTAATTAACCGAACAACGCGATCGTACGACCAAACGAACCGACATCCGAGATATTTTTGAGCATGTTTTAAGTTCCCAATACTTTAACATCATTTTAGAGCCTTGAAATGAGGTTAACGGGGCTTAAACGTGTCAAAAATGGGCCGAAATGCATGTTTTACAAGTTCAGGGGCTGAAACTGTCAATCTGCCAAAGATACTCAGGCGGGGCGCGTAAGGCCAAGCCATTTCTTACGCGGGGCGCGTGGGCATGCCAGACAGAAACATTGAATCTGGTCATTTAGCTCGAATTTGATGGTTTTGATCTCTAGTTTTCAATGTTATGGGATGGTTTGTGTGGAGAACAAGTCCCCCAATCAGTCATTAACATTTGTATGGCCAAGATCATTCCCTCTTCTCCAAGAAATGATCCTAACGGTTTGCAAAAAACTATATAAGGCCATGCCATTCATTGTTTCATTTGCTCATTCTTCTCATTTCTCCTCTACATCTGACTTGGGGAGCTTTCTAATCTGATTGGAAACTTATTTTTGGTAGAAAAAATAGCTAGGACCTTTTGTAAGTCTTATTTCATGCTTATTCTTTATGTTTAAGCAGAAAGTCAAACAGTTTGGCCAACAGTTTGACTTTCGGTTTTGACCATCAATTGGTCAAGTCAAAGTTCAATTGAACTTTGCAACGTGATTGTAATCACGATGGTTATAATCCTCAGCGATTATACCTACTGATTACCACGTTAACTAGGCGTAGTGACGAGTCAAAGTTTCGGTCAAAATGCGTTTTAGCACGCATTTTGCAACGGAACTATTTTCGGGTATCAAAACCCATTGTTTTGATACCAAATTAGTTTTATAAACTAGTTAAGCATGTTTTGACATGTTTAACTCGTCACTATTAGTTTAGTGCTTGTTTAGGGTCGTAAGTTAAGCGGTCTAAACAACCGCTTAGACTTTCGAACCCGACCCGATTGGTCGATCATTAGGATCCAACCAAGCTTGATTAGTGATCATAGTTGCATAGGGAATAACCACTGAGTATATCTTATGATCACATAGGATTGGTTAGTTATTTGTTAAGTAGCTTGTATGCCCATAAGAAATGACCAAAACGCTCTTTTGAGGCATAAATCCGTATTTTATATATGTGAACATGTTTTTGACATATAATCTGATTTAGTAACATGTTTAGGTATTATTGGGCATGTAAGACTTGACATAGCACATAGTTAACCATCCGAACATAGTTTCGCGCGAACGACGCGTTAAAGTAGCATAAGCTACCTTAATGGGTCGTAACAGGTCGAAAGCACTTAGGCTAAGTTCCGATTTAGGATGTAGGCTTTGTTAAACCATATCACATGAGTTCCACACTCATTTGGTTTACAAGTCCTCATTCTATCTGATCTTCCGATTTAGGTGTCGATTTATTTACTAGTGATCCGATTACTAGGTACTACTTGAATTTCCTTGGTTTGTCTGAGCTTCACTAAGTTCTTTAGATCAAGGATACCCTTCTATTCAATGTGAGTACATAGTTCCCCTATTTTACTATTTTCAATCATTTTGGGGTGATTCATATGTATTAAAAACGAAATCGATATTTAAACAATGGTTTCAAAAGCGATAAAGATGGTTTATATTAAACTAATAACGATTTCAATAATGTGAACGAACTCAATGGTTGTAATTACATAACGAATGACATTCATTAGCATTGATCAAGCCGACCAGTATTAGGTTATGGTACCATAGGATCTGACAAATCCCGTTATCAGACTACACCCATGGTTATGTGTGGGGGGTTATGTAGGTAACGACCGAATCTGATGATTGTTAACTTACCCTTTGGTGGTTTGTTAATACGATAAATGAGGTAGTCGAGTCACGAAGGTTTGAATGTTATTAGCGAGACAACCATAAGTAGTTTCACAATTAAAACGAATACGATTTTGGGACGAATTAAACGATTTGGAACGACTTAAACGATATAAACGATTTGAACGAACGATTGGTTTTGGGTAGTGATTAGATAATGGGATGGGTGTAGCATGATAAAAGCATGGTAGATACGCCGCTGGTACATCTTATATATAAGTGCTTCTATCATATTACATTGCGTGTCATTATTTAGTTCACTTGGGAAACGATTTTGAAACGATATCACACAACGAGGTTTTCGAAATGATATAAACCATACGCGTTTTATTAACGAGATGTTTTACGAATTGGTTTATTAAAGCAAATGTTTTGGGGTTAAGAATCATGGCTACGAGATTTTATAAATTATAACCATCTTGATTTGAGTTGGTTAGTCATGTTGCAATATTTTATACTTTTCAAAACGAGGTTTTCAAGGTATTGCAACATATAAACGAGCCATGATTTCGATACTCTTATTAAACCTATGTGCTCGCCAGCATTTCTTTGCTGACTTTGTTTTTACATATGTTTCAGGTGATGTTGCGTGATGATTGCTAGGGAGCATGTTCACTTAGGATTTGGATGTGGCCTTACTGACATAAAAATGATAGTAGACGATGTTTAATTTGCTTGTTTGGTTTTAAGACAATATACATTACTTAATGGATCAATAAAACGAAACATTTAACTACCATGGTTGTGAAACGATGATTCTGTTACAACACTCCCCGGCGTTTCCGCCACGGTTTGTTGTTTTAACGTGGTCGGGGTGTGACAGAATAGTTGGTATCAGAGCCAATGGTTATAGGGAATTAAGTTATTAGTAATACTTTGACCTAGACTATTACTTTCTAGGACCCCAACGCAAGTTTACTTGTGTTTAGATTTTAAAACAATACTGTCACCTATCCTTAGGTGATAACCACAACGAAAACACAATAACAAATCCGTTTCGAAAATTAATCATCTACCTTTGGATGATTTATTGTAAGGTTTTGAACCTTCTGAGTTTTTCAAAATCTCGTCAAAGTTTGGGTCTAAATAATGTGAACACGTGCAAACTGGAAGAGTGAATGCCTGTACCCTGAGTTTTCTGTCTAAGGCTAGAGTGTTCGTACAAATCCGCAGTATCGGACCAGTCTCTCTTACCTGGGAACTCTTGGGGTGAGTGTTCACTTATAGGCGAGCATGTCTTCGGCGATACATTATTATGATCTATTTACTTTGATTAGTCACTGCGTATCATTTGTTTGTTCGAGGTAACGAACAAATGATCGCACTCCTTGTGTTTTGTCGATGTTTTCAATACTTCTCTTGTTTTTCCCAATTATCGACCTCACTTGTTTCTCATGTTTCCTTGTTAGACAATGCCTCCTCGACACGATGCTCAAACTTTTACTGCTGAGGAAGTCGCAGCCCTTGTCTCTCAGCAAATGGCTGCTGTACTTCCAGGCGTTGTGACCCAAATCCACGAACTATATAACAACAACAATAATAACAACAATAATGCTCAGTGTAATTTAAAGAATTTCAATTCTGCGAAGCCGCTTAAGTTTTCTGGGTCACAAGGAGCAACTTCGCTCCTGCAATGGTTTGAGAGTATCGAGAGCACATTCAGACATGTGCAGTGTCCGAATGCACGTAAGGTTGAATTTGCTTCAAGCGTGTTTGAGAAGCGTGCTCTTACATGGTGGAATGGAGTGATGCGTGATAGGGGTGCCGAAGTGGCATTAGCACAAACTTGGGAAGAGCTCCGAGCTCTCATCATGAGAGAGTTCTGTCCACGTCACGAGATTCGAGCTTTGGAATGAGAATTCGATGATTTGAAACAAGACGGGGGAGAACACCGTGCTTATACGGATCGATTTGAGGAGCTCAGTTTGTTGTGTCCCACTATGGTTACTCCACTGGAGAAAGCAATCGAGAGATATATCGATGGTTTACCCGATTCCATACAGGATATTGTGACCGGCGTTAATCCTACTACCGTCCGTCATGCGATCGAGTTATTGGCTACCCTGACTGAGTCCCAAGTCAGAAAGGGTAAACTCACCCGCAAGGGTGATAAAAAGAAGTTGACCGATTCTGACAAGGGTAAGGGTAAGGGTAAGAAGCAGGGTGAGTCTTCTAAAAACTCAAGGAAACACAAGGCTTCCTAGAACTTTGCTGTTACAGCACAGACTGCTCAGAACCCACCAACTCAACCACCTGCAAAGAAAGCATATGCTGGTACCGCACCTCACTGTGCTCGATGTAATGGTCACCATGTTGCCCAGCAGGCCTGTAAACAGTGTGCTACGTGTGGTAGACTTGGGCATTTGGCCAACATTTGTCGTTTTGGTCAAAATCAAGCTGCTCAGGTTCCAGCACAAGCTCAAGGGAACGCTGCGAGATTCCCACCTGGTTCGTGTTTTAATTGCGGAGAAATGGGTCATTTCCGCAACAACTGCCTGAGGTTGGTAAATGCGAATGCAAATCCGAACGCAATCACGAATGTAAATCCCGCTCGTGGACGAGCATTCAATCTGAACGCGAACGAGGCTCGAGCTGACAACGAGGTTGTTAACGGTACGTTCCTTGTTAACAATCAACTTGCATCTGTTCTTTTTGATTCTGGTGCCGATAGGAGTTTTGTTTCGTTATTCTTTGAGCCTTTACTTGTGATACCTAGAAAAAAACTGAGGAAACCCTTATCTGTTGAAGTTACTACTGGTAAAACTCTTGTTCTCGATTCTGTTCTTCATGGTTGTCAATTGAACCTCGATAACCATCTTTTTCCCATTGACCTCGTACCGATGCAACTTGGGAGTTTCGACAATATTGTGGGGATAGATTGATTAACCAAACATCGAGCTGAGGTTGTTTGTTTCGATAAGATCATACGTATTCCTCTTTCGTCTGGTTATGTTCTAGAAGTTCGTGGCGAGAAACCATCTGGTGGTTTGAAACTCATGTCGTGAACGAAAGCCCATAGTTATCTACGAAAAGGATATGTTGCTTTTCTGGCACATGTCACCGAGGAGAAAAGCAGGAGCAAGAGTATTCAGGATATTTCGATTGTTCGGGATTATCCAGAGGAGTTTCCTGACGAACTGCCTGGTTTGCCTCCAGTTTGTCAAGTCGAGTTTCATATTGAACTTGTACCCAATGCTAACCCGATTGCGAAAGCACCTTATCATCTTGCACCGTTTGAGATGCAAAAATTATCGAAATAGCTTCAAGAGTTATCTGATAAAGGATTCATCTGTCCGAGTTATTCACCTTGGGGAGCTCTTGTCCTCTGTGTGAAAAAGAAAGATGGATCTTTTCGAATGTGTATCGATTATCGGGAGCTTAACAAGCTTACCATCAAGAATCGATATCCCCTACCTCGAATCGATGATCTCTTTGATCAGCTGCAAGGTGCTACCTGTTTTTCCAAGATCGATCTGCGTTCTGGGTATCATCAGCTTCGTGTATTCGAAGAAGATATTCCCAAAACTGCTTTCAGCACGAGATATGGGCATTACGAGTTCACTGTCATGCCTTTTGGTTTGACGAATGCTCCAGCTATCTTCATGGACTTAATGAATAGGGTCTGTAAACCTTATTTAGATAAGTTCATCATTGTGTTGATCGACGATATTCTCATTTATTCGAAGTCTCGAGCCGATCACGAGCAACACCTTCGTCTGACTTTAGAACTCCTAAAGAAGGAACAACTTTTTGCTAAATTCTCCAAGTGTGAATTTTGGCTTAAAGAAGTTCAATTTTTGGGACATATTGTCAACAAGCAAGGTATTCATGTGGATCCATCCAAGATTGTAGCAATTAAGGATTGGAACACACCGACGACGCCTACATAGATTCGTTCTTTCCTTGGTCTCGCTGGATATTATCGTCGTTTCATTTCGAACTTCTCGGAGATTGCGGTTCCACTCACTACTTTAACTCAAAAGAATAAGCCTTTTGAGTGGGGACCCAAGCAAGAGGAAGCGTTCCAAATGCTAAAACAAAAGCTATGTGATGCTCCTGTCTTATCTCTGCCCGAGGGAAATAATGATTTCGTTGTCTATTGTGATGCATCCAACTTAGGCCTTGGTTGTGTTCTTATGCAACGAGGTAAAGTTATAGCATACGCGTCTAGACAATTGAAAATTCACGAGAAGAACTACACGACTCATGATCTTGAGTTGGGAGCTGTGGTTTTCGCTCTCAAAATCTGGAGACACTATCTTTATGGCACGAAGTGTGTGGTTTTCACAGACCACAAAAGTCTCCAACATATTCTTAATCAGAAAGAGCTCAACATGAGGCAACGTCATTGGGTTGAACTCTTGAATGACTATGATTGCGAGATTCGCTACCATCCTGGTAAGGCGAATGTCGTAGCCGATGCACTTAGTCGAAAGGAACGAGTCAAGCTTCATTCTGTTCGAACTCTATCTGATCTTCAATCCCGTGTTCTTCAAGCTCAACAATTTTGTATTTCACAAAATTTGATGGGTAAGGAATTACCACGTCAACTTGAGCTTGAGCTCGAAGCGAAGGACGATGGTTTACTCTATTTCAAGGATCGTTTGTGGATTCCGAAACAAGACGATCTTCGTAATTTAGTGATGGACGAATCTCATAAGTCTCGATATTCTATCCATCCTGGTGCTGATAAAATGTACAAGGATCTTCGTACTCAGTACTGGTGGCCTGGTATGAAGAAAGATGTTGCCTTGTATGTATCGAAATGCCTAACTTGTCTCAAAGTCAAGGCTGAACATCAACGACCTTCTGGTTTGCTTGTACAACCAGAGATACCAGTTTGGAAGTGGGAGAACATTGCTATGGATCTCATCACTAAATTACCGCGTACATCTAAGGGTCATGATGCTATATGGGTTGTTATCGATCGATTAACGAAGTCAGCTCATTTTATTCCGATTCCCGAGGATCTATCTGCTGATAAACTTGCAAAGATTTATGTTGATGAGATTGTATCACGACATGGTGTTCCTTTGGATATCATATCTGATCGTGATGCTCGGTTTTCATCTCATTTCTGAAAGACCATGCAATCTGCTATGGGAACCCAATTAAATCTAAGCACTGCTTATCATCCCCAAACAGATGGACAATCTGAGAGAACGATTCAAACTTTGGAGGATATGCTTAAAGTATGCGTGATAGACTTTGGTGGTAATTGGGATTTTCATCTGCCATTGATTGAGTTCTCTTACAACAATAGTTATCATGCTAGCATCAATATGGCACCGTTCGAAGCTCTATACGGTCGAAAATGTTGTTCACCTATCTGTTGGAATGAGATCGGTGAAGCTCAGCTTACTGGACCTGAGCTCATTCTAGAAACAACAGACAAAATCAAGAAAATTCGCGATACTCTTGTGACAGCTAGATGCCGCCAAAAGAGTTATGCGGATTTACGACGCAAGCCCTTAGAATTTCAAGTCGGAGACCATGTCCTACTCAAGGTGTCACCTTGGAAGGGAGTGGTAAGATTTGGAAAGAAAGGAAAACTTGCACCACGATATGTTGCACCATTTAAGATTGTTGAAAGAGTTGGAAAGGTTGCCTATCGACTAGAGCTATTGGAAATATCCATCCGACTTTCCACGTGTCCAATCTGCGAAAGTGTTTAGCTGACGCTAATCTTCACATTCCACTCGACGAAATCCAAGTTGATGAAACGATGCACTTTGTCGAGAAACCTGTGGAGATAGTGGACCGTACATACAAACAGTTGAAGAACAAATGAATTCATTTGGTCAAGATTCGCTGGGAATCCAAACATGGCCCAGAATTTACTTGGGAATGTGAGGACCAAATGAAGGAGAAATATCCGCAATTGTTCTCACAAGTTTCCTCTAGTTAAAATTTCGGGACGAAATTTCCTAAAGTAGGGGAGACTGTGACAACTGTGCTCTGTAATCGATGAACAATGTAAAACAATGTTAACTATCAATAAAACAATGTGCTTTGGTGTATTTATATGTGTATTTGTGTTTGATGATTTTACAATTCGATTCGATTCCGATTTCAAGTTTTAAATCGCTTTCTGGAAGGTTATACGCAAACTGGTGCGTAAACGCAGTCATTTTAACGCGAAAAACACTCCGAAATAGTGACATAGGCTTAACATACCTAAAATAACCTTTACATAACTTAGAAATAAGTTTTGGATGGTTTGGTGTGTTGAAAACAAGTCTATTCGATCGCAGGGATTATTTGTGTCAAACTGCGAAACTATACCGATTCGTATGGTTTCGAACAGTCCGGAACTTGATCATAAGCTAAACATACCATAAATAACCTAAACATAGCTTAGAAATAAGCTTTGAGTGGTTCGGTGTGCAAAAAAACATGCTTATTTGATCTTACAGGGACTAAAAGTGTCAAAAATGACGTAAGTTTGCATTTTCGCGCATATTTTACGTTCTGACCACATCTGGACACCCAAAATTTTTGTACACACTAAAATATTTTTATTTTAGTGATCGGCATGCAAAAATACCGTTCGTCGCTTAATTTGGATCGTTTTCGCGTTCGTTACGACTTCCGTCGTAATTAACCGAACAACGCGATCGTACGACCAAACGAACCGACATCCGAGATATTTTTGAGCATGTTTTAAGTTCCCAATACTTTAACATCATTTTAGAGCCTTGAAATGAGGTTAACGGGGCTTAAACGTGTCAAAAATGGGCCGAAATGCATGTTTTACAAGTTCAGGGGCTGAAACTGTCAATCTGCCAAAGATACTCAGGCGGGGCGCGTAAGGCCAAGCCATTTCTTACGCGGGGCGCGTGGGCATGCCAGACAGAAACATTGAATCTGGTCATTTAGCTCGAATTTGATGGTTTTGATCTCTAGTTTTCAATGTTATGGGATGGTTTGTGTGGAGAACAAGTCCCCCAATCAGTCATTAACATTTGTATGGCCAAGATCATTCCCTCTTCTCCAAGAAATGATCCTAACGGTTTGCAAAAAACTATATAAGGCCATGCCATTCATTGTTTCATTTGCTCATTCTTCTCATTTCTCCTCTACATCTGACTTGGGGAGCTTTCTAATCTGATTGGAAACTTATTTTTGGTAGAAAAGATAGCTAGGACCTTTTGTAAGTCTTCTTTCATGCTTATTCATTATGTTTAAGCAGAAAGTCAAACAGTTTGGCCAACAGTTTGACTTTCGGTTTTGACCATCAATTGGTCAAGTCAAAGTTCAATTGAACTTTGCAACGTGATTGTAATCACGATGGTTATAACCCTCAGCGATTATACCTACTGATTACCACGTTAACTTGGCGTAGTGACGGTCAAAATGCGTTTTAGCATGCATTTTGCAACGGAACTATTTTCGGGTATCAAAACCCATTGTTTTGATACCAAATTAGTTTTATAAACTAGTTAAACATGTTTTGACATGTTTAACTCATCACTATTAGCTTAGTGCTTGTTTAGGGTCGTAAGTTAAGCGGTCTAAACAACCGCTTAGACTTTCGAACCCGACCCGGTTGGTCGATCATTAGGATCCGACCAAGCTTGATTAGTGATCATAGTTGCATAGGGAATAACCACTGAGGTTATATCTTATGATCATATAGGATTGGTTAGTTATTTGTTAAGTAGCTTGTATGCCCATAAGAAATGAACAAAACGCTCTTTTGAAGCATAAATCCGTATTTTACATATGTGAACATGTTTTTGACATATAATTTGATTTAGTAACATGTTTAGGTATTATTGCGCATGTAAGACTTGACATAGCACATAGTTAACCATCCGAACATAGTTTCGCGCGAACGACGCGTTAAAGTAGCATAAGCTACCTTAATGGGTCGTAACGGGTCGAAAGCACTTAGGCTAAGTTCCGATTTAGGATGTAGGCTTTGTTAAACCATATCACATGAGTTCCACACTCATTTGTTTTACAAGACCTCATTCTATCCGATCTTCCGATTTAGGTGTCGATTTATTTACTAGTGATCCGATTACTAGGTACTACTTGAATTTCCTTGGTTTGTCTGAGCTTCACTAAGTTCTTTAGATCAAGGATACCTTTCTATTCAATGTGAGTACATAGTTCCCCTATTTTACTATTTTCAATCATTTTGGGGTGATTCATATGTATTAAAAACGATTTCGATATTTAAACGATGGTTTCAAAAGCGATAAAGACGGTTTATATTAAACTAATAACGATTTCAATAATGTGAACGAACTCGATGGTTGTAATTACATAACGAATGACATTCATTAGCATTGATCAAGCCGACCAGTATTAGGTTATGGTACCGTAGGATCTGACAAATCCCGTTATCAGACTACACCCATGGTTATGTGTGGGGGGTAATGTAGGTAATGACCGAATCTGATGATTGTTAACTTACCCTTTGGTGGTTTGTTAATACGATAAACGAGGTAGTCGAGTCACGAAGGTTTGAATGTTATTAGCGAGACAACCATAAGTAGTTTCACAATTAAAACGAATACGATTTTGGGACGAATTAAATGATTTGGAACGACTTAAACGATATAAACGATTTGAACGAACGATTGGTTTTGGGTAGTGATTAGATAATGGGACGGGTGTAGCATGATAAAAGCATGGTAGATACGCCGCTGGTACATCTTATATATAAGTGCTTCTATCATATTACATTGCCTGTCATTATTTAGTTCACTTGGGAAACGATTTTGAAACGATATCACACAACGAGGTTTTCGAAATGATATAAACCATACGAGTTTTATTAACGAGTTATTAACGAGATGTTTTACGAATTGGTTTATTAAAGCAAATGTTTTGGGGTTAAGAATCATGGCTACGAGAATTTATAAATTATAACCATATTGATTTGAGTTGGTTAGTCATGTTGCAATATTTTATACTTTTCAAAACGAGGTTTTCAAGGTATTGCAATATATAAACGAGCCATGATTTCGATACTCTTATTAAACCTATGTGCTCGCCAGCATTTCTTTGCTGACTTTGTTTTTACATATGTTTCAGGTGATGTTGCATGATGATTGCTAGGGAGCATGTTCACTTAGGATTTGGACGTGGCCTTAGTGACATAAAAACGATAGTAGACGATGTTTAATTTGCTTTTTTGGTTTTAAGACAATATACATTACTTAATGGATCAATAAAACGAAACATTTAACTACCATGGTTGTGAAACGATGATTCTGTTACAACACTCCTCGACGTTTCCGCCACGGTTTGTTGTTTTGACGTGGTCGGGGTGTGACATAAAACCAGAAAATCCACCGGGTATTCGAATTCTCCCAACCAAATCATAATATTCTTAACCATTCCCCGTGGATGCCTCCAACTTTCTTCCGCCAAACTCACCATGGTGTCTACATCCTGAAGCGGACCAAAATCATACATGTCGTATAGATCACCAGGTAACAAACTCATGCTCGCCCCATAATCCAATAATGCATGAGGAATTTTTAGTTTCCCCACTCGGATAGGCACGATTGGCGCTCCATACTCTTTATCATTCTCGACTTCGGCATCTTTTTCCAAACCCGAGTTCACTTGATACGAAGAAGTTAGCAATGTTTCATTAAATTTAGTATTTGGAAAGGTGCTTACCACATTGATGTTAATGCTTTTTGTGATCTTGGGATTCATCACCGTGTCATTCGGTGATTGACCTTTTGCTTTCTTCAATAATGCCACATCATTTGCAAGTTGACCCATTTTAGTGGTCAATGATTGAATAGCTTTGTCACGGATTTCATATTTTTGCATGCGAACATCATCCATTGGATTTCTTCGCTGCATCTCTAGTTGCATTGCCTTTAGAATCTCCATGACCTCATTTCCACCAGAAGAACTTTGACCCGAAAACCCACATTGATTATTGAACGGCTGGCATGAAGCAAAGTGCGACACCTGTGCCTCCTCGGCCATCAAATAAATACCAAACCAATGAAATATTGTATTTCATACTTGGGATTTGTATAAATATGTGTATCTTTTGCACATATCAATTCTTGTTCAATTTCGGGCTCTAAATCGCTTTCTGGAAGGTTATACGAGCACTGATGAGTAAATATAACCAGTTTAATGCAACAAACACTCCGGAATAGTGACATAGTCTTAACATGCCTTAAATAACCTATACATAACTTAGAAATAAGTTTTGGAAGGTTTGGTGTGCTGAAATCATGTTTATTCGCTTATAGGGACTAATTTCGACAAACTGCGAAAGTATGCCGATTCGTACTGTAACGAACATTCTGAAACATGATCATAAGTTAAACATACCCTAAATATCCTTTACATAGCTTAGAAATAGGCTTTGAGGGGTTCGGTGTGCTAAAATAAACTTTTTGGTCATTCAGGGACTAAAAGCGTCAAAAAGTGCATAAGTTTGCATTTTCGCGCATATCTTACGTTCTGAATACATCCGGACATCCAAAAATTTATGTAATCAATAAAAAATTTTATTTTAGTGATTGGCATGATAAAATTCCATTCGTCGCGTAATTTGGATCGTTTTTCGCATTCGTTCGTGTTTCGTCGTAATTAACCGAACAACGCAACCGTACGACCAAACGAACCGACATCCGAGATATTTTTGAGCATGTTTCATGTTTCCTATACTTTAACTTCATTTTAAAGCCTTGAAATGGGATTAACGGGGCTTAAACGTGTCAAAAATGCATCAAAAACCATGTTTTGCACATTCAGGGACCAAAATTGACAATCTGCCATAGTTATCTTAGGAAGGGACCAAAGTTGAAAATCTGATTTCCAGCTTGTTCCAGCTGTTCCCCTTATTTTCACATGGATTTAATGAAACTAGGGGCTTGTTTTGGGGTACCCATGGTATTCTAAAACCATGGGCACACATGTAAGGTCAAGATCGAAGCTCGGTTTTCGATGAACGATCCTAACGGTCTTGGTTTTCCTATAAATACCCCCACCCTCTTGCTTCAAAACTCACACTTTGATCTGATTTGGCTCTCTAAGTTGAAGTTATACACTTCATACCTGAGAGTAATTCGATCAAAACTTCCATTCTTGGACCCGTTGTAAGTCCTCTTTCGTTCTATTTCGCATGAAAGTCAAACTGTGTTTGACTTTCTACTTTGACCAGTTTATGGTCAACATGAAGTTCATTTGAACTTCATAACATGAGTGTAATCACGATGGTTTTAGTCTCTTGTGACTATACCTACTGATTACCACGTTATCTGGGCATAGTGGCGAGTCGTAGTTTCGGCCAAAATGCGTATTCTTGCGTATTTTGTAACCAAACTAGTTTTATGTATCAAAACCGTTTGTTTTGATACCAAACCTGTTTTCAAACCTCTTTAAGCATGTTTTAACATGTTTAGCTCGTCACTTTAGGTTTAGTGCTTATGTAGGGTCGTAAGGTAAGCTGTCTAAACAACCGCTTATACTTTCGAACCCGACCCGTTTGGTCGATCTTTAGGATCCGACCAAATACATTAGGTGACCATAGTTGCATAGGGAATAATCTTTAGAGGTTATACCTTATGGTCACGTCGTTTAAGTAGTTGTATGATAGGTAGTTTATATGCCTTAGGTAAATGACCAAAATGCCCTTTTTACGCCAAAATTCATTTTAAGCATATATAACATAATTTTTTATATCTAAACTGATTTGGCAACAATATTAGACATGTTAAGGCATATTTTACTTATCATAGGACTAGTTAGGTGGTCCGAACGCATTTTACGCGAATGACGCGTTAAAGTGGCGTAAGCTACCTTAACGAGTCGTAATGGGTCGTAAGCACTTAGGTTAGGTTTCGTTTTAGAATGTAGGCTTTGTTAAACCATATTACATGAGTCCCTACACTCATTTGGTTTACGAAATCTCACTTTATCCGATCCTCCGATTTAGGTCCGTTTATTTACATAGTTATCTATATTATGTGCCGTTTGATTTTCGTGATCCCTCTAGCTTTGCTTGGTTGTTATTCAAGACTTCTAAGCACCCTCAAGTGAGTATATAGTCCCCTCTTTTACTGTTTTTCAAACATTTTGGGGTGAAACACATGTGCCTACTTGTTACCTTCATGCTTTCCATGTTTTCATATCATATACTTGCTATGTTCATTAGTACACTATTAGTACATGATTTCAATATGTTTTTGCTATGTATGTCCATTTAGTGCATACTTAGTACATCGTTTTACATTTCATTTCATGCTATGTATGTCCATTTGTTGCATACTTAGTACATTATTTTACATTTCATTTCATGCTATGTATGTCCATTTATTGCATACTTAGTACATTATTTTCATAAAACATGCTTACATTTTGGTATGACATTTGGTTTGTTTAAATGGCTCAAAAATACATTCATTAACATTAGATACGCCGTTCCTTAGTAGGTAGTGGTACCATAGGAATTGACAACTCCCGTTCCTGACATCCTAGGTATGTTTGGATGGAAGGAATGACCGAATTCGATATACATAACTCAGATAATCCTTTAATTCGTTTAAGGGTTTATCGCCGCAGTCTCAAGGCTTGAATGTATGCAATTTCACAACACCGCATAGATGTTTGTATCAGTAAAACATGCATTATTTTACAAAACATAAATTTTGGTTATAATTTATCGAATGCATTGTTTTGTACATTTCTTTCTTATAGGGTCGAGTAAATGCTTTTAATCAATAAAGGCTTTTTGTTCACTCTACATTACATTTGTTTACACAGTAACATTTCAACACTTGTTTAAACATTACATTTAGTTATACATGAACATTTTTACATTGGTGGTTTGTTTGGGTAAGTGATTTAAGTAACGAGACGTGTGTAATATGATAAAAGCATGGTGGATACGCCGCTGGTACTTCCTATATATAAGTGCTTTTATGATTGATATTACATAACGTTGCGTTATTTAAATCATTTAAATTTTGACATATTACATTTTACATAAATTAACATATCTTTACAAAACATTGTTTTACAAACAATACATTTTATACAAATTCATTTTACTTGGTTATTTAATTAACCATACATATTTCTTTTATATCATCTGTTTCCTTATCAATTTTTATATGATTTATAAAACAAAAACATTTTACAAGGATCATGACTGACTTTTGTTAAACAACTTTTTCTAAACTTATAAGTCATGAATCCTAAATCAATAAAATCTATGTATCTCACAGGCATTTTTTTTTTTGCTGACGTACCTATTTTCACATGTGTTTCAGGGAATGATGCATAGGATTGATCAAGTTATACATAGGTAGACTCGGGCATTGGTGACATTAAAAGATGCAAGACTAGTTAATTATGTTATGCTTCCTTGTTGTTAAGACATTGTAATTTCTTTTAATCAATAAAACAACATTTAAATTTCCATGTGTTATGAAACAATGATTCTGTTACAACACTTCCCGATGATTCCGCCACGATTTGTTGTTTTAGGTGGTCGGGGTGTGACAGAAAAGTTGGTATCAGAGCTCCTGGTTATAGGGAATTAGGTTATTAGAAATGCTTTGACCTAGTCTATAACCTTCATAGGACCCTAACGCGAGTTTACTTGCGTTTAGTCATAAAACAATACCGTCACCTATCCTTAGGCGACAACCACAACAAGAACACAAATTTCGAATCTGCTTTGAAAACCAATCATTTGTTCTAGGATGATTTATTGTAAGGTTTTGAACCCTTTAAGTTTTCAAAATCTCGTCAAAGTTTGGGTCTTATAATGTGAACACGTGCAAACTGGAAGGGTGAATGCCTGTACTCTGATTTTTCTGTCTAAGGCTAGAGTGTTCGTATAAATCCGCAGTATCGGACCAGTCACTCTTACCTGGGAACTCTTGGGGTGAGTGTTCACTTATAGGCAAGCATGTCTTCATTGATACATTAATATGACCCGCTTACTTTGTCACCGTCTCATTTGTTTGCCTTAGGTAACAAACAAATGATCACAATTTTATGCATTGCCATTCTGTTTTGATTATCTGATAACATTTCACTTGTTTCTTCCCATGCCTTTCATTTCCTCCAGAATGTCTCTTCATCGCAGCGACACTAAAATGTCCGAGCAAACTGCCAAATTTGCCCAGCGAATAGGCGAAGTAATCCTGAAGTCTGTGGATTTAGGTGTCGCCATGTCTCGCCTAAAAAATGAAGCCACCCAAGAAGCATCGAAAGAAGCAGAAGCCAAGCCTTCGAAAAGGTCAAGGAAACGTAAAGCCTCAAAGAATCCTCCAGTCGTTACACCAAATCAAGCAGAACCTAGCCAGGTGGCAGCACCATCAGCCAAGAAGCCATATTGGGAACTGCTTCCTTGTGCAATCGATGCAACCATCATCATCCAGATCAAACACCATGTTTCAAATGTACCCACTGTGGACGATGGGGACATTTGGTTGACGTGTGCCGCTTTGCTATCCAAAACAAAGCGGTTGCAAATCTTGCTGCTACTCAACTTCAAGCCAACCCTGCTCAAGCTCGCTTTCCACCTGGATCGTGCTACAACTGTGGCGAGACGAGCCATTTCAGAAACAAATGCCCAAAGCTTCCTAATGCAAATCTGACCCACGGATAAGCATTTGGCTGATTATAAGATGTTGCTACTTTGAATAGTTTCTATCTGATGCTTTTGTTTTTTTTTGTTGAACTCTGAAACAATCAGTTTTGTTTATAAATAAATCGTTGTTCACAATTCTGATATATAAGTGTAGTTACATATGTGTATGGCATTTCCCTATGATACCTACATCAAAGAACCATGTTCTTTAAACAAACTACTCTACTGATTCTCCCTTTCAAGTGATCGCTCATGATTTCCTCGAAAATTTTAAGTATTCGTTTCATTCTAAGAAAACGAAGTACAAGAAATAAAGTAACATTATGAGTAATCGTGCTTTTTTTGCACATCTATGCCTTTAAATCCTTGGTTTGATAACTGAGGGTATTTACAATCTCATACCTATTACATTCTGATTTTCATAACAACATGCATAGCATAAGTTTTCAAAACAACCTTCATGATTTCAAAATGTTCCATATAGTCTGAAAACATTTTTAACATAGTCTATCTACTTAATATATCAAGTGCATGATTTCAAAAGCATCATTCATGTTTTCAAAAAAAAAAAAAAAAAAGAAAAGAAAAGAAAAAAAAAACACACCTTTTACATAATTTCAAAATTCATCTCGCATGATTTTTAAAACATTTTTATACTTATCTGATACACCTATTCTATGATTTCAAAAGTATTATGTAAGGTTCCAAAAACATTAAACACATTTCAAAAAGAACCCCATGCATAGTTTTCAAAAACATTTTCCCCATACATTGACTTAACCTTCAAACTTTGCTTCATATGTCGCCTTGGCATATCTAGCACCTCAACTTCATAAGCATTTTACTTCATGTTTCAACTTAAGCACGTCTAGTGCAAGGTTTTGAAACGCCTCCCGCTTTTCAAATCCCAAAATCCATATGGGATCTTCCTACATTCACAATTAGATCCTTGTGGATGATTATCATTCAAATCAGAGTCCTTCATTGGATTCCTTGTATGCCTTAATTCGAACATTTCGATTCCTTATAATCGAAATCGAATTTTCTTTTTAAGATCTTCCTATCTTTATAGTTAGATTCTTGGAAATATTTAAAGTGCCAATCAAAATCCACAGATTGGATACCTGATGTGATTTAAATACATGTGCGCAATTAACAAAACAAATTAACAAAATGATAACAAATTAAAGATCAAGATAAACAATTTTGTGGTTATGTGATTATGTGTTATGTGTTTTCTTTTGTGTTTGTTTTGATTTCCTCGTAGAATCTTCCATATCTTCATGTGAAAGATTCATAGTAGGATATCCAAAGGTACTACCCTAAATCCTTAACGAGCTTCTACGTAATCGTTAAGACCCTTGGATTATATAGTACCATTCCATGATTCAAAAAGAGACCCTTTGAGTGGTCTAAGTCAGAAGATTGATTCAAAATTTGGTTAAGAATGGCATGTGATGATATGATATGGCTGAAAAGACTCCTTGGTAGTCTATTTAAATCATTTATTGATTTAAGTAAAAGGACCCTATGGTGGTCTAGTCACGCTCATCACAAGTTTGTTCATTTGGTTTTCCACTACACATTATAAAGTGCGCTGTGCGGACTATGCAAGGAATTATGTAATTATGGACGCGTACATAATTATGAAATTCAGTGCACAGGAGCCCAGTAAGATTTATCATGTGTAAGAACCTATGGTGGCAACAATAACGAAACGCGAACAATGTGATGAAGGTACGGTGGACGCACCAATAACGCTTTATATACTTGTATATAAGTGTCCCTCTTACATTGAAAGCATGATGTTATTAAAGTCACTAAAAGTTCAGAACCTTAACCAGTGTTGTTTTATCTTTTCAACTTCATGTTTCAAGCTCTCACAAGTTACCTCTAAATAAATTTCGGGACGAAATTTCCTGAAGTAGGGGAGACTGTCACACCTGTGCCTCCTCGGCCATCAAACAAATACCAAACCAATGAAATATCGTATTTCATACTTGGGATTTGTATAAATATGTGTATCTTTTGCACATATCAATTCTTGTTCAATTTCGGGCTCTAAATCGCTTTCTGGAAGGTTATACGCGCACTGATGAGTAAATATAACCAGTTTAATGCAACAAACACTCCGGAATAGTGAAATAGGCTTAACATGACTTAAATAACCTATACATAACTTAGAAATAAGTTTTGGAAGGTTTGCTGTGCCGAAATCATGTTTATTCGCTTATAGGGACTAATTTCGACAAACTATGAAAGTATGCCGATTCTTACTGTAACGAACATTCCGGAACATGAACACAAGTTAAACATACCATATATATCCTTTACATAGCTTCGAAATAGGCTTTGAGGGGTTCGGTGTGCTAAAATAAACTTTTTGGTCATTCAGGGACTAAAAGCGTCAAAAAGTGCATAAGTTTGCATTTTCGCGCATATCTTACGTTCTGAATACATCCGGACATCCAAAAATTTATGTAATCATTAAAATATTTTATTTTAGTGATTGGCATGATAAAATTCCATTCGTCGCGTAATTTGGATCGTTTTTCGCATTCGTTCGTGTTTCGTCGTAATTAACCGAACAACGCAACCGTACGACCAAACGAACCGACATCCGAGATATTTTTGAGCATGTTTCATGTTTCCTATACTTTAACTTCATTTTAAAGCCTTGAAATGGGATTAACGGGGCTTAAACGTGCCAAAAATGCATCAAAAACCATGTTTTGCACATTCAGGGACCAAAATTGACAATCTGCCATAGTTATCTTAGGAAGGGACCAAAGTTGAAAATCTGATTTCCAGCTTGTTCCAGCTGTTTCCCTTATTTTCACATGGATTTAATGAAACTAGGGGCTTGTTTTGGGGTACCCATGGTATTCTAAAACCATGGGCATACATGTAAGGTCAAGATCGAAGCTCGGTTTTCGATGAACGATCCTAACGGTCTTGGTTTTCCTATAAATACCCCCACCCTCTTGCTTCAAAACTCACACTTTGATCTGATTTGGCTCTCTAAGTTGAAGTTATACACTTCATACTTGAGAGTAATCGGATCAAAACTTCCATTCTTGGACCCGTTGTAAGTCCTCTTTCGTTCTTTTTCGCGTGAAAGTCAAACTGTGTTTGACTTTCTGCTTTGACCAGTTTATGGTCAACATGAAGTTCATTTGAACTTCCTAACGTGAGCGTAATCATGATGGTTTTAGTCTCTTGTGACTATACCTACTGATTTCCACGTTATCTAGGCATAGTGGCGAGTCGTAGTTTCGGCCAAAATGCGTATTCTTGCGTATTTTGTAACCAAACTACTTTTAGGTATCAAAACCGTTTGTTTTGATACCTAACCTGTTTTCAAACCTCGTTAAGCATGTTTTAACATGTTTAGCTCGTCACTTTAGGTTTAGTGCTTATGTAGGGTCGTAAGGTAAGCGGTCTAAACAACCGCTTATACTTTCGAACCTGACCCGTTTGGTTGATCTTTAGGATCCGACCAAACACATTAGCTGACCATAGTTGCATAGGGAATAACCTTCCGAGGTTATACCTTATGGTCACGTCGTTTAAGTAGTTGTATGATATGTAGTTTATATGCCTTAGGTAAATGACCAAAATGCCCTTTTTACGCCAAAATTCATTTTAAGCATATGTAACATAATTTTTGTTATCTAAACTGATTTGGCAACAATATTAGACATGTTAAGGCATATTTAACTTATCATAGGACTAGTTAGGCGGTCCGAACGCGTTTTACGCGAACGGCGCGTTAAAGTGGCGTAAGCTACCTTAACGAGTCGTAATGGGTCGTAAGCACTTAGGTTAGGTTTCGTTTTTGAATGTAGGCTTTGTTAAATCATATTACATGAGTCCCTACACTCATTTGGTTTACGAAACCTCATTTTATCCGATCCTCCGATTTAGGTCCGTTTATTTACATAGTTATCTATATTAGGTGCCGTTTGATTTCCGTGATCCCTCTAGCTTTGCTTGGTTGTTATTCAAGACTTCTAAGTACCCTCAAGTGAGTACATAGTCCCCTCTTTTACTGTTTTTCAAACATTTTGGGGTGAAACACATGTGCCTACTTGTTACTTTCATGCTTTCCATGTTTTCATATCATATACTTGCTATGTTCATTAGTACACTATTAGTACATGATTTTGTTATTTTTTGCTATGTATATCCATTTAGTGCATACTTAGTACATCGTTTTACATTTCATTTCATGCAATGTATGTCCATTTGTTGCATACTTAGTACATTATTTTACATTTCATTTCATGCTATGTATGTCCATTTGTTGCATACTTAGTACATTATTTTCATAAAATATGCTTACATTTTGGTATGACATTTGGTTTGTTTAAATGGCTCAAAAATACATTCATTAACATTAGCTACGCCGTTCGTTAGTAGGTAGTGGTACGATAGGAATTGGCAACTCCCGTTCCTGACATCCTAGGTATGTTTGGATGGAAGGAATGACCGAATTCGATATACATAACTTAGATAAACCTTTAATTCGTTTAAGGGTTTATCGCCACAGTCTCAAGGCTTGAATGTATGCATTTTCACAACACCGCATAGATGTTTGTATCAGTAAAGCAAGCATTATTTTACAAAACATAAATTTTGATTAAAATTTATCGAATGCATTGTTTTATACATTTCTTTCTTATAGGGTTGAGTAAATGCTTTTAATCAATAAAGGCTTTTTATTCTCTCTACATTACATTTGTTTACACAGTAACATTTCAACATTTGTTTAAACATTACATTTAGTTATACATGAACAATTTTACATTGGTGGTTTGTTTGGGTAAGTGATTTAAGTAACGAGACGTGTGTAATATGATAAAAGCATGGTGGACACGCCGCTGGTACTTCCTATATTTAAGTGCTTTTATGATATTACATATCGTTGCGTTATTTAAATCATTTAAATTTTGACATATTACATTTTACATAAATTAACATATCTTTACAAAACATTGTTTTACAAACAACACATTTTATTCAAATTCATTTTACTTGGTTATTTAATTAACCATACATATTTCTTTTATATCATCTATTTCCTTATCAATTTTTATATGATTTATAAAACAAAAAACATTTTACAAGGATCATGACTGACTTTTATTAAACAACGTTTTCTAAACTTATAAGTCATGAATCCTAAATCAATAAAACCTATGTATCTCACAGGCATTTTATGCTGACGTACCTATTTTCACATGTGTTTCAGGGAATGATGCATAGGATTGATCAAGTTACACATAGGCAGACTCGGGCCTTAGTGACATTAAAAGATGCAAGACTAGTTAATTATGTTATGCATCCTTGTTGTTAAGACATTGTAATTTCTTTTAATCAATAAAACAACATTTAAATTTCCATGTGTTATGAAACAATGATTCTGTTACAACACTCCCCGATGATTCCGCCATGATTTGTTGTTTTAGGTGGTCGGGGTGTGACAGAAAAGTTACCTTGACTTCCTTGACAATTCGTGTTGGCTTGGTTTGAGGGATTTCGATATCTAAAATTTGGGTGGTTTCTCAAACCGGGGTGGTAAGTATTGGAATTCATGTTATAATTTCTGCCACCCCCTCCTTGCCCTTGCAATGCATTCACCTCCTCATATTGCCCTTCCACTCCTTGGCAATTTCCAGCCGCATGCCCTATCTCATTACAAAGTGCACAAACATCATAAATTTGATTAGAAGTTTGAACATTACCATCGTCTACTGCGTGTACTTGAGTTCGGCTAATGGCCGGTCGTGCTCTCCTTGATGCTTGAGCTTTTCTATTTGATGTGACCGCCATTTGCTCCAAGAATTCCCAATCATCATGCTCATAATTTGTGCCAAAAGTGCCGTTCGTGATCGACATTAAATCGCAAGCATCTTCAGCACATAACCCCTCATGAAAAGCATTCATCAACTCCCATAGCTCTATCCCATGATGAGGGCAATTCTTGATCATCATGTTAAACCGTTCGAATGCTTCATGAAATATCTCACCCGATTGTTGTTGAAAACTTCTCAACCCTTTCCTAGCATCATTTGTCTTTTGAGCGGTATAAAATTCATCCAAGAAGATTTGTTTCATTTTCGTCCATGTGTAGATAGATGCCGAAGGTAGGGTGTAAAACCACTTTTTAGCCTTGTCTTCTAAAGAAAATTGGAATGATACCAATTTGACATCATAGGACGAAAATCCTTGACACCCAAGAGTGTTGCAAATCGAATCATAAGCCTCCAAATGGAAATAAGGCTCCTCAGTTGCTAGACCCTTATACTTTGGCAAACTTTGTAACGAATTGGTTCACACTTCAAACGTCCTTCCTTGATCATTGTGAGAAATAACTACCGGTGAAGGATTATGAGTAATCACCGGTCTAAAATGTGCTTATATACCTCTTGCATGTTCTCGAAGATGTCTTCTTGGTACACCCAATCGAACTCTTGGCCGTATAGGCCCAATTGGTTTTTGAATAGGCCCTTGAGGTGCAAATGGTGGTTGAAATTGATGTTGCATTGGTTGTTGTTGAATTGGCCTTTGAAATTAAGGTTGTGCATTTTGTGGACGAATTTGTTGTAACGGTGTAGGACGTTGCAATTGTACCCCTTGTGGCCGAACATGTTGTACCCCAACCAGTAACCTACCTATGTCTTGAATTCGTTGTAATGGTTGATTTTGTTGAACTCCTCCTCCTTGAGGTCCCAAATTACCTCCATCATCCCCATAGTAAAATCCATCTTCTTCGTATCCCTCAAACTCTTCATACCCTTCATAATATCCATCTCCTCCTATACCCGAAGATTGCCCGAATGGAAGAGATAATATTGAAAACCCGATTGGTTCGGTGGTCTAAATGTAGAAGTAGCATGAACAATGGTTGAATTTGGTGGTATTGAATAGGTGGAGGATGATTAACCCGAAGCTGGAAAGAAATGTGAAAATGGTGGAATTGTAGTAGAAGGACTAAAGGTAAGTGTAGGTTCAACTTGGGTGGTAATAGGTGGTGTAGTGTTGGTTGATGTAACATCATGTGGTGGAGTAGGGTTGGTAGTGGTGTTAGGCATGGTGGTATTTGGTGAAGGTTGTGTTGATGATGGTATGAAAGGTGGTGTAAGCTCACTCGTAGTGGGTGGTGGTGGTGGATCCATGTATCTAAGTGGTGTAATTGGTGTAGTAGGTGTTGTTGGTGAACCGCTGATTTTATTTTCTCTTAACAAAATTCTGTTTCTTCTCAAAGTCCGTTCAATTTCTAGATCAAATGCTAATGGTGATAGCTTGTGAGAGCTCCTAGTACGCATGCACATGTAAATACCTGCACATTAACACACCCAGCGTAAACCAGAAAAATAACAAACCTAAAAAGATCAAAAATAACACACGTTGCGCACTACTCCCCGGCAACGGCGCCAAAATTTGACGTGATGTCGTGGTCACAATCAAATTTAATCCAAATACTACTAATAGATAGCGGTAAGTGGGTATCGAACATAGTGAGTTTGTGGAATGTCTGTTATTTAGAAGTTTATCTAAGTTAACTAGAATTAAACTAATTGCAATAAAATTAAATTCAAGAGTTGGATTGATTGATTGAGTTTTAAAAACTAAAATTACTATTCTAATTGCAAAATGAAAATTTGGTTTGTAGACAATTTAGAGATAAATGACCATCTTTAGTTTCCGGTTTGCTTCGAAGTTTATGTTGTCATTCCACTGGAAAGAACTGCATAGACATAGTTCATGGGTGATTACTTGTTGTGATAAAAGGGAACTAAGTACTCAGATTCCTAGAACGTGAGGTTGTTACCCGATGACCAATTAACCCTTACCCAATCCTAATTCTACCCATGATATCTCGATTACCAACGACACCAAGAACGTATGGTTTCAAATTTAGATTAACATAAGAATCAACAATTTACAAACAATCAATCACACACCATAACAAACAATCATAAAGACAAAGTTTGTTATTCTAGAAATTAGAAAATCAAGCATAAAGTCAAATACAAACCTTCAACCAAAGATAGTCATCAAGAGTTTAGCCACTCATGGCTTGAATCATCATCCTCACACAAGTTTCAATGTTCATAACAATTAAAAACATAAACCGAGTGATTAAAAATTGTCTTAAAGCACCAAGAACACTAGAAATCACCCCTAGAACTGTGTGTAACCAAATGGGAATCATTAGAGGTGAAAAGGCATCATAAAAACGCGAGTTAATATGGCAGTTACAAGTTTCCCCAGCTCCGAGCCGTAACCTACGGGGTGCCATATAAACTCCTTACGGCGCTTTTAAACTGGCTTACGGCAACTTTTGGATAGCTGAGGGCCGTAACCTACAGCCAGGGCCGTAGGCTACGGTGGCGCCTGGATACGTTTTCTTGTTTTCTTCATAACTTTCACGTTTCAACTCCGTTTTCTTCGTCGTTTTCGCCCACGTTCTCGTAATTTAATCCTCTATCATGTGCTATTCTTAGTTATTCAATTCCAAAACTTTATTTTTTCATTGATGCTCCAACTTCCTTCCCTTTTAAGCTCCATTTGTACCTGAAACACAAACAACCGTAGTTACCTAATTCTAGACAATTACATGGATAAATACGGGGTTAAATTATCATTTATAACACTCAAGGGTTGTCCTACGGACTACCCGTCACTTGGCTCATATCAAGGACATACAAATCATTAATCCTTGGAGCAGATTAGAGAATCTAGTCTTTTGGAATCTTGAAGCCGGGTTTCAACACATAACATCCATTTGCATCAAAGTGTACTGAAAACTTCTTATCACAAATTTGTGAAACGCTGAGAAGATTGTGATCAAGTTGTTGCACAAAGTTAAGCTTATAACTCCGTTGGATACCATTCCTTCACCAGTAATATATCCGCCTTTATCTCCAGCAAAAGCAACATAACCTCCTCTAATAGATTTAACGTCGTAGAAAAGCTTCATGTCGCCTGTCATGTGCCTGGATGCCCCACTATCAACAATCCAAAGAGTACAGATAGTTCCTCCTGGATGTAACACCTCGTAAAATCGTGTCCAATGATGTGTTGACACATGTAATGAACCCTAACAAAATCAAACGTTGACTATGAGGGAGTAATTTCGTCAAAATCGAAAACTATGAATATAGAAGGACTGAAAGTGTCAACATGCCTAAACTAGGCCTCTGAGTGACCTTATACGGTGTCCGTATTCTCAAATGAGCCACTTGTTGGACGAGAGGAGCCGTCTGTGAAATTATGTGAAAGTTTGCGCAACGAAGGGTTAAAAGTGTCAACATGTTAATTCTTACCTCTGAGTGACCTTTTAACAAACCGAGAGCTTCATTATGTT
Source organism: Helianthus tuberosus (assembly GCA_030545235.1). Classification (NCBI taxonomy): domain Eukaryota; kingdom Viridiplantae; phylum Streptophyta; class Magnoliopsida; order Asterales; family Asteraceae; genus Helianthus; species Helianthus tuberosus. The sequence continues at coordinate 170,599,811 of CM060369.1, forward strand.
TCATCATATTCTCAGGAATGCCAAATATTGGCTATGCAAGGCTTTTATGCCAATAAGTGAAATTGTGCGCAAGTTTGTAAGTTAGAGGGGTTAAAAGCGTCAACATGTTTAATTACACCTCTGAATGACCTTTTAACGAACCCAAAGCATTACGATGTGCAATCGTACTCTTGAGAATGCCTAATATGTGCTACATAGGGCTTTGATGCTATTAAACATCGATACGCGCAAGTTTACGCGTTAAAGGGACCAAAAGCGTCAACATTGGATAATACACCTTTGAGTGACCTTTTAAGCGAACTGGAGCATCGTAATGTTTCATCATATGCTCGGGATACCTCATATGAGCCATGGAAGTCTTTAATGTCGACAAATGATATATCACGCAACTTTATGCGTTAAAAGGTCTAAACGCGTCAATATGTGAAATTACGCCTTTAAGAGGCCTTTTGAATGAACCGAGAGCTTCGCAATGCTCAGTCAAACTCCCGGGTGTGCCAAAGGTTGGCCATGAACATCTTGTATACCTTACAATGAAGAAACATGCGAGATTGAAAATTTCATGCTTAAAGTGTCATTTCTAGAAGTTCATAAGTAACTAAAGTTATTCAGGGACTGATTGTGTGTAAATCTGAAACATGCTTGGGTTGGTGGACTTAAAATCGGGTCATGAGCCCAATGGGCTGCATCTATTGTGGGCCAAAATAAACTAACAGCAACAATTATGTGCTGTTTTGAAGATATACAAAGAGCATGGACCAAAACCGCAGCACAGCCAAAGTTTGTTTGCTGGACTAGGAGTGACACGGGCCGCGTAAGCTAGTGGGCTTGCCTACGCGGGCCGCGTGGCCTGTATCTGCAGCCAAAAAATTTTATTTTAATTGTTTCTTGTTTTGTGTCCACTCCATTCACTTTCTAGCCAATCCAAATCGAATCCTTGGGCTCCAAACCAATTAGGACAGCTGTATAACAGGTGGAATGATCTGATTAACTCACCAAACACATGTCTTGATCCCAATTCCTAACCAAAAACTATAAATAGGAAGCTTAGTTACCCATTTTCTTCACACTTATCATTCCATCATTCTCTAACTTAAATCTGGAGCTCCTGAACTGAATTGGGAACCTATTTTAGTAGAAAAGATAGCATGGACCCTTTGTAAGTGCCTTAGCCCATTCTATAGTTCAGTTTCATACTTTTAAAACCAAAAATTCAAGTTATCGTAAATTAACTTTGACTTTCGGTTTAAACTATCATGGTCCAGCCACTGATCAAAATGAATGTGGGTATGTGACCATATTTAGGTAGGTGATTAACCCTTAAAAGGGCACCTCCTAATCCCTTCGTTTGCTTAGTTAATTGTCGGGTCAAACTGTTTAGGTAAAAAGTCAAACTTGGCAGATTTGTGAATATTAATTAAAACCAATGATACAGAGGTTATAAATTATATTTTAACACTCTAGTAACTTGGTAATAATTATTAAAACATGTCTAAGCATATTCAACCCGACAATTCTGAGTTTAGGGTCGGTTCGCAACCGAAAGTCGCAAAAGCTTGACTTTGCTTTGAATTTCAGTTCTGACCTGATTAAGCTTGATTCTTCCATGTTTTAAGCTTCCATTAGGACCATATTATATAGTAGTATAACCCCCTGAAGTTATATTGCTTGGTCCTTAGTAGTTTGAAATATATGCTAGTTTCCGTTATTATGCTTATAAATGCCCATTTTGACCTTTTGACATATGAATGAGATTCTTAGAAATGTGAGAGGACAAAAACTTTTGTTACTGATATATAAGTATGTCCCGAAAATCTCACATCAGTTCTTGATCTCAAATAGGAGTTATGCTCGATATCGTAATTAGAAGCTTTTAATTAATTAAATTGCGATATCTTGCATAAGGCATGTTTAAACTTGGATTTTGACCCAAAACTCATTACCTACTGTTAAGATATTACTTTTAGAGATTTTTGGAATTTAGGATCAGATTATAACTGATCATATCATAGAGTTCTTGTATTATTCGGTAAATGACGATAATACCCTTTTCATGCATAAAATGAGATTTACAAAGGATTTGGATGCCAAACCTTTTCCTACAGATTTCATATATTAAATAAATTATTTTGAACATTCAAAACTGATCAAAATCTCAGATTTCCATAAAACCCCTTAATTATCGTCAATTAGCGATTTTACGCTAATTAGGTGCATAGTATGGTTTTAAACCATAATTAACACCTAAGACTTCTTACCTACTGAATTTTTTAAACAAATTTTAATATTATTACAGTAGGTATAAGTCTTGAACTCAGACTTCCAAAAATGTCCGTAAAAGCATATGTGAAATGACCAAAATACCCTTTCGGGGCATAGTTTGGCCATAAATGATAAACCTCACATATGTATGATATCTTACTGATGTAATGTGATAAAATAAATATTTTTACTGATTACCAAAGACCAAGAACCTCGGTTTGCTTTAAAACCTCTTTTATAAAGGGTAAAATGACCAAAATGCCCCTACGGGACTTAATTTGGTTTTAATTACTTTTTGGGCATATATGTTAACATCCTACTGATGTATTAACATATTCTAAGCATAATAACATATGGAACTTGTATATGGTTCATTTGGTTGCCCGTTACGCATTTACGCGTTCGGATCGGTTTATGTAACTAGTTTACGTAAGTTTGCCGAAACGGGTTTAACCTTGTCGTTTTTATCTCAAAATCCAGAATGTGTTTGGTTTACCCATATTATACAAGTCTTCGTACTTGATGGGTCTAAATAATGTTCTATTCCGGTCATCGCTTAATCTAGCGTATCATACCGTTTTTGATACTTTGAGCTAGCCGGTCTAAGTCTACGACTAAAATAAGACCATTAGCATTCTGAGTTGGTTATATATTACCATCACTCCAGACTAGAGCCACCCGGTAAAAGCTACCTGCATTTAGATAGATTGGATACGACTGAGTTATTGTGTTGTGAATCAAGTATTAGCTCAGGTAAATACTTTTAACTTATTTTCCCTTATACGGGCTTGGGATACGGTATAATATAATACCGCTTGGTCGGGTATGGGATTATTTAGTCGGATTGTGATTTAATAAATCCGCATAACCCGTTTTAATCTGTTTTGTTTGATAACACAAACATTGGGGGTTAACGACCCTGTCCTGGATATCCTCGGCTCATTTAAGTTATTAATGGCCACGACCTATGCACGGGGTATAGGCATACACCTGACAGATGCAAATGCTAAATATTAAATTACCCACAAGTTGGGGATAACTCCTCTGTGGGTTTTATAAGTGGTGAGGCGGTTAATCATGACCGGCTTCCAAACCGGCCCCATATGTATGACAAACATGTAAAACTGCATACAAGATTTTATTAAAGATTGTCCCAAGTTATAAATGGTTTGTGCCTTGTGCGCTTAAATCAATTTTCATAAAACTCTTTTCAAAAGAGTCGGTTAATTGTATTTACCAGTGAAAACTGACGTATTTTCCAAAGACTAAGTGGCAGGTACTACTCGTAATAGGCTGGGAGTTGCTCGGTGTCGAAAAAGAGGATCTTGCAAATCCTTAAAGATGCCATAAAGTCTGCTAAGTTTCATTCTATACATTTTATGATGATCCTCCTATGGATTTGATATTACAGACTCGTCTATAATACATACTTTGATATTTTCAGACATTTGAGTTTGTAATAATATTTTATATTCCAAGACTTCCGCTGTGCTATTCTGTGTATGTTTGACCATGATGATATCAACTACGTCACGATACTCCCTACCGGGCCCACCGGTGATATGTGGAAATATCGGGGTGTGACAGGTTGGTATCAGAGCCAACATTGAGTGAATTAAACACTAGTCTTTTGTGTTTAATCTCAATGACACGGTAGCATATTCCTTAGACCTTTTGAGTCTAGACTTAACATAGGAATATTCTCATCCCTATTAAGTAAACATTGTTTTCGATTTTATGTATTTTGAATAAGTTGCCAAGTAAGGAGGCCGTTGATAGAGATTCTCTTCAATACCGAAGCCAAGAAATGCCAAGCTTCACAATACGGCTACAATAAGCGTGCGACTGGTGTGGAAGAAAGACCTTTATGGACTTATTCCTAAAACCAAATCAATTGAACTGCAATCAGACTTTAGAGTCCATACCGGAGGTCCCTGAGGTTCAACTTTTAAAAGTCTGTACCAGTGGAGTCCATACCAGGTGGTCCCTGAGGCTCCCGTTTTGAAAATAATGCTAGTAAATGCTGATGATCGTTATTTCTTACCTCCAAGTTTTGGAATCCCAGACTTGGATTACATCAGTCAAAACCCAATCCATGATCCATATCTTTCCTTAACCATTGAACCCTTGAATTCTACTTTTATAACGGATCCTGATTGGAATATTTATCTTATTCACTAAAGTCTTCAGCGTCCCTACCTTATATGGTAAATAAAGAAGAGAAACAATCGAAATGGAGCAAGGAAGGCGTTAGAAAATAATTCTTTCATAATATTCTTTGTTTTCTTTTAAGTCCTTATAAGGACCCATCTCTTCTATTTAGTCCCTGTGTGGACATACCTTTCGACTTAAGACCCTATATGGGCACTTACTATATAGTCCTTTCATGGGCACGGTATTTTATTAAAAGTCTTTCATAGACATATTATTTTATCAAAGTCCCTTCTTGGGCATATTATTCCATTAGGATCCCTTGTGAATATAATATTTTATTACAGTCCTTTCAAGGACATATTGTTTTATTAATAAGTCCCATTGAGGATGTGTCTCTTGACATAAAGTCCTTACGAGGACAAATATTTTTTAACGTCCTTTTATGGACATGTTATATCATAAAAGTCCCAATGCGGACATATCTTATAGTCCCTTTACGGACTAATACTCCCTTATAGTCCCTGCACGGACTAGGGTTAATTAAAGTCCCTGTGAGGACATCTGTACAGCAAAGCCCTTTCTGTGTGCACGTTGTACCAATATGGTCCTTTTATGGACATGTTATTTCATTAAAATCCCTTTGGGGATACGCTATTTTGAAATAGTCCCTTTACGGACATAATATTTCATTGTAACCCCTATACGGATTTATAATATTTATAGTCCTTATACGGACTTATATTTTTCCTTTTAGTCCTCTGTGGACAAATATATTACTAAAAGTCCTGATTAAGGCACTGTTGTAAATTCCTAATAATCTAGGAAAGTTTTGAAAATTTTATGTAGGTATTCATTTCGTCCTTTATTCCGCGATAGTTCCAAAATTTTACTCAAACTTTATCGATCAACTGAAAATTTCAAAAGATCCTCTTAATGGTATAACCTAGCCTATATGTCTATGAACATGGCTGTGATGGTAAAACCCTCTTAAGATAATTAATCCTTGTTAACATCTAGGAACATGTTAACATTCCTGGCTGTGTGACTTGAGAGACCACACTAGCTTCCAAAAGTACTTGGATTTTTCCAAGCCACCTTCATAGCCTATATGATCAATACGAATCACGGCTATCAAACAACAATATGAAGTATACATCAAAACATCCAATTAAGATGTATGCCTATGGGCGAAGGTGTATTCAAGACAATGATAGTTTTATTTTATAAACTTCTTGTCAAAAGGCGATGAACTATGTTCGGCCCTTAAAGATCACTGATCCAAGAGATCACTGATTATGTTTTAATTGTCCTTGTGACAAGGCCTTTTGTACCATCTAACTGCCCTTCGAGACAAGCCTTGTGTTATATGAGGACGTCTCTATGACATTGACATTGTGATCTTATGATCCCCTGTCCAAGGTAATGAGCTGTGCTCAAGCCTAATAGTCTACATGATCAATGCGATCATGACCAAAATCATTAGCATGATGATTAAATCTGACATCCATAATGATGTTTTACCTAAAGGCTATATTATGAGTCCAATTGAGACAAGGCAATGGTAATCTTTTGTGATTCCTTGTCCAAGGGGGTGAGCTATGCTCAAATCCCATAGTCTATGATCATTGCGATCCTGACTAGTATCATCAATATGATGATCATAATATTAACATCCCTTGCGATGAAATGCCTACGGGCTACACTTTACTCTATTGTCGATAAGACAAAGTTAGTGGTGGTCTTTATGATCCCCTGTACAAAGTGATGGGTTATACCCAACCCCAACAGTCTATATGATCAGTATGATCATGACTAATATCATCAAATGCAATGATGATATATGAACATCCATTAGAGATGTCAATTGGGTTATCTTTGTGCCAAATAAGACGTCTTTAGAGACAATGACAGTTGTAGTTTATGACTCCCTGTCCAAAGGTGAAGAACTATGTTCAAACCTGGAAGCCTCTAATCCAATAAGATTGTGGCTTATAAACTAACTTCCTTGATGACAAAACAAAGAATTATGTTTCAAAGTCATTCATGACAAGCTAATGTGTTATAGTTGTCATTCGTAACAAGTTAACATATTTAATGTTAACATTCCTATTCACAGGCCTTTTCCTGCCAACATTGATAAATGTCCTCCGTGACAGGCCTTGGTGCCATATCTTATAACGTCATTGTGACGAGGCCACTTTGAGCCATATCTAAATGTCCTTTGCGACAAGGCCTTTGTGCCATATAATCATTTATGTCCTTCATGACTAGGCTTTATGCCATATATTGTTACGTCCTTCGCGACGGGCATTTATGCCATATATGTATATAATTATAATAAAAGTCATGTAAGGCTAGCCTTCGAGCTATTCATAATCGTCCTTGTGACAAAGACAGTTGTGACATTATGATCCCTTGTCAGTCAGGTATTGGACTCGCTCCAAACCTTAAGTGCCATTAACGGTCCTTTTGTGACCTAGGCTAAATGTAATGGATATACATTCAAATAACATTCATTAGGAATGTCTAGAAAATAATAGCCTATACGGTTTTGGGTGCCATGGCTGATCTATGTTAGGTCATCAGGAGGATGACTAACAATTGTTTAATTTGGTGATTAGTACCAAGTTTCGAGAATGGTAAACTCGAATGAGGTAGACAACAGTCGCAATGCTATTAACGCAACAGAAGCTATTAATGCTACAAACGTAAAACCTCAATATTAATGGAGTTAATCTCCAAGCTGTGGTTGACGCAGCAGTTTGAAAGGCCAAGGAAAAGGTCATGAAACAGTTCAAAGAGCCGAATGCTTCTTGCCCTAAATTTCATTCAAAACCACATTCAATTGCTCATGAAAAGAGCTGTGTTCACACTTCAAATATGAAGGATGAACCAAGGGAGGGGGATAACTCCCAGAAATCAAAGAAAAAGAGCAAATTACGGGCTTAATAAGAACCATCATAAGTTCAGTAAGAAGCCTGTATGTAAGGATTGCTATAAAAGACACTGGGGACAGTGTCGAATAGATCAAAGACCAAAGCATAGTGGCATCTGCAAAGGAATTGGTCAACAGTCCCATAAATGAAGGGACATAAGAAATGCAGTCTGTTACGGCTGTGGTGAGTAAGGCCACATCAGAACTGGATGCCATAAAGCTGCCAAAAAAAGGTGCAACTAAGTCTGGAAAGGCTAAGAAAGGAAATGCCTAAACTCACCTGATGAATGCCAAGAGGCAGTACATGATGTCATCAAGTACATTCCTTATCATTTACCAATGATAAATTCTGCTAAGTGTCCTGTTTTTAATACAGGCAATAATAAGTTTTCCATAGACCATAAGCTTGGCAAACTTATGATGATACTCATAAGAGCTTCAGATGCTAAGTATAAGTTATGATTTACCAAGGAAACCATAGTAACCGATTCTTCTATTATCGGCAATGAATCCTTCTGTGAATTCTAAGAGTACTCTTTCTTTGAATAGAGTACGACAATATATGTTATTTTAATTATTTTTCCTCCTTGATTTTATCAACTGCAAGTGCCTACTATGTATGATAAAAGCGCCATATGAGGATTGGCGTAACCTAGTGTGTCCCATAGATTGCTTCCATGCCTGATCAGTATGGAGGTTTAATGCATGGAGCCACTAAGATATACCAATGGTCATATTGTACTAAGGTCAGCTAGTGGTATTCAAAGAAGATATCCATAATAGAAATGCCTAAGTAGGCGTCTCTACTTAAGGCATCCGTGCACTCGTAAATCAGATGTGTCCTTTGCATGGCACAAGCTACGGTAAGTGGACCAAGGTCGAAGATTGAAGCTACCTCTATCATATTTGGATAACTTGATTTCTTCTCAGTGAAACTACCTGTTTGACCTCTTGGGAGGCAAGGTGGAATTAAGATTTACATCCTATTAAGAGCTATATCTATTGAAGAAGCTCTATATCGGTCAGTATCAACGGAAATGGAAGAACCAAGAACTAACCAGATGAGTTTTTGGAGAAAGGCTTGAACAGTCTAGCTCATCATCTTGAGAGCTCTAATTATGGTTGATAATGGAAAGCACGATGCAATACGCTTGTGCATTGGTTGTTGCAACCTAACTAAGAAACGATTGAGAGTCGTTATTAGCTGCCCAGGATCGTCGATTTGTTCAACTAACTATAAGGGTAGATGATTCTTTAAGGATTGATTCGGGTAATAGTTGGAATAACTATCTCACCATAATTAAGTTCTCCTATAACTGATAGCATTATATAAGCATCAAGGCTGCTCCTTTAGAGACCTTGTTTGGGAGAAATAGCCAACGCCCCTTTGTTGGGCAGGAAATTGGGAAAGCCCAATTCTCAGGATCTGAGATTTATATTAAAGACGATGGATAGGATATTATGAATCCGTAATCGTCTAAAAACTGCCAATAATCGGCAGAAGTGCAATGCGAACAAGAGGCGCAAATCTCTTAAAGTTCCAATTGGGGAACAAGGCTCCATCAAAAATATCAAATATGAAAGGGTACAATACATTTCGGTATATAGGGCAAGTTAAGCCTTGGATATATAAATCATTCTAGATCATCGAATGTGACGGCAGTATAGCTCATAAGCTAAACTTGCCTAAGGAGCTCAGTGGAATTCACGATGTGTCCCACATTTCTAACTTAAAGAAATGCCTAGCTGATAAATCGCTAGAAATGTCTTGTAAAGACGTATAGATTGATGAAAGCCTGAGATTTATTGAAGGACCTATATCGATCAAGGATCTACAGGTTAAGAAACTCCGAAAAGGAGCATGTACCTATTTGAATAGGTCAAATTGGGATGTCCATAGAGGTCCCCAATATACTGCGGAAGTTAAGTCCATTATACGACAGAAAGTACTTCCATCTTTTTGAGCAAATCTCGGGGTCGAGATTTCTTTTAAGGGGGTGAGGATGTAACACCTCGTAAAATCGTGTCCAATGATGTGTTGACACGTGTAATGAACCCTAACAAAGTCAAACGTTGACTATGAGGGACTAATTTCGTCAAAATCGAAAACTATGAATATAGAAGGACTGAAAGTGTCAATATGCCTAACCTAGGCCTTTGAGTGACCTTATACGGTGTCCGTATTCTCAAATGAGCCACTTGTTGGACGAGAGGAGCCGTCTGTGAAATTATGTGAAAGATTACGCAACGAAGGGTTAAAAGTGTCAACATGTTAATTCTTACCTCTGAGTGACCTTTTAACAAACCGAGAGCTTCATTATTTTTCATCATATTCTCAGGAATGCCAAATATTGGCTATGCAAGGCTTTTATGCCAATAAGTGAAATTGTGCGCAAGTTTGTAAGTTAGAGGGGTTAAAAGCGTCAACATGTTTAATTACACCTCTGAATGACCTTTTAACGAACCCAAAGCATTACGATGTGCAATCGTACTCTCGAGAATGCCTAATATGTGCTACATAGGGCTTTGATGCTATTAAACATCGATACGTGCAAGTTTACGCGTTAAAGGGACTAAAAGCGTCAACATTGGATAATACACCTTTGAGTGACCTTTTAAGCGAACTGGAGCATCGTAATGTTTTAGCATACGCTCGAGATGCCTCATATGATCCATGGAAGGCTTTAATGTCGACAAATGATATATCGCACAACTTTATGCGTTAAAAGGACTAAACGCGTCAATATGTGAAATTATGGCTTTAAGAGGCCTTTCGAATGAACCGAGAGCTTCGCAATGCTCAGTCAAACTCCCGGGTGTGCCAAAGGTTGGCCACAAACATCTTGTATACCTTACAATGAAGAAACATGCGAGATTGAAAATTTCATGCTTAAAGTGTCATTTCTAGAAGTTCATAAGTAACTAAAGTTATTCAGGGACTGATTGTGTGTAAATCTGAAACATGCTTGGGCTGGTGGACTTAAAATCGGGTCATGAATCCAATGGGCTGCATCTTACGTGGGCCAAAATAAACTAACAGCAATAATTATGTGCTGTTTTGAAGATATACAAAGAGCAGGGACCAAAACCGCAGCACAGCCAAAGTTTGTTTGCTGGACTAGGAGTGACACGGGCCGCGTAAGCCAGTGGGCTTGCCTACGCGGGCCGCGTGGCCTGTATCTGCAGCCAAAAATTTTTATTTTAATTGTTTCTTGCTTGGTGTCCACTCCATTCACTTTCTAGCCAATCCAAATCGAATCCTTGGGCTCTAAACCAATTAGGACAGCTGTATAACAGGTGGAATGATCTGATTAACTCACCAAACACATGTCTTGATCCCAATTCTCTAACTTAAATATGGAGCTCCTGAACTGAATTGGGAACCTATTTTAGTAGAAAAGATAGCATGGACCCTTTGTAAGTGTAACACCACGTAAAAACGTGTCCAATTATGTATAGACACGTGTCCTAAACTCTAAACATGTGAAAGATTGAGTTTGAAGGACCAAAGTTATCGAACAGTGAAACTATGAAACCACAAGGACTAAAAGTGTCAACATGCCAAACTTGTGCCTCTGAATGACCTTACACGATGAATATATTCTTAAACGAGTGATTGATTGGATATAAGAAGCCGTGTATGAAAATAATCGGAAGATTATTAAATTCCAAGGGTTAAACGTGTCAACATGTCGTTTCCGACCTCTGAGTGACCTTTTAACGAAACCGAGGCTTCGAAACATTCAAATATACTCTTAAGAATAAGTGGTATAAATTTCACATGGTTTCGATATCGTTAAGCATGTTTTCCAGACTTTGGGCCAAAAGTGTCAACTTGATGAAACTTACTTTCATAGTGATATTTAATGAACCCGAGCCTAACGAGGTTTGTTTGTACATCCTTGGGCCCCAATAAATTAACTACAAGGGTCTCTTTTGCCTAAAACCACGTTAAAAAAGGGTTAAAAACGTCAAGGGACTGAATCGGCCAACAAGGAAACTTGTTTTGCCAGTTTAACCGGTTCACGCGGCCCGCGTAAGACACCCTTAAGTCTTACGCGGCCCGCCTCAGCATGCCCAGATCAGAAAAACACATGCAGGTGCGGGTTTGGCCTGTTCCGCCGCCTTAACCTAGTTTGTAACGACCTAGGGAGCTGTAAGTCGGTTAAAATTAATAGCTTGGACTCCTGGGTCGATCTCAGAGCCTCCAATAACACCTGGAAGTGATCCTTGATCATTTAAATTGCTATATAAGAGGAGCTACTCTTGTGTTGATGAACACATCTGCAAACAATTCACTTGTGGGACTTGCTTTGGAGCTTCCATCAGTTAGAAGAGGATTATCAAGTGTAGAAAAGTTTGCTAGGACCTTAAGTAAGCTTCTAATTACTTGTTTAGTTGTTTAATTTAGCTTAATTACTTTAAAGTCAAACTTATCGTAAAATTAGTTTGACTTTCGTTTTAATTACATGTGGCTTAACCACTGATCAAATTGAAAGTGGTTATAAGACCACATTAGTGTAGGTGATTAACCCTTAAAAGGGCACCTCCTAATTATCTCGTTTGACTGGTCAATTGTCGGGTCAAAGTAGTTTGACAAAAAGTCAAAATGGACAGAATGTTTGAATATGATTAAATTTAATAAACCAGAGGTTCTAAATTATATTTTAACATTCTAATGACTTGGTAATTAATAAGAAAACATGTTTTATCAGTCCTAACCCGACAATGAATAGTGTAAGGTCAGTTTATAACCGAAAGTCGCAAAAGCTTGACTTTTGCTTTAACTTTCAGTTCTGACCCATTCAAGCTTAATTCTCCTATGTTTTAAGCTTCCATTAGGACCACATTACTTAGTAGTATAACCCCCTGGAGTTATATTGCATGGTGCCTAGTGGTTTGAATTATATGTACTTGATCGTAATTATGCTTAACAATGCCATAAACGCCCTTTTTACATACAACTGAGATTTTTAAGAATGTGATTGGACTAACACCTTTGCTACTGATATTTAGACATGTCCTAAAAATTTGACATCAATTGGAGGTCTAGAATAGGAGTTATGCTCAATAGCGTAATTAAGGGACTTTTTATCATTAGATGGCGCAATTAACGTAAAGCCTATCAAAATCCAATTTTTGACATCAAACCTTGTACCTACTGATGTAAAATAATATTTTGGGATTTTTGAAGATTTTTAATTATTTTTAGGCTGAGCATAACTTAGGATTATAGCTTAATTTCGGTAAATGTCGGTTTTACCCTTTTCATGCATAAAATGAATTTTACATAACGTTTTAGTGCCAAACCTTTTGCTACTGATTTTATATAATAAATAAAGTATTTTGAACTTTATAAACTGATCAAAAAGTCAGATTTACTATTTTAACCCGAATACCCCTTTAAACCGACTTTTAAGCGTTTTTAGTACATAGTATGGGTCAAAACTATATTTGACATATAAAACTTATTACCCACTGATGTTTTAAGTTAAATTATATAATTATACAGTAAGCTAAAGTTTTTAAACTCAGAAGTCTATTTTGACCTTTAAAGCTTATGTAAAATTACCAAAATGCCCATACGGGACATAGTTTGGCTATATAAGATAATTTTCACATATATAAAGTATCCTACTGTTATAACTTATAAAAATACATATTTTTACTGATTTAATCAGACCTGAAACTTAGTTGTACAATTAAACTCTTTTATGGGCATTAAAGTTACCAAAATGCCCTTATGGGACTTATTTTGGTTTAAATTAGTTTTTGGGCATATATGTTAATATCTTACTGATGCATTAACATATTTTGAGCATAATAATGATTAAGACCTGTATACAATTTATTTGGTTACCCGTTACGCATTTACGCGTTCGGATCGGCTTATGTGACTAGTTTACATAAAATAGTCGAAACGGGTCAAACCTTTTCATTAAATCCTCAATTTCCAGAATGTGTTTAGTTTACCCATATTATACAAGTATCCAAGCTTGTCGGGTCTAAATCTCATTCTATTCCGGTCTCCGCTTAATCTAGCGTTTAGAACCGTAAGGTTTCTTTCTGGCTAGCCGGTCTAAGTCCTTGACTAAAGTAAAGACCCGTTAGCATCCTAATAGGTTAATAAACCTTCTATACAGATTAAATAGCTTCCGGTAGAAGGTGCCTTCAAAAAGATTTAGGATTTTACTGCTAGCATCAGGTAAATACTTTTAACCTATTTTCCCTTATACGGGCTTGGGATATGGTATTATAATAATACCACTTGGTCGGGTATGAAATCATTTAATCGGATTGTGATTAATAAATATGCATAACCCGTTTTAATATGTCTTGTTTGATAACATAAACATTGGGGGTTAATCTGACCGTGTCCTGGATATCCTCGGCTAATTTCATTGAAAATGGCCACGACCTATGCACGGGGTGTAGGCATACACCTGACAGATGCAAATGCTAAAATATTATATAAATCCACACGATGGGGATAACTCCTTTGTGGGTTCTACAAGTGGTGAGTCGGTTAATCACGACCGGCTTCCAACCGGCCCCAATTGTAAGACAAACATGTAAATCTGTATACAAGATTATATTTAAATAATTGTCCCAAGTTATAAAAGATTTGTGCCATGTGCACCTAAATCAATTTTCATAAATGTTTTCAAAAGAGTCAGTTAATTGTATTTACCAGTGTAAACTGACGTATCTTCTTAAAGACTGATTGATAGGTACCTCTCGTAAATAGGCTGGAGCTATAGGGTATCATTAGAGGATCTTGCAAATCCATGAGATACCTGAAGTCTGTTGTTTTTGTTTCTTTGTACATTTATGATCCGCCTGTGGATCTTATTACATTCCAGTCTGTATATTCATAAACTCGAACACTCAGACAATATGGTTTGTAATAGTTTATTCACCAAGCCTTCCGCTGTGCTATTATATTGTGTGTATTGTCTATGATGATATCAACTACGTCACGATACTCCCCGCCGGGCCCACCGGTCATATGTGGAATTATCGGGGTGTGACAGGTTGGTATCAGAGCCAACATTGAGTGAATTAAACACTACCCTTTTGTGTTTAATCTCAATGACACAATAAGCACATTCCTTAGACTCTCGAGTCTAGACAAATAACCTAGGATCTTACTCTTAACCTTCCTTTTATTGTTTTATTATATTTACTTGTTTTGATAGGAAAAATGCCACCACGAGTACGAGGAAAAGGCAAAGGACCCATGCGAGGAGGACCGTCCGGCAGCTCTGGACCCTCCCACAGGCGTACACCATCTGACTCGCTTTCCGGCTCTGACTCCAAGGATAATTGGAGCCATAGCTTTCAACCAGCAAGACATTCTGTCTCGCTGGGGTCCTCACCATCAGACCCTCCTTATTTTGGAATGCCCATTCCGATCGAACCCCATCATTCTCCTCTTTCGTTAGGAACTCATCAATCCAACCAATCATACCACTCTTACCAATCTCATCCTTTTCATCAATCATATTCCACTTACTCCCCAACACAATTTAATCCCAACGCTTATGTTAACGACTTTTTGGGCTACAACCCTTTGGGACCTGAGGATCACTTTTCTCAGGAAATGGAGATGGATGACGACCCAGACCCGGATTTGCAAACTGGAACACCAGGGCACCCGATAAGTATCTCTAGCAGTTCCCCATTTCTGGGATCACCGTACAATGGGCCCGACTCATTCCAGGAGAGGATGGGCCAGAGGTAGTGAACCCAAGAGGCAGTTAGTCCTCAAGCCGACTCCTAGGTACGCCAAGGGTTGTACCTACAAGTACGTTGTCTCCTGTAAGCCTAGGGATTTTACTGGAGAAAAGGGAGCGATTGATTGTATGAAATGGTTAGATGAGATGGAGACTGTAATAGACATCAGCGGATGTGCTAAGGAGGATGTGGTTATGTTTGTTTCACAATCTTTCAAGGGTGATGCCCTCACATGGTGGAAAGCCCTAGTGCAGTCTACTGGGAAGGTTCACTTGTATAATCTTTCATGTGAGAAGTTTGTAGATCTTGTTAAGGACACTTACTGCCCTCAACACGAGGTTGAGAGGATTGAATTAGATTTCCTCACCTTAGTGATGAAGGATCTGGATTGTAGATCCTATGTGACTAGTTTCAACTCAATGTCAAGGTTGGTACCATACTTAGTCACTCCTGAACCCAAACGCATCGCGCGTTTCATTGGTGGCTTGGCCCCTAAAGTAAAGGGAAATGTTAAGGCCTCAAAGCCAGCCACTTATAGATCCGCTGTGGATCTATCCTTATCCCTCACTTTGGATGTTGTGAGGAGTAGGGCGAAGAAGGCGACCGATGAAGGGAAGAAGAAACGAGAGGAAGACAAGTCTCCTCAGTCGAACAAAATGGGCAAAGGGAACTCTGGTTCCAAAAAGGGGCAGTCGAGTGACAAGCCCAGGTGTAAGACTTGTAACAAAAGGCAGTTTAGGAAATGCAACCAGGACCCACAAGCCAAACCATGTGGGATCTGTAAAAAGAAAGGGCACAAGTCTGTTGAGTGCCGAAATATAAAGGATGCAACCTGCTACGGTTGCAATGAAAAGGGGCACATCAAAACCAATTGCCCCAAGAATGCGAAGAAGCCCGAGGCAAAGAAGAACAATGCTAGAGTTTTCCAGATGCAAGCAAAGGAAGCGGTGAATGACGAGAATGTCATAACAGGTACCTTCCTCGTCAATAATAATTATGCTAGAGTCTTATTTGATTCCGGTGCTGATAAGTCTTTTGTAGACCATAAGTTCTGTAAGTTATTGAATCTGCCTATTAAGACTCTAGACATAAAATACGAGGTAGAACTTGCTAATGGTACCTTAGAAACAACTTCCACTCTTCTTGATGGATGTTCTATATCCATTAAGAATCATTCTATTCCGCTATCTCTCTTGCCAATGAAATTGGCTGGGTTTGATATAGTTTTAGGCATGGATTGGTTGTCGCATAACCAAGCCCAAATTGCCTGTGATAAAAAGCTAGTCATTATCAAAACCCCTTCTGGCGAATCAGTCACCATTCAGGGAGATACGCAATACAGATTGCCCAGCATTGTGTCTATTCTCAAGTTAGCACAGTGTATGAAAAGTGGACGTGTCATTTACATGGCACAAGTGACTGTGAATGATTCGAAGCCTAAAATTGAAGATATTCCAATTATCTCCGAATATCCTGATGTCTTTCCTGACGAATTACCTGGGTTACCTCCTGAGAGGCAAGTAGAGTTCACGATAAACATTCTCCCAGGATCAGCACCTATAGCACGAGCTCCTTATCGTCTAGCGCCTACAGAAATGAAAGAGCTCAGAACTCAATTAGATGAACTATTGGAGAAAGGTTTCATACGACCTAGTTCTTCACCTTAGGGAGCTCCAATACTGTTTGTGAAAAAGAAGGATGGATCAATGCGCTTATGCATTGATTATCGGGAATTGAATAAAGTAACAATCAAGAATCGTTATCCCTTGCCCAGAATCGACGACTTGTTCGATAAGCTCCAAGGGGCAAGCTACTTCTCAAAGATTGATTTGAGATCTGGGTATCATCAACTTAAGGTTAGAATTGAAGATGTGCCTAAGACAGCATTCAGGACGAGGTATGGACATTTCGAATTCTTAGTGATGCCATTTGGACTCACTAATGCTCCAGCAGCATTCATGGACCTCATGAATAGAGTCTGCAAGCCATACTTAGATAAATTTGTCATTGTTTTTATCGATGACATACTTATCTACTCTCGTAATCAAATTGATCATGAGAAGCACCTTCGGTGCATTTTAGGATTGCTTCAACAGGAGAAATTGTATGCTAAATTCTCCAAGTGCGAGTTTTGGCTTCGCGAAGTCCAATTCCTCGGACATGTTGTCAGTGAGCGAGGTATCCAAGTAGATCCCGCTAAGGTAGAAGCCGTAATGAATTGGGAAGCACCCAAGACTCCAACCGAAATACGTAGCTTTTTGGGTTTAGCTGGATATTATAGAAGATTCATTGAGAACTTATCAAGAGTAGCTGCACCATTAAATTCTTTGACCCGTAAGAATGTTAAGTTTGATTGGGGTCCGAAACAACAAGAATCCTTTGAGATTCTTAAGCAGAAGTTGAGCAATGCTCCAGTTTTGACCTTACCCGATGGAATTGAAGAGTTTGTTGTTTACTGTGACGCTTCACACACCGGTATGGGTTGTGTGCTTATGCAGCGAGGCAAGGTGATCGCCTATGCATCACGACAATTAAAAGTGCACGAAAAGAATTACACCACCCACGATTTGGAGTTGGGTGCCGTGGTATTCGCACTAAAGTTATGGAGACATTACTTGTATGGAACTAAATGTGTGATCTATTCAGATCACAAAAGTCTCCAACATTTGTTCAATAAAAAAGAACTCAATATGAGACAGCGCCGTTGGATGGAAACCTTAAACGACTATGATTGCGAAATTCGTTGCCATCCTGGTAAACCGAATTTGGTTGCAGATGCGCTAAGTCGAAAGGAAAGAGTCAAGCCAATTAGGATCAATGCCAAGAGCATTGAGTTGAAGAATTGTCTGAATGAAAGACTATTAGCTGCACAGAAGGATGCAATTTTGGAAGATAACCTTCCAAATGAAAAATTAGGTATAATTTTTGACCAGTTAACACCTGGGAAGGATGGAATTCTCAGAATGAACGGACGGATTTGGGTTCCTATTCAAGGAGGACTACGTGATATAATCCTCCAGGAAGCCCACAACTCCAAGTACTCAGTTCACCCGGGAGGTGACAAGATGTATCAAGATTTGAAAGCTAATTATTGGTGGATAGGATTGAAGAAATCCATTGCCACCCATGTAGCTAAGTGCTTGACCTGTGCTCAGATTAAAGCTGAACATCAAAAACCATCGGGCCTGTTGCAACAGCCAGAACTTCCCACATGGAAGTGGGAAATGGTAACTATGGACTTCATAACCAAGTTACCTAAGACAAGGCACGGAAATGATACTATATGGGTTATTGTTGATAGACTGACTAAGTCAGCACATTTCTTACCCATCAAGGAGACTCATAGCTCCGATAAGTTAGCCCAGTTGTATGTAGATAAGATTGTGGCTCTACATGGCGTACCGGTGGCTATTATCTCGGATAGAGATACTAGATACACCTCTCATTTTTGGAAAAGTTTCCAACAATCTTTGGGCACACGTTTGAACTTTAGTACCGCTTACCATCCTCAGACTGATGGACAGAGTGAGCGTACAATTCAAACTTTAGAAGACATGCTTCGTGCATGTGTTATTGATTTAGGTGGTAGTTGGAATGACCACCTACCTTTGATCGAGTTCTCCTATAACAATAGCTACCATACAAGCATTAAGGTTGCGCCTTTTGAGGCATTATATGGTAGGAAATGCAGAACGCCTGTCTGTTGGGCAGAAGTAGGAGAAGCTCAGTTATCAGGACCTGATATAGTCCTTGAAACAACAGAAAAGATTGTCCAGATTCGGGATCGCCTGAAAGCTGCCAGGGATAGGCAGAAAAGTTATGCTGATAAGGGGCGAAAACCACGAAAGTTTGAAGTAGGCGATAAAGTTCTACTGAAAGTATCACCCTGGAAAGGTGTGATGCGTTTTGGTAAAAAGGGCAAGTTAAGCCCTAGGTATATTGGACCATTCGAGATTATCGAATGTGTCGGCAGTGTAGCTTATAAGCTAAACTTGCCTGAGGAGCTGAGTGGAATTCATAATGTGTTTCACATTTGTAATCTCAAGAAATGCCTAGCCAACGAATCACTAGCTATGTCTCATAAAGACATACAAATTGATGAAAGCTTGAGATTTGTTGAAAGACCTATATCGATCGAAGATCGGCAAGTTAAAAAGCTCCGAAGAAAGCATGTACCTATAGTAAAGGTCAAATGGGAAGCCCATAGAGGTCCCGAGTATACGTGGGAAGTCGAATCCACTATGCGACAAAAGTACCCTCACTTATTCCAGTAAATCTCAAGGTCGAGATTTCTTTTAAGGGGGTGAGGATGTAACACCACGTAAAAACGTGTCCAATTATGTATAGACACGTGTCCTAAACTCTAAACATGTTAAAGATTGAGTTTGAAGGACCAAAGTTATCGAACAGTGAAACTATGAAACCACAAGGACTAAAAGTGTCAACACGCCAAACTTGTGCCTCTGAATGACCTTACACGATGAATATATTCTTAAACGAGTGATTGATTGGATATAAGAAGCCGTGTATGAAAATAATCAGAAGATTATTAAATTACAAGGGTTAAACGTGTCAACATGTCATTTCTGACCTCTGAGTGACTTTTTAATGAAACCGAGGCTTCGAAACATTCAAATATACTCTTAAGAATAAGTGGTATAAATTTCACATGGTTTCGATATCGTTAAGCATGTTTTCAAGACTTTGGGCCAAAAGTGTCAACTTGATGAAACTTACTTTCATAGTGATATTTAACGAACCCGAGCCTAACGAGGTTTGTTTATATATCCTTGGGCCCTAAGAAATTAACTACAAGGGTCTCTTTTGCCTAAAACCATGTTAAAAAGGGTTAAAAACGTCAAGGGACTGAATCTGCCAAACAAGGAAACTTGTTTTGCCAGTTTAACCGGTTCACGCGGCCCGCCTAAGACACCCTTAAGTCTTACGCGGCCCGCCTCAGCATGCCCAGATTAGAAAAACACCTGCAGGTGCGGGTTTGCCCTGTTCCACCGCCTTAACCTAGTTTGTAACGACGTAGGGAGCTGTAAGTCGGTTAAAATTAATAGCTTGGACACCTGGGTCGATCTCAGAGCCTCCAATAACACCTGGAAGTGATCCATGATCATTTAAATTGATATATAAGAGGAGCTACTCTTGTGTTGATGAACACATTTGCAAACAATTCACTTGTGGGACTTGCTCTGGAGCTTCCATCAGTTAGAAGAGGATTATCAAGTGTAGAAAAGCTTGCTAGGACCTTAAGTAAGCTTCTAATTACTTGTTTAGTTGTTTAATTTAGCTTAATTAATCTAAAGTCAAACTTATCGTAAAATTAGTTTGACTTTCATTTTAATTACATGTGGCTTAACCACTGATCAAATTGAATGTGGTTATAAGACCACATTAGTGTAGGTGATTAACCCTTAAAAGGGCACCTCCTAATTATCTCGTTTGACTGGTAAATTGTCGGGTCCAAGTAGTTTGACAAAAAGTCAAAATGGACAGAATGTTTGAATATGATTAAATTTAATAAACCAGAGGTTCTAAATTATATTTTAACATTCTAATGACTTGGTAATTAATAAGAAAACATGTTTTATCAGTCCTAACCCGACAATGAATAGTCTAAGGTCAGTTTATAACCGAAAGTCGCAAAAGCTTGACTTTTGCTTTGACTTTCAGTTCTGACCCATTCAAGCTTAATTCTCCTATGTTTTAAGCTTCCATTAGGACCACATTACTTAGTAGTATAACCCCCTGGAGTTATATTGCTTGGTGCCTAGTGGTTTGAATTATATGCACTTGATCGTAATTATGCTTAATAATGCCATAAACGCCCTTTTTACATACAACTGAGATTTTTAACAATGTGATTGGACTAACACCTTTGCTACTGATATTTAGACATGTCCTAAAAATTTGACATCAATTGGAGGTCTAGAATAGGAGTTATGCTCAATAGCGTAATTAAGGGACTTTTTATCATTAGATGGCGTAATTAACGTAAAGCCTATCAAAATCCAATTTTTGACATCAAACCTTGTACCTAATGATGTAAAATAATATTTTGGGATTTTTGAAGATTTTTAATTATTTTTAGGCTGAGCATAACTTAGGATCATAGCTTAATTTCGGTAAATGTCGGTTTTACCCTTTTCATGCATAAAATGAGTTTTACATAACTTTTTAGTGCCAAACCTTTTACTATTGATTTTATATAATAAATAAAGTATTTTGAACTTTATAAACTAATCAAAAACTCAGATTTACTATTTTAACCCGAATACCCCTTTAAACCGACTTTTAAGCGTTTTTAGTACATAGTATGGGTCAAAACTATATTTGACATATAAAACTTATTACCCATGGATGTTTTAAGTTAAATTATATAATTATACAGTAAGCTAAAATTTTTAAACTCAGAAGTCTATTTTGACCTTTAAAGCTTATGTAAAATTACCAAAATGCCCATACGGGACATAGTTTGGCTATATAAGATAATTTTCACATATATAAAGTATCCTACTATTATAACTTATAAAAATACATATTTTTACTGATTTAATCAGACCTGAAACTCAGTTGCACAATTAAACTCTTTTATGGGCATTAAAGTTACCAAAATGCCCTTATGGGACTTATTTAGGTTTAAATTAGTTTTTGGGCATATATGTTAATATCTTACTGATGCATTAACATATTTTGAGCATAATAACGATTAAGACCTGTATATAATTTATTTGGTTACCCGTTACGCATTTACGCGTTCGGATCGGCTTATGTGACTAGTTTACATAAAATAGTCGAAACGGATCAAACCTTTTCATTAAATCCTCAATTTCCAGAATGTGTTTAGTTTACCCATATTATACAAGTATCCAAGCTTGTCGGGTCTAAATCTCATTCTATTCCGGTCTCCGCTTAATTTAGCATTTAGAACCGTAAGGTTTCTTTCTAGCTAGCCGGTCTAAGTCCTTGACTAAAGTAAAGACCCGTTAGCATCCTAATAGGTTAATAAACCTTCTATGCAGATTAAATAGCTTCCGGTAGAAGGTGCCTTCAAAAAGCTTTAGGATTTTACTGCTAGCATCAGGTAAATACTTTTAACTTATTTTCCCTTATACGGGCTTGGGATATGGTATTATAATAATACCACTTGGTCGGGTATGAAATCATTTAATCGGATTGTGATTAATAAATTTGCATAACCCGTTTTAATATGTCTTGTTTGATAACATAAACATTGGGGGTTAATCTGACCGTGTCCTGGATATCCTCGGCTCATTTCATTGAAAATGGCCACAACCTATGCACGGGGTGTAGGCATACACCTGACAGATGCAAATGCTAAAATATTATATAAACCCACACGATGGGGATAACTCCTTTGTGGGTTCTACAACTGGTGAGTCGGTTAATCACGACCGGCTTCCAACCGGCCCCAATTGTAAGACAAACATGTAAATCTATATACAAGATTATATTTAAATAATTGTCCCAAGTTATAAAAGATTTGTGCCATGTGCACCTAAATCAAATTTCATAAATGTTTTCAAAAGAGTCAGTTAATTGTATTTACCAGTGTAAACTGACGTATCTTCTTAAAGACTGATTGACAGGTACCTCTAGTAAATAGGTTGGAGCTATAGGGTACCATTAGAGGATCTTGCAAATCCATGAGATACCTGAAGTCTGTTGTTTTTGTTTCTTTGTACATTTATGATCCGCCTGTGGATCTTATTACATTCCAGTCTGTATATTTATAAACTCGAACATTCAGACAATATGGTTTGTAATAGTTTATTCCCCAAGCCTTCCGATGTGCTATTATATTATGTGTATTGTCTATGATGATATCAACTACGTCATGATACTCCCCGCCAGGCCCACCGGTCATATGTGGAAATATCGGGGTGTGACACTAACAGGTGGTGGACACTTCTTATATCCAATGCACGTGACATCCTTTTTCTCTTTCTGTATGTCAATGATGTGATCCAACACATATCTAGAATTTGAATAAGTATCTAACTTAAGCTGGATCGCCTCACTTTAACACTTTACACAGGCTAACTCTTTTTGCATGTCCTCGAGACGATTGATATAACAGTTTATGTCAGTTTTTTTCTTGAAACCATTTTAGTTAGCTCGGTTTTATCTTCTCTTAAATTTTCAACCACCGTTTTAAACTCTTTTTCATGGTTTTCATAAAACATGTTAGCCTCTCTGCATTTCAAAAGATCCATTATCAACTTTTGATTGTGGATATATGTCACGTCATACTTGCTTTGCAAATCATCATATTTGATTTGCAAGTCCGACAATTTATCACCTAAATTAACACATTTATCACATTTATCAGAAGTTGGATCATCGACACATACCTGGTTTGATGAACTGCCAACATTAGCCATAAAGGCTGAATGAAAAGAAGAAGAAGAATAAGCAGCTTTATCCACCAGAATTGATCTTCTGTCATTCCCTACTGCAGCTTCTCCCAACAATTCATCAACATCTTCATCGACTGTCACACTTGATATTTCATCCAAATAATCATTGCCTGAAGTTGAGGTTTCCTCATCTGAGCTTCCACTGTAACCAGAACTGTCTTCATCTTCAGAGGATTCTCCACCACTGGCGGAAGATTCTCCACCACTGGTGTGTTTCAGATCCTTGATAACCTCAGCAAAACAAGCTGTTCCATCTTGAACATCACTTCCCAACTGAATCAACCAGTCACAACCTTCATCGACTTGTACCACAAGAGCCTGGTTGGCATTTGATGCTCCTGCTTGATTTGGATTGTTCACAGGCATCAAGGTACGCTCGTTATTCCTGTTTTGATTCTGATTCTGCTGGTTGCCTTGATTCCTGAACGGATTCTAGTTCCCTTGCTGAGCTGGCTTTGTACATTCTCTCTTGAAGTGACCTCTTTCACCACAATTAAAGCACTTGACTGATTGCTTATCGAACCCATACTTGGTGTCTTTCTTGCTTTCCAAGCTGGTTCTACCAGTCCTTTCTATGAAGTCTTTAGCTCGCCTAACCGCACTAGCAAAAGCCCATTTGATGTCCACCATATCTATTTCCTCCTTGTCAATCTGCTGATAATCTTCCTGCGTCAGATTGATGTTCCCAATCTGCCCTGCTACCAACCCACAGGCTGGCAATTGGGTACCTATTAAGACACGATTAGACCTATTTGACTGAAAAATACACCCTTTGACTTTTTTAATTTTTAAAATAATTAAAATTACAATGTTAGGATCTACCATTTCTTCATCTTTGTACATAAAACATAAAACTGTTTTATAAACATGAGGTAGAAAGTAGTTAAACGAGTCGTAATCATGTTTGATACTTATGTTGTGCGCGCCGTCAGAAACCTATTAAACCTGTTAAGACACGATTTTCCAGCCTTACACAGTATGCGCTCACCAAAGTGTTCAGCAGATCCATATGTTCTTTAGCTACTTCAACACTTACTTTCGCGAAATTTGAAGTGTCGAGCCGAACTGTATTTGGATTAGATGACTGACCAGCAGATGAAGTGCTTCCATAACAAGCTTGTTGTGGAACTGGTAGTGGATTTCCATACACGTCTCTTGCTCTGGTATATTGATAGCTTTGCTTGAGACTTCTTGTTGTGGATTTCCATACATGTCAGTACTTGAGACAAAAGCTGTTTGTAGCGGAGCATGTGTAGCAGGTCTTGCAACAGTGCTAGAACCTCCACAGTTACCATAATACATATCAGGATTTTGTTGCACTAGAATCCGTTTAGCCTTCCTGATTTCTTCTTGATCTTTGTTCTCCAGAAGCTGAACGAAATCATTGATGTAGGTCGTAGCCAAGGTGTCGTTATACTTTAGAATTTCCAAGAAACCATTCCACTAAGCTGGCAGTGAGTCGGCAAACTTCATGAGAACCTCTTCTGGAGTTGCTACTACCCCATAATTATTCAACTCAGTCAACAAGTGATAAAATCGAGTTGTCAAGTCTCCCAAAGATTCTCTTTCCATACATGTGAAACCATCAAACTCCTTCTTGAGTAGATCATGTCGCAATTTGCGTGATGCTTCATTTCGTTGACTTCTCGTCTTTAATGCATCCCATAACTGCTTTGTCGTCTTGAAGCTGACAAACTGATGATATATATCCTTGCTCAACGCTTGAGTTAGAATAGAAAAAGCTTTCTTTTCCAAATCATATTTCTTCTTCTCGTCTGCCGTAAGATCATCAAATGTCGCGACAGTTGAAGCGGCAACATCAAGAGCTTGATCAAAATCTGTAGTAAAACATAACCACAATTCCGTGTTTTGCCCAAGAATATACGTATGGAATCTATCTTCCCGTCCAGGATATTCATTCATGTGCATTAGCTTCGGTGGACGATTATTGCTTCCAGTTTCACTTTCGCTTAAAAGTATACTTTGAATACTTTGATTTTGATTTGAAACGAACGCCCATTGACTTGTCGAAATGAGACTCGATTGAGTTGGAATAGACGAAGACGATGGTGCGGGAAATTCGGCCCATAATGGCGATAAACCCTTGCTCGAATACTTGCTCTCTGTATTAGATGGTGTTGGTGCATGCGTCTGTCGACTTCGTCTTGTATCGAGTCTTGTATATGATTAGATAGATCTTGGCACGAAAAACAAGAAAATAGGTTAGAAGGGTAATTTCGCTTGAAATTGACGACAGCCATTTCAAACGAAATCACATGGTTAATTCCGTTTGAAATCATAATTCCGTTTGAATGTGATTTCATTTGGACAGGTTCAAGCGGAATTAGGTTGTCTATAAATAGGAATGTTCTGATTTCGTTTGAGTGATTCGTGTATGTGTGATTCTTGAGCCGAAGTGCTGCCGAAGTGTTGTTTCGCTGTAAAACTTTGTCAAATCAATCAGAAAGACATTTAAAGTGAATATCTAGCTAAATCGAACTCGATATGTCTGTTTCCACCTTTCAAATTGAGTAGAACGCCTCTGAACGACTCATTTCGGGTCAGAACACGATCCTACAAGTGGTATCAGAGCTCAGGAGGAGGAGTTCTACCATATTCAGCTTGATTTCAACAGATTTTCTAACTTCCACATCTTCTTTTCTAAATTGAACAAAATTTCACGGTCAAAATGCTTTGAATTTCACATATTATGTGCGAAATTGTGTTTTAACAAAGCCTTGAAAGTTTCAGACCTAAAATCGAGCTAAAACCTGATCAATTTGACAAAAATTGGACCAAAATGATGATGTCAGCATAATTCCGTTTGAGATTGCACTTAATTCAGCACGGAATTAGTAATTTCTCTTGAGTATTCCGTTTCAGTGTCTAATTCCGTTTGAAATTTTCACACGAAATTAGTGATTCCGCTTCAATTAGGTATTCCGTTTGAAAAGTTCAAACGAAATCAGTAATTCCGCTTCCAATCGTGATTCCGTGTGAGTTGGTATTTCGTTTGAAGTTGTTGTGTAGGTAATTCCGTTTGAACAAGGATTTCGTTTGGATATAATTTCGTTTCAACTGGTATTCCGTTTGAAAGTGCTATTTCGTTTGAAAGTGTCTGTTTTGTGAAAAAGTGTACCGAATCATGGAAGAGAAATTCTATAATGCGTTTGCTACATCCCCGACTACTTCTACTGACATTGCTAAGAACATGAACATGGAAAATGAGACTGGAACTTTGCAAAAACCCCCGAAGCTAATGGGAATTGAGGAGTATTATGGTTGGAAAGATCGGTTTGAGAACTGGGTTCAAGCTAATCATTTGAGATCTTGGGAGTGTGTTGAGAAAAGTATGTGCTACCACATACAGAATTAGGAGTTGAGAAAAAGATTTTTGAATTTAATGATAAAGAACGAGACATGTACAAAGCAGAAAAGATGATGATCAGTTTACTCCAGCAAGCTATTAAAGAAGACATATTTGTATTGCTTCAACATGATAAAACTTCACGTTCAATTTGGGAAGCACTTCGAATTAAGTTTGAGGGAAGTGAAAAGATGATCAAAAGTAAAAAATGATTGTTAAAGAAAGAATTTGATTTGTTTTCAAGTTTGCCGGGAGAAGACACAAAGAAGTTAATTGAAAGATATTGTCACTTAGTAAGATCAATGTCATTGTTAAATATCAACAAAGATCGTGAGGAATGGGTTGACAAACTAGCTGATGCATTGCCTCAGAAAGAGTGGGGAACATATTTGATGATTTTAAAGAACACTGGAGAATATGATGGTTTGACAATTTCTCAGTTCATCGAAAAAATTGAAGGACAAGATCTTGAGCAGCAAAAGATTGCTAGAATGAACAATCCAAGTGCACAACAAGATGTTAAGATGTACTTCAAAGGGAGTGTTCAAAATGTTGAAGCAAGTCCTAAAATTCAAACTGCTTTCAGTGCAAGAAACTCATCTGAATCAGTCAATCAAAGTCCAAGCAGCAGTAGTGGATTTTCATCATACCCAAGTGTGAATCCAAAGAATTCAACATCAAATCATCAGTTTCAAAGCTCAAATAGTAGTAATGGTCAAGTTTTAAATTGCAATATCGCATTGCATCTTCAGAATGGCCAAAATTTCTCTGAAGAAGTTGTTAAAGGTCACATGTCATTACTTGCTACAGTGTTAGAATCTTATGAAGGGTTGGTTACTGGAAGGATCGGAAATCCTATGCTGACGAAAGAAGATTACGATCAGATAGATGCAGAAGAAATGGAGCTAATGGACATTAAATGATGTCTAGCTAGTGTTTTGAGGAGAGCTGAAAAGTTTAAAATGATTACAGGAAGAGATGATTTCAGAGATGCTAATGTTTCTACTTTGGGTTTTGATAAATCTAAAGTTACTTGTTTTCGATGCAGGGAGAAAGGTCATTTCAAGAGAGAATGTAAAAATGGAGAAGCAAGTGGAGCACAGAATCCGTTTGGAGGAAATGATTACTATCAGAAGGCCATTTATCAACAAATTGCTCATCAACCGTATCAACAAAAGGAACCACAAACTACTCATGCCAAAATGATCGTAGAAGAAAATAAGAAAGCTTATTATGGTATCATTGATCAAGATGATGAAAAAATGGCAGAAGGCTTCAATTGGGACAAATATATTCCATCTGATTCAAAAACCGTGGCGTTAATTGCTCAGATAGTTCAAAAACCAGATTTCCTGATAGAATGGATGAAAGTGTTTGATAGTGATGAGAAAAGTCAAGATGAAGAGTTTGTTTCTTCAAACGATAATTCAGAACAGACTCAACTATTTGATCAATCATCAACTGATGATAGTGATGATGAGGAAGAAAAAAATATTAATATTGCAAAAACTCATTTATCTTTTGAAAGTTTTCAATTTTATTTTGCAGATAGAGTGGAGAAGCTAAAGGAGAAACGTGCAGCAAAGAATCAGAAACAAGTAAAGAGCGAGATTGTTGCACAGGAAGAAAAGTCTGAACAGAGTGAAGAGGATAAAGCTACAGAGAAGGTAGTTGAAGTTGAGGAAGTGGTTAAAGTTGAAAAGGTGTTTGAACCTGAGAAAATAGTTGAAGTTGAGAAGATAGTTGAAGTTGAAAAGATTATCGAAGTGGAGAAGATTGTTGAAGTGATTAAACCGTGTCTAAAGTACTTAGAATCGTGCAAACAGTGTGCAGAGAAAGATGAGAAGTTGAACGAGCAAGACAAGATGAAAGAAAACTTATTGTTCAATCTCAATTATGTGAAAGAATCATATGATGTGTTGAATAGAACAGTAACTGGTCTACAAAAGACAAATTCTGAAAGAGAAAATGCGTTGACAATGATGAATGCTACGATGATGACAAAGCAGAAGGCCGTTAATCATTACATTGAAGAATGTGCTAAGTTGAAGCAGGAGTTGGAGACTGAAAAGATAGAAAATGAAAGAATTAGAAGATTGTTGCAAAGTTATTCTAGTTCCGATTATTTGATTGATCGAATTTATCCAACTATTGCAGGTTTTGAAGCATTTCAAGACAAGAAGCCTGAAGAAAAGGATACTGGTAAGAAACAAAGTGCGAATTATAACAAGTGTCCGCCTCCGATCTGGGAAGGTTATTCTCCCAGAAAACCAAATGAGGAGCAAGTCAAAAAGGCTGTCAATATAGAGTTAAAATCCGAAACAACTGATGAGTTACCAGAAAACTTTGACGTCACATTCACATCGTCTGATACTGATCATGAGTCTGAGTTAATAAAAAAGATGGTCAATCAGGTGTTGGATAAAGATGAGGAGTCAGAGTCAAAGTCTGAGTCAGGGAGTTCGAGTTGGTCGGTCAACAGTTCAAAGTCGTCAGTTAAAAGGGTTTACAATAAAGAATTCCTGTTATCAAAATCTAATTTGAATGACGGACCAATCAAAGTGGCATATACTTTGAATGATTCAGACAAATTATATTCTGATGAGGAATTTCCAATAAGAGGTGTTAAAACTGAAATGATCAAAAAGGTTTACAAACTAACAGAAATTAATATTTCTGAAATAAAAGATGTAAATCTTCCTGGAAAACCTAGACCTTACACCTCAAGAGATAAACAAAGGTTAAATAAGAAAAAGGGTTACAGTTTTGGTTCAGGTTATCGAAAGAAACCAAACCATAACGGTAATTTCAAAGAGAATGGATTAGGTTTTATTTCTCCGAAAAATCATAAAAATGAGAACATTTATAAAACAAAAACTGTATTTGTTTCAGGGACAAGTTCGGAAGAAGAACAAAAGAGCTCATTCTGGAAGCAAACAAACAAAGAGTTGTTTGCTGAAAAAAAAAAGATTGAGAAGAATAGAGCTTACCAGAGAAAAGAAACAAGAACCTGTTATCGATGTCAAGAAGTTGGTCACATTGCCTGGAACTGTCCATTGGCAACCAAAACAAAACAGGAAGTTGTCTCTAAACTAAAAGAAAAGGTTATTGATAAAAATGAACCACCAACGGAAAGATTCAAAGTTTTCAAAAACTCAACATATGAAGTTGGTGAATGTTTAAAGAAAAGATTTTACAAAAGAAGAGTGAATCTTGACAACAAGAAGTGGGTTGTTAAGAAATCAGATGTGAAATCTGGCGATGAATCTGATTCCACAAAATCAGAGGAGCCACAAATTGAGTTAAAATTGGAAACTTCAGTTCCTCCAATGGATGATGTCAATTTTCCACCATTGCGGGCAGAAAATTTTAAATCAAAAGTTGGAAAAGTTGAGATCTCGAATCAATTCTATTCTGAGAAGAAAGAATTTGAAGTCGACAAAGTTTTTAATGGAAATGTAAAAAAGATTTTCGGAAAGATGGTCGATGGGAAGGTCACAGGGGTTAAAGATTTTTATGAAACAAAGAAAGCAACTTATTACCCAGGAGAAGTTAAGGAGGAAACATCCAAGTTTGGTGAAGCTTGGATGTCTGTTTTTCATATGTGATAAATATGACTTGCCGGAGCTCCCAGGTTGGTAAGAGTGGAGTAGGAATCGGCATCTTTCTTGAGAAATTCACTTCGGTGATATTTCGTCTTACAAGTGGTAAATCAGGGACATTAAGTTGTACTTGATTTTATACAAGTGGTATTTGTTGATTGAAATTAAAACTGTTATATTTTTCAAAAGGATGAAAATGATTGGAAAACAAAGTGATGTTTGCATCCCCAAGTTTACAAAGTGGTTCATGAAATCAACAAAACTTATTTTCCGGAAAAACCATTTGATTAAAATAAACTTAAGTGTTTTGAAATCACAATGGGAAAATAGTTTATTGTAAGGGGGAGTTCTGATTGTTTATGCCAAATGGATGGCGAATTGAAGCGATTCACAAAAGTTATCACTTTACTTGTACAGTTTGTTTTCAAATTTCCTTAAATGATTTTGAATTTTAGGGGGAGTAAGAATTTTCAGAAAATCCAAAAACATTAGAAAATTTTGAAAAAGTAAAAAACATGATAAAATTCAAAACGGGTTTTATTGTGAAAAAGGGGAAATGATAGTACATCAGTGGACGATCACAGCATGCTAAAGAATTGGAAAGAAAAATGTGATAAACGGTCTCACTGATGATGTGCCAGTAGGTTTTTTACGCATTTAGTAGATTGTGATGAGATATAAACCTAAATTTCAAACTTACTTATATCGTGGGGAACATCTCTCGGATATATGGGTAACCCCCGAAATCTTGTTTGAAAGGTCTCTCTTTCTGAGATACTAGGTCTTTATGCTAAGTGATATCTGGGGTATTATCCTGGGACTTCTGATTTTGCGGAAGCAATGGCCTAGTCCCCGGAGAATACTTTACCCTTGCTTGAAATATAGCCCACCCTCAGCATAAAAAATGATGAAACATTGAAAAATGCTAATCATGTGCTGTTGAAGAAAAGATCCTCTAAAGGGGACACACCAAAAGTCAAAGCCGTCATCTCTCTGATTTTGCGGAAGCAATAGCCTGAGCACTCACGGCCCTCGCATATAACACCTTACAGATATCATCTAGGTATACTCACCTGTAAGACTGAATATTGGGATCTGGATACGGGAGTATATTCTGAGGTGGGACACACGAATAAGTTTAAGTATCTAAAACACTAATCTCGTATCTCGAAACAGTTGAAATTTATGTGAGAATTTAAGTGGATCAGTATACTGACAATCTAAGTGAATCGTTTAGAACTGAAAATGTTTAAAGCTTAATGGTGTTGGTGACTTATCTCATAAACTGATATGATCCTCTTACACAAACTCACAAAAATATTGTCTGTATATATTTCTTTATTGTATTTCTTTAATATAAAAAATCCAAAAAGATTTTCGGAGTGTTTTAGCATAAATTTTGAAAAATTCAAAAAGATTTTCGATAACTGATGTTGAAGAGCTGATTTTCAAAATCCCAAGTGCTAAACATGATGAGCATTTCGTGAGGGGGAGTCTGTGTTTAAATGAGAAAAGATTTTGTATATTTGCCTACAAGTGGTCTTCAGAAGCTTTTAATGTGTTAAATCATTCTGGAAAGTTACCTGCAAGTGATACATAAATTTGTCAAATTTTAAATTTGTGAAATTTATTTTTGGGTAGAGATTTGTGCAGGCAACAGTAGAGCCGGTCATAGATCTTGGGATAAAAGATTGTAGAGCCAAGTTCAGATTCTGATGTTCACGAAAGCTGAGGATGCTGATGAACTTAAGGAATCAACAGATCTGATCAAGAAAATTAGAGTGAGATAAGAGCCAGGTGGAGATCTGGAAATGAAAAAAGACAGAGATTGAGAAAGTTTTACACTGTTAGATACTTCAGAAAGAGCAGACTGATAAAGACTGAAGGTGTTGAAGACTCGACACTGAAGACTCGTCAACATTCGAGGGGGAGTCTGTTGGTGCATGCGTCTGTCGACTTCGTCTTGTATCGAGTCTTGTATATGATTAGATAGATCATGGCACGGAAAACAAGAAAATAGGTTAGAAGGTTAATTTCGCTTGAAATTGACAACAGCCATTTCAAACGAAATCACATGGTTAATTTCGTTTGAATGTGATTTCGTTTGGACAGGTTCAAGCGGAATTAGGTTGTCTATAAATAGGAATGTTCTGATTTCGTTTGAGTGATTCGTGTATGTGTGATTCCGGAGCCGAAGTGCTGCCGAAGTGTCGTTTCGCTGTAAAACTTTGTCAAATCAATCAGAAAGACATTTAAAGTGAATATCTAGCTGAATCGAATTAGATATGTCTGTTTCCGCCTTTCATATTGAGTAGAACGCCTCTGAACAACTCATTTCGGGTCAGAACACGATCCTACAGATGGAATACCCTACCAATCTGAACTCATGTTGATCTGAAAATAAATAACTCAACAACAGTTGAAAAATAAAGGGTTTTTCGTGAAAATTTTGATTTTTATGAGTGATCAAAACAAGACAAAAGAGTTGATAAATTGTTGACCAAAGTAATGTTCCTTTGACTTTAATTTCACTAACTAAAACAAAGTCCACGAAGAACCTTGGGTTTTTCTTGAAATATGATTTCAATGAAATTGGAATAAGACAAAGAAGTTGGTATATTGTTGACCCAAAAACAGTTCTTCGTTGACACAAGATTTTACGTAAAGACAAAGTGACGAAGAACTATGTTTTTCTTAAAAGCCCAAATCAACGGAGAATGATCTTTCGTAAGGATCAAAGTGACGAAAGACTAGGTTTTTCGTCTAACATCACACCAACAAAGAATGGGTTCTTCGTTGACTTAGTTTACAGACAGAAAAGATATTGACACAGAAGTTGGTAAGCCACGAAATTCAAACACCCATACTTTCGATCAGAGAAACCATCATTGAGGACTAATTTGCCAAATAATATTAAACAAATATATAATAAAGAACTTCAATAATTCAATCTTCAACCTCAAAACCCATAAATATGAAGAACATACAAGAATTCCGATGAGTTAATGAGTTTACCGGCCACCGGAAAAATTTCCAAACACAAACTTTTGCGAGAACCTTAACATATCATGTATAAATGAGTTTTAACAAGGTTTTTGTATGAACTAACAGCAACCCATCAAGATTTTCAACATTTTAAACAGTGTTTCCAGCAAATATGAACCTTTTGCTTCAAACTTTCAAGAACAAATCTGAAAAAATTTATAAAAATCTTCAAAAACACAAGATAACAACTTGGTTTTAACAAGGAAAAGAGCCAATGCTCTGATACCACTTGTAGGTCCACCTGGAGGATCGAGTATAACCTATTCCTTATTACCGAACAAACCCGGTTGTGCGGAATCCAACCAGGTAAGTAAACCAAGCTTAAGAACACGTAAACACAAGATAAAGATATAATTGTTAAAGCTTCAACTTATATTTCAAAAAAGAGTTTGTTACAAGATAGTACAAAGAACTTCACTCAAACTCTCAATGTGTTCTTACTGTGTTCTCTGGTCTCTCACAGTGTGTTCTATGCATT
Source organism: Helianthus tuberosus (assembly GCA_030545235.1). NCBI lineage: Eukaryota > Viridiplantae > Streptophyta > Magnoliopsida > Asterales > Asteraceae > Helianthus > Helianthus tuberosus. The sequence continues at coordinate 170,633,841 of CM060369.1, forward strand.
CCTTCTTTGCAAGTGATATATATATATATAACAGCAAGATTGACGAAGAACCATTACCCACGAATAAGGTTCTTCGTCGAACTCATTATCAGCGAACAACCCCTTGGACGAAACATGTTCTTCGTCAATACATGTACATGGGTTCTTCGTCAATCATGTAGGTCTTTCGTCAAGGGCTGCAACATGCAGACTCAAATACATGCAGAACACATATATATAAACAAACAGACTTCTCATGAAGCTGTTTTACATCATATACAAAGTCAAGATTGTGCCGATACTAGATGGAGGAAATCGTGTATCGATCTTTACTTCATAATGCTGTCGAACTGAATGAGCCGTATCCACAAAGTGTATCAACAAGAACTCAAAACACATGCAAATAATTTAAATAAACCAACACATCAAATTATTTATACAACGTTGTCAATGTTAAAAACAAATCAAAACATAAATAAAATTGAGAAAATGTTAAACCCTATGAACCGAATAGAGAAAGTCGTGAAGAGCCTTGCTCATATTTTTGCGTTGATTTTCGTGCACCTTGAACTCCCTAACAGCAGCCAAAAAGCTGCTTCCTTGCGTCACCAGCAATCGTCCCCAACTTTTATTTTTTGAAAATAAACTTTATTAAAAACCACCTCCGACCCAAAAGGATAAAAGGCCAAACAGACAACAACACCCCCGACCTAAACGTGCAAAGGGTAAAAAAAATTACAACATATACAATTGGTATTTACATCACTCAGCCCATATGATATAATTACAAAGATATCTACTTTTAGCCCAAGTATAACCTCTCGATTTATCGCCCCAGTGATATCATGTGGATTTAGGGGTGTTCATGAGCCGATCCAATCCAAGTGAGGGTCTGCTAGTGATCGGATTGAATTACAACCAATCCGATCTGAGCGGATCGAATTTGAAAGACTGAGCACAAAAGTGATGATCGTGCTCGGATTGAATTTGAATCGAGCGTATCATTTTCGCTCGGTACCGAAAAGTGATGCTCAGCACCGAAATTAAAACATGTGTAGCAACACAAAAAACTGGAATCAAGACTATTACAAGGCTGGATTCAACAAAAACAAATCCTAACTTAATTAAAACATGTCCAACACCTTACTAACAAAAGCAATACATAACTAAAATCATGATCCGTATGAGTTGAACTTGAGCAGCAGCGAGGTATGTGGCAGGAGGTATATAGCAGTAGATTAGGTGATCATTTGAATTTTTAGGAATTAGGGTTAGGTTTTGGTATTGAGTTGGGCTAGTATGTTTCTTGGGCTTTTAATTTTTCTTGGCCTACTTATCTATATAACTGTATAACTATATAACTATATATATATATATATATATATATATATATATGGTAGGGTTCATGAGTGAACAATGATTTATTTGTGAACAAAATGAACTTATCTTGACCATTGATTTTGTAGATCTAGATTTTTTCTTTAATGGCAAGATTGTAATTATCTTTTGTAACTTACAAGTATTTTAATACACACAAGGGTATAATTGTATATTTCTATCTTCATTTAATTAATTTATTTTTTCTCTCTCCTGATTTCTCTTTTCAATTAAAAGAATATTTAATTACATTCTCTATATTTTTTTTCTCTCACATATTACCTAACTTAATATTTCATAATTTAAAAAAAAATACAAACATTACCAAATATTGTTCCAGCTAGAACACAATTAAAAATATTTAATTACATTCTCTATACATATATGTATTAGATCAATGTTTGATGAAAAGATGTATAGTGGAAACAATATGTAGTAATACACAAGTGTATAAGTCTGATATATATCGACATGTATTCACTATGTACTTGAATAATACACAGGTGTATACGTCTGGTATATACCGACCCGTATACACATATGTATTTGAATAATACACAAGTGTATAAATCTGGTTTATACTAACCCGTGAAAACAAGATGTAATAATACACTAGTGTATAAGGCTTGTATATACTGACCTGTATACACATATGTTAAAAATCATAATTTAATTAGGTTTAATATTTAATTTTAAAAGGAACATAACAGTTTATTTAAAAAAAACATTAGCCCTTCAATCTCTTATAATTAAAATAATAGAGAAATAATTAAAAATGAGAGAGAGAGAGAGAGAGTTAAGAGAGGAGAAAATTAAGGGATTTTAATTAAAAGTACTTGGCTAATGTCAATCTTACCATTTTAATCTAAAAAATGATCAAGGGCCAAGATTAGTTCACTTAGTTCACTCTCAAGAAGTTGTTCACTCATGATCCTAATCCTATATATATATATATATGGGACCGCTAAAATGAAAACCACCTCCAATTGTAAGAACCGAGAGAACCACTTTACAACCATTAGATCTTCAAGATGGATGTACTAGATTAAAATTAGTTAAAAAAATATTAAGTATTTTTTGTCTTATTATGTTTTTAATATTTTAATACAAAAGGGCAGTTTAGTAAAAATATTATTTTTTATCTTTTTGTCTTTATTATTTATTATTATTTTTTTGTATTAATATATTAGTTTTTATTTTTTAAACATAATTATTTTATTAAAAGCATTTAAATTCAGATTTTTTAACAGATTTTTTAAACTTTTTACGTTTTACATTACAACTTTTTACGTTTTACGTTAAACTTTTTATGTTTTTACGTTTTACGTTAAATTTTTACATTTTACGTTAACCGTTAAACTTTTTACATTTTTACGTTTTTTGTTAAACTTTTTATGTTTTACGTTTTACGTTAAACTTTCTACGTTTTACGTTTTTACGTTTTACGTTTTATGTTAAACTTTTTACGTTTTACGTTACAAAGTTTACATTTTACGTTAAAAACTTTACGTTTTACGTTTTACGTTAAGAAGTTTACGTTTTACGTTAAAAAGTTTACTTTCCACGTTAAAAAATTTACGTTTTACGTTAAAATGTTCACGGTTTTAACTTTCTTTTTTTACACAAAACGAACGTACCCAGAAAATTCGCAACTCGGTAGGTGTCTCAAATAGATTGCTATCATCATCGACGCCTCAAAAAAATATAAAAACCCAAGAAACAAAAATCAAAACAATGAGTGGCTTCTTGAAAAAACGGGGTTTGGCTTAGATTTTCCGATAATCAGAGGCTGCAAAGTGGGGTTACAGGTTCGAAAACTTACCCTCCACCATCCTTGCCACGGCATCGTCATCAAAATATGCGTTTTTTTTTTTTTTTTTTTTTTTTTTTTTTTTTTGCATCATCACCGCCTAAATCCAACACATCAAACCCACATAGTTCACTGTTCAAATCAACAGAAATCAAGAACACACATCAACCCCCCAACATACCAAAATACCAACAGAATCAAGAACACAACTCAACCTTCAGCATCAACAAAACGAATCAACACAGATCAAACACCCACCATTTTTTCTAGAGAGAGAAACACATATCAACTCAGATCAACCCCCAACATTAAAAAGGAATCAACACAGATCAACCCCCAACATCAAAAACAAATCAACACAAATCAAGAACACAAAATCAAACCCCCCCCCCCAAACATACCAAAATACCAAACAAAATCAAGAACAGAAATCAACACCCACCATTTCTAGAGAGAGAAACCCACAAGAGAGAGAAAGTGATGACCGTGGACCTCCACCTCCGGTAAGTGATGCTCCGGCTACTGTCGGAGCCGTTGGCATCACCCACCTATACCCCACCTCTACCCCACCACCACCGCCTAGGGGTCTGCCACCAAACCCAACGCAACCACCACCAAAACACCGGTCGCAAAAGGGGGCGGCGGGAGGAAAGGGAGGCCGAAGATGCCGCCGGAGAGCCACCGGAGATGCCGCCGCCACCAACCCCAACGTTATAAGCAACCAACATGGTCACCTCCCGCCACCAGCCACCATTCACCGTCACTGCTCACCGCCGCCAGAACTGTCACCCCTACTGCTGGTCGGAGAGTATCTCCGGTGATGGCGGTGAACACTTCGAAGAGAGGAGATGAGTAATCAGTAGTTTGAATTTTGAGAGAGAAAAGTGAAAAAGGGTAAAGATGGTGAATGAATTTAATAGAGATGGAGTGTTTATAATTTAAGAGAGAGAAATTAAGAGATGTTAAAAAATCTCTGATTGCTTTAAATGAAGAGAGAGGGAGAGATATGACATTTGGGGTAAATGACCAAACTACCCTTAATGGTGGCAGAATCTAATTGGTGGAGAGTGGTTCTCACGGTTCTTACAACAAGTGTAGGAACGTTTGCATGACCAAACGTGTCGTTCAGAAGAGATCTCGTCCAATACGAGTGGCGGAAACAAACGTATCGGAGTTATTACAGCTGATTTGCACTTAGATTCACTTTAACTGTCTCTTGTATTGATATCAGATCATTTTACAATGCTGGAGACACTTCGGCAGAGCTTCGCTACCGAAATCAAAACGTTACAAACGAAATGACCAAGGCTACTATTTATAGGGAATCCCATTTTGCACGAAAAGGTTGACACGAAATGGCCAGTCCCATTTCGTATGAAATGGACATTTCCATTTCGTGCGAAATGGCTCAATCCCATACATTTCTCGTTTTTCTCATATAACGTCCCCTGATCTAACTAATTACAAGACTCGATACAAGACGAAGACGACAGACATATGCACCAACAGACTCCCCCTTGGATGTTGACGAAGTCTTTGGTGTCGAGTCTTCGGTATGTCACATCTTCAATCTTTATCAGTCTTCGAGCTCTCTCCAAAATATTCTCCATTGTAAGCATCCTCAATCAATCTCTTTCTCTCTCCTCCAGAATCTCAACCTGTCTCTATCTTCTCTTGATCAGATCTCTTGATTTCTTAAGTTCTTCAGCATCAGCAACTTGCATGAACATCAGTATTCAAATCTAGCTCTCAACCATTCAAACTCCCCCTTAAATGTTGATCACAGATCCAGGATCAGAAACTGGCTCTTGCGTCTTCAGACTCCCCCTTTCGATAAGCTGGGATCGCAGTCTGGAATAGCTCTTGTTCCAAGATCGTGACCTGGCTCACACTCTGCTCAGGCTTAATGCAAAAAGTCCACAGGAATCGGAACCTGGCTTTCTCATATCTTTCAGGAGTCGTATCCTGGCTGCTTCTGCCTGTAAAAACTCTACCCCAAAGTAAATTTCACAAATTTAACAATTTGACAAATTTAGAAATCACTTACATGTATTTATTAATCATCAACAACTTACTCTTGGGTAGATTTATTTATAACAATTTTCATTTCAAAATCAACTCTCCCAACCCACTGTTCTTCATGTTTAGCACTTGGAATTTTGAAAATCAGCTTTTCAACATCAGTTGTCGAAAATCTTTTTGGTTTTTTTCAAAATTTTATGCTAAAACACACTGAAAATCTTTTTGGATTTTTGTTTTTAATGGAAAGCAGTAAATAAATATTTACAGACAATATTTTTGTGAGTTTGCATAAGAGGTTCATATCAGTTTTTGAGACAAATCACCAACACCGTTAAGCTTTAAACATTTTAAGTTCTAAACGATTCACTTAGATTGTCAGTATACTGATCCACTTAAATTTTCACACAAAGTTCAACTGTTTCGAGATACGAATTTAGTGTTTTAAGAACTTAAACTTATTCGCGTGTCCCACCTCAGAATAAACTCCCGTATCCAGACTCCTATATTCAGTCTTACAGGTGAATGTACACTAATGATATCTGTAAGGGGTTTAAATGCGAGACCATGAGAGCTCAGGCTATTGCTTCCGCAAAATTAGAGAGATGATGGTTCGGTTTTCGGTGGGTTCCCTTTAGAGAATCTTTTCTTCAACAGCACATGATTAGCATTTTTCAGTGTTTCATCATTTTTTATGCTGAGGGCGAGCTTTAAGATTAAAGCAATGCAAAGTATTATACGAGGACTAGGCTATTGCTCCCGCAAAATCAGAAGTCCAGGTATAATACCCCAGATATCACCACGCACAAATACCTAGTATGTCAGAAATAGAAAGCCCTTCAAACAAGATTTCAGGGGTTACCTATATATCCGAGAGATGTTTCCCACAATATAAGCAAGTTTGATATTTAGGTTTATATCTCGACAACAATCTACTAAGCGTGCGAAAACCTACTGGCATATCATCAGTGAGACCTTTTATCACATTTGACTTTCCAAATCTTTAGCGTGCTGTGATAGTCCACTGATGTACTATCATTTCCTCTTTTTCACAACAAAACTCATTTTGAATTTTTCAATGTTTTTGGCTTTTTAGATTTTATCATGTTTTTGTATTTTTCAAATTTTAAAAAATTTCTAAATTTTCTTACTCCCCCTAAAATCAAAATATGTTTCAATTTTGATTTTCTGGGAAAATTTGAAAATGAAAGCAATAAACTGTACAAATAACATGACAACATGATGTGAATTACTTCAATTCGCCATCCACTTGGCATAAACAATCAGAACTCCCCCTGTCAACAAAATATTTTCCCATTACGATTTCAAAACACTTAAGTTTGTTTTAATCAAAATGGTTTTTCCGGAAAATTAGTTTTATTGATTTTACCACTTGTAAGATTGGGGATTATTCATCACCTTGTTTTCAAATAATCACTTAAATGAAAGTTAAATCACGTTCAACTTAATGACCTTGACTAACCACTTGTAGGTTCTCATCAAACATTCCACTTGTAAGATGAAATATGACAGTTATCAATTTCTTAAGAAAGATGCCGATTCATGCTCCACGATTACCAACTTGGGAGCTCCGGCAAGTCCAGATTTTTAGTCATGATAGGTTCTATGCCAGTTACTAACCTGGGATGACCCATCTTCATCTGTTTTCTTTGTTTTCAATTTATAAAATTCCTTTACCCCTTTGACCTTCCCGTTAATCATTTTTCCAAAAATATTTTTAACTGTGGGGTTAAAGGCTTTTTCAACATCAAATTCTTTCTTTTCAGAAAAAAATTGATTTGAAATCTCAACTTTTCCAACCTTTAATTTTAAATTTTTAGCCCGCAATGGTGGAAAGTTTGCATCATCCAATGGCGGCACTAAATTTTCCCTTTTTAGCTCAACTTATGGCTCCTCTGACTTTGACGAGTCAGATTCATCGCCAGAAAATAGCTCCTCAGATTTTGACGAATCAAAATCATTGCTAGAACTATCATCTGATTTCTTAACAACCCATCTTTGGTTGTTAAGATTCACCTTTCTTATGTAAAAACTTTTTGAACATTCACCAACCTCAAATTTTGAATTTTTGAAAACTTTAAATTGTTTGGTTGGTGGTTCATTTTCAACCATTTTTCCTTTCAGTTTTTCAGAGACCCCCTGTTTTGTTTGGACTGCCTTTGGACAATTCCTGGCAATATGACCAACTGTTTTGCATTGAAAACAGGTTCTTGTCTTCTTCTTCTGAGCAACTTCCTTCTTCATTCCCTCTTGCTTTTTAGCAATGAATTCTTTGTTTGTCTGCTTCCTGAACAAATGCTCTTTTTCTTCTTTAGATGATGTTCAACAAAAACACTTTTTGGTTTATAAGTTTTCTCATTTTTATGATCTTTTGGTGGAATAAAACCCAATCCCTTCTTTTTGAAATTACCGTTATGGTTTGGTTTCTTTTAATAACCTGAACCAGATCTGTAACCCCTTTTCTTGTTTAACCTTTGTTGAACTCTTGAGGTGTAAGGTCTAGGTTTTTCAGCAAGATTTACATCTTTTATTTCATAAATATTAATTTCTGTTAGTTTGAAAACCTTGTTAATCATTTCAGTTTTAACACCTCTTATTGGAAATTCTTCATCAGAATATAATTTGTAAGAATCATTCAAAGTATATGCTACTTTGAATGTTTCGTCATTCAAATTATTTTGTGATAACAGAAATTCTTTATTATAAACCCGTTTGTCCTTTTTGAATGTTGGACTTGACGTGTCAGACTTTGACTTTGACTCTGACTCCTCCGTTTCATCTTTATCCAACACCTGATCGGCCACTTTCTTTATTAACTCGGACTCATGATCAGTGTCAGATGATGTGAAAGTGATATCAATGTTGTCTGGCAAGTTATCTGAAGACTCAGATTCCCACTGTAAGTTGGTTGCCTTTTTGACTCTTTCTGAATTTGGATTTCGTGGAGAATATCCATTTTCAAGCGGAGGTGGACACTTGTTATAACCAACACTTTGTTTCTTACCAGAATTCTTCACTTCAGTTTCCTTTATTGTTCTGGAATTCTTCACTTCAGGTATTTCTTCTTCAAACGCCTTCATGCCTTCAACTGTATGATAAATCCTATCAATCACATAAGAAGAACATGAGTAACTTTTAACAACTTGTTTACTCTTTTAGTTTCTATCATCTGAGTTTCCAATTTCTGTTCAAGCTCAACACACATATCAATGTAATAATTGACCATTTCCTGCTTTATCATGTATGCTCCATTGAGTGTCTTCATGGCTGTAGCTTGTTCACTGCTTGACTCGTTATATTGATTCATGGCTCTGTTTAAGACATCATACGATTCTTTCAATCTGTTCATGTTGTGAATCAACTCGTTGTTGTGCTTTTTCATCGTCTCACAGTTTTCACAATCTTCAGACACCTTTTCTGCATCAGTTTCTATTTTAATCTCGAAAGCTGGAATTTCTTTGTCCTGCTTCTTTATCACACGAACCTCTTCTTCATACTTCTTATCTTTCATTCTTTCTTTATCTCTTTCAGCTTGAAATTTTAAAAGCTCTTTCATTCTTTCTGCATAATATGAATTATCATCATCACGATCATCTTGTTTTTCAACCTTCTTCTTTGCCATTCGAGCCTTTTTAGCATCTCTCTCAGCTAGATATTTTAAGTGCTCTTTCATACTATCCGCCCAATACGAATTATTATCAGCACCGTCTTCAACGATTTTAGCAACAAAAGCTTTAGCCTTTAAGATCTCTTCATCCGGACAATATTTGTCCTAGCTAAAACCTTCTGGCAATCTTTCATCCTCTTGATTAACTAGATAAGCTTTCTTTGGTTCTTCAATCTCCTTCCTTGCATGTGAAGTTTGTGGCGATTGTTGATACGGCTGTTGAGCAACTTGATGATAAATTGCTTTCTGATAATAATCATTGTTTCCGAAAGGATTTTGAGCTCCACTTGTTTCGCGGTTTGTGCATTCTCGCTTGAAATGCCCTTTTTCCCTGCAACGAAAACAAGTAACTTTAGATTTATCAAATCCTAAAGTAGAAACATTTACATCACGAAAATCATCTCTTTCATTTATCTATTTAAACTTTTCAGCTCTTCTCAACACGCTTGCTAAACACCACTTTATATCCATTAACCCCATCTCCTCAGCATCGATCTGATCGTAATCCTCTTTTGTCAACATTGGATTTCCGATCCTTCCTGCAACTAAACTCCCATAAGACTCTAGCACAGTCACCAACAAAGACATATGACTTTTGGCTACTTCTTCAGAGTAATTTTGATCATTCTCAAGATTTAGTGCAATGTTGCATTGTAGAACTTTGCCACTCTTGGTTGCTGAAAAATTTGGATCGAATGATGGATATGAAGAAAATCCAGTTTTGCTACTTGATCCCTGAGATGAACTTCCAGACGAGCTTTTTGCATTGAAAGCAGTTTCAATCTTTGGTGCAATGTTGGTCTTATCACTAGCACCACCTTTGTAATACAAACCAATATCTTGTTCACCATCATAGTTCTTCATTCTCGCTATCTTTCGTTGTTCCATCTCTTGAGCTTCGAGTTGTTCAATAAATTCGCTCAGTGTTAGATTGTCAAATTCAGATTTATTTTTCAACATCATAAGATACGTTCCCCAAACATCTTGTGGTAACGCATCGGCCAACTTTTCAATCAGTTCTTCTTTATCTTATTGATGTTCAATCTATTCATATTCATCACCAAATTGCAATATCTTTCTATAATCTGCTTGGTGTTTTCAGTTCTTAATCCACGGAATAGATCAAATTCTTTCTTCAAAAGCGACATTTTGTTCTTGATCATCTCTTTACTTCCAACAAACTTTGATTTTAGATTTTTCCATATTGAATGTGCACTTCCGTTATGTAGGAGTAAAATCAAGATTTCTTCCTTAATAGCTTGCTGCAAAAGACTAACCATCATCTTTTCATTTTTGTATTTCTTTTTCTCATCAATACTTAAATCTTTAATATCAACCTTCTGTCCGTTGTCCTTAACTGGTCTAATATATCGAAATTCAGTATATTCCCATGCATCTAGGTAATATGCTTGAACCCAATTTTCAAAACGTTTCGCCCAACCACTATACTTCTCAATACTCATAAGCTTAGGCGGTTTTTGCGTGGTGCCCGTTTCATTTTCTAGCATCGTATTCTGAGTTATAGTGATCGGACTAGCAAAGGCATTGTAGAACTCGTTATCCATGATTCGGTTTTTTTAAAGTTCACAAAAACAGTTTGTTCAAACGAAATGGATTTCTTCAAACGAAATGAACCTTTCAAGTGAAATGAACCCTGCTCAAACGAAATGAACCTTTCAAGCGAAATGGACCATGTTTAAATGAAATGAACCTTTCAAGCGAAATGGACCCTGTTTACCCACTTCGTGCGAACTGGAATACTATTTCAAACGAAATAGATCTTGGTGCGAAATGGAAACCTGTCTCGTGTGAAATGGATGCAAGTTCAAATGAAATGGTATTAATTCGTGCGAAATGGAGCTGACGTCACACTTTTCGGACAGTTTTTCAACAAATTGATTAAGTTTTTCTTTGGATTAAGGTCTGATTCTTTCAAGGGTTTGTTAAAACACTGTTCCTCACGTTATATGTGAAAATTAGCCCATTTTATCCGTAAAATCTCGTTTAATTTTGAAAAATGTGAAGAAAGTGAGTAGAAATCAGAAATTTTCAGCTGAAATGGTAAGAACTCTTCCTCCTGAGCTCTGATACCAGTTGTAGGATCGTTTGCACGACCAAACGAGTCGTTCAGAAGAGATCTCGTCCAATACGAGTGGCGGAAACAAATGTATCGGAGTTGTTACAGCTGATTTGCACTTAGATTCACTTTACCTGTCTCTTGTATTGATGTCAGATCGTTTTATAATGCTGGAGACACTTCGACAGAGCTTCGCTACCGGAATCGAAACGTTACAAACGAAATAACCAAGGCTAATATTTATAGGGAATCCCATTTCGCACGAAATGGCCAGTCCCATTTCGTACGAGATGAACATTTCCATTTCGTGCGAAATGGCTCAATCCCATACATTTCTCGTTTTTCTCGTATTACGTGCCCTGATCTATCTAACTAATTACAAGACTCGATACAAGACGAAGACGATAGACATATGCACCAACAACTGGGGGTGGTTTTCATTTTAGCGGCTCCCTATATATATATGTATATACATATATATACATATATATATATACATTTGTATATATATACATATGTATATATATATATATACATATATATATAAGGAGCCGCTAAAATGAAAACCACCCCCAGTTGCGAGAACCGCGAGAACCACTCTCCACCAATCAGAAAATGACAACCAAAAGTGTAATATAGTCATTTAATCAAAACCATCAAATCATCTATCTCTTCTCATTAAAGTGTCTTTTTAAAGTATTTTCAATTTCTCTCTCCTCTTTTAATTTGTAAAAAGTTTTTATAAAAAAATTTTGTAATAAAAGTTTTTGTAAAAAAAAGTTTAAAACCGGAAAAAAATTTTCGTAGAAAATGTAAAAAAGTTTAAAAACATGTGTTTAAAAAAAAGGGTTTTGAAAAAAACAATTAAAACCGTAAAAAAAGTTTTTGTAGAAAATTTAAAAACGTGTGTGTAAAAAAAAGGTTTTTGTAAAAAAAACTTTAAAACCGTAAAAAAGTTTTCGTATAAATTTTTGTCTTTTGTAAAAACAGTTTTTATGAAAAAAAATTGTAAAAAATTTTTGGTAAAAAAGTTTTTGTAAAAAAAAGTTTAAGACCGTAAAAAACGTTTTCATAAAAAAAACGTAAAAAAGTTTAAAAACGTGTTTGTAAAAAAAATTTTGTAAAAAAAAGGTTAAAATCGTAAAAAAAGTTCGTATAAATTTTTGTTCTTTTTTAAAAAGTTGTTGTTAAAAAATTTTGTAAAAAAGTTTTTTTTTTTAAAAGTTTTTGTAAAAAGAAAGTTTAAAACCATAAAAAAAGTTTTCGTAAAAAAAAGTTTTAAAACCGTAAAAAAAGTTTAAAAACGTGTGTGTAAAAAAACGAAGCCTAAATACGGGGCGTTAAAAAAAGCACGTAAAAAACAGGGTGTAAAAAACGACGCGTAAAAACGGGGCTTAAAAAACGGCTCGTAAAAAACGGGTAATAAAACGACGTGTAAATACGGGGCATGAATACGGGGGCGTAAAACGACGCATAAAAACGGTGCGTAAAAAACGGCGCGTAAAACCGGGGGTAAAAAAACGGCGCGTAAAACCGGGCATAAAAACGGAGCGTAAAACCGGGGGTAACTTGATTCAAGTGGCCACTGAGGTTATACTCTTAGAAGTTGACAATAGGCAATGTTATCTTTCGAGTTACGAACATGCCTTGAAAATTGATCTCAACTGCAAAGTTATCTTCAGTGACTTGTCAAAGACAAAGATAATGTTATGGATCCAACAGCCTAAGGGTTCATTAGAGATCAAGTTATGGAATGAGACTAAAGCCCATGGAAAAGGATGTGTGTGAAGGAAGCCTAACTTAATTGATTGGAGATCACAAGATCTAAGTCCAATAGGATAACGAATTCATATGCCTAAGGGTGGTCACTGTGGGGGTATAGCTGATATGCATAAGCTAGTATATACGGTTATATATACCCCCTAAACGATAAAATGGTGTTTAAATACGTCCTAGTTCATTCCTATGAAATTTAGTGACAAATTGTGAGGCTAAGCATATTATGTGGTAAATGATTTTGCGTAATCATAATCTTGGTAACCACGATGCTTTTAATGATTTAAGTAGAATCACCTATGTTAAAGAGAAGCAGGGCCCTTTCGAATGGAATTGGGGGCATAATTCCTAGAGCTCTCGTAGATCCAGGAAACGGTTCCACGACCATTATTGGAAACGACTATGAGGGATGACCCGGCTAAGGAGAGTATTGTGTGAAGTGTATTGTCGTCTAAACAGATGGGGGTTTGTTCAAGGACATCATCTACAAACTGCTAGGAGGCTAAGTATGATTCACAACGGAAAGTTCAAAGGGAACACCTACTTATCTGACAATACTCAACTGCCGAGGCTGCATTGGAAATTTAGTGAAAATTGCTATTTTTTATACATAAAAAAATCAAAAAAAAAAAAACTTGTACTGCACATGTGCATTATATGTGTACTACACATGTGCATTATACCTGTATTAGTGCACATGTGCAGTACAACAAAAAAAAAATTTGAAATTTTTTTCCATACATAAAAAATAGCGATTTTTTATAAAAAATTGTAAAAAAAAATTGGTATGTTTTTAGGCTTTTTTAGTTAGTTTTTTGGTTTTCTTATTTAAACTAGTTTTCTCATGATCCAACCCCTATGAGGGTAACTAACTAATACTTATTCTGAGTGGTTTGAGTAAAGAAACTTTTGGTTCATAGCATTTAAATTACAATTTGGTGGGTAATTTTAAGTTTTGGTAACAATACTTTGTTTGATGGGGGGCACTGGCTTCTGTTTTCCTTAGGAGCAAATTTAAAAGAGTAGAAGATGAATTACAAACTTGGTACATATGTTAAGATTTTTTTTTTGACCTTTTTTAATAAGGTCACTAGCATTTTAGTTTTATAAAATTTAGAGGTTTAAGTAGATTTTATTTTTATAAAACTGATCTATAAAAAAATTAGAAATTAATTTATGTCTTAGTTTATAAACATCCTTCGCCTTAATAGAAAAACTAACTTAATTAGTGGTTGGATGAAAATTTATAAAAATTATGTGTCAAAGCTATTATTTTTTTCATATAAAAATTGCATGTATATCCTTTTTTTATATATATGTAACAAAATTAATTAAGTAAAAGAAATTTAAAAGAGTTTGAGTAAATTGCCAAAATCGTCCCTGTGGTTTTATATTTGTCAGTTTCATCCAAATATCCTTAACTTAACAGAAAAAATAAACTAAGTTAGTGGTTTGGATGAAAATGGCAAAAAGTTACAAACGTTGGGGGAATTTGGTACAAAAGTGTAATTTTGGACGAAAATGGAAAACCTGCCCAAACCTTAGGGACGATTTTGGCAATTAACTCTAATTATTAATAAACACTAAACTCTTGAATAGAGTTTTTATGTCTTTTATTTGAGTCTTTATGTCACAAATTAAGTGGCTAATTAAGTGAAACTTTTCCCTCATCCTTAACTCTTGTAAAAATAGTAGGATATGAGCCTCATTTTGAGATAGAGAAATGCTAGAAAAATACAAGAGAAGGGTTACAAGAAAATACATGAATACATAGAGAATTCTTGGAAAAGAAGATATACTTGAAGACCCATGTATTGGGTATTTAGAGATATATGTTTTCTCTATTTGATTTCATCACCTTCATATCATCATTTTTCACAAGTTCTAACACTATAATTTTATCCGGTGTAACCTCGGGCGCGTGGTCATTTTCGGCCATACATACTGCTTCGGCTGTTGTACCCTCGGAAACAGACGCGTCATCTTTAGTAGAGGCGCAAAATCTATTTTAAGGGAAGTGTATTGAACGCGTGCCTCAACCACAAACGTCAACTTCAGTTGTTCATTATTTCAGCCAAGAATCACCGCACAAGGAGACACGGTTCAAGTTCACGTTAAAGACGAAGCGAAAATCGTACAAGAAGACGCTTCTCAAGCTCGTGTCAAGGACAACGATTTGAATGGATTTATTTAAATATCTTGTATCTCATAGTTAATTTTGTCTGGATTTGTACACGGTACGGATACTATAATTTCCCAAAATTACAAAGAAAATATCTTTATTAATTTTTATTAATTTTGTTAATAAAATTGTGAGCCACGTCCTACAGAGTATATTTGCAAATCTAAAAAAACTAGGTAAGATCTAAAGAAACCTTTTTAATTACTCATAAGTTTTAGCAATGGATTTGTGACTGAATAATGGTAAAAAAAAAAATATATTTTTTCTATTTTATTGAATACCCTTCTTTAAGGAAAACAAAAATTATTTTTTGTTTATTTAAAAATCCATGGGTATTTTCGTTGGTAAAAACTAAAACTATTTTATTCATTTTTTAAATGTGTTTTTCCTACAAAATGTAGGAAGCGATTCTAGCCATTGGATGGGTGTGTTCAATGGCTGAGATCAAGTTGGTGACATCTTTGTAATATTTGTGTGTCATTAATTAATTGTTATAATAGGTTAGGGGTAGTCTGGCCATTTACCGTGTTTTAAATCAATCAAATAGCTGCCAAAAATAACATACCTCCTATAATCTCGCACATTTCCTTCTCTCTATCTAAAACTCACCATCGATAACCATCTTGCATACCAAAATTAGCTAGAATCATGGATCAAGATTACAAATTCGGCACGAAATACAAGCGTAAGAGATGATCATAGTACTGTGTTTTATTGCACTTGATGTTGGCTACTAGATGTGTTCATAGTAGTGTGTTTTAGTGATAAAACACAATGTGACGAACAAGTGACTAACTTGGTAAAAGGTGTTGTTTTTTAAATTGATATTGTTTTAAGAATTGATGTGTTAAAGCTACATCATGATTAGATCCTGCATATACATGTATTCAGTGTGTTTTGTTAAAGACAATGTGTTTTTTTCTAAAGTTTGATCATTGTATTATGTTTTACTGCACTTGATGTTGCATACTATATGTGTTTATAGTAGTGTGTTTTAGTGATAAAACACAATGTTGCGAACAAGTGACTAACTTGGTAAATGTGTTGTTTTTTACATTGATATTGTTTTAATGATTGATGTGTTAAAGCTACATTGTGATTAGATCCTGCATATACATGTATTCAGTATGTTTTGTTGAAGACAAGGTGTTTTTTTTTTAAGTTTGATCATAGTACCATGTTTTACTGCACTTGATGTTGGATACTAGGTGTGTTCATAGTATTGTGTTTTAGTGATAAAACACAATGACGAACCTGCTAAAACACAACGTAGATGTGTTCATAGCAGTGTGTTTTAGTGATAAAACACACTATGACACCATGGTTTTTTTCAGCAAACCACTTTAGAAGAGGAATAATTGCGACTTGAATGATAAACAATGAATCAATCCTAATATAACTTTGAATTCAATTTCAATGTGATATCTGGTTTCCTTTAATTTCTCGTGTGTTAGTTATAGTAAATATATACCATAAATAGAATAAATATTGAATTACCTTCTTACTATTTTTATTAAAATAACTACTTGACACATGTCATTATGTGGTCGCTTCCTACACTTTTTAGGAAAAAATTGGCTTTGTAGCTATACTAGGTTATATACCCGTGAGCTTCACGGGTTATGGTTTGTGTTAAAAAAATTTATATCTATAAAAGTATTTTTTTTTTTTTTATGATTTATAACCTGATAACTCTTCATGCTAAGACCCATGTTTGGCAAACCTTACCCAGAGGCGCAGCTTTTCTAGAGCGGGAGGGGGCGGGAGACCCCCCGAACTTTTCGCTCATTAGTGGAGAGCATGTAGTTTTCGTATAGAAAATTTTGGATGTATACGTTTTCGACCCCCGGTCTTATAGAAATTTTTGGGTATATACGTTTTTGACCCTCCGATCGGAAATATCAAGCTTCGCCACTGACCTTACTAAGAAGAAAAAAAAACAGATATTGAATTACTTAGGACATTTACTTCATAATAAAACATCTTATTTAGCTGTGTTGACATAAACCATTTAATGAAAGATACGTTCAAGTGCTAACGTAAATAAAATTACACTGAATTGAATTATCTTATTGAAATAAATAACTTAATGTGAACATCTATGCTTACAAAAGGGTTCAAGTATTGTGCACGTCAAATCAGGTTGGGGTGGCATCTCGTACGACATCTTGAATACACTCGACATTTCACTTCCTAGAGCAATGACCACACTCGGTGAAATATTCGTGAGTCTTGGGGTCACAAGTTAATACTTGAAATCATACAAACAAATTGTGTTCATAATTGATTTCATAGTCATTAAAATAACTAAAAAAAATTTTATTGGAGGGAATTTTTAAGATTGGGATTATTATCGGCCAACTGGTGAAACTTAGGATTTTTAAAATCCAATAACCCAATATTTTTTTAACGACCGACAAAAGTCTAATCACCCGAGTAAACTACTCCCGCAAACACAGACAAAGCTGGTCCGACCCGACAACCCATCACCATTTCAGAAGAAACACACCGCCCAAAGGTCCAATGTGATAAAACTCCTGCTCAACCAAGAGCATTTTTGCTCCAGGTAAGACTTGATCCCATGACTTCCACTTTGGAAGATCACGGGCTATGAATACACGATAAGGTTATCGGCGAAAACATCTATAGAGCAAATTAATTCCGCTGAATAAAACGTTAAAGAATCAAGGGTTCGTACAAATTTATTGTTCTATATAATATTAAACTTAAACTTATTGCATGCAACCTCAAAAACCAATCATGTTTTAATGAAAAAACACATAGCACCAATGAACTAATTTCAACATATATTAGTTAAGTCAATTGAAACCTAAAGACACAAGGAATTAAAGGAACATACCTGTGAGCTAATGATCGACTTGAAAGATATAAATTCACAAGAGAATTTAGAGTGGACCAGGAAGCCAAATTGTTTTATTAATGCATAAAACCATTTAGATCATGTTAAAATTATTATTGAGATAATATAACTCTATTATCGTATGAGACATGCTAATTTTTTCAAAAAAAAAAAACATTGGTGTTTCAGGTCAATACGATCTGACCAATTTCAACTTATACTGATTATTACCTTAATTCTGATGAACGACTTCTCGTCATTGGTTGGTGTGGTGGCATCCATCTACAATTGTAAATCCATACATTTTGCAAAACATACTATAAAAACTAATTAAAAATGATATAAAAATCGATTTCATTTTTACCTTGTTATAGGAGCAAATCATTTGCTTTACACCAAGGGTGAAAGCAAGAAGAGCATGCTCACGGGTCTGTCCGTCTTTTGAATACCAGCTTCAAAAACACCAGTGGTGGAATCGATGATAAGAATAGCACAATCAGACTGTTAGGTACCAGTAATCATGTTCTTGATAAAGTCACGATGTCCGGGAGCATCAATAACTATGCAGTAGTACTTGGTGGTCTCGACCTTTCACAAAGTGATATCGATGGTAATACCTCTTTCACGCTCAGCCTTAAGCTTGTCAAGCACCCAGGAGTATTTGAAAGACCTCTTATTCATCTCAACAGCTTCTTTCTCGAATCTTTCGATCACACGCTTGTCGATACCACCGAGCTTCTAGATCAAGTAGCCGGTTGTTGTGGACTTGCCGGAGTCGACATGCCCAATGCCAACAATACTGAGATGAATCTTTTCCTTACCCATCCTGAAATTTAAAATGAACTGTTAATATATTACATATCTGAAAGTCTGAAAGTACAATATATTACAGTATAACTCAAACATCACATAGCACACAACTTGAAATATGAAACTGTGAGAATATTACAGATCTAAAAACACAGTATATTATACTCTTATACAATTAGTAACTTAGGTTGCCTTTCCTACACCTTCACATCGCTTC
The DNA here is from genome assembly GCA_030545235.1 of Helianthus tuberosus. Classification (NCBI taxonomy): domain Eukaryota; kingdom Viridiplantae; phylum Streptophyta; class Magnoliopsida; order Asterales; family Asteraceae; genus Helianthus; species Helianthus tuberosus. Next base: position 170,652,636 of record CM060369.1, read on the forward strand.
ATTGAAACGCACCGCTACATTCAAAACATGCACCTTTTCGTTCTAAATTTAATAGGCACGATTCATTCAAAATTTAACAACTACCAATTGTTAACCAAACCGATGCGATTCATCATATAAAACAAACCGACAGAAACGTTAAAATGAATATATACAAACACAACCGAGAAGAGTATTAAAACAAATCTACACCGTTTCATTCCGTAACCGTTATCCAAAACTAAACCGCCATAAAACCGGTTCAAGTACTTCGTCGGTTCTAATGGTTCTAATAACGGTTCACAAAAAACTATTCAATGTGTTACTACACGGGTCGCAACCCTTCATCGGAATAAAGTCAATCTCAACGGTTGCGTCATGTCGTTTTTTGATTCAGCACTCCACCGAAATTAAGGTCGCAACCCTTCGCCGAAATCCCGACAAGTATAAATTCCGGATAAACAATTGTAACTGTTGGTTTGATTCATTCAATGTTAAATTCATTATATGATTGTTGTGTTTTCTTGATTCTAGGACTTATAGTTGATATCAGATGGTGAGGATCATCGAACACCCTGCGTTTTCCTGCAAGTCTTCATCCTGCAATGGCCATATCACTTAAATTGGTATGCTTTAACTTCATCACGTTATTTTAACCTTATAAATTAGCAACCTTCCTTATCTTATTTACTTTTGGAAAAGCTTAAACTGTTGTGCAAGTCAGCCCAACTACATAAATCAACCCAACAAAATCAAACTTGAGTTAGTGTGTGGATAAAAATCTAAAAGTTGAAGACAAGTCAACCCAACTACATAAATCTGTACATAGTTGAAATTTGATTTTCTTAACTATCACCAAATTAATAAAAATAACACATAATGAACAATGAATATGACCAGAAAACTTTATATAGTTTGGTGTCACTTAGCTAACTCGTTAAGAGGATAAATGTCTTACCGAAAGGGAAGAACTATTAATTATAAAATACAAAGAAATGAAGAATAGTTTTCTTTGTCAATTCTAGCTGAAGAACTATCTTTCTCTGCAAAATATCACTAATCGAGATCTTAAACAACAAATACGAGACACACACACATATAAAGTAAACAAAAGTGTACTAACTCACAGATTCACGGTGCCCTTGTAAACCGTCGCCAGCTTCTTCAACCATTCTCCTCCAAGAAAGTTCTTTGGTTGCGACTAAAAGAAACCTTCCAGACGTTTGATTACGGTTACCTTCCGGTCAGTGAAGACCAATTAGGTCTTCTTCCGCTTGACCCATTTTTGCATCAACAGAGGGTATGTTAAGGAGAACCAGCCATGATTTTGTCCTAAAACAACTAACCCTAGAAACTGTTCATAAACTTATTTGCTAAAAAAAAAAGATAAATTAGAACGCACCCTCATAAAAGCACCAAAGCAAAATCATATGTGGAAAGAAGAATCGTAACTTACCAAGATCATCGGCTCTTTAAGAGAAGAATATGGTTTCGATGGTCGCTGGTGGTGTCATCGGTGGAGAGGATCGGGATGAGCTCTGTCTTTTCTCGTTCTCTCTCTTTGTTTGTCTGCAAATGAAAAGAAATATTTGGTGTATGGGGAACTGGGGAAGGGGATGAGCGGGAATTGAAAAGTTGAATGCAACATTTGGCCGCTTAAAATGTTATGCTCAAAGATGTTGTATCTGATGCATCACAACTTGTACTTTGACTATGGTTTTTTAAGAATTGAATTTGGGCTTTAATTAAAAAAAAATTCTATAAAAATTACACCTAGGATGATGGGGCTTGAGAGTGTGACACCTAGGATTGTTAATCTTTCCTTTATTACATAGGAAGATGTATATATATATAAATATGTATATATACACGTATACATATATACGTATATACGTATATATATGTGTATATATATAGGGGATGGATCATGAGAAAACTAGTTTAAATGAGAAAACAAAAAAACTAACTAAAAAAGCCTAAAAAACATACCAATTTTTTTTTATTTTACAATTTTTTATAAAAAAATCGCTTTTTTATGTATGGAAAAAAGTTTCCAAAAAAAATGGTTTTTTGTTGTACTGCACATGTGCACTAATACGGATATAATACACATGTGCAGTACAAGTTTTTTTTTGGAAAAAAAAATTTATATATAAAAATAGCGATTTTTTTATCAAAATTTGTAAAAAAAAAAATTGGTATGTTTTTTAGCTTTTTTTAAAAACTTTTTCAGTTAGTTTTCTAGTTTTCTTATTTAGATGTAGTTTTGTTATGATCCTCTCCCTATATATATATATATATATAGGGAGAGGATAATGAGAAAACTAGATATAAATGAGAAAACTAACTAAAAAAGCCCAAAAAAAAGCTAAAAAACATACCAATTTTTTTTTTTACCATTTTTAATAAAAAATCGCTAGTTTTTATGCCTAGAAAAAAATTTTCAAAAAAAAAAAAAAAAATTGTTGTACTGCACATGTGCAATATATGTGATTATATGTGTACTACACATGTGCACTATATCCGTAATAGTGCACATGTGCAATACAACCAAAAACTTTATTTATTTATTTATTTATTTTTTTTTTGAAATTTTTTTTCCATGCATAAAAAGCTGCGATTTTTTTATAAAAATTTAAAAAAAAAAATTTTGGCATGTTTTTTGGCTTTTTTAGTTAGTTTTTTGGTTTTCTCATTTAAACTAGTTTTCTCATGATCCATCTCCTATATATATATATATAGGGTCGGGATTTAGAGAAAACGGTAGAAAGTGTGAGAACGCTTGTGGATCGTCAGATCAAAACAATCTATGGATTAGATTGGTGCGGTGGCGTTTTCGTAAATAAAATCAATTTTATTACGTGGACGCGCTCCATTAAGGGTAAAAGGGTCTTTTGACTTCTACACACAAAACGCCATCTCATTAAAATAAAACGCCAAACAAAAATAACACACCATTCTAACTAAAAACGCCATTGAATATAAAATGTCAAACTTAATTATAATAAAATCCCGCCTAGAAAAACCGCCAAAAAAATCCTATATATACAACATCTCAGCCCTTCAATTAAAAACACACACAAAACCCCAAACGCCATATATACCATTCGTCTTAGAAACGCCAAAAAATCCTGTATATCCTCAACGCCAAAACATACAAAAACATTATTGAGTTTGTTGTCAATAAAGTTCAGATGTATGAGGTGGACAACAATGTCAGTTATATTTCTTAACCGAGGATTAACAATGTTGTCCATCTCATACAGCAAAATATTATTGATTTTAGCATGATCAAATTTTGAGGTTGAAGGTGCTTTTATTTGGTGGCGTTCTTTTTATTGGTAAAACGCCAAAATTAAAAAATCAAACATCTTTAATTGGAAAAATCAAGATTGTTGCTGAAGGGTCTAAACTCAATAACATTTTGCTACATGAGATGGACAAATCTACAAGAAAAAGATGCTGATGTCAGACTTTGTGCTTCCAAACAGCCAAAAAAAAACTTCTTGAAAAACAAAAAAAAAAAACAAAATGAATCATACGAAAGTCGAACCGACCAGTTAAGATTATTCAAAAAAGAAGAAAGAGACCGGTGACAGTGAAGATTTGGAAGATCAATTGTTTATATAATAAAAACTCCAGACAGCCAAAATGCTTGTTAAAACGCTATCATGTCGTAAAATGCCCCCTAAAACTCCCAAACTATAATAAAATTAATTTGGAAAAGTATTATAAAAAACCCAAAAAAAAAAAAAAATCAAACTTCAATGTGCAACTAGAGACGGTAACTATAAAACAGTAAAAATGAAGAGACGGAAAATTTATTATATTAGAATCTAAAACGCCAAACTTGAAAGACGGGACGTGTTACAAACTTCAGAGAAAAAAGCTTATCAAAAACAAAAATTACAAACAGTAACTAAAACGACCAATACTTTATTATAATAATGCACCGCCTAACCTACATCGCCAAAAGAAATCCTATAAAATAATAACTCTCAGCAACTACCATTTAATCAAACCAAAAAAAGGCCAAAATACTACTAAATACCACTCATTGTAAAACGCCAAAAAATTAAAAAAATCAAAGATGGCTAATATGCTATCTTGGATATTCAGCATTGTTCTTCGTGAAGTTTCACTGAATGGATTGTCAGAATGTTTAGCTGAGAGGAATAACTCAGAAAGATTTTGATGCATGAGATGGACAAATCTTCAAGAAAAAGATACTGATGACAGTCATATGTCATTTTGTATTCTTTGTTCTTGAAGAAGGCTTGTATAAGGAGAAGAGATCAATGACACTGAAGAGTGAGATGATTATAAAGATGAAGAAAAAGCGAAAAAACCCACTCACACGTCATAGATCTATGTACCCAAACATCCACAAAAAACCCACCTGAACAACCGAGCAGGCAAAAAAATCAAACCGATGGGTTTGTTAAGTTTTACATACAACGCCATATATTTGGTGACAGCTCTTGTACTATTAAAGAAGAGAGAGGCTGATGACAGTGAAAATTGTGAAGAGAGATCCGATTATGATTTTTAATTTATTTTCTTCGCTCCTATTTTTTTCCCTGTGGTTGTAATATAATCTTACAATTGTAAAACGCCAAGATACCACAAACGCCAAAATGTATATAAAAAATAATAGAACAATGGGCCATCTTGTTTAAAACGCCATGAAAAACACCATTCAGATAGATTTCCTGACCCCCTGGGGTTCCAATGGCATACGATTTGAAAAACGCCATAAACGCCAAAATGTTAATACAATGAAACCATTAAACGTCATTAATTATTGAATTTGGTTAACGCCAAAAATCTTAAACCCCAAAAAATAAAACAACATTGGGAAAAGCGGAACTAGAAAAGCAGAAGATAAATGGACAAAAAAGCACCTCCACCCTTCTCTATGCCGCTTGACACGTGTTGGGCCAGGATGCGTTCTCACCGTTCTCACACTTTTGAGTGTTTTCTCCTGATCCCGTTTCTATATATATATGAGGGTTCAAGTGAAAACTCTTTTTATTGCGAGAACTAGAAACCCCAAAAAACACCTAAAAACACAACATTTTTTTTAATATTTTCTGCCTGTAAATATAGCATTTTTAAGATATTTTTTTGAAAAATAAATAAATAAATTAATTACTATTACACATGTGTAACACTATAAAAAATCTAAACTGCAACCGCCACCCCACCCCCAACCCCAAAAACACAAAAACTAAACCCAAAAGTACCAACCCCAAAACCCCAAAAACACATACATGTTTGAAAAGTTATATATATTTTTTCCAATTTTGCCCCTCATTCATTAATAAAAATCTCACTTTAACTATGGATTTTTAATTAAACCCTCCCATTTATATATAGATATATATATATATATATATATATATAAAGAGTAGGGATAGTGTACATTAATTTAGAAGTGTATTATAACACTATATATAACACTATATAACACCATATAAACACCGTATATCACTATGTAACACCATATAACACCATATAACACTATGTAACACTATATAACACTTTATAACAATATATAACACTATACATCTATCATAGACATGCTATCAGACAAAATATAGTGTTATATTTGTTATATAGGGTTATATAGTGTTACATAGTGTTATATGATGTTATATGATGTTACATAGTGATATACGGTGTTTATATGGTGTTATATACTGTTATATATAGTGTTATAATACACTTCTCACACTTCTGGATTAATGTACAGGATCATCTACCTATATATATATATAGTGGAAGGTTCAAATGAGAAGAATTTTTTTGTAAGAATAAAAAGAACAAGTTTTAAACCAATAGAAATGCTCCATTTATTTCATTTAATATGTGTATTTAATGTTATTGAAAAGGGCATAGGGGTAAATTTAAAATTGTAATTAATTAGCTAATTAATTAAACTTGTAACTCACTTTTAATTATACTCTTTTCAAGATAAAATAATTTATGGTGAAAGACAATTTTCGACATGTGTAGGATAAATTTCAGTATGTATGTGTAGGATAAATTTTGAAATGTGTATGAAACATTTAGATATGCGTAGGGTAAATTCCGGTAAGTGTAAAATATATGTAAGATAATTTTTGAAATGTGTAGGGTAATTTTTGTTTTTTTTTTCTTTATTAATGAGAGATAACATAATTATTGGGATAAGTTATAAACTATTTAATGTTTTACCATTATGCTCTTTCTTCTTTTTCTTCTCACATTAAATTTCTTCTCAAATGAACCTTCCCCTATATATATATATATATATATATATATATATATATATATATATGTGAAAGATAAAACGAAAACCTACTTGAGTTGAGAAAACTCAAGAAAACCCTATGTAACATTTTATTTATTTCTAAAAAAAATCAGGGAATGTAACATAAATGTACTTGAACATTTTTATAAAAAATGTAAAAAGCGCCTACTAGTTTGTTTTTTTTAAATGTCCAAAATTGGTATGTTACATTTTTGGGACATAACTATTATGTAACATGAAATTTTTAACATTTTTTAAAAAATAAACTACTCGGCGCTTTTTTGTTTTTCGTTTATAAAAATGTTCAAATATATGTATATTACATTTCCTATTTTTTTAGAAAAAAAAGTAAAAATGTTACATGGGGTTTTTACAAAGGTTTTCTGAGTTTTCTCAATTCAAGTGGGTTTTGGTTTTACCCTTCCCCTATATATATATTTGTTAAAAGAACCAAGAGAACTAATCTCAGCTATACATCTAACTTAGATAAATGGCTAGTATTTATTGTTTGAAAAAGTGTTGTACTTGAATTCTTCTTTATATTAAAAATGGTAGATAATGTGAAGAAGGGTATTTACGTATAACCCCCTATGTGTAAACAAACAGCTGAATTTCAAAAAAGCGTGAAGGGAAACCCTAAGGTTATCCCTTTATATACACTTTGCATTTAATGTGAATGACACGACGTGCAGAACACGCGCTTTATGGGCCAACCAGTGACCGTCGCGTCTAACAATGGACGAACAAATCAGCTTCTACTAAGGTGCTTTTAATGCCTCGGTCAGTGCACCAGTCACAGTCACATCACCTTTTCACCAACCAAATCCCACCAACTTCCACCTGCGATACACAAGCTTACATTATACATCAAACAACCAAACACCTTTCCACTACCACTTGCGCACCTGTGGTACATGCAAAAAGGTAAACTACAACCTCAGGTGGCTATGGAAACGGAAGATGCAAAGTTTGATGTGACTAGCAGACTACTGCGGTACCGCCTGCATGAAAAGGTGGCTATGAAAACGATGGCTATGAGAACTATTCATGGTCATCTTTGTCACACCCCAACTTATGGCGGAAACATCGGGATGAGACGAACAAATTGCTCAAAACGTCATAACACTATGTGACAATATAATTAAAATTCAAATTTCATAAATGGACTAAATGTCATACAAGATTCCAAAGAAAAATAACATAGTTCAACAAAACATAACATCCAAAAGATAAACTAAATTTAGGTGTGTATATAAATCCACCTAATCTTTGTTCTTCATCGCATCATCATCAAACTATCAACCTGCAACATGTATTAAAATATATCAACAAAAAGTTGGCGAGCATACAAGTTTGTTTATATAGCATAATATAGACTAAAAAGTTGCTCATATCCACATGAATCATAATATGCTAGTTATTAGTATGCTTAGATTGTGTAACAATATGTTCAAACCCAAGTTTCCAACACGTTTAATTTTGCCTATCCCAAAGTATCGCGGGAGGTTAACATGTTTAACTTAACAATACCCCAAGTCTCGTGGGCGGTGCGTTAATCCTATAGCGCTATAATTGTTAAGGTAGGCTAGCAAAGTTAATGAGCATATATCAACACAAATAGTTTACATGGCATACGAGATTAACAAGCATCACACATAGTTTCATGTTTCAACAATGGATAGAGTTTGTTTAAAATAGTTTCAAAGTGAAGTGTAGTTTGTATAGTATACATGTTGCACCCAAAAGTGATTAAAAGGAAAAAGGGATCGAGTATGCTCATGGTTTTTGCAAGCTTTCCCACTTGAATCCCGTGAGTGGTGTTGGTTGTTTAGTTGGAGCACCTTGTCCTTCTACACAAAGGAACATAGATGTATGAGTTTGGGGAATAACGGTAGATTATAGATTTCAGAATTTAAATATCATAAACATAGCAATATGAAAAGTAATCATCCATCACATATGATGTTTAGATGATAACTTACTAATTTGACAATGTCCACTTGTTCATCATCAAAGCTTCGGTTTTTTTCGAATATTACATAAGTATTATATAGAGTATAGTATATCATATAAGTCAAGCATGAGGTAGAAGATCGAAGTCTTCATTTAGGTACCTCTAAGTTTCATGGAAATCATGTAGGAGGTAGGAAGAGAAGTCTTCCATTTAGGCACATCTAATTATTCAGCACTACACTTGATGTAAAAACATTCAAGGAGGGTCATGAACTTGCAAGTAATACAAGAATATAAACAACTAATCTATAATAAATCATCAAGTAATGTGTGGATTTTATGTAGGACAACCCAAGTTAATCCTCAATCATACATACATCAAGCTTTGAGCTTGAACATCACTTGTGGGTTGAAAAACCCTAAGCAAAACAGAATGTATATGAGGTTTAACCTCTGATTTTGAATGTCTCAACCTTGTTTTTAAGCTAAACTAACCATAGAAGTGGTTATAAGCATAAGGACACAGGTTTGAGATGAGTTAGACTCAAGTTAAAAAAGTTTAGTAAAGATTAGATGAAATCAGAAATGAACAGTGAACTTTGAGCCTTTTTGGCGACGTTCCAGGGACTTATTTACTATGAAAAAACACATGTAATCAAAGCTAAGGTCAATCCAAGCACATAGGAAAAAGAATGAGGCAAAACGGATAAGAAACGAAGAAGTTATGCTCACTTTAGTGAAGAGGTAGCAATCTGCTCGAATCTGGAAACTCAACTGCGTTTTAGATGATTTGAGAGTGATTTGGATGAGTTTGCAAAGTGATTTAAGCTTGGGAATGGCTTGGTATTTATAGGGAAGGGTTATGGTAGGTTGTGGTTGAGTATTTAATGTTAAAATATGTTTAAAACTCAAAAAACACAAGAATTCGCGCTAAAATGGAGCTGAAGAGGGGTCTGGTCGCGCTGCCAGGCCCATTTTAATGAGTGCATGAAAGATTTGCTGCATGGGTACTTAACAAAGTGAAAACCACAACTGAGTGGTTAAGGCGCGTGTGTGTGAGGGTACAGACCCGGGTTCGAGTCCCGTGGTCTGCATCCTTTTTATTTCCCTTTTTTGTGATTTAAACCCAGCCTTATACTTTCAGCATATTACTCAATGGTCCCTGCAACTTTTACACTTTCAAAAATTGCTTAACTCACCCCTGAACTATTAAATAACCAAGTTATATTAAAAGAAAACTAACATTTTAGTTTAAACTAACTAAGTTAGTTTACTAACTTTAATATCTAACGAAATTAACGAGTTTATTAATAAAAATAAACTTTCAAATAACAAGACTAATTAATTTAATTAGTTTATATTTGAATAATGACCATATTTATAACGAATTAAAATCTTTAAACGTTTATTCGTTTCACAAAGCTTTCGAGTTTCGAGATTTAGGATCCGAATCTCATCATTTTAATAGTTTCAACTAGTTTAACGAATATCAAGTGTCGATAAATATAGAATCAAGAATCCTTGAATAATATTTTGTTCAAACGAGAAACCGATTAACAGTTGCACATAATATGAATACACCAAAATAGTTTCATTTTCATTATGATCAATAGTCTCGAATTACAAGCGGAACGAAAGTAGGTTACAAAGAGAGTACAAGCGTCTAAATATGGAAAGTACAACATGACTTGCTAAAATAAGAAAGTGCGGAAATGCGGAGCGTTACAATCTTCCACCAACACGATCCACATAGCCTGTAGTTCAACACCAAATTTCACTTGTCCAAACAAAAAGATGGTGGACCATAACACCGCAGTAAAACCACTTGCGTCGGCCGATGCAACGCGGTTTCCTACAGCAAAGACAACTGGTTTTAGTTTTCTTTTTGAAACAAATCCCATTTTAGTCAAAGAGAAAGAACACTCAGACAAACGACCTGTTAATAAACATTATGCAGCTGCAAGATATACTCGAAAGTTATTGATGCAGACTCTTGATAATCATTGTGAACTTGAGAACAGGAAGCTCAACAATGGTGGTAACAAGTCTACTTACGACCTTGTTTACCTGCCGATTGATTTCAAGTAAGTTATTTTGCGTTTTTTTGATAAAGCACGACTGATGATAGATGACTTGCACTATCAGAAGAAAACTCAAACAAATGACCAATTGACGAACACGAACCACCAAACAAAGGGGTTGTATGCTTGATGAACACGGTGTGAGGTTGTTTTCCTATAGATATCAATCGATATCCTTTTACTTTAAAACAAATCCCATTTGTTCAGATCAAAAGACCAATTAATAAACATGAAGCAATAGCAAAAGGCGATCGCACGTTTAGATTCAACATGCTCGGCCGAGTATTTTCTCCAAACTAATTCTAAGAAGGACACACACACATTCAACCCTTCCCTCTCTTGTTCATACAATATTCAACAAGGTCTTGTGTTTTGAGCAGTTATTAGTCCAACATTCCACCCACTTGCAACCTGCTCATGGAAGCAACACTGGACTGGGGGACTTGAAGAGGTATGGCCCCAAAATCTCGCACTGGGCTTAGGCGCGAGTGACTATCACCCGGCTTATTGTTCCAATCGACAAAGAACTTGCCTTAGTTCGTATGGGCACGCGCGAACCCGGTTTGCTTTCCCACTTGGGGAAAGTTGAGAATCTCACCTTGTGTATAAAAATGACTGTTTTTGGCAACATACACATAATGTGGTGATTGCTACTAAAGATGATAGTAGTTACTACATTCACTTTCTGTCAAACACATTTCCGTGCAACGGTCCTGCGCGGGCGCGCGCATGACGACGAAGGAAGTGCAAAGTGATGTACAAATGTGTTGACCTATGTATACACAATTTATAGCACGTTGTGGGGCTGCGCAACTCCACATCCTATTGTTATACAAGTGGAACTGTCACTTTGACTTCTGTGACTAACCAGCAAGTGGTATGCCTGGGCACTGACAATAGCGGTCAACTAACCGTCCAATACGCAGCTGCCCAGCCCACTTGCATAAAAGCTGATGAACAGACTGGCAAAGTTACCAGATTGGTTACTTGTTGAAATCCTCTCTCGTTTACCAACCATAGAACACACCATTAGAATAAGTTCACTCTCCAAATGATGGAAACATCTATGGACTTTTATTCCTTATCTCGTTTTCCTACATCCTTATAAGGGTAAAAGTTGTTACGTCAGAGCCAGCCCCAGTTTCGTTTCTTATGTTGACCAAACCCTAACTTAGCGTCCCTAACTGAATCTCAACAGATTCAAACTCGATTGCTGTTACAATACTCAGTTTGAGTCTTATGTCCACAGTTGTATTAGTTATGCTGTCAATTGTAATGTTGAAGACCTCCATTTAATGCTATGGAATGTGAGACGTGGAACAAAGTTTTAGCTACATCAGTTTTTTTCATCAATTCATGTTTTACTGATTTGACATCGTCAGGTTGTGAATTTAACCCCATTAGGGCGATCAGTAGGAAAAACCTTAAGAAGTTATGTATTTCTGATGGGTGTTTAGATGAAGATATGATTGAAAACATATTATCATGGAGTCTCTATTGGAAACACTGGTGTTGAATTATTGCTATGGTTACATGCGTCCTAATATCACGTCGAAGAGTGTTAAGAACTTGGTGTAAGATGGATACACCAATTTTCTTGATTCAGAACATGGCTCATCAGATATCATTGAAATCAATGCTCTGAATATTTTAACACTAAAAGTGCAAGGTGCCATAATCTGGTTTAGCCTTTCTCGCATCCTATATTTAAATATCATCACAATCCTGGATGTTGCATGGTTCGAAGGTGCTAAATCACAGAGTTGTTCAAAATGGTGTAGTCTATCTGTGTTCAGCTTCCCAACCCCAATGATATGGGGCTTGATCTGCCCCTTAGTCCCATTTTCTAGCTGTGGACCATCACTAAGCAGGTTACAAATTTTTGACGCGTGTTATGTACGCGTACGTAACAGCCTTTGCATTTTGCACCTACATGCAACAACAAACTGTTATGTATGTAACACACATTTTCAATAGTTGTTTTTGTTGAACTAACCTATCTCCACAACATTTATTATGATGCTCAGTGTGTTGTTGATATTCACAAAAATACGCATACTTTATTCCCCCATTTTACCCCCATTTTATGCGTTTGCGGCCGTAAAACCGTGAATCAGATACTTAATCAGGTATACTTTTGTTTACAGGACTAAACCAGCATGCCAAACAAGAAGATGATGAAAACGAGGACTTTCCTGGCAAAACGACAAAGCTGCGAAGATTCTGTGAACATTCTGATCTGGGCAATTGGCACGGCCGTGCAATGAATGGCACGACCGTGCGGATCCAACAACAGAGCTCTGCCCAGCAATGCACGCCAGTGCGATCAGGAGTGCAAGCCTATCTCAGAGTGGAACGACCGTTCATCTTGAGGCACTCCCGTGCACTTCCGACAGAAAGCCCCAGCTCGGAAATGCACGCCAGTTCAGAAGCTCATGTCATCCAAACATCGGAGATGCACGCTCGTGCGACCCGTGGAACGGTCGTGCGGCTACGAAGACCGGTCAAGATCTGTTGATGTCACACAGTATGGTAAATAGGATTTTAAAAGTGAACGGTCGTGCACTTTAATGGCACGACCGTGCGAGATGAAAAAGTTATAAAAAAACAGACAACAGCCTTCATTTCATAATTCTGTACTTTTGGGAGCTCATTTGGCGAATTCACAGGTTCCGGAGGCTCTTGCTTTCCATGTTTATGGTTTGATTCTTGAATCTTTCCATGTTTTTGTTATAATTCAAGCATTTAGATTGATGATTATGTATTATTGTAAGCCTTTGGGCAAAAACACTAGTATCCCTTGCTTAATTACAACCTTTAGTATGTTAATTATATTTGTAATGACACTTTGAAGCATTTTCTATGTTAATCTTTGATGATTAGTTTGCAACCTTGTTTATTGATGTTGAATTCTTGATTATAAGTAATTATCTTGGATGATTGGTATATGGTTAGTTGAGATATTTGCAAGAAGATGCTTAATTAATCATATATTAGTAGACTTTGAACTTGCTTAACTAGACTAACTTGTTTTATTTGTTTGCTCCATGATACTAGAAATGGTTAGTGGGTTAATAAGGGGTAATTATTGTTAATCAAGAAGGCTTTCCCTCACGGAAGGACATTAACGGGTTAAATGGTGTTGTTATGAATTCTTGAAATGTATTGTTAGCTTAGTTAGTAGTTTAGGCCAAAATTGCTATCTTGGTGAATTTATGTTCAAGATTTGTAAAATGAACTCGGTTGTGATTTAATCTAGTTTATACTTGTCTCGGTGGTTACATTGTGTTTATCGGTGACACTTTCCTTGATTAAGTGAGGTTAGAAAACTCCTGACGGATGACTAACTTATCTTTAGGAGATTATCATAGACATTTATCAATTGCACGTTAAAGAACAATGTTAGGTGGTTAAAGTGTGTTTATCGTTTTAGCTTTCCAAATGATTGTCATGTTAGGATTCCCGAAAGGGATACTAATTGTCTTGAAAATGAAGAATTGACCAAATGTTTTAAGTGACAAAACCAACTTAGTTCACATGCTTAGGTTGGGTATAAAGCAAGGCTATATATCTATTTTCTTATTTGGAGTCTATTATGTTTTTATAAATATTTTTTTATGCTTATTTTAGTTTTTAGAAAATCACACAACTTATCTTCCTACCGGTAATTTAATGACAAAGGTTTAGTATTATTCCTCCGCCCACTTCCTTGGATCGACACTTGGTTCTTACAGATACTTTACTACATATATGACGGGGTACACTTGCCCTTTCGTGTGTGTTTTGATGTTGAAGTATAAATCACTTTTATAAATTTAAAACCGAATCGTGTGTAAATTCATTATAAAAATATGTATATACGCGCACACGCCAAGTTTTTGGCGCCGCTGCCGGGGAATGTGGCGAGCTTTAGGAATGACCCGAGTCATTATTTTATCGGTGTACATACTTGTTAATATTTGTGAATATTTTCTGATTCATTTATTCGTTTATTAATTTGTTAATATTTCGTGTTTTTAATTTAATTTATTCATTTTCCAAGTCTATTTTTAAACTCTTGTAAATTTTTATTTCATTTATTTGTTCGAATTCGAACTAATTATTCAATTATTATTTGAGTTTTCGGCTCCGAAAAAATCATTTTTATACTAGCCGATTCGATTATTTGATTCGTTATGATTTTTATAAAATTTTGGGCCCATTTTCAAATTTTTATAAAATTTTTCAGCCCTATTTACATAAATTCTGTTTTAATTAAGCCAAAAAAAGCAACATTATTATAATAATAATAAAATATTCATTGTGTCAATTTTTCGATTGCAGGTTGATGTCCTCAACCCTCGCTCCCGACGCTGTTGAGCCTTCAGACGAGCCCAATCGTGATCTGAGGAGGCGTATTCGTAATAGATCCCGCTCGGTAGCGCTGCTACTCGCAGCTGGTGAGCCGGAGCAGGTGATACCCGCTGAAGCCGAGGGCTCAGGGGCAGCAGGAAACGCAATCATGGCGGACGATGAGCGACCTTTGAATGAGTCAAATCAGCCCGGAGGAGCAGGCCTGGAGCCGAGCATCTTGCAGCCGACTATAGATGCACCTACTTTTGAAATTAAATCTAGTATTATTAATATGGTGGAGAATTCGGTGCATTTTAATGGACGTGAACATGAGGATCCCGGAAGACATATCGCTGCTTTTCTCGCAGTATGTTCGACGTTTAGGATTAGGGGTGTTTCTGAGGATGCAGTTTGGTTGAGGTTGTTTCCATTCTCATTGCGTGACAAAGCTAGAGCTTGGCTTATGTTACTTCCAGCTGGGTCCATCAGGACCTGGAATGAGCTGACGGAGTTGTTCATGCAGAAATACTTTCCACATGAGAAAACAACCAAGTTAAGAAACCGGATTGTGACCTTTCGCCAAGACGAGGGAGAGTCGTTGCACGCGGCCTGGGAGCGATTTAAAGATTTGTTAATTGATGTACCACATCATGGCTTTTCTAAAAGACAGCTGGTCTTGACGTTCTATTAAGGGCTTAGTTACAACACGCAGGAGAGATTAGACGTGAATGCAGGAGGCGATCTAGGAACGAAGACGCCGAATGAAGCTTATGATATCATAGAAAAAGCTGCATTGAAGTCTAGCTCGCGTCAAGAAGGAGATATAGGCCGGACAACAACATCATCATCATCACCTCGCCCAGGAGTTCACGCTGTGGACGACTACATGGCCATTACTGCATAAATCTCAGCTTTTTCAGCGAAATTCGATAAGTCCCAGATAGCTACGCAAACTAGTTCAGGGTGTGATCAGTGCGGAGTGTCACACGAGCCTGGTGCATGCTTTCAGGAAGTCGTGTATGAGGGCCAAGAAGAAGTGGATTTCGTGAGTAATCAGGTGAGGCCGCAGAACAACCCTTACAACAATACATACAACCCGGGATGGAGGAATCACCCAAATTTTGGGTGGCGAGCGAATGTGGGTAATCAAAACCCATTGGGATTTGCCCAGCGGGCTCCAGCGCCGCAGCAGGCTCAGGGTCTGCAATTCCAGCCATACAACCAATCTTTCCAGCAACGCCCATACTCATATCAGAATCAGGGCACTAGGAGTAGTTCCCAGTAGCAGGCCCCTCAATGTAGTTCCAAGATGGAGGATATGATGGCTCAGCTTCTTACTAGCTCCTCGAGTGCAAATCAGTTGGCTGAAAAACGATACCAACAAAGCGAAAATCGTTTTCTATCCCACGAGGGAGAAATGAGGAGTCAGAAAGCCTCGATTCAGAATATCGAGAACCAGGTTGGTCAGCTAGCGAAGATGATGTCTGAAAGACCCCCAGGTGGTCTTCCGGGCAATACAGAGCCAAATCCGCGCGGGCATGTAAATGCTGTTATGACCAGGAGTGGCAAGACTTCCAGACCCAACATATCGGACTCACCACCGATCGATGAAGAAGTCCAGACTGATGCTTAGGATGAGGTGCAAGCCAGGCGTGGCCCAGCAAGTACAGCGCAAGTCCAGGAGCCAGTTAAAGAGTACACTCCCCCAGTTCCTTATCCGGGCAGGCTGAAGAAACAGAAAAACGAAGAACAATACGGTAAGTTCCTTGAACTGTTTAAACAACTGCACATAAACATACCGTTTGTTGAAGCCCTGGCCCAGATGCCAAAGTATGCGAAATTCCTAAAGGACATCCTCTCGAATAACCAGAAGCTTGAGGATATATCATGTGTGGTGATGAATGAAAGTTGTTCTGCCATTTTACAAAACCGTCTGCCCACGAAAATGGGAGATTCTGGCAGTTTCACGCTCCCTTGTTTGACTGGAAACATGTCTGTTAGCCATGCATTGGCTGACTTGAGAACGAGTATCAACATTATGCCCTATAAGGTTTTTACTAAACTGGATCTAGGTGAGCCTTCACCCACTAGAATGAGCATTCGACTGGCAGACCGTTCAATCAAATATTCGCGTGGATTTGTTGAAAACATGCTTGTTAAAATCGATAAATTTGTTTTCCCCATGGATTTTGTTATTCTTGACATGGACGAAGATTCAAAAGTGCCATTGATACTTGGGCGTCCGTTCCTCAATACTGCGAGGACGATTGTTGATGTGGCAGCTGGCCAAATCACGCTCCGAGTGAATGACGAGCACGTGACATTTACGCTCCCTTGTTTGACTAGAAACATGTCTGTTAGCCATGCATTGGCTGACTTGAGAACGAGTATCAACATTATGCCCTATAAGGTTTTTACTAAACTGGATCTAGGTGAGCCTTCACCCACTAGAATGAGCATTCGACTGGCAGACCATTCAATCAAATATTCGCGTGGATTTGTTGAAAACATGCTTGTTAAAATCGATAAATTTGTTTTCCCCGTGGATTTTGTTATTCTTGACATGGACGAAGATTCAAAAGTGCCATTGATACTTGGGCGTCCGTTCCTCAATACTGCGAGGACGATTGTTGATGTGGCAGCTGGCCAAATCACGCTCCAAGTGAATGACGAGCACGTGACATTTGATATTAAAAGATCAAGGCAACATCCGCAAAGTCACGATGACATGCTTTATTATGTCGACATCATCGACGCATGTGTGTGCTCTCATTTCCAAGGCACTATTGAAGAGATTGATTCGGACACACGTCTGTCGTGTGGGGACCTGATTGGCATTACGCAGGAGGGCCACGATTTCGAGCAGCCAATCTTTCAGATTGGTGGCGATGGTTCCCAGAGTCCGGAGCGGTTTCTAGAAATTGGCCATGCAGAAGATGAGAAATCAAAACCTTCAATTGAAGATCCGCCGTCTTTGGAGTTGAAAGAACTTCCACCACATCTCGAGTATGCATTTTTGGACGAGGAGAGTCGCTTTCCGTTCATCATTTCGGCACTATTGGCGAAAGAGGAGAAGAATCAGCTTCTCGAGGTTCTTAGACTTCATAAGAGAGCCATTGCGTGGAAGATTATGGATATCAAGGGCATCAATCCTTCTTTTTGTACTCACAAGATTCTGATGGAAGACGAGTACAAACCCTGTGCACAGCATCAGAGGCATTTGAATCCAAATATGCAAGACATGCTGAAGAAAGAAGTGATTAAGTTGTTGGATGCCGGATTGATTTATCCTATATCTGACTCCGTGTGGGTGAGTCCAGTGCAGGTAGTACCCAAGAAAGGAGGTATTACTGTAGTTTCAAATGATAGGAATGAGCTGATTCCTACCTGTACCGTCACTGGGTGGCGAGTTTGCATTGACTACCGCAAACTCAACGATGCTACTCGTAAGGATCACTTCCCGCTTCCATTCATCGACCAGATGTTGGAACGTCTGTCGGGGAAGTCATACTACTGTTTCTTGGACGGGTTTTCTAGGTACTTTCAAATTCCTATTACTCCTGAGGATCAGGAGAAGACTACCTTTACATGCCCCTTCGGCACATTCGCCTACCGGCGTATGCCTTTTTGGGTTGTGTAATGCACCGGCGACCTTCCAGAGATGCATGGTTGCGATTTTTCATGATATGATCGAGGATTCTATGGAGGTTTTCATGGACGACTTTTCGGTATTTGGAGATTCCTTCGATCATTGTTTGAAAAATTTGAAGAAGATGTTGAAGAGGTGCGAAGAAACGAATCTGGTCCTAAACTGGGAAAAGTGCCACTTCATGGTAAGGGAGGGCATAGTTCTGGGACATAAGATTTCGCGTGCTGGCATGGAGGTCGATCCAGCTAAAGTTGATATAATTTCACGACTTCCGCCTCCCACCTCTGTGAGAGCGATACGGAGCTTTCTTGGTCATGCGGGGTTCTATAGGCGATTCATCAAAGATTTTTCAAAAATCGCTAGGCCCATGACCCGTTTGTTGGAGAAAGACGCTCCGTTTATCTTTGGAGATGATTGCTTGAGGGCTTTTGACCTTCTCAAGCAAAAGTTGATTGAGGCCCCTATTTTGGTCGCACCTGACTGGAGTCTGCCATTTGAAAATATGTGCGACGTGAGCGATTTCGCTATAGGGGTCGTTCTGGGTTAAAAGAAAGAAAAGCACTTTCACCCGATCTATTATGCGAGCAAGACTCTTCACGACGCTCAGGAGAACTATACCACGACAGAAAAAGAGCTCTTGGCGGTTGTTTTCGCATTTGACAAATTTAGATCGAATTTGGTGCTTTAAAAAACAATTGTGTATACTGATCACGCAGCCATCAGATATCTTTTCAGAAAATAGGACGCTAAACCGCGTCTCATTAGATGGATCTTATTGCTGCAGGAATTTGATATCGAACTTCAAGACAAAAAGGGTGCGTTGAACGTAGCGGCTGACCATCTATCTCGGTTGGAGCATGGAGACATCAAGGACACGCGTTGGGATTCAATCAATGACAATTTCCCACACGAGTCGTTGATGAGCGTTGAGTTATGCGATAAGTGTCACGGCCCCCGACCCGGTTTGACCCGTTTCTGGAGCCGCGGGACAGAAATCCCGTGGTATTTATTTAATTGAGTCTAACAGCGGAAGTTTATCATCAGGATCTTTTTAAAACTGAAATATTTCCCGATTATTTTATTTCACAACTCGGGATAAAACCCGGTAATTTACAATCTTGAGATTTCACGAAGAAATCTTTTATTTTACAAAACATGTTTCTTTATTTTATACTGAGCCACTTCCTTAAGCTTGTAGTGCTTCTTGGCACTTTTCCTGGATCACAACAGATCACCTGAAACATGTTTGAAAAAGGTTTTGTCAGCGGGAAATACTGAGTGAATCATTCTATTTACTAAAACGACACATTTGTTATAATTTTCAGTAGTAAGAGCGATTACAATGTTTCTGATATCAAACCAACTACCCACGGTATTTGTCACTCGACCGGATCTGTGACTATGGTCATATCCCCTATTGGCTGCCCCAATAGTGACGATTATCAAGTAATGTATACAAAACCCCACATACCGGCTGTAACTTGGTGATTACAAAGACTTAATCCCCGTAATTATAACTTTGAAAATAACATGCTTTTTGTAAATAGATTTGATAAAAAGAGAATGACTCACATCGCAGATTTAATTTGAGCAGAGCCTAGCCTACTGATTAGCCTTTTAACCTAAATTTATAACAAGCACACAATTCGGTTAGTAACTTAATACAGCATTTACGATAACTCACGAGATTAAAACCTTCACAACGAATGACAAAGTGCGATACTTAAACATCCATCTATTTAACGATGAATGACAAAGCATAAACCCTAATGTGGGCAGCACTTAAACATCCATTGGATAGTTTAATCGATCGGACATTGAATCGTATCAGCGATCGAGTTATTACCCTGTATTGCGGCAGCACTTCCTGAATCGTGTGTGTTGTGGGACTGTTTATGCTATAACTCAACGTACAATTCGATTTTGAACGTCGAACGAACACTCAATTGCATGAAACAGACGCTTCTATTTATACTTGAAAAATGCCCCCCTCGCGCCACGCGAAAGGTTCCCTTGCGCGTGTCGCGTGGCGCGAGAGACCCTAGTCTACCATAGGCTTGCTTTGTGTCCCAGTAGCTTAGCTAAGTTGGCCGTTTGATCAATTTCGCAATACACGTAAAACTGTGTGGATATTACCGATTAGGTTTTACCCCCCCCCCCCCCTGAGTTTTAGGGCCCCTGATCCTGATTCCAATTGTTCTGAAAATTTTAGGGTTTGTGCAGAATTACTTGGGTGTCTCAATTAGGGTTTCCTATTGGATAAAATAATAAAATAAATAGGACTTTTAATGAGAGTTGTTACATTCTCCCCACCTTAATAAAAATCTCGTCCTTGAGATTTATTGGAATAAGTGAGGATACTTTTGCTTCATTTCTGATTCCAGTTCCCAAGTGTGTTCAGCTCCTCTCTTTGAATCCCATTTTACTTTAACTAACACTAGTCGTTTGTGCTTGAGAAATTTCACTTTTCTGTCTTCTATCTGAAGAGGTTTCTCAACAAATTTTAACTTTTCGTTTACCTCTATATCTTGGAGAGGTATTACCAAAGATTTGTCTGATAGAAATTTCTTGAGATTGGATACATGAAATACATCATGTACTCCAGATAACTCTTCTGGTAGTTGTAAACGATAAGCAACTGGTCCTATATGTTGAATCACTGAAAATGGTCCTACGTATCTTGGACTTAGCTTTCCTTTCTTACCAAATCTAACCACTCCTTTCCAAGGAGAAACTTTCTACATTACTCTGTCTCCAACTTGGAATTCTAACGGCTTGCATCTATTGTCTGCACAACTCTTCTGAC
This sequence comes from Helianthus tuberosus, assembly GCA_030545235.1. NCBI lineage: Eukaryota > Viridiplantae > Streptophyta > Magnoliopsida > Asterales > Asteraceae > Helianthus > Helianthus tuberosus. The sequence continues at coordinate 170,673,731 of CM060369.1, forward strand.
GATCTCGAGCTGTTTTCAGCCTTTCCTTGATTAGTGTAATCTTGTCAGTTGTCTCTTGCACAATCTCAGGACCTGATAATTGACTTTCTCCTATTTCTGCCCAACAAACTGGAGTTCTGCACTTTCTTCCATATAGTGCTTCAAATGGGGCAGTTTCAATACTTGAATGATAACTATTGTTATAGGAGAATTCAATTAATGGTAAGTGGTCGTCCCAATTTCCACCAAAATCTATTACACATGCTCAGAGCATGTCTTCTAGAGTTTGGATCGTCCTTTCACTTTGCCCGTCTGTTTGAGGATGATATGCAATGCTTAGGTTTAGTCGAGTTCCCATTGCTTCTTGGAAACTTTTCCAGAAATGAGAAGTGAAACGACTATCCCGATCTGATACAATGGAGAGTGGAACTCCATGTAGAGATACGACTTCATCTACATACAACTTTGCCAATCTTTCCATGCTATAGGTTTCTTTCATAGGCAGAAAGTGAGCAAATTTGGTTAATCGATCCACAATTACCCAAATCGCATCGTTACCTTTTCTGGTTTTGGGTAACTTAGTAACAAAATCCATTGTTATAAGTTCCCATTTCCATACAGGCATTTCTAGTTGTTGTAGTAGACCTGAAGGTTTATGGTGTTCTGCCTTAACTTGTGAACAAGTAAGACACTTAGAAATATATCGAGCTATATCCTTCTTCATGCCTATCCACCAGAAATTCTTTCTTAAATCTTGGTACATCTTATTGTTTCCTGGATGCATAGTATACCTAGATTTATGGGCTTCTTCTAGAATCTTATTTCTTAATTCTCCTTGCTTAGGTACCCAAATTCTGCTTTTGTGGAATCTCCAAATTCCATCAGCTCCTTGTTCTAATTCTTTAATCCGTCCCTTCATTCCTTCAGCATTATCCTTGATTGCTGTTTCTTGGAAATGTTTTAGTTGTTCCATTAAATCTAATTGTAGATTTAATCTGAGAGCACGAACTCGTCTTTGGTTCTCATGATACTTACGACTTAAAGCATCTGCAACTACATTTGCCTTTCCTTCGTGATACTGAATATCACAGTCGTAATCACTTAAGATTTCCATCCATCTCCTTTGCCTCATGTTTAACTCTTTTTTCCCAAATATATATCTTAAACTTTTGTGATCAGTATAGACAGTAAATTTACTTCCGTAAAGATAATGTCTCCAAATCTTAAGGGCAAAAATTACGGCTCCTAATTCTAAGTCATGAGTCGTATAGTTTTCTTCATGCTTTTTCAATTGCCTTGAAGCATACGCAATTACCTTCTTGCGTTGCATTAGCACACATCCAAATCCTAGTTTTGAAGCATCACAATATACTTCAAAATCTTCAGTTCCTTCTGGTAAGGCTAAGATTGGAGCATTTGTTAATTTCTGTTTCAAGATCCTAAAAGCTTCTTCTTGTTTAGGTCCCCAATCAAACTTAACTGCTTTACAGGTTAGCTTAGTTAATGGTACAGCTATCTTGGAAAAATCCTTAATAAATCATCTATAGTAGCCAGCTAAACCTATAAAACTTCTAATTTCCATTGCTGTTTGTGGAACCTTCCAATTGGTAATTGCCTCTATCTTAGCAGGATCTACATGAATACATTCGTGATTCACCATGTGGCCTAAGAATTGTACTTCTTGCAACCAAAATTCACATTTTGAGAATTTGGCGTACAGCTTTTCTTTTCTTAACAAAGTTAAGAGTGCATGCAAGTGCTGACAATGTTCGTCTTGACTTTTTGAATAAATAAGTATATCATCTATGAAGACAATTACAAATTTATCCAAATACGGTTACAGATTCTATTCATCTTGTCCATGAATGCTGCAGGTGCATTCGTTAATCCAAAGGGCATGACTGTAAACTCGTAATGACCATACCTAGTTCTGAAAGCAGTCTTAGGTATATCTTCTTCTTGTACCTTTAATTGATGATATCCGGAACGTAAGTCGATCTTAGAAAAATATCTAGCTCCTTGAAGTTGATCGAAAAGATCATCAATCCTAGGTAATGGGTATCAATTCTTAATAGTAACCTTATTTAATTCTCTATAATCGATACACATTCTCATCGAACCATCCTTTTTCTTAACAAACAATACTGGCGCTCCCCACGGGGATGAACTAGGTTGTATGAAACCTTTACTTAGTAATTCATCTAATTGCTTTTTCAATTCTAACATTTCTGTGGGTGCTAACCGATAAGGTGCCTTAGCTATCGATATAGTTTCTGGAATTAGATGAATCCTAAACTCTACCTCCCTATCTGGTGGTAATCCTGGTAATTCTTCTGGGAATACATCCGAGTATTCTGAGACTACAGGAATCTCCTTAAGTTCTTTTCCCTTAGTGCTAATGATTACTGAAATCATATATACTATTCCTTGCTTTCGTTCATAATTAGCAACTTTCATTACTGATATGAACTTCATAGGCTTACGTGGTTTATTTCCTGTAATCACAATTACTTCACCGGTGGGTGCCTGAATTTCTATAGAGTTCTTATCACAAAGAATTCGAGCATGGTTGGCTACTAACCAATCCATTCCTAACACAACATCAAATTCAGCTAATTTCATAGGCAATAGGTTTGCAGAGAATTTATGACCTAAGAGTTCTATGTTTACTTGTTGCAACACCTTATCTATTTTAACTGAATTTCCATCGGCCGTTTCTACTGTAAAAATTTGCCTAATGCTGGTTAAAGGTAAGTTAAGAGCTTGGCAGAATGAAGTATTAATAAAACTTTGGTTTGCACCAGAGTCAAATAATACTTTTGCGTATACGTTGTGAACTAGGAACGTACCAGCTATCACATATGGAATAAGTTCTGCTTCTTGAGTGGTTAGCTGGAATGCTCTGACATTTTTCTTTGTAGCTCCGTCGGTTGTCTTGGCTTTGTTGTCTGCTGGTTTGATCAATTTAGGACATTCTGTTTTGAAATGCCCTGCTTCTCCACAATTGTAACAAATTGTGGATTTCTTCCTGCAGTTTTCTTCACGATGTCCTATAGTTTTGCAAAAATTGCAGGTTATATCGCATCTTCCATAATGTTTCTTTTTGCATTTCCTGCAGAATGACGGAGTTGGAGATTGCCCTGTTCCTCTTCTCTTGAAGCTGTTATTATTACCCGTACGAAACCCTTGGGTAATTTTCTGGGCCAGTTCCTTCTTCCTGTTTTCATCTTGTGTGCGTACCAGTTCGTCAGTTAAGGTGTTGGCTAATTCTACTGCATCGTCAATAGTGCGAGGTCTCGCAGCTTTAACGATATTGCGAATTTCGCCAATCAATCCCCAGATATAGCGAGAAATGAGTACCGGTTCTGGCGAAGCCAGTGTTGGTACCACTCTAGCATATTCAAAGAATGTCGAAGTATAACCTCGATAATCTACACCCGTCATACGATGGTTTAGGAACTTATTTGCCATTTGGTCTTTTTTCATATTCGGGACAAAATTTTCTTTCTACAAGACTCTTAAATTCTTCCTAGTTCATGGTATAAGCCCTATTTCTTCCTTTAGCTTGTAACACCATGTTCCACCATTCTAACGCCCCTTCTTTGAAAAGATTTGACGAGTACATGACCTGATCCTCCTTGTCACATTTACTTATGGCAATCACTGCCTCGGTTTTCTCTAACCAACGCAGTGCCACAGTTGCTCTTTCATTGCCTGCAAACTCAGATGGTTTACAAGCAAGAAATTCTTTGAAAGTGCAACCAGGTGTTGTGGCTTTCATTTTCTTAGGGAGCGGAGCTTGCGGTGGTTCATTATCATGATTAACATGACCATTGCCTCCGTTTACGCTATTACTGAAGTTATCTTCAGAAATACGTTTGCTTCGAACAATTTGTTGTGGTTCTATTGGATTTTTAATAGCAGCAACGAATGCTGGAATAGCATTGGCTATCCCTTGAGCAACGATATTTTCTATATCCTGTCTAGTCATATATTGATCCCCTGGATGTTGCTCAGACTGATTAACTTTATTTACTGGTTCATTACCAATGTTTGCCATCTGATAATTAATATATATAATTTTATTAGTATCTGATAAATAAAAATTATATACAAAAACAATCAAACAATTTTCATAATACACATATAGTCAAAACTATCGATTTCTCGATTTCATTTTATATCTTTTTATAGTATGCATCACTACACACCAATATTTTACAGAGTTTTATTCGTAGTTCTTTTACAGACTGATTTCACTATTACTATTACACAACCACAGTTTTACCAACCCACTATCTCTCGTCATTTGTTTTTCTAAAAACGAAGCTCCCTTTCATCATACTTCCAGGCAATTTGTCCCCCTATCTCCCGGATTCTATTTCCCGCATCCATTAACTCTTCGCCAAAATGACGGAGTTCTGCTAAATTCTCGTTACTCATGGGTGGATTTGGTAATGTTCCGGGTCAATTTGAGGAAGAAAGGAATAAGGACTGTTGATAATGTTTTGGAATTGCCAATCATTAGTCCACCATTCGTCCATATCCAAAGGTTGGGTGTGGACTATAGGTTCTGGAATTGCTGGGTTCAAGTTTATTGGTAATAGTGTTTCAAGAGTAGGGTATAGATTATTATTAATTGGCCTGACGACATCACAGCTTGCCAATGCCTGATCTAATTCTTCCTGAAAAGGTAATTCATCAATCTGTCTAGAGCTTTCCCCAACTTCCCTCTGGGTTTGCCTAGAACCTTCTCCATACTCCATTCTCAGTGGCCTATAATTTTCTCCCAATTCCATTTCCAGTGGCCTAGAACCTTTACTAACTTCAACCCCTTTTCCTTTGTCTAATGGATTTTCTATTTTAGGGATCTTTCTAGTTGTAGGCTTCCTCCTACGCACACGTCTCCATCCTACAAACCTTCGTTTTTTCTTGGGTTTAGGTTTCTCTGGAGGTGGTGAAGCATTGAATTCAACAGGTTCTTCTATGTCTGGTATATACCTATTGAAATCTTGGGAAACCTCTATTTTTACTGGATAGAGATTTAGATTCTGGAGGGCATCAGATATGTCACTCATGCTATTTAGCAAAATATACACAATTAATAATAAAATTTTATAAAAACCTTTAAATTTTATTTTAAATAAGGTAACTACAAAACACTGAAAATTAAAACACACTAGGTTTTATTTATAAATTTATTTATTTACTAAAGAAAGTTCCTGGACTGTCAAATTATTTAAAGATTTGCATTAACTGCTACTGTAGCTAGCATATAAAGATCTGCCCATTTCTCATCTAACTTGTCCTCCCAAGGTATTTTACTGGTTATTTCCTGGGTTTCTTGTTTAACTTTCTTTTCTCGGAATTTCTTTATTTTCTCTTTACTTTTCCTAATAATCAGACTTCTTTTACTAGGAGAAAGTGGTTCCTCATAATTTGCCTTTCGCACAAATATTCCTTCTTCAGGAATTGCAGGGAGTTTTGAGGATTTTGTTTGGGATGAACTTCCCTTCTCGTTGGATGACCTATCTAATTTAAGATAGATGTTTGACAACTTTTGCTTACCCATACTGTAACTAACAAATAATCAGTTAATAAAACACATAATCACATAATTGACAATTAGTAAAAATTAAGTATTTCTAAATACTTAATAGGCTTAAATCAGTGGCTCTGATACCACCTTTTTCTGTCACGGCCCCCGACCCGGTTTGACCCGTTTCTGGAGCCGCGGGACAGAAATCCCGTGGTATTTATTTAATTGAGTCTAACAGCGGAAGTTTATCATCAGGATCTTTTTAAAACTGAAATATTTCCCGATTATTTTATTTCACAACTCGGGATAAAACCCGGTAATTTACAATCTTGAGATTTCACGAAAAAATCTTTTATTTTACAAAACATGTTTCTTTATTTTATACTGAGCCACTTCCTTAAGCTTGTAGTGCTTCTCGGCACTTTTCCTGGATCATAACAGATCACCTGAAACATGTTTGAAAAAGGTTTTGTCAGCGGGAAATACTGAGTGAATCATTCTATTTACTAAAACGACACATTTGTTATAATTTACAGTATTAAGAGCGATTACAATGTTTCTGATATCAAACCAACTACCCACGGTATTTGTCACTCGACCGGATCTGTGACTATGGTCATATCCCCTACTGGCTGCCCCAATAGTGACGATTATCAAGTAATGTATACAAAACCCCACATACCGGCTGTAACTTGGTGATTACAAAGACTTAATCCCCGTAATTATAACTTTGAAAATAACATGCTTTTTGTAAATAGATTTGATAAAAAGAGAATGACTCACATCGCAGATTTAATTTGAGCAGAGCCTAGCCTACTGATTAGCCTTTTAACCTAAATTTATAACAAGCACACAATTCGGTTAGTAAGTTAATACAACATTTACGATAACTCACGAGATTAAAACCTTCACAACGAATGACAAAGTGCGATACTTAAACATCCATCGATTTAACGACGAATGACAAAGCATAAACCCTAATGTGGGTAGCACTTAAACATCCATTGGATAGTTTAATCGATCGGACATTGAATCGTATCAGCGATCGAGTTATTACCCTGTATTGCGGCAGCACTTCCTGAATCGTGTGTGTTGTGGGACTGTTTATGCTATAACTCAACGTACAATTCGATTTTGAACGTCGAACGAACACTCAATTGCATGAAACAGACGCTACTATTTATACTTGAAAAATGCCCCCCTCGCGCCACGCGAAAGGTTCCCTTGCGCGCGTCGCGTGGCGCGAGAGACCCTAGTCTACCATAGGCTTGCTTTGTGTCCCAGTAGCTCAGCTAAGTTGGCCGTTTGATCAATTTCGCAATACACGTAAAACTGTGTGGATATTATCGATTAGGTTTTACCCCCCCCCCTGAGTTTTAGGGGCCCTGATCCTAATTCCAATTGTTCTGAAAATTTTAGGGTTTGTGCAGAATTACTTGGGTGTCTCAATTAGGGTTTCCTATTGGATAAAATAATAAAATAAATAGGACTTTTAATGAGAGTTGTTACAATAAGTCACCTTGGTTCGCCGACTTTGCGAACTATCTTGCTTGCAGGATTCTGATTAAAGGGTTGACTCACCAACAAAAGAGGAAATTCTTTTCGGATGTCAAGCACTACATTTGGGACGATCCTTTCTTGTTTAGGGTTGGTGCTGATCGGTGATAAGAAGATGCGTTTCAGGAAAGGAGGCGACTGACATTCTGCGCCACTGTCACGAGGAACCTACTGGAGGCCACCATGGAGCCAATTTCACCGCTAAGAAGGTGCTTGATTCCGGGTTTTATTGGCCGACAATATTTCGTGATGCGCAGAGATGGGTCAGAGAATGCGATACCTGCCAGAGGGCAGCAAACATATCGGCACGCGATGACATGCCTCAAAACTGGATTCAAGTTTGTGAAGTCTTTGATATCTGGGGGATAGACTTCATGGGACCATTTCCCCCCTCACGAGGAAACAAATATATCCTGGTTGCGGTTGATTATGTATCAAAGTGGGCGGAGGCACAGGTCTTACCGACCAATGATGCCAGGGTAGTCGTGAGATTTTTGAAGAGTTTGTTTGCCCGGTTTGGTGCACCAAAGGCGCTTATTAGTGACAGAGGGACCCACTTTTGCAGTACTTAGCTTGAGAGAGCTTTGTCCCGTTATGGTGTGCATCACCGTTTATCCACGCCCTATCATCCACAAACGAGCGGGCAGGTGGAGGTCACGAACCGGGGGTTGAAACGAATCCTTGAGCAGTCGGTAGGTGCAAACCGCAAGGATTGGTTAGAAAAACTGGATGAGGCACTGTGGGCTTTCCGTACGGCTTACAAGACACCTATTGGGACTACTCCCTTTAGGCTTGTTTACGGAAAGGCATGTCATTTACCTGTGGAGTTGGAGCACAAAGCGATGTGGGCTCTAAAAACGGCTAATCTGGACATAAAAACCGGAGGTGAAGCCCGGTTCCTTCAAATTCACAAGTTAGAGGAGCTACGACAACAAGCATATGAAAACTCCGTGCTATACAAAGAGCGCACAAAGAGATTGCATGACAAACGCTTGAAGGACCACAAACAATTCCAAGCGGGAGATCTTGTCTTACTCTACAACTCGAGGTTGCGTTTATTTCTGAGAAAATTACATTCATGTTGGACAGGACCGTACACGGTAAAAGAGGTATTTCCATATGGGACTGTTGCAATAGAGAACGCAGACGGCGTTATTTTCAAGGTAAATGGGCATCGCTTGAAGCTTTACGTTGCCGGGCCGATCGAGTCGGCGGTGGAGGTTATCGAGCTCCACGTTCCGCACACATCATAAGTGTGGGGAGGAGAGTCTACGCTACTGACTCGAGGATCAAAAATGTAGCAAGAACGTCTTTGGCGCTTTAGGGGTAATATTTTCTATATTTTTGTTTTTGCCGTTTTGTGTATTTTTGGATTGTTCGGTAGATTTCGTAGGTTCTTATAGTTTTTAATCATGCCGGGCGTAGGGTCTAGGTGGGAATAAAATTAGAACAGTTGGCGTAGTGCAAAAATGGCGAAAAATTGGCAAATCGGCTGCTGAAAATGAATTCTGCAGAAAAAAACTGATCTATAGATGTGGCACGGCCGTGCCTCAAGTCGCAAGACCGTGCAATTGCGAGCCGGCCAGCACCTCGATTCGCACACCGGTGCATTGCCGAGATCAGCGTGCCAAGGTTAGCCATTTTCGGAGACGCACGACCTTGCGTCGGGTCGCACGACCGTGCGACAGGGCAAGGGCAGTTTGGTCATTTGTGCCATATAAAAACCCTTATCTGCAGCCCCCATTCACAATTCGCGAACCCTAAACTGCACCAGCCGTTCCTGACCGATTTTCCTCCAAATCGCACCATTTTTCGCACCATTTCTCAGATCCTTTCCACGGTATGTTTTTTCTCTTCAATTTTCAGTTTCATCCTTGTTCTAGGGTAGATTTGTCTGACTTCTTCAAGGCTTTTTAGGGTTCTCTTCATAAACACAATTGAAGCCCTAGCCCTTGTAAGATTGTTGCGTTTCGTGAACATCCGGTCGGATTTCCAACCCCTGTTTGCCAAAAATTTGATAATTTTTGGAAAAATCTGGCTGTTCTGGTTCAGGCGTTTGAAATCTGCAGAAAACGCTATCGCACGGTCGTTCCTTCAGTGGAACAGTCGTTCCTTCAGTGGAACGGTCATTCAGTTGCCGGTGTTCACGAGGTTTTGTTGTGTTCTCGGAGTCGCACGGTCGTTCAAGTTTAGCACTATCCGTGCATTTCCGACAGGCTCCGATCACAGGCATGGGTCTCGGCGACGCACGACCGTGCGTCTGGTCGCACGCCCGTGCGACTGGCCCAGATCAGTGGGACAGAACCTTCATAATTGTGTGTTAGGCTGTTTTTGTTTGGTATTTTTCCTGTTCTTCTTGTTCTAACAATTTCTCCCAGATCAGTGGGACATTTCCCCACCCTTTTTTGAATTTCCTCTTGTTCCAACACCCAACAATTTCTCTCACTTTTCCCCCACCCTTCCTTTCTTATTCGCTCTTCCATTTTTCTCATCAACGAGAAACTTGAAATTCAATTTTGAATGCAGGAAGACGAACGAAGATCCACAACATTAATGGGGGATTCACCTTCTTTACCTCCAAAAGGCAGCAACAATGGCATGAATAAATCCGACCCGAACCTCGCGGCCAGTTTTCCATCCTCTGATGAAGAGTTAAACAACCAGTCGAGTAACATCTCCGGCGATGATCTCAACCGTATGAGGGGGGAGGCTTCACCGATGGCAATGTCGCCGTGGAACCAGGCTTCTCCATTCCAACCTTCTCCATGGTTCACCACCGGAATCGACAACTCTAACAGTCAAAAGAATGGAACACAAGTAAACCAAACGTACGTGTTCAACTTTCTTGGAATATTTACACACATATATATGAATGTATGATTAAATAATCCAACACACTTTTATGCTAACGTTTTTTTTTTATATATTTTTCATCATGAAATTTCTTAAATAGGACTATAATTGGGCTAGCCCGGAGGATAGGCTTGGTCACGGCTCTTTTACAAACTCAGCTGAGTTGGCTTGACTCGTTATCTTAACATGCAAAAATGTTAAGCTCGAGTTCAGATTGAGAAAAACTTGAGCCAATTTGTGGTTTGTCGTTCGAGCCCATCAACTTGTTTTATTTTAAAAATAATGTTCAATTTTGTATTTTATTACACATATTGTCGTATATAAAAACACATAATATTCCTTTTAACAGATATTTATATTTATATATTATATATAATTCATATGTATTAAAGTTTTGACTTTAAAATAAACTAGCCAAACAAGTAAGCCATCTAACAAACTAAGCTAAGCCGGCTCTTCTTGTTTATCTTCACGATCTAAAAATGTTGAATTTGAGCTCAGCTCATAGAAAATTTGAGCTATGTCTTGCTTCGTAACCCGAATCAACTCATTTTATCATATAAAAATTATGTATTTTGTTTTCACACATTGCTTACTATTTTTAGCATACAAAGAGAACTACAGAATTTTTAAAACATATACATGTAATAAAATCTGGGTGATAATTTATATTATATTAAAATTTTGGCTTTAAATTAAACGAGTAAGTCAACAAACGAGCTTATCTTACTCGTACTCAGCTAATTTAGCAACCCTAACTTTTAAATATAATAAATGTTTAGAGAGTAAAAAAAAATGTTGTGTTTGTATATTTGTTGCAGTGAGGGACTCGTAGGATCTCTCGTCCGTGAAGAAGGCCACATATACTCACTCGCCGCCACAGGCGACCTTCTCTACACCGGTTCGGACAGCAAAAACGTGCGGGTGTGGCGCAACTTGAAGGAGTTCACTGCATTCAAATCCAACAGCGGCTTAGTAAAAGCCATAATCTTATCCGGTGACCGTATATTCACCGGACACCAAGACGGAAAAGTCCGCGTGTGAAAGAAAAACAAAAAAGACCCAAAAAACCACAAACGCGTCGGCACATTCCCAACGTTATTCGACATCTTAAAATCCTCAATGCGCCCCAAAAACTATGTTGAAGTGAAGCGTAAAACAACCGCGCTTTGGATCAAGCATTGCGATGCGATTTCTTCGTTAAGTATCGATGAAGACGAAGGTCTTTTGTACTCGGGTTCATGGGACAGAACATTTAAGGTTTGGAAGACGTCTAACTCGAAGTGTTTAAAGTCCGTTAAGGCGCATGAGGACGCGGTTAACTCGGTCGTGAGCACGAAATCCGGGTTAGTGTTTACCGGATCAGCAGACGGGTCTGTTAAGGTGTGGAAGCGTGAAGGGTCCGGGAAATCGATGAAACATAATCATGTAGAGACGTTGTTGAACCAAGAATGTGCGGTGACGGCTTTAGCAGTGTCGGAAACCGGGTTGTTTGTGTACTGCGGGTTGTCGGACAGGTTGGTTAATTATTGGGAATGGGAGAAAGAGTTGGCTCATGGTGGACTTCTTAAAGGGCATAAGTTGGCGGTTTTGTGTTTATCGGCTGCCGGAAGTTTATTGTTTAGCGGTTCGGCTGATAAAACGATATGTGAGTGGAAGAAGGAGGGGAACATGCATAACTGTTTGTCGGTTTTGACCGGGCATACCGGGCCGGTGATGTGTTTGGCGGTTGAACAGGAGGCGGAGAAGGTCTCCGGCGAGGCGAAATGGGTGGTTTATAGTGGGAGTTTGGATAAATCGGTGAAAGTGTGGAATGTGTCGGAGAAAATGTCGCCGGAGATGAAGATGGGTTCGTCGGAGAATATTGTGAGATATTGACCGTTGGATTTGGTAGGGTTTTTGTGGAGCGTTGACTTGGAAGGAAGGGTTTTGATTTGGAGGGTTGAGATTCGTTTAAGGGAGTGGGGGCTTGTCTCAATATTTGTATATAGTCATAAAGATGACTATAAAATTAATTTCTTAAATGAGAATAATATATCAAATTGGATATAATATAAATCCAACTATGACCCTTGAAGCACCACCAAGTACACGTACACATGCTTGTTTGCTAAAAAAATATTTTTATATCAATGTATTTTCAAAAGATTGGGTTTAAAACAATGGAGCAACTTTATGAAAAATAAAAATAAAAAATAGAAGAAAAATGGAAACGCATTTGACAACTCAACTGTTCTTTATGTATGACATCTATTAAAAAGCAGAAAGACAGAATTTATGATCGAAAATACCAAGTCTTCGTCTATCTTTTGAAGGAAAATGAATAAATGCATGCAACATTAATTTAAAGGAGATCTATGAAAATCTCTTAACTATAAAAGTAGGTGAATCCTTTAAAAGCTTAGGAGTGAGGTAAAAACATAAGGGATAATTACACAAATTTAATGGAGATCTATAAAAATCTCTTAACGATAAAAGTAGGTGAAACCTTTCAAAGCTTACGAGAGAGGTGAAAACATAAGGGATAATTACACAAATAGTATTATCTTTTTAGGCTTTTCAAAGTAATCAACCCTACTTCAACCATTCGGAAGCCACTATATTAGCTATGTCGGCTGAGTTGGTTAGGACTTAGCTTACGCTTTTAACGAGACGACTTAGATGGCTAAAGATTTAGCCTACTTGTTTTTCGAGGCAACTGAGACGACTAAGCCAACCATTTTTGAGACGACTGAAACAAATGTCTGTGTTATTTTTGAGAGTGTTAAGATGGCCGAATGGTTAAGACAACTAAACCTACAGTTTTGCGAGGGGCTGACACGGTTAAAAGTCTAAAAATAATGTATATATTGGAAAAAAAATTATTAACAATGACTATTTTGTAATGTTCCAAAATCTAAACACAAAACAATTCATGTGAACGTCTTTACCCAAAACTTGGTTGGAAAAGGAAGCTGGTCGTAATAATTCTGATCACAATTCCCGGTCAAAAGTATTCTTATGACATTTCGGTTGTGAAAAGTTCGTTCATAGTTTTGGTAGCAAAGCTGGTCGTAATAATTTTGCTCTTTGTTGATCGTATTATTAGTTTGATGCTATTTGTACTCTGTGAAGTTATGTAGTGTTGACCGTTTAAAAATATGTTTTGTATGCGTGATTGATTATGTTGTATAGTTCTTAATTTCATCTAGTTATGTGTTATAATCATGTGTTCATTATCTCCTTCAATAGATGATGTGATCTTGATTGGTTGCTAGATTCTTCATGTTAAATTGGTTTTTTAGGCTGATCAATTGTTGTTGCAAGTCTTGGTGTTATTTTTCTTTTTTCATTTCTTGTGTCCGTTGTATATTTTGTTATGGATTTCTGATAAAAAAAAATATTGTATGCGGAAATAATGAAAAAATCTCTTAGTGTGTCTTAATCTCTTGGTTATGAGATTCTTATTTTGCATTTTGAGATTTATTTGTTCTTAAAAGTCATGTGATGTTTATTTTTGTTGTTAAACAGATAGTTTTTAAGAATCATGTGATTCTTTCTGTCTAAATCTGTTTTTGAACTTATACGTCTTGAAACATATTTTTTAGTCTTAAACCTGTGTGGTTTTTTGGTATTATCAGATGTGTATATCTGATGATTCTTGAACAATCATGTATTCCTTTGGTTATTGGAATCACTTTGTGATTGTTTTTCTTATAAAGGTTATGCTATCTTGAAGATGTATTCTTCGATAGTGTTTGCTTTTATCTCACTGATCTAGGATTCTTCATGTTTTTGAGTCCGACTGTAGTGAGGTTTGTGTAGGATCATCGTGTTGGTGATATTATTTGTTTCTTATTCGTCTCTTTGAGACATCATCGCCGATCGTAGTGATGTTAGTTCACTGGTCTAGGTGATGCTTGTTTTTCCTTCCACAATGGTCTAGGTTGGTTTGTAGATGTAGTTATTTCCTTGTACTTAAGACTAATTGGTTAATTGGTTTTGGGTTTTATAGAGTTTTTGGACTCTTCGTTGTATCACATATGTTGGTGATAAATGTGTTTGACGTTTTCAGAGATTGAATTGTGTTTGGGTTGCTGAACTGTGTGGTTCGTGAATTCAACCGTATCTTGATGGATTTTATTGTTTATCATGATGGTTTGTTTGACCTATATGAACTGTTTTATCATATATGTTTCTGACGTGTTTTTTTGAATCTTGTGATTTAGAGTTTTTCAAATGTCGTTCTGAATATTGGGTTTTGTGACTCTTTACTTCCATGTTTGTTTCAAGTATAGTGGTAGAACCTTGTGGTTCTTCATTATTGCTTCTATCATGATTGTTTTTTATATTGTTTGATCATGTTTTATCTTGATATGGTTATAGAATTTTATGGTTCTTATTATTCTGAATGTGTTTTATGTGAAAAGATGTAAAGAGTGTAATCTTTTGTAAATGGTTACAAATTTGTCAAAAATGATAAAAATCAAGGCTTTGTTTTTAAGGTGTAAAATCAAATGTAAAGTCTTGAGATCAGATGTTAGCATGTCTTGATTGTTGTATTACAAGAGTAGTATGCTAAGTGTTTTTGTAGTAAAACTATTACAACTTTTTCATGATTAAGTGTTTGTTAAGTGATTATGGGTTATGATTCTAGCTATAGTTATAATCATAGTTTAATGTTTGGTTTGATGTTGTAACATCTGAAGTGCTTATTTCCTATCTTGTATCTCTTATAAACAGACATGGGTCCCGGTTATGTATCCAGGAAGGAATAGCCGATTATTTGTTTTTGTTAATAGCTATTATTGTCTTGTAATTGATGTTTTATGTTTTTGTTTCACATGTGAACTATAATTGTTTTTGTGGTATGTATGTTTGATTCTAGTTGCATACGCATATCTGATATTTTGTCTCATCTCAGTTATTGCTGTATTGTCACTGCGATTTATCTATTTACATGCTACTATTAGTGATGCTATGTTCTTGATAAGGTATTTTTATAATTGCCATTTGCTCTATAGTACATAACTAGAGTGTCTGGTTTTTTCTGATAGTGTTTTTTAAAGGCTTAGATATTTTCTTTACACAAATTTCTCACTCTTTTCTCTTCGTATTCACTTCTTTGATTGAATTCACCAGATTCGTGTTGAATATGCGAGTGTATTAGGTTCAGGATCCATATTATAGTGTTTGTAGAGACTTTGTTTTGTAGAGCTTTAGATTTGTGAGATTTGATACTTTGTTTATCAGATTCTCTTGTTATTGAAGAAATTATGAGTTTTATTTGGTTTTGGGGTCTTGTGGTTACTTATTTTTTTATCAGATTTGTGAATCTGATTTGATTGTAGAATTATATGAATTCTTTGTTAACTAGAAAATGTATACTACTTTGTTTTACTTTCTGTTGTGATAGAAAGTTCCTATGTGTGTTTGTTGATGCATTGCTAAATCATTAATTGATAGTGGATTTTGAGTTCGTTTTTTTCATTAAGAATTTTATGCATTCATTAAACAATACGTTTCTTTATTTTGGTTATGAATTTAAAGTCTACTATTCAAATAAAAACGTTACTATATTCTTAGTTGTTGTAGAGAAACGTCGCAAGGGTTTTTATGCATTTATCTGATTAACCAAATGTTTGACTATCCATATGAGATTAGATTTCATGTTTGGATCAGTCTTGTCATTGTGTATGTAGTTTTTTCAACTAATTACCTTAGTGAGTTTTCTAGAGTTAAATGTTTTAATCAGTTTGGTATTTTTTTGAAATAAAATGGATTATTTCTGAGAATTACATACTGTTGTGTTGTGTTCTCTACGTGGTATATCTTCTTCCTTTCTAGTGAACAAATGCTTTATCATTTGTTTTCAAAGTTTTTTTAAAAAATAATGAGAAAAGCTGTTGAAAAAAACTTATTTTTTAAAACTATGATAAGTTACATAAATCCAAGTTGAGATTTGATTGTTTTTTAAGATGAATTTGTATTTTAGGGAATTTATAGGGTTAACTAGTAACCCGGTTCAACCGGACGATACAACTCGGTTCAACCGGTTGAACCATTTTAGAGCCCAACCCGGTATGACTTAAAAACCGGTTTTTAAAACATTGATTTTTTTCAAGGTTTTATGTTTCTTTCTAATAAATGCAGTCAAAGCTTTGCTTTTTAAAGATTGTTTCTATTAGTCAAAGCTTTGTCCCTAGATCTAGATCTCTCTGTTAGCTTTTGGTAATTAGAGTTTTTTGTGCCAATCTTTGTTTTTTGCGTATTTGTTTGTTTTGCTGTTTTTGAAGAATTTATGAATCTGTAGTCTCAAGATGTTATTTGATTAAATCTTAAATTGGTGTTGCTGCTAAAGAGTTTAATTAAAGTTAGAGTTGCGTCATTTGGTGTCAAAGTTCATCTGATCCCTGCCTTTTAGTTCGAATTGGGTCGATTCACGTGTTTTTAGTTGTAGTCTCTTTCCATGGTTGATTTGAAAGGATCAAAAGGTTTTTTTTTTTTTTTTTTTTTGTAAAAAGGGTTTAGTTTCTTATATGAATTCAACTTTCTTTTTTTTTTTTTTTTTTTTTTGATAAAAGGAAAAGAAATCTTAATGGTGAATTTAATGGTTTATTTTCTTAAATTAAAAGTAAATGTCTTCTAGAACAAAGTGTTTTTCCTGCTCCAAGTATAGTTTTGACTCAAATATACAACATTTACCAACATTTTCTTGACTTAGACTAAAGGGTATGGGGCCGGCTAGACCCGGCTAGGACCGGCGCCGGTCCCCCACACCGCCCCCTGAGGGTCGGCTCGGCCCAAACGGCTCCCCACAGCCGGTTTAGACGGGGCCCCACTTGTTTGAACATAGCCGTTTGTAATGGCTCTTTATATTAAAAAAAAATAAAATTTCCTTTTTCAATTTAAATACCTTATATCTCATCCATTTTTATACAATTCTATCTCATTCTACTCCCATTCTTCTCCAATTCTCTTCGTTTTTTATAAAAAACACTCCATATTTTTTATACCATTTTCTCTAATCATGAATCCTTTCAACCCAAACAACCCCAACCCAAACAACCCCAACCCGAATAATCACAACCCGAACCAACCTAACTTTTTTTCGACTCCCGCTTACACTCCGAATTTGGATCATTCGTGGGGGGCTCCGCAATTTCCTTTTTCGGGTTTCCAACAAACACCCAACGCATTTTCACAAATGTCTCAAGTTCAACAACTTCAACAATACCAAGCACTACAACAAATCATGCAACGCAACTCGTTTGAACAACTCCAATCGCAACCGCCAACTTCCCAACCGGTTCAACTTGACGATGATGATGATGAAGAAGTCGTCCCCGAATCGCCACCGCAAGAGCTCAACCGAAAAAAAAACAAGGGGAAGGGGAAGAAGGTTGAAAACGTACCCGAAACCGCGCCAAATAGCGGTTCGAGAGCAAAGGGGAGACCTTGGACGAAAGTAGAGGAGGAGGCGCTAGCAATGGCGTTTGCTAAGTCCTCTACTTGCCCGATAGTCGGTATGAACCAAAGTTTAAATTTTTAATTTAAATTTTAAAAGTTTTTATTTTTTATTTTTACTAATGCATTATTTTTTAAAATTTAGGAAACAATCAAACGGGTAGTAGTTTTTGGAAGAAGACAACGGCTAAATTTCACGAGCTTATGGAGCATGGCTCGGATCGTGATGTAGAAGCCGTCTCGGGCAAGTGGCGTAAAATGAGCAAGGTCATCAATAACTTTAACGCAATTTATAACCAAATTTACACTTGTCCTCCTAGCGGGAGTAACGAGGCGGACATTCTTAACCTTGCTATCGCTAAGTGGGACTCTCAAAATTCAAAGCCTTTCCCGCACTTCCGAGCATGGAACGTTGTAAGGAAAGAACAAAAATGGATGCCGATTCCAAATGAGGTCGCAACCGCCAAACGGACTAAAACTTCCGAGTCCGGAAGTTATAGTGAGGGAGGCTCCACCGGTCGTTGTCAAATCGACATAAACGACGACCCGGAAGATGACGAGGACGTGTTGCCCATTCACGAGTCGGAACGTCCCACCGGGAGAGACAAAGCAAAAAAAGAGGCGGCCGGAAAGCGCAAAGGGGCCGGCTCGAGTGGAGGGGGCGGCTCGGGTGGAGGGGGCGGCTCGAAGGCATCGGCGAAAATGGATGACTTGATAAACGAATTCCGTTCGTTCAAAGAGTTCGCGACCGAAAAATACACTCACAAGAAAACCGTGTCGGCCGACTATTCTCGAGCGGAGGATTTTAGGATTATGAGGTTGGATCTCGACTCGGTTCCGGAGGATGAACGCGAGGTTTATCGGAGGATGAAAGAAGAGGTGAAGAAAAAATGGACGTCGTAGGTTGTTTAGTTTTTTTAATCGTATCGTAATTTTTTTTTGTTTGTTTTTTATGTTTTTAGGAAATGTAATTTTTTTTTATTTTTCGGAAATGTTTTTTTATTTTTTTTATTTTTAGGAAATGTAATTTTTTTTATGTTATGAAATGACTTTATTTATGTTGTTTTTTGTTGTATTTTTTAACTTTTATAAATTTAATATTAAGTTAATAAAAAAAACACTTAGAAAATTATAAAATAATGACGTGGGGTAGGCTCATCCTCCATCCCCCTCAAAAAGCATGAAGGCTCATCCCCCATGAGCCGCCTACGTGGCGCCTACGTGGAGGCTCATCCCGCATACCCATTGGTCTTAATAGGTTTTTTCAATATATTTTTTGTTTTATGCTTTGAGGTGACTGCAAAAGGTTGGTTAAAAGGAATCTGCAGAATGATTTTACCATCGTAAATATCTAAAAGGTTTTTAAAGATGTGAAGGAAATCTTAGGTTAAGTTCAATGACGCCAATGAGCGTGGTTAATCGATATTTTCCAAGGGTTCAGAGAAGTTCTTTGTTTTTTCTTTGTTTTTTTATTGCTGTTGTTTGGAAGGTTTCATTTCATTTGATCTTCATCTATGTCACTGGTTTTATGGTTAAAATGGAAGTTAAGTTTTGCTAAAAAAAATTAATAAATGAATATAGCCTTAAAAATGAAATTTTGATTTAAAATGTGGTTAAACATCTTGTAGGTCTGATGTGTGCAAAATTTAACATATAAATTACATCAAATGAGGCATAAAACTAACCCCTTTTTAGTACTAATATCAGAAAACGTATATTTTGTCTTCCTTTTGAATTTACAGGACCAAATGAGCTTAAACGAACAAAAGGAACAAATATACAGCCAAAACCAACATAAATACAAAGAAAAGGAATAAACGTGACATGCCCGACCCCTCGGCAGTATCCCCAAAGTAAAAACAAGTCAACAGAAGACTGACCACGGGGCCGTGCCCACTGGACACGGGGGCGTGGTCAGATGCCTGCAGAAACGACAAACCAGTAGAAGCTTCTACGCCCACCACGAGGGCATGCCCAGCTCAACACGTGGCGTGGTAAACGCAGAGATACGCAGAATCATGCAAAATCTTGATAGTACAGATACGGTTCTAACCACGGGGCCGTGTGGGACCCTCTGCTGACAACTGCATTTAATGAAAGAAGAGAAATGGTTTGCCATGGGGGCGTGCCCGCCGGACCCGGGGCCATGGCCAGAGCTCTGTGCAGGCTATAAATAGGGGTGATTGGCTCACTTCAAAGGCATCCCTTGGCAAATCATTACTCTCCCACTTTGCCACCACTCCACCACCACTTTCACACCAACACCCACCACCATCATCCATCATCCATCTTTAGAGTGTGTAGTAATCTCGGGATCCAAGATTGATAGTAAGAGTTCTTGCCAATCAAAGGCCATGTTTGGTTAAGCCTCTTACATCACTTGGTGAAGACAAGTATTTATGTATTACTTTTGATTTTTAATCTTTCGGCACTTTTTTATTTGGTTTTGTATTAATGACTTTAATAACTAGTTTCTTATGTTGAAGGTGAATTTTCTTTATCATTCGCCCGTGGTGTCTTGGCGTTACTTTACTGTCTATATAAAGTAAAAGATTGCATCATTCATGTCTCTATGGTCTATATAGAGATATGTTGGCTACCTGGTCGGGGGTTAAGGGAATGGTTTAGTAAGGTTCTTGCCTTGTTCAGTGTATAGATCCTGCAAGGACCTGGTTCAAGCTTACTAAGACCTCCTTCAATACCCACTGATACTGGATAGCGGGGGTGCGAATAGCTTGAACCCCTCATATGTAAACTACTATTAATACATTAAACCGGCTACTTGGGATTGTATCCCTTCTGACTCAAACCACTTAGCCGAGGGTAACGTCACCTTCAAAAGAGGGGCCTACCACTTTTCACATTAATAACTTAATTAATTATCTTTCAATATTCCTACCCTTTGGGATTGTATCTTGCTGATTCAAACCACTGGGTTGAGGGTAACGTTACCTTCAAAATAGGGGCCTACTACTATAACAAAGATAATCTCTTAGAAAGTCCGAAAGCGCAAAAATCATCAAAGGATACATTAAAGGCAAGTCGGATCCAAGTGATTCATCTTGTCTATCTGTTTTTATTTTATTTTTATTTCTGTATTTTTAGTTTTTATTTTTATGTTTAAAACCTTTTCTCAAAAATTTAGATTGATTAGACATTGAGGATAAACAGGTACTAAAAGCTTTGTGTCCTTGAATGACCTCGGTATCTTACCAACGCTATACTACGCTCACGATGGGTGCACTTGCCCAAGTGTGTGTTTAGTGTTAGTAGAATATCGTGTTTTATAAATTTAAAACTTGACTAATGTGTAAATTGGGATTAAGATATCAATAAAATCATATCACACCTAACGCACACCAAGTTTTTGACGCCGTTGTCGGGGACACAAGGATTTTAAGAAAGTTACGAATCAACGGCCTAATTATTTTTACTTATTTTTCTATTTTTTTAGGATTTTTCTTAATTTTTCAGCTTTTGCAGACCTCAGCATGGGCCGTGCTCAGCCAGACACGGGGCCGTGTCCATCTTTATTACTGCCAATCCTGTTTTAATTCAGACAGTAGCTGACCACGGGGCCGTGCCCACTGAACACGCCCCCGTGTCCACTTTTCAGTTATTGAAAACAGAACCGTAAGATCCCGATGGTTGGTAATTTCTGACAAAAATATGAGTGATATTGATTATTTTTACTTTCTCTCCCTTACGGTGAATGGTGTCAAATATGTGGTGGATTTCATAAAGATTTAGTATGTTACTTTCTAAATTACACTCCCCACTATTTAGATCTATGGTTTTCCTGTAACCTTAAGATGGACGAAAGTAAAAATGATCCCTATCTCTCCCCCAAATGCCCTCAACCATATCTTTTAGATGACATAACTTCCGAAGAATTATGTCAGCTCGAAGAAATAATTCTCCAAAAATTAAAAAAACTTGAAATGAAAACAAGTTATTCATCACAAGACGACAATCAAGGAGAATTATTGGGGTCGCATTCGGATTCTAACAACATCGACGATACCAAAAGCACCTCTAACTCTTGTGAGGACATGAGCGATTGTCGTCCCTGTGTCGATTGTGCCGTGAAGGAATCTCCATATGTCTCCGCCGATGCGTTCATAGACCTCAGCGATTCGACATATACCTTCTTTAACGAGAGCCCGGATAAGGGGAATAAAGGTCGGTTTCTCCCACCTGTATTTAGCTTATGTTTTACCCTTTCCGATAACCCCTTGCGTTCTTGTTTAAATCAAGAGCAATTAAGGTACCTTAGGCATTTCGGTGTTGTTCCCTACAGTAAGGAACCGCCCGATCTGGACAAAATCCTTAAAATAAGACGAAACTTCATAAAACTCTATAGCCACGGGGCCGTGTCCAGGTCAACACGCCACGTGCCCACCTCAAAAATGATCACGGGGTCGTGTCCAGGCCAACACTCCCCGTGTTCAGAATACAGACAAAATGTGTCAGAGTCTTGTCTGACCACGAGGCCGTGTCCAGCCGACACGGGTCCATGGTCAGAGTGCTATCATTTTCTATAAAGTCAGCATGATTCCTGCATATTTGGACCCATTCCAAAGACCAAGATTTGCTTGGATCTTCACACATACCCTACAAGGTATATTCCAAAGAAGGTTCTCAACAACCATCTTGTCTTTACCACTTTTGTCTCTTGCCTTCTTCTCCAACAAAACTCCTCAAACCTCCATTATAGCTTGAAACTTCCATGGCTTCAAGCTTTATTGTGATATTTGCTAGGGTTTTAAGCAAGGAATCTTATTAAAAATAAGTTTTATAACACTGTTTTAAGTTATTTATGCTCAGAAATGTCTCAAAGTTCAGAAAAATAATTTAAAATAATAAGATTTCTTGATTCAAAAATCTGCAGAACGGTGGCCACGGGGCCGTGCCCAGCGGACACGGGGCCGTGGCCGGAGTTACTGTTCCATTATTTTGAACTTTTTGACTTGATTTCTTAGAATGTCAAGCCAGAACAGCGGAACATCTTTAGCTCACTCGGGAAACAGTCCCAGGGAAAGAAGGCCATAGATAGAAGCGACCCTTGTGCGTTACGTAATGGCGTTAATAGAAGCACTCGAAGAGATGACATCCGTGGAGGGGGTTCTAATTGACCGTATCAACTATCTTACGGTAGGGCTAGAGAGTAGCTTCCAAGAGATCAACCTTTTGCACCAAAGGTTGAACATTCTTGCAATGCCGCCTATGGAGCCAATCTTCCCACAAGAAGATTGGAACTTGGCACAAGAAGTTAATCCAACCAGTTGGGATGACATTTCATCGGAACCTCCTCTAGACGCCTTACAAGAGGTTCCGGTAGAGGTCGCACCTCCTCCACATGAGGTGGACAATGAGCTTGTCTTCCTTCCCCCTCGGGAGATAGAGGAGTGGCTCAACAATGTGTGAGGAGCACCCTCCGGGAAGAAGTTCTAAAAGCCTTATTCAACCGGAAAAATCATTTTTCGGGTTTTTGTTGTTCTTATAAAGAAAACATCTAGGATAGAACTTCTTTGTAGTTTAAAATTTCTTGCATTCTAGGGCCTACCTATCTATCTTCATTTTTAGTTTGTACTTTTTATTTTTAGGAACTATGTATCCCGCACTTTTTAAATGAATGATGGTTTAAATTATTAAATGGTGTTTGGATGATGTTATAATGGTAAAACACACTCGAAAAGGTGGAGGTTACCAATGGAACGTTAAAACCACACCCCATGCATGAAAACAGAGCCTCCCGACAACTTTCCAGCATTACAACAAGTTCAGTACAGGGCCATGCTCAGCCCAACACACCCCCTGTCCAGGCTCTGCAGAAATTTGCACAGTTCAGGTAACTGGCCACGGGGCTGTGCTCGCTGAACACGCCCTGTGGCCAACCTTTTGTAAAATTTCTGTTACTGGCGATCTGACCACGGGGCCGTGCCCGGACCAACACGGGGCCTTGGCCAGACGCCAAGTAACATGAAAATTTGTTTTTTAACACTTTTTTACACATTCAATCAACCAAAAAACTTATTTTTGGGACACATTGAGGACAATGTGTAATTTTAGTGTTGGGGGAATGGTAAAACCTTGAATCTTACAAGTCCTAATAACAAGCCTTACACAAAACTCTATTAGAACCTCTAATCACCCCAATTTTTTAAAAAAATTTCCATTTTTTTTATTTGTCTTGGTTTAGTTTGGGAATAACAAGTTCTAATAAGGATTATATTTTTACAAATTACAACCGATAGCATCATGGTAAAAAGAACCAAATAAGAAAATTATGAAAAGGCATGACAAATCTAATTAAAATTTGATTATATACACTTGATCACATTATAAACCCATTGTGACATCTGTGTCTCTTCGACCACCAAAAAAATACCAAATCAATGAAATATTGTGTTTCATACTTAGGATTTTTAAAAATATGTGTATCATTGGCACATATCAATTCTTGTTCGATTTCGAGCTTTAAATCGCTTTCTGAAAGGTTATACGCGAACTGATGCGTAAATATAACCAGTTTAATGCAACAAACACTCTGGAACAGTGACATAGGCTTAACATACCTTAAATAACCTTTACATAAATTAGAAATAAGTTTTGGAGGGTTTGGTGTGGCGAAATCAAGTTTATTCGATCGCATGGACTATTTGCGTCAAATTGCAAAAGTATACCGAATCGAATGATAACGGACATTCCAGAACTTGATCATAAGTTAAATATGCCCTAAATATCCTTTATATAGATTAGAAATAGGCTTTGAGGTGTTTGGTGCGCAAAAATAAACTTTTTGATCAATAGGGACTAAAAGCGTCAAAAAGTGCATAAGTTTGCATTTTCGCGCATATCTTACGTTCTGAATATATCTGGACATCCAAAAAATTTATGTAATCATTAAAATATTTTATTTTAGTGATTGGCATGATAAAATTCCATTCATCGCGTAATTTGGATCGTTTTTAGCGTCCGTTCGTGTTTCGTCGTATTTAACCGAACAACGCAACCGTACGACCAAACAAACCGACATCCGAGATGTTTTTGAGCATATTTTAAGTTCCCCATGTTTTAACATCCTTGTGGAGCTTAAAAATGGGTTTGACGGGTGTTAGAAGTGCCAAAACGCATCAAAAATCAAGTTTGGAGTTGCAAGGGCCTGTTCTGCCAACTTTGCAAACTTGTTGCCAGCACCTAGGGTCCTTACGGACCGTATGGGACCTCTTACGGTCTGTAAAGGTGTCCCAGACCAGCAGAAATGCAGAAAAATTGAATCTGGCCTTTATATCCTGCTCCAATGGTTTTTAACCCCTGGTTTTTTATTCTATGGCCTGGTATTTAAGTACCCCTAGTATTCTAAACCATGTGCCCACATGGAGGGCCAAGATTGAAGCTCGTGTATCGAGGAACGATCCTAACGGTTGTGGATTTCCTATAAATACCCAACCCTAATTCACTTGTTCCTCACAAAATCTGATTCAATTGCTCTAAGTTGGGGTTTAGCACTTCATATATAAGCACTAAACGAGTCGTAATGGGTAGCAAGCACTTAGGTTAGGTTTTGATTTAGTATGTAGGCTTTGTTAAACCATGTCATATGAGTTCCAATACTCATTTGGTTTACGAAACCTCATCTTATCCGATCTTCCGATTTAGGTCCGGTTTACTTACATAGTTACCTATATTAGGTGCCGTTTGATTCCGTGATCCTTCTAGCATTGCTTGGTTGTTATTCAAGACTGCTAAGCATCTTCAAGTGAGTACATAGACCCCTCTTTTACGTTTTCAAATGTTTTGGGGTGAAACACATGTGCCTACTTGTTACTTTCATGCTTTTCATGCTTTCATAATATATACTTGCTATGTTCATTAGTACATTTATAGTACATGATTTAATTATGTTTTGCTATCTATGATTCACAGAGCATACTAGCACATTGATTTTCATATATTATATTTTGTTGCATATGCTCATCCAGCATATGGACACATGGTTTTTCATTACATTTTTGTTGCATATGCTCATCCAGCATAAGGACACATTGTTATACATTTTGAACTGTTGGAACCGTTTGGAACTGTTTGATCTATGTGAATAGTTTGAAACTGTTTGAACCGTTGGGTTAGGGAAGTGATTAGGTAACGGGGCGGGTGTAATGTGTTAACAGCATGGTGGATACGCCGCTGGTACTTCCTATATATAAGTGCTTTTAACACATTATATATCGTTGTGTTATCTAGATCACTTGGGCAATGTTATCAAAACAAAGTTATATTACAAGGTTTTTCTAACAATATAAACCATTCGAGTTTTATTACAAAAACGATTTTCGATCTGGGTTTACATAAACAAATGTTTTGGAGTTAAGATTTATGGCATCGAGGTTTTATAAATTATAACAAATCTGTTTTGACTTGGTTATTTCAAATTACAATAAAAACATTTTACAAAACCTGGTTTTCTAATATTATTTAACAAGGTTGTTCAAGTTATTTCAAAATGTCAACGAGCCATGAATCTGACACTCACATAAAACCTATGTACTCGTCGGCATTTTTATGCTGACGTATTTTCACATGTGTTTCAGGTATCATAGTTGGTGATGATTGATGATGATATTGATGCATGCTCACATAGGGATGGACAAGGCCTTAGTGACTTAATAATAATGGAAGTTAATTTGTTCATTTTGTGTTTCTAGTTTCAATACAATGTAATAAACTTAATTCAATAAAACAGAACTTTTATCCATGTGTTGTGAAACAATGATTCTGTTACGACACTCCCCGACGTTTCCGCTGCGGTTTGTTGTTTTAACGCGCTCGGTGTGTGACAGAAAAGTTGGCATCAGGGCCCATGGTTATAGGGAATTAGGCTATTAGTAATGTTTTGACCTAGTCTATAACCTTCCTAGGACCCTAACGCGAGTTTACTTGAGTTTACTCATAAAACAATATCGTCGCCTATCTTTAGGTGACAACCACAACAAGAACACAAATTTCAAATCTGCTTTTAGAACTAATCATCTGTTCTAGGATGATTTATTATAAGGTTTTGAACCTTCAAGATTTTCAAAATCTCGTCAAAGTTTGGGTCTTATTAATGTGAACATGTGCAATCTGGAAGGGTGGGTGCCTGTATCCTGAGTTTTCTGTCTAAGGCTAGAGTGTTCGTACAAATCCACATAATCAGACCAGTCACTCTTACCTGGGAACTCTTGGGGTGAGTGTCCACTTATAGGCTAAAGCATGTCTTAGCGATACATTATGAGGACCTATTTACTTTGATTCAGCTTTTGTGTGTCGTTTGTTTGCTTCGTGGTTCGAACAAATGACCATCACCCATGCTTTTTGGTCGGTAATTGTAACATCCCATTCTTACCCAATGCCATTTCACTTGTTTTCTCTCATGCTTCTTTTTTTTAGAATGCCTCCTCGACGTGACAATTAGATTCCTAATGAAGAACTGGTAGCTATCATTACGCAGCAAATGGCTGCTGCACTCCCAAACATCATTGCTCAATGTAACCAAGCCCTCAACAACAATAATGCCCCATGCAACTTCAAGACATTCAACTCTGCCCAGCCATCAAAATTTTCTGGGTCTCAAGGAGCGACTGCACTTCTTCAATGGTTCGAGAGTCTAGAGAGCACCTTCAGACACGTTCAGTGTCCAAACGAGTGAAAGGTAGAGTTCGTATCTAGTGTTTTTGAGAAACGAGCTTTAACATGGTGGAATGGTGTGATGAAAAATAGGGGTGCCGAGGTAGCACTGGCTCAAACCTGGGAAGAGCTTCGAGCTCTAATGATGAGGGAATTCTGTCCTCGTCATGAGATTAGGGCATTGGAAAGGGATTCAACGATCTTAAGCAAAATAGCGGTGAGCATCGAGCCTACACGGACCGTTATGAGGAGTTAAGTCTGTTATGCCCGAACATGGTTACGCCTTTGGATAAGGCAATCGAAAAGTACATTGATGGCCTCCCTGACTCAGTACAAGACATTGTGACTGGCAGCAACCCCACTACAGTTAGGCATGCCATTGAGCTATCCGCTACCTTGACTGAATCTCAGATCAGGAAAGGTAAACTTTTTCGAAAGGGTGATAAGAAACCGACCGATGAACCGAAACCAAAGGATGAGCATACTGAGTCCTCCAAGAAGTCCAAGTAGCGAAAGGCTTCTCAGAACTTCGCCGTGGTTGCCCACAATGATCGAGCTGTCCCCAACCAACCAGGTCAACCCCCTGCTAGGAAGCCATACAACGGAACTGCACCCTTGTGCAACCAAAGTAGCCTTCATCATCATGCTAGTGTGAAGTGCCGCAAATGCCAAAATTGTGGACTTATACGTCATACAGCAAGAGTTTGCCCAGCTGTAGCTGCATCAAATCAAGCTGGCAACAATCCTGCTCAAGCTCGTTTTCCACCGAGGTCTTGCTACAACTGTGGCGAGATGGGCCATTTCCGAAAGAATTGCCCAAAGCTTGCTAATGCAAATCCAGCGCAGGGATGAGCATCTGACCGACTAGAAGACAACGCTGTTTAGAAATAATCAAGCTTTATGTATTATTTTCTTTTGTTGTCAAGGTCTATGAAACAGTTGTTGTTGTTTTTTATAAATAAATCTTTTATTTACATTGCAATATGCTTATGTGGTTGCATGTATAAACAACATATCCCCTACAATACCGACAATCAAGGAACCGTATTCCTTGTAGAATAACCTACCCCCAAAATTCCTCCATTTTATGATCTCTTGCGTTTTCCACGAAAATCCTAAGTAGCCATTTCCTCCAAGGAAACGAAGTACCAGGCGCAAGTTACAACTCTGGACGAATACCCAAAGTACCACTAGAAATCCTTAATAGGGTATCTAAGGGTATTTCCGTAAGTCCTTAATTGTTGTCTACCTTAATTCAAATATTACGTTTCCTTGTAAACGAAATCGAATTTTTGGAAGATCATCCTATCTTTTCAGATAGATTCTTAAGGACGTTGAAGTCCATCGACTGGATTCCTGGTGTAATTTGAATACCCATGTTCAAATCAATGACAAGTTAATAACAAACTGATAGAAAATTAATAACCAAGAAAAACAATTATGTGCTTATGTGTTGACCTAATTAAAGTTGTCTCAAGCTTGTTCAAATTATATCCCCTTCACATTATAAAACAAACTGTGATTACTATGCAAGGAATTACGTAATTATGGATGCATACATAATTATGGAATTTAGTGCACAGAAACCACAACAAGTTTTGTCATGTGTAACCTTATTCATTTCCATTTCTGATGAAGCACCCGTTGATGAAAAATGAACTAGCTATTATTTTTCACTTCTGAAAGAATATCCGTCAAGGGAAATGAATATCCTTTTGTTTACCCCTTCATTCCCATTTCTGAAGAATACCTGTTGAAGAAAATAATTATTGGTTCATTTTTGTTTCTGACGAATATCCGTTGAGGGAAATGAATATCCTTTTGATTATTCCTTCATTCCCATTTCTGAAGAATACCCATTGAAGAAACTGATTATCTGTTCATTTTCGTTTCTGAAGAATATCCGTTGAGGGAAATGAATACCCTTTTGATTATTCCTTCATTCCCATTTTTGAAGAATACCCGTTGAAGAAAATGATTATCCGTTCATTTTCGTTTCTGAAGAATATCCGTTGAGGGAAATGAATACCCTTTTGATTATTCCTTCATTCCCATTTCTGAAGAATACCCGTTGAAGAAAATGATTATCCGTTCATTTTCGTTTCTGAAGAATATCCATTGAGGGAAATGAATACCCTTTTGATTATTCCTTCATTCCCATTTCTGAAGAATACCCGTTGAAGAAAATGATTACCCGTTCATTTCGTTTCTGAAGAATATCCGTTGAGGGAAATGAATACCCTTTTAATTATTCCTTCGTTCCCATTTCTGAAGAATACTCGTTGAAGAAAATGATTATCCGTTCATTTTCGTTTCTGAAGAATATCCGTTGAGGGAAATGAATACCCTTTTAATTATTCCTTCATTTCCATTTATGAAGAACCCGTTGAGGAAAATGAATCTTCCATTCATTTTCGCTTCTGAATAATATCCGTTGAAGGAAAGGAATATCCTTTTGTTTATTCCTTCATTTCCATTTCTAAAGAACCCGTTGAGGAAAATGAATCGTCCATTCATTTTCGCTTCTGAAGAATATCCATTGAAGGAAATGAATATCTTATTCTATAATCCTTCATTCCCACTTCTGATAAAGAAACCGTGGAGTGAAATGAATCATCCATTCATTTTCGTTTCTGAAGTATATCCACTGGGAAGTGATAGGATTATACCTTGCATATCTTGGATGGGTTACTCTACGCAAATAGATGACACCCTAGATACCATGCAAGACAATTATTTAACACAACGTCACAGACAGACTCCTACGAATAAATTTCAGGACGAAATTTCCTAAAGTAGGGGAGACTGTGACATCTTTGTCTCTTTGACCACCAAA
Organism: Helianthus tuberosus; assembly: GCA_030545235.1. Lineage (NCBI taxonomy): Eukaryota > Viridiplantae > Streptophyta > Magnoliopsida > Asterales > Asteraceae > Helianthus > Helianthus tuberosus. The sequence continues at coordinate 170,703,610 of CM060369.1, forward strand.
CAAATACCAAATCAATGAAATATTGTGTTTAATACTTGGGATTTGTAAAAATATGTGTATCATTGGCACATATCAATTCTTGTTCGATTTCGAGCTTTAAATCGCTTTCTGAAAGGTTATACGCGAACTGATGCGTAAATATAACCAGTTTAATGCAACAAACACTCTGGAACAGTGAAATAGGCTTAACATACCTTAAATAACCTTGACATAACTTAGAAATAAGTTTTGGATGGTTTGGTGTGGCGAAATCAAGTTTATTCGATCGCAGGGACTATTTGCGTCAAACTACAAAAGTGTACCGAATCGAATGATATCGGACATTCCGGAACTTGATCATAAGTTAAATATGCCCTAAATATCCTTTATATAGCTTAGAAATAGGCTTTGAGGTGTTTGGTGCGCAAAAATAAACTTTTTGATCAATAGGGACTAAAAGCGTCAAAAAGTGCATAAGTTTGCATTTTCGTGCATATCTTACGTTCTGAATATATCCGGACATCCAAAAATTTATGTAATCATTAAAATAATTTATTTTAGTGATTGGCATGATAAAATTCCATTCTTCGCGTAATTTGGATCGTTTTTAGCGTCCGTTCATGTTTCGTCGTAATTAACCGAACAACGCAACCGTACGACCAAACAAACCGACATCCGAGATGTTTTTGAGCATATTTTAAGTTCCCCATGTTTTAACATCCTTTTGGAGCTTAAAATGGGTTTGGCGGGTGTTAGAAGTGCCAAAACGCATCAAAAATCAAGTTTGGAGATGCAGGGGCCTGTTCTGCCAACTTTGCAAACTTGCTGCCAGCACCTACGGTCCTTACGGACCGTATGGGACCTCTTACGGTCTGTAAAGGTGTCCCAGACCATCAGAAATGCAGAAACATTGAATCTGTCCTTTATATCCTGCTCCAATGGTTTTTAACCCCTGGTTTTTATTCTATGGACTGGTATTTGAGTACCCCTGGTATTCTAAACCGTATGTTTTGATATCAAAACCTGTTTTATGCGTATTTTTCAACCAAACTCTTCTTGGGCATCAAAATCGTATGTTTTGATATCAAAACCTGTTTTCTAACTTAGTTAAACATGTTTCAACATGTTTAGCTCGTCACTTTAGGTTTAGTGCTGATATAGGGTCGTAAGATAAGCGGTCTAAACAACCGCTTAGGCTTTCGTACGCGACCCGTTTGGTCGATCATTAGTATCCGACCAAGCATGTTTAGTGACCATAGATGCATAGGGAATAACCTTCCGAGGTTATACCTTATGGTCACTTAGTTTGATTAGTTGTATGATAGGTTGTTTATATGCCTTAGGTAAAATGACCAAAATGCCCTTTTCAAGCATAATTGGTATTTAAGCATATGTAACTCAAACTTTTGTCACATAACTGATTATGCAACATATTTAAACATGTTTAGGCATATAATACTTGTCATAGGACTAGGTAGGCGTTCCGAACACGTTTTACGCGAACGACGCGTTAAAGTAGCGTAAGCTACCTAAACGAGTCGTAATGGGTCGTAAGCACTTAGTTTAAGTTTCGATTTAGTATGTGGGCTTTGTTAAACCATGTCATATGAGTTCCAATACTAATTTGGTTTACGAAACCTCATGCTATCCGATCTTCCGATTTAGGTCTGGTTTACTTACATAGTTACCTATATTAGGTGCCGTTTGATTCCGTGATCCATCTAGCTTTGCTTGGTTGTTATTCAAGACTGCTAAGCATCCTCAAGTGAGTACATAGACCCCTCTTTTACGTTTTCAAATGTTTTGGGGTGAAACACATGTGCCTACTTGTTACATTCATGCTTTTCATGCTTTCATACTATATACTTGCTATGTTCATTAGTACACTTATAGTACATGATTTCATTATGTTTTGCTATGTATGATTCACAGAGCATGCTAGCACATTGATTTTCATATATTATATTTTGTTGCATATGCTCATCCAGCATATGGACACATTGTTTTTCATTACAACAATTGCATATGCTAATCCACATATGGACACATTGTTATACATTTTGAACTGTTGGAACCGTTTGGAACTGTTTGATCTATGTGAACAGTTTGGAACTGTTTGAACCGTTGGGTTAGGGAAGTGATTAGGTAACAGGGCGGGTGTAATGTGTTAACAGCATGGTGGATACGCCGCTGTTACTTCTTTTATATAAGTGCTTTTAACACATTATATATCATTGCGTTATCTAGATCACTTGGGCAAATGTTATCAAAACAAAGTTATATTACAAGGTTTTTCTAACAATATAAACCATTCGAGTTTTATTACAAAAATGATTTTCGATCTGGGTTACATAAACAAATGTTTTGGAGTTAAGATTTATGGCATCGAGGTTTTATAAATTATAACAAATCTGTTTTGACTTGGTTATTTCAAATTACAATAAAAACATTTTACAAAACCTGGTTTTCTAATATCATTTAACAAGGTTGTTCAAGTTATTTCAAAATGTAAACGAGCCATGAATCTGACACTCACATAAAACCTATGTACTCGCCGGCATTTTTATGTTCACGAATTTTCACATGTGTTTCAGGTATCATAGTTGGTGATGATTGATGATGATATTGATGCTTGCTCACATAGGGATGGACAAGGACTTAGTGACTTAATAATAATGGAAGTTAATTTGTTCATGTTTTGTTTCTAGTTTCAATACAATGTAATAAACTTAATTCAATAAAACAGAACTTTTATCCATGTGTTGTGAAACAATGATTCTGTTACGACACTCCCCGACGTTTCCGTCGCGGTTTGTTGTTTTAACGCGGTCGGGGTGTGATACCCATTTCCACAACAAGTGAGTTTTGAACCTTTATTGAGCATACAAGCATATATCTTTAAACTAAATGCTCATTTTTCGTTTCTTATGCGAATAGCCGCTTGGTTTTTACGACTCTAGAACTTGTGAAGACCATACATTCCCGGTCCTTACCAACTTGAACCCAAGTAAGTAAATGATGGAGGAATTAGGACTAACCCATTTTCCTTTCACCACCATTATTTTTCTTTTTTTTTAATCACCTACCCAAAATCCTCCTAGTTAACCCCCTTTGAGCCTAAACCTTTTCATTTTAAAACCCGCAAACAAACATCCTTTACCCACCAAAACCCCTTTTCTTTTTCATCTCCTTGTTTTAGTAAAAAGCTTGGTTATTTTGTGACGTCTCATATAAAAAAAATGAAAGTCTTGCAATAAACAAAAAAGTTCCTCAAAGAAACTTTGTTTGAATATGCTTAGTTTGAATAAAAGTCACAAAAATAAAAAGTTGTACGAAGACCAACGCTTTTAACTCTTTTAGCCATTTTTACTAACCAAAACCACCTACCCTTAGCCCAAGCCTAACCCTTTCCCAAAGTCCTCTTGATATTTACAAAGATTTATAGTTAAAAAGGAGGAGGTTTGATTGCTTGGCAAGCATATGGTAGAAGTAAGTTCTATGTCGGTCTCGAGTGTTTCACAAAAATACATCTTCGGCCGAGTGTTGAGTGATCTCCCTTGATGTATGTGAACTTGTATATAAATGGAATTTTAAAAAGGCATGTTATGCCCAAATAAGTAATTTTTCTTATAAACTGTTCTAAATAAATCATGACGAATAGGATTGTAAATAAAATAAAAATAAAACCCATTAAAGTTCTTGGATTCCCGACACTCAAGACAAGCCCAAAACTTCTTTTCTACCTATTCCATTTGGGTGTGTAAGCCACATATTAAAGAGTTTTGCTTGAGGACAAGCAAAGATTCAAGATTGGGGGTATTTGATGTGTGCAAAATATAACATATAAATTACATCAAATGAGGCATAAAACTAACCCTTTCTTAGTACTAATGTCGGAAAAAGTGTGTTTTTGTCTTCCTTTTGAATTTACATAACCAAATGAGCTTAAACGAACAAAAGGAACAAATATACATCCAAAACCAACATAAATACAAAGAAAATGAATAAACGTGACATGTCTGACCCCTCGGCAGCATCCCCAAAGCAAAAACAAGTCAACAGAAGACTAGCCACGGGGTCATGCCCACTGGACACGCGGGCGTGGTCAGATGCATGCAGAAAAGACAAACCTGTAGAAGCTTTTACGCCCACCACGGGGGCGCGCCCAGCTTAACACGGGGCATGGTCAACGCAAAGATACGCAGAATCTTGCAAAATCTTGATAGTACATATACGATTCTGACCACGGGGCCGTGTGGGACCCTCTGCTGACAACTGTATTTAATGAAGGAAGAGAAAAGGCTGGCCAAGGGGAGTACCCGCCGGACCCGGGGCCGTGGCCAGAGCTCTGTGCAGGCTTTAAATAGGGGTGTTTGGCTCACTTCAAAGGCATCCCTTGGCAAACCACTACTCTCCCACTTTGCCACCACTCCACTACCACTATCACACCAACACACACCACCATCACCCATCATCCATCTTTAGAGTGTGTAGTAGTCTCGGGATCCAAGATTGATAGTAAGAGTTCTTGCCAATCAAAGGCCATGTTTGGTTAAGCCTCTTACATCACTTGGTGAAGACAAGTCTTTAATGTATTACTTTTGATTTTTAATCTTTCGGCACTTTTTATTTGGTTTTGTATTAATAACTTTAATAACTAGTTTCTTATGTTGAAGGTGAATTTTCTTGATCATTTGTACGTGGTGTCTTGGCGTTACTTTACTGTCTATATAAAGTAAAAGATTGCATCATTCATGTCTCTACGGTCTATATAGAGATATGTTGGCTACCTGGTCGGGGGTTAAGGGAATGGTTTAGTAAGGTTCTTTCCTTGTTCAATGTATAGATCCTGCAAGGACCTGGTTCAAGCTTACTAGGACCTCCTTCAATACCTATTGGTATTGGTTGGCGGGGGTGCGAATAGGTTGAACCCCTCATATGTAAACTACTATTAATACATTAAACAGGATACTTGGGATTGTATCACTGCTGACTCAAACCAGTTAGCCGAGGGTAACGTCACCTTCAAAAGAGGGGCCTACCACTTTTCGCATTAATAACTTAATTAATTATCTTTTAATACCGACCCTTTGGGATTGTATCCTTGCTGACTCAAACCACTGGGTTGAGGGTAACGTCACCTTCAAAAGAGGGGCCTACTACTATAACTAACAAAATCTTTTAGAAAATCCGAAAGTGCAAAAATAATCAAAGGATACACTAAAGGCGAGTCGGATCCAAGTGATTCATCTTGTCTATCTGTTTTTATTTTTTTTTATTTCTGCATTTTTAGTTTTTATTTTCATGTTTAAAACCTTTTCTCAAAAATTTAGATTGGTTAGACGGTGAGGATAACCCGGTACTAAAAGCTCTTGTGTCCTTGGACGACATCGGTATCTTACCAACGCTATACTACGCTCACGATGGGTGCACTTGCCCAAGTGTGTGTTTAGTGTTAGTAGAATATCGTGTTTTATAAATTTAAAACTTGACTAATGCGTAAAATGGGCTTAAAATATCAATAAAATCATATCACACCTAACGCACACCAAGGTCCTTAATGAGGATCTAGAGAACCTATTCCTTGTTGGTTAACACACAAACAAGTGCGGAATCCAAGTTTGTATGCAAATCAAAGCAAAGAACACAATCAATACAACAAAGATTTCACTTCAAACATTCACTGTATTGGTATTTCAGCGGAGTAACATTACAGATTCATCAAGAATGCTCTCAACTCTCCGGAGTGCTCTCTTTAGGCTCATTCAAGCTCCCCAGTAAACAGAGATGCCAGCTGGTATTTATAGAATCATACCAGTGGCTTAGTGGCTTACATCGAAACAGAAACATTATATTATATTATCATATACTACAAAAAGCAACTTAGGTTGCGTTTAACGAACGAACGCGTCGCTTCGTCAGAAGGCACCGTTTCAGTGAAAATATAAATTGCTTTTAGAGTTACAATTGCATTGCTTCTTCGGAATGAAAGGCACCGATTTTTATATTCAAAATATTTACATCATCAACCTTTTCCACATACACTACCACAAACTTTCGCCCGTAACCGTCCACGCTGGTTTCTTGACGTCAGGTTATTTTTTCTATCTCTGATCCCTTCTCCCTTTATATTTCTGTGTTTACGATCTTCGACAATCCTGTTCATCCATACTTTGTGCCCATCTGCTTCAATTGTTCCATCTACAGTGTTACTTCTGGTATGTTCCACTGCGATCGCTATATGTTTTCGTTATTATGATTTAAAAATTGTCAGTAGAGAAACAATTGTATCCCCGTTTGCTCTTACGATGGTGATTAATCCCGTTGTTTTACCATTATTAGATTCTCTGTTTACTTTGTCACATACAATTCTTTTGATTAAAAACGGAGATGTAGATGAACCAATAAAACGTGATCAAGTTAAAAAAAATTCAAAATTACTATCAATTAACAACATGAAAACCATCGGATGGATACACTAACATGCTAAAAACACAGGAAATAAAGTCATGATTCGTCAACAAACAATAAAACACCGTCAATGATGGAACCGGTAAAAACAGTAAAACACCCACGTCTCCTCCAGCAGCGTTATCACTGGTCTGAATTCTTTCAAAATTGCGCCAAGGAATGGATCAAGAGTTTATTTAGAGAGAAAGATGAAACTAGAGACATGTTGTCAAAAAAAATGGGTGGCGGTTCAGTGGTGGCGATTGTGACGAGAGAAAGAGAGAGTGAAACGATGGCGGTTATGAAGAAACTGGATGGCTGAGTGTACGCAACAGTAGCCACGGGACGGAGGAAAGGGATAGTTAAGATGGTTTTGCGGCCAGATGCAGTTATCAGAAGAAATAGAAGAATGGGTAAATTACACTTTTCATCCTTTATGTTTGTATCGGATTGCAATGGATGACCTTTAACTTCAATAATTACAATCACAATCCTTTATTTGTAAAACTCATTACATTTTACGTCCTTTGACCCTAACCAAGTTAAAATTTTCAGTCAACTCTATTTATATAAGGCCAGTTTAGTCATTTAATAAATAAAAGAATATAACAATTAAAAACTTATGAAAACAAAAATAAATTACCCTTCTCTCTCTTTCTCTCTCTTAAAGCTTACTCTCTCTCTCTCTCTCTCTCTCACACACACCTCCGGCGAGCCAGTGAGCCACTCCGGCAAGTTCCCATCCACCACCAGAGTGCACGGGTCCACAGCCAGTGTTACCTTCGGTGTTAGCCATAAAATATTGAGGTATTGATATTCCAAAATTTAAAGATTTTATGTAGATGATTGTTTGTAAAGTAGATCCCAACAGAAACTCTGTTAAAAAATACAGAATCCTAATTCCCAAAATCCATTATTTAACCAGATTAAATCAATCCACTCAAACCCAACAAAATTCAAACTTTTTTCCACTAAAACTTACGAGATCGGAATCTGTCCTTTATATATATTCCGATTAGGGTTTTCATAATACCCTTTACAACATTCTTGCTCTATAATCTTGCAGTTTGTCCGAGTGCCTCTCGACGCTGGAGAGTTGGGCGGCCTAACCCACCTAGGGTTCCGCCACTGCCGTCACCTCCTACCACCATTACCAGCCGCCGTCAGCATCGTCACCTCCTGCCACCACCACCAGCCGCCGTCGGCAACCCACACCTCCTCTCTCTACATCCGAATATACAATCCGATTCGTACAAGTAAAATAAGTGCTTTAGTGCGTTACAAGCGGCGATGGGTTGTATTTTCAGATCTGTTTGGGGTTGAGGTGGTCGGCAGTAGGTGGAGGTGCTAGATTGCAGGTAGAGAGAGGGAGGAGAGAGAGAGGGGTGGTGGTAGGTTAGGGTTCGGTTGTGATGGGGTAATGGTGGTGGTGCCATGGTGGTGGTAGGTGGTTCTTGAGAGTGGTGGTTGCAAATGGTGCTTGTGGGTTGTGATAAAACATAAAAGTCAGATGTATAGATAGAGAGAGAGAGAGAGAACGTTGAAGGAGAGAGAGAGTGACTGGTGAAGTGGGAATGAGAGAAATGGGTGTGATTAATATATATTAATTTTTATCAATAAAGGTAAAAAGACATTTATACCCTCATGTGCAATGCACATGATCTATTTTAACAAGAAATTTTAACTTTGTTAGTGCTAAAGGACGAAAGATGTACTGGGTTTTTCAGATAAAGGATTGTGACTGTAATTATTGAAGTTAAAGGTCATTCGTTGCAATCTAATACAAACATAAAGGACGAAAAATGTAATTTTTCCTAGAAGAATTGAGAGAGAGAAAGAGCACAAACAATTCTACTTATACATAAAAAGCCCTTTAACTTCTAACCAATATTCATATTTACATCTAAATTTTAGATAAATAAAGAAACGGAAAACTAGAAACACTTTCCTTCATTACTTTTGAGTTTCTCAACATATACCATGCAGTAACTATGGGTCCATAGCTTTTTTTTTTTTTTGAACGGCGATATTTCTACAACAGGCGATAGAGATCGCACCTAACCCTATAACTCGGGTAGGCCCCTCCGCCCCACTCCGGCAGCCAAGACTATGTTGTCTTAACCGGTCCCACGCTTGGTGCATCAGAGTTTGGCTAAGGCGTTCCCCGAGAAAATTTCCAGCCCCCTGCCCATATGACAGGAGTTGCACCCTCCACAAGAACCAAGGTTCTCTGGAGTAAATGCACTGTAATAGAAAACTCGGGGTGGCTCGGATTCGAACTTGAGACCTTAAGGTCCCAAGTCCTAACCTTCATTGCCATGACCATTGGGACAAGTCCCAAGGTCAACTATGGGTCCATAGCTATACGCCATGTTCTTTATAGATTTATTACCATTGTTTTTATGAATGTAAAATGAATATTACATTTTGTTTATCCTTGACGTTTCTATTTAAATTAACTAAAATATAGAGATTATTTATGATAAATTTTTCTGTTTAAACTGCTTTAGGGGATTATTGTAATCCAATAACAAAAGGCTGCAACTAGGCTTGAACAAATATTTCAAAATAATATTTCGGCATTTCATGCCCCAAAATGCCCCTATGGTGCATAGTTTAGTTATAAAAGATAAATTTCACATATGTGCAATACCCTACTATTATGACTTATAAAAATAAATATTTCTACTGGTTATATCAGACCTGAAACTCAGATTAATATTTAATCTCTTTTATAACCTTTAAAATGACCAAAATACCCCTATGGGGCATAATTTGAGTTTAAATCCATTTTGGGCATAATGGAAGGTATCTTACTGATATCACAACATATTTAAGGCATATTAACTTAGGAAACCTGTTCATGACTCATTTGGTTACCCGTTACGCATATTTCGCGTTCGGTGCGGTTTATGTAACTAGTTTGCATAAATTAGCCGAAACGGGTCAAACCTTATCATTTTTATCTCAATATCCAGAATGTGTTTAGTTTACCCATATTATACAAGTATACAAACTTGTCGGGTCTAAACCACATTCTAATCCGGTCTTTGCTTAATCGTGCGTTTTGAGCCGTATATCTTCTTTTAAAACTAACCGGTCTAAGTTTAGACTTAATTAAGACCCGTTAGGAATCTAATAGGTTATTAAAACCTTCGTTCCAGATTAGGAGACCAGTAAAAGATACTTGCACTCGCTGATTGTGATATATACTTGCTCAGGTAAATGCTTTTAACTTATTTTCCGTTATACGGGCTTGGGGTACGGTATATAAAATACCGCTTGGTCGGTCATTGAATTTTTAATCGTATGAAGGTTAATTTATTGAGATGACCCGTTTAAACTGTTTTGTTTGTTTTAAGCCTTTGGGGGGTTAATGACCATGTCCTGGATATCCTCGGCTCATTCATTAAAATGGCCACGACTTAAGCACAGGGTGCAGGCATACACTTGCCGGTGCGTATGTAAAATAATATAAGCGCCCGTTCGAGAATAACTCGCCGCGGGATATATCATGTGGTGTGTCTATTAATCTTTAACCCGGTATTCAGCCCGGGCTACTGAACGTATAACAAACATGTAATTCTTTTACAAGTTTATATATAAATAATTATCCCAAGTTATAAAAGATTATTTTGTGCCTTGTGCATTCAAACCAATTTTCTTAAACATTTTCAAAATGAGTCGGTTAATTGTATTTACCAGTGTAAACTGACGTATTTTCCAAAAAGACTAAGTGCAGGTACTAAACGGAATAGGTTGGCTACTCCTAGCATCAATAAAGAGTCTTGCAAGCTTAGATGTTTACAAATCTATTGAACAATGTTTCCTTTTAACTTTGATCCGCCTGTGGATCCTTTACAACCGTTTTTGTAATAAATGATATTACTTCCATTCGGTTTGTAATATTTTATCTTTCGACTTCCGCTGTGTATTAAACTGTGATAAATTGTCTATGATGATATCAACTACGTCACGATACTTTCCACCGGGCCCACCGGTAATACGTGGAAATATTGGGGTGTGACAGGTAACTAATTAATACTTATTCTGAGTGACTTGAGTAAAGAAATTTTTGGTTCATAGCATTATAATTACAATTTGGTGGGTAATTTAACGTTTGGAAACGATACGTTATTTGATAGAGGGGGGGGGGGGGGCACTGGCTTCTGTTTTTCCTTAGGAGCGAATTTAAAAGAGTAGAAGATGAATTACAAACTTGGTACATATGATGTCACCAACATTTTAGTTTTACAAAATTTAGAGGTTTAAGTAGATTTTATTTTTATAAAACTGATCTATATAAAAAATTAGAAATTAATTTCTATCTTAGTTTACAAACATCTTTTGCCTTAATAGAAAAATTAACTTAGTTAGTGGTTGAATGAAAATTTATAAAAATTATGTAACAAAGCTATTATTTTTTTCATATAAAAATTGCATGTATATTATTTTTTATTATATATGTAACAAAATTAATTAAATAAAAGAAATTTAAAAGAGTTTGAGTAAATTGCCAAAATCGTCCCTGTGGTTTTATATTTGTCAGTTTCATCCAAATATCCCCAACTTAACAGAAAAAATAAACTAAGTTAGTGGTTTGGATGAAAATGGCAAAAAGTTACAAACGTTGGGGGACAATTTGGTACAAAAGTGTCTTTTTGGACGAAAATGGCAAACCTGCCTAAACCTCAGGGACGATTTTGGCAATTAACTCTTTTTTTTATTTAGTGGGCCGAGATTACTTATGCCAAGAAAAAGCAATTAATTGTCTGACAATGTTAAAACAACTTTATGGATCGGAAGGCAATCCGTCCGTCAAATGTACTCCTTCAAAATTAATAGGATTGCTGCTTGTGGATCGGATGTCAATCCGATCGATTTGCCTTTCGAGACTTGAACTTTAAATCACAAGTATTATTTGATCGGACTATCACATGCAATGTTCATTAATTGTCTTTGTTGATGATTGGACCAAAACAGAAGTCACATGGGCCTGAAAAAGTTTTTAATACTCTCAAAAATGGCCGACACCTATTAATGGTCATGCAAACAGATTGTATATAATATTGTACCACCAAAAACAAATCTCGTGATATACTTTCTTGATTGTTTGACCAAGTATTCCCACTTTAAATCATTTTTATTGGACTGGTGACTGTTTAAAGCATTTGATTAAATGTGGGCCGATGACAGTTGTTGGACATGCACACTCAATCAAATTAAATGGCTGACAATATTAATACTAATCACAATCCTATTGGGCTGCTGACATTGAATTGTTTGAAAGATAATTTAGCCAATACTATGCAACAGATCGAATGAGTTTAATGAAGTAATATCGAATTGGCTTTGGATCGGAACATCAACTTGAACAACCGCATCCATTTTTAACATATTCGAACTAGAAAAATCTCGATTTCTCACAAACCGCTTGGAATTAAGTTCTGAAAATTTGTAGGCTTTTAGAACTATGATTTTCGCACACAATGTCAAAATTTCAGCAAATTTTTATCCGTAAAAACCTCGTTAATTTTGAGTTTTTCTGTCAAAAACGTGAAGAAAATGACTAGAGTAACAAATTTGACAAATCTGATGCGATTTTGACTCTGAATCTGATGATTTCTTGTGCGATTTTGTGTTTTTGATCCGTGCAATCGAGCTCCTGCTCTGATACCACTTGTAGGATCGGTTTTTGACTCCCGAACGATTGCGAACCGATACATGTGACGTGCGGAATCCGTACACGTACGTGGACCGAACACAAGAACGTACTACAACCTGTGATTCTATTGAATGATATGAAACCTGTCACACCCCAACCGATGGCGGAAACATCGAGGCATGGCGCTGAGCGAAACAGATTGTCCAGAAGTTTCCATAACAATTATCATTACCAATTAATTTAAAGTAACATGTCCCATACCATGTCTAAAAAGGCAAACAAATTATTACTGTCATACCCCTTTCTGCGGCGGAAGCACGAGGTGTGATCATGAAAGGTTCTCATTGCATATGAAAGGTAAACATACTACATGCTCATAAAATAACTTTAAAATGCCAAACATAACCGAAAACATGGTTTAAGTGTTTACATCACAAGACAACATTTTGTCTGATAAGTTTACAACTTTATTCAAAGATAAACAAATGCGACATCCAAGAGCATGAGTAAAACCGCGCGCACATCCGCTAGTTACCTGAAATACATGTGAGTTTTGGAAAAACGTCAACATAATGTTGGTGTGAATTCATGCAGTATTTGTATTTCACGTTTGTATACTTTGTATGAAAAAAAAATTTGTATCTTGTATAAATCAAGTATTTCTGTATGTATCAAGTGTTAATGGGTTGCAAAGCCATTAACATGTGACACGACATAGGAAGTCACCAAACCATAGGCATTTTTCTGTAGTCGATTCACGACTGAGACACAAAAACACTACTCGGTACTAGTTGTCACCAAGAGTGGGGCTGCCCTGAAACCCATTAGATCTAACCTTTTGTTCTGCGGTCTAAGTATGTACACGATTAATGGTGCTTATAGTACCCTATTCGTGACACGATTTCTCGTATCATTCCTCAATTCTTGTATCCATCATACCATTTGTAAACATTGTAATATTTGTAACATGTATTTCACCCCCGAAGTTATAAAACTTGAAACACTTAAAAGAAAAGGGGGAGCATGAACTCACAACTTTGCGTTCCTTGCGTCGTAAACTTCACCGGATTTGCTTAATTAACGTCGTGACCTATACGTGTTTTCTTAACGTTAGTCACTAGACTTGTATCGTACAAGTCACTGTCTTTTATATATATGTTTTCTTGTGTAAAAAAAATAATTCATAGTTTTAACTAAGTGTTTTACTTATATTATTTTCTCAAGAATAAATATAAGTTTTTTGTATTTTGCACTTTGCACCCGAGTTATGTATCTTGTATGTTGTATGTGTATTTTTGTTACAAAAATTATGGCGAGGTTTATGTTTGAAAAACATAGTTTAGAACACACTAGTAAACGTTTGTCTAGAAAATATTTACCAAGTGTTAGGATTTTCAGAAATTTTCGCCATAGTCTCCTTTGTAAATGGAGGTGTCCATGCTTAATAGCATATCATTTTCTTTTACATATATCCCGTAGATTGTTCTCACATAACCAACCCGACAATCAGACATGCAATATACTACTTATGTCATTTCAGCTTTATTCATCAAAACTGGACTGTTTTCGAGTATTTTAATAAAATAGTTAACCTTCTCCAAAAATTCCCAAATTTTTACAGAATGTCATATTCGATCCAAATTTTATTGTGTAAAAATTTCGGGGTCCAGTTCGTTACCAATATTTTATAGAATTTCATTTACCGGACAGCAATCAGATTTGTCACTTTCTGACTGCAGTCTACAGAATAATTCACTAAAAATTAATCGTAAGTCCGATTGATGAAATTCCAGTGGGAGAATTACGGAGACAACAGTTACCATCTACGGTAAAAATTCCATGAGATGATTCTACTCAGTTTTAAGTTATGACTCCAAATACAGCACACTTTTTCAGCAGTAAAATCGTAGCTTGAGCTGCTGTCCAACAATAGTTCTTTAAAAATAGTAAACGACCTCGAAAAATTACGATTCCAGTGCCATTTGATCAGTTTTTCGAAAATACACATTTCGAGGACTTTGCATAAAGTTTCTCCTTCTTCAGTAGTTCCAAAATGGTCCTGAGATGTTGCTCGTGCTCTTCTTTCGTTCGCGAGTAAATCAGGATATCATCGATAAATACAATCATGAATTTATCGAGATATGGTTTGCAAACGCGGTTCATTAGGTCCATAAAGACTGCTGGTGCGTTCGTCAATCCGAATGGCATTACAAGAAACTCGTAATGCCCATAGCGCGTTCGAAATGCAGTCTTAGGTACGCTTTCTTCTTGTATCCTTAGCTGATGGTATCCAGATCGAAGATCGATCTTGGAATAGTAGCTTGATCCTTGTAACTGATCAAATAATCATCAATCCTCGGTAGAGGGTACCGATTCTTGATTGTGAGCTTGTTCAGTTCTCTGTAATCGATACACATCCGCAGAGTTCCATCCTTTTTCTTCACGAACAATACTGGAGCTCCCCAGGGTGAGAAGCTTGGCCTTATGAATCCTTTATCCAACAACTCCTGGAGTTGTGTAGATAATTCTTGCATTTCGGATGGTGCAAGTCGATAGGGTGCCTTGGCTACAGGAGCGGCTCCTGGAACCAGGTCTATACGGAAATCGACTTGTCGTTGCGGAGGTAATCCTGGTAGATCTTCGGGAAAAACATCAGGGAATTCCTTCACCACAGGAATGTCTTCGAGTTTCGGCTCCTCAGCCTTTTTGTCTACAACATGTGCCAGGAAAGCGACACATCCTTTTCTTAAGCACTTCTGTGCCTTCATGCAACTGATGATTCGCAGAGGCGCGTCTCGTCTTTCTCCATGTACGATGAGAGTTTCATCATTTGCCAAAGGAATGCGAATGATTTTCTCATGACAAATAACTTCAGCTTTGTTCTTGGACAACCAGTCCATTCCAACCACTACATCGAAGCTACCCAATTGAATAGGTAAAAGGTCGATGCTAAATCTTCGTTCACCAAGTTCCAATGTGCAACCTCTAACAACTTCGCCCGACTTAACAAGTTTACCATTGGCTAATTCTACGGAATAAGGAATTTCTAATCTACTAGGTTCTATTCCAAGCATGCGTTTAAATTCCACAGACATGAAGCTATAATCGGCACCAGTGTCAAATAATATGGATGCAAAGCGATTGTTAACGAGAAACGTACCGGTGACCACGTTAGGGTCCTCGCGTGCGTCCCTTGCTCCAATCACAAATGCTTGAGCCTGAGCGTTGTTTCCCCCCGGGCAATCTTTCATGAAGTGCTCCTTGCTTCCACAACTGAAGCATCCTTGGTTACGCCCAACTCCATTCCCAGTCCTGTTGCCATTACCATTTCCATTCCCACCATTCGCATTACCAGCACCGTTGCGATTTCCATTTCCGTTCCTTCCTTTTCCCCAACAGTCTTCAGTGCGGTGACCCAACTTTCCACACTTGTCGCATTTTGAAACGTGACACATCCCTTCATGGTGACGCTTGCAATGATTGCATTTGGGCAGAGTGCCCAGGTATCCTTTAGTTGGAGCGTCATTCATGGCTGTAAGAGATTTTGCCCCCTGAGGCGGGTTAGGGTCACGCTTCTTGTTGGAACCCCTATTGTTTCGAGTTGCTTGGTTCAGGTTTGCATGTTTCCTTTTCTTGTCGCCGGATGACTCAGCATACGTCTCGGTCTCTTCTGTTGGGTTTAGTGATAGCTTCTTCATACGAACACAATCTTCAGTAAGGCTGACAGCCAGAGTTACAGCCTCGGTGATCGTTTGAGGTTTGGCCGAAGTTACCATGCTGCGAAATTCTGGGGCCAGTCCCCAAATGTAGCGTTCAACTCGCTTGAATTCGGGAGTCACCTTGTAGGGAAGCACTCTAGACAGATCGTGGAACCTTCGAGTATAACCATTAATGTCAGCGCCTTCCATGGTCAGATGCCAAAACTCAGTCTCCAACCTTTGGAGTTCAGCACGAGAGCAATACTTCTCTCTCATTCTTTCTTTTAGTTCATCCCAAGTCAGGCCATAAGCGGCATCATCACCCAAAGTTTGGACTTGTAAGTTCCACCAAGTCAGTGCTTCATCAACAAACAACCCAGTAGCGAAAGTGACTTGCTGATCAGCGGTGCACTTGCTCATGCGGATAGTAGCTTCAGTTTTCTCAGTCCAGCGTACAAACGCTACTACACCTCCTGTGCCGTCATAGTTCATTGGTTTGCAGTCGAGAAACTGCTTGAAAGTGCAGCCCTGAGCTGCGTTTCCTCCAGATGAATCTCCATTCCCATTACGTCTGGCATTGCTTGGTCCACCACTGTCTGTAGTACGGGTTGCCTCGTATTGGGCGATAGCAGCGGAGATCCTTTCTTCTAGTAGAGCGTTCAGCTCTTCAGTAGTCTTTGGCAGTGGGGGAGGAGGAGGTTGATCATCATTGCGAGTATTCACAGTTTTCCTGGGCGCCATGTTCTATCAGAACACAACACAGCAGGGTTAGATATTTGTTTGATATCGCCTTACGAGACAGTAGTAGTATATATTTACACAGGTATATACCACATAAGTGAAATCAAACAATTTTTACTCTAGCAGAGTATATTAGTAGGCTGGTGTTCACGTCTGACCTTTTCTTGCACTGAGGGAATTTATACGTGACAAGACTTGTTGTGATTTCTGTGCACCGAATTCCATAATTACGTATGCATCCATAATTACATAACTCCTTGCACAGTCCGCACAGTTCGTTTCATCCTCGTATCTCTTCCTTCAGCTAGGCCATTGTTTTCAGGTAAAGTCACGTATACTAGTGGTATTCTACTCCTAGTATAAGTATATGCTAATTATCACACATAATTGCAAGTAATTTCTCAGTTAAAGCCAAGTGCTACTTCTGTGCACTCTAAGCCTCGTAGTGTCTTTTCTAGACTCCTGTAAACAGTTTCAGGTAGTGGATGACGCGGAAGGTTTTATGCAATGAAAATTTTTTGAGAAAAATTGTTTTCGTGAAAGGATCCTAGAGATTGTAGACTAGACTCGAGAAGGAATCCTGGTTCACTACAATCGCAGCTCTGATACCAATCTGTCACACCCCTTTCTACGGCGGAAGCACGAGGTGTGATCATTAAAGGTTCTCATTGCATACGAAAGGTAAACATACTACATGCTCATAAAATAACTTTAAAATGCCAAACATAACCGAAAACATGGTTTAAGTGTTTACATCACAAGACAACATTTTGTCTGATAAGTTTACAACTTTATTCAAAGATAAACAAATGCGACATCCAAGAGCATGAGTAAAACCGCGCGCACATCCGCTAGTTACCTGAAATACATGTGAGTTTTGGAAAAACGTCAACATAATGTTGGTGTGAATTCATGCAGTATTTGTATTTTACGTTTGTATACTTTGTATGAAAACAAAATTTGTATCTTGTATAAATCAAGTATTTCTGTTTGTATCAAGTGTTAATGGGTTGCAAAGCCATTAACATGTGACACGACATAGGAAGTCACCAAACCATAGGCATTTTTCTGTAGTCGATTCACGACTGAGACACAAAAACACTACTCGGTACTAGTTGTCACCAAGAGTGGGGCTACCCTGAAACCCATTAGATCTAACCTTTTGTTCTGCGGTCTAAGTACGTACACGATTAATGGTGCTTATGGTACCCTATTCGTGACACGATTTCTCGTATCATTCCTCAATTCTTGTATCCATCATACCATTTGTAAACATTGTAATATTTGTAACATGTATTTCACCCCCGAAGTTATAAAACTGAAAACAGTTAAAAGAAAAGGGGGAGCATGAACTCACAACTTTGCGTTCCTTGCGTCGTAAACTTCACCGGATTTACTTAATTAACGTCGTGACCTATACGTGTTTTCTTAACGTTAGTCACTAGACTTGTATCGTACAAGTACAAGTCACTGTCTTTTATGTATATGTTTTCTTGTGTAAAAAAAATAATTCATAGTTTTAACTAAGTGTTTTACTTATATTATTTTCTCAAGAATAAATATAAGTTTCTTGTATTTTGCACTTTGCACCCGAGTTATGTATCTTGTATGTTGTATGTGTATTTTTGTTACAAAAATTATGGCGAGGTTTATGTTTGAAAAGCATAGTTTAGAACACACTAGTAAACGTTTGTCTAGAAAATATTTACCAAGTGTTAGGATTTTCAGAAAGTTTCGCCATAGTCTCCTTTGTAAATGGAGGTGTCCATGCTTAATAGCATATCATTTTCTTTTACATATATCCCGTATATTGTTCTCACATAACCAACCCGACAATCAGACATGCAATATACTACTTATGTCATTTCAGCTTTATTCATCAAAACTGGACTGTTTTCGAGCATTTTAATAAAATAGTTAACCTTCTCCAAATATTCCCAAATTTTTACAGAATGTCATATTTGATCCAAGTTTTATTGTGTAAAAATTTCGGGGTCCAGTTCATTACCAATATTTTATAGAATTTCATTTACCGGACTGCAATCAGATTTGTCACTTTCTGACTGCAGTCTACAGAATAATTCACTAAAAATTAATCGTAAGTCCGATTGACGAAATTCCAGTGGGAGAATTACGGAGACAACAGTTACCATCTACAGTAAAAATTCCATGACCTGATTCTACTCAGTTTTTAAGTTATGATTCCGAATACAACACACTTTTTCAGCAGTAAAATCGCAGCTTGAGCTGCTGTCTAAAAATAGTTCTTTATAAATAGTAAACGACCTCAAAAAATTACGATTCCAGTGCCATTTGATTAGTTTTTAGAAAATACATAATGTAGGCTTTAGAAAATTCATTTTTCGATTTATAATGATCCAGTTATAGCCTGTTGAAGTTGGTTGAAAATACTAATCAGCATGCTTTTTAGGGTGTAAATGTTACTAAAACGCGTCAACAATTGTTATAATCAACGGTTTATCGAGAAATCAGTGATCAAACAACATGCATGCTTATACCAACATAATCCAATCAGATTTTATCATTATATAAGTTCATGTTTTGGTTCCTTGTTCATTTTCTCTTTGTGTCCTTATGTTAAACTTCAAACAACAATGTTTCGAACAATCAACGTAGAAGTGACTCAAGAGTTAAATCGAAGACTTACAACTAGCACAAGAGCTAGGGATGAACTTGTGAACAAGAAATGATGATGAAAATGGCGTGAGAATGCAAGAGGTGATGTTTCTTCAAGACTCCAAGCTCCAAGCTTCACAAGGTTCCTTCTATCACTTGTTTTGGACTTGAATATGGATCAAAGGGGTGAATGTTGAAGTGATGGTGGTGGTGGCGGTTTGGGAAGAGCCGAATGGGAGGGAGAGAGAGTGAAGGTAGTGTGTGTAGGAGATGAAATGAGTGCATATCCCTTTATAGATCCTTTTATGGCATATTCTAGCATATTCCCTTACACCAAATCTCATATAATCTAGTAAAATAATGATATAAGATCTTGAATTAGACATGAGCACATGGTGGAGGATTTGGTGGGGTCCATGGGGCTGATTTTCGGTTGGGGGGGGGGGAGGCTTGTTTGTAAAATTTGCAACTAATATGTAAATGGTAGTTACATCTCAAGTATGAATCATATATATTAGTTTGTTGGTTTTTAGTGGGTGTTATGATAAACGGGGATCAAGACTAGCCAAGAATTAAATAAATAATGTGTTTGGCAAAAACTTGGTGTCCCGGGTATTGTCCGGTTGTTCGGTTAACTTACCGGTTCGTTAAGTGTTAAATTGTACCGTTTAGCGTCCTTTTGTAACCCTTTTAATTTCCAACACTTAGGGAAATATTTTGGACGATAGGACATAATTTCTGCATGATATTTATATGCTTAAGAGCTGGTCATAGCTGAATTTAATAAAATTCTGCACTTAAAGTGCGTTTCGGGTGCTTTTTAGTGCGTATTTTAGCTTTTGGAGCGTCTATATGTTAACCCTTGTATGTACTCTTGGGTTTTAATGCATTCTTGTCGTTGGACCTACACCTAGGCCTCAGTTCTAATGTCTGACTGCTTTCTGCAGAGTTGTTGACATATTGTGTTTTACCGGTGAGTTTACTAGTATTTTTGACGCAACGCTCTCGTTAATGCATAAAGCAATATTTTGTAGTACTAATCGTGCATAAATCCACTTGTACATAATGTAATCAATCAATGTTGACATTTAAGCACATAATTGCAGTCATTAAGTAATAATTAAAGTGTATGGAAATTACCGGTTTGGTGCCAGTTGTCATAATTACAGACAAATATAGTCAAGTAGTTCTGTTCCGACAACTCAGATTTATACATAGATTGATTATTTATTGGTTTCTAGGACCTCTTCTCCTAGCTTCGATTTCATCACAGCACAGAGAGCTTCCTAAACCTTTCCTAACCTCAAGTTCACAACAAGCTAAACATGTAAACATCTTAAGCACCTGTCACATACATTAAAGTAACAGTCAATACACAGAGTGTAAAGGTGAGCATACAAGTTTGATAATAGCATATAGAGTTCGAAAGCGTTACAAATAACCAGCACGTACACAGAGTGAAATGAGGCATGTTAGTTATCGACATGAACCTACCGATACCAATGACTGCGGGTTGACTGCCCAAGGCAGTTAGTAATACATGATCACCACTGTAATCCATGCAAATAATTGTCCTTAACAACCCCCGCGTGAGCCGGTGCTGAGTCCAAACTATAGTACTATCGTTGCTAAGGCAGGTAGACAGCATTCCATGTGTAAACATAACAAACAAGCATTCATTAAGTCACGTATAACATGCGGTAACGGTTAGCGTTAAAAGTATTGAGTAGTGTGTTCGATGTGATTTAAAATAAGTAACGTATGTAACACCCAAAAGTGCGTAAAGCAAAAGGGGATCGAGTATACTCACAACGATGGATGGATTGAGGGAGCGCTAGAGAGTAGGGTTAGCTTGATCAGAACGATAGCATAACGATAAGTGACGCGCAAAACGATGCAAAGTACAAGTGGTTCGAACAGCAGTCCGTTCGGATGGTAGTCCAATCGGTCAGCAAGTCGTGCGAGTGGTTCTCCATTCGGACGGTCGTCCGGTCGGATGACTGTTTGAGTGGATTGTTTCTTCCTTTAGGAAGGATGTGTTTGTGTATGATGGCTTGACTTTTGAAGTTTTCGTTATAGTATTTTGAAAAATTGAAGTACCTCTACCTTTCAGGTCGGTCGATCGGACGGTCGTTCGATCGGACGGCAACCCGTTCGGTTGGGCACTTCAGTGAGAACAATTTCACAGCAGGGTGTCACTCGCTCAGACGGTTGTTCGATCGGGTGGCATCCTTTGTGCATTGAACATGTTGAAAATTGTTTAAGTGTTGAAGCTTAAATGTCTCATGGTTCGATTGGCAGTTCGATCGGACTTCCGATCGGACAGCAATTCGTTCAATATTCAGACTTCAAGTGTTGGCAGAAATGATTAAGTGTGGGACCAAGGTGTAAGTCGTACGGGCGGCCAGTCGTGCGGTTTGGCTGTCCGTTCGGACAGCAGTCTGTTCGGACGGCACTCCGTCCTGGTTGACCTGTTCATCTTACACTTGGTTGTTTTGATAGTTTGTTGTTTTATCGAGATGCATTGATATCGTGCTAACCAACAGAACTCCATCCTAAGCTCTAGTGACCCGATCGAACAGGAACCACCCTAGTTCGGTCAGTCCACTGGTTTAAGACGATTGTTCTTGGTTAACCCGGAATCGATAATCTCGTGGATAGGATACGGATCTTGAACCAACACAACCACAATAAGTAGTAGTAAGCCGGCACAAGTTCCGATTCTATCGGTTTTGAGTGCATTGAGTGTAAAAGAGTTGAAAAACCATCTTTCAATCCTTTTTCTTGTGAATATGTCTAGATCTATGAAAGATCTTTGTTAGTTTATGTGGAAATCGGTTAGATCTAAGTTGTTCATGGTGGATTGAAGCCAAAACATGAAGTTCTTCAAGAACACATGATGACGTCATCCTAGAACACCTTAAATCTCGATGATTTCACGGTTAAAAGTTAAGATTCAAAAGATAGAAAGGTGTAGGAGTGAGTGTAGATTAAGGAAGTACAAGATTTAGGATGAGATGTTACCGGAATTGTGAGAAATCTGAAGAAAAGTGAGGAAAGCGAGCTGGTCGGACGTCACTTACCAAAAGTAGAAAGTTTGAAAGTGACAAGGGGTATTTATAGGGTTACCCAAAGAGGAAAGGGCTGGTTGAACGGTTAGGCAGCCCGTGCGGACAGCCTGTCCGATCGGACTGCGGACAGCCTGTCCGATCGGACAGCAGTCCGATCGGTCGCCTGGTCGAACGGCTGGTCGCCTGGTCGATCAGTCACCCCGTTCGAGTGTTCAGTGCGACAAGTTTTGATGTCTCGATTGTGATTGTGAGCGTTGCGATGTGATTGAGTTTCCTAGTCAAATTACTTTTAATCCCAACTACTCATATCTCGCGCTATCTCTTTTCCAGCAATTATCATACCATTTCGATTGCGATTGAGTTCGATTGCGTTTCGATTGATTACCACAACATAACAAAAGTAAACATGCATAAGTAAAACATAAGACACACACACACGTATATCAGTAACCAAAATGCGTAATTCGAGTTGCGAGTTCGATTGCGATCCGATGTATGATTAAATTAGATTGATTAACGTTTAGTTGGCTTTATCGCGTTGTTACTTCCTATAGTTCACAGTCGTACGTCGATTAAATAGCGATTAACACACGTCGATTATTGTGATTATAGACACTTACTCCACATAATACAGTTAAAATAACAACCAAATAAATTTACTACAAGTCAAGTTTCGAATCGGTCGTTGACTCTGACCTTGACTTTGACTTCAGAAACACGAGGTGTTACAGCCTCCCCTAGTTGAGGGAATTTCGTCCCGAAATTAGGCCGAAGCCGTAACAAACAATGGCGGGTACTTCGCCTTCATGTCGCTTTCGAGTTCCCAAGTAAACTCCGCACCTCGTTTGCCTTCCCATTGGATTTTCACAATAGGAATGCGCGAGCGTCTGAGCTGCTTAGTTTGGCGATCCATGATTTCGACAGGCTTCTCCACGAAGTGCAGTGTTTCGTTTACTTGCAGGTCATCGAGAGGTACAATTAAATCATGCTCAGCCAGGCACTTTCGGAGGTTTGACACATGGAAAGTCGGGTGGACGTTACTAAGTTCCTCCAGTAGTTCGAGTCTGTAGGCAACTTTTCCGATTCTTTCCAGAATCTTAAAAGGTCCAGCATATCGAGGCGCTAGTTTCCCTTTCTTGCCGAATCTGACCACACCCTTCCAAGGTGATACCTTTAGGAGTACGTAGTCGCTAACGTTAAATTCAAGGGGCTTGCGTCGTCTATCGGCGTAACTTTTCTATCGACTTCGAGCTTTCAACAAGTTGTCTCGAATTTGGAGGACTTTGTCAGTTGTTTCTTGCAATAGCTCAGGGCCGGTTAATTGCGAGTGACCGATATCGTGCCACACAATAGGCTATCGAAATTTTCTTCCGTATAAAGCCTCGAATGGTGCCATTTGAATGCTGGAATGATAACTATTGTTATACGAGAATTCGACTAACGGCAGGTATGTATCCCAATTACCACCGAAGTCTATGACACACGAACGGAGCATGTCTTCAAGAGTACGAATCGTTCTTTCAGTCTGACCGTCGGTTTGAGGGTGGAATGCGGTACTTAGATTAAGTGATGTACCGAGAGCCGTTTGAAACGTTTCCCACAGTCGCGAGGTAAACCGAGCATCACGGTCAGAGATGATAAACGAGGCATCTCATGATTGCAAATAATCTCGTTGGTGTAGATTCGAGCTAATCGTTCTACCTTGTAGTCTTCCCGTATTGGCAAAAAGTGAGGAGATTTGGTCAAACGGTCAACAACAATCCAGATGCTGTCGTGACCTGATGACGTGTACGGAAGCTTTGTTATGAAGTCCATAGCTATACTCTCCCACTTCCACATAGGGATTGGCGGTTGTTCGAGTAAGCCAGAGGGTCTTTGGTGTTCAGCCTTGACCCTTGCACAAGTCAGGCACTTTCCAACGTAGAGAGCAATATCCCTTTTCATGCCCGACCACCAGTACTTGTAGCGAAGGTCCTGGTACATCTTGTCAGCACCAGGATGGATAGAATACCGGGATTTGTGGGCTTCGTCCATCAAAATCTGTCATAAATCGGTTCGTTTAGGGATCCAAATTCGGTCCAGGAAATGGAATATCCCATTCGGCTTATTCACAAGCTGGGCTCCATCATGATAGATTCATTCCTTCTTCAGAGTGCGTTCGCTAAAACAAGCATGTTGGGCTTCGCGGATGAGAGCTTTGAGATCGTATTGGGCTTGGACATTGCGGATGCTGAGCAAATAACTCCGTCTGCTGAGAGCGTCGGCAACGACATTTGCTTTGCCTGGGTGATAACGAATCTCAAAGTCGTAATCGTTGAGAAGTTCTACCGATCGGCGTTGACGCATATTAAGTTCTTTCTGATCAAAGATATGTTGTAGGCTCCTATGATCGGTGAAGATCGTACACTTTGTACCATACAGGTAGTGTCGCCAAATCTTTAACGCAAAAAACAACTGCGCCTAGCTCGAGATCATGGGTTGTATAGTTCTTCTCGTGGATTTTGAGCTGACGAGATGCGTAAGCTATAACCTTGTCCCACTGCATAAGAACACAACCGAGACCAAGGTTGGAAGCATCACAATAGACAATGAAATCGTCGTTTCCGTCGGGCAATGTGAGAACAGGAGCATTGCAAAGCATGTGCTTGAGGGATTGGAAAGCAGAATCTTGCTCAGTTCCCCAAACAAAAGGCTTGTCTTTATGCGTGAGAGCGGTAAGCGGCACAGCGATCTTTGAGAATCCTTCGATAAATCGTCAATAATAGCCTACTAGTCCGAGAAAAGAAC
Source organism: Helianthus tuberosus (assembly GCA_030545235.1). Lineage (NCBI taxonomy): Eukaryota > Viridiplantae > Streptophyta > Magnoliopsida > Asterales > Asteraceae > Helianthus > Helianthus tuberosus. The sequence goes on from CM060369.1 coordinate 170,728,638, forward strand.
GGACTTCAGACAGGTTCTTAGGTGTAATCCAACTCTTAACTGCTTCAATCTTCGCCGGATCGACATGAATACCCTGATTATTGACAATGTGACCCAGAAACTGAACCTCCTCCAACCAGAATTCACACTTGGAGAACTTGGCATAGAGTCGATTCCCCTGGAGTAGCTCGAGAACCAAACGTAGATGTTGCGCGTGTTCGGCTTTCGACTTGGAATTGACCAAGACATCATCGATGAATACGGTCGAGATATGGTTTACACACGCGATTCATCAGATCCATGAAAATCGCGGGTGCGTTGGTTAGACCAAAAGGCATAACAACGAATTCGTAGTGGCCGTAACGAGTGTGAAAAGCGGTTTTGGGTATATCTTCCTCTTGAATGCGTAGTTGGTGATAGCCTAAGCGTAGATCGATCTTCAAGAAACACGTAGCACCTTGTAGCTGATCAAACAAATCGTCGATGCGAGGCAGGGGATAACGGTTCTTAATAGTTAACTTATTCAATTCCCGATAGTCGATGCACATCCTGAACGACCCATCCTTCTTTTTGACGAAAAGGACTGGCGTGCCCCAAGGAGAGGTGCTCGGGTGAATGAAGCCTTTCTCAAGTAATTCTGGTTGCTGACTCTAGAGTTCACGCATTTCGGACGGTGTGAGTCGGTAAGGAGCTTTGGCAACAGGATTGGCTCCAGGAATGAGGTCGATACGAAAGTCGATATCACGACTTGGCAGTAAACCGGGAAGGTCGTCAGGGAACACATTAGGAAATTCACGAACCACAGGAACGTCTTTCATCTCTGTCTTTTCTTTCTTTTCCTTTTCCGCTACTACAATGTTAGCCAAGAAAGCTCTGTATTCCTTGCGGAGATACTTGCTAGTTTGGACACACGACATGAGTTTGAGGCCTTTCGAAGCAGTTTCACCGTAGACACACAATACATCACCATTCGCGAGCGAGAATTGAATCATCTTGTCGAAGCACACAACTTCAGCATGGTTTTCGCGAAGAAAGTCCATGCCTACTATGATGTCAAAACTTCCGAGTTGCATCGGAATAAGGTTAATTGGGAAGATGTGGTTGTTGAGCTCAAGGGTACAATCATGAAGAACAGAACTAACGGTGACAGTTCTTCCGGTAGCTACTTCAACATCGAATGTCGAGGAGAGTTGTGAGCGTTTACGACTAAGAAGTTTCTCGAATTCGAACGACACAAAGCAATTATCTGTTCCAGTATCAAACAAACATGAAGCATAAATACTATTCACAAGGAACGTACCATTGACCACGTTGTTGTCAGCCTGGGCTTGGCGCACATTGATGTTGAAAGTTCTGGCGCGTGCGACTTGTTGCTGCTGCTGAGGCTGTTGCTGTTGCTGCTGGTGTTGCTGCTGCTGGGGCTCTTGTTTCACAACCCTGTTCGGGCACATGTTTGCAAAGTGGTTGGGATCACCACATGCGAAGCAGACTCGGGCGTTGATCGTGGGTGCCTGAGCCGCTTGTTGGCCTTGTGGTACTGGGAGCAGAGCTTGATGAGCAGTGGCTTGAGCTGGGTCTTGACAGGGACCAGTACGGCAATTAGCGGTGAAGTGGCCGTACATGTTGCAGTGAGCACAGAAACGACAGGCGAGACCCACCGGGTGATGATAAGAACATTATGGGCAAGCCGGGTGGGGGCCTGATGTAACATTCCTATTTTTTTCATAAGAATTATAGGTTTGGTTAAATTTATTAATCACTAGTGTTATGGGTGAAATTCTGAGCCCATATCCTGGAAAGTATCTTGATTTATATCTTGGTTATATAGTATCTGTTTACATCCGGGATGCTGGTTCAGGATATTGGTAACATCCTGAATGGTATCCTCAGGATTACTAACGGATTATGTGCAGGTACGTGGGTTAGAAGTTAGCAACGTTCACAAGGACTCATTCCGCGGAAGACTCGGTCCAAGTTGTTCGAAGAAAGACGTTAAGCCCGATTTATTTGGCTCCAAACGGCTACTTATGGAATATTCGGAAGCATCCCATATTTATAGGAATTTTAGTTTCTAATTTGTAACTATAAATAGGTGGGTATACCAGATCGAATAGGACATCACATACACACTCTCTACACTCTAACACTCGCTCTCTAGCAATTCTCACTTTCATACAAAAGCATTGTAACACTTAGCGATCTGGTCTATATCCTGCACTGTATCCTGACGTTTGAAGTAATAAGAAGAACAAGGCTGCTGCGATTGTCAGCTCCCGAGGTTTTATGCCGGCGATCTAGATTGATCAAGGGCTTTCCTCGTACATCTCGTGTCGTTTACTTTATTTTTGCTCATAGTTTGATCATAGATACAGCTCAATATCCTGAGCCGTATCCTGAATACTGATTTTCTAAATAACTTAACAAGCATATTTTCAATACCCTTTCTAGCACACTACCTCACTTTACTAATTTGATCACTTAATTGCTTCGGTAATTTTTGACCAAAACAATTTGGTGCCCACCGTGGGGCAAGTGGTGCTCTCTTTACTAAAAATTTTTGTGAAATCACTAATCGGCTTTCTATTTTCAAAACTTTTTGCCACATTGTCCACAATGGCTTCAAGATCAAACATGAGCTCCTCCACTGTGTCTGCTGTGACTTCTGCTACTACCGGTTCGGTGCTTCCACCACCTCCTCCAAGGATGCCAGCCTCTTCACGACCTCAGGATATTATCCCTACTCGCAGTGTTCAGGAATCTGCTCCCGTTTTAGCCTCTAATGATGAAATTCTAACCTTATTTGGAAGTGTGCAGGAACAAATGAGGCAGCAACAGGAAACAAACCAAATGCTATTGAGGGAAATACAACTCCTGAAGTCTGGCTCGAGCAGATCTGCTGAGGATATTGTCACTCCATTGCATCCCAGAACTTTGAACTTCAGTTCAGCTGTGTATACTGAGGATAACAGGGGGAATATTGTGCCCAGCCTTCCTCAGAATCATACTCCTGAAATACCCTCCTCGGTCAGGATGTCGACCATGAGGAGCTCAGGATATGCTTCAGGATATGGCCAAAATCCTCCAACGGGTAACGTGTCAAATAATAATAATACTCATACTACTAACAATAGTGGATCTTTGCAGGATACAGGTGTGACATCAGCGCTTACTAGGGAACTTCAGAAGTTGAAGGACATGATATCTAGTGTACCCGGGGTGGTCCAGCCGATCCCGGAGGTGTCCCAAGACAGCCACAAGATATCTCGTTTTGCATATCCTATCTGTGATGCTGAGATCCCAAAGAGATTCCAAACCCCCAACATGAAGCTTTACGACGGAACTACAGATCCTGAGGAGCATATTGCTCAGTATAGGGAAAGAATGGAAATTAACCCTATTCCTCCGGATCTCAAGGAAGCATGCTTGTGCAAGGGTTTTGGTTCAACTTTAACAGGATCAGCCTTGAAATGGCTCTTGAATGTTCCTCCACATTCGATTACATCTTTTGCTCACTTAGTAAATTTATTTAATAGTCAGTTTTCTTGTAGTAGAAGCTTTGAAAAATTAACAAGTGATCTCTACAGGATAACACAGGGGCCTCAGGAATCCCTTAGGGATTATGTGAACAAGTTCAGCCGGGAATCCCTAGATATTCCTCATCTTGATGTTGCAACAGCTGTGCAAGCTTTCAAGATGGGGCTGCAAAAAGATTCTCAATTTTATCAAGACCTTGTAATGAACCCATGCAGGAACTTGGATGAAGCTCGAAACTGGGCCCTAAGATATATTCGATTGGAGGATGACAGAAAGATGCAAGAAAGGATGAACTCATCTAACACTTATGAGTCGACTAACAGGAAGTCAGAATCCTCATTCAAGTCATATCGGCCTAAGCCATATGGTAGAAATGAAAACAAGAGAGTGAATGCTGTCGAAGATGAGGATCCTGAAGAGTATCCTGAGTTGTCTGAATATTGCTTTTCTGTTAACATTCCTGAATTGATGTATGCCATGCAGGGTCTGGGAGACAAGGCTAGGTGGCCTCGAAAGAATCAACAAAAGGCTGATTGGAAAGATAAGTCAAAATGGTGCGCTTTCCACGAAGATTTCGGACATGTGACTGAGGATTGCATTGCTCTAAGGAAAGAAATAAGCTATCTTCTAAGCAAGGGATATCTGAAAGATCTCTTGGGAAGAAAGAAGAATAAGGGTCAGGATACTGAGAAGGATCCTGAGCGAGCAGCATCACCTCCCGCGGATGCCAAGATAATCAACTTCATTTCGGGAGGATCCGACATTTGTGGGACTTCGTATTCGGCAGCAAAGAGACATGCAAAAGAAGCTAAGGCCGAAAGGGGAGATAAACCTGTCAGGATGACTACCCTCACAACTGACAAAGTGATCACATTTGATGCTGATGACAGGGATACTGTCCAGGATCCTCACCATGATGCTCTGGTAATAACATTATTTGTGGCTAACCATTTTGTACGCAGGATATTGGTTGATAATGACAGCTCCGTCAACATAATCCAACTAGAGACGCTGAAGAGAATGAATGTATCTCCAATGGATATCACTTCAAAGTCTACCGTGCTTGTTGGGTTCAGTGGAGAGGCTAGAAACACAGTGGGAGAGATAAAGTTGCCAGTATACGTTGAAGGAGTCAACTCGATACAACGTTTCTGTGTGATGGATTCTCTATCCTGCTATAACATCATACTGGGAAGACCGTGGATTCACGATATGAAAGCTGTGCCATCAACATATCACCAATGCATCAAGATACCTACCCCTTGGGGAGTTGTCAAAGTTGATAGTGATCAGCAGGAGGCGAAAGAATGCTACTCATCCTCGATGAAATCCTCAACCAAGCCTAGTGCAGCATAGCAATTAAAGACGCGGGCCCAGGATATCGTGGAGGATCCGGAGCATGATGTGAAGAAAATTATCTTGGACCAGGATAACCCCGATATTTCGGTGCTCGTAGGAACCAATATCCCTCAGGATATTGAAGAACAGTTAATTAACTTTTTGAAATGCAGGATGTCAACGTTTGCATGGAAGCATGAGGATATGACAGGCATATCCAAAGACGTCATCACTCACAAGCTTGGAATTGATAAATCATTCAAGCCTGTTCAACAAAAAAGAAGGAAGTTTGCTCCTGAGCGGAATACGATTATTCAAGAGGAAGTTGAGAGATTATTGAAGTCCAGGATGATCAGAGAGGTTAAGTTCCCAAGATGGCTAGCAAACGTAGTTGTGGTACAGAAGAAAAATGGGAAATGGAGAGTTTGTGTAGACTACACAGACTTGAACAAAGCTTGTCCTAAAGACCCATTTCCTCTTCCCCACATTGATGCGATGGTAGATGCCACTGCCGGGCATGAAATGCTGACCTTCATGGACGCATCCTCAGGATTTCAACAAATCCAAATGGAGCCTTCTGACCAGGAGGATACTGCCTTCATGATGCCAACAGGTATTTATTGTTATACAGCTATGCCTTTTGGTTTGAAAAATGCAGGTGCAACATACCAAAGATTGGTAAACATGATGTTCAAAGACAAACTGGGGGACACCATGGAAGTGTACATTGACGATATGGTGGTGAAATCAAAGAAAGCTCAGGATCACCTCCAGGATATTGAAGGAGCATTTGATATCCTGGATCAGTATAACATGAAGCTGAATCCTGCTAAGTGCCATTTTGGAGTGGGGGCAGGAAAATTCCTAGGATATATGGTGACCAAAAGAGGAATAGAAGCAAGCCCGGAGCAGATTAGAGCCATCTTGGATATTAAATCGCCCTCAAATATGAAGGATGTTCAACGATTAACAGGGCGAGTGGCAGCATCAAATAGATTTATCTCAAGATCCTCAGAAAAATGAAAAGATTTTTATGATATCCTGAAGAAGAACAAGAAATTCGAATGGGGTGAGAAGCATGAAGCGGCCCTACAGGATTTAAAGCAATATCTTTCAACCGCACCTCTACTGATGAAGCCCGAGAATGGTGAACCATTATCCCTATACCTCGCGGTATCGGGGAATGCTGTAAGTGCCGTCCTTGTAAAGGATCATGAAGGTCAGCAATATCCTGTTTATTATGTTAGTAAAAGCTTGTTAAATGCTGAAACTAGATATTCTCATTTAGAAAAATTGATACTAGCATTAGTCATGGCATCAACGAAACTTAGACATTACTTTGAGACACATAGGATTCATGTTAAAACAAATTATCCTGTTAAAAATGTACTTAGGAAACCAGAAATGTCGGGCAGGATGGCTAAGTGGTCGGTAAAGTTGAGTGCTTATGATTTAGTATATGAACCTAGGAATGCCATAAAGTCTCAGGCTTTAGCTGACTTTGTGGCTGATTTTAGTAGTGACATTCAGGATGAGGTAGACCTAGAAGTTCAACAGTTAGGAGAATCCTCAGGATCCTGGACATTATATACTGATGGTGCATCTAATATAAGAGGAGTAGGATTAGGAATACTACTAAAATCGCCACAGGGGGACATATTACCCCAGGCTATTAGGTGTGAATTTCCTGCTACTAATAATGAAGCAGAGTATGAGGCTTTAATTGCAGGAGTAGAGTTGGCTAAGAGCATGAGTATCAAAAATTTACAAGTATATGTTGACTCATTGTTAATTACTAACCATTTTAATGGATCCTATGCAGTTAAGGGTGAGAAGTTAATCGAATACCTTGATATTCTTAAAAAATTAGCAGGATATTTCGATGTTTTTACACTTGAACAGGTACCAAGGGAGGATAATACCAGTATTACATGTCTTGTATCCTGCAACGAATCCTCAGGATAAAGAAGTAGCGGGTATTCAGGATCCTGGAGCGGAATATCCTGAACAGGATCCTAAATCCTGGACGGCTCCAATTGTGAAATATCTCAAAGAAGGACACATCCCCGGAAATGAAAATCCTAAGGCATTTAGGATGAAGGTATCACGATTCACTATTATAAATAACGTTTTATACAAGAAATCTCTTGCAGGACCGTATTTAAGGTGCTTGGAGGATCCTGAAGCCAAAGAAGTACTTCAGGATATACATGAAGGGGATTGTGGTAGTCACACTAGGGGCAGATCATTGTTCTCGAAAGTATTAAGGACAGGATATTATTGGCCAACGATGAGGAAAGATGCAGCAGAATATGCTCGAAGATGTGATTCATGCCAAAGGCATAGTAACATACTACATCAACCAGCTGAACCACTATATCCTGTAGTTTCCCCTTGGCCATTCATGAAATGGGGGATGGATATAGTAGGGAAATTACCAAAAGCTCCGGGAGGAAAAGTCTTTATGTTAGCTATGACGGATTATTTCTCCAAGTGGGTTGAGGCTGAAGCATTTGTCCGAGTTAGAGACCAAGAAGTAGTATCCTTCATAAAGAGGAATATCCTGACTAGGTTTGGGGTACCAGCTGAGATCATTTGTGATAATGGGTCCCAGTTTATAAGCAAAAGGACTACTGACTTTTGCAAAAGTTGGGGAATCAAAATGATCACATCTACTCCGGTACATCCTCAAGCGAACGGACAAGCTGAATCTTCAAACAAGATAATAGTCAATAACTTAAAGAAGAGACTTGGAGCCAAAAAAGGTAGATGGGCAGAAGAGTTACCCTTTGTTTTGTGGGCTGATAGGACAAAGGTAAAGAATGCAACCGGCCAAACCCCGTTTTCCTTGGTATTTGGAGCAGAGGCAATGATTCCTACAGAAATGACGATACCTACTGCAAGATCTATGCTACAGGATCCTGAACAAAATCCTGAAGTCTTGTGCCAAGATTTGGATACTATAGATGAAAAAAGAGACGCAGCAAGACTAAGGATAGCAGCATATCAACAAAGAATATCCAGAGCATATAATAAGAACATAAGGACTAGAAGATTTCAAGTTGGTGATTGGGTGCTAAGAAAGGCTTTCCAAAATACCACTAATCCTGCCGATGGCAAGCTAGCTCCGAAATGGGAAGGACCTTATGAAGTCGAGTCCGAAGCAGGAAAAGGAGCATATCGACTCAAGAATATGGAGGGGGATATGCTACCAAGATCCTGGAATGCAATACATTTAAAGCTCTATTTCAAGTAAGAGTAGAATTTATTTTCTATCTCGGAATGGTATGTATTTTAAATATATTTGTTTATTATCTTGAACCCAATACTGACTTAAGCATCGGAGGGGTGTTAGCCAAGCTAACACCCACCTTAGTTTACAATTGTTTTGCAGGATATGTTTCAGGATATATACTCAGGATAAGTCGAAAGATTAGAGGATTGGCCCCCTCTCTCACGTTTAAGGGATCCTGGTCCCTTCAAAGGTTTAAAGGTATTCACCTTTCTTTCGAATTGGGTTTAAACACCTCACCTGGAGCGCAAGTTATCTAGGTATAGTTCAAGGTAGCGGGACCAGTTCATGTAAAAGTGGCTGACAATTTCGTTACTGTTGGCTATATCCTGGATCCTAAAGGTATATGAGGATTGATCACCCTCTCTCACGAAAGAGTATTTTCATACTCTCAAAGGTTTAAAGGTTTTCACCTTTCTAAGAATTGGAGTTTATACACTCTCGCCTGTAGCGCATGAAATTTAGGGTTTATCCCCAGATATCAGGGTTTATCTCCAGGATATTAAAGGTTTATCCCAAGTATGCTAAGGATTCATTTCAAGATATCATGGGTTTGCCCCAGGGTATTCGGAATTTATTTGAGTCAAAATATAAATACATTTGTGTTTCTGTGTCAAACACAGGGAACATACATTATACTGTTCAAAGGATGGATCCAAGTTCATAAGTATGCATTGGGGACAAACTTATAATGGAGGATTAAAATTGATTCTTTAAGAATCTCTGGTATGATCTCTCCTTTTTATTTGGACAATTTATAGGTTGTATTTTAATATCCTTATCAAGATATCTTTCAGGATATCTCCCAGGATACATTTATAATATATATTCCTAAAAATGTACAAATCAAACAGTTTTCACAAGTACGATTTTCATATCAATGACAACAATAATAAAGTCAAAAGAGAAGTTATATTATTAACATACCAAAAGATGTGCTCTTAGTTTCACCTCAAAACAAGGCCCATCCACTAAGAGCACTAATAGTTCCCTACCATATTTACCCAACAGTTGAAGGCTTCATCTCAAACCGAGACCCATCCACCTCCAACTGTTGTATTGTTCAAAAAGCATGCAGGAAATGTAAATTGTTCAGGTGCAGAAAAGTAAGGTGCAGAAAAGTAAATTGTTTAAGGGATTACAGACCAACATTCAAATTTAAAAAGGTGGGCTCTGGCCTTGGCACGTATATCCGTCATCGCCCACCTAAATGCCCTCACACAGCGGCATCCTCTCCAACCTTCTCAGGCTTCTCAGCACCAGCATCCTGAGCAGCATCCTCACCAGCATCCATCCCAGCATCTACTCCGGCATCCTTCTTGTCTCCAGCCTGGATCACCACCTCTGCTGACTTAGAAGACTCACCAGCTTCAACAGGAAGTGGCACTGCTTTGCCTCCGAGCTCCTTTAGTTTAGCCACCCAGGATTCAACTGGCCAAGCTGGACAAACAAGGCCCATCTCCTTGGCCTCGTAGGCCATCTTGATGCGTGCTTGTAACAGGGAGACGATAGCAGAAGCCTTGATTCCCTCCCGGAAGTTGACCAAGGCTTGATCATGATCCATTTGAATAGTGGCGAGTTTGACCTCAGCGTCTTGGGTGACCTTCTTCAGCAGGCTTTCATAGTGCCGGGTCTTCGCTTCAGCAATGGCACCTTGGTCAGCAACGGTGCTTTCAAGCTGTTTGATCCTGGCCTCATGAAGTGCAACAGTACCACAAGCATCATTATACAAGTGGAGCAAATGCTGGAGGCCCTGCACATCAATTACAGGTATAAGTTAGAATATAAATTGACCAGGATATCCTATTAGAATATACGTGCAGGATATGAGTTAGGATATTACCTTGTTGAGAAAGGATGTCATTGGCTCTAAGGAATCAGAAAGCTGAGTTCGTCATAGGAGAACCTTCTGAACCTGGAGCAGTGACTTCAAGACCTTTCCTCTTTTTTGCTGTGGAAGCACGAGTTCTTGGATTGGCCTTGGGAGCCGGGAGTGGCTTGGAGCTAGTAGCAGCAGGAGTTTCCTTCTTGACTGTGGCTGGAGTTGGGTAGCTGTCGAGTTCATCAAGGTCTAGATAGACTGGAACTTTGCTGGAATCTGCACATAGGGAGTAAAATTCTAAATCTCTCCTAAGAATATCAAATAAAAACATGTATGTACAGGATATCTTGCAGGATTCTTACCAGACATGTTTGCGCTTGAAAGAGGGCTTGGAGTTGGTGGAGATGGGTTAAAGCTTCTCTCTGCTTATGAAAGCAGTCTGATGGCGTCTATTCTTTTTTGAGAATCAGCAAGGGGAGGTGCAATCTTCCTGAAATCAGCTGCATACACAACAGAGAAAATAAAACAGGTCAGTTCAGGATATAAAGCAGGATAAGAGGCAGGATCATCTTTAAACCCTAAATCCTACCCTTCTTCAACCATCTCATCGGATAATCCGTTCCACCAGGGATTGAATCCCTTTTTACAAAGAAATACTTGGATTGCCAACCATCCTCGTTCCTGGTGGCACGAAGTATCAATGGGTCACCGGAAGTAGAGTAAAACAGAAATCTGCATGATCCGTGGCATCTAAGTTTGTAAGCTAGGGGCAGATCATGGACAGAAAGATCAGGAATGTGGTTTCTCTTGATTTGGTCAAGAACAGACAAAACACGCCAGAGCATTGGCATGGTTTGGCTGAAAGAGATTTTGGTGATATTAAAGAATTCGGTGATGAAGTCCGGAAAGGGGAATTGTAGCCCTAGGGTAAAAGGGAAAGCACTGAAGCATATCCACTCACTGGAAACCATATCTGACCGGATTTCCCGGTCAAAGGGTCTAAATACGGTTCCTACTGGGAAGATGCCGGAGGATTTCAAGGCCGACAGGTGGGCACTATCGAAGGTACATGTTTCCTTCTCCGGTTCTTGGAGGAGGTTCTGGTGGATGAATGTGGGAACCGAGTCACCTGAACTGGACCTTGTTTGCCTAGGCATTTGGTCGCCTGAATTTTTCGCCGGAGAAAGATGATAAAGATGAATATGAAGATGAGGGAGAGAATATTACCTTTTTCCTTGTCGATTATAATTAAAAAAGAGATGAGGATGAGAAGATATAGGGCATGATGAGTAAATATAGGCTGGGTAGTTGAAAACGGTCACATCATTAGTCTTATCTATTAATTACCTCGGCCACCGTGAAAAATGTAACCGTTAGTGCAGGATATCAAACGGTAACATTTTTGGGGACAATTGTTATGGGTGAAATTCTGAGCCCATATCCTGGAAAGTATCTTGATTTATATCTTGGTTATATAGTATCTGTTTACATCCGGGATGCTGGTTCAGGATATTGGTAACATCCTGAATGGTATCCTCAGGATTACTAACGGATTATGTGCAGGTACGTGGGTTAGAAGTTAGCAACGTTCACAAGGACTCATTCCGCGGAAGACTCGGTCCAAGTTGTTCGAAGAAAGACGTTAAGCCCGATTTATTTGGCTCCAAACGGCTACTTATGGAATATTCGGAAGCATCCCATATTTATAGGAATTTTAGTTTCTAATTTGTAACTATAAATAGGTGGGTATAGCAGATCGAATAGGAAATCACATACACACTCTCTACACTCTAACACTCGCTCTCTAGCAATTCTCACTTTCATACAAAAGCATTGTAACACTTAGCGATCTGGTCTATATCCTGCACTGTATCCTGACGTTTGAAGTAATAAGAAGAACAAGGCAGCTGCGATTGTCAGCTACCGAGGTTTTATGCCGGCGATCTAGATTGATCAAGGGCTTTCCTCGTACATCTCGTGTCGTTTACTTTATTTTTGCTCATAGTTTGATCATAGATACAGCTCAATATCCTGAGCCGTATCCTGAATACTGATTTTCTAAATAACTTAACAAGCATATTTTCAATACACTTTCTAGCACACTACCTCACTTTACTAATTTGATCACTTAATTGCTTCGGTAATTTTTGACCAAAACAACTAGTAACTAGTAACTAATTTATTTTAATATAATTATTCAACCCAAATAGTTTTAAACACTATTTTATATAGTTGGTGGAAATAATATTGGCTTGTGTATAGATGACCTTTTCTAAATAAAATAAAAGTATCTAAGAACTTATATTATTAGACGGGTAGATTACGGGTAAGTTGAAGATTAGAAATATGAAGTTCCTAGACGGCCCTACGAACCATATAATAATTAAATTATAAAATACAATGTATTTTGAACCTACTCTATTTTTAATGAAACTTAGACCCAAATGTAGACAAAAATATTCTCGTTCGAATGACATATTTATTATTTTCTAAAACGTTATATTTTACAAGTTATACACGCCAAATAAGTGAAGCAGTTAAATTAATTATAATATATATTAATAACAAAATAATTCATATCAATTTAGACACATATCAATTTAGATATGTATATATATACGTGTCCAATTTTAAAAATAATAATGATAAATTAAAAGATAAACATATGAATATAATAATATATAAAATTCTAAATGTTAGATATGAATGTACGTGTATACTGTTTCAAACAAACTTTACATGTGTCTCTCAATTGGAAAGAATAGATATACATGATGGAATTTGAAGGGCCACTATAAAAAGGCTCTATCTCTTCACATAACAGTTCGTTAGTTTCCTTCTTTTTCTTTCTCTCTCTACAAATTCTCTAGTATTTATTTATTGTATATATAAGAATAATAAAGCCATGTCCCGTTTTAAGTGTTTTAACTCCCGATCACCGCTACCCTTTCCGATTGATCTGAGCCTTATAACACATGTCAAGGCTCTGCCCGACTAAGTTTATTGGGGTTCTGTCTCGTGACATAGGGACAAGGTTGAATTAGGGTCACTATAATTCACACGAGTACAAATATATAAATATATATATTTTTAAATTGCTCAGAAATTATACCCAAAGTTTATACCAGGAGACTTTCTAATTGAACCCTAAAGTTACAAAGTGGGTCTATTTTCTTTTCTCATCGTTTTATTCCCTTTTGTCCCAAACTATAGCAACTCTCACCAAAATTATTATTTATTATTACATTTTGTTCACAAGGAAACCTTAGTTAAAACCCCAAGTGATCCTGTATAATACCTAAAATTTTCATAAGAATCAGAATCAAGATCAGGGTCCCTAAAACTCAGGGGGGGGGGCATTTCCCATTCTATATTATCATCACAGTTTTTCATAGAAATCGAATTTTCTCGTTCTGTCGACTCACCTAGGCTACAAATACACGCGGAAACCTTATGTTAAAAGTAACCCGTCGCGCCACGCGACTCCACCTAGGTGACCCCTCGCGACACGCGAGGGGGACCAATTTTAAGTATAAATATAGGGGTGTGGGACTTGATTTCCTGCGTTCGTTCGACGTTCAAATTCATTTCGTACGTCCAGATATTCACAGTTTACTACCAAACACACACTAGCTCGAATTCTGCTACGATACCGGGTATTAACTCGATCGCTGCTACGATTCAATGTCCGATCGATTTAAACTATCCGACCAGATGTTTAAGTACTATCCTTTGTCATTAGTCGTGATTCCGACAGGATGTTTGAGTACCACCCGAACTCGGGGAATACTCTGTCATTCGTTGTGAATCCGATGGATGTTTAAGTGATTGCACTTTGTCATTTGTCGTGAGGGTTTTAGTCTCGTGAGTTATCGTAAATGCTGTATTAGTTAATTACCGAGTTAGTGTGCACTAGGTTACAAGACTAATCAATAGGCTAAGCTCTGCCCGTATCTGCAATATATCAAGACTTATATGTAGGCTAAACTTTGCCCGTATGAATCTGCATGCTTATAATGTGAGTCGTTCTCTTTTTATCAAATTTAATTTCCAAAGCATGTTTATTTTCAAAGTTATAATTACAGGGATTAAGTCTTTGTAATCACCAAATTACAGCCAGTATATGGGGTTCTGTATACATTACTTGATAATCTTTGCCATTGGACAAACGGGTGGCCAATGGTGATATGACCATAGTCACAGATCCGGTCGAGTGACAAATACTGTGGGTAGTTGGTTGATATCAGGAAACATTGTAATCGCTCTTAATACTGTAAATTATAACAAACGTGTCGTTTTAGTAAAATGAATGAACTCACCAGTATTTCCCGCTGACAAAACCTTTTTAACACGTTTTTCAGGTAATTACAGTAGATTGGAGTAAGAGATGGATACAGCACTGAAAGACTTTAAGAAGTGGCTTTTTTTATTAATTAAATCAAATTAAGAAATATTGTTTTATGTAATTGGGTTTATCCCTTATTAAAGCTACCTTTGTAAAACATGGGTTTATCCCATCTATTTAATAAATAAAATCCGGTGTTTTCTAAACTCTGATATTTTTCCTAACTCATGGTCCTGATGAAAATTCCGCTGCAATATTTTTCAAAATAATCACCGGTACCACTTGGCTGTTCGCGGCTCCCGATTCCGTCCAGGGTGGGTCAGGGGTCGTGACAGAAGGTGGTATCAGAGCCACTACTTTAAGCCTATAAGTGTTGTGATAATAATACCTAAGCTTAAATAAAAAAGTTAGGAGATTGCTATTAACTGGTAGCACACCTGATAGCATTTAGACTTGAACTTAAGAAAAATACCTTAGTATAAGCTAAGCCACTTGTTTAAACAATTAGGTGTTGTAATAATACCTAAGTTTAAACGAAGAGTTAGAAACTTAATATTATCTGGTAGCACTCAGGATGATATTTAGACTTGAACTTAAGAATTTTGCCTTAATATAAATTTCAAGATAAATTACTTATATAAGTATAATGTAATGGATATTGGTATGCCATAAGAAGGGTGATTAGAAAATTGCAAGGTACGATAAATAAGCAATAGCACTTAATTACTATTAATTCTTGCTTATTGATATTACTTGGTCTAGAATAATATATGTTACGGGAATACAAATTTCCCTGATTCTGGATAAAAGCCCTAATAAAAGAGGCACTTTTAAAATCTTGAAAAGATACTATTTATGGGAAATAGAAAATTTTCTCCGGCAAGACTGGGTATGGTGTAGCAGACTCTCTAGCTTGTTCGGATATACTGAGGTTACCTCTCCGGCGAGAACCGGATAAGACGGGGTATATAATATGTCAAATAAGTGACAAGATTTCCGTAAATAGTATCATGACCTGATATCTGACTTGTTTTTGAAATATGAATCTGTTAAATGCATTGACGTTATAGAGGGTATGTATACTACAGCATGTGAAATATATGATTATATAGATATGTATATCTATAAGAAATTCCAAAAGTCAGTTAGGAATAAAACACAAGCATATGTGTGTCAATAATAATTCTAGATTTCTTTATTAGGAATCTCTTGCATATGTCTATAATTCTGATATCAAACATTATTTCGTTTGATCATCTACCTCGTAACTCGTACAATGAGAACCCTTTAAGTTGGGATGCTATTAAAAGTATAAGAATTACCAATGAGTTACCATATACTATTAACGCAAGTAAGAAGCATGTAAAATTGTGCTAGTGCACAAGAAAACACATGAAACTTAAATTATACGTCCACAGACGTTGAAGTATATCATACACGACTTTTGAGGCAAGACCTTTTGAAAATATAGTTGGGCACAACGGCAACAAGGCTAATCCCGTCAGTAGAAGAACTACTAATTAAAAAGCGGCACTTTGCCACGTGATCCTACAAATAACATGAATATCGCTGAGGCACGTTGGAACAAGATTTCACAACAATCGGTGCACGGTCAAATCAGAGTCATAATTATTATCACTACAAAAGGAGTCACATACCTTTGCAACTCCCCTATTTCATTTCATTCGACATTCCTTGGTAATGTCACTTAACAACGATTATCACACGAAAATCCAGATAAAGTTCTTATATTTCTTTCATTGAAATTCTGACTTTTGCATTGACTTTCGTGTTTCTACTTCCTCTAATGGTCATCATACCATGAGGATTTCTTTCATAATAGTAAATATTGATCTATTTCATTTCTTAGTAAATCCACACGTTACACATGCACTGTTTGTTACGCATGTGGTTCGTTTGATTTATGAAGACCAATGGAGGGCTTCATTCCGATTTGTCGTTTTATCCAAACTCAAATATCATTTCGCTATACTTGATTTTGGCACTATAACCGCATTATTGCTAAACGATGACTCTTCAATGAATACATTATATAAATTTAATTTATTTTATATAGAAACTTACATAAGTAATTTTATTCCTATATTTAAAATTCTTGTTAAAACCATTAAGGTAAAGAATTTATATTTTATATATGTATAAAATTATGTTTGAGGTATACTCTCATTCAAATTTATGTTTAGTTATTTATTATTGATAATTAATATTAGTTTTATTATTAGTAATAATATATTTAGTGTTAGTATTATTTTAAGTACTAGGGTTATTGTCAGGGGCAGGTATTGATTAGCCTAGCCTTAGTTAGGCATGGACTGATCACCTATGCTTAAACAAGGCAGCACTAACCAATATCCAACCATGATAATGACTAAATTAAGTCATCATACTTATTTAATAAATTTTAATTATATTATATATATATATATATATAAATATATATACTTTGTACTGTAAGGAGAAGACATATTTTTCTACAAGAATTAGAGGGACGAATAAAATTATATAAATAATTGTGTATCACATGTTTTGTGGTAACTATGTACCGTAACGCTCTGGCAAGAAAATGACCATATAAGAATAATATGGTAGTCATCAACTACGTTGGGTTAGGGGAACATTGTACTATATTAGAATAGTCCCCGTTTTCACTTATTTACAACATTTGTAAATACATTCACAACGTTATATGGTTTCAAAATGAAAATAAGTAATCACATAGAATCGACCCATTAAGTGTTATATATTTACAAAATATTTTACAAATACTTTTGTGAGTTAATTACATAGTTAGTCCCTATGGTTTGCACAAAGTAACAAACTTAGGTACTAATAGTTTAAAATCACATTCTAGGGTATTAACTTTTCATTTTGTAACGTTTGGGGGTATTAAGGTTATTTGTAGGCTTAAAATCACATTCTATTAGTACCTAAATATGTTATTTTGTGCAAACCACAGGGACTACCTATGTTACTACCCTAGAAGTTAATACCTCCAAACATTACAAAATGAAAAGTTAATACCCTAGAAGGTGATTTTAAACTATTAGTACTTAAGTATGTTATTTTGTGCAAACCACAGGGACTAACTATGTAATTAACTCTACTTTTGTACAAAAAAAATATATTTTTACACCTTTATTTACAACTTTCATTTAACGTTATAAATAAAAGTGATTTCTTTTACAAAATAATAATACTAAAATATTTTGTAATGTAATAACTTTATTGCGGTGTTTTGTAATATATATTACATAGTAAATATAAGTTATTTTACATAGTATAGTAAAATACTAAAATAATATTTATTTCAAAGTGGTGACCATTTACATATAGTAAAAATGCGTAACAAATAATAAATGTATTACATAATATTTATATTTGATATGTAAGATACAGTTCAGACAGTGACACAAATAATATATATTACATTTGCTTTACAAATAAAATATAATGGTTGGTCATGCCAAAACAACTTGGAAATTTAAAATACACTAACTCTATTATCTTTTGGTGTATCTTTGCAATTCACTCATCTCAACACTTTGATTTTCTAATATCATAAATATTTGACAAATCATTTTTCATGTTTTTATTTCATTTTGAACCTGTCAATTCTAAGTCTTCCTCAGTTTCCAATTAAAGTAAGCTTTCTTTTGACAAAGAATTATATTGATTCTAAAAGTCCTTCACATTCATTTTAAATATCTATTGATCATATATCTGTTGGCTTGAACCTAGTCATTTTGGAAATTATATCATTTCATCTCATTCGTTTGTCATCGATTTCTTAAACTAATTCAGTTGAACCATTGAGTCCTACTTATTGTACAACTCATATTCATAAAATTAGATATTTTGATTCTGTGTCATCTACCTTAATATTGTTTTTATTGACTAAAATATGACATAAGTCTAAAAGAAATATCATAACCCAAATCTCGAGGACGAGATTTAAAACAAGGTGGGGAGGATGTAACATTCCTATTTTTTTCATAAGAATTATAGGTTTGGTTAAATTTATTAACCACTAGTAACTAGTAACTAATTTATTTTAATATAATTATTCAACCCAAATAGTTTTAAACACAATTTTATATAGTTGGTTGAAATAATATTGGCTTGTGTATAGATGACCTTTTCTAAATAAAATAAAAGTATCTAAGAACTTATATTATTAGACGGGTAGATTACGGGTAAGTTGAAGATTAGAAATATGAAGTTCATAGACGGGCCTACGAACCATATAATAATTAAATTATAAAATACATTGTATTTTGAACCTACTCTATTTTTAATGAAACTTAGACCCAAATGTAGACAAAAATATTCTCGTTCGAATGACATATTTATTATTTTCTAAAACGTTATATTTTACAAGTTATACACGCCAAATAAGTGAAGCAGTTAAATTAATTATAATATATATTAATAACAAAATAATTCATATCAATTTAGACTATATCCTCCCTCCGTGGCCCAGTGGTTCCCATTGGGTATGTTGGGCCGGCTCCTCCTTTGGGAGGTCACCGGTTCGACTCCCACTCGTGGTCTTAGGGGGGGGGGGGGACGTCCCAATGATAGACCGTATCCTACCGAGGCATGGTGCGGTCTTGAGGGCAACCCGGTTTTACCCAGCTGTTACCCCAGCGAGTCTCTCGTGTGGGGGCAGTATGGTTTCCGGGCGAAGGTCAGTCAGAGCGGCAGCCGGGGCCCGATAGAACATCGCGTCTGCGAAAGCTGGGCTGACGGGTAACCGTCCTAGACGGGAACCCGGTGACCAATGGTCAGGTACATATTGAAAGTCACCCTTCAAAAAAAAAAAAAAAATTTAGATATGTATATATATACGTGTCCAATTTTAAAAATAATAATGATAAATTAAAAGATAAACATATGAATATAATAATATATAAAATTCTAAATGTTAGATATGAATGTACGTGTATACTGTTTCAAACAAACTTTACATGTGTCTCTCAATTGGAAAGAATAGATATACATGATGGAATTTGAAGGGCCACTATAAAAAGGCTCTATCTCTTCACATAACAGTTCGTTAGTTTCCTTCTTTGTCTTTCTCTTTCTACAAATTCTCTAGTATTTATTTATTGTATATATAAGAATAATAAAGCCATGTCCCGTTTTAAGTGTTTTAACTCCCGATCACCGCCACCCTTTCCGATTGATCTGAGCCTTATAACACATATCAAGGCTCTGCCCGACTAAGTTTATTGGGGTTCTGTCTTGTGACGAAGGGACAAGGTTGAATTAGGGGCACTATACTTCACACGAGTACAAATATATAAATATATATATTTTTAAATAGCTCAGAAATTATACCCAAAGTTTATACCAGGAGACTTTCTAATTGAACCCTAAAGTTACAAAGTGGGTCTATTTTCTTTTCTCATCGTTTTATTCCCTTTTGTACCAAACTATAGCAACTCTCACCAAAATTATTATTTATTATTATATTTTGTTCACAACGAAACCTTAGTTAAAACCCCAAGTGATCCTGTATAATCCCTAAAATTTTCATAAGAATCAGAATCAAGATCAGGGCCCCTAAAACTCAGGGGGGGCATTTCCCATTCTATATTATCATCACAGTTTTTCATAGAAATCGAATTTTCTCATTCTGTCGACTCACCTAGGCTACAAATACACGCGGCAACCTTATGTTAAAAGTAACCCGTCGCGCCACACGACGCCACCCAGGTGACCCCTCGCGACACGCGAGGGGGACAAATTTTAAGTATAAATAGAGGGGTGTGGGACTTGATTTCCTGCGTTCGTTCGACGTTCAAATTCATTTCGTACGTCCAGATATTCACAGTTTACTACCAAACACACACTAGCTCGAATTCTGCTACGATATCGGGTATTAACTCGATCGCTGCTACGATTCAATGTCCGATCGATTTAAACTATCCGACCGGATGTTTAAGTACTATCCTTTGTCATTAGTCGTGATTCCGACTGGATGTTTGAGTACGACCCGAACTCGGGGAATACTCTGTCATTCGTTGTGAATCCGATGGATGTTTAAGTGATTGCACTTTGTCATTTGTCGTGAGGGTTTTAGTCTCGTGAGTTATCGTAAATGTTGTATTAGTTATTACCGAGTTAGTGTGCACTAGGTTACAAGACTAATCAATAGGCTAAGCTCTGCCCGTATCTGCAATATATCAAGACTTATCTGTAGGCTAAACTTTGCCTGTATGAATCTGCATGCTTATAGTGTGAGTCATTCTCTTTTTATCAAATTTAATTTCCAAAGCGTGTTTATTTTCAAAGTTATAATTACAGGGATTAAGTCTTTGTAATCACCAAATTACAGCCAGTATGTGGGGTTCTGTATACATTACTTGATAATCTTTGCCATTGGACAAACGGGTGGCCAATGGTGATATGACCATAGTCACAGATCCGGTCGAGTGACAAATACTGTGGGTAGTTGGTTGATATCAGGAAACATTGTAATCGCTCTTAATACTGTAAATTATAACAAACGTGTCGTTTTAGTAAAATGAATGAACTCACCAGTATTTCCCGCTGACAAAACCTTTTTAACACGTGTTTCAGGTAATTATAGTAGATTGGAGTAAGAGATGGATACAGCACTGAAAGACTTCAAGAAATGGCTTATTTTATTAATTAAATCAAATTAAGAAATATTGTTTTATGTAATTGGGTTTATCCCTTATTAAAGCTACCTTTGTAAAACATGGGTTTATCCCATCTATTTAATAAATAAAATCTGGTGTTTTCTAAACTCTGATATTTTTCCTAACTCACAGTCCTGATGAAAATTCCGCTGCAATATTTTTCAAAATAATCACCGGTACCACTTGGCTGTTCGCGGCTCCCGATTCCGTCCAGGGTGGGTCAGGGGTCATGACACCTGTGTATGCACGCTTTGCTGGTGGGGCATAAGTAACTGGTGTTGGACGGTGATGGGGCTGCTGCTGGGCCGGTACGGCTTGGAGTGGAGGAGCAGTGGTGGTGGCAGCACAGTTCTTGTTGCTGGAGCTGCTGTTGTTGTTCTTCTTCTTTCGGCGTGAGGACTTTGATGGTTGAGCGGTGGCGGTGTCGGCAGTTGGTGCGGTGGTGACTTGGTACAGGTTTTTCGGAGTTTTATCCCAAACACCAGCTTTCACACGTTTGTCATTGATTTCCGCGGCAAGCAAGTAAGTTTCTTCGATCGTTGTGGTGTTTGCGGCATGCACAAATTCCGCAACACAGTCAGGTAGAGCTCGGATGTACTTCTTGATAGCCATGTCGGGCGTCTTCACTTGGTCGGGGCAGATGATGCTGAGTTGCTTAAAGCGAGCAGTCAGGGCAGCGTTGTCACCTTCCTTCTACTTAATATTCCAGAACTCGTCCTCTAGCTTTTGGCGTTCATGGGGAGGACATAACTCATCCATCATGATGGCCTTCAACTCTTCCCACGTCAGCTCATAAGCTGCATCGTTCCCATGTTTGTTCCTCTCCGCCGTCCTCCAGTCTAATGCGCGGGACTGGAAGACGTCGGTAGCGTTTAGAGTGCAGAGATTTTCCAGACATCCACTCTGGCGCAGAGTCACTTCGATGGAATCGAACCATTGAAACATAGCCGTCGGGCCATCTTCTCCAGTGAATTCCATTGGACCGCATGCCTTGAACTTCTTGAAGCTGAAAGCAGTCTTGGTAGCAACTTTAGGAGCTTCGGTTCTTGACTCCTCAGATGATTTGCTGACGTTCTCGAAAATCTCACTCACGATCTGAGGCACAACCTTGGTCACTTGTTTCGCGAGTATGGCAGCAAGGCGTTTGTCCCTCTGTTCTTGACGAGAGAGTCGTGGGGTAGTCAGAATACAGAAACCTATCATTCACAGTTCGCGTATGTTCGAATGTAGCGATCGCGTTTAGCATATCGAGTAGGGTAGTATAAGCGTATATCATAACATAAGGTCGTCCATAATTTAGCGATTTGTCAGCATTTTGAGATAGAAATGCAGTGCGAGTCGTGCGTGTCGATCGAAGTGAAAGCAAAAACCGGACAAGTCTCCAAAATTTAAACACATCAACAGGTAAATTCACATAAAACAGATAAAATCAACGAATCATCAGAGTCAGCAGTTGCGGGCTCAGAATCGAAACACATAAAAATCGAGAAATAGATTGTCTGCGGCTATTAGACTTCGACTACCCAAAGTGGTTCAACTATTCACAAGGACTTGTTGTGCACATTTTGACCTTCAGGACTGTGCTTTTGCCTCGATTCTTGGGCGTTTGGCACACATCCCGTTAGTCATACTGTGACTTTAGGTCGTTGGAGTCCGTCGAGACTTTGGTGAGAGTTTTGTAAAATTAAGTAAAGGTCAGAACAAGTCGTCAAGGTTAGGGTTTCACCCCTGGCTTAACAACTTCATTCTGGTTTTGATAAAATAAAGGAGAATTATGCGTCAAAGTATGGATTTCACTCCTATTTCAACGCAATTCCCCGTGTTTATAGATAAAAATATAGGTTGATCAAGCAGTTTAGTCGAGATTTTGCGGTTTTCACACCTAATCTCGACTTAGTTGCTCTTTCATAGTTGAAAAATTCGAGTGCAGTGATAGTGTACCATAGGCGAGAATAGCGAGAAATGGCGGTAAGCTTATACATAGTCCCTAACGGATATGCACAAGTCGGTCTGTTGGTTCCTAACTATAGACTAGGTCTCTAAGACATCGACCCGGACTAGGTCGAGTCTGGCCTAATTCCCTATAGTTATGGCTCT
Source organism: Helianthus tuberosus (assembly GCA_030545235.1). Lineage (NCBI taxonomy): Eukaryota > Viridiplantae > Streptophyta > Magnoliopsida > Asterales > Asteraceae > Helianthus > Helianthus tuberosus. The sequence continues at coordinate 170,751,734 of CM060369.1, forward strand.
GATACCAATCTGTCACACCCCAACCGATGGCGGAAACATCGGGGCATGGCACTGAGCGAAACAGATTGTCCAGAAGTTTCCATAACAATTATCATTACCAATTAATTTAAAGTAACATGTCCCATACCATGTCTAAAAAGGCAAACAAATTGTTACAGACAAATCTAGCCAAGTAGTTCTGTTCCGACAACTCAGATTTATACATAGATAGATTATTTATTGGTTTCTAGGACCTCTTCTCCTAGCTTCGATTTCATCACAGCACAGCACAGAGAGCTTCCTAGACCTTTCCTAACCTCAAGTTCACAGCAAGCTAATCATGTAAACATCTTAAGCACCTGTCACATACGTTAAAGTAACAGTCAATACACATAGTGTAAAGGTGAGCATACAAGTTTGATAATGGCATATAGAGTTCGAAAGCGTTACGCATAACCAGCACGTACACAGAGTGAAATGAGGCATGTTAGTTATCGACATGAACCTATCGATACCATTGACTACGGGTTGACTGCCCAAGGCAGTTCGTAATACATGATCACCACTGTAATCCATGCAAATAATTGTCCTTAACAACCCCCGCGTGAGCGGGTGCTGAGTCCAAACTATAGTACCATCGTTGCTAAGGCAGGTAGACAGCATTCCATGTGTAAATATAACAAACAAGCATTCATTAAGTCACGTATAACATGCGGTAACGGTTAGCATTAAAAGTATTGAGTAGTGTGTTCGATGTGATTTAGAATAAGTAACGTATGTAACACCCAAAAGTGCGTAAAGCAAAAAGGGATTGAGTATACTCACAGCGATGGATGGATTGAAGGGAGAGCTAGAGAGTAGGGTTAGCCTGATCAGAACGATAGCATAACGATAAGTGACACGCAAAACGATGCAAAGTACAAGTGGTTCGGACAGTAGTCCGATCGGTCAGCCAGTCGTGCGGGTGGTTGTCCGTTCGGATGGTCGTCCGGTCGGATGAATGTTCGAGTGGATTGTTTCTTCCTTTAGGAAGGATGTGTTTGTGTATGATGGCTTGACTTTTGAAGTTTTCATTGTAGTATTTTGAAAACATTGAAGTACCTCTACCTTTCAGGTCGGTCGATCGGGTGGTCATTTGATCGGACGGCAACCCGTTCGGTTGGGCACTACAGTGAGAACAATTTCACAGCAGGGTGTCACTCGCTCGGACGGTTGTTCGATCGGGTGGCATCCTTTGTGTATTGAACATGTTGAAAATTGTTTAATTGTTGAAGCTTAAATGTCTCATGGTTCGATTGGCAGTTCGATCGGATGGTAGTCCTATCGGACAGCAATTCGTTCAACATTCAGACTTCAAGTGTTGGCAGAAATGATTAAGCGTGGGACCAAGGTGCAAGTCGTACGGGCGGCCAGTCGTGCGGTTTGGCTGTCCGTTCGGACAGCAGTCCATTCGGATGGCACTCCGTCCTGGTTGACCTGTTCGTCTTACACTTGGTTGTTTTGATAGTTTGTTGTTTTATCGAGATGCGTTGATATCGTACTAACCAACAGAACTCCATCCTAAGCTCTAGTGACCTGATCGAACAGGAACCACCCTAGTTCGGTCAGTCCACCGATTTAAGACGATTGTTCTTGGTTAGCCCGGAATCGATAATCTCCTGGATAGGATACGGATCTTGAACCAACACAACCACAATAAGTAGTAGTAAGCCGGCACAAGTTCCGATTCTATCGGTTTTGAGTGCATTGAGTGTGAAAGAGTTGAAAGAAAGTTGAAAAACCATCTTTCAATCCTTTTTCTTGTGAATATGTCTAGATCTATGAAAGATCTTTGTTAGTTTATGTGGAAATCGGTTAGATCTAAGTTGTTCTTGGTGGATTGAGGCCAAAACATGAAGTTCTTCAAGAACACATGATGACGTCATCCTAGAACACCTTAAATCTCGATGATTTCACGGTCAAAAGTTAAGATTCAAAAGATAGAAAGGTGTAGGAGTGCGTGTAGATTAAGGAAGTACAAGATTTAGGACGAGATCTTACCGGAATCGTGAGAAATCTGAAGAAAAGTGAGGAAAGCGAGCTGGTCGGACGTCACTTGCCAAAAGTAGAAAGTTTGAAAGTGACAAGGGGTATTTATAGGGTTACCCAAAGAGGAAGGGGCTGGTCGAATGGTTAGGCAGCCCGTGCGGACGGCCTATCCAATCGGACAACAGTCCGATCGGTCGGCTGGTCGAACGGCTGGTCGCCTGGTCGATCAGTCACCCCGTTCGAGTGTTCGGTGCGACAAGTTTTGATGTCTCGATTGTGATTGCGAGCGTTGCGATGTGATTGAGTTTCCTAGTCAAATTACTTTTAATCCCAACTACTCATATCTCGCGCTATCTCTTTTCCACCAATTATCATACCATTTCGATTGCGATTGAGTTCCATTGCGTTTCGATTGATTACCACAACATAACATAAGTAAACATGCACAAGTAACACATAAGGCACACACACACGTATATCAGTAACCAAAATGCGTAATTCGAGTTGCGAGTTCGATTGCGATCCGATGTTTGATTAAATTAGATTGATTAGCGTTTAGTTGGCTTTATCGCGTTGTTACTTCCTATAGTTCACAGTCGTACGTCGATTAAATAGCAATTAACACACGTCGATTATTGTGATTATAGACACTTACTCCACATAATACAGTTAAAATAACACCCAAAGAAATTTACTACAAGTCAAGTTTCGAATCGGTCGTTGACTCTGACCTTGACTTTGACTTCAGAAACACGAGGTGTTACAAAACCGTACAAGAAACCGTGAATCACCTTTTGCCTTTCTCTCTCTACTTTCTCTCTCTAGCTCCTATGCTCCCAAAGATCCAAATGGCAAAAGTTGTAAACTAAAGCCCTAAAGGTTCTATTTATAGGCCAAGGCTTTTAATGAGAGTTCTCATTAATTACATAAATGCCACCTTGCCTTTTCCCTAAATATTACAATATAAGGCTATTTTTATTCTAATTTCTGCTATGGGCTGATTGACGGAGGCGATAGACATTACTGCACTAACAGAGTTATGCATATAACAGACGAAAACCATTGGAATTTCAAGTTGGAGATAAGGTATTGTTAAAAGTTTCTCCATGGAAAGGAATAGTCAGATTCGTTAAAAGAGGAAAGCTAAGCCCAAGGTATGTTGGACCTTTTGAGATTATCAAAACAATAGGATCAGTAGCTTATCAGCTACAATTGCCAGAGGAAATGGCAGAAACACATGATGCATTTCATGTACGTAATCTCAAGAAATGCTTAGCAGACGAATCATTAGTGATACCTCTTCAGGACATAGAGGTAAATGAGAAATTTAAGTTTTTAGAGAAACCACTACAGATTGAAGATAGAAAGATTAAGAAACTCAAACACAAGAGACTTGTTCTGGTCAAAGTGAAATGGGATTCTAAGAGAGGACTAAAATACACTTGGGAGCTCGATTCAGAAATGCAACTGAAATATCCACACCTGTTCCAATAGATCTCGAGGACGAGATTTAAAACAAGGTGGGGAGGATATAACAACCCTCATAAAACACCCTACGCTTTAATTAGACCCCGTATACTCGTAAACGAGCCCGTATAACCTTAATACAAATAAAAATCTAATAAAACAAAATATATAGGTCCCTCACGGGCCGCGACCCAGTCAGTTGGGTGGTTCGCGGGGCGGGACCGAGGGTCAGATGGTGGCACCCCCTTGAGCCACGTGTCCTTGTGCGTGTGAAATCTAGACCAATGACTAAACAAGGCTAAAGTCCTAGCCTAGTCCCTCGCGGGCCGCGAAGGAACAAGAGTTGGGGCTCGCGGGGCGCGAGCCAACCACTGATCAGCCTATAAAAGGCAGCGGTGGCCTCAGTTGTTTCTCGTTCAGAATTTCTTTTCTCTCTCAATGTTTAGTGCAATATTATCGGATATAATACCCCTAAAATGTGATGCTCTACCTCGTTGTAAGTATTATAACCCCCAATCACTAATCTGTGTAGGTCCACTAGTGGAGGATTTAGTAGCCTAATCCTTGTGATACGAACAAACCCGGTTATGTGGAATTCAACCGAGTAAGCAAACCGAGATCAAGACACAAAACAGACAAGGATTCAACGTTTTAATATCAACTATATAGATTCTAGAGAGTTTCGTTACAAAGTTTACATTAAAGAAAAAGCTCAAACTCACTGGTGTTCTATCTCACTCTACTCTGTGTCTCACGTATGTGTGTATTTCTCTCTGTGCTCATACACACTTTGTGTCTTCAGTCTGCTGTTTAAATAACAAACAGGTCAACGAAATTTACATCTGGGCGATGAACCATTTATCAGGTAGACGAACATTCAACAGGCCTGACGAACCTTCATTCTTCGTCGCCATAAGTCTTCGTCACATGAGGAGTTCGTCCATAAGGAGACTTCGCCACAAGCAATCCTTCGTCAATGAGACATGACCGATGAACTTTGAGGCTTCGTCAACATGGACTCTTCGTTGCATGTGAAGTCTTCGTCATGTATAGAAATGACGAACATTCAATCTTCGTTGACAGGAGACATAACTGACGAACCTTGAGGCTTCGTCACATGAAGGTTCGTTGGAGCAGGTCTTCATTGCAGCACTCGAATAAATAGTAGCAACAACAACAGAATGATCAGAAACAGCAGCAAATAGAGACATGTTCGATCCGTAGCTCGTTAGAGGATATCGAGTTTCGGTATTCTTCTCGTAACGTTGTCGAACCGAGCGAGTCGCATCCAAAAAGTGTATCAACAAACTCCCCCTTGGATGCTGCTCGTGAGGGTTCATCTTCCATGTCTTTCATGTTGGAGGATCTTCAAAGTCTTCACATGTCGTAAGTAGAAAGTGTATCAACAAACTCCCCCTTTTATTTAGGAAATGTGTTAACAAACTCCCCCTTAAAATAAACTCTCCCTTGAGTTATGCTCGTGAATCTTTTGATCTTCAATTCTTTAGATCCTTGTGGTGTTGATGATAGGTCAGCTGCAACTCGATCATCTTGATTCTTTGATTTAATCAATGTCGTGTCCACATTCCAAAGCTAGTCTTCTAATGCGTTCTCTTTGCCTTTAGCTGGTCCTGGTGCCGCATCTGCACATACAAGAAAGCTAAACGCGTAATGAGAACAACTGCTTGGAATATAATCAAACGACACACATGTGACCAGTTTTTAATCAACTACCGCCCGACAGTTTGAAAGTTTAACAAATTGTTTAAGTTTGGATTTTAACTTTCAAATCTTGCAAATTTCGACCGTTTATGAAGATTCAGTTGTTTTGGTTTTCGATTATATTTCAGGTAACGAAGACTTGAGTTCCAACATCGGGTAATCAAAAGAAATTAGAAATAAAATCCTTTTGGCTTTTATAAAGTTTATATTAAGACACACTTAAACTCTTTTTGGAATTTTGAATATTTTAAATGTATAGACAGAAAGCATTAAATAAATATATACAAAGATGCAGAAACTGAAAGCATTAAATAAATATATACAGACATTCTTTTTGCGAGTTTCGAGGTTAAGAGAATCATATCAGTGTACGGTCACGCCAAAACGCTCTTGATGTTCAATTAGTTAACATTTAGATAAGCATCCTATAACAATTTTCGGTATTGTTGTCCACTTAAGCTCAACTTATTAGATGTAATCATGGTGAGGGGATACGATTAGTGTATGATTTATACTTACCGACCGGTGTTCATCCACTCACGACACATTCCCGTATCAAGGTATGCACGAGAGTTCATCTTACTGGTGAGTATACCATTTATCATCTGTTTTGACGTATATGAAAATGTGAGATACTCACTTATTTTGATTGAAAACAAGCCCTATGTGATAGAATCACTTATTGATGAGGAACTTGATTTTCAAATGCATGCAGGGCACAGGAGCAAGTCCATGAACAGGTTAGTACCATCGTACAGAAAAAGAGACGAACTTGACTCCCGCATGAAAGCTGTGATATATTATCACTTATTTTGTGGACATGTGATTGTTGATCACTTATTGAGGTCGTATGCAATATGTACACGTATGTGTGGTATCATGGAAGATCTAGACTTCGTCTCCGTCATTTTTCGGTAAAAGAATCAACCATGATACCCAGATGATAAACAACATAAAGACCACGTATCTCAGAACCTCGGCAATCTATCAAACGACATTTCGATACCAAGACCATATGCCAATGAGCGGTTCCCACCCATTCTTCAGTCAATTTAGGTTTATCTCACCCTGCACACTTTTAAATGATTGTGAGCCTACCGATACATCTTATATAAAGCTGCTTATCGTTTTTCATTTTAGGTTTAAAGAGGTTTCGACAGACCATTGATGTACTATCATTTTCTCTTTTTCTTGCCAGGAAACTCAATTTTGTTTTTCTATTGTTTTTGTGTTTTTGAAATTTTTCGATGTTTTTAAATTTTTCAAATTTGGATTTACTCCCCCTAAAATGTAAAAACTATGATAAATTAAAAACATAAAGATATTTACAAAAACGATTTTCCGATGTCGGTTTTACTCTTGCTTGACCTTAATGCCGTTTACCAATAATAAAATGTCAAATCGTGATTTGTCAATGCTTTGGTAAAAAGGTCAGCACGTTGGTCATCGGTGTGGATCTTAACAACATTGATAAGCGTTTTATCAAAATCACATATGAAGTGATACTTAATTTCGATGTGTTTGGTCTTTGAATGCTGCACAGGATTTCTAGTGATCTGTAAGGTAGCAGAATTATCAACGAAAATAAGAGTAGATAGGAATTCAAAACCATAGTCGCGCATTTGTTGTTGAATCCACAGGACTTGGGAGCAATAACTTTAGGCAGCAATGTATTCATCTTCGCATGTTGATGTAGCGACACAAGTCTGCTTCTTGCACTACCATGTGACTAGGCGATTTCCTAAAAACTGACATCCAGCCGTTGTAGATTTGCCGTTGATTTTGCATCCGCCAAAAAACAGAATCACTGAAAGCAATCAAGTCGAAGCTATCATCCTTAGGGTACCAAAGACCGGTGTCCGGGCATCCCTTCAAATAGCGAAAAATCCTTTTCACAGCTGCAAGATGTGAGGCCTTCGGGTTCACTTAATATCTGGCAAGCAGGCACGTTGGATACATTATGTCTGGTCTTGATGCTGTGAGGTACATAAGAGATCCGATCATTGCACGGTAATATGAAGAGTTAACAACTTCACTCTTCAAGTCCGGATTAATTCCGTGATTTTGCTGAAGTGGGGTACCAATGGGCGTTGTTTCGGACATCTGGAATCGGTTCAAGATGTCACTGACGTACTTAGTCTGATAGATGAATATCCCAGACTTCGTTTGTTGCACTTGTAGGCCCAAAAAGAATGTCATTTCCCCCATGGCGCTCATTTCGAATTTCTCCTGCATAACCCGCTCAAAGTTCCTACACAAAACATCGTTAGTAGAACCAAATATAATATCATCTACATATACCTGTACCAAGAGAAGATCTCCATCCTGTTCTTTGATGAAAAGAGTGCAATTGATAAGACCTCGGCGAAATCCATTCTCCAGCAGATAATTAGATAAGGTTGCATACCAAGCTTGTGGTGCTTGATGTAGACCATAGAGAGCTTTGTTCAGCAACCAAACCCGATCAGGGTGAATAGGATCTTCAAAACCTAGAGGCTGTTCGATGTACACCTCTTCTTCAACCACACCATGTAAGAATGCAATTTTCACGTTCTTCTGATAAACCTTGAATCCTTTGAAGGACGCATAGGCTAGAAAGATCCGAATAACTTCTAGACTTGCAACCGGTGCATAAACTTCATTGTAGTCGATCCCTTCAATCTGAAAAAAACCTTGAACGACTAATCTTGCTTTGTTTCGAATGACTACTCCACAGTCATCCTTTTTGCACTTATAAACCCAACGGGTACCAATCTTCTTGTAATCAACAGGTTTATCAATGAGTTTCCTGACACCTAGCTTCTGGAATTGTTGCAGTTCCTCCTGCATGGCTTCAACCCAAGAATTATCTTTCAAAGCTTCTTTCCAACATTTTGGTTCATCTTGTGAAACATAACACACGAAGGACCAATCATTCTGCAAACCCGATTCTCGAATTGCTGCATACAAGCCTGCATTGTTGTTGTTTTGCAACTGGTTTCTCGTTTGTACGCCACTTTGTACATTACCGATGATGTTTTGTTGAGGATGGGTATTATGAATTCTTGTTTCTGGATTATCTGGAACTTAAATATTTGTACCCAGATTGTTGAAATTAAGATCAACAAACAAGTCAATACCCTGAACTGGCAAAGAGGATGATGCAGTAGCTTCAGCTGTTTTAGGGGCGTCCGCTGAAGGTGTAGCCTCAGAAGTACCATGCACAGCTTCTTGGTCTGCATCGAGAAATTCATCATCCTCTGAAGATTCGTTCAGTTCAGAAGCATCATGAAAATCCTCATTGTCGAGAGCATTATTGTTCACTGAAGATTGTTCTGGATTGTTGACAATAATTGCACAAACCAAAGGTGAATCTGTTGTGTTTTCACTCTCGAAAAACATCTGTGCCGCAGCATCTACTACAACTTCTTCCATATTGATCAAATTGAAAAAATTCATCGTACTCAAACATCCAAGGTTGACCAGGACATTTGACTGGCAATGTGTGCCATTGTACTCTGACTTCAGACCATTCCTCGACCCTTTTTGTCTCTAGATTCCAGACTCTTAAGTTCGGGGTGGCATACCCAAGAAAGTATCCTTCAATTGCTTTTGCCCCAAACTTTCCATTCGGATCGATCATTGTGCAAGGAGCTCCAAACAGTTCAAGATATTGTACATCTGGTTTTTGTTTGTGAAGAAGCTCAAAGCTGGTCATGTTGTGTCTTTTTACTGTAAGGACTCGGTTCATTGTGTAACAAGTAGAGGCCATAGCTTCACTCCAGAATGGAATGAGTAACTGAGACTCTACCAACATAGTCCTAGCAGTTTCGATCAATGTACGGTTCTTACGCTCAGCGACGCCATTCTGTTGAGGAGTGTAACTTGCATTGAATTCATGAAGAATACCTTTGGATGTACAAAACTCTGCCATTGCATGATTTTTAAATTCAGTTCCATTGTCGCTTCGTATCCATCTAACTTTCAAAGTATACAAATTCTCAATCGTTGTGATCAAGTTTTTGATAATTTGGAAAGTATCACTCTTGTGTGCCAAGAATGCCACCCAAGAAAATCTTGAATTATCATCAGTCACCATGAGGCAGTACTGATCATTCCTGATGTGTCACACCCCAACCAATGGCGGAATCATCGGAGTGGGACTTGTTCAAGATTGCAAGAGACTTCATGACGCTATTTGTGACAATAATTAATTCAACCGATTTCATAACATAGATAAATTGTCAAAATATTACAAGAAAATCAAATAACAACATTGTTCATCATAACATTAACAAAATTTGATACAACACTTTAAACCTAAACATCTAAGTGAGTATCTAGGCATCTTTGCTATCCATTTTCATAGCATCATCAATCATCAACCTATAACATGTTTAAAATACAATTCAATGCAAAAGCAAAGGCGAGTATACAAGTTTTAGAATAGGTATAAGTATAAAGTTTAAAATGAATCCACATGGCAACTTAGTTTATACGAGATCAACCTAACATGGCATACACTATTTCTAGCCAATCCTCTGTTTACGCAACAATGATATAATTCAACATGACCACAAGTCTACGGGCGGTGCGTTACTCCTATAGCGCTATACATGTCAAATGGAGGCTCGTGAAAGCTAATGACTAAAACATATCACATAAGTATGGTCCACATATAAGCATCAAGTATCACAACATAGTATTCATGTATAAGGATTGTTTTCGTGCATTGCATAAAGAATAAGTTTTAGTGTGGTTTTATAAATTAACATGTTACACCCTAAAAGTGGTAAACATAAAAAGGGGGTTTGCGAGTATACTCACTGTATTGCTAAGTCTTCCGATTACCCAAGTGTCGACGAGTGTAAGAGGTTAGAAGGATGGAACACCGAGGTCACCCTATATGGCCAAGCGCAAGCGTATGAGAAAACGAAATATGATGGAGGATTTGAAGTGGAATATAAAGTGGAATTAGTTGATATATATATATATATATACTATATATATAATGCATATCCAAAGGGCAAGAATGGTCATTTGCCACTTTACAAGTCTCAAAGCATCTTGTACAATGGCACAATGCACAACCTATGAAACTAAGTTGAATTTTAAACAAGTGAGTGGGAGGTTTTTTTTTGAGCTGCATCTTTCCAAGTATTGAAACATTTTGAAAGGGGGGAGAAACCGAGAAAGAAAGAGAAAGGGAGCTATATCTGCAAAATTCTCCACCTTCTCAAACCCTACTCCCAATTCTCAAACCCTCTCCGCAAAATGTTGCAAACTCTCCCGATGAGGTGTAGTCGTCGGAAATCATGCAGATCCAGTGACAGCTATGATAGATGTGGTGTGATGGTGGAGCGGTTTAACAAGGATGACTAGATTGATGAGGTTTTAGTTTCGTATTCGCAGTTGCATGCTTGATTTCAGGAAAACTAGGGTTCAGTAAGTTTGAGATTCCAACGATTTCTTCCCTAATTTCTCTGATCCTCGGTTGATTTTGTTTTTGGATTTAAGTTTATGGTCTATTCCAGGTCGTATTCCTTCTTACGCAGACCGGTCTCCGTCTTCAAAAGGTTACTCGCAATCTTGCTCAGGTATTCCTGTATGATTTCAAATAATTCTGATCGTTCTCGTGATGAAGTATTTATTATTTTGTTGTGATTTTAATTAGTATTGTCTCTCTTCTGTGTGCAAGGATAGTCGTCTCAATAACAACTCTTTGACAGGAAATATTCCATTATCCTTAACTGCCATAACTGTGCTACAGGTTCTGTAAGTACACAAAATTATAAATCAGCCCATTTTACTTATATTAATGCAGGTATAACTGGCTAAAGGCGTTCACTTTCTTTTTTCACAGTGATCTATCAAACAACAATTTGAGCGGACCTGTTCCTGTTATTGGATCATTTTCGTTGTTTACAAACCTCAGGTTTGCTGTTAGTTGTTAGTAACTTAATAAATAGTATAGATTATTATATTATCTTCCTGTATGATGTTAACTAAAAAATTTTGTTCTTTCAGTTACACAAATAATCCCAACTTGACATTTCCTGTGATTGGTCCACAAACTCTGACTCCACCTAATTTGGGTATTTTTCGTTGCCATTGTTACTATTTGTTTGAATAACTATATGTTAGACAGGTTAATTTGTTAAGTAATTTCCTTCTAATTGTATATGCTACTATGATTTCAGCTGGAAGCAGTGCCACCACGCCTATTGCCATTGGAGTTGCTACGGGTTCCGCCCTCCTTTTCCTGGTCCCCTTAATTGTAATTGCTTGGTGGCGGTGCATAAAGGCATAAGATCATTTATTTAATGTACCAGGTTTGTAAATTTAAGCAAGATAATTGTCTTATTTTGGTTCCTTAATAATCATTCTCTGCACACTTATATTAATTCTCTGATATGTGCAGCTGAGGAGGACCCCGCAGTTCATTTGGGACAACTAAAGAGGTTTTCTCTTTGTGAACTACAAGTCGCAACCGACAGTTTTAGTAGCAAGAACGTTCTTGGGAGTGGTGGATTTGGTAAAGTTTATAAAGGTCGGCTTTGATGGTGGTCTGGTGGCGGTAAAAAGACTCAAAGAGGAACAAACTCATGGCCGTGAATTGCAGTTTCAAACTGAGGTTGCAATGAACAGTATGGCAGTGCATCGAAATATACTCCAGTTGAAAGGATTTTGCATGACACCAACTGAACGATTGCTCGTTTATCCATACATGGTCAATGGTAGCGTTACTTCATGTCTACGAGGTATTTTCACTATCTTTGACTTTTTTTGGTCAAATGTTATCATAGATTCATCTTATATAAGTATATAAATGAAGTTTAAATGGTTAATTACCTTAGAACGACGCACTATACAACCAGTACTTGATTGACTGACGAGAGAACGAATTGCTCTCGGTGCCGCAAGGGGTCTAGCTTATTTGCATGAACAGAGTGACCCGAAGATCATTCACCATGATGTGAAAGCTGCAAATATACTGCTGGATGATGAGTTTGAAGCGGTTGTGGGAGACTTTGGTTTGGCTAAACTCATGGAGTATAAAGATACTCATGTTATAAAAGCGGTTCATGGTACGATTGGACACATTGCCCCAGAGTATCTGTCCATTGTGTACATATGGTTATCTTTATAATTATTTATTTATTTTTGTACTTAAGATCATATATATTATTTAGTTAGTTTATCATAATCATATACATATATATGCACAAATATTTATTATGTAATTATGGATTTAATAAATTAAAATTAAATTTATCTATGCTATATATATAATGCATATCCAAGGGGTAAGAATGGTCATTTGCCACTTTTTCAACATTTACAAGTCTCAAAGCATCTTGTACAATGGCACAATGCACAAAAGAATGTTGTGCTACTAACAGCTAAAGTTGGTTCAGGGGATCCATCTACAATTTCTTCCATATGTTGTGCTACCTCTGCTCTTTAGTATCCTGCAGGTATGCTCGATATAATATTTTTGGTTAATTTTGTCGATATATTATTATATCATGTTTAAAAATAACACAGTCTTGTTATAACTTGAAAGGTTCAGAAGTTATCTTAGCATCAGTATTGGAATCAATGGAATTTTGTTTGAAGTCGTGCGGTTCTGAAGCGAGTGCATTGGAAGAGTTATCAAAGGCTATAAAATTCGTCCCTACAAGAAGGGACTTTATTGAAAGTGGTCGTTTGTTATTGGCGCAACTTTTATCTCCAACGGGTCATATGGGGTTAAGCTGGTTATAAGTGCAAAAAGGTGCCCGGGTTTTTTCATATACTTAAAACCTTCTAAATTACTCATTATGCAAAATGAAAGATTCATATGTTGATTACTTAATTATTTTGTCGGATTATTCCTTCAGGTGGTGGTGGTGGTATTTTTGCTGGCACCAGCAGCCGCTGCACCAGCAGCCGCTGCACCAGCAGCCGCTGCACCAGCAGCCGCTGCACCAGCAGCCGCTGAAGAAACGGTCAAATAGAAAGAAGAGTCGGGCGATGCAAGCTCTCTTATAAAATCTTTGATTTCAATTCTTTGTTTGATGATGGTTCTTTGAATTTTGAATTTTGAATTTTGAATTGAGTTCTTATATGTTTGTAAATTGGTGCTCCTTAATTTTGTTTATTGTTTTTAGTAGGTTCATCTTAATATTTATAAGCGCATTATTGCTGGGCTAATAAAGTCTTGTTAAATCGAAGGTTGGTTGCTAAGAGGAGGTGATTCCGGTGCATACATGGTTGCATCTCGGTTGGCTATTGCAACTGCACCACCTACTTACTTGTTTAGCAGAGTCATTGGCTAGCAGGTGAGTTGGTATTTCCTTATATTGATCAGTTCAAGCTATGCTTTATCTCAGTTAAACCAAGCGAGTTGGTTGAAATTGTCACTTTCAAAACTAAGTAATCTTTTTTTTTTTTTTTTTTTTGATATTTTGGTTTTGAGACGTGCAACTTTTTTATATTACAGGAACTTGATTTACATGACATTTCATTATTCGATGCAGAGTTTAGTAAGACATTGCAAAAAATTGCAAGCTCTTGTTTGCCGGAAACAATACTTGGAGTCTCTACATGACCAGTTGGAAATACTCAACTTATGTTTTAGGGGAACCCGGTTGAAGATAGTTTCTTGGATTTCACACTTCCTGGCTATCCTGATATGGTTCTCAAATCAGGCGATGATATTGTACATCATAATCATGTCTTTATGTTATTCTAGCGTTAATTATAAGATTCTCTTACGGGTTGATTTAAACAATTTGGACAATTTGGAAGAGTACATTTAGAGCTGGATTTAATCATGTCATTTTTATTCTTATTTGATGCGCTTTTTTATTTATAGAAACCAACAAATAGGGATGAGCTCGGTACCAACCGGTACCGAAAATCCCAAAAAAGGGTACCGGTACCGAAAATACCCGGTACGGTTCGGTATCGGTAAGGACCGGTATCTGAGGGTAAAATTCGGTAAGTATTGGTACCGAAAACGGTAAATGTCGGTTTGGTACCGGTTTCGAATCGGTACCTGGTACCATTTGCTCATCCCTACCAACAAATGTTAATCTGTCAGTTTGGGCTTAATTGATTTTAATAAATGAAGACAGTTAAAGATAGTCAATTTCTAAACATGTTCATGGTATTAAATATTTGTAGATTGCTTCCAATATATTGATGTAAAAAATTTAATATAATTTATGCAATTAAAGACATTAAATTTCTAAACATGTTCATGGTATTTTGAGTTGCTACATTAGTGTGTGGTGGCTTTGTGTTCCAGATCTATTGGTACATAACATAATGTAATGAGTTGTTGTAATATTTTTAATTTTTATTGAATGATTAGAATTAGACGTTTCAAGCAACAGGGCGCCCATGATAGAGAAACTCGTAGAGAAAAGGTGTGAGAGGGGCAGAAGAGAGGGAGATGTTGGGTTGTGAAGATAGAGGAGAGAAAAGACACCCGCTATAAGTTTATATGAAAGTTAGAGAGACATGTGGTTTACATCAACATAGAGCTTAGAAGCACCCATATTGTAGATTGATGTAGTTATTACTATTTTTTGTTAACTACCATATATGTTGGTTTACATCAACATTAGAGCTTAGAAGCACTCAAATTTTTTTATAACGTACTATCATAAATTGATGTAGTTATTATTTTTAATAACTACCATAAATGCGTTTGTACAAGATTTTTTTTTGTTTCCTATATAGAAGCACTATACAATATATACGGAGATAATTGATAATGTAACCGAAAACTGGCATCGCATCGTTAATTGTCGTCTGCTACAGAACTTGCTCAATATATGGTATTTCACTCATCTCATGCGATCCCAGTTTTTTTTCTTCGTGTTATGCTAATTATGTATGTATATCATACTGTCTGAAAGGTATCATCTTGTGGTATGAGTGATGTTATTGGTCCAATTCATATAAAAGAGAGGCCAGGTCTGAGATGCAGTCACGTATTGATGCAGAACTATGTTTCTAAAGCTTTTATTTTGCACAGTTAAGGATCATTACTCAAGTTTTCATGTTTTGTAGGTCGTCAAACTTCTAAAAGATGCTTATGAACGCGTGAAATCGTTACTTAAAAAGGTTTGGGTATCAAGTTTCCATCAGTTTACATAGATAAATTAGTTAATAATTTGGTTTTGTTTTACAACATGAGAAGTCATTGCACACTTTGGCAAACGCACTGCTGGAATACAAGACGCTAAGTGCAGAACAAATAAAGCGGATTCTTGAACAAGGTCAAGGAGGAGCAATATCTGATGAAGTAGTGCAACAAGATGAAGGAGAACTTGTATTGGCATAATAGAAACTTGTGATTTTAGTTATGACCCAACTAAACTGAAATTTCTAATGCACACCATTAGAATTACTAACAAGTGTTGTGTTTTCTGTTGTATCGCGAATTTGGTTTTGGTTATGGCTCAAAACCGAATCGCCTCGTACACAGCCCTAAACTCACCAAACTAAGTGATATGTTTCCCACCGCATCGCGCGGGTAAATGACTAGTATATATATATATATATTAAAATACAAATACGTATATTTTATATAGTTTAAGTAATAATTTAAATTAAGTCTATCGAAAAATATTATGGAAGTATCGTCGAAAATAAATGTACATTTATACCTATTTTGTAAAATTTAATAGAATTTGATAGATTTCAATTTATAAAACTATCACGTTTCGTTTTACGGAATTTTGCGAAAAACGGGCAGAGTTTCCTCTGTTTTCGGACGATCCCGACAACTAAAGTGTCGATATAATTTTCAAAATTCAACAATTAATCACATTATATATAAAACTATCGTCAATGACAAACGTAAATAATCACTACATATGAGGGTTCGAGTTCATTTTTAAAACAATAAATATTTAACCAAATAATAATAACAAAAATTGTGTCGTTATGATTATACCAAGTTGTGTGTTGACTGAGTTTTACCTCAGTTGACTGAAGTTGACCAAGTTGACTCGGTTTGACCGAGTCATCCGAACCACGAACCGGACTCCTCTTTGACTGTTGTTGACTGAACCGACACCCGTGACCCGAACTTTGAAACTGAGCCATCTGAAACAATAAAACAATCGGACTCGAATCGAAACTTAACCAAATCACAACTGAAACGGAACTCGAATTGAAACTGGCCTGAACAAAACTCGATCCAAACACCTGAATCTTGAAACACTTTCACTTGAACCGACGCATAACCCGCTTGAAAAACCTGAACCAAACTTACTAAAAAACAAGAGAATTAACGGGACGGGAATAGAAGCAAAGGCCAAGGCCGAACCGGAATAAGAATCAAACCCTACTTCATCTGATTTAAAGAAAATAATAGAAACCGAAATTAAAGAACAGAAACGAGGGATTACCGATTGAACTCGCCTGAAAATAAGCAAGCTGCATCCTGTAACCACTGCCATCGGAGCAACTCGTCGGAGAGCAAGAACACACCACCACCGCCGCCGCCACTGACGGCGGCGCCGTCGCCTGAATGCCTCGCCAGAGCAGCACAACCACCATCGCAACCCTCTTCCTTCTCTGATATGTTGTCATGTCGTGCTGCTGCCTAATTTTTTGCGATACAACTGCCGGTTAACCGGCACCGGTGGTGAACCAGTCGCAGCTAGAATATCGAGAGGAAGAGGAGAGGGGGAACTGATGGGGTGCGGCTGTGTTGAGCGAGTAGGGTTTGCTTTTGTGTGTGTTTGTTATAGAAGAGATCGAGATGGAAGCAAAACAGATCTAGGTGTGTGTTTTGAATTTATGAAGGTGTGGATAAGATTTTTGCAAGTGTAAGATGAGGGTTTCCTTGTGTCTGCAAGAACAAATCGAGAATAAGGGGATGATTTAGTGTGGGTTTATAGTGAATAAGGTACAGACAAATTGAGAGGAAAAAGGTGTTAAGCGGCTGGTGAATGAAATGAGATTAGGGTTAGTAGTCATAAATATTAGGGTTTAATTAGTGGGTTTGGGCTTGGGCCAAGGCCCACAAGCCCCAATCCCCGAGTTTAGTGACCCGAGATCCCTTGTGAACTCGTATTAAAAAAAAAGGAAATAATCTGAACACTCCGTAACGTCGTAAATGATATTTTTGTATTTTAGAACACACAAATAAATAAATAAATAAATATTTTTGAAAATAGCGCGGGTAGTCGTCGTTGTCGCGTTTTAGCGACGGTTGAGTAAAAGCGCGCAAATTGCGTACTTCTTTTCCGTTTTTAATTCGCTTCTCGATCAGATTTCAACGGCGATTCTAAAAAAATAGAGAACCGGACTCGTATTTCTATAGACATGGAAACACGAAAGTACGAGGCGTTACAGTCTCCCCACCTTTAGGAAATTTCGTCCCGAAATTTATCCGTGAGGAAGACTTGAAAGGATTCTGGCAAACAGAAGGGGTTTGTTTAAAGTTGAGGCTTGTATGAATGGCAACAAAGATTAATGGAGATATAAGGGTGAACGATTGATTTAATAGACGATTATGGGTATAAGGATAGCATAACTATCGGATAGACGAAAGTGATGTGCTAAGAATGAAATTTCGTCGTGAATAATCGGATATCGCGCGCTTAGCAATGCGTTTGTGAGTTGTTAAAGTTCACGTATTAGGTCTAAGTAGGTCTGCAAAACTCCGAATTTCTCATGGCACGTTTTATGAAAGTTTGGTAACTTGGTGAAAACACTTATATATAGGAAGTACCAGCGGCATATCCACCATGTTTCTGACCATGTAACGTCCGTTTCGTTATTCGGTGTCATGTTACGTTCCGTGTCTTACCATACACAGTAGTACACTCTATGGTTCTCATGAGCCAATCACTATAATCCCGTGTGCACACCCGCGATTATATTGACCGTCGCAGGATCCGCATAGCTTGTACTAGTTGTGTACGAATCAGGGTGTACATAAATTTGAAAAGTAAGAACGTGTACGTATAAGAATGTAGTATGCAAGAAAGTCCATGCTTAAGTATTTATGGGACCCACGTAAGCGAATCCTCGGATTCCGCTCGCGTATGGGTACGAATGTATGAATCACGAGTATGAATGAATGTATGAACATAAGTATAAGTGCAAGTGTAAATACGCATGTTGGTGTAAGTATAAATATAAGACATATGGGTATGAGTGTAGGTACGAATAATGAAAGTTGCGTATATAGTATATGTTGAAGCATATCGAATTTAGACGTATAAAGCGTTAAGAAATTTGAGTACATAAACGGATGAATGTGAGTATAAATTATAAATCATATAGATGTGAGTATAAATATGAGAACGAATATAACATAAATCGTATAAATGAATATAAGTGAAGACATAACATGTATAAGTATAAATGCAACGAATAATGATTTTGTTGATAGTATAAATCGAAATACACTAGTTCAAACACGAAAAGACTAAGAAGTTTTGAGTATGAAAGGAAAAGAAAACAGGTGACACATGCGAGATTGTTGTGAGATATCAATTAAAACGTGTAAAATGATGTGCATATAGAGTTGTTTGCGCAAAACATGAAGTTAAAATAGATTGGATTGTCACTAAATATAGACTCTAGTTTGTGAATGTAAAGGGAGTATAAAACGTCTATTAGTTATGTGGAAAGTACTTTGTAAAGGAATGGAAATGCTACTACGGTTTTAAAAGAGTTTACATAAGTTGAAAATTTATCTGTTCTTATGAAGTTTCCTTTCCCACGTGTTTTGAATTTAATTGACGTATCGAGTGAGGTTTTGAAAAAGTTCTAAAGATTAATAAGTTTGCATCGTTTTAAGTAACTTTGTGTTAGAAAATTTTGAAACTTACAGCTTCTTGTGAAAAAGTTGATCCTTAGAAACAGGAATTTAGTACATGAACTTAGTGGTTGTTGAAAAATGTTTCATTGGTTTTGAAAGGAATTTTAGTAAATGATTGAATAATATTGTTAATATTTTATAGGTGTGTGCGAAAATGTTGATTTGATTCTCAATTGAGAATAACAATCTCTAGTTTAATGGTGTGAGAGGAGCGTGTTTCAATGTTTACGTTGATGGGTGAATTTATGGGCAACGGATTTATTAAACCGACTAGGCTGACAAGTAGTATTTCGTGAAATTTTGAAAATTGAGGAACACGCGTTTATGGTAACATTTAAAATTTTTGTGTATGCGAGTGATGTGAAAATAGATTATAGAATAAGAGGTACGTTTAAATAAATGAAGCATTTTGAAATACATGATAAATGATATAGGTATAAACACGATCGTGTTTACATAATATAGCCTATTAAAAGAAAGCGTTGGTAACGATCACCTAGGTAAGGGAATCACCCCTAATCCGTTGGTGAGGTCGTTATAAGATGAGAAAAGAAGCGGAGTTAATCATCAAGTTAAGGAAATCACTCCTATCTCGATGATATGTCTCTGCTCGTTACAAAAGTGTAATTAAAATTACGTGAAATCATGCATGCTAATAATGTATAATCGTATGAAAAGTAAGAGTATGATGTGTACGCAAAATGAAATCTCGAAAAATTGTTCAAAATTGACAAAAGATCGAAAATAATAAAGCGTAAGCTCGAATAAAACTTGGATGGTTCCAAATGGAACGTTGACTAACCAAAGTGGTCGAAAGATCTTTTGAAATTGAGAAACATGCTTTGGCCTAATAGGTGGAATACTCTAGCCGATATCTCGGCTAACGGTACTCACCCTTCCAGTTACTACATGTTCCCAATCCATCGAAAATTTGAGGCTTGGCGGGACTTTTGAAATCAAGGAGCGGAACTAGTCGACAAGGTGTGGGTTTCACCCCTAACTTGACGATTTCGTAACCTAAGTATGGTCGGCACTCGCCGAGTCAAAATTTAATTTCGACACTTTGTCGAGGGTCCACTGGAATTTGAAATGGAAATTCTCCATCAAGGTGGGGGTTTCACTCCTAACTTGGTGGCGAATTTCGCGTAAAAAGAATAGATGGATTGAGAGTCGTTCACCAAATTGTGGGTTTCACGCCTATTTTGGTGAAGTCGTCTCGTTTGCATATCACGAGTGGTTTTGAGTTTAGTATAGACAAGGAAAATGCCTTAGGAAGGCGTATGTTTGAAATATTAAATCAAGTACAACGCATAATGCATTTCAAAAAAAAAAAATTAACACATAGGATACGTTTTCAAAAAGTTAACTCATAAGCAACATTTCAAGAATAGCACGTAAAGATGTTTCATACAAGTAGCATGTGAAGCAAATATGGTCGAATCTGGTGCTTAACTATAGACTAGGTCAAAAGCATGGCAATTTTCCTAATTCCCTATAGTTATGGCTCTGATATCAATCTGTCACACCCCAACCAATGGCGGAATCATCGGAGTGGGACTTGTTCAAGATTGCAAGAGACTTCATAACGCTATTTGTGACAATAATTAATTCAACCGATTTCATAACATAGATAAATTGTCAAAATATTACAAGAAAATCAAATAACAACATTGTTCATCATAACATTAACAAAATTTGATACAACACTTTAAACCTAAACGTCTAAGTGAGTATCTAGGCATCTTTGCTATCCATTTTCATAGCATCATCAATCATCAACCTGTAACATGTTTAAAATAAAATTCAATGCAAAAGCAAAGGCGAGTATACAAATTTAAGAATAGGTATAAGTATAAAGTTTAAAACGAATCCACATGGCAACTTAGTTTATACAAGATCAACCTAACATGGCATGCAATATTTCTAGCTAATCCTCTGTTTACGCAACAATGATATAATTCAACATGACCACAAGTCTACGGGTGGTGCGTTACTCCTATAGCGCTATACATGTCAAATGGAGGCTCGTGAAAGCTAATGACTAAAACATATCACATAAGTATGGTCCACATATAAGCATCAAGTATCACAACATAGTATTCATGTATAAGGATTGTTTTCGTGCATTGTATAAAGAATAAGTTTCAGTGTGGTTTTATAAATTAACATGTTACACCCCAAAAGTGGTAAACATAAAAATGGGGTTTGCGAGTATACTCACTGTATTGCTAAGTCTTCCGATTATCCAAGTGTCGACGAGTGTAAGTGGTTAGGAGGATGGAACACCGAGGTCACCCTATATGGCCAAGCGTAGGCGTATGAGAAAATGGAATATGACGGAGGATTTGAAGTGGAATATAAAGTGGAATTAGTTGATATATATATATATATATATATTTAAATACAAATACGTATATTTTATATAGTTTAAGTAATAATTTAAATTAAGTCTATCGAAAAATATTATGGAAGTATCGTCAAAAATAAATGTACATTTATACCTATTTTGTAAAATTTAATAGAATTTGATAGATTTCAATTTATAAAACTATCGCGTTTCGCTTTACGGAATTTTACGAAAAACGGGCAGAGTTTCCTCTGTTTTTGGACGATCCCGACAACTAAAGTGTCGATATAATTTTCAAAATTCAACAATTAATCACATTATATTTAAAACTATCATCCATGACAAACGTAAATAATCACTACATATGAGTGTTCGAGTTCATTTTTAAAACAATAAATGTTTAACCAAATAATAATAACAAAAATTGTGTCGTTATGATTATACCAAGTCGTGTGTTGACTGAGTTTGACCTCAGTTGACTGAAGTTGACCGAGTTGACTGAAGTTGACCAAGTTGACTCGATTGACCGAGTCATCCGAACCACGAACCAGACTCCTCTTTGACTGTTGTTGACTGAACCGACACCCATGGCCCGAACTTTGAAACTGAGCCAACTGAAACAATAAAACAATCGGACTCGAATCGAAACTTAACCAAATCACAACTGAAACGGAACTCGAATTGAAACTAACCTGAACAAAACTTGATCCAAACACCTGAATCTTGAAACACTTTCACTTGAACCGACGCATAACCCGCTTGAAAAACCTGAACCAAACTTACTGAAAAACAAGAGAATTAACGGGACGGGAAGAGAAGTAAAGGCCAAGGCCGAACAGGAATGAGAATCAAACCCTACTTCATCAGATTTAAAGAAAATAATAGAAACCGAAATGAAAGAACAGAAACGAGGGATTACCGATTGAACTCGCCTGAAAATAAGCAAACTGCATCCCGAAACAACTGCCATCGGTGCAACTCGTCGGAGAGCAAGAACACACCACCACTGCCGCCGCCACTGACGGCGGTGCTGTCGCCTGAATGCCTCGCCGGAGTGGCACAACCACCATCGCAGCCCTCTTCCTTCTCTGATATTTTGTCATGTCGTGCTGCTGCCTAATTTTTTGCGATACAACTGCCGGTTAACCGGCACCGGTGGTGAACCAGTCGCGGCCAGAACATCGAGAGGAAGACGAGAGGGGGAACTGATGGGGTGCGATTGTGTTGAGCGAGTAGGGTTTGCTTTTGTGTGTGTTTATTATAGAAGAGATCGAGATGGAAGCAAGACACATCTAGGTGTGTGTTTTGAATTTATAAAGGTGTGGATAAGATTTTTGCAAGTGTAAGATGAGGGTTTCCTTGTGTCTGTAAGAACAAATTGAGAATAAGGGGATGATTTATTGTGGGTTTATAGTGAATAAGGTACAGACAAATTGAGAGGAAAAATGTGTTAAGCGGCTGGTGAATGAAATGAGATTAGGGATAGTAGTCATAAATATTAGGGTTTAAGTAGTGGGTTTGTGCTTGGGCCCAAGGCCCACAAGCCCAATCCCCGAGTTTAGTGACCCGAGATCCCTTGTGAACTCGTATTAAAAAAAAAGGAAATAATCTGAACACTCCGTAACGTCGTAAATGATATTTTTTTATTTTAAAACACACAAATAAATAAATAAATATTTTTGAAAATAGCGCGGGTAGTCGTCGTTGTCGCGTTTGAGTGACGGTTGAGTAAAAGCGCGCAAATTGCGTACTTCTTTTCCGTTTTTAATTCGCTTCTCGATCAGATTTCAACGGTGATTCTAAAAAAATAGAGAAACGGACTCGTATTTCTAAAGACATGGAAACACGAAAGTACGAGGCGTTACATGAAGCTTTTATGCTTGACAGGACCAAACAAACCCATCTGCAAACGTTCAAGCAGAACTGCCACGGTGTTGATCTTCTTTGTAGGGTGCAACTTCTCTCTTTGCTTCCCTTTCTGGCATGAAACACTGAAGTCTTGAAGATGGAAATTTTTAAGAGGAACACCAGTCACTAATTCATTTGACACCAAATGATTCATTTTTCTTAATCGAATGTGTCCCATCCGTCTGTGCCAAGAGATTGAATCATTTTCTGTGGCTTTGGAAACGAAACAAGTTGCTTGTGTAGAAGTTGTAATTTCTTGGCTCATATCAAAGATATACAAATCATTAATCCTTGGAGCAGATAAGAGAATCCAGTCTTTCAGAATCTTGTAACCAGGTTTCAGCACGTAACATCCATTAGCATCAAAGTGTACTGAAAACTTCTTATCACAGATTTGTGAAACTCTGAGAAGATTGTAATCAACTTGTTGCACAAAGTTGATCTTGTCAAAACTTACAACCCCATTGGATACCATTCCTTCACCGGTAATATATCCGCCTTTATCTCCAGCAAAAGCAACATAACCTCCTCTAATAGATTTAACGTCGTAGAGAAGCTTCATGTAACCTGTCATGTGCCTGGATGCCCCACTATCAACAATCCAATGATTGTTGAAAGTTCCTCCTGGAACACCCTACACATGAACTCACATGATTAGTTAGAGATGGGGACCCAAGCCATTGTGGTCTTGGGTCTTCCATTTTCATCGATAAATTGTTACTTCAACTTTTCGATGGTTTGGAAATTGTGATGTTCCCCCTGAATTCATGGTCAATTTGGGTTTCCATGTCTATTGATTTTTACCAGTTTGATTGTTTGAAATTTTAACTTCCTGTTTATTTGAAGTTTTAGAAATTTCTGGTTTGACAGAGACATGTTGTTTTTGAACCATGTTTTGAACCACGTCAGTTTTAATTGCCTTCTCAATTACCTTGACTTGTTGGCGTTTCTGTTTCTTTTCCCTTTCTTTTACAAGACGGGGATCTTATTTTGAAGAAACAGATCGCTTTTGGTAATTTTGTTCATGGGGATCATCAACTTTGGCTTTTAGTTTATAAAGATATGGACAATTCCGAATAATATGTCCAACTTTATCACACTTGAAGCATGATCTTGGTTCTACAAACCCCGAAGTATCATGTGACTGTCTTGTTGATGAACTTTGTGATCCCGAGGTACTTGGTTTTGAACTGTTTTGTTCATTTCTTTTTAAAGATTTAACTTGATTGACATGCTCTAAGTTAGATTTATTTGCAAAAGTTTCCAATTTATCCGTTCCCTTTGACTTCACAAAGTTCACATTTTTGTTCTTCTTTGGTTCTGTTCCTTTCGACCTTTAGGTTTAGTGTGATTTTGCTGAATTTTCTTTGTTGGTAATTTTTTATTGCCATATTGTTTTCGAATTTCGGCCTTTGGAATCGGAGGACATTGTGTTACCACAATTCATGAACCCGACTTTCCCGAAAACCTACTTGTCGAATCTTCAAAAACTTTACTGATTAAAGATTGATTTACATTTTTAATCGGAAAATCTTTGTCAGAATATATTTTATCATCACCAACAAGAGTGTACAGCAAATTCACACTCTCAGATTCTTGTGCAGTATTGGACTCGACCAGAACAATCTTAGCAGGTTTTGCGAGAGGATCACATAAAATATGATTCTCGAGAGGTATGTCCTCTTCTTTGATTACCGCATCAGACTGTGTTGAGTCATTATCATCGGATTCATCATCTGAAGAATCAGCATCCTCAACAATGACGGGAGGATCCTGATTTTGTTCAGCAGATGATACATCTGTATCTGCTGACACATCCGAATCTGATGATACTTCCGTTTTGTATCCAAGTCCGATTGCAAAGTCCTCAACGACTAAAGGAACATATTGCTCAAAATAAGTTCTATTCTCCTCATCAGGCATTGCGTCATAATTGTGTCTAACAGGTGTTGGACATTTCTTATATCCAATGGACGTGACATCCTTTTTCTCTTTCTGTATGTCAATGATGTGATCCAGCACATACCTAGAATTTGAGTAACTATCTAACTTAAGCCGGATCGCCTCACTTTCACACTTTACACAGGCTAACTCTTTTTGTATGACCTCGAGACGATTGATATAACAGTTTATGTCAGTTTGTTTTCTTGAAACCATTTTTGTTAGCTCGGTTTTATCTTCTCTTAAATTTTCAATCACCGTTTTAAACTCTTTTTCATGGTTTTCATAAAACATGTTAGCCTCTGTGCATTTTGAAAGATCCACTATCAACTTTTGATTGTGGATATATGTCACGTCATACTTGCTTTGCAAATCATCATATTTGCTTTGCAAGTCCGATAATTTATCACCTAAATTAACACATTTATCAGAAGTTGGATCATCAACACATACCTAGTTTGATGAACCGCCCACATTAGCCATAAAGGCTGAATGATTAGAAGAAGAAGAAGAAGAATAAGCAGCTTCATCCACCATGATTGATCTTCTATGATTCCCTGCTTTAGCTTCTCCCAACAATTCATCAATATCTGCATCGACTGTCACACTTGACGTTTCATCCAAATGATCATCGCCTGAAGTTGTGGATTCTTTATCTGAGCTTCTACTGTAGCCAGTACTGTCTTCATCTTCAGATGATTCTCCACCACTGGCGGAAGATTCTCCACCACTGGCGTGTTTCAGATCCTCGACAACCTCAGCAAAACAAGTTGTTCCATCCTGAACATCACTTCCCAATTGAATCGACCAGTCACAACCTTCATCGACTTGTACCACAAGAGCCTGGTTGGCATTTGATGCTCCTGCTTGATTTGGATTGTTCGCAGGCATCAACGTACGCTCGTTATTCCTGTTTTGATTCTGATTCTGCTGGTTGCCTTGATTCCAAAATGGATTCTGGTTCCCTTGCTGAGCTGGCTTTGTACATTCTCTCTTGAAGTGACCTCTTTCACCACAGTTAAAGCACTTGACTGATTGCTTATCGAACCCATACTTGGTGTCTTTCTTGCTTTCCAAGCTGGTTCTACCAGTCCTTTCCATGAAGCCTTTAGCTCGCCTAACTGAACTAGCAAAAGCCCATTTGATGTCCATCATATCCATTTCCTCCTTATCAATCTGCTGATAATCTTCCGGCGTCAGATTGATGTTCCCAATCTTCCCTGCTACCAATCCACAGTATGCGCTCACCAAAGTGTTCAGCAGCTCCATATGTTCTTTAGCTACTTCAACACTTACTTTCGAGAAATTTGAAGTCTGAGCCGAACTGTATTTGGATTAGATGACTGACCAGCAGATGAGTTGCTTCCATAACAAGCTTGTTGTGGAACTGGTAGTGGATTTCCGTACATATCTCTTGCTCCGGTATATTGATAGCTTTGCTTTGAGACTTCTGGTTGTGGATTTCCATACATGTCAATACTTGAGACAAAAGCTGTTTGTAGCGGATCATGTGTAGCAGGTCTTGCAATAGTGCTAGAACCTCCACTGTTACCATAATACATATTAGGATTTTGGTGTACTTGAATCCGTTTCGCCTTCCTGATTTCCTCTTGATCTTTGTTCTCTAGAAGCTGAACGAAATCATTGATGTTGGTCGTAGCCAAGGTGCCGTTATACTTAAGAATGTCCAAGAAACCATTCCACTGAGCTGGCAATGAGTCGGCAAACTTCATGACAACCTCTTCTAGAGTTGCTACTTCCCCATAATTATTCAATTCAGTCAACAAGTGAAAAAATCGACTTGTTAAGTCTCCCAAGGATTCTCTTTTCATACATGTGAAGCCATCAAATTCCTTCTTGAGTAGATCATGTCGCAATTTGCGTGACGCTTCATTTCCTAGACCTCTCGTCTTTAACGCATCCCATAACCGCTTTGACATCTTGAAGCTGACAAACTGATGATATATATCCTTGCTCAACGCTTTAGTTAGAATAGAATATGCTTTCTTTTCTAAATTATATGCCTTTTTCTCGTCTGCCGTAAGATCAGCAAATGTCGCGGCAGTTGAAGCGGCAACATCAAGTGCTTGATCGAAATCTATAGTAAAACATAACCACAATTCCGTGTTTTGCCTAAGAATATACGTATGGAATCTTTCTTCCCATCCTGGATATTCATTCATGAGCATTAGCTTCGGTGGACGATTAATGCTTCCTGTTTCACTTTCGCTTAAAAGTATACTTTGAATACATGATTTTGATTTGAAATGAACACCCATTGACTTGTCGTAATTTGATTTGCTTGAGATGCTAAGGAAGATGCGGGTGCGGGAGATTCGGACCATGATGGCGATAAACCGTTGCTCGAATACTTGCTCTCCGTATTGGATGGAATACCCCACCAGTCTGAACTCATTTTGGATATATGATAATGAATACCTGCTTAAACGACTTAAAACAAACTGTTAAGACAATTTTTGAAAGCTTCTGTAAAAAAAATGAGCACAAGATGTCGACGAAGGACAGGATATTTCGTCCAAGATACGTTCGACGAAGGACAGAAGGTTCGTCTGAGACACAACTTGACGAAGGTTAGAATGTTCGTCGAAGACAATCTTGACGAAGTATAGTAAGTTCGTCCAAGACCAATGAGATGAAGACTTGTATTCTTCATCAAAATCAAATATGACGAAGGTTGGGTTTAGGTACTTTGTTGACAAATGTGACACCAACAGTGATAGATATTTTTCAAAATAAAACAATTCTTATCTCTTCTGACACACAGAAGGTTGGTAAAACAACTTTCTAACACACCTTACCTTCGATCACAGAGACCACCATTTGAAGACAAACTTTTGTTTACCAACTACCAAAGCACTATTTTAATAATAAAAGTAACAAGTAGACAACTTTACAACCCAGAAGATATGAAGATCTTTGATGAACAAATGAAGAACACCAAGAACTTCCGATGGGTTTATGTGTTTTCCGGTGCCGGACGAATTTTCTGAACTCAAATTTTGCACAAAAGTTTAACAAAAACCAATTCTTAACATGCAAACATGTGTTTTAACAAAGGTTTTTGTAAAAACTAATAGCAAAACACCTAGATTTTCAAGATTTAACCTGTTTTTCCCAGAAAATATGAACTTCAAACACAAGAAAAACACATGAAAATCTATCAAAACATAAGAAAACGACTCGGTTTTAACAAGGAAAAGAGCCTTGGCTCTGATACCACTTGTAGGTCCACTAGCGGAGGATCTAGTAGCCTAATCCTTCTGATACGAACAAACCCTGTTGTGCGGAATTCAACCGAGTAAGCAAACCGAGATCAAGACACAAAACATACAAGGATTCAATGTTTTAATATCAACTATATAGATTCCAGAGAGTTTTGTTACAGAGTTTACAATACAGAAAAAGCTCAAACTCACTGGTGTTCTATCTCACTCTGCTCTGTGTCTCACGTATGTGTGTATTTCTCTCTGTGCTCATACACACTTTGTGTCTTCAGTCTGCTGTTTATATAACAAACAGGTCAACGAACCTTATCTGGGAGACGAACCATTTATCAGGTAGACGAACATTCAACAGGCCTGACGAACCTTCATTCTTCGTCGCCATAAGTCTTCGTCACATGAGGAGTTCGTCCATAAGGAGACTTTGCCACAAGCAATCCTTCGTCGATGAGACATGACCGACGAACTTTGAGGCTTCGTCAACATGGACTCTTCGTTGCATGTGAAGTCTTCGTCATGTATAGAACTGACGAACATTCAATCTTCGTTGACAGGAGACATAACTGACGAACCTTGAGGCTTCGTCACATGAAGGTTCGTTGGAGCAGGTCTTCATTGCAGCACTTGAACAAACAGTAGCAATAACAACAGACTGATCAGAAACAGCAGCAAATAGAGACATGTTCGATCCGAAACTAGTTAGAGGATATCGAGTTTCGGTATTCTTCTCGTAACATTGTCGAACCGAGCGAGTCACATCCACAAAGTGTATCAACAATCTGTTACCCTACCCGATTGATCTAGGGCTCCGTAACGCATGTCAAGGCTCTACCTGACTCAGTTTGTTGGAGTTCTGTCTCGTGTTGTATGGCTAATGTGATTTGGTTTATCTTACTGTTATGGGTGGTTTTCTGAACCCATATCCTGAATTATATCGTGACTTTATTATTTCTGATTATGACCCGGATACCGGATCAGGATATTGGTAACATTCTGATGCAGTATCCTGGCAGTTACTAATTATTCACGTGCAGGTTATGGTTGCAAGCTTATAACGTTCATATGAATTTCTTCTCCGGAAGACTCTCTCCAATCAGTTGGAAGAAAGACGTTGAACTTGGAAGAAGGAGTCTTTAACATTCAAAAGGGAATATTCCGGAGTATCCCTAGTTTATAGGAGAGTTAGTTCAATGTTTACAACTATAAATAGAAGGCCAGATTTATAGGAACACATACTTCACTCTCTGCTCTCTAACTAACACTTCTTTTTTCTATTGCGCACAAACACTCAATACTTGTAATCGTTGTATCACTTAGCATTGATCTGCGCCATATCCTGCACTATATCCTGAATATTAAAGTAATAAGAAGAACAAGGCAGCGACGATTGTCAGCTCCCGAGGTTTTATGCTGGAGATCTAGATTGATTAAAGGCTTTCCTCGTATATCCCGTGTCAACCTTTACGTTTCTGCTCATTGTTTGATTGTTGATATAGCTTGGTATCCTGAGCTATATCCTAAAACTATTTTTCCAAACTAATAAACCAGCATATTTTCCACAAGTATTGCTAGCACACTAACTCACAAAACTAATTTGATCACTTAATTGCTTTGAAAATTTTTGACCAAAACAATTTGGCACCCACCTGCTGAGGATACTATCACTCCCTTGTAGCCCAGAACCCTGAACTTTAGTTCAACAGTGTATACTGAGGATAGTCAGGGAAATGTTGTGCCCAGTCATTCCCAGGGCAATACTCCTGAAATATCCTCAACAGCCAGGATATCGACTGTCAGAGGACCAGGATATGCTCCAGGATATGGCCAGAATCCTCAAACTGGTAATGTGTCTAATAATATTGATACTCCTGCTACTAACAGTTTTGGATCTTTGCAGGATATAGGTGTGACATCAGCACTTACTAGGGAGCTGCAGAAATTGAAGGATATGATATCTAGGGTGCCTGGGGTTGCGCAACCTATTATGGAAGTATCCCAGGATAGCCACAGGATATCCCAGTTCGCATATCCTATATGTGATGCTGAAATTACAAAAAAGATTTCAAACTCCTAACATGAAGCTCTATGACGGAACCACGGATCCCGAGGAGCATATTGCTCAGTATAGGGAGAGGATGAAAATTAACCCTATTCTTCCGGATCTCAAGGAAGCATGCCTCTGCAAGGGCTTCGGCTCTACTCTAACAGAATCAGCCTTAAAATGGCTCCTAAACGTCCCACCTCATTTAATTACATCATTTGCTCATTTGGTTAACTTGTTTAATAGTCAGTTTTCTTACAGTAGAAGTTTCAAGAAACGAACCAGTGATCTCTATAGGATAACTCAGGGTCCTCAAGAATCCCTAAGGGATTATGTAAACAAGTTTAGCAGGGAATCCTTGGATATTCCACATCTTGATGTTGCCACAGCCGTACAGGCATTCAAGACGAGATTGCAAAAGGATTCTCAATTTTACCAGGATCTTGTGATGAATCCTTGCAGGAACCTGGATGAAGCTTGAAACAGGGCTCTGAGATACATCAGGCTTGAAGACGATAAGAAGATGCAAGAGAGGATGAAATCATCCTCGACATATGAATCGACAAACAGGAAGTTAGAATCCTCATATAAGCCATACCGCTCTTAGCCGTATGGCAGGAATGACAGTAAGAAAGTGAATGCTATTGATGATGAGGATCTTGAAGAGTATCCTGAATTGTCATAATATTGTTTTTCTGTTAATATACCCGAACTAATGTATGCTATGCAGGATTTGGGAGATAAAGCAAGGTGGCAAAGAAAGAACCAGCAAAAGGCCGATTGGAAGAATAAATCCAAGTGGTGTGCCTTCCATGAGGATTTTGGACATGTGACAGAAGATTGCACAACCCTGAGGAAAGAAATAAGCTACCTGTTAAGCAAGGGGTATTCGAAAGACCTTCTGGGCAGAAAGAAGAATAAGGGTCAGGATACTGATAAGGATCCTGAACGAGCAGCATCACCTCCACTAGACGCCAAGATCATTAACTTCATATCAGGAGGATCCAATATATGTGGAACCTCTTATTCTGCAGCAAAGAGACATGCCAAGGAGGCTAAAGCAGAACGGGGAGACAAGCCGACCAGGATGACAACTCTTATAACTGACATAGTGATAGCGTTTGATAGTGATATCCAGGATAGCATCCAGGATCGTCATCACGATGGTTTGGTAATCACTTTATATATTGCTAATCACTTTGTTCGCAGGATACTGGTGGACAACGATAGCTCTGTCAACATCATTCAGCTGGAAACGCTGAAGAGAATGAACATCCCGCAGATGGAGATCACTTCAAAATCTACTGTGCTTGTAGGGTTTAGTGGAGAGGTAAAGAATACTGTGGGAGAAATAAAGCTACCAGTTTACATTGAAGGAGTAAATTCAACGCAACGATTCTGTGTTATGGATTTATTATCCTGTCACAATATTATATTGGGCAGGCCATGGATCCACGATATGAAGGTTGTCCCATCAACCTGTCATCAGTGTATCAAGATCCCTACCCTTTGGGGGTTAGTCAAAGTAGAAAGCGATCAACAGGAGGGGAAGGAATGTTATTCCTCCTCAATGAAGGCTTCAACCAAGTCCAAAGCAGGATAGCAATTAAAGATGCGAGCCTAGGATATCGTGGAAGCCTCAGAGCAAGATGTTAAGAAAATTATCCAGGATTAGGATAATCCAGATATCTTGGTACTGGTAGGAACTAATATCCATCAGGATATTGAGAACCAGCTAACTAATTTTCTAAAATGCAGGATGTCCACGTTTGCATGGAAACATGAGGATATGACAGGTATTTCTAAAGATATTATAACTCACAAGCTTGGGATTGACAGGTCCTTCAAGCCCGTTCTGCAAAAAAGAAGGAAGTTTGCTCCTGAAAGAAACACAATCATACAGGAAGAAGTTGAAAGATTATTAAAGTCCAAGATGATCAGGGAAGTTAAATTCCCTAAGTGGCTAGCAAATGTGGTCGTGGTTCAAAAGAAGAATGGGAAATGGAGAGTTTGTGTAGATTACATAGATCTGAACAAAGCATGTCCTTAAAGACCCATTCCCTTTGCCTCATATAGTTTCAATGGTAGATGCAACCGCCGGTCATGAAATGCTAACCTTTATGGATGCATTCTCAGGAATTCAACAGATCCAAATGGAGCCATCCGATCAGGAGGATAGTACTTTCATGACACCAAAAAGTATTTATTGTTATACTGCCATGCCTTTTAGTTTGAAAAATGCAGGTGCAACGTATCAAAGATTGGTGAATATGATGTTTAAAGACAAACTGGGGGACAATATGGAGGTGTATATTGATGATATGGTGGTAAAATCCAAGAAGGCGGAGGATCAACTCCAAGATCTTGAAGGTGCATTCGATATCCTAAACCAATACAATATGAAGCTGAATCCTACCAAGTGCCATTTCGGAGTGGGGGCAGGAAAGTTTTTAGGATACATGGTGACTAAGATAGGAATAGAAGCAAGCCCAGAACAGATCAAAGCTATCCTAAATATCAAATCACCATCCAACATGAAAGATTTACAAAGATTAACAGGATGAGTAGCGGCATTAAACAGGTTCATATCAAGATCTTCGAAGAAATGCAAGGAATTCTACGATATCCTGAAGAAGAATAAAAAATTCGAGTGGGGAGAAAAACATGAAGCAGCCCTACAAGAATTGAAATAATATCTTTCAATTGCACCTCTACTGATGAAGCCCGAGGATGGTGAACCCTTATCCCTGTATCTTGCAGTATCAGGGAGTGCAGTAAGTGTCGTTTTGGTAAAGGATCATGAAGGTCAGCAGTATCCTGTCTATTATGTTAGTAAAAGTTTATTAGATGCTGAAACTAGATACTCACATTTAGAAAAGTTGATATTATTTTGAGACACATAGGATTCATGTTAAAACTAATTATCCTATTAAAAATGTGCTTAGGAAACCTGAGATGTCGGGTAGGATGGCCAAATGGTCTGTAAAGTTAAGTGCATATGTTCTAATATATGAACCTAGAAATGCCATAAAGTCCTAGGCTTTAGCTGACATTGTGGCTAATTTCAGTAGTGACATTCAAAATGAAGTAGACCTAGAGGTACAACAACTAGGTGAAACTTCAGAATCCTGGACATTGTATACCAATGTTGCATCCAATGTAAGAGGTGTAGGATTAGGTATACTACTAAAATCGTCACAGGGGGGACATATTACCCCAGGCTATTAGATGTGAATTTCCTGCTAACAATAATGAAGTAGAATATGAAGCTCTGATTGCAAGATTAGAATTGGCTAGGAACATGAATATTAATTGTCTGCAAGTGTATGTTGACTCCTTGTTGATCACTAACCATTTCAATGGATCCAACGCAGTTAAACGTGAAAGGTTAATTGAATATCTTGAAATTGTCAAAAAAATAGCAGGATATTTCAAAGTTTTTACACTTGAACATGTACCAAGAGAGGATAATGCTGAGGCAGATATTCTGGCAAATTTGGGATCTGCAGTCAGGATACTGGTAGGAACTCAAATACTAATACTACATATTCTGTATTCTGTGATGGAACTCTTCAAGTCACAGGATAAGGAGGTAATAAGTGTCCGGGATCCTGGTGATGAGTGACTGAAGAGGATCATGAATCTTGGATGACTCCAATTATGAAATACCTCAGAGAAGGACACATCCCAAAGGATGAGAATCCCAAGGCTTTCAGGATGAAGGTATCTCGTTTCACTATTATAAATAATGTTTTGTATAAGAAGTCTCTTGCAGGTCCATACCTTAGGTGCTTGGAGGATCCTGAAACGAAGGAAGTACTTCAGGATATACATGAAGGAGATTGTGGCAACCATACTGGGGGCAGATCGGTGTTCTCGAAATTGTTAAGAATGGGGTACTACTGGCCGACTATGAGAAAGGATGCTGCAGAATATGCTCGAAAATGTGATGCATGTCAAACGCATAGCAATATACTACATCAGCCTGCTGAGCCATTATATCATATCGTATCCCCTTGGTCATTCAAGAAAAGGGGTATGGATATAGTGGGGAAACCCTTAAAAGCTCCAGGGGGAAAAGTCTTTATGCTGGCGATGACACATTATTTCTCCAAGTGGGTCGAAGCCGAAGCCTTTGTTCAAGTCAGGGATCAAGAAGTGGTAAAGAGGAATATCCTAACGAGGTTTGGGGTACCAGCTGAGATAATTTGCGATAATGGCTCTTAGTTCATCAGCGAAAGAACTACTGATTGTTGCAAAAGTTGGTGAATCAAGATGATCACATCAACTCCAGTACATCCTCAAGCAAATGGATAAGCAGAATCCTCAAACAAGATAATTGTCAACAACTTAAAGAATAGGTTAGGTGCTAAAAAAGGAAGATGGGCAGAAGAATTACCGTTTGTCCTATAGGCTGATAGGACAACTGTGAAGAACGCTACTAGGCAAACCCCATTTTCTTTGGTGTTTGGGGTAGATGCAGTGATCCCGACGGAGATGGTGATACCTACAGCCAGATCAAGCCTCCGGGATCCTAAGACGAGTCCTGAAGATTTATGTCAAGAATTGGATATTGTTGATGAAATAAGGGATTCAACAAAGCTAAGGATGGCAGCATATCAACAGAGGATATCCAAATCATATAACAAAAATTTAAGGACTAGAATATTTTAAGTTAGAGATTGGGTGTTGAGAAAAGCCTTTCAGATTACGACCAACCCTGTTGATGGAAAGTTAGCTCCAAAATGGGAAGGACCCTACGAAATTGAATCAGAATCTGGGAAAGGAGCATAATGACTCAAGAATATGGAAGGGGATATGTTGCCAAGATCCTGGAATGCTATACATCTTAAAGCATATTTCAAGTGAGGTTAGATTTTAATTTCTAACTCGGGATTGTATGGATTCTATTTCTTTTAAATATTTTTTTTAATTTGTTATTATTCGAAACCCAATACTGACTTAAGCATCGAAGGGGTGTTAGCCAAGCTAACACCCACCTTAGTTTAATGAAGTTTTGCAGAATATGCTTCAGGATGTTACTCCAGGATATATACTCAAGATAAATCGAAAGATTAGAGGATTGGCCCCCCTCTCTCACGTTTAAGAGATCCTTATCCCTTCAAAGGTTTAAAGGTATCCACCTTTCTCCCGAATTGGGTTTGAACACCCCGCCTGGAACGCAAGTTATTGTCACACCCCGATATTTCCACGTATTACCGGTGGGCTCGGTGGGGAGTATCGTGACGTAGTTGATGTCATCAAAGTCAAATAATCACAGTTTAATGCACAGCGGAAGTCTTAGATAAAAATAATAATACAAACCGAAATGGAAAGTATAATAAAATATTATACAAGCGGTTGTATACGGATCCACTGGCGGATCTAAAATATAAAGTAAAATATTGTTCGACAGACTTTAAACACTAAGAACTTGCAAGATTCCTTAATTAGTGCCCAGGAGCTTCCAGCCAATTTCGTTTAGTACCTGCCACTTTGTCTTTTTGAAAAATACGTCAGTTTACACTGGTAAATACAATTAACTGACTATTTTAAAAACATTTGTGAAAATTGATTTAAATGCACGAGGCACAAATATTCTTTTATAACTTGGGACAATTATTTAAAATAATCTTGTATGCAGATTCACATGTTTGTCGTACGTTCAGGGCCCGGGATAGAAGTCGAGACAAGATTAATAGACACACCACTAGTATAAGCCCACAAGAAGTTTCCTCACGAGTGAGATACCATTTTATATACGCAACTGTCAGGTTTATGCCTACACCCTGTGCTTAAGTCGTGGCCATTTCAAATGAATGAGCCGAGGATATCCAGGACAGGGTCATTAACCCCCAAATGCTTAGATCAAACAAAACAGATTAAAACGGGTTATCTCAATGATTTAACCACTAATCGATTAAATATTAAATACCCAACCAAGCGGTAATAATTTACCGTATCCCAAGCCCGTATAAGGGAAAATAAGTTAAAAGTATTTACCTGAGCTAAATTGTAAATTATACTCAGCCGTATATTCTAATCAGCAAGTGTAGGTATCTTTTACTGGGCTACTAATCTGGAACGAAGGGTTTTAATAACCTATTAGATTTCTAACGGGTCTTATTAAGTGATAACTTAGACCGGTTAGTTTTAAAGAAAAGTTTACGGTACGAAACACGAGATTAAGCGATGACCGGATTGGAATGTGATTTAGACCAAACAAGTATGAAGACTTGTATAAAATGGGTAAACTAAATACATTCTGGATTTTGAAATAAAAATGATAAGGTTTGACCCGTTTCGGCTAGTTTATGCAAACTAGTTACATAAACCGTACCGAATGCGTATATGCATAACGGGTAACCGGATGAGACAAGTACAAGTTCCATAAGTTATTATGCTTAAAATATGTTGTGATACCAGTAGGATATCTTCAATTATGCCCAAAACGAATTTAAAACCAATTTAAGCCCCGTATGGGTATTTTGGTCATTTTAAAGTTTATAAAAGAGGTTAAATAGCAAACTGAGGTTCCGGTCTAAAATAATCAGTAAAAATAATTATTTTATCATGTCACATTAGTAAAATATCATACATATGTGAGGGTCACCATTTGCGGCCAAACTATGCACCAGAGGGGCATTTTGGTTATTTCACATATGCTTTAAGGACCAAATTGGAAATCTGAGTTCAAGACTTATACTTACTGTTAAGATATTAAAATTTATTTACGAAATCAGTAAGTATCATGTCTTAGGTGTTAAATATGGTTTTGAACCATACTACGCGCCTAATTCGTATAAAAGTCGGTATTTGACGATAATTGAGATGTCTATAAAATTCTGAGATTTTTATCAGTCTTGAATGCTTAAAATATTCTATTTAATATATAACATCAGTAGGAAGAGGTTTGACATGTAAATGATGTGTAAAACTCATTTTATTAATGAAAAGGGCATTATCGTCAATTACCAAGTTAATGCGAGAACTCTATGTTATGGTCAGTATAAAATTTAACAAAATTTTCTAAAATTCCCTAGAAATTATATCAAAACAGTAGGTAATGAGTTTGGTGCCAAAATTTTGGTTTAAATAAGATTTATGCTAAAAATGTCATTTAATTAACAAAAAGTTTCATTTTACGCTATCTTGCATAACTTTAGTTTGAGACCAGAAACTGATGTCAAATTTTGTGGACATACTTATATTTCAGTAATAAAGCTTTTTGTCCTCTCACATTTTCAAAAATCTCGTTTTTATAACATAAGGGCATATTGGTCAACTTTTAAGCATTTGACTGAGGGACCATGTAGTATGACCTCAGAGAGTTATACTAACATATAATATGGTCACAAAGGAACCCTAAGGCATAACTAAACTAAGCTAATTCGGGTCAGAACTGAAAGTCAAAGCAGAAGTCTACTTTTGCGACTTTCGGTTGCGAACCGAGCCTAATACTTAGAATTGTCGGGTTGAACATGCCTAAACATGTTCTTATATTATTTACCAAGTTATTTAAGTGATAAAACGTATTTTATAGCTTCTACATTATCAGTTATGAATTATTTTATAAAAACTGACTCATTTGACTTTCTGTTCATAACTTTGACCCGACAATTGACTGAGTAAACGTGATAATTAAGAGGTGCCCTTTTGAGGGATTAACACCTACTTAATTACCAACACACAGCCACTTTCAATTCAAATAATGGCTGGACCATTAGTGATTAATCAAAAAGTCAAAGTGTCATTACGATATCTTTGACTTTCGGTCATTAAGCTAATAAAAACGTAACTACAGGAGCTAAGAACGCTTACAAGGGTCCTTAGCATGAAGATTAAACTTAAGAGAGTTTCCTTAATGCTTAGGATGCTCCAAAGAATGCTCCAAAGCTTGAGCAATTGAGAGAGTATGAAATTTGAAGTGTGCAAGTGAGAATGCTGCCCACATGCACCTATTTATAGTGAATGAGAGCATGTCCAGATCATCCCAGGTGTTATATGTTATTTCCAGATGTTAACAAGTGTCCAAGGTAGTATTATAATCCCTCAAACAGTCCCTTGTTTCGAGTTAACTGAAAGGGTGAAGAAGCATGCAGGACCTGCACCTGTGCATGCATTCGTCGTCGCGGTGCGCGACGACAGTGGGGTGTTGGTGTCGCGCAACGCGACCCCTAGGGGGACCAGCATATCAAGTTTCAATTTTGTCAAGAATGGTCCCTTAACCTTTTAAAACATCATAACTTCTATTTCAAGCATTTTTAACCCATAAAGTTAGAATGTGGATGATCTTAAGGATATAACCAAATATCGTTAGGTCCAGTTTCGTTAAATGATAACCGAAACCACTAGTTTCATCAATTTGATGCTTTTAACCCTTTATTTACAAAAGCTAACGTATTTAATATCAAACGATATCGAAAGCTCGTGAATTTTTCATCACTTGTTCTTGAGAGTATAATTAATCGATACAAAGCCCCGGGTTCGTTAAAAGATCACACAGAGGTAGTAATTTAACATGTTGACATATTTCATCACCCATGCCTTGTAAACTCTCATGTTTCATTCGTTTAAGAGTATAAACATCATGTAGGGTTGCTGAAAGGCATAGTTTTGGTATATTGACACTTTGGATCCTTTCACATATATCTTTTCCTTGTTTGTCAACTTTAGTCCCTCGAAATCAATTCGTTACACGTTTAAAGTTTATGACATGTGTCATTACTACATTGGTCATGATTTTGCGAGGTGTTACAGTTATCCAGGAATAGTTCAAGATAGCAGGACCAGTTCATGTAAAAGTGGCTGACAATTTCGTTATTATTGGTTGTATCCTGGATCCTTAAGGTATATGAGGATTGATCACCCTCTCTCACGAAGGGTATTTTCATACTCTCTAAGGTTTAAAGGTTTTCACCTTATTAAAGTCTTGGAGTTTATACACTCCTGCCTATAGCGCACGAAAATATGGGTTTATCCGAGAATACTTAGGGTTTATCCCCAGAGTGTTAAGGATCTATCTCTAGGATATTTAGGGTTTATCCCCAGTAATACTAAAGTTTCTTACAAATGTGACATCAGTTATGATTGTGTTTACACAAATTCTCATCTAAATCAAGAAGTTGCTAAGTACTCAAGTATGCTGTGCATTAATACACAGGGAACATCCACCTTGATACATTGTAAACGGTTTGAAGGATGAAATTTGAACTCAATTTCCTAAGTTTTCCAGACAGGGGACATCCCTGATGGAAATGTTGCAAGGGGTTCAAAAGTTGGAAGTTGGAATTTATTCTCTAAGTGTCTCTGGTATAGTCTCTCTTTTTCATTTTTTAACCTTATCTAAATAACCAAAGTTTTTAAAGTTGTGTTTGACAAAGTTTTAATGGAATACTTTTGATTAAGTTACTAAGCATAATAGAGGTATCCTGACAAGGATATTTGATCAAGATATTTGAAGTATAGTGTTGGAAATAAAGGAAAAAAACAATTCGTGAAAATTTGAGCCAAACACATACAATATAATTTTCAAAGGAAAATATAAATAACAAGGGATAAGGCTAGAAAGGTTAGTTTATTATTAACATAGCAAAAGGTTATACTATTGGCTTCATCTCAAAATGAGATCCATCCACCAAAAGTACAACTGGTTTTTAAACATATATACCTAAAACAGTTGAAGGCTTCGTCCTGAAACACAGGATCCCTCCACCTTCAACTGTTTATTGTTCAAAAAAGCATATTAACGGTTTATGACCAAGGGCTTCGTCCTGAAACTCAGGATTCCTCCACCTTTGGCCATCATATTGTCTAAGTGCAGGAAAACAAAATTGTTCAACATGCAGAAAAGTAAATTGTTTAACGATCATACGCCATCAAATTTAAAAAGTGGTTTCTGGCCTAGGGATCAACATCCATCATCGCCCACTTCGCTGCCTTCAAGCAGCACCACCTTATTCAACCATCATGTCTTCACCAACACCCGGTCCAGGATCAGCCCCAGCATCCTTCTCAGGATCGCCACCAACATCAACCACCTTTTCAGCCGCCTTGGAAGACTCCTCGACCACAGCTTTAGCAGGATGTTCCACAGGATTGCCACCAAGATCCTTTAGTTTTGCCTCCCAGGCATTGACATTCCAAGAAGGGTATTCAAAGCCCATGGCCCTGGCTTCATAAGCCATTTTCAGCCTGGCTTTGAAGAGGGAAATTACAACGCATCCTTTGAGGCCCTCGCGGTAGGAGTTCATATCCTATTTGAATTGAAGTTGGGCAGCATCCAGTTTGGCTTGAGCATCCTGGTTGGCTTTTTTTTACGGCAGTCTGGGCCTCTTGAGTCACGGCTTTGTATTTATCCTCATAGTGCTGTGACTTGGCACAGCGATCATTCCCTGGTCTAACATCTTCAACTTGGACTCTAACATTTTTTGAGCCCGCAGGATTCCTCGTACAAGTGCATTAAACATTCGAGGCCCTACAACAAAAAAAAAACACAGGTATTAGTATATACAAACTGATCAGGATGATGGTTCAACATATATATGCAGGATACAAGATACAGGATAAGGATTTATACCTAGTTGAGAAAAGAGGTCATAAACCCACTTGCTTCCACAAACCCATGATTCTCGTAAGGGAATGTCCCGGGAGTGGTAGGGGAATCTGTTTCCTTCCTCTTTCAGGAACTGGAAACCCGTGTCTTGGTGACTGGAGAGGGTTTGGGAATAGCAGCGGCCTTAGAGCTGGTGGGTTTGGACGAGGTGGCTGGCTTGGGACTTGGTTCCTTCTTGACCTGGATAGGACCGGAGTAACTGTCCAGTTCTTCGAGGTCAAAGACTTCAGGGGTCTTGGCTGGTGCTACATAAAAGAGAGAAATACTAAACTTTTGAATAGTTTTAGATTATAATTAATTCAATATGTACAAAAATAACTTGCATGAATGTACTTAACAGATATGTCAGAACTTGATCTTTGGCTTGAACTTGCAAAGAACAGGGAAAAGGTTCTTTCACTCTCTGGGAGTCGGTAAATGTCCTTGATCTTTTGCTCTGATTCTTCACTCGGAGGGGCTAGCTCTTTAAAGTTCGCTGCACAGAAAATAAAGATATCAGTTTAGGATATAGTTTCAAGATACGTTTGGGGATATTCCTAAAACCCTAAATCCTACCAGAGGTTAACCACTTCACCGGAAGGTCAACACCCTTGGCGATGGAATCCCTTTTTACAAAGAAGAACTTCTATTTCCACTCATCCTCATTCTTTGTGGCCTTGAGGATAAGGGGGTTTTTAGAAGTTGAAAAAAGAAGTAAACGACTGTTGCCATGAGATCGAAGACGGTATGCAATGGGAAGATCCTCGATGCAGAGATCTTGAATATGACGAGATTTGATTTGGTCCAACATCACCAAGACTCACCAAACCATAGGCATGGTCTGGGCATAGCTAAGACCGGTAAGTTCAAAGAAACGAGAGATGAAAGCTAGAAAAGGATACAGGAGCCCTATGGAAAAAGGCTATGCCAAGAAGCATACCCATTCATCGGAAGACACGTCCGATCGGATTTCCCGCTCGAATGGTCGTATAATTGCTCCGGTAGGAAAGGCACCGGAGGCTTTTAGGGCGGCGATATCAGCATTATCAAAGGAGCAGATTTCTTTTTCAGGTTCGTTAAGAAGATGCTGGTCTTCGAATGTGGGAATGGAATCGGCCGTGTGTGATCTTGTTCGACTAGCCATAAGGAACGGTGAGGTGTTACAGAGAAAAACAAAGAAGAAAGTGAGAGAAAAATACCTGAATGTCATCGGAATATAGTAATGAGTATGCAAAGAGGTTGAGAAGATATAGGCCAAAGATAGGGGTGATGAGTAAATTTCGCTTGGAAAGTTGCAGCTTGTCACTTCAACCTTCTTATCGTTTTAATTGCCTCGATAGACGCGATGATTTTA
Organism: Helianthus tuberosus; assembly: GCA_030545235.1. NCBI lineage: Eukaryota > Viridiplantae > Streptophyta > Magnoliopsida > Asterales > Asteraceae > Helianthus > Helianthus tuberosus. Next base: position 170,794,176 of record CM060369.1, read on the forward strand.
AAATATATCCGTTTGAATTTCAGAATTCTAACAGATATATTTTGGGGACAATTGTTATGGGTGGTTTTCTGAACCCATATCCTGAATTATATCCTGACTTTATTATTTTTTATTACGACCAGGATACCGGATAAGGATATTGGAAACATCCTAATGCAGTATCCTGGCAGTTACTAATTATTCACGTGCAGGTTATGGTTGCAAGCTTATAACGTTCATATGGATATTCTCCTGAAGACTCACTCTAATCAGTTGCAAGAGAGACGTTGAAGTCGGAAGAAGGAGTCTTTAACGTTCAAAAGGGAATATTCCGGAGTATCCCTAGTTTAAAGGAGAGTTAGTTAAATGTTTACAACTATAAATAGAAGGCCAGATCGATAGGAACACATACTTCACTCTCTGCTCTCAAACTAACAATTCTTTTTTCTATTACGCACAAACACTCAACCCTTGTAATCGTTGTACCACCTTAGCATTGAACTGAGCCATATCCTGCACTGTATCCTGAATATTGAAGTAATAAAAAGAACAAGGCAGCGACGATTGTTAGCTCCCAAGGTTTTACGCCGGAGATCTAGATTGATCAAGGGCTTTCCTTGTATATCTCGTGTCAACCATTACTATTCTTCTCATTGTTTGATTGTTGATATAGCTTGGTATCCTGAGCTATATCCTGAAACTGTTTTTGCAAACTAATAAACCAGCATATTTTCCACAAGTATTACTAGCACACTACCTCACAAAACTAATTTGATCACTTAATTGATTCGGTAATTTTTTACCAAAGCACTTACTAACACGTGTGCATTGTTTATTTTTAATAGATTATAATCAGGAAGCAACAGGAAGCTATATATTTACCTAAGTCTACCAAGTGAGTCATTCTCTTTTTCTACCAAACTGTTTTATCAAAACCTCAAATGTTTTCAATTATACTTAACAGTGATTGAGTCTATATATTCTACAATTGCTGCCAGTATGTGGGGTTTTGTATATACTACTTGTAAAACGTTACTATTGGACAACGAGTTAGCCAATGAGTAATGTGACCACAGTCATGGAACTGCCAACATGACAAGTACTGAATGAGTATATTGGTAGATATAAACATTGTAATCGCTCTCAATACTGTAAAGTTATAAAAGCTTGTTTTGATTAAACTGGGATGCACTCGCCAGTATTTCTTGCTGATAAAACATTTTTAAAACGCGTTTCAGGTAACTTAATGTGAAGCTAATAGAAGCCAGCTGGAGAGCATTGAAGGCTTAAAGAAGTGGCTATAAAACTTACCTACATAAAAAGGAGATTTATGTCTTCAATAATTAGGGTTTATCCCTATAAATGTATTGTAATAGAAACTTGGGTTTTATCCCATTTATTTATTTTAAAAGCTTGGTGTTTTTAAACTCTGATACTATTTCCTAACTACGGTCCTAATGTTAAAATTCCGCTGCCAAATTGATAAACACTGATACCACCCGCTCTGTGTTGGCTCGCGGTGCCAGCTCCCGGGGGAGGGGTTGGGGGCTGCAACATTTTCTTCGAGGTTACTCAGACCCTTGTCCATGCTATGGTCAAGCCCAACATTAAAAGAATCACATGGCCTATTGAGATCTAGGAGTTTCTTTTTTCTAATCTGCTCATCGTAGGCCCCATCCCTGGATACTACCACCATATTGATTACATCTTCACACCCCAATGGTAGCTATTGGATTTTCCCATGAGACAATTGACTACCATGCCCATGCCCATGTATGACGTTCCCCATCTCTGCATCTCCGTTTCCTAGTTATTCCCCTCCTGCCCCATCAACATTTCTGCCACCATCCTCCCTAGTATCATTCTAGTCACATCTAATTTCCCCTCCTCTATGTTGTCGTCTTCCCCGATAGTTGATTCCACAGAATTCACCGGATCGAAGCCATTCGATGATGACATATCTGACACTAGAGATGGAAACCATAAATCCTCATCTACTGCTATTGTGATTATCAAGGCACACTCACAACAAAAGAAACAATGGTGACCTTGTTTCTTACAAATGATGGTCTATGGAGTTATCTAAATGTAAGTGTTATAACGTCCTACTACTATTCCATTGCCACAAGATCCAAGTTTACGTTCCAACCAATGAAAATGCTTGATCGAAGTCACCAAATAGTGGATATAGAGCAACTCTAAATGTGTTGGTATAATGTGAATATATGTTAGCCTGTGTTAGTAGTGTTTAATTGTAGCTCTTGAGGTCAAGAACTTTTTATAAAGGGAGTACAGTTATGGGACAAAAAGTAGAAGGGCCAAAATGTGATAGTGTAAAAAGCCCTCTTGATATTTATAAAGATTTAACGTCAAAAGGAGGAGGTTTGATCAATTGTCAAGCCTATGGTAGGAGTGAGTTCCAAAAACGGGCACGTGCCTTTTCACTTAATAAATCATCGGCCGAGTGTTGAGTGACAACTTGTGAGGTGTGTAAATTTGTATATAACTAACTAAATGGAATTTTATAAAGGCATGTTTTGCCCAAAGTAAATAATTTCTCTTAACTTGTGTTTTAAATAAATCATGACGAATAAGAATGTAAATAAAATAAAAACAAAATAAAATTAGAACTTGGATTCCCGACACTCTAAAGATGATACAAAAACCTTCTCTTCTACCTATTCCGTTTGGGTGTGTACGTAATAGAGTTTTGCTTGAGTACAAGCAAAGATTGAAGTGTGGGGGTTTTTGATGTGATTAAAATAAAACATATCAAATATATCAAATATGACATAAAAGCAACCCTTTTTTAGTACTAAAGTTAGAAAAAGCTTGTGTTTTCGTTCCTTTTTGATTTTCAGGGTTAAACGAGCTTAAATATGCAAAAGGAACAAAAAGACAGCAAAAACCAATATAAATGTAAAGAAGGAGGAATTGCCGTAACTCGCCAAGCCCCGATTCACATCCAAACCACAAAATAACGAGAACAGAAGACTTGACAGGGGGTAGTGTCCATCAGACACGGGTCGTGTCCGAAGATGGATGCTGTGTAAAAGAAAAGACAACTGCAAAGGACAAAACTGGCAGCTGACACGGGGCCGTGCTAAGCCAACATGGGGCGTGGTCAACTAAAGATTTTCAGAATCTGTAATAGTACAACAAGTACATTGGCCACGGGCCGTGCCATTGACACACATGACAAGCATTTAATGAGGAAGAGAGAGAGAGAGAGAGAGAGAGAGAGATGGCCATGGGGTTGTGCCAGGCGGGCACGGGCCGTGGTGAAGCTTCTTAATTCAGCTATAAATAGAAGTACTTGGTTCCACTTCAAACCATCCCTTGGCAAACCACTTCTCTCTCACTTATCACCACTCCACCACCACTACCACACCATCATCCATCACCATCATCCATTTTCAATCTTTTAGTGTATGTGTGTAGTCTCGGGATCCAAGATTAATAGTAAGAATCTTTGTCAAACAAAGGACATGCTTGTCTAAATTCTTACATCACATGGTGAAGACATATCTTTTATGTATTTATTTTATGATTTCAAATCTTTGCCAACTTTTTAATAATTAGTTTTTTATATTGAAAAAGAATTTATTCAACCATTCTTCATATGTCGCATATTCATGTCTTTACGGTCGATATAAAGCATGTTAACTACTTGGAAGGGGGTTAGAAGGGTGGTTGGGTAATTCTATGTCTTGTTCAGTGTAAAGATCCTACGAGAACTGTAAAACTTTACAAACTACTATTAAAACTTTAAACCAACCCAGCGAGAACTGTATCCTTGCTGACTCAAACCAACGGGTTGAGGGTGACCGTTGCCTGGAAGGGGGCCCACCACATTTTGCATTAATCACTTACTTAATTATCTTTAAATATTCTGATCCAGTGAGATTGTATCCTTGCTGACTCAAACCACAAGGTTGAGGGTAACGCCGCCTTCAAAAGAGGGGCCTACTACTATAACTAAGATAATCTCTTAAAATGCCCAAAGTGCGAAAATCATCAAAAGGGTACATGAAAGATAAGTTGGATCCAAGAAATTCTTTTTTGTCTATCTTTTTTTATTTTATTTTCTGTTTTTTATCTTTTTATTAGTTTGAAAAATCTTTTCTTAAACTTTGGTTTGATTAGACGTTGACGATAAGCCGGTATTAAAAGCTCTTTTGTCCTTGGACGACCTGGGTATCTTTCCATCACTATACTACGTCCGCGATGGGAGCCTTTGCCCTAGCGTGTGTCTAGAGTGATAGTAGAATATCGTATTTTATAAATTTAAAACTTGAAATCGGCGAGTAAAAAGAGCTAAAAATATAGACACCTGCACGCACGTCACATTACAAGTTTCCACATATCTTACCTTTTCCATGAACTCCAAACAAATCACACGTTTCTAGCAGACATGATATATAGACCTAGCATAATAATCACAATCAGATCCCTTTACATCCATGAATAATATCCGTCACAATTCAGATCAAAAGTAATTCTAACAACACACACTATCAATTCGATCAACACATAACATACATGTTAAATAGATAAATAGATCAACACAATAATTAAACAACAACAATGCATCAAATCATATATTGTCACACCCCCAAAATCCACACGCGGAGTATCACCGCTTGGAGGCATGACATGACCAGGATCCAGCCACCAATCATATTGAACAATGTATTTGAAATAGATAAAATCCAACCACACAATATAATTGGTGTTTAAAAACTAGTTAACCAAGTTCAAATTAAACAACGGAAGCATAAGACGTAAAACCAAAACATAAGTTCAATAAGTTCGTAAAGTTTAAATGTTTAGAACGGGACATAACAGTCCATATCCCACAACGACCTCTTCCTCGTGCAATCTCCATAAGTATCTAACGACCTGCAAGGCATGTCACAAGGAGTTAACAACAAAGTTGAGCGAGTTCACAGTTGGGTGTTTGATTTAAGTTGTTTTTGAAAACGTGGTTTGTCTTTAGCTGGCTTACTTGCCGTGGGGTTACCCCATAGTTGAAACTACGATTAACCAATTCCTTCTTTCCCAAACCATAACCAGTGGGGGCTTCCCCATGTGAACCACTAGACCGTTACCATATCGATAACTGACGAAAGTAAGTTGTGCCCTAAGTCAATGTCTATCATCATTGACTGAGTGCCCAGATCCATTAGTACACGCCCGTCCTACCGGCACGGTGCGAGGCTTGCCAACCCTAATAGCGCTATTAACTAATGACCCGCTCGCCATTGGCCCGGCGATTAAGTCGATATAAAAATGAGGGACTTCATGATAGAGTTTTGTCTAGTAAGTTTTAAGGTTGTTGTCCTATCCAAGGAGGACGAACGTACCTATTCTACCCAAGGAGAATACGCAGGATTAATATTAGCATCCTACCCAAGGAGGATCGCAGTACATATCCTACCTAAGGAGGATATGTAGGTTCCGTTTTAATTCTTTAACCCATTCCCAACCACCGGGAATCCCATGCCTTAGAAAGTGTGTGAACTCACATTGGTTTGCTCGGTTAGATTAGTTACTCTAATAATCAGGAATCAAGCACGTCCTAATAAGGTACAGATAACAATCAGTTTCGCGTGCATGCTTAACACGTATCCTACGTACGGTTTATCTACTCATTACTTCTATCACATACCACACAATTCTAATGTCACACACTGTCTTTTGTGGAAGATCATAGTTAAAATACACTTGTGACACTTGTTAGAAAATATTTTCTATGTGTTGGAATTTTTAGAAAATTTCGCCATAGTTTCATTTGTATACGGAGGTGTCCATGCTATTTAGCATATCATTTTCTTTTCAAAATAATCGCAATAATCATCAACAAACACTTTACATCACCAAGAGCAAAAACTATATGTTGTATATAATAATCATGAACTTGATATTTCAAAAAAACGCTTAGTAACTTGGTAAAGTGTTTAGTGGGTTTAGTTACCCTCCAAAGTGTGTTTACTTCTTTTAAAATCTCATTCTTGCAAAGGTTTGGTGTTTACAACTTGTAAACAAAATTTACAAAAATTATTCTTTTGAACTCTTCTTGTAAATAAAGTGTTCTTACACTTATTTTATTACCAAAAATGGTGTAAGTGCAAGTAAAGGTCTTGATCCTTTTAAAATCGACTCTTGAACTTGGTTTGTTTAGAAAAGTCTTTTGTAAATATCGAATCTACATGATCATCAACCTACTTGTTTACTTATATTTCAAGAAAATCATTTTCCTTCAAGTTCATGTTTAAACTTAGAAGATGATTATTCTATGTAACACATAATCACCTCCTAATCTTGTTAAATCATGTTTCTAATCATCATCTAACAAGTCCCATATGATGATTAACATCATGTTACCAAGAATCAACAAGAAATCAACAATATACTCACAACAACATCATACTACAACATTTCATCATGTTTCCTCTTTATGTAAGCTTTATGTTAAATCTTTTAGTTCATGTTCTTTAGTGTTCTTGATATAATCAACATACTACAACCTTTAACCATTAAAATGCAAGTAAACAAAGGTAAATCAAGAACTTACAACTAGCTCAAAGGCTAGGGAAGATCTCTAGTGAAAAGATGATGAAAGTGGTGTGAAAAAGCAAGTGATGGAAGCTCCTTGATGATCCACAAGCTACAAGCTCCTTTAATCACCTTCTAGTCCTTGAAACAAGCTTGAAAATGGATGGATATGGTTGTGTTAAGGTGGTGGTGGTGGCGGTTATAGTGAGCCGAGAGGAGATGGAAAAATGTGAGGGAGTGGGGTGAAGTTAGGAAGGTGAAATGATGTTGTGATCTTGCAAGCCATACTTAAAGAGATTTCTTCAATATCTTGTTCACATAATCAAGCAAAATCTAATATAAAATTAGATACAAATCTAGGAGGTAAGATGTGAAGTATGGTAGTGATATTTGGTGGGTCCTTTGGACCTTAAAAGGCAAGGGGGGGGGGGGGTAATTGTAACATCTTGATGGTGAGTTGGTAAATGTAAGTTCAAATCCAAGTATATGATTTCATATGTTAGTTAGTGGATATTTTAGTGGGTGTTATGGTGTACGGGGATCATAACTAGCCAAGAAATAATTAAACAATGTTTCCTGCAATATTTTGGTGTCCCGGGTAATGTCCGGTGGTTCGGTTAGATACCGTTTCGTTAAAGTGCTAAGTTATTCCGTATAGTGTCTTTTATGTAACTTTTTATAACACTTTTAATTCCTAACACTTAGGAAAACATTCGGGACCATTTAGTCAATTTTCTGTATAATTAATAAGCACAATATAATAGTAATTAATTGTACGAATACATGTAATTATGAGGGTTGTCACATTCTCCCCTGTTAAGAAAATTTCGCCCCGAAATTTAGCACGTGGTTACTGAGGAAGCTAGTTGAGTTGCGTGGTTTCCTGGTTTTCCTGGGGTGTCACATCATCCCCCCGTTGGTTTGGAATTTCATCCCGAAGTAGCTTCAGCCTCAGTAGTGGTTGCACTTTTCTCAAACAACTGGGGATACTTGTGTTTCATTTGGTCTTCTCGTTCCCAGGTATACTCTAGGCCACGACGGGAGTTCCAACGAACTCGAACAAGAGGTATTTTGGTACGCTTGAGAACCTTAACATCTCGATCAGTAATCTCTACTGGTTCCTCGACGAATCGTAGCTGATCGTCGATATTGAGCTCCTTGAGAGGAACTATGAGGGTCTCATCTGACATACACTTCTTCAGATTCGACACATGGAAAACATTGTGAACTCCGCTGAGTTCTGCCGGTAGATTCAACTTGTAAGCGACTTTGCCAATTTTCTCAATGATTTCGAACGGTCCGACATAGCGCGGATTGAGTTTGCCTCGTTTGCCAAAACGAACTACACCTTTCCAAGGTGAGACTTTAAGTAGCACTCTATCCCCAACCTGGAACTCGAGTGGTTTTCGTCGCTTATCTGCATAGCTTTTCTGACGGTCACGAGCTGCCGCCGTTCGTTGTCATATCTGGGCAATCCTTCGGTTGTATCTACTACAAGTTCTGGGCCAGTGATTTGACTATCGCCAACCTCTGCCCAACAAAGAGGTGATCGGCACTTCCGTCCGTACAATGCTTCAAACGGAGCGGCCTGGATACTGGTGTGGTAGCTGTTATTATACGAAAATTCTACTAGAGGTAGATGTCGCTCCCAACCGTTACCAAAATCAATCACACATGCCCTAAGCATGTCTTTAAGGGTTTGAATGGTACGTTCAGACTGTCCATCTGTCTGTGGATGATAAGCAGTGCTCATATCTAAGCGTGAGCCAAAAGACTTGTGCATAGCTTGCCACAATTCAGATGTAAAACATGCGTCACGATTAGAAATGATGGAGGTTGGCACTCCGTGCCTTGATACTACTTCCTTTAGGTAGACGTCTGCTAGAGTAGAAAACTTATCCGTTTCCTTGATATCCAGAAAATGTGCAGACTTGGTCAATCGATCCACTATCACACAAATAGTGTCATTTCTGCGTTGAGATCTAGGCAGGCCAGTAACGAAATCCATGGAAATTTGCTCCCATTTCCATGTCGGGATTTCTGGTTGTTGGAGTAGGCCTGATGGTTTCTGATATTCAATCTTGACTCTCGCACAAGTCAAACATTTACTGACGTAGGTTGCGATGTTGGCTTTCATACTAGGCCACCAATACGTAGTCTTGAGATCGTGGTACATCTTATCCGAACCAGGATGTACTGAATAACGAGACTTGTGTGCCTCATCCATCACAAGCTCACGTAGATTACCATAGAGTGGAACCCAGATGCGCCCGTTTACATAGTAGGTGCCATCTTCCTTTTGTTCTAACCGTTTTCTTGATCCTCGTAGGGACTCCGCCCTGATGTTCTCTGCTTTCAATGCTTCAACCTGAGCATCTCGTATCTGAGTAGGAAGACTAGATTGGATGGTAAGTTGTAACGCTCGCACACGTTTAGGTGTAGTATCCTTTCGACTGAGGGCGTCGGCCACAACATTGGCTTTGCCGGGATGGTACTTGATCGCACATTCGTAATCATTCAAGAGCTCGACCCATCGACGTTGTCACATGTTTAACTCCTTTTGCTTGAAGATATGCTCGAGACTCCTGTGATCGGTGTAAATGGTACACTTGGTACCGTACAGGTAATGTCTCCATATCTTAAGTGCGAAAACAATTGCTCCCAATTCCAAGTCGTGCGTAGTGTAGTTCTTTTCGTGAACTTTAAGTTGGCGCGATGCGTAGGCAATGACCGTGTCACGTTGCATCAACACACAACCAAGTCCTTGGATGGAAGCGTCGCAATAAACCACAAAATCATCTGTGCCTTCAGGCAATGAGAGGATAGGCGCGCTACAAAGTCTATCTTTTAAGTACTGAAATGCGGATTCCTGTGCATCACCCCAACGATAGGTGACACCCTTCTGAGTCAGTGAAGTGAGAGGTTGCGCAATCTTTGAGAAATCCTTGATAAACCTTCTGTAATATCCTGCCAAACCCAAGAATTGGCGGATTTCAATTGGTGTATGGGGTGTAGGCCAGTTCTTGATCGAGTCTACCTTGGATGGATCAACATGAATCCCATCCTTGTTTACCGCGTGGCCTAGAAAGTGGACTTCGCGAAGCCAGAAGTCACATTTCAAAAATTTGGCATACAACTGCTCTGTTCGAAGAAGTTCCAAAATAAGTCTCAGGTGTTGCTCGTGTTCTTCCTGACTCTTCAAATAGATCAGGATATCGTCGATGAAAACTATGACAAACTTATCCAGGTAAGGCTTGCACACTCGGTTCATGAGATCCATGAAGACCGCAGGTGCGTTCGTCAATCCGAAAGGCATAACCAGAAACTCCTAATGCCCATAATGAGTCCTGAATGCTATTTTAGAGATATCCTCGTCTCAGACTCTCAGTTGATGGTAACCTGACCTCAGGTCAATCTTGGAATAGAAACTCGACCCTTGCAACTGGTCGAAAAAGTCATCAATGCGTGGAAGAGGATAACGATTCTTCACGGTCACCTTGTTGAGTTCGCGGTAGTCAATACACATTCTGAAGGTACCGTCTTTCTTCATCACAAATAACACTGGTGCTCCCCAAGGCGAAGAGCTAGGGCGAATAAAACCCTTGTCCAAGAGCTCTTGTAGTTGCGAGGACAGTTCTTCAAGTTCTGATGGAGCTAGACGATAAGGTGCATGAGCTATTGGTGCTGCTCCAGGAGTTAGCTCGATTTGAAAATCGACTTGTCGATGAGGCGGAAGACCAGGTAATTCCTCAGGAAATACCTCAGGAAAGTCGCGCACAATAGGAATGTCTTCTATCTTCTTTTCCTCCGAGGATGTATCAGAAACGAGGGCTAGAATAGCAGTGTGGCCCTTTCGTAACCACTTCTGGGCCTTAAGGAAAGAGATGATGCCCACAACAGAACCACTCTTGTCGCCACGAATCACGAGGAGTTCTTCACCAGAACAAGGGATGCGGACAATCTTCTCGTTGCAAAGAATTTCCGCTTGCTGATGAGATAACCAATCCATCCCAATAACAACGTCGAAACTACCCAGAACGATAGGAATGAGGTCGATAGAAAAGGTCTGATTAGCAAGAACAAGATTACAACCCTTATCTATGTGTGTGGCCTCTAAACTTTTACCGTTTGCTAGCTCTACCATGTGTTTGGTGTTCAAAAGTGTTGGGGTGCGCTTAAGCATTTGACTAACTTTTAAGGACACATAACTAGTATCGGCACCCGAATCGAATAGAACAGTAACAAAGAAATCATCCAGAAGAAATTTACCCATCACAATGTTGGGATCGTTCATTCCATCACCCTGCCCAATCACGAACGCACGTCCCCTGGCTCCATTGCCATCATTGTTTCCCCCATTATTGTTTCCGTTCCCCTGATTATTGTTGTTGTTCAGTTTCTGGTTCAACTGGGGGCAGTTTCTCTTGAAGTGACCTTCGGCACCACACTGATAGCATCCCTTATTACCCTGCTGTTGCTGTTGCTGATTTTGTGGAGCTTGTGGCTGCTGTTGATGATTCTGATTCGCAGGACGTGAGCTCCTGCAATCCTTGGCTTCATGACCCAACTTGTTACATCTCTGACAGCGACCCTTGTTGCACTGCCCGCTGTGGTGCAAATTACATCGATTGCACTTAGGGTGATTTCCCTTGTATCCACCCTGACCTTGGTTCCCAGAAGACTACTGACTGGGGCTCCTGTACTCATCTGTCTTTCGCTACTGGGACTGAGACTGAACTGAAGTAGAACCCTTGCCCGAATTTCCATCCCACTTACGCTTGTTATCACTGGGAGCATCAGTAGTAGTAGTAGCGCTAATACGCTTGGGTAGCTTGTTCTGCTCAACTGCCAGATCAGTGAGACGATGAGCTAACCGGATGATTTGCTGTATGGTGCCAAGATTAGCTGAGGTTACATGGCTCTGAATTTCTGGCACCAAACCCTTAAGGTACAGCTCGATACGCTTGATAGGAGGATCCACCATAGTAGGACACAAGATAGCTAATTCGTTCGATCTCTTTGTGTATGCCTCGATTTCAGACCCCGTCATCTTCAAATTGAAAAATTCCACCTCCAGCTTGCGGATGTCATCATGACTATAGTACTCTTCTTTGATCAAGTGTTTGAAGTCATTCCACGGGGTGGCATTAGCAACCGCCAGCCCTAGCAGTTGAACCTGTGCTTTCCACCAGGTTAACGCAGCACCTTCGAGTGTTCCAGTAGAAAATTTCACCCTACGATCTTCAGGGCATTCACACATCTCAAAAACAGACTCAATCTTCTCGAACCAGTGAAGAAGACCTACAGCTCCTTCTGTGCCGCTGAAAGTACTAGGTCGGCAATCCATGAACGTTTTGAACGTACATACGGGAGGCGGAGCATGTTGACCTGTGGCGCGAGAATAAAAGACAAGGTTAAGCACAAGGGTTGATCCGCGAGGGTTGGATCCAAACGTGCTAAGATGGGTTGGTATGGCGGGTTATACCTCCTGCAGGGACAGCTGCGAGTGCCTCAGCCACTCGTTCATTGATTAGAGCCATCAGCTGGGCTTGAGTCAAGTTGATACCACCATGTCCTCCGCGTCCGTTCATGATCTTCACAATGAAGCAACGTGAGTGAGAAAAGTGTCGCGAAAGTGCGTAAGCGTGGGACGACAGAAGAGAGTAAGCACACAAGGCTCAAATAGCAGTTATCACGTTAACTAGTGAACTATCAAACAGACAATATAAACATAAATCATACCACCTATTGTGTCGAGTCTTGCACGTGGAGCGAAGCGTCGTTGTGGATCATTGAGCACTGTATAGGTTATAGTCTGGTTTTGTCAAAAAGCTTTTCCCTTCTTAAAACCAAGTTCACTATAACCAATGGCTCTGATACCAATCTGTCACACCCCCAAAATCCACACGCGGAGTATCACCGCTTGGAGGCGCGACATGACCAGGATCCACCCACCAATCATATTGAACAATGTATTTGAAATAGAAAAAATCCAACCACGCAATATAATTGGTGTTCAAACACTAGTTAACCAAGTTCAAATTAAACAACGGAAGCATAAGACGTAAAACCAAAACATAAGTTCAATAAGTTCATAAAGTTTAAATGTTTAGAACAGGACATAACAGTCCATATCCCACAACGACCTCCTCCTTGTGCAATCTCCATAAGTATCTAACGACCTGCAAGGTATGTAACAAGGAGTCAACAACAAAGTTGAGCGAGTTCACAGTTGGGTGTTTGTTTTAAGTTGTTTTTGAAAACGTGGTTTGTCTTTAGCTGGCTTACTTGCCGTGGGGGTTACCCCATAGTTGAAAGTACGGTTAACCAATTCCTTCTTTCCCAAACCATAACTAGTGGGGGCTTCCCCATGTGAACCACTAGACCGTTACCATATCGACAACTGACGAAAGTAAGTTGTGCCCTAAGTCAATGTCTATCATCATTGACTGAGTGCCCAGATCCATTAGTACGCGCCCATCCTACCAGCACGGTGTGAGGCTTGTCAACCCAAATAGCGCTATTAACTAATGACCCGCTCGCCATTGGCCCGGCGATTAAGTCGATATAAAAATGAGGGACTTCATGATAGAGTTTTGTCTAGTAAGTTTTAAGGTTGTTGTCCTACCCAAGGAGGACGAACGTACCTATTCTACCCAAGGATAATACGCAGGATTAATATTGGCATCCTACCCAAGGAGGATGGCATATCCTACCCAAGGAGGATATGCAGGTTCCGTTTTAATTCTTTAACCCATTCCCAACCACCGGGAATCCCATGCCTTAGAAAGTGTGTGAACTCACCTTGGTTTGCTCGGTTAGATTAGTTACTCTAATAATCAGGAATCAAGCACGTCCTAATAAGGTACAAATAACAATCAGTTTCACGTGCATGCTTAACACGTATCCTACGTACGGTTTATCTGCTAATTACTTCTATTACATACCACACAATTCTAATGTCACACACTGTCTTTTGTGGAAGATCATAGTTAAAATACACTTGTAACACTTGTTAGAAAATATTTTCTATGTGTTGGAATTTTTTGAAAATTTCGCCATAGTTTCCTTTGTAAACGGAGGTGTCCATGCTATTTAGCATATCATTTTCTTTTCAAAATAATCGAAATAATCATCAACAAACACTTTACATCACCAAGAGCAAAAACTATATGTTCTATATAATAATCACGAACTTGATATTCACAAAAACGTGTAGTAACTTGGTAAAGTGTTTATTGGGTTTAGTTACCCTCCAAAGTGTGTTTACTTCTTTTAAAATCTCATTCTTGCAAAGGTTTGGTGTTTACAACTTGTAAACAAAATTTACAAAAATTATTCTTTTGAACTCTTCTTGTAAATAAAGTGTTCTTACACTTATTTTATTACCAAAAATGGTGTAAGTGCAAGTAAAGGTCATGATCCTTTTAAAATCGACTCTTGAACTTGGTTTGTTTAGAAAAGTCTTTTGTAAATCTCGAATCTACATGATCATCAACCTACTTGTTTACTTATATTTCAAGAAAATCATTTTCCTTCAAGTTCATGTTTAAATTTAGAAGATGATTATTCTATGTAACACATAATCGCCTCCTAATCTTATTAAATCATGTTTCTAATCATCATCTAACAAGTCCTATATGATGATTAACATTATGTTACCAAGAATCAACAAGAAATCAACAATATACTCACAACAACATCATACTACAACATTTCATCATGTTTCCTCTTTATGTATGCTTTATGTTAAATCTTTTAGTTCATGTTCTTTAGTGTTCTTGATATAATCAACATACTACAACCTTTAACCATTAAAATGGAAGTAAACAAAGGTAAATCAAGAACTTACAACTAGCTCAAAGGCTAGGGAAGATCTCTAGTGAAAAGATGATGAAAGTGGTGTGAAAAAGCAAGTGATGGAAGCTCCTTGTTGACCCACAAGCTACAAGCTCCTTTAATCACCTTCTAGTGCTTGAAACAAGCTTGAAAATGGATGGATATGGTTGTGTTAAGGTGGTGGTGGTGGCAGTTATAGTGAGCTGAGAGGAGAGGGAGAGATGTGAGGGAGTGGGGTTAAGTTAGGAAGGTGAAATGATGTTGTGATCTTGCAAGCCATACTTAAAGAGATTTCTTCAATATCTTGTTCACATAATCAAGCAAAATCTAATATAAAATTAGATACAAATCTAGGAGGTAACATGTGAAGCATGGTGGTGATATTTGGTGGGTCCTTTGGACCGTAAAAGGCATGGGGGGTGGGGTTAATTGTAACATCTTGATGGTGAGTTGGTAAATGTAAGTTCAAATCCAAGTATACGATTTCATATGTTAGTTAGTGGATATTTTAGTTGGTGTTATGGTGTACGGGGATCACAACTAGCCAAGAAATAATTAAACAATGTTTCCTGCAATATTTTGGTGTCCCGGGTAATGTCCGGTTGTTCGGTTAGATACCGTTTCGTTAAAGTGCTAAGTTATTCCGTATAGTGTCTTTTATGTAACTTTTTATAACACTTTTAATTCCTAACACTTAGGAAATCATTCAGGACCATTTAGTCAATTTTCTGTACAATCAATAAGCACAATATAATATTAATTAATTGTACGGATACATGTAATTATGAGGGTTGTCACATATATGAACCGGTAACTAGTAACAAATATGCATAACACCTCATCATTAAGCAACCATAATGCATCTGAACATATATATATACACACACCTAAACTTCAATTGAATTTGAATATGTTAACCTATTCGGTATCATCTGCAAATTGTTTGTCAGGTCTTCTCACAAGTAGAATCTTTCCTGCAGCATAGAGTATGTTAGATGTTATCCAATAAAGATCAAGAAATGGATCAAATAAGAACTTACCATTACCAACAGATCCTCCATATGAACAGAACATCAAAAGCTACCAAAATCGAGTACCGGTTAACTATTGACTGAACACTGTAAAATCTGAGCAAAGTCAAAGATATTTTTCAACATTTTGGATCATGCAACTTATTTTTTATTTTGGTTTGTCATGGACACGTACTGCTTACAATCAATTTATACAGCATAAAACGAATAATAATTTGAAACAATAAATCTTTAAACTCATAAAAATAAGTAAACCTAAACTGTGACAAGAAAGATTAAAATGTTTATGTCACACCCCGACCACGTGGAACAACCAAACGTGGCGGAAACGTCGGGGAGTGTTGTAACAGAATTAATTGTTTCAAATCCATGGCAATTGAAGTTTCGTTTTATTAATCAAACATGAAAGTTTACATTGTTTTAAACAAGAACCAAAGAGTACATAACATAAATTAACTAGTTCTTGTCTCGTTTTAAGTCACTAAGGCACAGGTCCGCCTAAGTATGTCTTGATAAGTCCTATGCATCATCTCCTGAAAACACATATGAAAATAGGTACGTCAGCATAAAAATCCCTGTGAGATACATAGGTTTTGTGAAAATAGGATTCATGACTTATGTTTGAGAAAATGTTTAGTCATGAACCTTGTAATTTGCTTTGTCTTGTAAATCGTTTGAAAAACAATAAGTTCAGATGATATGTATAAATAAAAGAATAATGTATGGTTAAATGAATAACCATGTAAAATGAGTTTGTATAAGATAAGTTGTTTGTAAACAATGTCTTGTGAAAAGTATGTTATTTGTATAAAATGTTATATGTCTCAAATTGAAATGATTCAAATAGCGCTATGATATGTAATACCATACAAACACTTATATATAGGAAGTACCAGCGGCGTATCCACCATGCTTGTATCATATTACACACGCCTCGTTACTTAAATCACTTACTCAAACCAAACCATCAAGATGTAATGTTTAACGATTGTAGAAATGTTTATGTATAGTTCAATGTCTATTGTCAAATGTAAATCATGTCAACAGATACAAAAGGTTCACACGGTTCAACAGTTACAAACAGTTCATATAATCAAACGGTTACGACGGTTCACATGGTCAAATGGTTACAACGGTTCAACATGTAATATAATGTGTTCATATGCTGGATGAGCGTATGCAACAGAAATGTAATGTAGAACAATGTACTAAGTATGCACACAATGGACATACATAGCATGAAATGTAATGTAATCATGTACTATAATGTACTAACGAACATAGCAGGTATATGATGTGAAAACATGGAAAGCATGAAAGTAACAAGTAGGCACATGTGTTTCACCCCAAAACAGTTTGGAAAACAGTAAAAGAGGGGTTCTATGTACTCACTTGAGATTACTCAGTAGTCCTGGAGTGACAACCAAACAATGATAGAGATCACGGAATCAAACGGCACCTAATATAAGTAACTATGTTAATAACCCGGACCTAAATCGGAGGATCGGATAGAATGAGGGTTCGTAAACCAAACGAGTATGGAGACTCGTGTAATATGGTTTAACAAAGCCTACATACTAAATGAAACCTAACTTAAGTGCTTACGACCCATTACGACCCGTTTAGGTAGCATATGCTACTTTAACGCGTCGCTCGCGTAAAACGCTTTCGGACCGCCTAACTAGTCCTATGACAAGTAACATATGCCTTAACATGTCTAATATTGTTGTCAAATCAGTTTAGATGTCAAAAGTTATGTTACATATGTTTAAAATGAATTTTGGCATCAAAGGGGTATTTTGGTATTTTACCTAAGGCATATAAACTACCTATCATACAACTACTTAAACAAAGCGACCATAAGGTATAACCTCGGAAGGTTATTCCCTATATGCTATGGTCACCTAATGTGTTTGGTCGGATCCTAATGATCGACCAAATGGGTCGGGTTCGAAGGTATAAGCGATTTATTAGATCGCTTACCCTTACGACCCTAGACAACGTGGTAATCAGTAGGTATAGTCACAAGGGACTATAACCATCGTGATTACAATCACGTTGCGAAGTTCAAACGAACTTCGCATTGACCATAAACTGGTCAACGCAGAAAGTCAAACAAAGTTTGACTTTCGGACTCGAAAAGCAATAAAAGAACGAAAGAACACTTACAAAGGGTCCCCGAATGCTAACCTCGATCCAAGTAGCTCAGGTATGAAACAAAGGTTTCAACTTAGAGCTTCTAAAATCAAGATTCTTGTGGGTTTTGAAATGAAGTGGGTTGGGTATTTATAGGATTCGTAGAGCCGTTAAGATCGTCTCTTGGAAACCGTGCTTTGATCTTGGCCATACACCTCAAGAACATGGTTTTACAAAACCATTTGAGCCCCTAGTATTGAGAAATACCATGTGCAAGAGGATTAGGAGTGCATAACAGCTGATAACAGGCTGTTTAAACATCGAATCTGGTCTGGGAGGCTGACGCGGCCCGCGTCAGGATACACACAAAACTCAGGCGGGCCGCCTGGCCTTGTCTGATCAGAAATAAGTTTGAAAAATGACAGTTTCAGTCCCTGTTGGTGTTTAAGGCTCATTTCGACGCGTTTAAGGCCCGTTAAGCCAACCTCAAGGCCCTAAAATGATGCCTAAACATTGTGGACATAAAACATGCTCAAAAATATTCCGGATGTTGGTTCGTTTGGTCGTACGAACGCGATGTTCGCTTAATTACGACGGAATGCGCACAAGCGCGAAAAACGATCCAAAATGCGTGACGGATGGATTTTTCTAATGCTAAACACTAAAATAAAATATTTTAGTGCTTACATAAATTTTTGGATGTCCGGATATATTCAGAACGTAAGTTATGCGCGAAAATGCAAACTTGTGCACTTTTTGACGCTTTTAGTCCCTGAATGACCCAAAAGTTTATTTTAGCACACCGAACCCCTCAAAGCCTATTTTTAAGCTATGTAAAGGATATTTATGGTATGTTTAACTTATGGCCATGTTCCGAAATGTCTGTTACTGTTCAAATTGGCATACTTTCGTAGTTTGTCAACTTTAGTCCCTGTAAGCGATTTAACTTGATTTTGCCATACCAAAGCCTTCAAAACTTATTTCTAAGTTATGTAAAGGTTATTTAAGGTATGTTAAGCCTATTTCACTATTCCGTAGTGTTTGTTGCATTAAACTGGTTATATTTACGCATCAGCGCGCGTATAACCATCTAGAAAGCGATTTAGAGCTTGAAATCGAACACGAGTTAATATGTGCAAAAGATACACATATTTATATAGATCCCAAGTATGAAATACAATTTTTCAATGGCTTGGCATTTGTTTGATGGTCACAGTGACCCAGGTGTCACAGTCTCCCCTACTTAAGGAAATTTCGTCCCGAAATTTATTCGTAGAAGTCTGTCTGTGACTTTGTGTTAAATAACCACCAGAGATATGTAAGGCATAATCCTGTCATTTCCTTAACAGACATTCTTCAGAACGAAAATGAACTTACGGAGTCATTTTCAACGGGTGCTTCATCAGAAATGGAAATGAAGAGGAGAAACCAACGGATATTCATTTCCTCAACGGACAATCTTCAGAAACGAAAAATGAACTTACGGAGTCATTTTCAACGGGTGCTTCATCAGAAATGGAAATGAAAAGGAGAAACAAACGGATATTCATTTCCTCAACGGACAAATCTTCAGAAACGAAAATGAACAAACGGAGTCATTTTCAACGGGTGCTTCCTCAGAAACGGAAATGAAAAAGGATAGTCAAACGGATATTCATTTCCTCAACGGACAAATCTTCAGAAATGAAAATGAACAAACGGAGTCATTTTCAACGGGTGCTTCCTCAGAAACGGAAATGAAAAAGGATAGTCAAACGGATATTCATTTCCTCAACGGATAATTCTTCAGAAACGAAAATGAACAAACGGAGTCATTTTCAACGGGTATTCTTTAGAATTGGAAATGAAGGATAAACAGATATTCATTTCCTCAACAGATATTCTTCAGGAGTGAAAAATGAATAGCTATTTCATTTTTCCTCGACGGATGCTTCATCAGAATTGGAAATGAATAGGGTTAACTCTAGATACATGATAGAACTTGCTGTGATTTCTGTGCACTAAATTCCATAATTATGTATGCATCCATATTAACGTAATTCCTTGCACAGTCCGCACAGTTCGTTTTGTAATGTTGTGAGGAAGGATATCAAACTTGTGATGACGGTGACTAGACTACCATAGGGTCCTTTTAATTAGATCAACAGAGGATCTTCTTAATTAGGCCACCAAGGAGTCCTTTCAGCTATATCATCCAGTTTAACTAGACCACTCAAGGGGTCTAATTATGAAACAGTACTTTATAATCCAGGGGACTTATCTACAACGTAGAAGTCCATTAAGGATTTTAGATAGTGCCTTTTGGGTATCCTTCTATGAATCTCTTGTACAAGGATATGTAAGATTCTACGAGGATTTGGATAACATAATCTGGATCACACGACACATAAAAGGGAGCACATAACCACATAATTGTTTAATTGTTATTATCTTGTTATTGATTGCTATTAACTTGGCGCCTCATGCTTCGTTCCTCTTGGAAGAAACGGGTACTTAGGATTTTCGTGGAAAACGCAAGAGATCATACAATGGAAGAAATTTGGAGGTAGTCTGTTCTTCAAGGAATACGGTTCCTTGATTGTTGGTATTGTAAAGGATATGTTTATACATGCAACCACATAAACATATTAAAATGTAAATAAAAGATTTATTTATAAACAATGATAACAACTGTTTCATGGACCTTGATAACAAAAGAAAATAATACACAAGGCTTGATTATTTTCTAAGCAGCGTTATCTTCTGTCGGTCAGATACTCATCCCTGCGCTGGATTTGCATTAGCAAGCTTTGGGCAATTCCTACGAAAATGGCCCATCTCGCCACAGTTGTAGCAAGACCCCGGTGGAAAACGAGCTTGAGCAGGATTGTTGCCAGCTTGATTTGGTGCAGCTGCAGCTGGGCAGACTCTTGCTGTATGGCCTATAAGTCCACAAGTTTGGCATTTGCGGCACTTTACATTGGCATGATGATGGAGGCTACATTGGTTGCACAAGGGTGCCGTTTCGTTGTAGGGTTTCCTGACAGGGGGTTGAGCTGGTTGGTTGGGGACGGCTTGATCATTGTGAGTAACCATGGCGAAGTTCTGAGAAGCCTTTCACTTCTTTGACTTCTTAGGGGATCCCGTCTGTTCATCCATGGTCTTTGATTCCTCGATTGGGTTCGATTCCTCGACCGGTTTCTTGTCACCTTTTCAGAAAAGTTTACCTTTCCTGATCTTTGATTCAGTCAAGGTTGCAGATAGCTCAATGGCCTGTCTAACTGTAGTAGGGTTGCTACCAGTCACTATGTCTTGTATTGAGTCAGGGAGGCCATCAATGTACTTTTCGATTGCCTTATCCAAAGGCGTGACCATGTTTGGGCATAACAGACTTAACTCCTCATAACGGTCCGTGTAGGCTCGATGCTCACCGCTGTCTTGTTCAAGATTGTCGAATTCCTTTTCCAAGGCCCTGATCTCGTGACGAGGACAAAATTCCTTCATCATAAGGGCCCTAAGTTCAGCCCATGTCTGTGCTAGGGCAACTTCTGCACCACGATCTCTCATAACCCCGTTCCACCACGTAAGGGCCCTCTTCTGAAACACACTCGAAGAAAACTCGACCTTGCGATTGACAGGGCACTGCACGTGACAGAAAGTATTCTCAATGCTCTCGAACCATTGAAGAAGCCCAGTCGCTCCCTCAGAACCACTAAACTTGAGTGGTTTAGCCGAGTTAAAACTCTTGAAATTGCATCGACCATTGTTGTTGTTGTTGGCTTGGTTCCATTGAGCAAAGAGGTTTGGGAATTGAGCAGCCATTTGCTGCGCAATGATTTCTGCCAGTTCGGCAGTCGCTATCTGGCTTTCGCGTCGAGGAGGCATTCTAAAAGAGGAAACATGAAAGGAAACGAGTGAGAGAATTAGACGAAAAGAATGAGATGAAACAAATCTGATGAAAGCAAGGATAGTGGTCATTTGTTTGTTACTACAAAGCAACAAACGACCCCGGTGATTAATCAAAGTAAATAGGTCAAAAATAATGTATCGCGAAGACATGCTCGCCTATAAGTGGACACTCACCCCAAGAGTTCCCAGGTAAGAGTGACTGGTCCGATTATGTGGATTTGTACGAACACTCTAGCCTTAGACAGAAAACTCAGGGTACAGGCACCCACCCTTCCAGTTTGCACGTGTTCACATTATTTAGATCAACTTTGACGAGATTTTAAAAAACTCAAAGGGGTTCAAATCCTTAAAAAAGAGGGTTCACAACCTAGTAATCAATCATCCTAGAACAGATGATTAGTTTTCAAAGCGGTTTTGAATTTTATGTTCTTGTTGTGGTCGTCGCCTAAGGATAGGTGACGGTTTTGTTTTATGACTAAACGCAAGTAAACTCGCGTTAGGGTCCTAAGAAGGTTATAGACTAGGTTAAAGCATTACTAATAACCTAATTCCCTATAACCATTGGCTCTGATACCATCTTTTCTGTCACACCCCGACCACGTGGAACAACCAAACGTGGCGGAAACGTCGGGGAGTGTTGTAACAGAATTAATTGTTTCAAATCCATGGCAATTGAAGTTTCGTTTTATTAATCAAACATGAAAGTTTACATTGTTTTAAACAAGAACCAAAGAGTACATAACATAAATTAACTAGTTCTTGTCTCGTTTTAAGTCACTAAGGCACAGGTCCGCCTAAGTATGTCTTGATAAGTCCTATGCATCATCTCCTGAAAACACATATGAAAATAGGTACGTCAGCATAAAAATGCCTGTGAGATACATAGGTTTTGTGAAAATAGGATTCATGACTTATGTTTGAGAAAATGTTTAGTCATGAACCTTGTAATTTGCTTTGTCTTGTAAATCGTTTGAAAAACAATAAGTTCAGATGATATGTATAAATAAAAGAATAATGTATGGTTAAATGAATAACCATGTAAAATGAGTTTGTATAAGATAAGTTGTTTGTAAACAATGTCTTGTGAAAAGTATGTTATTTGTATAAAATGTTATATGTCTCAAATTGAAATGATTCAAATAGCGCTACGATATGTAATACCATACAAACACTTATATATAGGAAGTACCAGCGGCGTATCCACCATGCTTGTATCATATTACACACGCCTCGTTACTTAAATCACTTACTCAAACCAAACCATCAAGATGTAATGTTTAACGATTGTAGAAATGTTTATGTATAGTTCAATGTCTATTGTCAAATGTAAATCATGTCAACAGATACAAAAGGTTCACACGGTTCAACAGTTACAAACAGTTCATATAATCAAACGGTTACGACGGTTCACATGGTCAAATGGTTACAACGGTTCAACATGTAATATAATGTGTTCATATGCTGGATGAGCGTATGCAACAGAAATGTAATGTAGAACAATGTACTAAGTATGCACACAATGGACATACATAGCATGAAATGTAATGTAATCATGTACTATAATGTACTAACGAACATAGCAGGTATATGATGTGAAAACATGGAAAGCATGAAAGTAACAAGTAGGCACATGTGTTTCACCCCAAAACAGTTTGGAAAACAGTAAAAGAGGGGTTCTATGTACTCACTTGAGATTACTCAGTAGTCCTGGAGTGACAACCAAACAATGATAGAGATCACGGAATCAAACGGCACCTAATATAGGTAACTATGTTAATAACCCGGACCTAAATCGGAGGATCGGATAGAATGAGGGTTCGTAAACCAAACGAGTATAGAGACTCGTGTAATATGGTTTAACAAAGCCTACATACTAAATGAAACCTAACTTAAGTGCTTACGACCCATTACGACCCGTTTAGGTAGCTTATGCTACTTTAACGCGTCGCTCGCGTAAAACGCGTTCGGACCGCCTAACTAGTCCTATGACAAGTAACATATGCCTTGACATGTCTAATATTGTTGTCAAATCAGTTTAGATGTCAAAAGTTATGTTACATATGTTTAAAATGAATTTTGGCATCAAAGGGGTATTTTGGTATTTTACCTAAGGCATATAAACTACCTATCATACAACTACTTAAACAAAGCGACCATAAGGTATAACCTCGGAAGGTTATTCCCTATATGCTATGGTCACCTAATGTGTTTGGTCGGATCCTAATGATCGACCAAATGGGTCGGGTTCGAAGGTATAAGCGATTTATTAGATCGCTTACCCTTACGACCCTAGACAACGTGGTAATCAGTAGGTATAGTCACAAGGGACTATAACCATCGTGATTACAATCACGTTGCGAAGTTCAAACGAACTTCGCATTGACCATAAACTGGTCAACGCAGAAAGTCAAACAAAGTTTGACTTTCGGACTCGAAAAGCAATAAAAGAACGAAAGAACACTTACAAAGGGTCCCCGAATGCTAACCTCGATCCAAGTAGCTCAGGTATGAAACAAAGGTTTCAACTTAGAGCTTCTCAAATCAAGATTCTTGTGGGTTTTGAAATGAAGTGGGTTGGGTATTTATAGGATTCGTAGAGCCGTTAAGATCGTTTCTTGGAAACCGTGCTTTGATCTTGGCCATACACCTCAAGAACATGGTTTTACAAAACCATTTGAGCCCCTAGTATTGAGAAATACCATGTGCAAGAGGATTAGGAGTGCATAACAGCTGATAACAGGCTGTTTAAACATCGAATCTGGTCTAGGAAGCTGACGCGGCCTGCGTCAGGATACACACAAAACTCAGGCGGCCCGCCTGGCCTTGTCTGATCAGAAAGAAGTTTGAAAAATGACAGTTTCAGTCCCTGTTGGTGTTTAAGGCTCATTTCGACGCGTTTAAGGCCCGTTAAGCCAACCTCAAGGCCCTAAAATGATGCCTAAACATTGTGGATATGAAACATGCTCAAAAATATTCCGGATGTTGGTTCGTTTGGTCGTACGAACGCGATGTTCGCTTAATTACGACGGAATGCGCACAAGCGCGAAAAACGATCCAAAATGCGTGACGGATGGATTTTTCTTATGCTAAACACTAAAATAAAATATTTTAGTGCTTACATAAATTTTTGGATGTCCGGATGTATTCAGAACGTAAGTTATGCGCGAAAATGCAAACTTGTGCACTTTTTGACGCTTTTAGTCCCTGAATGACCCAAAAGTTTATTTTAGCACACCGAACCCCTCAAAGCCTATTTCTAAGCTATATAAAGGATATTTATGGTATGTTTAACTTATGGCCATGTTCTGGAATGTCTGTTACTGTTCAAATTGGCATACTTTCGTAGTTTGTCAACTTTAGTCCCTGTAAGCGATTTAACTTGATTTTGCCATACCAAAGCCTTCAAAACTTATTTCTAAGTTATGTAAAGGTTATTTAAGGTATGTTAAGCCTATTTCACTATTCCGGAGTGTTTGTTGCATTAAACTGGTTATATTTACGCATCAGCGCGCGTATAACCTTCTAGAAAGCGATTTAGAGCTTGAAATCGAACAAGAGTTGATATGTGCAAAAGATACACATATTTATATAGATACCAAGTATGAAATACAATATTTCCTTGGCTTCGCATTTGTTTGATGGTCGCAGTGACCCAGGTGTCACAGTTTAAAGCTTAAAGTATTAAAATAGTAACAATTACGTATGAAAATGAAAACTAATCAAACATTTAAAATCTAATAGCAAGAATTAAGAAATTTTAACTTTAACACCATCGAGTACTGAACTTCTCAGTGTATATCCTTGAGCTTTGTCATGAATTCCAAGTGTCTATTACCACATTCTATATTACTCGCAACACACAAGTCACGAACGGAAGTGGTTGGTATCGCCCTCAAGTTTCTAGAAACCATGATCTCTTGGGAGCAGACCAAATTGCAATCCATTAAAACACCTCTTCAACTCTTGATGAGTAGCCTTATCTGCATAGACTTACTCTTCAATTTGTTTAATAAATCTCTGCTTCAAATCATCAAATTCTAAAGAAGTTGATGCCATTGTAATTAATAAACTAATAAGGTAAATGAATCGGTGTATGATGCAAAACCTTTGAATTTGCAATGATATTATATAGAGAAATAAAAATTAAATATCTAACAGCCTAAAGGTCCGGTTTAAATGAAAGCGTTAAATAAAAATTTATATTTAAAATCCATGTACATTTAATGATCTAGGAGGGAAATATGTGTACATTTAATATAAACATGTACATTTATATTTAAAGTCCGTGTGCATTTAATGCAAAACTTTTCAAAATCGTGTTTTCATGGGAAAACAAATAAAATTAAATATCTAGAAACCCAAAGGCCAAAATTTAAACCTTCAAAAACAGGTTATCATAATTATGAATCGTCTCTTCATTTACCATATCACCTATTGTAAACACTATTAAAGGCTCATGATTATTTTAATTGGAAACATCAACAATTTACTTTTAAAAAAACTGTTCATCCAAAAACAAACCATCCAAAATACACTAACAATATTCTAAATGGAAAACAAAAGTTTATACCACTAGGCAGATACTAACGTTGTTAAAACGCAATTTTCAAGATGGTCGCTCGAAGTACAGAGAACAAACGAAGAACTCAACAGAATAGTTGGTATCGTGAGTGAAAATTATTATAAGCAAACTTGGAGTAGTATTGCATTGCTTGATGAAGTTGTCCAATCTACTCCATCAGAGTTAAGGATAAGGCAAAAGAATTTATCACACAACTGTTGAAACAGGATTAGAAGATTTATGACATGTTAGTTGATCTTCAAAATAAATGAAAAGATGAAATTGCATGGAAGAAGGCGAGAGTCTTAGAAATCCTAGGAAGTGTTTAATGTAGCGTGTAATGTTTTAAATTTTTCAAAATCTAAGTTTTGTAATACTATTTAATATCAAATGAACAAAATTTAGACTTTGTTTTTTGGAGAGTTATTATCATTATTTGTGATCAATTGGCGAAATGACAATTTACCCTTTAATTCCTAATATGATTCAACATATTAATAAAATAAAGTCTAATAACTTTCTCCTAACACAGTTAACAAATACATAGATCAACACAGTAATTAATCAACAACAATGCATCAAAACATATATGAACGTTAACTAATAACAAATCTGCATAACACCTCATCATTAAGTAACAATAATGCATCAGAACATATATGAACACTTAACTAACAACAAATATGCAGGCATTAACAGCCCTTAGAACACTCTTGCAGGCATTAACAGCCCTTGAATGTGCATGTTTCTAAACCATCCCATCTTTTTACTATGCAAGCCTCTTAGAACACTCTTGCAGGCATTAACAGCCCTATGTACCTGGAATAGAATCCAATTTGTCAGAACCAAGATTGTTTCCAATAAGAAAACTACAACTAAATCAATATACTCAAACCCCAAAAATAAGGATAAACTATATAAGTAACAAAGAATGATCAAGAGTAAATACCATCAATATCAGCGCTAACTCTCATTTGATAGTAAGTAAAGAGTAATCATTTCTCAGCACCAAATGTCAAAAACAAGAACTATTTAATTATATGTTGTACATTTTAGTTTCCAAACACAATCAGAGCATGAAAAACACTGTATCAAAATCAAGAACATGGAGAAACGTTATTGATTTTTAGTTTGCTGAAAACAATCTGAAGAACCTTGTAATTCTATATCATATCGTAATCTAACTTAGAATCGAAATTGACCTTCTGCATCGGCACATTCTAGGATGTGTCGCATCCATTAGCAGTGAACTACCACCAAACACGTCTGCATATCGAATCAAATCAATTCAAATCTCTATAATTATTATAATTTAATTTCAATACACATAGAACGATCCATACACCAACATATCAATAGCTTCTTTGGCTTACTGATACGAAAAAAACACTCTAGAACACACTGTAAACTAACCTAGTCGATCTTACATTTTCACTCTAAGCAACCCAACATAATTTGTACAGATATCCACTAAGGCCCTAAAGGAATGATCTACACACTTTATTAAACCAAACAATAAACGTCAACCACCGACTTTTTTTGCATCTCAAAACCATTTGCTCATGAAATATTCTCTATACACGTCTACAAATCACATATGCGGATCACGTGAACCCTAGATATATTAGACTTATGTATATTAAGTTATAGATATAACATTTCAACAATCTTATCAAGAGACCTATATTTCTTGATTCGGGTAATTTGTGCAAAATTCCATAAAACTATGATCATAAACAAGAAACACCACTGTCACTCACCCTTTTCTTTAACCTTCGTGAAACATCCTTCTTCAACATATCCATAAATTCCTGCACGTGCAAGAAAAAAACATAAAACTTAAAATCCCATAAGTTAAAAATAATTAAGAAAATCTCAGAAAGTGCATATGTATTGCCACCGTTGATGGACATAGTGTTAGTGTCTCTGAAAGTACCTGATAACCAGCTGATGGTAATTGAGACCCATTACTACAAATCATGGACATAGATATGAAGCATGAGATCATACCGTGAGAAATTCATGATTGGTGATGTGGACAGCGATGTGTTTTAGAACTGTAATCTTCCCCTTTCCTTTGTATCTGCCCTTCATCTCTTTCTTTGGTGGAAATTCATTGTCATTGCTGAATGAAACCCTAGCCAAATAACTAGGATCAGTAAGACGATGTCTACAAATGACAAAATAGCAATTAGCAAATGTATAATTACAAAAGACCAGAGTGTGTTGAAGAAAGTAATACATGGTTACCTTTAGCGATGAATTTCTGGCAGCAGAGAAGGAGATTGGTGAGTGGTTGAAGTAGAGATTCTAAGGTTTCAAATGATCGGGGAAGATGACCACCACTGCCATATGCGGTGCCCATCCACTATGTTCTGTCGCTGGTACACCGTGCCAACTACTACTCTCTCCAGACTTGGACTCGAGGACCAACACTATATCCATCGCCTGTTTCCCTCTCCCTTTTATCTTTCTCACTCTCATAGTTCTCTATTCTATCCCTCTCTCCTCTCTGAATGTTATAGAAGTTGAAAGATGACTTATGCAAGATGATCTTCAACCAATTTCACCAAGAATCAGCAAATGGATGACTGAACAACCAGGGGATAAGGCTAGATGGAGAACTTACTTGTTTAGAGTTTACTGAGGGTGAGAGAGAGAGAGAGAGAGAGAGAGAGAGAGAGAGAAAAGATGGTGAGATCTGAAAGTAAACTCTAAACCCTGGACAGAGGTTTTAATTGAGCCCTCTTCTGATAACCCACATTTGAATTTGAATTTTAAAATTCAAATGAAAAGTTTAATTTAATGTATTTGTATTTTATATAAATTAAAATTAATCTTGATGATGCAAAAATAACATAAGATTGGCATTGTTTGATAGCCTATATGTCACACCCCAACCGATGGCGGAAACATCGGGGTGCGGCACTAAGCGTTCAGATTGCTCAAAAGTTTCCATAACACTATAATTTCAATAGTATTTAATTAAGTTTCATGATAACATTGTCTAAAAACAATAAACTCAAATGAAAGTATCGATCATAGCAACAAAACATTGTTCAAACTTCTAGATTAAACTATGAGAGTTTCTAAGCATCAGTCCTAGCTTGATTTCCATGATTTCGGCATCGAATCAGCCTGCAACATGTATTAAAATAAAGTCAATACAATAATGTACTGGTGAGTATACAAGTTTGAGTATATAGCATAATAGTTTAAATGACTCATATCCATCATGTAAACGATAAAATAGTTTCAGCCATGCTAGTGTTCGCAGTCCAAGTGATAGCCCAAGTGTCCCGATGCTTTAACCACTTTCCCAAGAATTAAGGAAAGCAAATAGAATCCTCCTAACAATACCCCCGAGAATAATGGGGAGGTGCATCATCCTATAGCGCTACTATTGTTAAGGCGGAACTACACACAAGGATTAAACATTCACATAGCATAAAGAATCAAGAATCCAAAAGTATAAAGTTTCACATTTACCTAGGATAGAGTTAGATTTCAAATAGTTTCAAGTTTCTAGTTTCATAGAATACATGTTGCGTCCCAAAAGTTTAAAACAAAAAGGGATTGAGTATACTCACAGTGATTTCTTAACAGTAACACTATTATTGGATCAAAGGGAGCTCTTAGGATTAGCCTGATTAGAGTACAATAGATAAGCGTTGGGCAGATTAACGAGAATCGTACAAGGTGTAGGATCAGTCACCTGATCGGATGGCCATCCGGACGGATGGTCATCCGGTCGGATGACATATGAATGGGACGGATCACCATCCGATGGGATGTTCATCCAGACGGATGGCCATTCGATCGAATGGTCATTCGATCAGTGTGATAAGTTTCCAAGATGTTTAACTTTTGAAGTTTTCAAAGTTTCTGATTCAAAATAATTCAAGTGTTGGAGGTTGTAAGGCACATGTGTTGGATCGGATGGTCATTCGGTCGGACGGCAGTCCGATCGGATTGCCATTCGATTGTGATGACTTGTCCCTTTTGCAACCTTGTAAAGTTTCTAAGTTTTGAGTTTGATGACGACATGGCACGTATTGAGACAGTGGAGAAACACATCAAAGTTCAGCCTATCTGTTTGGATGGGAATCACCCCGTCCGATCAGGTTCTGACCTTGACAGTGTTCATGTCCTCATTCGTACTCCGGCCATCTTCTCCGGCGATAATCCATTTCCAAGCCGACTCCAGACTAATCATCAAGTCTACAGCCCGTTTGGGTAGGGATTTCCATCGTTTTAGTAAAAAGTTTAAGAAAGTTTGAAGAAATCGACTGAAACCTTAGGTTTAGTAAAGATTTGGTGTAAAAACACATGAAATTCCTTAGATCTGAGCTAGATCTGGACTGGAATGACATTACACAGCTGTTTGTACAACCAGGATGGTGACGTCATCCTTAAGAGCTCGATTCTTAGAGATTTCATGGTGAAAAGTGTGATTTTAAAGACGAATCATGTAGAGAATAGTGTGGAGATTGAAGTTGTACAAGAATCTAAGAGAAAACTTACAAGAATCGGCCTAGAATCGAAGAAAAGTGCAAGAAAGTGAGAGGGCGTGCGTCTGGGCAGAAGGAGGCTGTCACATCAATGAAGTATGATGTGACAGTTCCTATTTATAGTGTAGGAGTGGGGATAAGGTAGTGCAGCAGACGAATCGGATGGCTGTTCGGTCGAATGGCCCTCCGATCGGATGGTCATTCGATCGGATGGTCATCCGATCGGATGGTCATCCAGTCGGATGTCCATTAGGACAGTCCAATCCATTTTGCAACTTTTCCGTCTTTGGTTTGTTTGCGAGTTAAATTATGCGTTGCGTTGCGTATTATTGTGTAATATTATCACATAACAAGATTATATCATTAACACCATAGTTTCCAAGTTTCCGAGTTTACACAAGTGTCAAGCCTCCAGTTCCTCGTTCAACCAAAAAGTCTCAAGTTTCACCAGCCTCAAGAGTCAAGCACCAAGTATGAAGTATCAAGAATCAAGCCTCCATCATCAAGAATCAAGTCTCAAGAATCAAGTATCAAGAATCTAGACTCAAGTATCATAGCATTAAGTATCAAGAATCAAGCATCTAGAGTTAGGTATCATGAATCTAGCATTTAGAGTCAAGCTTCAAGAATCTAGCTTCATAGGATTTAAGTGTCAAGTATCAATAAGATTCAAGTTTATTAGCATAAAGATTCACAAGTCTCATAAGTGTCAAGAGTCACAAAGTATAAGGGCTAAAATTGGCAATAGCTAAAAGTTTAGGGACGCAGGGCGTTACAGTCTCCCCTCCTTTAGGAGATTTCGTCCACAAAATCTAAGAGGAAGACTGCTCGAAGAGCTGCGGATATTTGGTCTTCATTTTACTCTTGAGTTCCCAAGTGAATTCAGCGCCTCGCTTGCCTTCCCATCGTATCTTAATTATGGGAATTTTGCTGCACCTCAATCGCTTGACACCTTGGTCCATGATTTCGACTGCTTTCTCCACAAAATGTAAGGTTTCATTTACTTGCAAGTCTTCGACGGGAACCTGAAGTTCCTTGTTGGCCAAACACTTTCTGAGATTAGATACGTGGAAAACCGGATGTACATTGTTAAGTTCTTGTGGCAGGTCGAGTCGGTACGCCACCTTACCAATCCTTTCGAGTATCGTGAAAGGACCCACACAGTGAGGGGCAAGCTTTCCCTTTTTACCAAAACAAACCACTCCCTTCCAGGGAGATACCTTGAGCAGTACTCAATCTCCAACACCAAATTTGTAAGACCCTAACACGTATTTGATAAAAAGTCGCAGCAGATAATTCGTGCCATAAAATTTCTTTCATTATAAACTTTATGCCTTACTTGAAAGTTCATTTTTAAAACAACTCTTTTATATTGAATACATCAATCTAACTCATTTATAGAATAAAACATAACTTATTTTTACTATATTACATTCACCAAATTTCCCCGTACAATCTATCTTGTGACTCGGTCCTTGATCTCTACTCCTCGATGATCCTTCGTGTCTCGTACAACCTGCACTCACCACATATGTTCATTACGTTAGCACACATTATAAACTTAACCAGATTCATACTCGTATACTTCTCATTCTGATATTCCTCTACATTTAAGCTTTCCATGTAAACATCAATCCTGGTGAGACTTCAATAGTGTACCTGCATCACACTTCATTCTCGAGGTGCACTATTAATAGCGTTAATATTGTATAGTATTGAAAACTTGCAAAAATCCATGCATACCTGATTGCATACGTGCACACTCACATATTTACATACGTACATACCTTCATACATGACTACATACTTGCATAAATTCATAGATACATACATACCTACATACGTACATATGTTCATACACGTCTACATAATTGCATACGCCCATATATTCCTATTTGCATAAATACATACACACATACATACCTACCTTTCCTAAAACATGAAATAAATTAATCATACTTCGTATATAAGCGTTTAAAATCGGTCTAAACGGGTTCGCTTTGCATATACAAATAAAATATGATTTTTCAATATCCTGGAGCCCGTGGTGTCGCGCGACGACCTATGGCCTTCGCCGTCGCGTCGCGCCACCCCCTTTTTAACAGAATGTTCGCAGCTATTGCTGCATATTCCCAGCATAACTCAGTTTTACGGAAACGAGCATAACTTTCTCGTTTTTTATCCGTTTAAACGATTCTTTTTCCTACGTGATCATAATTTAATTCTCCATCACATGGAGTTAACATCCGGCATCCAGATTACCAAAATTCTAGACTTTTAAGCTATCGACTTATCACCTTTTTACTAAGTTTTGACCCGTTCATGCATTTATCAAAATAATCTATTTATTTGACCTCAATTTCTCATGAGCCTTATAATTTCAACGTTATTTATCATAAAAGATTAAATTCTTGGATGTCTTGCATCCTCTTAACCCATTTCCACTAAAAAGCCTATTTTGACCAGTTATGGGTATTTACGCATTAAATGGTCTACGACACACAAAACCATACTCTTCGCTTTCACACATGACCAAAACATTACTCTAATCGATTAGCTTGTTTCCAAATGACATTTAAGGTCGTTTGCCCGATATACCTATCAAGGGCGTTTTTGTCAACATTGCTCCATCCGTTACAACAAAGGACTTCATCGCATATTTAACCAATCCTACCACTTAACTACAATTCTAACACACATACCTTGCTCAGGTCAAAGCTAAGATCCGTTTAATACTTCATCCACCATGTTAGTTGATAGTAATGAAATCCTTCCGCTATTCATTCTGTAAATTCGTAATACTTGCCAAACAATTCATTAGTCGATATTACCAAATGGTGATATCTTCACCATTTGGCTCATTTAGTCTAAAAGCCCATTTCATCCTTATGAGATCTTTAATTAGTCATTATTCCCTCCATGTAACTTATCCCTTCATCAACTCGTAACTAAAATTACCATACTACCCTTTTTATCCTTTTTAACCATGAAACTTAGTCTCTTACCATGACCACATGTTCCGACCTATATCAAAACTTGTCGGAACATCATACTTCACATATTCACTTACCATGTTCGTAATCTATTCAACGAGTAGAATTCTAATACGAATAAAAAGGGGTAAGCTTTACTTACCTAACATCTGAATATGCTTCCCGTGCGCATTAGTCCCGACTAACCCGCTTCTTTCCCAAGCTTCCATGTCGCTTATCAAGCATCAACTATCACATATCATTCTCAAGATAGTTAGCTTATTTATCATTCATCACAACCTTTTCATCATACGGATCTTATATTAAGTTTATCATTTAACCTTATAACATGCTAATTTATCATTTCTTATTCAATTTCTTTAAACATACATACACATATATGATTTTCAAACATCATTAACATAAGCATATCATTACTTCTATCATATCATCAAAACCCACTTCATAACTACTTTGTTAATCACTTACAAGTGATCTAATCTCAAATTCCTCATGAGTTCATCATACATTTGGCATGCATACTACCTCCTAAGCATAGTATTCAACTAATTCATGCATATTCTTCTAATCACACACATAATTCATCAAATTCTTCATCTAATCAACATGAATCATCCATACATAAACATCGACCTACTAGTATCACATTTCTTTCAATCCCTCTACAAGAATCCATCATATATATCAAAATACATCAATAATAAGCAAGAATTTGGACATGGATGATTTACCCATGTCATCATCTTCACTATAATAAACGGGTTTCACCCTTAAACAACAAATTAACCTAAACCATGCATAATCCATGTTCTATATGATGATTCTAACACACACCTGTTCTCAATTTCATACAAATTCGCAACTTACATCATAACCCACTTCGTGAAAGATCACCATTCTAACTTTTAAGACATACCTTATGATCCCCTCGTGTAGGTGATCAATAATCCGTGTTTATTCATGAATTTAGACCTCGATTCACCCTTCAATTTGATGATTCTTCATGCTTAGGGTTTCTTGAGCTCATGGAGCTCCTGCTCGTTCTAGAACACTCACGATTTGTGTATTTGTGTGTGTTTTTCATATATTAAATTCAACTTTTATTTTACCCCACTTTAGTCCCTCAAGTTTGCCACTAAATAATATTGGCACAACTATCATCCTTTAATTGTTTTTTACCACATTCCTAACTAGGTTAAATAGCCTAGTTCTTTATTTCATGATATACCATATCAGAACAATTACCGAATATAAAAATTCGGGTTTTGGGGTGTTACAAATCTACCCCCCTTAAATAACGTTTCGTCCCCGAAACCTTTATCACTTCCATTTACACATAAACATATCTATGTTTATGATCACATCATAATTATAAGTAATCATCCTATCTCATTTCGTAATTATTTATACGATTGACTTCTTCCTAACAAGTCTATACTTTCCATGCCATATTTCCACGTAACCTTCTCATTTCCTTGACCGTTTAGTAACAGTTCAATGTACATATTCACTCAAACTTATAATAATACTTACTTTCATATGATTCGTTTATAACAATTCTAATACCTTCATCTCATCCTTAAAGATCATATTCTATTTATATATTACATAACATTTGATTTTGTTTCGTTATCATAGCGAAGTTACTATTTCATAGTCATGCATCCGTGCTTGACTCCAAAGTTAACATCATTATTCATTTTCTATAGTTATTTGTACATACATACTCTTACGTTACCATCAATTCACCTTGTTCATTCTACATTACTATTCCTCTCATTTTATAT
The DNA here is from genome assembly GCA_030545235.1 of Helianthus tuberosus. Taxonomy (NCBI): domain Eukaryota; kingdom Viridiplantae; phylum Streptophyta; class Magnoliopsida; order Asterales; family Asteraceae; genus Helianthus; species Helianthus tuberosus. Next base: position 170,829,459 of record CM060369.1, read on the forward strand.
ATTATTTAATTTGCATAAGCCTACGTGTCACGCAAATTCATTATACGAGAGTTTAACCAATTCTTGAAATTTTCACTTAAAACCTTTGAGATTCATTCCTTAATGACATAGTTTTCTTTTTATGTCAACTAATAGGAATCAAACATTCCGTACTATACCGTACTCATTCCACCATGCATTTTGTAGGGCGTTTTCAATTTACTAATTCATACTTATCTGACATAAATTAAAGCATTTTACTTACCTCGATTTCCTTCCATACTTCAGCGATCCGTAAATCAGATCTGTCCACATTCTTCACGAGTGCTAGCCGTACCAGGCTAGATTTCATTCATCCATGTAATGTGCTTCCAATCGTACACATCGTTCCACCAATTTGATTGGTTCCATCACATCAAGGGTTCTAACATTATTATCAACAATTTTAACAGTTAGCACATTTCGTTTCTCACACGAAATTCTTTCATTCTAGTTACTTATTTCATCAACCTTCATTTGACTTTTCAAGGCTTAACTGACATTTCTTAATTATCGTATAAGTATTGAGGCACACATTCGTACTTCTTTCCATTCATGCTTACTTGTAAAAACATTCATTACATCATTTCGGTATTGTTAACAAAACTTATCCTTTTTGTTCATACTTAATTTATTGTCCGAGTCGTAGCCCGTCATTTGTTATGCCAATTACGATCATTTAACACATTACTTGTTCGAAACTTCTTCCTTTCGTTTTAAAATTTAGGGTTGCATGCCAATTACGATCATTCTTTCATTCAGTTACTTTATATTTACTCATATGACCCGTTTGACGCGACCAAGGTCAAACTATCGGCATATTCTGATATGAGCTAATTTCATCCTTTTTATATTTTTAAATCCGTCAAGCGGTTCCAAATGTACCATTCATACCTTTTCTTCCTTCTATGATTTGAATCCATCTAACGGATTTCAAACATATCATTCACATCGTTCATTCCTTACATGTGTTGAATCCGTCTCGTGGATTCAGACATATCATTTCTACATTTCATTTCCTCGAATCCGTTTTACGGATTCAAACAATCCATTCATGCCTTTCATTCCTTGAATCTGTCTCGCGGATTCAAACATGTCATTCATACTTCATTACTTTCATGCTTCGAATCTGTCTCGCGGATTCTAACATATCATTCATACCTTCATTCTTTTCATGCTTCGAATCCGTCTCGCGGATTCTAACATATCATTCGTACTTTCATTCCTGAAAGTCTTATGTTTCTCTTCACCCTCACGTCCACCTACTACCTAATTCTAATGGACATACCTGTAACAATTATCACGATCTCACGAACGTCATATGTTTCTTGTGTACTGGCCAGGTACACAATCCACATACTAGTTTTGTGTCTTCGTGTAATCGCCACCTTATGTCCGAAGAATTAAGTTTCGGCACGTGTATCATTTTCAAAACTTCATTGCCATATCACTATTATATTTCCTATAAAATTTTCTTTCACTCGCTTAATTATACCATTTCATACGCCCACACGTTAAATTTACACACCTGGGGTCCATTTGTCTTATCACTTGCCTTGATGCCGGTTCTAGACCGCATTCATGGATCATCCTTTCCAAGCAGTTATGCTTACCTTACCCATAATATAACCGTTAGTTTCTTCATATGAATGCATACATACACGTTTTCATTCCATTTCTACCTTTAGAACTTGATCGAGTCATGGATTGTACGGGTTCCTTATCACAAGAGCACACAGGTTTGAGGTCAAGTACCTATACTCTCGTACTTGATTCTCTCAAACCAGGGCTCTGATACCAACTTGTAAGACCCTAACACGTATTTGATAAAAAGTCGCAGCGGATAATTCATGCCATAAAATTTCTTTCATTATAAACTTTATGCCTTACTTGAAAGTTCATTTTTAAAACAACTCTTTTATATTGAATACATCAATCTAACACATTTATAGAGTAAAACATAACTTATTTTTACTATATTACATTCACCAACTTTCCCCATACAATGTATCTTGTGACTCGGTCCTTGATCTCTACTCCTCGATGATCCTCCGTGTCTCGTACAACCTGCACTCACCACATACGTTCATTACGTTAGCACACATTATAAACTTAACCAGATTCATACTCGTATACTTCTCATTCCGATATTCCTCTACATTTAAGCTTTCCATGTAAACATCAATCCTGGTGAGACTTCAATAGTGTACCTGCATTACACTTCATTCTCGAGGTGCACTATTAATAGCGTTAATACTGTATAGTATTGAAAACTTGCAAAAATCCATGCATACCTGATTGCATACGTGCACACTCACATATTTACATACGTACATACCTTCATACATGACTACATACTTGCATAAATTCATAAATACATACATACCTACATACGTACATATGTTCATACACGTCTACATACGTGCATACGCCCATATATTCCTATTTGTGTAAATACATACACACATACACACCTACCTTTCCTAAAACATGAAATAAATTAATCATACTTAGTATGTGACAACCGTCACTTTTCCGTACATTCCGTACACGAAATGAACAGTAATTTGTGCTTAAATGACTGTGCATGATCTGGTTTACCAGACAAATAAATTTCTGAATTCCATACAAGTGAATTCATGCATGATATATGCTACAAGAGTTACGTTATGATAGCGTTGCGTCAAAAATATTAGTAAAATCACCGGTAGGACACAATGTGTCAACAGAACTGCAGAAAGCAGTCAGACAATAAAAGTGGAGCCTAGGTGTAGGTCCAACGACAAGATTACATTAAAACCCAAGAGTACATACAAGGGTTTAATATATATACTTTACGAAAGCAAAAATAAGCAAAAATAAGCACTAAAAAGCACCCGAAATGCACTCTAAGTGCAGAATTTATATAATTCAGCAATAAATCAGCATTTAAACATAAGAATATTATGCAGAAATTACGTTTTATTATCCAGAATACTTCCCCAAGTGTTGGGAATTAAAAGGGATACAATAAGGTACTTAAAGGGTGCTAAAAAGTGTAATTTAGCGCTTTAACGAATCGGTACCTAACCGAACAACCGGATATTACTCGGAACACCAAAATAATGCTAGAAGCATTGTTTTTATTTTTCTACGCCAGTTAGGGTCCCCGAATACCCCTAACACCCGTTACAACTCACTACACGCTAGTAACTAAGTTAACCTCCTAATTATCTAGCTAATGTCTAACTATCTAGTTGAAATGGAACCATAGACCCCCCCCCCTTCCAACGAAATCGTCCCCAAGGGGACACCCCTTTGTACTTTCAAGATTATAATAATCTTGTTGTTTAATATCTTGGTGACATGAGAACCATTGGGTAATTAACATAAGGTTTGTCTATAAGTTTGAGACTTGATCCATCATACTCATTTCACCACAACTAAACAACACTCCACTCCTCTCTCCCTCTCTATAAACTCTCGGCCGAACACCCCCTATATCATCCACCCATCTTTCAATCTTGATCATCTCATTCCAAGCTTATACAAGGGTTAAGGATCTCATACAAAGGAGCTCGGTGCATTCGGAACGCGAAGGACCTCACCCTATTGCTTTTATCCACTCATTCTTCGACTAGTTTCTTCCCTAGCCTCGAGCTAGTAGTAAGTTGCTTTAAACACACTCTCGATCTATTTTATAGTGGTTAAAAAGAACTTTGTCGGTTAAAATCTATGAACATACAAGATGATATGGTAAAAGTCTACTAAAATGATGAATATGATGGTTAAAAGCTAAGTTGTTGTGTAAATCTTGTAAGATTTGTTTTGTGTAATTATTTAGTGCCGATCTATGTTGTGGTAGCTCGGATCATCGTCTAACCCGGATTGGTCGTGATCATGGATCATGACATAGAGTTTGTTTAAGTGTACAAAGGGTTAAATGATGAAACTCTACCACACACTAAACATGAACTTGTGTAAAATCGACTTTACTTACGAAATAGTGTTTAAAACTAGTAGATCCACGGATCTACAAGCGGTATTTTCAAGGGACCAAGTGTCAAGGAAATCTTATTTTCTAAAACCGGATCTTACATGAACAAGAATGATTTTTAAACACACAAGTGTATAAATACTTGTGTAACGCTAAGTTTCGACAAAGAACTAGTTTTGTCAAATTTTACAAGAAGTTGTAAAGATGAAATTTCTTTAAAAGCGAGGCTTTTACGAAATCGGATGGATTTATATAAAGATACACTAAAAGAAAGGAGCTTTACTACATATTTTTGGATAAACCACAAGTTCATGTAATTTTTGCGATTTATATATATTTTGACTAATTGATGTTTTAGAAAGTTGTTATTGAGAATAAGGAAATTGTTGATTTGGATTTTAAAAGAAAATGATACGCTAGCAAGCGTGGCCACCTCCAGTTACAGAGGAAACTCTGGCGAAAATTTTCTAGAAATATAACACTTAGTAATATTTTTGTGATAAGTGTTTATAAATATATTTTTAACTTGTTTTCAGAATATAAACTTCGCCATGATTTTTAGTACAAGATACCAAATACCGGAGGTGGATTTTCATAAATGAAACTTGTTAAATATATATTTAGAATATATATTTATCGCTTGTATGATTATGTGATTATTTTGTGAAATAGGTATATATTATTTTTAGAGTAAAAATAATATGACTTGGAGATACTCGTGACGAGTAAAAATACAAAAATACGCATACAACATACAAGATACATAATTCGGGTGCAAAGTGCAAAATACAAAAAAGCTTATATTTATTTTTGAGAAGATAATATAAGCAAGACATTTAGTTAAAAATATAAAATATTTTTAACACAAGAAATTATACACAAAAGAGAGTGACTGTACTTGTGCGACGCAAGTCTAGTGACTAACGTTAAGAAAACGAGTATAGGTTACGACGTTAATTAAGCAAATCCGGTGAAGTTTACGACGCACAGGAACGCAAAGTTGTGAGTTCATGCTCCCCCTTTTCTCTAACTGTTTTTGGTTTTATAACTCTCGGGGGTGAAATACATGTTACAAATATTATAATTTTTACAAAGGGTAAAAATACAAGAAGCACTCTTGGTGAGAACGAGAACCAAGTGCAATATGATTTGAGAATACGAGAAGCACTCGTGGTGAGTGCAATATGACGAGCATTAAGAAATGCCTAGAAAACACTAGATCATGTGAGCTTAAACTAGATATTGAGATGCCATTAATACTTAATTAGGGACGAGGGTTAGATCTAACGGGTACGGCCGAGCCCCACTCAGGGTCCTTATGTGACCTCTTGAGTGCTTCGGTGTCCCAGTCGAGGGAAATCGACACAGTCGAGGGAAATCGACACAGTCGAGGTTAATCGACACAGTCGAGGGAAATCGACACAGTCAAGGGAAATCGACACAGTCGAGGTTAATCGACACAGTCGAGGATAATCGACACAGTAAAAGGAGCCAATACTAATGCTTCCTATGTTCTCACATGCCTTGAGGGAGAAAATACTAATGCTCCCTATGTCCTCACGTGCCTTAATGTCCTTGTATAAACAATCATTTAAAACGTGGGGTACACAAGAAAGCTTGAATGATACTTGAGTACGTGGGGTACTCAAGAAAACGGGAATTATACTTGAGTACGTGGGGTACTCAAGAAAGACTTGAATTATACATGACACATACTATGTTTTCATACAAAGTATAAAAACGTGAAATACAAAAATGCATGAACTCGCTCAACTTTATGTTGATGTTTTCCAAAATTACATGTATTTCAGGTGACAGGATGGATCTTGGGCGCAAGTGTCGTAACTAGAAGTAGACTACAAGTTTAGATGTCATCCACTTTTGTTGAATTGTAACCTTGTCAAAGGTCGTGTTTTGAAAACTTAAATAACAAGTGTTTGTAATACTCAAATTTTCATGAATGGATGAACATCGTTTTGATCATGTAGTTGTTTATTACGATTGAATGCAATGATAACAAGCTAGTCACACATCATACGCTTCCGCAAAAGACAGGGTGTGACAGTTTGGTATCAGAGCTTCGCTTGTAGTGAACTAGGATTCTTTCTCGAGTCTAGACTACAATCACTAGAGTTCTCTCACGAAAACATTTTACAAAAAGGTTTTCATTGCATTCACAAAAGCGCCAAGATCCACAAGTCGGACACTTTTCAAAAAGTGACAAGGCAAGGACATTAGTGAGGAATACCTTTAAAATAAGGTGCCAACCAAAGCATAGTCTACACGAGTTAGACTTGCCAAAAACAAAATGACCCCCAAAAACGAGAGTTATACGTGATATAATGCATTAAATTGCTTGATTATGCTAAGTAGCATATATGTTATTGATATACATACTTATAAGTGTACGGAATGATTATTGACGTGAATAAATGCGTTCGACTCCGACTCCTATTACTGTACGTGACTCGCACGATGAAGCTACCGACCTCGCGTCCTTTGCAAAGCTCATGGCTGGGAGTGATTACCAAACAAGATGCTGAGCTTGCTTCCGTAGGAGATGGCTGCTCTTCCCTCTCGATCATGAAGATGCCTAACTACGGTGATGATGACGAGGCAGAGGCGGCAACCTTGAACAAATTCTTAATCGACGGGACGAGATCCCTGCGGCTTATGTGAAGCAAGATTGACGACGCACTTGACCAGAAAAGGAAGATGAAGTATTCATCTCGAAGGTGCCCCTCCAACAACTAGGAATTCTCTCTATTCCCATCCCATCTAATCATCGTGCCTATACGCGCGTAACGACAACGAATGTTGGCGCGTGGACCATCGCAAAGGTCCTTTCCATGACAAGAGGTATAAGGACAGTAGTGTCCCCTCCTTGATTGATCATCTGCTTGGACGAGAGAAAATTGGGGTAACTGTGCAAGACAATTTATTATTACGGGGGCCCACGTAATAACGACTTGTAGTGCACAGAAATCCTGGTGGACTCTGCGGGTCAAGCTAATGAAAACCATACAAAATTAATCTATAGGTGTCCTCACCTTCATCTGGTAGAACAACACATAGATCAGTGCTTTAGCACGTTAGAAAGTAGGAAGACTGTCTTAGCCTACTTCGTGACTGACACTTCTACCTGCATACGAGACTTCTGAGAAAACAATGTTTAAGCAAGAGAGGTGGAATGACATTCAGGAAGAATCAGTGACGATACACTCTCTACCACCTCTACACGGACGACCCCATCTAAGGGAAAATACACGTGCCAGTAAAGCCAAAGACCTAAGAAAAACCAATGTAGCAGGAAATAACTAAAACTTGAATGACCGAGACGATGTAGCCTCGAGCTCATTTTATTACAAACAATAAGCCGAGTTGGCAAGCCTATGTGAGGGCTCAGTAACTGTTTCCTCGCTCATATATTGATTATATATACATGTGAAATTGGGTGATTACATGATGGCTTATGGTTGCTATGTATCTCATAGACAATTGAAATGTTGTCTAACCTACTCCATACCATTTTGGCAGAAGAGAATGCCGCCCAGGCGAGACACAAACACCAGTACGCTGCCAAGAACAGAAGCCGAGCTGCAAGAATGCATCTCACAGGCGATTGCACTACTGGAAATAACCCTCCAACTAGCTGCACCTATAAGCAATTCCTGGACTGCAAGCCATTGAATTTCGATGGCACAGGAGGTGCCGTTGCATTTGTTCGTTGGGCAGAAAAGACTGACTCCATTCTAAGAATGAGTAACTGTTCGCCCCGACAGAGTGTTACTTATATCTCAGGGTTATTCGTAGATGGCGCACTCTCCTGGTGGAACCTTCAGGTTCAAACCTTTGGTGCGGATGCTGCTTATGCACTAAGCTGGGACGAGCTCAAGGAAATGATGGAAAAGAAATTCTGTTCTAGGGCTGAAATCCAGAAGATTGAGGTGGAGTTCTGGAACTTGAAAATGGATGGACCGAAGATTTCTGAATACGTCCAACGATTTCACGACTTGTCTAGGGTCGTCCCCTACTTAGTCAAACCGGAATTCAAAAGGGTTGAACGATTCATTTGGGGACTTGCACCTCAGATCAGGAGCATGGTTACTACCTCAAAGCCCTCAACCATTGCAGAGGCTATCGATATGAGTGTCGCTCTTACTGAAGAAGCTCTACGCGCGGGAAAATTTTCGAAATCTGAGGATAACAAGAAAGAGACTCATGTGGAGTCGTCAAGCAACAAGAAGAGGAAGTCCTCAAACCTAAAGATGAGCACCCAAGTCAATTATGGAAGCTCTAAAACAGGCAAAAGAAAGAAAGTAAAACCGCCGCATGACAGGAAAATTGATGGAGCCACTAATAAGGCCGGTGGTAGAATATACTCGGGGACTAAACCGAAGTGCGGAGAATGCAATTTTCACCATGAAGGTCGATGTCCGAGGCCTAAGTGCGGAAAGTGTGGAAAAGAAGGGCACAGCAAGGATGCCTGTTGGGCAAAGGACCCAGATGGAAGAAATAAGTGAATACCAGGTTGCTACAAATGTGGTGAGGCATGGCACTTTAGGAAAGATTGCCAAAAGAAGAAACAAGCAAAGAAGGGTTTTCACGATCGAAACTGGTGAACCACGCCAGGGTCCAGATGCGGTTACGGGTACGTTCCCTATTAACCACCCTTATGCATCTATTTTTAATACTGGCATCAACTTCAACCTTGCATGCTTAGAACTTAAGAAACTGCTTGGCCTAGTCTCAAGTAAGATAGACGTCCCGTATTCTTTAGAAATGGGCATATAGAAGGATAGTTTAAACGATCGAAGCGATTAAGGATTGTATTTAGGAACTCAGAAGGCCGGAACCTTCTGTCACCATTGACTCGCGAAGTCATAATATGATAGTCAGCATGGATTAGAAATCCAAGTATACAGCTGAAGTCGTTCGATATGAGAAAATCAGACGCATCCCTCGTGCGAATGATGAAACCCAAATTTCCTGCGATAGGTGCAAGGATGCTAGACCCTACAAGGTGGCAGATCGACGACATCCCTCATTGGTCGAAGAGGCATAGAAACGCCTCCGAGTAGACTACAGAGCCTGAGAACATCCCCGTAACGGAAGAGGTTCCAGGAGCCTTTTCTGAAGACCTGTCAGGAATACCTCCACAACGACAAGAGAAGTTTAGGATAAATCGCGTGCCAGGAGCAGCACCAGTGCCGAATGACGCCTTACCGACTGGCTTCGTCCGCAAAGCATAAACCTCTGATGTAACCGCAAGAGCGGCCGGACAGAGGAAATTAAGGACATGATATCCTTAGATAAGGACTTGAGGAGAAAGTTGACAGTTCCATTGTTGCATAAATTCCAGAGAATTGAAAATCAGAATCCTTTGCCAAGGACTGATGACATAAAACAGACAAATCGTAAGATCCTAGTTACCACTCAAGGATTTGAGGACAAGATATCCTCCACGGTGAATACAAAAAGGAAATATCCTTAAAACGACCTTTAGGACTCGCTTCAAGCATTACGAGTTCCTTGTCGTATCATTTGGCCTAACACATGCATCGACAATATTCATGGACCTCATGAATCGAACGTGTAAGCCATACCTGGATAAGTCATGTACGTATTGACTACATACTTATATGGCCAACGACCAAGGAAGGTCGTAAGCAACAACTGCAATTACCTTGCAACTCTTAGAGAAGAGAACAGTTATATGCTGTAATAACGAAAAGCGGATTTCGAATTCGCGAAGTGAAAACTTTAAGGTACATGATGAATAAGAACGAGATTCACGCCAACCCTGCAACCAAGAGCTAAAGAGCTAGAGTTGCAATGATGTGACGCCTCTCGACAAAATCTCGATTGTACGTCGATGCAACAAGACCACGACCTTGCATACGCGGCACATGGATTAAGGAATCATGAGAAGAGACCTTGAGATAGATACAGTGATTGCGCGCCGCAACTGGACGTCATTACCTGAAAGAAAACGTTGCACGATCTTTATTGATCATAAGGGTTGCAACACACCAGTGATTGTAAGAACTTGAATTGAGTTGCTGAACGATGCAGACTGTATGAACACAATACGTGCTTGTGTGATAAACTTTAATGAAAAGTCGGAACACTCACTTGCCCTTAGTGGAGTCTTCCTACAACAATATTTATCACACCGCCGTCTAAACCGCTTCTTGTAAAGCTTTAGACGGAACATAACGAGTCAATTCCCGTCATGTTGAACGGATACCAGAAATAAACAATCAACTGGCCCGGGATGGCCTAGGAAAACTAGAGGCCAGATCGTTCAGAAATGTGATCATATCAGGACAGCCCGCAGAATACAGAAAGATTACGCCGATGAGCGGCAGAAATCGTAAGAATATGAGACAAGATGTATGACTAAAATGAGAGCCTCGCCTAGAGAAGGCGTAGAATGAGTTGGAAAACGAAAAGGTTGAATCCCCGGAGTAGGGATCAGAACCATTGTTCACAAGATGAAACTCCCAGAAAAAGATCAGTAGTGATCACGACGCATTCATGTGTCTAGTCTGTAGAGGAGTCTGACTTAAGGAACGGACATTGTTCCCATAAATAAAATTCACGTCAACGAAAAACGACAAGAATTACTATAGAAACCTGTTGAGGTTTTGGACCAAGAGTCCGTGATACTATAGAAACCTGTTGAGGTTATGGACCAAGAGTCCACAAGATACAGAAAAGACATGATTGATCTACTTGAGTGTGATAGAATTCACGACATGACCCAGAGATTTCTTGGGAACATGAAGACAAATCATGAATCTAAGTGACCATATTGGTTTCACAACTCCCCTGCGACCGATGGCATCGCTTGAATTTCGGGACGAAATTCTTTTAACGGGGGGAGACTGTGACAACCGTCACTTTTCCGTACATTCCGTACACGAAATGAACAGTAATTTGTGCTTAAATGACTGTGCATGATCTGGTTTACCAGACAAATAAATTTCTGAATTCCATACAAGTGAATTCATGCATGATATATGCTACAAGAGTTACGTTATGATAGCGTTGCGTCAAAAATATTAGTAAACTCACCGGTAGGACACAATGTGTCAACAGAACTGCAGAAAGCAGTCAGACAATAAAAGTGGAGCCTAGGTGTAGGTCCAACGACAAGAATACATTAAAACCCAAGAGTACATACAAGGGTTTAATATATATACTTTACGAAAGCAAAAATAAGCACTAAAAAACACCCGAAATGCACTCTAATTGCAGAATTTATATGATTCAGCAATAAATCAGCATTTAAACATAAGAATATTATGCAGAAATTACGTTTTATTATCCAGAATACTTCCCCAAGTGTTGGGAATTAAAAGGGATACAATAAGGTACTTAAAGGGTGCTAAAAAGTGTAATTTAGCGCTTTAACGAATCGGTACCTAACCGAACAACCGGATATTACTCGGAACACCAAAATAATGCTAGAAGCATTGTTTTTATTTTTCTACACCAGTTAGGGTCCCCGAATACCCTAACACCTGTTACAACTCACTACACGCTAGTAACTAAGTTAACCTCCTAATTATCTAGCTAATGTCTAACTATCTAGTTGAAATGGAACCATAGACCCCCCCCCCCCTTCCAACGAAATCGTCCCCAAGGGGACACCCCTTTGTACTTTCAAGATTATAATAATCTTGTTGTTTAATATCTTGGTGACATGAGAACCATTGGGTAATTAACATAAGGTTTGTCTATAAGTTTGAGACTTGATCCATCATACTCATTTCACCACAACTAAACAACACTCCACTCCTCTCTCCCTCTCTATAAACTCTCGGCCGAACACCCCCTATATCATCCACCCATCTTTCGATCTTGATCATCTCATTCCAAGCTTATACAAGGGTTAAGGATCTCATACAAAGGAGCTCGGTGCATTCGGAATGCGAATGACCTCACCCTATTGCTTTTATCCACTCATTCTTCGACTAGTTTCTTCCCTAGCCTCGAGCTAGTAGTAAGTTGCTTTAAACACACTCTCGATCTATTTTATAGTGGTTAAAAAGAACTTTGTCGGTTAAAATCTATGAACATACAAGATGATATGGTAAAAGTCTACTAAAATGATGAATATGATGGTTAAAAGCTAAGTTGTTGTGTAAATCTTGTAAGATTTGTTTTGTGTAATTATTTAGTGCCGATCTATGTTGTGGTAGCTCGGATCATCGTCTAACCCGGATTGGTCGTGATCATGGATCATGACATAGAGTTTGTTTAAGTGTACAAAGGGTTAAATGATGAAACTCTACCACACACTAAACATGAACTTGTGTAAAATCGACTTTACTTACGAAATAGTGTTTAAAACTAGTAGATCCACGGATCTACAAGCGGTATTTTCAAGGGACCAAGTGTCAAGGAAATCTTATTTTCTAAAACCGGATCTTACATGAACAAGAATGATTTTTAAACACACAAGTGTATAAATACTTGTGTAACGCTAAGTTTTGACAAAGAACTAGTTTTGTCAAATTTTACAAGAAGTTGTAAAGATGGAATTTCTTTAAAAGCGAGGCTTTTACGAAATCGGATGGATTTATATAAAGATACACTAAAAGAAAGGAGCTTTACTACATATTTTTGGATAAACCACAAGTTCATGTAATTATTGCGATTTATATATATTTTGACTAATTGATGTTTTAGAAAGTTGTTATTGAGAATAAGGAAATTGTTGATTTGGATTTTAAAAGAAAATGATACGCTAGTAAGCGTGGCCACCTCCAGTTACAGAGGAAACTCTGGCGAAATTTTTCTAGAAATATAACACTTAGTAATATTTTTGTGATAAGTGTTTATAAATATATTTTTAACTTGTTTTCAGAATATAAACTTCGCCATGATTTTTAGTACAAGATACCAAATACCGGAGGTGGATTTTCATAAATGAAACTTGTTAAATATATATTTAGAATATATATTTATCGCTTGTATGATTATGTGATTATTTTGTGAAATAGGTATATATTATTTTTAGAGTAAAAATAATATGACTTGGAGATACTCGTGACGAGTAAAAATACAAAAATACGCATACAACATACAAGATACATAATTCGGGTGCAAAGTGCAAAATACAAAAAGCTTATATTTATTTTTGAGAAGATAATATAAGCAAGACATTTAGTTAAAAATATAAAATATTTTTAACACAAGAAATTATACACAAAAGAGAGTGACTGTACTTGTGCGACGCAAGTCTAGTGACTAACGTTAAGAAAACGAGTATAGGTTACGACGTTAATTAAGCAAATCCGGTGAAGTTTACGACGCACAGGAATGCAAAGTTGTGAGTTCATGCTCCCCCTTTTCTCTAACTGTTTTTGGTTTTATAACTCTCGGGGGTGAAATACATGTTACAAATATTATAATTTTTACAAAGGGTAAAAATACAAGAAGCACTCTTGGTGAGAACGAGAACCGAGTGCAATATGATTTGAGAATACGAGAAGCACTCGTGGTGAGTGCAATATGACGAGCATTAAGAAATGCCTAGAAAACACTAGATCATGTGAGCTTAAACTAGATATTGAGATGCCATTAATACTTAATTAGGGACGAGGGTTAGATCTAACGGGTACGGCCGAGCCCCACTCAGGGTCCTTATGTGACCTCTTGAGTGCTTCGGTGTCCCAGTCGAGGGAAATCGACACAGTCGAGGTTAATCGACACAGTCGAGGGAAATCGACACAGTCAAGGGAAATCGACACAGTCGAGGTTAATCGACACAGTCGAGGATAATCGACACAGTAAAAGGAGCCAATACTAATGCTTCCTATGTTCTCACATGCCTTGAGGGAGAAAATACTAATGCTCCCTATGTCCTCACGTGCCTTAATGTCCTTGTATAAACAATCATTTAAAACGTGGGGTATACAAGAAAGCTTGAATGATACTTGAGTACGTGGGGTACTCAAGAAAACGGGAATTATACTTGAGTACGTGGGGTACTCAAGAAAGACTTGAATTATACATGACACATACTATGTTTTCATACAAAGTATAAAAACGTGAAATACAAAAATGCATGAACTCGCTCAACTTTATGTTGATGTTTTCCAAAATTACATGTATTTCAGGTGACAGGATGGATCTTGGGCGCAAGTGTCGTAACTAGAAGTAGACTACAAGTTTAGATGTCATCCACTTTTGTTGAATTGTAACCTTGTCAAAGGTCGTGTTTTGAAAACTTAAATAACAAGTGTTTGTAATACTCAAATTTTCATGAATGGATGAACATCGTTTTGATCATGTAGTTGTTTATTACGATTGAATGCAATGATAACAAGCTAGTCACACATCATACGCTTCCGCAAAAGACAGGGTGTGACATAGTATATAAGCGTTTAAAATCGGTCTAAACGGGTTCGAGTTGCATATTCAAATAAAATATGATTTTATTCAATATTCTGGAGCCGGTGGTGTCGCGCGACGGCCTATGGCCTTCGCCGTCGCGTCGTGCCACTCCCCCTTTTTAACAGATTGTTCGCAGCTATTGCTGCATATTCCCAACATAACTCAGTTTTACGGAAACGAGCCTAACTTACTCGTTTTTTATCCGTTTTACCCGATTCTTTTTCCTACGTGATCGTAATTTAATTCTGCATCACATGGAGTTAACATCCGACATCCGGATTAACAAAATTCCAGACTTTTAAGCTATCGACTTATCACCTTTTTACTAAGTTTTGACCCGTTCATGCATTTATAAAAAAAATCTGTTTATTTGACCTAAATTTCTCATGGGCCTTATAATTTCAACGTTATTTATCATAAAGGATTAAATTCTTGGATGTCTTGCATCCTCTTAACCCATTTCCACTTAAAAGCCTATTTTAACCCGTTATGCGTATTTATGCATTAAATGGTCTACGACATACAAAACCATACTCTTCGCTTTCACACATGACCAAAACATTACTCTAATCGATTAGCATGTTTCCAAATGACATTTAAGGTCATTTTCCCGATATACCTATCAAGGGTATTTTTGTCAACATTGCTCAATCCTTTACAACAAAGGACTTCATCGCATATTTAACCAATCCTACCACTTAACTACAATTCTAATACACATACCTTGCTCGGATCAAAGCTAAGATTCGTTTAATACTTCATCCACCATGTTAGATGATAGCAACGAAATCCTTCCGCTATTCATTCTGTAAATTCGTAACACTTGCCAAATAATTCATTAGTCGATATTACCCAATGGTGATATCTTCACCATTTGGCTTAGTCTAAATGCCCATTTCATCCTTATGAGATCTTTAATTACTCATTATTCCCTCCATGTAACTTATCCCTTCATCAACTCGTAACTAAAATTACCATACTACCCTTTTTTACCCTTTTTAACCATTAAACTTAGTCTCTTACCATGACCACATGTTCCGACCCGTATCAAAACTTGTCTGAACGTCATACTTCACATATTCACTTACCATGTTCGTAATCTATTCAACGAGTAGAATTCTAATACAAATAAAAAGGGGTAAGCTTTACTTACCTAGCATCCGAATATGCTTCCTGTGCGCATTAGTCACTGACCCGCTTCTTTCCCAAGCTTCCATGTCGCTTATCAAGCATCAACTATCATATATCATTCTCAAGATAGTTAGCTTATTTATCATTCATCACAACCTTTTCATCACACGGATCTTATATTAAGTTTAACATTTAACCTTATAACATGATAATTCATCATTTCTTATTCAATTTCTTTAAACATACATACACATATATGATTTTCAAACATCATTAACATAAGCATATCATTACTTCTATCATATCATCAAAACCCACTTCATAACTACTTTGTTAATCACTTACAAGTGATCTAATCTCAAATTCCTCATAAGTTCATCATACATTTGGCGTGTATACTACCTACTAAGCATAGTATACAAGTAATTCATGCATATTCTTCTAATCTCACATATAATTCATGAAATTCTTCATTCTAATCAACATGAATCATCCACACATAAACATTGACCTACTAGTATCACATTTCTTTCAATCCCTCTAACAAGAATCCATCATATATTTCAAAATACATCAATAATAAGCAAGAATTTGGACATGGATGATTTACCCATGTCATCATCTTCACCATAACAAACGGGTTTCACCCTTAAACAACAAATTAACCTAAACCATGCATAATCCATGTTCTATATGATGATTCTAACACACACACCCGTTCTCAATTTCCTACAAATTCGCAACTTACATCATAACCCACTTCGTGAAAGATCACCAATCTAACTTTTAAGACATACCTTATGATCCCCTCGTGTAGATGATCAATAATTCGTGTTTATTCAGGAATTTAGACCTCGATTCACCCTTCAATTTGATGATTCTTCATGCTTAGGGTTTCTTGAGCCCATGGAGCTCTTGCTCGCTCTATAACACATACGATTTGTGTGTTTGTGTGTGTTTTTCATATATTAAATTCAACTTTTATTTTGCCCACTTTAGTCCCTCAAGTTTGCCACTAAATAATATTGGCACAACTATCATCCTTTAATTGCTTTTTACCACATTTCTAACTAGGTTAAATAGCCTAGTTGTTTATTTCATGATATACCATTTCATAACAATTACCGAATATAAACATTCAGGTTTTGAGGTGTTACAAAATTCCAGAGGCTTACGCCTTTTATCAGCATAGCTCTTTTGTCTGCTCCAAGCCTTGATCAAGTTATCGCGGATTTGATGGATCTTATCCGTCGTCTCTTTAATGATCTCAGGGCTAGTAAGTTGCTTGTCACCAACCTCATGACAATTGATAGGAGATCGGCACTTGCGACCATATAAAGCTTCGAAATGAGCCATCTGAATACTGGAATGATAGCTGTTGTTGTACGAGAACTCAATCAGTGGTTAATGTACATCCCAATTACCACCAAAGTCGATGACACAAGAGCGGAGCATATCCTCTAGGGTTTGTATAGTGCGCTCAGTCTGCCCATCCGTTTGAGGATGAAAGGCTGTGCTAAGATTCAAAATAGAACCCATAGCGGACTGGAAAGTTTGCCAAAGACATGAAGTGAATCGACCATCGCGGTCGGAGAAAATGTCAATGGGTATACCATGAGGACATATGATTTCATCAGTGTTGATCCGAGCAAGTTTCTCCACTTTGAAGTCTTCACGGATCGGAAGAAAGTGGGTTGATTTGGTCAATCGGTCAATGATCACCCATATACTGTCATGACCAGCAGGTGTACGAGGTAGTTTAGTTTTAAAGTCCATAGCGATACTATCCCATTTCCAAACAGGTATTTCATGTTGTTCAAGAAGACCTGAAGGACATTGATGTTCGGCTTTCACTTTCAAACAAGTGAGGCACTTTGAGATATAGGTAGCGATATCATTTTTCATGCCAGGCCACCAATAGGTCGTACGCAAGTCATGGTACATCTTATCGGCACTAGGATGAATAAAGTATCGAGACTTGTGGGCCTCATTCATAATGAGCTCACGAAGGTTATTGCGATCTGGTACCCAGATGCGATTGAGGTAGTATTGAAGTCCATCTGACTTTGTTTCAAGTTGATCGATTTTAGTGCCTTGGATTTCCACTTCTAGACTTCCTTCATTTGCTGACGAATATTGAGCTTCACGAATGCAAGTATGAAGATCACTAGAGATGATAACACCGAAAAGTATTAACGTGAGCCTTACAACTAAGAGCGTCGGCCACGACATTCGCCTTGCCAGGATGATAGCGAATTTCGCAGTCGTAGTCGTTAAGCAATTCCACCAAACTTCTCTGTCGCATGTTCAGTTCATTTTGGTTAAAGATATTTTGAAGGCTCTTACAGTCAGTGAAAACCACACATACAGATGGTGTCGCCAAATCTTTAACGCAAACACAACCGCACCAAGCTCCAGATCGTGAGCAGTATAGTTTTTCTCATGTATCTTGAGTTGACGAGAGGCATAAGCAATAACCTTGTCCCGCTGCATGAACACACAGCCCAAGCCACGGTTCGAGGCATCGCAATATACCACGAAGTCGTCATTCCCATCAGGGAGAGCAAGAACAGGAGCGTTACACAAAAGGGTCTTAAGAGTCTGAAAAGATTCCTCTTGCTCGGGACCGCAAGCAAAAGGTTTCTCTTTTTTAGTCAAGGAAGTGAGAGGAATGGCAATCTTAGAGAAGTCCAAGATGAATCAGCGGTAATAACCCGCCAATTCTAGGAAGGAGTGAATCTCAGATGCAGATTTAGGCGTGCTCCAATTCTTCACAGCTTCGATTTTAGAATGGTCAACATGAATACCTTGCTTACTAACAACGTGACCAAGAAATTGTACTTCATCGATCCAAAACTCACACTTAGAGAATTTAGCATATAAGCATTCACCACGTAGTAACTCAAGCATCAAGTGTAAACGACGAGCATGATCAGCTCTAGTTTTAGAATAAATGAGAATATCATCAATAAAAACTATCACAAAATGATCCAGATAAGGTTTACAAACACGATTCATAAGATCCATGAACACGGCGGGTGCGTTGGTCAGGCCAAAAGGCATGACCACGAACTCGTAGTGCCCATAACGAGTACGAAATGCGGTTTTGGGAACATCTTCCTTGAGCACATGGAGTTGATGATAGCCAGATCGAAGGTCGATTTTAGAAAAACAGGACGCAACTTGTAGTTGGTCAAATAGATCATCAATACGAGGGAGAGGATAACGATTCTTAATGGTAAGCTTATTAAGTTCACGGTAGTCTATACACATACGAAATGAACCATCTTTCTTCTTGACGAATAGCACAGGAGCACCCCACGGAGAGGTACTTGGACAAATGAATCCCTTATCGAGCAGTTCTTGTAGTTGACTAGATAGCTCTTGCATCTCGAAAGGTGCAACTCGGTAAGGAGCCTTGGCGACAGGAGTCGCGCCAGGTATGAGATCAATACGAAAATCAACAGATCTAGGAGGAGGAAGGCCAGGTAGGTCTTCAGGAAAGACGTCAGGGAAATCACACACTACTGGAATGTCGCTTATGTTCTTTCCCTTGCCCTTTTGTTCCACCACGTGGGCCAAGAAGGCGAGGTTCTGTTTACGCAAGTATTTGTTCGCTTGAGTGCATGATATCAACTTCAGTCCTTTAGAAGGTCGGTCTCCATAGACATGTAAATATCACCGGACGGAAGAGGAAGATGAACAAACTTCTCGTGACAAGCAATCTCAGCATGATTCTTACGCAACCAATCGATGCCGATTATGACGTCAAAGCTAACCAATTGCATGGGTATGAGATCAATAGTAAAAACGTGGTCGTTAAGGGTCAAGGAACAGCCACTGAGAATAGAATCAACTAGAATAGACTTGCCATTGGCAACCTTAACAGAGAATGACTTAGGTAGTTTCGAGCGTGCATAATTTAACAAAGATTCGAATTCTACGGACACAAAGCTTCTGTCGGCACAAGTATCAAATAGTATCGAAGCGTAAAGATTATTGATGAGGAACGTACCATGGACGACGTCATTGTCGTTACGAACCTGATTAGAATTGAGGTTGAACGCTCGTCCCCGAGCAGCTCGTTGTTGCTCCTGGTATAGTTGCGGACACTGGTTACGGAGGTGAGTAGTATCTCCACACTTGTAGCATGCACGAACAGCATTAACTGGCCTTGGGTTCTGCTAGGGAGCTGGGAGAGCTGGTAAAGCTGCCTGAACTAGGGCTTGCTGAGCTGGTTGGGCCGGGTTAACTTGACGACCATAAGGAGTCGTGTGTCCATAGCGATTGCAGTTGGTACACAAACGACAAGCAGAAGTTGTAGGGTGATGAAAGTTGCAAGTTTCACACTTAGGATGAGGCCCAGTGTACTGCTTTTTGAATTCAGGAGCAGGAGGGTTTGGAACAGCAGTAGCAGGAGCAGGCTTAGCAGCAGGGTTTGTAGCCGGAATAATCGCATTGCATCCTGGACCCTGTGACTTTCTCCTCTTGTTCTTACTGCCACTAGGTTGCTGGTTAACTTGATTCGCAGTTTTTGAAGGGGTGGAGTTTCCAAACTGTTTATCACGTACGCGATTGTTGTTCAAACTTGCTGTCAGACGATAAACTTTTTCAATTGTCTCGAGCCTAGCTGCTTCGATCGAATCTCGCATAGCAGGAGGTAACCCATTGATGTACTTGGTTATCATGCGGTTAGGAGTAGAAACCAAGTGAGGCACGATTAAACTGAGTTGTTTAAAACGAGTAGTATAAGCCAGATTGTCATCACCAATCTGCTTCAAATGCCATAACTCTTCTTCGAGCTTCAGTTGTTCATGGGGAAGGAAGAATTCAAGCATCATCAATTCTCGCATCTCAGCCCATGGAAGAGCATAGGCCTCTTCATTAGAACGGATGTTTCTCTCATTCGACCACCACTCCAGGGCTCTGCCTTGAAACATTCCCGTTGCACTCCTAGTCTTTAGATGCTCTGGGCACTCGCTGTTAATGAAGGTAACCTCGATGTTGTCCCCATCACTGCCCGTGAAAGAGTTAGGGTTGCAAGAGACAAAGTGTTTGTAGTTGAACTTTGTAGGCTTTACTTTCTCTATCTTGGAGTCAACAGAAGAGGGTGGAGTGTTCGATCCCTGGATCTCAGAGACGATCTTTGGCACAATTCGAGCGATCTGGTCGGCCATGAAGGACATCATCTTTTTCTGAGACTTCTCCCTGGATCTCTTAAGAGTGTCGGATAGCTTACGAGATAACATCTAAAGATCCAACAAGAGGATCGTATAAGTCTAGATCACAATGTCTCACAGTATATATATTCATACACGATAGATTAAGACTCAAGATCAACAAGTTTCACGTAGCTTAAAGATTCGAGTTTTAGTTTCACATAGATTCCATTAGATTCAGCACCGCAAACCCACGACCTTCACATGGCACGTTGTACGAAGTTTGGCAATCATGTCAGAAACTCTTATATATAGGAAGTACCAGCGTTGTATCCACCACGCTTCGGGCACATCGCTTTCGCCTCATGACGGTATCATGTTACGTGTTGCAATTTCCAGAAATAACAACACACTCATCATCAACATCATCATCACACGTAGATTAACCCAATAGATTCACATAGATTAGTGTTCAACCATCTCACCATAATCCACAAAACAACGAATCCCCACACGGCACGTGCTACGTAAGTTCGGCAACATGATGGAAGCACTTATATATAGGAAGTACCAGCGGTGTATCCACCATGCTTCAATCATGCCACGTCTGTCTCGTCTCGGTGTCGTGTTTCGCCAACCATAACATTAAACTCCATTATTCTAACGAAACTTACACATAGATTAACCAAATAGATTCAACAACTTTAACCCGAGTCCACAAAACTACGAACTTAACTTAGCGCGTGGTACGAAGGTTAGGTAACATGCCAGAAACACTTATATATAGGAAGTACCAGTGGCGTATCCACCATGTTTCGGACATGCCACGTCTGCCTCGTCTTCAGCGCTAGGCTACGTTTCGTATTTTGTTACTCAAAACAACACATTTACACTACAGCACAAGTAGATTACACATAGATTTCACATAGATTACACAAGTAGTTTCTCATAGCTTAGCGTCCAACATTCTCATCACCAGTCTGCAAAGCACTAAGTTTCGCATGTCACGTGGTACGAAAGTTGGTAGCATGTCGGAAACACTTATATATAGAAAGTACCAGCGGCGTATTCAGACATGCCACTTCTGTCTCGTATTTTGGGGCCATGTTACGTTTGGTGCTTCACAACCACAATAACACATAGATTCCTCAGATAACTTCACATAGTGTCATAGTCGATCAAGATTCCCATGTAGGTTATCATGATGAATAAAGCTTCGTAAATTTAGTTTGTTCTGAGAGATTACGATTAGAGTTTTAGATTGCGGACATACGTGCGATTTTTGTAAAAATCTTAAAATAATGAAGGATCAAGTTTAAAACCACACATAAAGTCGAGATAGCATAAAAGATAGGCTCATAAAACATAAGATTGTTCCGGGTAGAGGAACGGTGACTAACGAAAGTGAATCGAACCCCTTTCGAATTGAGGCAACGTGTCTTGACTTACTTAGACAAATACATCATCGATGTTAGGCCTACGATATTCATCCTTTTGGTCATTCCATGTTCGTAATTGATTTGGGAATTTCGGGACTTTGGCAAGACATGAAAATCAAAGAGTGGGACTAGTTATCAAGGTCTGAGTTTCACCTCTAACTTGACAACATTATACCCTAACAGCGTCGGCACTTGTCAACAGACAAGACCTACTAGAATAAGGTTAGGAAATTTCCCATCAAGGTTCGAATGTCATTCCTGACTTGAGGGCAAATCTCGTGCAAAATACAAACACTGATTAACAGTGTTTTCAAAGCATCCATGTGTATATTGCGTCAGCCTTAGGAAAGGCATGTAGGTTTAACAGGAAATGTGCTACTAGGAAGCAGATATGGTAGAATGCATAAGTCTTAAACAACAGATAAGAGTCAAGATTCCTAGAACTATAGACTAGGCAGAGCATTCCTACTTTTCATAATTCCCTATAGTTATGACTCTGATACCAATCTGTCACACCCCAACCGATGGCGAAAACATCGGGGTGCGGCACTAAGCATTCAAATTGCTCAAAAGTTCCCATAACACTATAGTTTCAATAGTATTTAATTAAGTTTCATGATAACAATGTCTAAAAACATTAAACTCAAACGAAAGTATCGGTCATAGCAAGAAAACATTGTTCAAACTTCTAGATTAAACTAGGCGAGTTTCTAAGCATCAGTCCTAGCTTGATTTCCATGATTCCGGCATCCTATGCGCCTGCAACATGTATTAAAATAAAGTCAATACAATAATGTACTGGCGAGTATACAAGTTTGAGTATATAACATAATAGTTTAAAAGACTCATATCCATCATGTAAACGATAAAATAGTTTCAGCCATGCTAGTGTTCGCAGTCCAAGTGATAGCCCAAGTGTCCCGATGCTTTAACCACTTTCCCAAGAATCAAGGAAAGCAAATAGAATCCTCCTAACAATACCCCCGAGAATAATGGGGAGGTGCATCATCCTATAGCGCTACTATTGTTAAGGCGGAACCACACACAAGGATTAAACATTCACATAGCATAAAGAATCAAGAATCCAAAAGTATAAAGTTTCACATTAACCGAGGATAGAGTTAGATTTCAAATAGTTTCAAGTTTCTAGTTTCATAGAATACATGTTGCATCCCAAAAGTTTAAAACGAAAAGGGATCAAGTATACTCACAGTGATTGCTTAACAGTAGCACTATTATTGGATCAAAGGGAGCTCTTAGGATTAGCCTGATTAGAGTACAATAGATAAGCGTTGGGCAGATTAAAGAGAATCATGCAAGGTGTAGGATCAGTCACCTGATCGGATGACCATCCGGACGGATGGTCATCCGGTCGGATGACATATGAATGGGACGGATCACCATCCGATCGGATGGTCATCCAGACGGATGGCCATTCGATCGAATGGTCATTCGATCAGTGTGATAAGTTTCCAAGATGTTTAACCTTTGAAGTTTTCAAAGTTTCTGATTCAAAATAATTCAAGTGTTGGAGGTTGTAAGGCACATGTCCTCGGATCGGATGGTCATTCGGTCGGACGGCAGTCCGATCGGATTGCCATTCGATTGTGATGACATGTCCCTTTTGCAACCTTGTAAAGTTTCTAAGTTTTGAGTTTGATAACGACATGGCACGTATTGAGACAATGGAGAAACACATCAAAGTTCAGCCTGTCTGTTCGGATGGGAATCACCCCGTCCGATCAGTTTCTGACCTTGACAGTGTTCATGTCCTCATCCGTACTCCGGCGATAATCCATTTCCAAGCCGACTCCAGACTAATCATCAAGTCTACAGCCTGTTTCGGTACGGATTTCCATTGTTTTAGTAAAAAGTTTGAGAAAGTTTGAAGAAATCGACTGAAACCTTAGGTTTAGTAAAGATTTGGTGTAAAAACACATGAAATTCTTTAGATCTGAGCTAGATCTGGACTGGAATGACATTACACAGCTGTTTGTACAACCGGCATGGTGACGTCATCCTTAAGAGCTCGATTCTTAGAGATTTCATGGTGAAAAGTGTGATTTTAAAGAAGAATCATGTAGAGAATAGTGTGGTGATTGAAGTTGTACAAGAATCTAAGAGAAAACTTACAAGAATCGGCCTAGAATCGAAGAAAAGTGCTCGAAAGTGAGAGGGCGTGCGTTTGGGCAGAAGGAGGCTATCACATCAATGAAGGATGATGTGATAGTTCCTATTTATAGTGTAGGAGTGGAGATAAGGTAGTGCAGCAAACGGATAGGATGGCTGTTCGGTCGAATGGCCCTCTGATCGGATGGTTATTCGATCGGATGTCCATTCGGACAGTCCAATCCATTTTGCAACTTTTCCGTCTTTGGTTTGTTTGAGAGTTAAATTAAGCGTTGCGTTGCGTATTAATGTGTAATATTATCACATAACAAGATTATATCGTTAACACAAAAGTTTCCAAGTTTCCGAGTTTACACAAGTGTCAAGCCTCTAGTTCCTCGTTCAACCAAGTCTCAAGTTTTACGAGCCTCAAGAGTCAAGCACCAGGTATCAAGTATCAAGAATCAATCCTCCATCATCAAGAATCAAGTCTGAAGAATCAAGTATCAAGAATCTAGAATCATGTATCATAACATTAAGTATCAAGAATCAAGCGTCTAGAGTTAAGTATCAAGAATCTAGCATTTAGAGTCAAGCTTCAAGAATCTAGCTTCATAGGATTGAAGTGTCAAGTATCAATAAGATTCAAGTTTCTTAGCATCAAGATTCACAAGTCTCATAAGTGTCAAGAGTCTCAAAGTATAAGGGCTAAATTGGCAATGCCATGCTCATCTTTGCTTTATTAGATAAGTAAGATTGATTGCTAGGAAGAGACACGAGTTATTATTTAATATTTTACAAAATTATTGATTAGTTTCCCTGCATCATTTTCATCCATTTTCAACGCCTTTCTAGAAGACCATGTATAGTGGTTTGGGTGAATAAAGACCCTACCCTTGGGCATTTTCCGCCATGTGGCAGTACAGTCAGCAAGGGCATTATTGGGCGGTTTTTCTAAAATGAGTGTAGTGGGGATGTGGGCATTATATTAAAAAGGGGTGTTAAACAATTAAATAAAAAAAACATCCCAAAAATGGTATTGGGCAAACATAGGAAAGAATGGATGTGATTGGCCAAATAATTGGATGTTTGCCCTGGTTTAAAAAAACGCGCGGGGGGGGGGGGGGGGTGGTGTGGGGGCGTTTTGAAAAAGAAAACGCTAGAAAACGCTCGTGGAGGTGGAGCATGATTGGGCGTGTCTGGGAAAAAACTGGGCAAAAACGCCCCAGTACGCGTGTTCTAATTATCACTTGAATTGTCTCATTATTTAATATTTTAGTCACCATCATTAGCATAATCATAGACTTTTGGTTTTAACTTTCCTTATAGTTATCCTTTTACTTTTTGAATCTGGAGTTTAAAAATTAGTTCTGTCACTATCTTAAACATGTTGAGAATTTTATAATATTTTGTTTAACAAGCAAGGATAACATTTTATTACTAAAAGGAGGGGCCAACTAGTCTCTAAAATACAAGAAAAAAAAAAACATTAACCGACTAATTCTCTAACACTAAAATCACACCAACGTTCCCGGTTAAGATTTTTGAACTTTGACTTATTTTTAATCCACAAAAACGATTCCTCTTTAATATCTTTGATCATTTTGAAAACCACCTCTCAACCGCCTTCAAAAACTTTATTATCTCTGAACTTCCACTTTATAATATTTTTAGAGATTTTGTTGAAAATATTAATACAAATACATATTGAAGATAGTAGTTTGGAAAATTAAATTTATTTGTGCGAAAGCAAATCCACTCTATGTTTTACTTTTTAGTGTTTCGCAACTTTTGAATTATTAAGTGCTAAAGTAGTAAGAGATCTGAATCATTAAGTGCTTAACCAGTAAGAGGTCTGAACCATTAAGAGACAGTTTGATGCTTAACTGTTCATAGGCAAATGTTTGACCAATTCAGATTAGAGGTCTTAACTATTTAGACCGAATTATAATGCTTAACCATTCAGAGGCAAATGTCTAAACCATTTAGACATTTGATCGCAAAACAAACAGTCTAAACCATTAAGTGCTGAAATAGTAAAAGATCTGAACCATTAAGAGGCTCATTAAAAGGTAAACAAAAACCCCAAAATAATTTAAAATATACATTCCCTCTGAATGTTACTCTTTTGATTCCTTTAATATCGGTTCCCTTACAAACCTGAGGAGAGGTGCGGTGAGCTATAAAAAGATTTGCTAACACCAAACCTCATGCTCGACCCACTGTTGACCCACAATTGAAGGTAGGAGAATGTTGCAGGAGTTAAGGAGGGCCACCTCTTCGGTGTTAGGACCTTTCACGATCCCTACTATGCCCCTACTGTGATGCAAGTACTTCCAACACTACAAGATCGTATGTTCATGTTCCTTCTGTTGAGGTATTCAGTGTTTTTTTAGATAGCTATTATTGTTGTTAACAACCTAATAACCATTGGTATAATGTTTGTAGATTTGTGCTTTATATTTGACTGCAAAATGAGTAATAGAGAGGGGAGTTGACATGGACAAGCATGATTGTATGGGGTGGAGAGGGGACTATTTCCTTTGAGTGAAACACCCCTTACACCCTTAACATGTGAACAGCTGGTAAATTCCCTTCATAATAATCTAGTCGTAACATCCGTCGGTGATCCCTTCGTAGGTTCCCTCGGTAACCCACTAGCACAATCTTTACACATCCCATGTTCTCTAATTGTTAGTACTTTAACCTGGGGACTTCCAAATGGATTCTTTTATACACTGAATGCCCTATGTTTTTTATTGAAATGTTCATAATGTCAGTGGTTTAATTAGTAAATAAAAAGATATAATGATGTTTCAGATGTGAAACATTTTCATCTATTTACTACCCATTGATTGTGGTCATAATTTAAGGTAATTGACTTCTGGAAGCTGCCTCTCTATTCCTACGGGTTAGAGATAATGTTGTCTACATCTTAAACTCCTTAGACCCTACATCTGCTTTGCTATTGATGGAATTTACTGAGTATGATGATGACGATGACAACTTCTGGAAGCCGAACACTATGGAGCAAAGTCTTTAACTTGCATTATTCACCAAATATATAGTTTAAAAATTAGAAAAGGAGTTCTATACACTTTTCTAAAACAAGTAAAAACATATACGATAAACAAGGCACGATATCTTAAACCAAATTCAAGACCACATTTGTACATTTTAGACTAAATGATACTAACAACAAGGCTCACTACCCATTGGTGCATGCAAACGTGGGGAGACTAGTACTTCAAGTGGAGTTGCCTTGGCATTTGTGAGTCCAGCACTCACACTCATATCAATGGGTTCATCACGTGGAGTCGATATGTCAAAGTTTTGTAGCAAAGTGGCTAACACCGTAAGTAGCATTTGATTTGCCAAAGCAATTCCAGGACAAGACCTTCTTCCGGCCCCAAATGGGATCAATTCAAAATCCGCCCGCTTTACATCTAGGTGCATATGGTTTGCGGATAAGAACCTCTCTGGTATAAACTCATTTGGGTCTGACCATATCTTTGGATCACGGTGGAGCTTCCATATGTTTATTAATAGCCATGTGCCTTTTGGGACATGGTAGCCAGCTATTCTACAATCTTTCGTAAATGCTCTAGGAGGATTTAGGAATGCAGCTGGATATAGTCGCAAGGTTTCTTTTATTACAGCTTGGAGGTAGACTAGATTGTTTATATCTGATTCATTTAGTTGCCTATTTTTTCCCACATGCGTATCTAGTTCTTCTTGAACCTTTCTAAGAGCGTGGCGATTGTTTAGTAGTAACGAGAGTGTCCACGTTAGCATGACCGTCGTTGTATCTGCGCCCCCTGCAATAAGAGACTGAAAACATCTTGATTAGAATGCATATACCTATAAATAGTTATGTATAATCAGAAAATAACATGACTGGACAAAATCAAGATTCAAGACCACCACAGTGGGCTATATCTCAAAGCTTTTGATGCGCACCTCACATGTGGCTTTAATAATGGTATCGACATTGTAACCCGCGACGTTATTGTCTTCTACTATCCGGATCATCACATCCATGAAGTCATTTACCTCTGTAGCATTACTTGAAGATCTTTTCCGCCGATGCTCTTCTAACCATTTCCCAACCATCAAATCGAGTTCCCTTGCAACCCGTTCCATTGTCTTTTGATATCCGCCGAAATCCAACCAACCTAGAAAAGGTAGAGCGTCGGCGACCACAAACAACCCCAAGTATTGAAACCACTTCCTTATCACTCCACGACAACTCATCATCTCCTCCTTGTCTTCACCGTCTACTCCTCCGGTGTACCGTTTTCCAGCGACCAGTTTAAGCATCGTGTTCATATTTAATTCCCCAAACCATTTCTTCATTTCCACAACCACTTTCCCTTGCCCATCTTTCTTCTCCCTCCAAATGTCATGCATGTTTTTAATTGCACTTTCTAGTTCAATCACTCTAACGCGCTTAAGCTTCTCTAGCCGACTATTAGAGAGCAACTCTTGGGATATGATTTTGCGTATTCCACGCCAATATGGACCATAAGGAGTGAAAGCAAAAGAAGCACCATTAAACCCCAAAATGTTTGCAGCAGTGTAATTCGGACGGTCAGAAACAATCACATCATGGGTGGTAAAGATGTCCTTAGCTATATCCGAATTACTCACCACCAAGACTTTACGTATACCAAGCCGGACCATGAAGATGGGTCCATATCGGTTAGCCAAGGATGACAAGGTTACATGGGGAAGATCAGGACCACTAAAAACTTTGAAGTGGCCTATTATAGGCCATGCACCACTTGCTTCGGGTGGAGCTGTAGTGGTTTTGTAGAAGAATGATAAGCAGTAGATGACTAGAATTATGGCAAAAGTTGCAAAATTAAATGTGTAATTTTCTTTCCAAAGGGAATGATCCATGAGACAACTATTGGTTTGTTTGTGCTGAAAGATTGCAAAAGTTGGTGCTTAATCGACAACATATAGTCGTTGTGTTAAATAACAAATTTAATAGGTATGGTGTATTGATTATTGATATTTGTCTGAGTGCATTAATTAATTTATTAGGTGGGACTACGGTTAGGTTATACTTACCGATCAAAAACATTTTGTTGGATTATAAAATTTCATAAATAAAAAACCATGTCTATAAAAACTATTAAAATAATGTTTGGTGTGAAACCTGATATACTTTCGGGTTATTGATCCAGTTCTACTCATCTAATTCTAAATCCGGTGAACGGTAGAATATAATCACAGTGGATTTGTTTTCGTACAAAAAAATTTAATTTTTCGAACTAAGTATCTTCGATATGTATTTGTATTAAGAGTTAATTACTGTTTTCGTCCCTGTGGTTTTGTCAAAAATCACTATTTCAGTCCATTAGTTTAAAAATTGTGATTTTAGTCCTTGTGGTTTCACTGCGTAAACATTTCAGTCCCTGTGGTTTCACTTTCATAACCATTTCAATCCATTTATTCTGTAAAGTACAGGGACTGAAATAGTTACGAGGTGGACTGAAATGGTTACAAAAGTGAAACCACAGGGACTGAAATCGCAATTTTTAAACTAGTGGACTGAAATAGTGTTTTTTTACAAACTACATGGACGAAATCAGTAATTAACTCTTGTATTAATTATATATGGCTCAAACTATCGGCACACCTAAGGTGCCTATTTGCATACTTTAGTGTTTATATACGCTGCGTATTGGTCTATACGCAGCGTATAGGTTTGCATAAAAATCAGTTAGACACTGATGTCAGTTCTGGTTTGGCTGCTACTATGCGCCGCGTATAGGCCTACATGCGACGTATATAAGTGTTTTTTTTACAAACATTTATACATCATTAATTATTTTTATATGATAAATATCGTATTGTATCGTGTATATGTAGTATAGGTCCCGTATTGACATCGTATAAGTCTATAAGTGTGATATTGTTTAGCGTAGTATATGTTGGGTTGTGGAGGATTTGACTAGAGCAGAGGATAACGAGCAGAGGAATACCCAGCTAGATCAGGGTTTTCTTTGTTACTGTAGCTTAAAGTCAACAACCCTAATTGTACCCCTATAAATACTTCTTATTCATGTACTGTAAATTTTTGAGCACCTAATACAAAGAGAGAACTAGTTGTGGAGAGTGGATGTAGATCAAGCTTGATCGAACTACTTTAAATCTTGTGTTCTTGTTCTTGTTATTTAAAGTGTGTGAATGAGTTGCTATGTGTGTTTGTTCTTTTTATTTGTGTGATATATCCCTAACAACTGGTATCAGAGCTTAGGCTCTCGATTGATTCACACAAACTAGTAGCAAAAAAAGAGATGAAGAAGAAGATACTTGTTGGGATTAGGGTTCCGATTGAAGACGTGTTCAATGTCGGTGTTTCAGATCACGACTAGGGTTTCAGAAACCCAGTAGCTGCCGCTGCCGCTGTTCATCTTCCCGCCGCTAGCATATCTGCCGCTGCCTAGGGTTCCAAATTAGATACCATCCTTGCTGGAAATCGCAACTTGGGTTACAAATCGAAGATTAGGGTTTCGATTTTGCTTGGGATTCGCTGGATTTCAGAAGGAGAAAGAAGTATTTTTTTTTGTTCTGTGGGAGCAAAGTTGCGCAGGAAGAAGAAGATAGACGAGTTTTTTCTCTTTTTTTCAGGGAAAATCAAGCTTTTCCTAATTTGCAAAGAAGACCCCTCAACCTTTGACAAGGATCTTATCAACCTACCATTATTTGTTCATCGCCATTTTAAAGCTTGAAATAGATAAGTATTTGTTTCCCTTTATTGCTTCCGCTAGTATAATTATCATTCAATAGTACAAATTTGGTTAGTGTGTAGCAAATTGATAATTGTTCCTTAAAAAAATGGCAGAAGATAGTAAAATCAAGATTGACAAGTTAGATGGTAGTGATTATTGAATTTGGAGAATGCAAATAGAAGATTTGTTGTATCAAAAGGGTTTGCATTTGCATATGTTGGGACAATAACCGGATGACTTGTATGATGAAGAATGGAAGTTGTTGGATAGACAAGCTTTGGGTGTGGTTAGGCTTTCTTTGGCAAAGAGTGTTGCGTATAACATTGTCAATGAAACAACTACTTACGGTGTATTGAAAGCTTTGTCCAACATGTATGAAAAACCATCTACTTCAGACAAAGTATTCATTATCTGACAATTGGTTAACACCAAGATGAAAGAAGGCATTTCGGTTACCTCTCACATAAACGAGTTTAACTCGATTATCTCTCGTTTAGCCTCAGTTGAAAAAAAGTTTGATGATGAAGTACAAGCGCTCCTCCTTCTATTATCTTTGCCTGACAGTTGGTCAAGCACAGTCACAACTGTTAGCAGTCCATCTGGCACTACCAAATCACTTTTGAGAGTATTCATGACTTGATTATAATTGAAGATATCAGACGAAGAAGCAATAATGAAACTACCAGTTCAAGTTCTTTATTACACACAGAAAGTAGAGGAAGAAGAAACGATAGAGGAACTAATCGTGGTAGGTCAAAGTCCAGAAAAAAGGGGCAGTCAAAGAACAGAAAAGAAAGAAGTAAAGAAGAAGGTCACTTTAGAAGCCAATGTACAAAACCAGCTGCAAAGAAAGAAGTAAACAGTGTATCCTCTAAAGAATCAGGAGATGCTCTCATATGTTTTGTTGAGAATTCAGTGGAATCCTGAATTATGGTTTCTGGTGCTTCTTTCCATGCTATCTCATGCCCAGATATGGTTAAGAATCTACGAACAGGTAACTTTGGTAAAGTTTGTTTAGCCGATGATCAAATGCTTGATATTACGTGTATTGGAGATGTAGACATGAAGACCTTATTGGGAACTATATGGACATTGAAAAATGTCAGGGTTATTCCAAATTTGAGGAGAAAGTTTATTTCAGTTGGTAAATTTGACGATGAAGGGTTTAATGTTCACTTTGGGGGTGGACAATGGAAAGTGATCAAAGGCAACTTAGTGATTGTCAAAGGTAAGAAGAAAGGCACTCTATACATGGAAGAGATTTATGCCGAAGGTGGTCACATGACCACCAGTCCGAGTTGTAACAACTCTTGCTAAAATAGTGATTTCTTATTTTAAAAATGCCCATTAGGAAACCCTAATTGAGACCCCCAAGTAATATGGCGTGACCCATAAATTTAAAAAAAAAACATGCAAAACTAGGATCAGGGCCCCCTAAAACTCAAGGGGGGTATCCCCTAATTTATAATTATCCTCAAAAACGCATGTAAATCACGAATTTCGTTTGCTGATTGACTCATCAGGGCTATACGTACAACAAGGCAGGCCTAGCCTACTTGGGATTGCCCCGCGACACGCGACAGGTGCGGAGGATCCTGTCGCGACTTGCGGGCGGGTTCCATTTGCGCTATAAAGCCCCTAGTCTGGGCCTTGAACTGTTTGCTTGTTTCGACGTTAAATCTCACAACGTACGCACAAATATACATTGTATCGTTCAAAATAGTTATAGTACCGAGCCCCTGCTGCGATAACAGGGTAATAACTCGATTACTGCTATGATACAATGTCCGATTGATTGAAACCGATCCGATGGATGTTTAAGTGCTGCCCGAATCCGGGCTATACTTTGTCATTCGTCGTGAGGGTTTTGATTTCGTGAGTTTATCGTAAATATTGTATTAAGTTACTAACCTAGTTTCGTATGCATTGTTATTTAACTAGGTTACAAGGCTAAATCAGTAGGCAAAGTTCTGTCCAATTAAACTTGCAATGTGAGTCATTCTCTTTTTATCAAATTATTTTACAAAACCCTAAATGTTTTCCAGTTATACTTTATAGTGATTAAGTCTTTGCTAATCTTTAAATTACTGGCAGTATGTGGGGGTTTTGTGCACATTACTACTAATGATTTATCACTTTAGGTGGGCGAGCCTAATTAGTGATATGTCCACAGTCATAGATTCGGTCGAGTGACAGCTGAACCAGTTAATTATAAGATAGAGGCAAATATAAAAACCCTTAATGCTGTAAATTGTAACAATGTGTCATTTTGTGCAAATCGAATGACTCGTCAGTATTTCCCCGCTGATAAAAAAAAATTTTAAACATGTTTCAGGTGACTTACTGTGAATCAGGAAAAGTGCCGCGTAGCACACCAGCTTGAAGAATGTGGCTCAGTAAAGAAAATAAATAAACATGTTTTTGTATAAACAGGGAATTTCCCTGTGAAAATTCCTTTATTGTAAATTATGGGGTTTGTCCCAAGATGTGAAATAAAATAATTCGGCATTTTCAGTTTTAAAAAGATCCTGTTAAAATTTCCGCTGCCAAAATAAACAATACCACGGGTTTCTGTCCCGCGGCTCCTGAAACGGGTAAAACCGGGTCGGGGGCCATGACAGAAAAAGGTGATATCAGAGCCACTGATTTAAGCCAATTAAGTATTTAGAAATACTTAATTATTCTGATTGCCATACTGTGATTCTGTGAAAATTTAATTTACAATAAATAAAATTTTAAATTAAATTTGTGTGTGTGTTTCTTCATGTGTGCTAACAGCATGAATGAACTGTCGGAGGCACTCCGAAACTTTACTATCCATACCACCGATATGGATACCACAGGAAAACCATCTGGCTACCTGGTAGATACGGAGGAACCACTAACATTCCAGGAAACTAAAACCGAAAAAGAGGAGGAGAATCTTGGACTGGAAATGTGGGCGTAGGAAGAAACCAGCTGCAGAGAAGGTTAAAAAGATTGAGGATCCGAAGCTAAAAGGGCAATGAAAAGAGATCGGGGAAAGTTCCGGGGCAAGCTCAGGAAATGCCACCATGGGAGGAGCTGGATCGCAAACTGGCGAATTGTGACCTCATCGGACCTGCCGATGAAAACCTCTTCAATTACCCCGCTGAATCACAACTTCCAGTTAATCTGGAACCTACTATCCCAGATTCTATTGTCAACCACCGACTTCTACCCGGAGAATTGGAGGAATGGTGGACAAATGACTGGCAGTTTCAGAATTTCATGAATAACCCCAACGTCTATTTTCCCCAATTTGACCCTGAGCCTGCACCAAACCCACCTATGAGCATAGAAAATTTAGCTGAACTCCGCCACTATGGCGAGGAACTGGTGGAGGCAGGAAATAGAATTTGGGATGTGGGGGAGAAAATCACGTGGAAATACGACGAGAGGGAGCGTCGTTTCTGAAGGGCCGGTTATCTGTGGTTTTGTGTTTAATCAAATAATCAAATAATAAAAATAAATAATAAAAATATAATCATGTAAAATAACTCAAATAAAAATTTTGTAATATAACGGGTGTGTATCGATGCATAATAATATATATAAAAAATATGACAGTCGCGAAGTCGACAATTTTGGCTATACGTGTTGACATGATTATGTGTGATTGCTTTATTATGTTTAACTGTTATTTATTTTGTGCCCTTAATTTATATATATATTGTTGATTATCAAATGGAACACGCCGTTAATGAGCCAATTAACGAAATTAACCAATCTGAGCAAAACAATGAGGATCACTTTCTTAATAAGCAAGATATAGAAAATATCGTTGCCCATGGAATAGCCAATGCTATCCCGGCAATCGTCGCTGCTGTTAAAAGTCCTGGTGAACCTTCGCAAGCCAACCCTAGTAAACGCACGTGCGATGATAATTTCAGTAACAGTGTTAACGGAGGCGGCAACAATGACAACAACGTGATTCAAGCCCCAATACTTAAGAAAATGAAAGTTGCAACACCTGGTTGCACTTATAAAGAATTTCTTGCCTGTAAACCTGTTGAATTTGCAGGCAATGAAGGGGCAACTGCCGCACTGTGTTGGTTGGAGAAAACCAAGGCAGTAATTAAAATAAGTAAATGTACCGAGGAAGACAAGGTTATGTATGCGTCTCACCTTTTCAAGGAAGAGGCAATAGAATGGTGGAACACGGTACTGCAAGCCAAGGGAAGTGACA
Source organism: Helianthus tuberosus (assembly GCA_030545235.1). NCBI lineage: Eukaryota > Viridiplantae > Streptophyta > Magnoliopsida > Asterales > Asteraceae > Helianthus > Helianthus tuberosus. Next base: position 170,864,651 of record CM060369.1, read on the forward strand.
TGGCTTATGCCATGAGTTGGGAAGAATTCAAGCGATTGGTGAAAAGGAACAAATGGCAAATAAGTTCCTGAGCCACCGGATGGTAGATGTTGACTGCCGAGGGTATACTTCGAAATTCTTCGAATATGCCAGAATTGTTCCAACTCTGGCTTTGCCAAAACCGATGCTTATTTCTCGCTATATTTGGGGTTTAATTAGCGAGATTCGTGATATCGTCAAAGCTGTGAGACCCCGCACAATTGACGATGTGGTGGAATTAGCCAACACCCTGACCGACCGGCTGGTACGTATGCGGGAAGAAAACAGGAAAAAGGAATTGGCCCAAAAGATTACCCAATGATTTCGTGTGGGTAATAATAGCAATTTCAAGAGAAAGGGGACTGGGTCATCTTCCACCCTGCCATTTTGCGGAAATTGTAAAAGGAAACATTTTGGAAGATGTAAAGAAAATTGTAACTTCTGCAAAATTCCGGGTCGCCAGGAGGAGGAATGCAAGAAGAAATCCAAGATCTGCTACAATTGCGGAGAAGCCGGGCATTTCAGACCAGAATGCCCTAAACTGGTCAAGTCAGCCGATAACAAGGCCAAACCTGCTAACGGAACTAATAAGAAAAATGCAAGAGCCTTCTAGCTGACCACACAGGAAGCTGATCTGATTCCGGATGTACTAGCTGGTACGTTTCTGGTACACGACATTTATGCGAAAGTATTATATGACTCTGGTGCAAACCAAAGTTTTATAAAAACTTCATTTTGCCAAGCTCTTAAGCTACCCTTAACCAAACTTAAGCAGATTTATATGGTAGAAACCGCATATGGTAATTCTGTTAACATAGATAAGGCTCTTCAAGAAGGAAAGATAGAACTTTCAGGCCATAAATTTTCTGTAAACCTGTTACCTATGAATTTAGCATGATTCGATGTCGTGTTAGGAATGGATTGGTTAGTAGCCAACCATGCTCGAATCCTCTGTGATAAGAATTCCATAGAAATTCATACACCCGCAGGAGAAATAATTGTAATTACAGGAGATAAGTCACGTAAACCATTAAAGTTCATTTCAATAATGAAAGTTGCTAGTTATGATCGAAAACAAAGATTATTGTATATGATTTCAATAATCATTAACACTAAAAGTAAGGAACTTATGGAAATTCCTGTGATATCATAATACCCGGATGTATTCCTAGAAGAACTACCAGGATTACCACCATATAGGGAAGTAGAATTTAGAATTCATTTAATTCCTGGAACTACACCAATAGCCAAGGCACCCTATCGGTTAGCACCCACTAAAATGCTAGAACTGAAAAAGCAGTTTGATGAATTATTAAGCAAAGGATTCATACAACCTAGTTCATCCCCTTGGGGAGCACCAGTGTTGTTTGTGAAAAAGAAAGATGGTTCCATGCGAATGTGTATCTATTATAGGGAATTGAATAAGGTTACAATTAAGAATCGATACCCATTACCTAGGATTGATGATCTTTTCGACCAACTTCAGGGAGCTAGATATTTTTCTAAGATAGATTTACGCTCCGGATACCATCAGTTGAAGGTACAAGAGGAAGACATACCTAAAACTGCTTTCAGAACTAGGTATGGTCACTACGAGTTTACAGTCATGCCTTTTGGGTTAACAAATGCTCATGCAGCATTTATGGACATGATGGATAGGATCTGTAAACCGTACTTGGATAAATTCGTAATTGTCTTTATTAACGATATACTTATTTACTCCAAAAGTCAGGACGAACATTGTGAGCATCTACGTGCACTCTTAACTTTGTTGAGAAAGGAAAACTTTATACCAAGTTCTCGAAGTGTGAATTTTGGCTACAGGAGGTGCAATTTTTAGGTCATATGGTGAATCACAAAGGTATTCACGTAGATCCCTCCAAAATAGAAACAATCAACAATTGGAAGGTCCCACCATCAGCCACTGAAGTTAGAAGTTTTCTAGGATTAGCTGGGTATTACAGACGCTTCATAAGAGACTTCTCTAAGATAGCTGTTCCATTAACTAAATTAACCTGTAAAACAGTTAAGTTTGAATAGGGACCCAAGCAAGAAGAGGCCTTTAGGATTTTAAGGCTAAGATTAACAAATGCCACAATTCTTGCCTTACCAGAAGGGACAGAAGATTTTGAAGTTTATTGTGACGCTTCTAAACTAGGGTTAGGATGTGTGCTAATGCAATGCAACAAGGTAATTGCATATGCCTCCAGACAATTAAAGAAACACGAGGAAAATTATACGACTCGTGACTTAGAATTAGGAGCAATAATTTTTGCCCTTAAAATTTGGAGACATTATTTGTATGGAAGTAAATTTACTGTCTATACCGATCATCAAAGTTTAAGGTACATATTTGGGCAAAAAGAATTAAATATGAGGCAAATGAGATGGATGGAAATTCTAAGTGACTACGATTGTGATATTCAATATCACGAAGGAATGGCAAATGTAGTAGCTGATGCCTTGATTCGTAAGTATCATGAAAGACAAAGACGATTCCGAGCTCTTAGGTTAAATCTTCAATTAGATTTAATGGAACAACTGAAGAATGTTCAAGAAACAGCCATCAAGGATGATACTGAAGGAATGAAAGGAAGAATAAAAGAATTAGAACAAGGGACTGATGGAATTTGGAAATTCCACAAGAAAAGGATTTGGGTACCTAAGCAAGGAAATTTAAGAGAAGATTTTAGAAGAAGCCCATAAATCTAGGTATACCATGCACCCTGGAAATAATAAGATGTACCAAGATTTAAGAAATAACTTCTGGTGGATAGGAATGAAAAAGGACATAGATAGATATGCATCTAAGTGTCTAACTTGTTCATAAGTTAAGGCAGAACACCAAAAACCTTCAGGATTACTCCAACAATTAGAAATGCCGGTATGGAAATGGGAACTAATAACAATGGACTTTGTTACTAAATTACCCAAAACCAGGAAAGGTAACGATGCGATTTGGGTAATTGTGGATTGATTAACCAAATCAGCCCACTTCCTGCCAATGACGGAAACCTTTAGCATGGAAAGATTAGCAAAGTTATATGTAGATGGGGTAGCATCCTTACATGGAGTCCCACTCTCCATAGTATCTGATAGGGATAGTCATTTCACCTCGCATTTCTGGACAAGTTTCCAAGAAGCAATAGGGACCCGATTAAATTTAGGTACTGCATACCATCCCCAAACAGACGGACATAGTAAAAGGACGATCCAAACCCTGGAAGACATGCTCCGAGCATGTGTAATAGATTTTGGTGGAAACTGGGATGACCACCTACCCTTAATCGAATTCTCCTATAACAATAGTTATCATGCAAGTATCGAAGTTGCCCCATTCGAAGCACTGTATGTACGAAAGTGTAGAACCCCAGTTTGTTGGGCAGAAATAGGAGAAAGCCAATTATCAGGTCCTGAAATTGTACAAGAAACCACCGACAAAATAACCCAAATCAAGGAAAGACTGAAAACAGCTCGAGACCGCCAGAAGAGTTATGCAGACAATCGACGTAAGCCATTAGAATTTCAAGTTGGAGATAAGGTGCTCTTGAAAGTTTCTCCTTGGAAAGGAGTAGTTCGGTTCGTGAAGAAAGGAAAGCTAAGTCCAAGGTATGTAGGACCATTCCCAGTAATCCAGCGAATAGGACCAGTTGCCTATCGCTTACAAATACCAGAAGAACTAGCTGGGGTACATGACGTGTTTCATGTATCTAATCTCAAGAAATGTTTGTCTGATGAATCCCTGGTAGTCCCTCTTCAAGATGTAGAGGTAAATGAAAAGTTGAAATTCGTGGAGAAACCTCTTCAAATAGAAGACAGAAAAGTCAAGTTCCTCAAGCACAAGAGACTGGTATTAGTTAAAGTAAAATGAGATTCGAAAAGAGGACCAGAGTATACATGGGAGCTAGAATCGGAAATGAAGCGAAAATATCCTTACTTGTTCCAGTAAATCTCGAGGACGAGATTTTAAACAAGGTGGGGAGGATGTAACAACTCTTGCTAAAATAGTTATTTCTTATTTTAATAATGCCCATTAGGAAACCCTAATTGAGACCCCCAAGTAATATGATGTGACCCATAAATTTTAAAACAAACATGCAAAACTAGGATCAGGGCCCCCTAAAACTCAAGGGGGTATCCCCTAATTGATAATTATCCTCAAAAACGCATGTCAATCATGAATTGATAATTGACCCGTGACACGCGACAGGTGCAGAGGATCCTGTCGCGACACGCGGGCGGGTTCCATTTGGGCTATAAAGCCCCTAGTATGGGACTTGAACTGTTTGCTTGTTTCGACGTTAAATCTCACAACGTACACACAAATATACACTGTATCGTTCAAAATAGTTATAGTACCGAGCCTCTGCTGCGATAACAGGGTAATAACTCGATCACTGCTACGATACAATGTCCGATTGATTGAAACCGATCCGATGGATGTTTAAGTGCTGCCCGAATCCGGGCTATACTTTGTCATTCGTCATGAGGGTTTTGATTTCGTGAGTTTATCGTAAATATTGTATTAAGTTACTAACCTAGTTTCGTATGCATTGTTATTTAACTAGGTTACAAGGCTAAATCAGTAGGCAAAGTTCTATCCAATTAAACTTGCAATGTGAGTCATTCTCTTTTTATCAAATTATTTTGCAAAACCCTAATTGTTTTCCAGTTATACTTTATAGTGATTAAGTCTTTGCTAATCTTTAAATTACAGGCAGTATGTGGGGGTTTTGTACACATTACTACTAATGATTTATCACTTTAGGTGGGCGAGCCTAATTAGTGATATGTCCACAGTCATTGATTCGGTCGAGTGACAGTTGAACCAGCTAATTATAAGATAGGGGCAAATATAAAAACCCTTAATGCTGGAAATTGTAACAATGTGTCGTTTTGTGCAAATTGAATGACTCGCCAGTATTTCCCCGCTAATAAAAAAAATTTAAACATGTTTCAGGTGACTTACTGTGAATCAGGAAAAGTGCCACGTAGCATACCAGCTTGAAGAATGTGGCTCAGTAAATAAAATAAATAAACATGTTTTTATATAAACAGGGAATTTCCCCATGAAAATTCCTTTATTGTAAATTATGGGGTTTGTCCCAAGATGTGAAATAAAATAATTGGGCATTTTCAGTTTTAAAAAGATCCTGTTAAAATTTCCGCTACCAAAATAAACAATACCACGGGTTTCTGTCCCGCGGCTCCTGAAACGGGTAAAACCGGGTCGGGGGTCGTGACACGAGTCCATCTAATTTATGGCACAACCGACTCGGATATATGAGCAAGAAGGGATTGAAGATGTTGGCTCAGAAAGGGGAGTTTCCAGATTTGAAGGAAGTTGAAACTGAATTCTGTGAATCTTGTGTCCTTGGTAAAGAAAAGAGAGTCACTTTTGTGAAGATGGGGAGGACACCGAAAGCTCAGAAGCTGGAGCTTGTTGAGTCGGATGTATATGGACCAACATCACTTTCACCTTTAGGAGGCTCGAGATACTATGTTACTTTCATCGATGATTCAACATGCAAGGTATGGGTCTATTTTCTTAAACATAAATCTGATGTATTTGATGCCTTTAAGATATGGAAATCTGCTGTTGAAAATGAAACTAATTTGTAGGTAAAGTGCTTAAAGTCAGACAATGGTGGTGAATATATAAGCAAGATGTTTGTTGACTATTGTGCCAAGAAAGGGATAAAAATGATCAAGACGGTTCCAGGAATTCCTCAGCAGAATGGTGTAGCTAAGAGAATGAACAGAACGTTGAATGAGAGGGCTAGAAGCATGAGGTTGAATGCAGGGATGCCTAAAACATTCTTGGCAGATGTAGTTAACACTGCTGCCTACTTGAATAACCGTTCACCATCCGTTCCTTTGGGTTTCAAATTTCCAGAAGAAATGTGGCAAGGAAATGAGGTAAGTCTCGAACAATTAAGAGTCTTTGGTTGTAGTGCTTACAATTTTTTAGAAGATGGTGACAGGGATAAGTTAGATTCAAAGTCCAAGAAGTACACATTCATTTGTTATGGGTCAGAAAAAATAGGTTACAGACTTTAGGATAATGAAAGTAGAAAAGTAATCAGAAGCAAAAATGTCATCTTCAACGAAAACAAATTGTACAACGACAGAAACACCAAAAGGCCAGAAGTTCAGAAAGAATATGTTGAATTTGAACGTCGTGAAACAAGAAAAGAAGCTTCAGTCAACATTCCAGAAAATGCCGATGAGTCAAGTGACACTGGGAGCTTAGGGGACAATTCTAGTAATGATTCCCCAGAAACACCTCAAGTTTAACCAAGAAGATCGTTTAGAGCCTCTAGACCGCCAAACAGGTACTCACCATCAGTCAACTACATACTTTTGATAGAAAATGGTGAACCCCAGTGTTACTCTGAAGCTCTAGGGTTGAAAGATTCATTGCAGTGGGAGTTTGCAATGAAAGATGAAATGAAGTCGCTTGAGGAGAACAAGACCTGGCACTTAACAAAACTTCCATCTGCGAAGAAGGCTCTTCAGAACAAATGGGTTTTCAGGGTCAATGATGAACATGATGGTACCAAACGGTACAAAGCAAGATTAGTAGTCACGGAATTTCAACAGAAAGATGGAATTGATTTCAATGAAATAATCTATGCAGTGGTAAAGATGACTATCATCAAACTTGTTCTCAGTATTGTATAGCAGAAGGCTTGCAACTAGAGCAGCTAAAGGTCAAGACAATTTTTCTAGAAGACATCTACATGACGAAACCGGAAGGTTTTCGGGTTAAAGGCAAAGAAAACTTGGTGTGCAAGTTGAAAAAGAGTTTGTATGGTCTGAAACAAGCGCCCGGACAATCGTACTTGAAGTTTGATTACCTCATCGGAAGAGTTGGTTACAAGAGATGTGACAATGACCATTGTTGTTACATCAAGAAGTTCAAGGGTTCTTATATCATTCTACTACTCCATGTGGATGATATGTTAATTGCCGGTTCAGACATGCCAGAGATCAAGAAGTTAAGAAGCAAATGTCTGAAGAATTTGAGATGAAAGACTTAGGAGCTGCAAACCAAATACTCGAGATGAGTATTTTCAGAAACAAAGAAGATGGTTCTTTGACACTCTCTCAAGAGAAGTACATTGAGAAAAATGTTAGAGAGATTCAACCTTACAGATGCTAAGATCAGAAGCACACCTTTGGGAAGTCACTTTAAGCTTTCTAAAGTTCACTCACCCAAATCAGATGAAGACAAAGCAGAAATGGCTAAAGTTCCGTATGCATCTAAAGTTGGTAGCCTCATGTATGCAATGGTATGCACGAGACTAGATATTGCGCATACTGTTGGAGTTGTTAGTCAGTTTATGTCCAATCCGGGAAGAGAACATTGGGAAGAAGTTAAATGGCTATTAATGTCACACCCCGGCCGCGTTAAAACAATGAAACCGCGGCGGAACGTCGGGGAGTGTTGTAACAGAATTATTGTTTCACAACCATGGATACAAAAGTTTCGTTTTATTGATTCATTTAATAATTTACATTGTCTTTAAACCAAACAAACAAGATACATATCGTCTATTATTGTTATTAAGTCACTAAGGCCTCGTCCAGAACCTAAGTGAATCATGCATCCTAGCAATCAACATCATGCAACACCACCTGAAACATATGTGAAAACAAAGTCAGCAAAGAAATGTTGGCGAGCACATAGGTTTTATGAGAGTATCGGATTCATGGCTCGTTTTCATATTGCATTACCTCGAAAATCTTTTTTTGAAAAGTATATAGTATTGCAACATGATTAACCAACTCAAATCAAGATGGTTATAATTTATAAAATCTCGTAGCCATGATTCTTAACCCAAAAACATTTGTTTTAGTAAACCAATTCGTAAAACATCTCGTAAAAACTCGTTAATCAAACTCGTATGGTTTATATCATTTCAAAAACCTCGTTGTGTGACATCGTTTCAAAATCATATCCCAAGTGAACTAAATAATGACACGGAATGTAATATGATAAAAGCACTTATATATAAGATGTACCAGTGGCGTATCTACCATGCTTTCATCATGTTACACCCGTCCTATTATCTAATCACAACCCAAAACCAATCGCTTGTTCAAATCGTTTATCTCGTTTAAGTCGTTTCAAATCGTTTAACTCATCCCAAAATCGTTTTCGTTTTAATTGTGAAACTACTTTTGGTTGTCTCGCTAATAACATTCAAACCTTCGTGACTCGACTATCTCGAAACTCACATTAACAAACCACCAATGGGTAAGTTAACAATCATCTGATTCGGTCGTTACCTACATAACCCCCACACATAACCATGGGTGTAGTCTGATAACGGGATTTGTCAGATCCTTTGGTACCATAACCTAATACTGGTCGGCTTGATCAATGTTAACGAATGTCATTTGTTATGTAACTATAACCAACAAGTTCGTTCACTTTATCGAAATTGTTATTAGTTTAATATAAACCATCTTAATCGTTTTGAAACCATCGTTTAAATATCGAAATCGTTTTAATACATATGAGTCACCCCAAATCAATTAAAAACAGTAAAATAGGGGAACTATGTACTCACATCGAAGTGCAAAGTATCCTTAGTCTAAAGAACTCAACAAGCTCAGGCAAACCAAGGAAACTCAAGTAGCACCTAATAATCGAATCACTAGTCAAATAAATCGACACCTAAATCGGAAGATCGGATAGAATGAGGTCATGCAAACCAAATGAGTATTGGAACTCATGTGACATGGATTAACAAAGCCTACATTCTAGGTCGGAACCTAACCTAAGTGCTTTCGACCTGTTACGACCCATTAAGGTAGCTTACGCTACTTTAACACGTCGTTCGCGTAAAACGCGTTCGAGACGTCTAACTAGTCCTATGACAAGTATTATATGTCTAAACATGTTTAATTATGTTGCATAATCAGTTAAGTGACAAATGTTTTGGTTTCATATGCTTAAATCCAATTATGCATCAAAAACGCATTTTGGTCATTTACCTAAGGCATATAAACTACCTATCATACAACTACTTAAACGAGGTGACCATAAGGTTTAACCTCGGAAGGTTATTCCCTATACAACTATGGTCACTAAACATGCTTGGTCGGATCCTAATGATCGACCAAACGGGTCGAGTTCGGAAGTCTAAGAGGTGGTTTAGACCGCTTGACTTACGACTCTAAACAAGCATTAAACTAAAAGTGACGGGCTAAACATGTTGGAACATGTTTAACTAAGCTAGAAAACAGGTTTTTGATATCAAAACAAAGTGTTTTGATACCCAAGAGTAGTTTTGTTGCAAAATATACTTAAATGCGCATTTTGACCGAAACTACGACTCGTCACTACGCCTAGTCAACGTGGAAATCAGTAGGTATAGTCACTAAGGACTATAACCATCGTGATTACGCTCACGTTGCAAACTTCAAAAGAACTTTGTGTTGACCAACTCATGGTCAAAGCAGAAAGTCAAACACTGTTTGACTTTCACGCTCGAAAAGCGATAAAAGAACGAAAGAAGCTTACAAAGGGTCCTTTCTAGGGAGAACTTGATATTAAAATCGCAGGTATGAAGTATTATAACTTCAACTTAGAGAAATCAGATCAAGGGTGAGTAGAAATGGAAGGAGGGCATGGCTATTTATACTTTTCGGTTCACCATTAAGATCATTCCTTGCTAAACAGGAAAAGATTTTGGCCAGCCATGTGGGCTAGTGGTTATAGAATACAAGGGGTACACAAATACCAGTCCATAGAGTGCAAAACCAGGGATTAAAACCATTAGAATAGGTGGTATTGGCCAGATTCAATGTTTATTCAATTCTGCTGATCTGGGCAATGCTTAAGGACCGTAAGCAAGTCCCCAAACGGTCCGTAAGGACCTTGCAGACCATCAACTTTCAGAAAATGACAATTTAGCCCCTGTACTTTGTTTCGTCGCGTTTCAGCACTTCTAACACCCGTCAAACCCATTTTCAAGCTCCAAAATGATGTTAAAGCACAGGGAAAATGAAATATGCTCAAAAACCTCTCGGATGTCGGTTCCTTTGGTCGTACGGTTGCGTTGTTCGGTTAATTACGACGGAAATCGTAACGAACGCAAAAACGATCCAAATTAAGCGATGAATGGAATTTTATCATGCCAATCACTAAATTAAAATATTTTAATGATTACATAAATTTTTGGATGTCCGGATATATTCAGAACGTAAGATATGCGCGAAAATGCAAACTTATGCACTTTTTGACGCTTTTAGTCCCTATTGATCAATAAAGTTTATTTTAGCATACCGAACCCCTCAAAGCCTATTTCTAAGCTATGTAAAGGATATTTAGGGTATGTTTAACTTATGATCAAGTTCCGGAATGTTCGTTACTTCACAAATCGGCATAGTTTCGCAGTTTGACACAAAAAGTCCCTGCGATCGAACAAACTTGTTTTCGACACACCAAACAATCCAAAACTTATTTCTAAGTTATGTGAAGGTTATTTAAGGTATGTTAAGCCTATGTCACTATTCCGGAGTGTTTTTCACATTAAACTGACTGCGTTTACAGATCAGTTTGCGTATAACCTTCCAGAAAGCGATTTAAAGCTTGAAATCGGAATCGAATCAAATCTTAATCATCAAACATAAATTCACACATAATAACATCAAAAACACATTGTTTTATTGATAATTAACATTGTTTTACATTGTAAGTCAATTACAGAGCACAGTTGTCACAGTCTCCCCTACTTTAGGAAATTTCGTCCCGAAATTTTAACTAGAGGAAACTTGTGACAACAATTGCGGATATTTTGCCTTCATTTGGTCCTCACGTTCCCAAGTAAACTCTAGGCCACGTTTGGACTCCTAGGGAAGCTTGACTAATCGAATCCGTTTGTTCTTCAACTGTTTGACTGCACGGTCCGTTATCTCCACAGGTTTCTCGACAAAGTGCATCATTTCATCAACTTGGATTTCGTTGAGTGGAATGTGAAGATTAGTGTCAGCTAGACACTTTCGCAAATTGGACACGTGAAAAGTCGGATGAATATTTCTAAGCTCTGGAGGTAGCTCTAGTCGATAGGAAACCTTTCCAATTCTTTCAACAATCTTAAATGGTCCAACATATCGTGGTGCAAGTTTTCCTTTCTTTCCAAATCTCACCACTCCCTTCCAAGGTGACAGCTTGAGTAGGACATGGTCTCCGACTTGAAATTCCAAAGGCTTACATCGCACGTCCGCATAACTCTTTTGACGGCTTCTAGCTGTCACAAGATTATCGCGAATTTTCTTGATTTTGTCTGTTGTTTCCAGAATGAGCTCAGGTCCAGTAAGCTGAGCTTCACCGATCTCATTCCAACAGATAGATGAATGACATTTTCGACCGTAGAGAGTTTCTAATGGTGCCATATTGATACTAGCATGATAACTATTGTTGTAAGAGAACTCGATCAATGGAAGATGAGAATCCCAATTCCCACCAAAGTCTATTACGCATGCTCTAAGCATATCCTCCAAAGTTTGAATCGTCCTCTCAGATTGTCCATCTGTTGGGGATGATAAGCAGTGCTTAGATTTAGTTGGATTCCCATAGCAAATTGCATGGTCTTCCAGAAATGAGATGAAAATCATCACGATCAGAAATGATGTCCAAAGGAACACCATGTCGAGATACAATCTCATCAACATAAATCTTTGCAAGTTTATCAGTAGATAAATCCTCGCGAATCGGTATAAAATGAGCTGACTTTGTTAATCGATCGATAACAACCCAAATAGCATCACGACCTTTTGATGTACGCGGTAATTTAGTGATGAGATCCATCGCAATGTTCTCCCACTTCCAAACCGGTATCTCTGGTTGTACAAGCAAACCAGATGGTTGTTGATGTTCAGCCTTGACTTTGAGACAAGTTAGGCATTTCGATACATACAAGGCAATATCCTTCTTCATACCAGGCCACCAAAACTGAGTACGAAGATCCTTGTACATTTTATCAGCACCAGGATGGATAGAATATCGAGACTTATGAGATTCGTCCATCACTAAAGTACGGAGATCGTCTTGTTTCGGAATCCACAAACGATTCTTGAAATAGAGCAACCCATCGTCCTTCGCTTCGAGTTTAAGCTTAAGTTGACGTGGTAATTCCTTACCCATCAAATTTTGTGAAACACAAAATTGTTGAGCTTGAAGAACATGAGTTTGGATATCAGATAGAGTTCGAACAGAATGAAGCTTGACTCACTCCTTTCGAATAAGCGCATCGGCTACGACATTCGCCTTACCAGGATGGTAGTGAATCTTGCAATCGTAGTCACTCAAGAGCTCAATCCCTCATCGTAGTCTCATGTTTAACTCCTCTGATTTAGAATGTGCAGGAGACTTTTATGGTCTGTGAAAATCACACACTTTGTTCCGTAAAGGTAGTGTCTCCAGATTTTGAGGGCAAAAACTACAGCTCCTAAGTCAAGATCATGAGTTGTGTAGTTTTTCTCGTGAACTTTCAACTGTCTTGACGCATAAGCTATGACCTTACCTCGTTGCATGAGAACGCAACCAAGACCTAGATTCGACGCGTCACAATAGACAACGAAATCATCGTTTCCATCCTGTAAAGATAGAACAGGAGCATCACACAGCTTCTGTTTCAGTGTTTGGAATGCTTCTTCTTGCTTGTGTCCCCACTCAAAAGGCTTATTCTTTTGAGTCAAAGCAGTGAGAGGAACCACAATCTTTGAGAAATTTGAAATGAATCGACGATAATACCCAGCGAGACCAAGAAAAGAACAAATTTATGTAGGTGTCGTTGGTGTATTCCAATCCTTAATCACGACAATTTTGGATGCATCCACATGAATACCCTGCTCGTTGACTATATGACCCAAAAACTGAACTTCTTTAAGCCAAAATTCACATTTGGAGAATTTAGCAAAAAGTTGTTCCTTCTTCAGGAGTTCCAGTGTTAAACGAAGGTGTTGCTCGTGATCGGCTCGAGACTTAGAATAAATGAGAATATCGTCGATGAACACAATGATGAACTTGTCTAAATAAGGTTTACAAACCCTATTCATTAAGTCCATGAAGATAGCTGGGGAATTTGTCAAACCAAAAGGCATGACTGTGAACTCGTAATGCCCATATCTCGTGCGAAATGCAGTTTTGGGAATATCTTCTTCGAGTACACGAAGCTGATGATACCCAGAATGCAGATCAATCTTGGAAAAGCATGTAGCACCTTGCAGATGATCAAAGAGGTCATCAATTCGAGGTAGGGGATATCGATTCTTGACGGTAAGCTTGTTAAGCTCACGATAATCGATACACATTCAAAAAGATCCATCTTTCTTTTTCACAAAGAGTACAGGAGCACCCCAAGGTGAATAACTTGGTCGGATGAATCCTTTATCAGACAACTCTTGAAGCTGTTTCGATAATTCTTGCATCTCAGACTGTGCAAGATGATAAGGTGCTTTCGCAATCGGGTTGGCATTGGGTACAAGATCAATATGAAACTCGACTTGACGAACTGGAGGCAAACCAGGCAGTTCATCAGAAAACACCTCTGGATAATCCCGAACAATCGGAATATCCTGAATACTCTTACTCTTGCTTTTTTCCTCAGTGACATGTGCTAGAAAAGCAACATATCCTTTTCGTAAATAACTTCGGGCTTTCGTACACGACATGAGTTTCAAACCAACTGAAGGTTTCTCGCCACGAACCTCCAGGACATCGCCAGATGAAAGAGGAATACGACCGATCTTATCGAAACAAATCACCTCAGCATGATGTTTGGTTAACCAATCCAACCCCACGATAATATCAAAACTCCCAAGTTGCATCGGCGTGAGGTCAATAGGAAAAAGATGGTTATCAAGGTTCTATTGACAACCACGAATAACAGAATCGAGTACGAGAGGTTTACCAGTCGCAACTTCGACAGATAAGGGTTTCCTCAGTTTAGTTCTAGGTATCGCAAGTAAAGGCTCAAAAGATAACGAAACAAAACTCCTATCGGCACCAGAATCGAAAAGAATAGATGCAGGTTGATTGTTAACAAGAAACGTACCGTTAACAACCTCGTTGTCAGCTCGAGCCTTGTTTGCATTCAGATTGTATGCTCGTCCACGAGCGGGATTCACATTCGCGTTTGCATTGGCATTTGCATTCGCGTTCACTAACCTTGGGCAGTTGAGGAAATGTCCCATTTCACCGCAATTAAAACACGAACCTGGTGGGAATCTCGCAGCATTCTCTTGAGCTTGTGCTGGAACCTGAACAACCTGATTCTGGCCCAAACGACAAATGTTGGCCAGATGCCCAAGTCTACCACACGTAGTGCACTGCTTGTAAGCCTGTTGAGCAACATGATGACCATTGCATCGAGCACAGTGAGGTGCGGTACCAGCATATTGCTTCTTTACAGGAGGTAGGGTTGGTGGGTTCTGAGGGTTCTGGTTGGTGACTACAAAGTTCTTGGAAGCCTTGCGCTTCCTCGACTTCTTAGAAAACTCACCCTTCTTCTTACCCTTACCCTTTTCCTGAGCAGAATCGGCTGACTTCTTCTTATCACCCTTATGGGTCAATTTACCCTTTCTGACCTGAGACTCGGTCAGAGTAGCAGCCAATTCAATCACCTGACGGACAGTAGTAGGATTACTGCCAGTCACAATATCTTGCACAGAATCGGGTAATCCATCGATATACCTCTCAATTGCCTTCTCCAACGGGGTAACCATCGTAGGACACAACAAACTGAGCTCCTCATATCGATCCGTATAAGCACGGTGTTCTCCCCCGTCTTGTTTCAAATCATCGAATTCTCATTCCAAAGCTCGAATCTCGTGACGGGGACAGAACTCTCTCATCATGAGAGCTCGGAGCTCTTCCCAAGTTTGTGCCATCGGCACATCGACACCCCTATCATGCATCACTCTGTTCCACCATGTAAGAGCACGCTTCTCGAACACACTAGATGCAAACTCAACCTTACGCTCATTCGGACATTGCACATGTCTGAATGTGCTTTCCAAACTTTCGAACCATTGCAGGAGCGCGGTTGCTCCTTGCGACCCAGAAAACTTCAATGGCTTAGCAGAATTGATAGTTTTGAAATTACAATGAGCATTATTGTTATTATTGTTGTTGTATAACTGATGGATCTGGGCTACTACATTCGGAAGTACTGCAGCCATTTGTTGAGCGACAAGGGCTGCGACTTCTTCATTAGTTACAGGTTGTGCATCACGTCGAGGAGGCATTGTCTAAAAAGACCAAGGAAAACCTGAGAAACGAGTGAGGCCGATAAATTGGAAAAAAAACAAAAGAGGTATTGAAAACATCGACAAAACACAAGGAAGGCGATCATTTGTTTGTTACCTCGAACAAACAAACGACACGCAGTGACTAATCAAAGTAAATGGGTCAATATAATGTATCACTGAAGACATGCTCGCCTATAAGTGAACACTCACCCCAAGAGTTCCCAGGTAAGAGTGACTGGTCCGATACTACGGATTTGTACAAACACTCTAGCCTAAGACAGAAAACTCAGGGTACAGGCATTCACTCTTTCAGTTTGCACGTGTTCACATTATTTAGACCCAAACTTTGATGAGATTTTTGAAAACTCAGAAAGCACAAAGCCAAAAATGAATCAAACTGGAATGGTTCAAAACCTTATAATCAATCATCCAAGAATAGATGATTAATTTTTGAAGCGAATTTGAAGTTTGTGTTCTCGTTGTGGTTATCACCTAAGGATAGGTGACGGTATTGTTTTAAAATCTAAACACAAGTAAACTTGTGTTAGGGTCCTAGAAAGTTATAGTCTAGGTCAAAGCATTACTAATAACCTAATTCCCTATAACCATTGGCTCTGATACCAACTCTTCGGTCACACCCCGACCGCGTTAAAACAACTTTAGGATCGTTTTCACGACCAAACAAGTCGTTCAGAAGAGTTTTTGCTTAATACGAGAGGAGGAAACAAACGTATCGTGGTAATTCAGCTTGCAAATCACTTTAAACTGTCTTTAGATTGATTTGACAAAGATTTACAGCGAGTAGACACTTCGGCAGCACTTCGGCTCTCAAACCGGAAAAGTAATTTCATTATAAATGAAGAAGACAAGGCAACTATTTATAGGCAAGGTGATTTCGCATGGAACAGCTCAAACGAAATCAGTTTCACACGAAATAGTGATTTCGTGCGAAATTTGTTGGTCCATACATCTGTCGACTTCGTCTTATATCGAGTCTTGGATTCGTTGCGGTTCAGAAAAAGGATGATGTCATCATTATTGATGATGACATCATACTAATGACATCATCATTGGAATTCATTACAAAAAACAGAATGTTGGATTCGCTTGAAAGTCAAAATACGTGAGTTCGCTTGAAACTTATTAGGTGAGTTCGCTTGAATTGACATGTTGTTTTTCAAGCGAACTAGCATGCACTATAAATATGTGTCATGTATTCATTTGAAGCGGACTAGAGGAGGGATTAGAGAAATAGTAACGAAGTGCTATCGGAACCGTGTATCAGATCTTCATCAAGAACGCTCCGATTTCGTCACGTTGATTAGATTACGAGTGTCTAGTGTGTAGATCGAGTCGAAACTCTGTTCGATTGTAGTTGATACGTAATAAAACGTTGTTTAATTACGTTTTCGCGCACGATTACGGTTCGATTTAACGGTTTCCGCACGTTAAATCGAATTCATCGCAGATCTAGTGATCGTTTACGATCCGATCCTGAACTCACAAGTGGTATCAGAGCTACGGATGCTCTGCGTGTAATCGTGATCGAAATCGGACGAGTTTCGCTCAGTTTCAGTGAAATCGAATGATTTTCGGTTGATTTTTTATGTGTTTTTGATCTGTTTGAATCATATTTTGAACATTTTGATTGATTTTAATCTGTTTCAGTGAATTTCGAATCGAAAGTTATATCATTACGGATTGTTGTCAAGCATACAACTAACTTCAGATTCAATCGCATTAAGAAACATCACGTTTTTTTTTTTGTTGCAGATCTAAAAATTGATAATGTTGTTTTAGTGTTCTTGTTGAAATCTGAATAACATTCGTAGATTGAACTCGAAATTTCAGATCTGAATTTGATTATCCATGTTGTTTCTGATCTGAGATCTACGTGTTAAAGAAGATTGTAGTTACAAATTGTTTGTTGTTATCATTTTCGAATAGAAAAAGTAGAGTATAACTTGCAGGTTTGTTGTTGAATTGTTACATCAATTGTAGTTTGTGGTTATGAAGTAATTTGTTGAATCATAAACTGTTCAATCATTTCCGTTAAATCTGTTGACAAGTTTGTGGTTGTGATCATTTTCGAACTGATTTCGCACTATTTCGATCAAGTTTCGGTGTTTCGTATGTGTATATCGGACTGATTAGATGATGTTTGGTTAAAGTTTCTACAGTTTCGGATTGATTCGATTAAGTTTCGAACTAAATTGGATCAATTTAAGACTGTTTTGATTGAATTTCGGATCATTTCGATGAGTTTCGGTGAAATTGAATTGTAGTTCTAATCTGGTAATTGTTGAACTTAGATTGGTTTAGATCACATCGTAGTATAATCAAAGATCACATTTATGATATGAAGTTGAGATTTGTATGATTTCAGATCTGGTAATTGCCGATTGTAATTGTTACTCCTTGTTTGAACATGATTTGAATTGCTGGTGCTTTACATAATGATTTGCGACGTTTGTGTTGTTATAAAAGAGTTTAAGGTGTTGTGAAAGATAACAAATTGAATTGACTTTTCATTAAAGTGTCAAAAACTGATATCACCTGATATGTCTTTGTGGGCTCATCAAGTGGATTGTGATTTGGGCTGATCATTGTTTAAGTTTGCGCCAAGGCTGCTTGTTGGGCCGATACTGTTTGTTTGATTTGGGTCAAGATTTTAGTGAATAAAATCAATACTGGGCTGTGTAGTTTGGGCTGAATACTAAGTTTCTTTTGGGCCGCGAACGTGTTAAAGGTGATTTGAAACGGGTTTTGGATTAGTGGGCCGCTAGCTTGTGGATTTCTTGGTTACAAATAGTTTGTGGGCTTCGTGGAAGTTAAAATTTGTGGACTTTGAATTAAAAACAATTTTTGAACCATGTCATTTAACGAAGAAAGTGTGGTTAAAATGTTTGACGAAATGGAAAACTATAACCTTGAAAGGTTAAATGATTGGTTTGATGGGTGTTGGGGTAGTAGATATCAGAATGAGAATAAGAATGTTTGGGATAAAAGATTTGAATGTTTTTTGTGTATGAAAAATGAAACAGTGGATATGTTGGAAAAACGGTTTTATTGTCTAATTGAAAAATTAAAAATGTACGAGATAAGGATGTCAGATGCTGAAAAAATATCAAAATTTGCTGACGCGTTACCTTCAGAGTGGGATGAATTTTTTATTGAATTGAAAAAGGATTCTGGGTTCTCAAATTTTTATCCAAATGAATTTATAAATAAGCTTAAAACACTCAAGTATGAAAATGAAAAGAAAAAGAAAGAGTTGATGAATGGAATAGAAAAGGAATTGGAAAAATTAAGTTTGGATGTGATTATTGAAATGAGAAGAAGAATATATATGTGTCTTGCAGCAAAAAATGTTATGAAATATGATATTAAGAGAGGTTGTTATCTAGATGAAAGTATGAATCCTCTTGATTTTGTTAAAATTTTTTGTGCAGGCACATACAAGACAGAGACAAAGATGGTGTCGAAAAATGAAGAATCCGAGAAAAATGAAGCTTCAAGTTCTGAACCAGTGTGCTCTAAATGTGATAAATCTGAATCAGACAATGTCAAACTCTTGAAGGATGTGGAGAGTTTGACATTGGAAAACAAAAATTTGAAAGAAAAAGAAAAAGAATTTCAAGATAAAATAACATTTTTGGAAAATGAAAAATTAAAAAGTGAAAAAAAATTTCAAAATCAAATAAAAATTTTAGAAAATGAAAAATCTATTTTTGGTAAAAATAATTTGGAAAAACAAATATCAATAAATTCTCATCTTGAGAAAATCATTCAGCTTGAAAAAGAAGCTGAATGTGCTAGAAATAAAATTGCTGAGTTAGAAAAGACATTGAAAGGTTTTGTGACCTCATCTGCATTGCTAGATCATATATGTCCAAAACCGATCAATTCAATTCCAATAAGTGACAATGTCACAAATTATGACAAAGTCATAATTGAAGATTGTGATGATAAAGCTGATGATGAAAATGAGAAAAAGAAAATATTTTTGAAATTAAAAGAAAAGTTTCAAGAAACTGTTTTACATTCGACTGAAATAGATGAATGCTCAAAGCAAAAACCTGTTAAGAAGAATGTAAAACAAAAACAAAATGTTAAAAATTCGAAAAATTTTCAAAACAACAATAAAAGGTCATCAGTTCAGTCATCCAATCATTATAAAAAACCACAAAATTTGAAAATCAAAACTCACAAAAAGTTGGTAATAAGTGGTGCAGGTTTGACCACAGTGCGCAAACGTCAAATCAAGCTTACAGGAGAAGTCATGAGTACTACAAATCAAATCAGTGTTATGATTTGAGTGTTTGGATTGATGGTGAAGATTGGTACGATAACAGAGTGTGTTACAAATGTGGTTTTCAAGGACACATTGCTGTTAACTGCCATAGACAGAGATTCGAGACAAGAAGATGTTATGAATGCAAAATCAAAGGTCACATTGCCAGAGATTGCCCAATGAGATCAATGGGAAGATCGAGGGCTGAATCTCAGAAAAAGATGAAGAAATCAGTCAAGATCGAAGAAAAGCCCAAAGAACAGAAGGTGAAAGAACAGAAAGTGAAGCTTTCACAAGGGCAGAAAGACCGACTGAGAAAGAAAAGAAAGAACGCTCGAGAGTATCTTGAAAGGATTTTGTCCTCGGGTACACCTGTTGGTTTTAATAAGAGTGCTGATGAATCGCTTTACTCGACTGCAAAATCAAGTAAAACGAACTCATCAGATACAAATCTGAGGACAAAAGGTAGGGTAAAGGTAAAATTTGTTGATCAAACAGTTCCAATAAAGGTCGGCGATGAATCTGTTGTGTTGAAAACAAAGGAGCCACCTTTTGATGATAAATTTGTTTCTTCGAAAACAAAGAAGGTACGTTCTGGCGATGATTCTGATTCGTCAAAGTCAGAAGAGCCATATGTTGATCAAAAAGGAGAAAATTCAGTTCCGCCAATGGATGATATAAACTTTCCACCATTGCGAGCTGAAAATTTTAAACAAAAAGTTGACAAAGCTGAGATTTCAAATCAATTTTTTTCTGAAAAGAAATATTTTGATGTTGAAAAAGCCTTTAACCCCAATGTTCTAAACATTTTTGGAAAAATGGTTGACGGGGAAGTCAAAGGGGTTAAAGAATTTAATGAATCAAAAAGGCATGTTCAAAACACCCAAGGACCGTCAGCCTTGGGTGAATCTCTTAACTGAAAAAACCTGACTTGCCGGAGCTCCCAAGATTGGTAATCGTGGAGCATGAATCGGCATCTTTCTTGAGAAATTCACAACTGTGATATTTCGACATGAAAATGGTAAAAATGTGTTTGTGAGATAAACCTACAAGTGGTTTTTACAAGAGGATTGAAGAACAATGTGATGAAAACCCCATGTTTGTGAAACGACAAACAAAACTAATTTTCCAGAAAAACCATTTTGATTAAAAAAAACTTAAGTGTTTTGAAATCATAATGTGAAAATAGTTTGTTGTCAGGGGGAGTTCTGATTGTTTAAGCCAAGTGGATGGCGAATTGAGGCAATTCTCATCAGTTTGTCATTTTATTTGTACAGTCTATTGTTTTCAAATTTTCCCGAAAAATCAAAATTGAAACATATTTTGATTTTAGGGGGAGAAAAATTTTTAAAAAAATTAGAAAATTTGAAAATGCCAAAAACATTGAAAAATTCAAAACGAGTTTTGTGTAAAAAGAGGAAATGATAGTACATCAATGGACTATCAGTGCACGCTAGATAAATGTAAAGTTTTATAAAGTTTTAAACAGTCTCACTAGGGATGTGTCGATAGGCTCAGCTAAGACTAGTAGTTTTGCGAAAATGATACAAACATAAAGCAAAAGGCCTAAGTCTAGTGGGAAACACGGTCGAACGCATAGTACTTAGTTTTGTCCTTCTTGATTGTGTGCCTACTCAGTAATTGCTGATTGTCAAAAGACATAAAACTGGTTAAGTCTATGAACTTTCACAACTTTGCTAAAAAGTCGCTGTGATTGTGCATTTCATTTTGCAAAGATTTAAACTTGTTTTATTTCTTTATTTTGTTTAAGCATTGGACATCCTCTGCGTATACGTGAGTATCGACCTGGATGTTATTGCCTAAACGTTCTGCTTTATTTTCTTTGGTGTTTCGTTTAAGCTTTGGATCACCTCTGCGTATACGGGAGTATCGACCTGGTGGTTAAAGCCTAAACAACTTCAAGTTGTTTTTTATTTCTTATTTTGTTTAAACATTGGACTTTCTCTGCGTATATGGAAGTATCGACCTGATTGTTAATGTTTAAACATTCTGCTTTATTTTTACACAAATCACAGTTGATGAAAGTTTAAAGGCATTACGTGAGTCAGTGTATTGCATGATGAGGGGATATGCTAAGATCGTGGGTCACATAAGATTTTAGTGTTATCTAAATATACATTAATCGTATCAGTAAGCATTACGAACATCTTAGAGGAGTTTAAGTGGATCACAATATCGATGATCTAGGGTGAATTGTTTAAAAGCTTTAAGTGGTAATGTTTAGATCAACGGTGCAGCTGATTTGTCTCAATAACTGATATGATCCTCTAACGCAAACTCACAAAAATGTGTCTGTAAATATTTCTTTTCTGCATTTCATTTTATTAAAAAATCCAAAGAGATTTTCAGTGTGTTTAGCATAAATTTTGTGAAATTTAAAAAAGATTTTCGACAACTGGTGTTGGAGAGCTGATTTTCAAAATTCCGAGTGCTAAACATGATGACAACTGGTTTGGGAAAGAGTTGAGCATTTAGAGAGGGGGAGTTTGTTTGAAATGAAAAGAGAAAAAGTTTTTGAAGTAAAAAAATTATTTCTACAAATGGTTCATCAGAAATATATTTACAAGTGGTGAGTAGAGTATAAATTTGTCAAATTATAAATTTGTGAAATTTATTGTGAGGTAGAGGATGTGCAGGTTTCTAAGTGATAGAGAGCCAAGTTCCGATACCTGAGGACTTTGTGATTTCAACATGCCAGACTGCGATCCCAGTATATCGAAAGGGGGAGTCCGAAGACATCCTAGTAGAGATTGTTCGTGGGGAGTCTGTTGATGCTGAAGAGGAGAAGGAGATAAAGTTTGAGGATGCTTACAATGTGAGATATTTCAGAAAGCGTTAAGACTGATAAAGACTGAAGATTGTGAAGACTCGACACTTAAGACTCGTCAACATCTGAGGGGGAGTCTGTTGGTGCATACATCTGTCGACTTCGTCTTATATCGAGTCTTGGATTCGGGTTCGGAAAAAGGATGATGTCATCATTATTGATGATGACATCATACTAATGACATCATCATTGGAATTCATTACAAAAAACAGAATGTTGGATTCGCTTGAAAGTCAAAATACGTGAGTTCGCTTGAAACTTATTAGGTGAGTTCGCTTGAATTGACATGTTGTTTTTCAAGCGAACTAGCATGCACTATAAATATGTGTCATGTATTCATTTGAAGCGGACTAGAGGAGGGATTAGAGAAATAGTAACGAAGTGCTATCGGAACCGTGTATAAGATCTTCATCAAGAACGCTCCGATTTCATCACGTTGATTAGATTTCGAGTGTCTAGTGTGTAGATCGAGTCGAAACTCTGTTCGATTGTAGTTGATACATAATAAAACGTTGTTTAATTACGTTTTCACGCACAATTACGGTTCGATTTAGCGGTTTCCGCACGTTAAATCGAATTCATCGCAGATCTAGTGATCGTTTACGATCCGATCCTGAACTCACAAAATTACCAGTTGATTTCGTGTGAAATCACTAGTTAATTTCATGCGAAATTACACTCTGTAAGTTCGTGCGAAATTACCTTCTAACCTATTTTTGACAGTTTCCTCGTATAACGTGCCCTGATCTATTTAATATAATACACTACTCGATACAAGACGAAGTCGACAGACGTATGCACCAACAGACTCCCCCTCGGATGTCGACGAGTCTTCAGTACTTGTCTTCAACATCTTCTGTCTTTATCAGTCTTTTTGCTCTTCCTGAAGTATCTGACAGTGTAAAACATCCTCAGTCTTCTCTCTTCTTCTATCTACCAGGATCTCAATCTTACTCCATCTTCTCTTGATCAGATCTCTTGATTTCTTAAGTTCATCAGCATCAGCAACATCAAGATCGTAACCTAGCTTCACATTCTACTCAGGTTTAATCACTAGAACCTGCACATATCTCTACCTCACAATAAATTTCACAAATTTAAAATTTGACAAATTTATAAACCACTTGCAGGTATTAATCAAATCAATGAATGATTTTACAATGTTAATCTCTAATGAACCACTTATATGAATAGAATGATTTATCATTTAAAAACTTATGATAACCACTTGTAGACAAACATTCAAAATTTTTCTCATTTTAATCAGACTCTCCCAAACCTGTTCATCATGTTTAGCACTCGGAATTTTGAAAATCAGCTCGCCAACATCAGTTGTCGAAAATCTTTTTGAATTTTCAAAATTTAAGCTAAAACACACTGAAAATGTTTTTGGATTTTTGAAATTAAAGAAACTGTAGTAAAGAAATATTTACAAACAATATTTTTGCGAGTTTGCGTACGAGGATCATATCAGTTTATGAGACAAAACACCAACACCGTTAAGCTATAAACATTTTATGTTCTAAACGATTCACTTTGATTGTCAGTATACTGATCCACTTAAATTTTCACACAAAGTTCAACTACATCGAGATACGAGATTAATGTTTTTAAGGACTTAAACTTATTCATGTGTCCCACCTCAGAATATACTCCCATATCCAGATCCCAATATTCAGTCTTACTGGTGAGTATACCTAGATGATATCTGTAAAGGGTTAAATGCGAGGGCCATGAGAGCTCAGACTATTGCTTCCGCAAAATCAGAGAGATGATGGCTTCGACTTTTGGTGTGTTCCCTTTAGAGAATCTTTTCTTCAATAGCACATGATTAGCATTTTGCAATGTTTCATCATTGTTTATGCTGAGGGGGGTGCTATATTTCAAGCAAGCGAAAAGTATTATACGGGGACTAGGATATTGCTTCCGCAAAATCAGAAGTCCCGGGATAATACCCGAGATATCACTAAGCATAAAGACCTAGTATCTCAGAAAGAGGGACCTTTCAAACAAGATTTCGGGGGTTACCCATATATCCGAGAGATGTTCCCCACGAGATAAGTAAGTTTGAAATTTAGGTTTACATCTCGACACAATCTACTAAATGTGCAAAAACCTACTGGCACATCATCAGTGAGACCGTTTATCACATTGTTATCTTTCCAATTCTTTAGCATGATGTGATAGTCCACTGATGTACAATCATTTCCTCTTTTTTACAACAAAACTCATTTTTTTTATTTTTATCATGTTTTTGGCGTTTTCAAATTTTCAAATGTTTTTGGATTTTCTGAAAATTCTTACTCCCCCTATAATTCAAAAGCATTTAAAAGAAATTTGAAAACAAACTGTACAAATAAAGTGACAACTGTTGTGAATTGCTTCAAATCGCCTTCCACTTGGCATAAACAATCAGAACTCCCCCTTACAACAAACTATTTTCCCATTATGATTTCAAAACACTTAAGTTTATTTTAATCAAAATGATTTTTCCAGAAAATAAGTTTTGTTGATTTTCACAAACCACTTGTAGGTTAGGGTATCAATTCATCACCTTGTTCTATCATCTTCAACCTTTTTTTTTTAAATATAACAGATTTAAATTCAATCAACAAATACCATTTGTAGGAAATCAAGTACAACTTAATGTCCCTGATTCACCACTTGTAGGTCGAAATATCACCGAAGTGAATTTCTCAAGAAAGATGTCGATTCCTGCTCCACTCTTACCAACCTAGAAGCTCCGGCAAGTCAGAATTTTTACATATGAAAAACAGACATCCAAACCTGACCAAACTTGGATGTTTCCTCCTCAACTTCACTTGGGTTATAAGTTGCTTTCTTAGTTTCATAAAACTCTTTAACCCCTTTTACCTTCCCATCGATCATTTTCCCAAAAATCTTTTTCACATTTCCAATAAAAACCTTTTCGATATCAAATTCTTTCTTCTCAGAATAGAATTGATTCGAGATCTCAATTTTTCCAAATTTTTGTTTAAAATTTTCAGCCCTCAATGGTGGAAAATTGACATCATCCATTGGCGGGACTGAATTTTCATCTTTTACCTCAACTTGTGGCTCCTCTGACTTTGTGGAATCAGATTCATCACCAGATTTCACATCAAATTTCTTAACAACCCATTTTTTATTATCAAGATTCACCCTTCTTTTGTAAAATCTTTTCGAACAATCACCAACCTCATATGTTGAATTTTTAAAAACTTTGAACTTTTCTGTTGGTGGTTCGGTTTTATCAACCATTTTTTCTTTGAGTTTAGAAACAACTTCCTGTTTTGTGTTGGTTGCCTTTGGACAATTCCAGGCGATGTGACCAACTTCTTGACATCGGTAACAGGTTCTTGTCTCTTTCCTTTGATAGGCTTCATTCTTCTTAAACTTTTGTTTTTCTGCAAAGAACTCTTTGTTTGATTGCTTCCAATATGAACTCTTTTGTTCTTCTTCCGAACTTGCTCCTGAAACAAATACAGTTTTTGGTTTATAAGTTTTCTCATTTTTATGATTTTTCGGTGGAATAAAACCCAAACCTTTCTTTTTGAAATTACCGTTATGGTTTGGTTTCTTTCGATAACTTGAACCAGAACTGTAACCCTTTTTCTTGTTTAAACGTTGTTGAACTCTTGAGGTGTAAGGATTAGGTTTTTCAGAAAAATTTTCATTTTTTATTTCAGAAGTATTAATTTCTATTAGTTTGAAAACCTTTGTTATCATTTCTGGTTTAACACCTCTTATTGGAAATTCCTCATCAGAATATAATTTGTCTGAATCATTCAAAGTATATGCCACTTTGATTGGTTCATCATTCAAATTAGATTTTGATAACAGAAATTCTTTATTGTAAACCCTTTTAACCGACGATTTTGGACTGTTGACCGCTGAACTTGAACTTTCAGACTCAGACTTTGACTCTGACTCCTCATCTTTATCCAACACCTGATCGACCACCTTTTTTATTAACTCAGACTCATGATCAATGTCAGACGATGTGAATGTGACGTCAATATTTTCTGGTAACTCATCAGTTGTTTCGGACTTTAACTTTATATTGACTGCCTTTTTTACTTGCTCCTCATTTGGTTTTCTGGGATAATAACCTTCCCAGATCGGAGGCGGAGACTTGTTATAATTTGCACTTTGTTTCTTACCAGTATCCTTCTTTTCAGTCTTCTTTTCTTGAAAGGCTTCCATACCTGCAACAGTTGGATAAATTCTATCAATCAAATAATCATAACTAGAATAACTTTGCAGTAATCGTCGGATTCTTTCATTTTCTATATATTCTGTCTCCAACTTTTGCTTCCACTTTGCACATTCTTCAATGTAATGATTAATGGCCTTCTGCTTAGTCATCATCACTGCATTCATCATGGTTAATGCGTCTTCTCTTTCAGAATTTGTCTTTTGTAGACCAGTTACCGTTCTATTCAACACATCATATGATTCTTTCACATAGTTGAGATTGAACAATAATGTTTCTTTCATCTTATCTTGCTCACTCAACTTTTCATCTTTCTCTTCACACTGTTTGCAAGATTCCAAACAATTTAGACACGGTTTAATCACCTCAATGATTTTTTCAATTTCTACTATTTTTTCAACTTCAACAATTTTCTCAACTTCAACCACTTTTTCTGATTCAACTATCTTCTCAGCGATTTTAACTTCTTCGCTTTGTTCAGATTTCTCTTTTTGAGCAACGCTTTCATATTTCATCTTCCTCTGTTCTTTTGCTGCTCTTCTTTCCTTCAGCTTCTCCAATCTATCTGCAAAATAAAATTGAAAACTTTCAGGAGATAACATAGATTTTCCAATATTTATTTGTGTCTCCTCTTCATCATCACTGTCATCAGATGATGATTGATCAAAAACTGGCTCTTGAATGATTTGTGTAGTGAGAGCTACCACTTTGGAATCAGGTGGAATGTATTTGTCCCAACTGAAACCTTCTACCACTTTTTCATCATCTTGATCGATTATACCAAAATAAGCTTTCTTATTTGCTTCTTCAATCATTTTAGCATGTGCAGTTTGTGGTTCCTTTTGTTGATACGGTTGATGAGCAACTTGTTGATAAATGGCTTTCCGATAGTAATCATTGCCACCAAACGGATTCTGTGCTCCACTTGCTTCTCGATTTTTACATTCTCTCTTGAAATGACCTTTCTCCCTGCATCGAAAACAAGTAACTTTAGATTTATCAAAACCCAAAGTAGAAACACTTGCATCCCTAAAATCATCTCTTCCTGTAATCATCTTAAACTTTTCAGCTCTCCTCAAAACACTAGCTAAACACCATTTAATGTCCATAAGCTCCATTTCTTCTGCATCTATCTAATCGTAATCCTCTTTCGTCAGCATAGGATTTCCGATCCTTCCCGCAACCAATCCTTCATATGATTCCAACACAGCAGCAAGTAATGACATGTGATTTTTGGTGACCTCTTCAGAGAAATTTTGACCATTCTGAAGATGCAACGCGATGTTGCAATTTAAAACATGACCGTTACTGTTGTTTGAGCTTTGGAACTGATGGCTTGAGGTTGATTTTGGACTAACACTTGGATATGAAGAAAAACCACTGCTGCTGTTTGAACTTTGATTGACTGATCCAGATGAGTTTTCAGCACTAAAAGCAGTTTGGACTTTCGGACTCACTTCAACATCTTGAACACTTCCTTTGTAATACATCTTGACGTCTTGTTGACCACTTGGACTATTCATCCTTGCAATCTTTTGCTGTTCAAGATCTTGACCCTCAATTTTTTCAATGAACTGGGAAATAGTCAACTTGTCATATTCTCCAGTATTCTTTAAAATCATCAAGTATGTACCCCACTCTTTTTGAGGTAATGCATCAGCTAACTTATGGACCCATTGACCCATTCTTCTTGATCTTTGACAATTTCTAACAAAGACATAGATCACACTAAGTGACAATATCTTTCAATCAGCTTCTTTGAAGATTCTCGCAGTAAACTCGAAAACAAATCAAATTCTTTCTTTAGCAATGCTTTCTTGCTCCTGATCATCTTTTCACTTCCCTCAAACTAGATTCGAAGTGCTTCCCAAATCGAACGTGAAGTATTGTCATGTTGAAGCAAAATAAAGATGTCTTCTTTCACAGCTTGCTGAAGCAGACTGATCATCATCTTTTCTGCCTTGTACATGTCTCGTTCTTTGTCCGTAAATTCAGAAATTGTTTTGATAACTCACAAATCTGTACACGGCTTAACATACTTTTTCTCAATACACTCCCAAGATCTCAAATGAGTAGCTTGAACCCAGTTTTCAAATCGATCTTTCCAACCATAATACTCCTCAATGCCCATTAGCTTCGGGGGTTTCTGTAAAGTTCCAGTTTCGTTTTCCATGTTCATGTTTTGAGCAATGGCAGCTGGAGTAGTCGGGGTTGTAGCAAATGCATTATAGAATTCCTCTTCCATGATTCGGTTTTCAAGAATTTACAAACAGTCAATTTCAAACGAAATCAACTTTCAAGTGGAATAGCCTTTGGTGCGAAATAACCCTGTTCAAACGAAAAGACCTGCAATACAGCTTCAAACGAAATCAGAATTTTTACACGAAATAGGTGATTTCGTGCGAAATAACCAAACGAAAGCCGGTTTCAAGCGAAATTAACTAATTTCGTACGAAATACTCAAGCGAAATACTAATTTCGTGTGAAATCAACCAATATTTCAAACGAAATGTAATTTCGTGCGAAATCAAGAAGCTATTCCGTGCGAAATACTGCTGATGTCATCATCTCGAGCTGATTTTGTAAAAATTGATCAAGTTTTTGTCCGATTTTAAGTTTGAAACTTTCAAGGGTTTGTTAAAACACTATTACGCGTATAATATGAGAAATTCAAGACATTTTGACCATGAAATCACGTTTAATTTTGAAAAGAAGGTATAGAAATCAGAATTTGCAGCTGAATTGGTATGAACTCTTCCTCCTGAGCACTGATACCACTTGTAGGATCGTTTTCACGACCAAACAAATCGTTCAGAAGAGTTTTTGCTCAATACGAGAGGCGAAAACAAACATATCAAGGTAATTCAGCTTGCAAATCACTTTAAACTGTCTTTAGATTGATTTGACAAAGATTTACAGCGAGTAGACACTTCGGCAGCACTTCGGCTCTCAAACCGGAAAAGTAATTTCGTTACAAATGACGAAGACAAGGCAACTATTTATAGGCAAGGTGATTTCGCATGGAACTGCTCAAACGAAATTAGTTTCACACGAAATAGTGATTTCGTGCGAAATTACCAGTTGATTTCGTGTGAAATCACTAGTTAATTTCGTGCGAAATTACACTCTGTAATTTCGTGCGAAATTACCTTCTAACCTATTTTTGACAGTTTCCTCGTATAACGTGCCCTGATCTATTTATTCTAATACACGACTCAATACAAGACGAAGTCGAAAAACGTATGCACCAACAACAACGAAACCGCGGTGGAAACGTCGGGGATTGTTGTAACAGAATTATTGTTTCACAACCATGGATACAAAAGTTTTGTTTTATTGATTCATTTAATAATTTACATTGTCTTTAAACCAAACAAACAAGATACATATCGTCTATTATTGTTATTAAGTCACTAAGGCCTCGTCCAGAACCTAAGTGAATCATGCATCCTAGCAATCAACATCATGCAACACCACCTGAAACATATGTGAAAACAAAGGCAGCAAAGAAATGCTGGCGAGCACATAGGTTTTATGAGAGTATCGTATTCATGGCTCGTTTTCATATTGCATTACCTCGAAAATCTTGTTTTGAAAAGTATATAGTATTGCAACATGATTAACCAACTCCAATCAAGATGGTTATAATTTATAAAATCTCGTAGCCAGGATTCTTAACCCAAAAACATTTGTTTTAGTAAAAGAATTTGTAAAACATCTCGTAAAAACTCGTTAATAAAACTCGTATGGTTTATATCATTTCGAAAACCTCGTTGTGTGACATCGTTTCAAAATCGTATCCCAAGTGAACTAAATAATGATACGGAATGTAATATGATAAAAGCACTTATATATAAGATGTACCAATGGCGTATCTACCATGCTTTCATCATGTTACACCCATCCCATTATCTAATCACAACCCAAAACCAATCGCTTGTTCAAATCTTTTATCTCGTTTAAGTCGTTTCAAATCGTTTAACTCGTCCCAAAATCGTTTTCATTTTAATTGTAAAACTACTTTTGGTCGTCTCGCTAATAACATTCAAACCTTCGTGACTCGACCATCTCGAAACTCGCATTAACAAACCACCAAATTGTAAGTTAATAATCATCAGATTCGGTCGTTACCTACATAACCCCCACACATAACCATGGGTGTAGTCTGATAACGGGATTTGTCAGATCCTATGGTACCATAACCTTATACTGGTCGGCTTGATCAATTTTAATGAATGTCATTCGTTATGTAACTACAACCAACAAGTTCGTTCACTTTATCGAAATCATTATTAGTTTAATATAAACCATCTTAATCGTTTTGAAACCATCGTTTAAATATCGAAATCGTTTTAAAACATATGAGTCACCCCAAATCAATTGAAAACAGTAAAATAGGGGAACTATGTACTCACATCGAAGTGCAAAGTATCCTCAGTCTAAAGAACTCAACTAGCTCAGGCAAACCAAGGAAACTCAAGTAACACCTAATAATCGAATCACTAGTCAAATAAATCGACACCTAAATCGGAAGATCGGATAGAATGAGGTCTTGTAAACCAAATGAGTATTGGAACTCATGTGATATGGTTTAACAAAGCCTACATTCTAGGTCGGAACCTAACCTAAGTGCTTTCGACCCGTTACGACCCATTAAGGTAGCTTACGCTACTTTAACTCGTCGTTCGCGTAAAACGCGTTCGAGATGTCTAACAAGTCCTATGACAAGTATTATATTCCTAAACATGTTTAATTATGTTGCATAATCTGTTAAGTGACAAATGTTTAGGTTACATATGCTTAAAATCCAATTATGCATGAAAAGGGCATTTTGGTCATTTACCTAAGGCATATAAACTACCTATCATACAACTACTTAAACGAGGTGACCATAAGGTATAACCTCGGAAGGTTATTCCCTATGCAACTATTGTCACTAAACATGCTTGGTCAGATCCTAATGATCGACCAAACGGGTCGAGTTCGGAAGTCTAAGCGGTGGTTTAGACCGCTTGACTTACGACTCTAAACAAGCATTAAACTAAAAGTGACGAGCTAAACATTTTGGAACATGTTTAACTAAGTTAGAAAACAGGTTTTTGATATCAAAACAAAGTGTTTTGATACCCAAGAGTAGTTTGGCTGCAAAATACGCTTAAATGCGCATTTTGACCGAAACTATGACTCGTCACTACGCCTAGTCAACGTGGTAATCACTAGGTATAGTCACTAAGGACTATAACCATCGTGATTAAGCTCACGTTGCAAAGTTCAAAAGAACTTTGTGTTGACCAACTCGTGGTCAAAGTAGAAAGTCAAACACTGTTTGACTTTCACGCTCGAAAAGCGATAAAAGAACGAAAGAAGCTTACAAAGGGTCCTTGCTAGGGAGAACTTGATCTTAAAATCTAAGGTATGAAGTATTATAACTTCAACTTAGAGAAATCAGATCAAGGGTGAGTAGAAATGGAAGGAGGGCATGGCTATTTATACTTTTCGGTTCACCGTTAAGAACATTCCTTGCTAAACAGGGAAAGATCTTGGCCATCCATGTGGGCTAGTGGTTTTAGAATACAAGGGGTACACAAATACCAGTCCATAGAGTGCAAAACCAGGGATTAAAACCATTAGAATAGGTGGTATTGGCCAGATTCAATGATTATGCAATTCTGCTGATCTGGGCAATGCTTACGGACTGTAAGCAAGTCCCCATACGGTCCGTAAGGACCTTGCAGACCAGCAACTTTCAGAAAATGACAATTTAGCCCCTGCACCTTGTTTCGTCGCGTTTCGGCACTTCTAACACCCGTCAAACCCATTTCAAGCTCCACAATGATGTTAAAGCATAGGGAACATGAAATATGCTCAAAAATATCTCAGATGTCGGTTCCTTTGGTCGTACGGTTGCGTTGTTCGGTTAATTACGACGGAAATCGTAACGAACGCAAAAACGATCCAAATTAAACGATGAATGGAATTTTATCATCCCAATAACTAAAATAAAATATTTTAATGATTACATAAATTTTTGGATGTCCGGATATATTCAGAACGTAAGATATGCGCGAAAATGCAAACTTATGCACTTTTTGACGTTTTTAGTCCCTATTGATCAATAAAGTTTATTTTAGCATACTGAACCCCTCAAAGCCTATTTCTAAGCTATGTAAAGGATATTTAGGGTATGTTTAACTTATGATCAAGTTCCGGAATGTTCGTTACTACACAAATTGGCATAGTTTCGCAGTTTGACACAAATAGTCCCTGCGATCTAACAAACTTGTTTTCGACACACCAAACCATCCAAAACTTATTTCTAAGTTATGTGAAGGTTATTTAAGGTATGTTAAGCCTATGTCACTATTCCAAAGTGTTTGTCGCATTAAACTGACTTCGTTTACGCATCATTTTGCGTATAACCTTCCAGAAAGCGATTTAAAGCTTGAAATCGGAATCGAATCAAATCGTAAAATCGTCAAACATAAATTCACACATAATTCAAAAACACATTGTTTTATTGATAATTAACATTGTTTTACATTGTAAGTCGATTACAGAGCACTGTTGTCAAAATTAAGGTATTTATAGGGAACTTCAAAAGTGGATTTCCAATTTAAGGGGAAAGATGTTATTCTGATGGGTTTTACGGATGCGGACCTTGGTAGGTGTAAAGAGTTATTCAAAAGAACCACAGGGTATGTCTTTACAGTGGGACGCACTGCTGTAAGTTGGAAGTCCAAACTTCAGAAAAGTGTTGCCCTTTCAATCACAGAAGCGGAGTATATATGGCAGTTGTTGAAGCAAGCAAATAGATTATTTGGTTGAAGAATTTTCTCAAAGAGCTTAGAAAGGAACAAGTTGATTGTGCACTGTTATGTGACAATCAAAGTACAATACACCTTGAAAAGAACCCTGTCTTCCATTCGAAGACGAAACATATACAGTTGAGATATTACTTTATGTACGACCGTGTTTCGGGACCGAAACCGTGATTCGTGTGACCGAGCAATACCAAAGGATTATACATCCGGGGAGAGACCAAGTAGTGATCTCTCCCCCAAACACTTAAACTAACAGTGAACTCTCTCAATGAGCTCACCCCCTCTCCATTTGCAAATGAACTAAAGGGTTGCTTTTTATAGCCACACCCGTTTGTCTTGCAAACACACACGGTCAAACACATAACCCTCTCGTTTGACCACTTCAAACGAGCGGGTTAATACACATTTGTTTGATCGTTTCACTAACTATTACATACTCAACATAAAATAAAATAAAACTAATCTATTCGAACAGCACCGGACACAAAATCCGCATCAACAAATTCCCCCTTGTCCGTTGCTGTCGAATGCTGAAAATGCAACTGCAATCGATCTTCAGTCAAGTATTTATCTTCTCTGTGTTAACAAATTCCCCCTTGACCGATGATCCGGGTAAGTAGTATCTTGACGCTCCTTGTATAATTTTCCCCCTCAAAGTACGCGTATCCGTGTTGGGTGTTGTGCAATTTCCTCGCAAGGCTAAATTGACCGATCTTCTGCTGATCTTCCAATACTCCAACTGGCATTTGATAAGGGTTCCATTCTTTAAGAACTGCATCAAGTCTTGATCTGTCATAAGAAAACTCTATTTCATTCGAGCATACTACATTGGTAGATATTTCTGGTGAACTGTCTTCTGTAAACCGTCTTTGTGGAATCTACTAAGTAATGCACTTTAACCCTCAGCATCAATACTCAGGAAAGTTAGCTAGACCGAGTATATCCCTTGCAAGCTCAACCAAACAGCACGCTTAGTTGAACTATATCCAGATCTCATTGTCTCGCCTTTGTGAAGTTGACCACGTAATGCACTACGGATCTTCAGCATTAGTACTCTGGAATTCGGCTTGACCAAGTACATCGTATGCAAACTCAATGAATTGAGTTACCCCCAGAACCCTGTAAAATCCCAAAGAAAAATCAAACCCAAAACCGAATCCTGCAGGTCTTCAGCCTTGAACTATCAGCTTTCATAAAGATTCCCCCAGGTCTTCAGTGAACAGCGCTTTGAAACTACTATTGACTTTAGATACCTATATGTTTCCGTGCAAAACTCTTCACACTGGCTGGAGAATTAATTAAAATCCTCAAATATGTGTCTGTGCAAAACATTCCACGCAGAACCTTTAGTATCACCAGAAAATCACAGATTCTACCACCTGTGATTGCGTTTAGAAATTTACCGAAGAAATTCAACATATGAAAATTTTTATCCCCCCATTTCTTTGGTAAGATCTTTAAACCTTAACAGATTCCCTCCACTTCAAAGGAACTGTCGTCAATTTCACATAATAAATTCTCTCCACTGAGTAGAATTTATCTTCAAATGTTCACCAATTCCCTCCACTGAGCAGAACTGTCGTCAATCTTCACTGAATGTTCTCAGTTTTTCAAAAAATCACGAAAACGACTTTCTTCTTTGCATATTCTAGTTGAAAAAGAAAGTCCCCTAGCACCCCGTAGGATCCGACTAGTATCCCTCCAAAGACTTTGTGAACTCATTAGGATCGGTATTGACATTCCAAGTTCATTCAATCGTTACCAAATGCGAGAATATGAGAATAAACAAAATGCTTTCTTGTTTGCATATTCTTGTTGATAAAGAAAGTCCCTTAGCACCCCGTAGGATCCGACATGTATCCCTCCAAAAACTTTGTGAACTCCTTAGGACCGGTATTGGCATTCCAGGTTCATTCAATCGTTTCCAAATGCGAGAATATGACAATAAACAAAAGGTTTTCGAACATTTACGAATAACCGATAACAACATAAACATTGACGTGCGGAAGTAAACATACCGTTTTTGGCCCATAGTAGGTAAGTCACCAAATTTGACGTTTTGCATCGATAACCGTGACTACCCCACGTTTAACAAAAATCAAGTTTTCATCATCTCACATCATCCCGCGCCCTTCACGAACCCGTATGAATTTGGCGTTGAAAAATAGAAGCTCGGTTCAGATAAACTTTGCGGACACCCGACCCCACATTGCAACTCACAAATAGAGACGGGTCCACGACTCCACGTCTACATCAAAAACATTTGTTCCAATGGATTCCAATTTTTTTTAATCATTTGCCCAAAATCTCACACCAAATGAGCCCCAAGAATAAAATAATCCAACTACATTTGTTTGGTATTAAAAAATCCAAACTCATTCATGGGCACACTCGAAAAAAAAATTATTTTTTATTTTTAGTTGCAAACTACCAGCCAGCAAACATGTGGGCCTAGTAGTTCGATGGGGCTAATTCTGCCAATCCTTATGAAACCCACTAAAACCATTAGTTGGGCCCATTAAAAAATGCATGGCCCGAATCACACTACACCATCCAAACAAGTCCAATATCACAAACCTACTGCAACTTTTTCCCAGCAGACATCATCTTGGTCATCCTTTCTTTCTCTCTTTTCGATACACACAGAGCAAAAACTTGAAGCCAAACTCCACCAATCGAATCAATACTCCCACCTTCAAGTCTTCCTCTATGAATCGATACACATCCCTCTGATTCCACCTTCAAAGAGCCCCAAAAAAAAGTCAAATTCATTCTATGATGAAACATCAGCAACATGATCCACAACATTAGCAGCTGCTATCACCGGAAAAACAAACTCTGATCATCTTCAACCGCCCGACACCTTTTATGTCCCACCGGTACCGGAAATTTACATCGCCACCGGCAAAATACACAGACAATTACATATTCGTGCAACCAGAATGGGAGGAAACAGGTGCAAGCAGCCTCAATTGCTCGTTGATTCCAAATGGCTACTGAGAATTTGCGATTCCAAACCAGCCTTCAATCACCAGCACTTCTGAGGTTCTTCGTGAGGTGATGTTTTTCGTGAACTGGGTTCTTCATGAAAGGTTTTTTACGGCAGGGGGTTCCTCGCAGAGAATAGGTTGTTCGGCAGGGGGGTTTTTCGTGGAGATGGATTCAGACGAAGGATATTCTTCGCATATGGTTCTTCGCCAAACAGTTTGATGAGGTTCATCGTCATATGTGATGACCTGGTTCTTCGTCATTGATATTCAATATGGTTCTTCGTCAGTTGTTGTTTTTTCGTGGGTGGAATTCTTCGTCAGTAGGGTTATTCGTGGATGCAGATTGAAGAAACCCTAGTGTTTCTTTAACAACCGCCACCCACCTTCAAGAACACAGCCACTGTTTCTTTTGCGGATTTGACGAAAATCACTTCAAAAGTGATATTTTATGATGAAAACTTGATTATTTTGGTTTAAGACATAAAACCCAACACTTTTGTGTGTTTCGTTTCAGCTAGACCCGCGAATTACGGTCCAGATCTGGGTTTTTCTTATGTTCACCATTTTTACATCTTGAACAAAAATTACAATAATCACAGATCTAGAGCACATGTGATTTAGCAAACGGTTAGATTTACTAAATCGGGTACCATGGCTCTGATACCAATTGTAGGACCGTGTTTCGGGACCGAAACCGTGATTCGTGTGTTTATGTCCATAGACGGCAGAGAATAGAGATTAACAAACAACTTCTTTGTATTAATCCAGTAGTATAACATTACAAATCGGCCCGATTACAAGATAACCGAACAATACCAAAGGAGTATACATCCGGGGAGAGACCAAGTGGTGATCTCTCCCCCAAACACTAAAACTCACAGTGAACTCTCTCAATGAGCTCACCCTCTCTCCATTTGCAAATGAACCAAAGGGTTGATATTTATAGCCACACCCCTTTGTCTTGCAAACACACACGGTCAAACACATAACCCTCTCGTTTGACCACTTCAAACGAGCGGGTCAATACACATTCGTTTGACCGTTTCAGTAACTATTACATAATCAGCATAAAATAAAACTAATCTATTCGAACAGTATCGAACACAAAATCCGCATCAACACTTTATCGTAGATCAAGTCAGTGATGGCACTCTGAAGTAAAAGAAGATCAAAAGAATTGAAAATCCAGCTCATATGTTGACTAAGGTTGTTACTTTAGAAAAGTTGAAGCTTTGCATAGCCTTAACTAGCCTTCAGGTTAACTGATGAGAAGGTCACCCACAATTAGTAAAGATGAAGAGGTTACAGAGGTAGTTATGAATATGAAGTTGGATGGAGTGCAGTTTGAATTTGTCAAAGCCTCTAAGTGGGAGATTGTTGGGTTGTAGAGGAATTGACTAGAGCAAAGGATAACGAGCAGAGGAATACCCAGCTACATTAGGGTTTTTCTTTATTACTGTTGCTTAAAGTCCACAACCCTAATTGTACCCCTATAAATACTTCGCATTCATGTACTGTAACTTTCTGAGCACCTAATACAAAGAGAGAACTAGTTGTGGAGAGTGGATGTAGATCAAGCTTGATCGAACCACTATAAATCTTGTGTTCTTGTTCTGGCTATTTTTGATTGTGTGAGTGAGCTGCTGTGTGTGTTTGTTCTTGTTGTTTGTGTGATATATCCCTAACAGTATAGGTCCCGCATAGGTGTAGTATGGTGTAGTATAGTATAAGTTCCGTGTATGCCTCGTATAGAACTATAGATGTAGTATCGTATCATATACAAGACCTATAGTAGACCTATACGATACTTATAGTACACTACTCGATTCGATAAGATATGATACTATACTATACCTATAGGCGTATACGAGACTTATACAACACTATACGATATGATGCTACATCCATAGGCTAATACCAGTTCTATATGAAACTTATACTATACGATACTTAAAAATGTTTTTTTAAAGTACTTATTATTGAACTTTGGTTAAACGATAAATAATGTATAAAATTGTTTCCTAAAAAAACCACCCTTTATACACGTTGCGTATAGGCCTATACGCGACGTATATAAATAGTCAAAATGCAAAAGAATAAAATTTTAACCCTTTATATACGTTGTGTATAGGCCTATACGCCTATACACGGTGTATGTAAAGGGTCAAAAAGACAATTTTACCTCTGGATTGGGCTGCGTATAGCCCAATCCAGGGGTCAAATTGTCTTTATTACTATGTGCCGCGTATAGCCCTATATGTAGCGTATACATGGGGCAAGTTTGGTAAAAAAGACCATTTTACCCCTGGATTGGGGGATATACGTAGCCTAACCTAGGAGTAAAATTGTCTTTTGGGCCCTTTATATACGCCACGTATAGGCCTATACGCAACGTATATAAAGTTTTTTTTATAGATGTGTTTTTTATACATTATTTATCATTTTAACAAAGTTCTATAGTAAGTACTTTAACAATACAAAATCAATTAAAAAATTGTTAAGTTTTCGACCCCCAGTTCTATAAATTTTTTTTGGGTATCTACGTTTTTGACCCCCCGTCGGAAATCTCAAGATTCGCCACTGCGTCGAGATATATATATATATATATATATAGGATTAGGATCAAGAGTGAACAACTTCTTGAGAGTGAACTGAGTGAACTAATCTTGGCTCTTGATCATTTTTTAGATTAAAAGGGTAAGATTGACATTAGTCAAGTATATTTAATTAAATCCCTTAATTTCTTCATCTCTTAACTCTCTCTCTCTCTCTCTCTCTCTCTCATTTTTTATTATTTCTCCATCATTTTTTTATCCATATATTTTGTTTTAATTTTAACTTGAATATTGTTTTTCTTTTATTATCCGTATATATAGATATCATAATACATTGTTTTTAACTTTTTATAATTTTCAATAAATATTAAAAAATTTCTCTGAGATTGAAATTGTAATAATTATTTTTGGGCATTAACTTTTTTTTTTTTGAATATGTGATGAAGTTATTTATTTTTGCATACATGTGATATGTTTCGTTTCCATTAATTTCATAATTTTATACACATATGTAACAATTTTTTAATATAATACACAGATGTATATAAAAGGCTATGCATATGTGTATAAAATAACACCTGTGTATCTTGTATAAACTGGTAGTTAGCGAGACTGTACACATGTGTATAAATTAACACATGTGTATCTTGTATAAACTGATACTAGCGAGACTGTACACATGTGTATACACTAACAGTTGTGTATCTTGTATATACGGAAACTAGCAAGATTTTGGGGATTTTGATTATACTGTTTAATAAATGCAATTTACAAAAGTCGCAAATACCCTTCTGCCAATTAATTTAAAGGGGAGTTACAATATTATAATTACAATCTTGCCATTGTTTAAAAATCTCTAGATGATGTAATCTAATGGCCCAGATTAGTTCACACAGTTCACTCTCAACCTAGTGTTCACTCTAGAACCCTACCCTATATATATATATAGGGTAAGGTTCATGCGAGAACCACCCTTATTGCGAGAACCAATGTGAACACAACCTAAAATAGCTAAAAAAAACCTAACCCCACCCCCCCCCCCCCACCAAAAAACCTAAACCCCCCCCCCTCCCAAAAAAAAAAAAACCTAACCCCTCCCCCCCCCCCCCAAAAAACCTAAACCCCCCCCCCCCCAAGCTAAAATGCTAAAAACTAAACCCCCAAAAAACCTAAAAAAATCAAAAAAAAAATCTAAAATTTTTTTTTATTTAATATTTTTTATGTTAAAATCGCTACTTTTAGTAGCAAAAACAAAAAAAAAAATATATAAAAAAATTTTTTTTTTTTTTTTTACTTCGAAAAGTAGCGATTTTTTTATAAAAAATATTAAAAGAAAAAAATTTTGTGTGATTTTTAGCTATTTTTAGGCATTTTTTGTTGTGTTCACATTGGTTCCCGCGGTTCTCGCAATAAGAGGTGGTTCCTAACGGATCTTTGTCCTATATATATATATATGGATGGAGTTTAACTAAATAACTTAAAATATCCATTCCCCCTAAATATTACTCTTTTAATTCCTTTAATATTGGTTCCCTTATAAACCAGAGAAGAGGTGCGGTGAGCTATAAAAAGATTGTTCGTTTCAGGCCCCTCTCCACTCACACAAAACACACAAACTCACGTATGTAATTTGCAAACTGTTAGAAACTTTATTACTTAAAAAAATGAGAGTACAAAAGCCTTACTGCCACTAACTTATAATAAACAAAAGACATGCAAAAACAATTAAGATACGTGCTCCTATATTTCAGCAACTTATAAGCCAACGTTCACACGATAAGCTCCATATAACTCGGTCAACATTGACTAGTTCTTCTGCTAACCCATTCTAAGTGCATGAACCGTAACTGACTTTACCCGGTACTCAACCCGAACCGATCTGAAACATCAACATTAATTCCAACAAAGATATGCTAAAACCAAATCGCTCGACCCACTGTTGACCCACAATTGAAGGTAGGAGAATGTTGCAGGAGGTAAGGAGGGCCACCTCTTCGCTGTTGGGACCATTCACGATCCCTACTATGCCCCTACAGTGATGCAAGTACTTCTAACACTACAAGATCGTATGTTCATGTTCCTTCTGTTGAGGTATTCAGCGTTTTTTTAGGTAGCTATTATTGTTGTTAACAAACTAATAACCATTGGTATAGTGTTTGTAGATTTGTGGGGGGGGGGGGGGGGGGGGGGGGGTTATTGCACGGACCTCCCGGCCGCTGGAGTGATCCCACTCCACAAGCTAGCATCGTCCCAATGCTGCCTGGCGGTGAACACCCTGTCCCAAGTTGATTCCGTTTCCTCTGGGAAGAGGCGTGTGGCTGGTGACCATCACTGGAGTCGAACCCGGGTCTCTTGGGAGAGTTAGGGTGGGACTGGCCAACTGGGCTACCCCAGTTGGTTAAGTGTTTGTAGATTTGTGCTTTGCATTTGAGTGCAAAATGAATAATAAAGAGGGGAGTTGTCATGGACAAGTATGATTGGATGGGATAGCACCCCTTAGACGCTTAACATGTGAACAACCGGTAATTCCATTGATAATATTCCAGTCGTAACATCCGTCAGTGATCCCTTCGTAGGTTCCCTCGGTAACCCACTAGCATAATTTTTACACATCCCATGTTCTCTAATTGTTAGTACTATAACCTGGGAACTTCCAAATGGATTCTTTTACACTGAAGGCCCTATGTTTTTTTATTGAAACGTTCATAATGTCAGTCATTTAATTAGTAAATAAAAAGATGTAACGATGTTTCAGATGTGAAACATTTTCATCTATTAACTACCCATTGATTGTGGTCATAATTTAAGGTAATTGACTTCAGGAAGCAAGCTGAACACTATGTAACAATGTCTTTAACTTGCATTATTCACCAAATATATAGTTTAAAAATTAGAATAGGACTTCTATACACTTTTCTAAAACAAGTAAAAAACAATACGATAAACAAGGCCCGATATTTTAAACCAAATTCAAGACCACATTTGTACATTTTAGACTAAATAATACTAATGTAAGGACTCAAATTACCGATTTATTATTGAATGTGAAAATACAATATATAGAATACATTCATGTCCTATACTAGGGAACAAATAATACACGTTGATTACAAAATAATATTACATAATTCATTCCTTAATTTACGTTGTACATTTTATACTAAAGAGTAAAATGCACGGATAGTCCCTGTGGTTTGGTAAAATTTCACCCTTAGTCCTCAACTTTTGGAAATTACACCAGTGCTCCCTGTGGTTTGACAATTTGTTACTCGGATGGTCCCGGGAGTGGATGTCCGTTAGTTTTCTCCGTTAACTCCATATGAAATTACTTATTTACCCCTCTCTTTAAAAAAACAAAAAAAACTACCCTTATGATCTCAAGTGGGCACCTATTAACTAATTATAAAAACCTAATCTTCTCCCACCCCTGTCATCTTCTCTACTCCGCCAACCTTCACCGTCACCCTCTACAGCCGCCTCCACCCTCCACCGACTTCAAATTCAACTGTGACGAAACTTCATCTTCAAATTCAACCAGAAGCCCTAAAAACCCATAAAACCAATTAAATGTAACACGAGTGAAATGCTTTAGATCGGTTGGCCAACCGATCTCTATCAAACCAATAAGTCATAACGTCGTCGTCTTCGTTACATGGTGCGACTGTGGTGGGGGTGGTGCCGAAGTTACGGTTATTGTTTTGGGCATGATTCAAACAACACAGATCTGGAGTTTGTACCGGAGTGGCCTAAAGCAACACATGATCATAAACAGATCTGGAATTTGTATGGATTTGTACAAATGGATTTGTGCGATGGATTTGTATAGGCAGCTGGCTTTGTGCGATGATGATAGATGATGGTGTATAGATGGATTTGTGCCCACCTTTTGAATTTGTGTACTAGATTGGGACTCGATTTGTGTTATAGAGTGTTGGTGAATTTTAAAGATGTGTTCTTAGAATTGGATTTTTGGATGAATGATTAATGTGTTCTTGCTAAGATGAGTGAACTGATGAATGAGTCAACTATTGAATGATGATGATGTTGATGAATATAATAAAAGCAAGGGTAATTTTGTAATTTCACATGGACTTAACGGAGAAAACTAACCCCCATCCACTCCAGGGACTATCCGAGTAACAAACTGTCAAACCACAGGGAGCACGGGTGTAATTTCCAAAAGTTGGGGACTAAGGGTGAAATTTTACCAAGCCACAGGGACTATCCATGCATTTTACTCTTATACTAAACTAGTTTTTTTGTCGTCGCGCGTTGCGGCGAAACCGAACAAATGATAATGCAAAACAAACGTGATTTGAAAATAAAACATGTTGATTAGAAAGTCAAACCATTAGAACGGTTTAGTTTATCATCGTATTGTTTTATGATGCCAAATAAATACTTTATTATAAGTACAATTTCGTTTTTAACAAAACTTATAACGGAATGTCCGTGAAAAAATTAAGCATAACTACGTACTTAAATTTTTAGAAAAAGTCATAAACGTAAATTATTAAAGAAGTATAAAATTAATCGATAATATATGTTCTAAAAAAAGAATTATTAAAAAATGGTATAGGAAATATATGATTTTAAAAAAGGAAAAAAAATTAAAAATATGTTATTAAAAATAAAAAAAATATTAAAAAGCTACGTATTATTATAAAATTAAAATTACTATTCATGGTCCATCACTAACAATATATATAATACTAGGTTATTGTCCCGTGTATTGCACGGGTTAAATAATGAATTTTTTTTTGTATATCATAATAAGACAAGTGTGTATATTAATCATCTCATATACTTGCAATCTCTTGTTTATAGTAATCAATACTCAACCTGCTTTTAAAGTGCTTAACAACTCTCGTTAAAAAAAAAGTGCAATCGAAATTTACATAGGAAAATTATAGTTTAAATTTAAATAAATTTTCAATATTAAAGACTTAAATTTAGATTATATTTGAAATAATGGCCATTTTTAGTAACATAATTCAATAATAGCATTATTATTATAAATCAAATATTAAAAGAATTCAAAAAAAAAAATGTTTTTGTTAAAGTTTGCTTCAAAAATATTATTACCAGACTGTGTATAGACCATTAGCGGCCCCATGCCAAATCGGCTTGGGGGCTCCAAAAACCAGCCTCTCTAGTTATTGAGGGGCCAAAACCCTCTTCCACCATTGCTTTAACTGGCACCAAGCCCTTCAGAAATAGGATCCACCTTTTTTATCAATCAAGACTTTTTATTTTTTTCATTCTTTTAATATAGTTACACGACTAAACCTAATTATTGTGTATTTAATTATTGCTAATATTCCTATGTAGCAGTGATGTGGTTGTGATGTGACAATGATTTAGTTATTCTACGACACAAAGCCTTATGATAAATTATAAATTAATGATATATT
Organism: Helianthus tuberosus; assembly: GCA_030545235.1. NCBI lineage: Eukaryota > Viridiplantae > Streptophyta > Magnoliopsida > Asterales > Asteraceae > Helianthus > Helianthus tuberosus. Next base: position 170,909,074 of record CM060369.1, read on the forward strand.
TGAACTAAGTACAAATTTGTGGGAAAGTTTAGCAGACATAATCTAACAAGAAACATCGTTCAACTTAAAACATATTTGTAGTATATGCGTGGATATTAAAGTAAATATTTAAATAAACAATTCTACAATTTTTTTGTAACCCTGATTTAAAAAATAATAAAAAACAATTTTAATGAAAATGATCTTTTAAGAGATGATATAATGTTAGCATGTATTTTAAGAAAACCTAATATCATATAATAATAGATTATAAATAATTTATATTAAGTTGATTTATCATTCACATATTTTATTAATCATATTATTTAATATTTTTTCATATCAATTAATGGTTTTAAAATATTATGAATTTATATAAATTCGTGTGCTGATTATATGGATGGACGGTAGAAATTGATGTAAAAACAAACCTCAAATAAAATGAATTTTTATTATTTTTATTATATAATTTAAATAAAAAAATTAAAAAAGGAGGAGAGATTGCCATGTGGCTTTAATTGGAGTCTTTTATTAGAATTTAGATATATATAATGATACTAACAAGGCTCAATATTCATTGGTGCATGCAAGCGTGGGGAGACTAGCACTTCAAGTGGAGTTGCCTTGGCATTTGTGAGTCCAGCACTCACACTCATATCAATGGGTTCATCACCTGGAATCGATATGTTAAAGTTTTGTAGCAAAGTGGCTAACACCGTAAGTAACATTTGATCTGCCAAAACAATTCCAGGACAAGACCTTCTTCCGGCCACAAATGGGATCAATTCAAAATCCGGCCCCTTTACATCTAGGTGCATATGGTTTGGGGATAGGAACCTCTCTGGTATAAACTCATTTGGGTCTGACCGTATCTTTGGATCACGGTGGAGCTTCCATATGTTTATTAATAGCCATGTTGCCGTGGTGGCGACGACACCACCGCCATACACGTGGCCAACTTCACCACCGCCAAAGTTGAAGATACACATGTTGCACGATATCACCTTAAAACAGTTAGCAAGCCACACAGTTCACTTCTAGAGAACAATGGCGATACACGTGACCAATTTCACACGCTAGCGGTGTTTTTGCATGTTCGAACTACACAATTCTAGAGAACAATGGCGATACTCGTAATCACATGGTACAACAACGCAAGCATCTGAATAAACAATAAAAAAATCAAAGACAAAATCAAAAGCTACAAACATATCAAACAAATTTCATAGAATCATGAAAGAAATTAGGTTACGGATTGTTACCAGATTTAGCGAGAGAAGATCGATGGAAGCATTGGAGAAGATGATGATTTCAAGTAACTTTAATCTGTAGAAGATGACGGCGAAGCAAAAGACGATTTCAAGAAATATAAGATCTGTATACAGATTTGAAACCCTAAATCTGGATTATAGAGATCTATGAATGAAACATGAATAATAAAATAAAAAATTACCTTCGTAAGATTAAGCAGATCGGCTTTCAAATCGGAAGAATTGTAGAGGGGGAACCTGATTAGATGAACAATCGATTTAAGAAGAGGAAAGATGTGAGCCTGAATGTTTATGATGAAGAAATAGGGTTTTTTTGAAAGAGACGGAACCTTGGGCGGGAAAAGGGAAAAAAACGATGCCCTAATTTAATGACACGTGACTCAAATAACTTTCATTTATTATATATAATAGATAATAGATATAGATGTGTCTTTACCAACAAGTGACTATGTGACCGCTTACATGTGGATACCAGAGAACCAGCCTGTTACAAAAAAATATTCCTTAGTCCTTTTAGTTGTGGCTTAGCGGTCGATGACATCTTGAATAGAAACCAAGGTCCATCTAAAATATAAATCCTAAAAAAGACAAGTCATGAGGAATTATCCTACCTATGAAATTTACTATAAGCGTTCACAAAATAGGGTGTATTTTTTTAAATGGCCTTTCTTTAGTTATCAACTTTTTGTAAATACAATTTTTGCACACTATCTTTGTTGAGCTTGGGCTCACACTAATTTTCAAAATGTAGCATCCTTGGCCGTAACTATATTTTCGAAACTTGAAACCAGAAAAAAACCCATTTAAAAATAAATAAATAAATTATGACAAAATTTTGTTTCCATTGAACTTTTTTTTTTTTTTACAAAATTAGTAGATGTAAAACCCGTGTGAAAAAACAGGTGGTTTTAGAAAATTTACATACCACATTTTATTAAACGACGAATGACTATACATTTTTAAGGTTTAATTAAAAATAGATTATAAAAAATGGAACATCTTTTAAATAACTAATAAATAACAATTGAGCACACATTGTTCTATATTCCATGATCGTTAATCTTGAAACATCTCTTGATACAAAATCCTTCATTGTTGGGGTATAGCGTTCTATAAATCTTTCATCTTCATTTCTCAAAATACAACATTCACCACATGATCCTACACAAGGAATAAGATGAAATTGGTTATGAAATGCTTCAACTTATCTTTTATCGACACTGGTGTCCAACACCGCACCAACCTTCAATACTAAGGGACCAAACACCATATATACCAGTTGAATTTGGCTGCTGCTGAACGGTTCCTTCCACTTTACATAATGTAAGTTTAAATATGGCAATGCTTGGCTGATGTATGGTGCAGACCATTTTTCTTCCAGAAGAACTAATAAACTGATAATAGTATTTAACAATGAATTACCCTTAAAACAACAAGTATATTGAACGATCCCTCGATAGAGTTCACAGTCTAATCGTAATATTCCAGAACATCAACCTGTAATAGAAATTAATATCCATGAAATAAAAATCAAAAGGCTCAACTGGAGTTAACATACAAGAACACGATAAACTTCAATAAGGATTAAAATCAACTGATTTCTAGATCCAATACCGTTACAAGTTTCCACATATCTAACCTTTTCCATGAACTCCAAACAAATCGCACATTTCCAGCAGACAAGATTTATAGGCCTAGCACAATAATCATAATTAGATCCATTTACAGCCGTCAATAATATCCATCAAAATTCAGATCAAAAGTAACTCTAACAACACACACTATCAATTCGAACAACACACAACATACATGTTAAATAGATGGGGCTAAGCTAGCTTGTGGAGTGAGATCACTCCAGCGGTTGGGATGACCGTGCAATTACCCCCCCCCCCTACATGTTAAATAGATACGTAGATCAACACAATAATTAAACAACAACAATGCATCAGAACATATATGAACCGTTAACTAATAACAAATCTGCATAACACCTCACATATATATATATATACACACACACACACACACACACACCTAAATTTCATCTGAATTTGAATATGTCAACCTGTTCAGTATCATCTACAAATTGTTTGTCAGGTCTGCTCCCAAGTATAATCTTTCTTGCAGCATAGAGTTTGTTAGATCTTCTCCAATAAAGATCAAGAAACGGATCAAAAAAGAACTTACCATTACAAAAAGATCCACCATATGAACATAACATCGAAAGCTACCAAAATCGAGTGCCGGTTAACTATTTACTAAACACTGTAAAATCTGAGCAAAGTCAAAGATATTTTTTCAACATTTTGGATCATGCGAATTATTTTAGATTTTGGTCTGTCATGGAGACGTATATATTACTGATTGCAATCAATTTATACAGCATAAAACGAATAATAATTTGAAACAATAAATCTTTAAACTCATGAAAATATGTAAAACTAAACTGTGACAAGAAAGATTAACATGTTTAAAACTTAAAGTATTAAAATAGTAACAATTACATATGAAAATGAAAACTAATCAGACATTTAAAATCTTAAGAGCAAGAATTATGAAATTTTAACATTAACTCCATCGAGTACTGAACTTCTTGGTGTATATCCTTGAGCTTTGTCATGAACTCCAAGTTTCTATCACCACATTCTATATTACTCGCAATACACACGTCACGAACGGAAGTGGTTGGCATCTCCTCCAAAGTTCTAGAAACCATGATCTCTTGTGAGCAGATTACAATCCATCAAAACACCTCTTCAACTCTTGAAGATTAGCCTTATCTGCGTAGACTTGCTCTTCAATTTGTTTAATAAATCGTTGCTTCAAATCATCATATTGTAAAGAAGTTGATGCCATTGTTATTATTGAACTAATAAGGTAAATGAATCAGTGTATGATGCAAAACCTTTGAACAGGTAATGGTATTATAGAGAAATAAAAATTAAACATCTAACAGCCCAAAGGTCCGATTTAAATGCAAACATTAAATAAAAATTTATATTTAACATCCATGTACATTTAATGATTTAGGAGGGAAATATGTGTACATTTAATATAAACATGTACATTTATATTTAAAATCCGTGTGCATTTAATGTAAAACTTTTCAAAAAATGAGTTTTCATGGGAAAGAAAATAAAATTAAATATATAGAAACCCAAAGGCCAAAATTTAGACCTTCAAAAACAGGTTATCATATTTAGAAATCGTCTCTTCATTTACCATATCACCCATTGTAAACACTATAAAAGGCTCATGATTAGTTTAATTGAAAATATCAACAATTTACTTTTAAAAAACTATTCATCCAAAAACAAACAATCCAAAAACACTAAAAATATTCTAAATGGCAAACAATAGTTTTTACCAATGGGCAGATACTAACACTATTAAAACGCAATTTTCAAGATGGTCACTCGAAGAACAGAGAACAAACGAAGAACTAAACAGAAAAGTTGGTATCGTGAGTGAAAATTATTATAAGCAAACTTGGAGTAGTATTGCATTGCTTGATGAAGTTGTCCATTCTACTCCATTAGAGTTTAGGATAAGGCATAAGAATTTATCACACAACTATTGAAACTGAATCAGAAGATTTGTGACATGTTAGTTGATCTGCAAAATAAAAGAAAAGATGAAATTGCATGGAACAAGGCGAGAGTCTTAGAAATCCTAGGAAGTGTTCAATGTAGCGTGTAATGTTTTAATATTTTTTCAAAATCTAAGTTTTGTAATACTATTTAATAACGAATGAACAAAATTTGGACTTTGTTTTTGGAGAGTTATTATCATTATTAGTGATCAATTGGCGAAATGGCAATTTTACCCTTTAATTCATAATATACCTCAACATAATAAAATAAAGTCTTGTAACTTTCTCCTAACATAGTTAAACAGATACATAGATCAACACAATATTAAGCAACAACAATGCAACAAAACTTATATGAACCGTTAACTAATGACAAATTTGCATAACACCTCATCATTAAGTAACAATAATGCATCAGGACATACATGAACACTTAACTAACAACGAATCTGTAGTAACAAATACTACCTGAAATGAAACGATAGTTAATAAGTACCTTGAGGGCATTGGAGTTGTGCAGGTTTGTAAACCATCCCATGTGCATCAGGGGAAATGATTCCAAATGTCTAAACTAATCAGTTTCTCAGCCTGAAACAAAGTAAAAATAAAACTGTTCATCCAAATCCGAATGAAAATGAAAATAGTAAACTGAGTTATGAACAAAATGTTAATCCAAATCTGAATGTGCATGTTTCTAAACCATCCCATCTTTTTACTATGCAAGCCTCTTAGAACACTCTTGTAGGCATTAACAGCCCTATGTACCTGGAATAGAATCCAATTTGTCAGAACGAAGATTGTTTCCAATAAGAAAACCTACAACTAAACCAATACGCTCAAACCCCAAAATAAGATAAACTGTTTAAGTAACAAAGAATGTTCAAGAGTAAATATCATCAATATCAGCGCTAAGTCTCCTTTAATAGTAAGTAAAGATTATTCATTACTCAACACCAAATGTCATAAATAAGAACTATTTAATTATATGTTGTACATTTTAGTTTCCAAACACAATTAGAGCATAACAAACACAGTAGCAAAATCAAGAACAGGGAGCAGCCTTATTTATTTTTAGTTTGCTGAAAACATCCTGAAGAACCTTGTAATTCTATATCATGTCATACTCTAACATGGAATTGAAATTGACCATATGCATCGGCACATTCTACAATGTGTCGCATCCGTTAGTAGTGAACTACCACCAAACACGTCTGCATATCGAATCAAATCAATTCAAATCTCTCTAATTATTATAATTTATTTTCAATACACATAGAACGATCCATACACCGACATATCAATAGCTTTTTTGGCTAACTGATACGAAAAAAACACTCTAGAACACACTGTTAACTAACCTAGTCGATCTTACATTTTCACTCTAAGCAACCCAACATAATTTGTACAGATATCCACTAAAGCCCTAAAGGAAGGATCTACACAATTTATTAAACCAAACAATAAACGTCAACCGCCGACTTTTTTTGCATCTCAAAACCATTTGCTCATGAAATCTGCTCTGTACACGTCTACAAATCACATCTGCAGATCACGTGATCCCTAGATATACTGGACTTATCTATAATAAGTTATAGATATAACATTTCAACAATCATATCCAGAGGCCAATATTTCATGATTCGGATAATTTGTGCAAAATTCCATAAAACTATGATCATAAGCAATAAACACCACTGTCACTCACCCTCTTCTCTAACCCTACGTAAGACATCGTGCTTCAACATATCCATAAATTCCTGCACGTGCAAGAAAGAAAAACATAAAACATAAAATCCCATAAGTTAAAAATAATTAAGAAAACGAAAGATACTAACATTAGCAAGACCCTCTGCTGAGCAAATCTCAAAAAGTTCATATGCATTGCCACTGTTGTCATCCATGTGAGCAACAACTTTAAAAACAGATGAGAAAATATCTTCTAGTGAGTCGTGACTCATGGTGTTCAATCTTATCAACCAAATCCTCAAGGTTTACCTACAACAAACAAACAAACGGGAATTTAAATATTCAAGAACCATTTTTTTGTGTTTTTATGAATCTTTCCTCATTGGGTTACGAGCAAACCTGAGGATCGCTTGAAAAATCATTAACCCGAGGGTTCTTAATTAGGTACCTGACAACCAGCTGATGGTAATTGAGTCTCATTACTAAAAATCATGGACATAGATATGAAGCATGAGATCATACCATGAGAAATTCATGATTGGTGATGTGGACAACGATGTGTTTTAGAACTTTAATCTTCCCCCTTCCTCCGTGTCTGCCCTTCATCTCTTTCTTTGGTGGAAATTCATTGTCATTGCTGAATGAAACCCTAGCCAAATAACCAAGATCAGCTAGATGATGTCTACAAATGACAAAATAACAATTAGCAAATGCATAATTACAAAAGATCAGAGTGTGTTGAAGAAAGTAATACATGGTTACCTTTAGCGATGAATTTCTGGCAGAAGATAAGGAGATTGGTGAGTGGTTGAAGCAGAGATTCTAGGGTTTCAAAAGATCGGGGAAGACGACCACCACTGCCATCTGCGGTGGCCATCCACCGCGTTCCGCTCTGGTACATCGTGCCAACCACTTCTCTATCCAGACTTAGACTCGAGGACCAACACCATCTTCATCGCCTATTTCCCTCTCCCTTTAATCTTCCTCTCTCTCTCTCGTAGTTCTCTGGTCTCTCCCTCTCTCCTCTCTAAATGTTATAAAGGTTAAAGATGACTTATGCAAGATGACCTTCAACCAATTTCACCTAGAATCGGCAAATGGATGACTGAACAACCAGGGGATGAGGCTAGATGGAGAACTTACTTGTTTAGAGTTTACTGAGGATGGGAGAGAGAGAGAGAGAGAAAAGAGGCGGTGAGATCTGAAAGTGAACTCAAACCCAGGACATAGGTTTTAATTGAGCCCTCTTCTGATAACCCACATTTGATTTTGAATTTTAAAATTTGAATGAAAAGTTTAATTTTATGTATTTGTATTTTATATAAATTAAAATTAAACTTGATGAGGCAAAAATAACATTTGGATAGCATATATAGCTGATGTCATACTCATCTTTGTTTTATTAGATAAGTAAGATTGATTGCAAGGAAGAGATATGAGTTATTATTTAATATTTTACAAAATTATTGATTGGTTTCCCGATCATTTTCATCCATTTTCAACGCCATTCTTATCATTATCACTTGAATTGTCTCATTATTTAATATTTTACTCACCGTCATTAGCATAATCATAGACTTTTGGTTTTAGCTTTCCTTATAGTTATCCTTTTACTTTTTGAATCTGGAGTTTAAAAATTAATTCTTGTCACTATCTTAAACATGTTGATAATTTTATAATATTTTTTTAACAAGCAAGGATAACATTTTATTGCTAAACGGAGGGGCCAACTAGTTTCTAAAATACAAGAAAAAAAAGCATTACCCGACTAAGTCTCTAACACTAAAATCACATCAACGCTCCCGATTAAGATTTTCGAACTTTGATGTATTTTAATCCCCAAAAACGATTCCTCTTTAATATCTTCGTTCATTTTAAAAACCGCCTCCCAACTGCCTTCAAAAACTTTATTATCTCTGAATTTCAACTTTATAATATATTTGGATATTTTGTTGAAAATATTAATACAAATACATATTGAAGTTAGCAGTTTGGAAAACTAAATTTATTTGTGCGAAGACAAATCCACTCTTCTTATATATGTTCTACTTTTTAGTGGATTTAGGGGCTGTTTGCCAATTGTTAACTGCTGAATCAGTTAGAGGTCTGAACCATTAAGTGTTGATTCAGTAAGAGATCTGAACCATTAAGAGCCAGTATGATGCTTAACTGTTCATAGGCAAATGTCTGACCAATTTAAATTAGAGGTTTTAACCATTCAGACTCAATTATAATGCTTAACCATTCAAAGTCAAATGTCTGAACCATGCAGACATTTGCTCGCAAAACAAATAGTTTGAACCATTAAGTGTTGAACCAGTAAAATGTTTAAACCATTAAGAGGCTCATTAAGAGATAAACAAAGAGCCCTAAATGTTTTAAATAATTTAAAATATCGATTCCCTCTAAATGTTACTCTTTTGATTCCTTTAATATCGGTTCCCTTACAAACCCGAGGAGAGGTGTGGTGAGCTATAAAAAGATTAGCTAACACCAAACCTCATGCTCGACCCACTGTTGACCCACAATTGAAGGTAAGAGAATATTGCAGGAGGTAAGGAGGGCAACCTCTTCGGTGTTGGAACAATTCACGATCCCTACTATGCCCCTACATTGATGCAAGTGCTTCCAACACTACAAGATCGTTCGTTCATGTTCCTTCTGTGTTTTTTTAGCTAGCTATTATTGTTGCTAACAAACTAATAACCATTGGTATAATGTTTGTAGATTTGTGCTTTACGTTTGAGTGCAAAATGAGTAATAGAGAGGGGAGTTGACATATGGGGTGGAGAGGGGACTATTTCCTTTGAGTGAAGCACCCCTTACACCCTTAACATGTGAACAGCTGGTAAATTCCATTGATAATAATCTAGTCGTAACATCCATCGGTGATCCCTTCGTAGGTTCCCTCGGTAACCCACTAGCATAATCTTTACACATCCCATGTTCTCTAATTATTAGTACTTTAACCTGGGGACTTCCAAATGGATTCTTTTATACACTGAAGGCCCTATGTTTTTTTATTGAAATGTTCATAATGTCAGTGGTTTAATTAGTAAATAAAAAGATATAACGATGTTTCAGATGTGAAACATTTTCATCTATTTACTACCCATTGATTGTGGTTATAATTTAAGGTAATTGACTTCTGGAAGCTGCCTCTCTATTACTACAGGTTAGAGATAAGGTTGTCTACATCTGACCCTCTTCAGACCCTACATTTGCTTTGCTATTGGTGGGATTTACTGAGTATGATGATGATCATGACAACTTCTGGAAGCCAAACTAAGAAGCAAAGTCTTTAACTTGCATTATTCACCAAATATATAGTTTAAAAATTAGAAAAGGAGTTCTATACACTTTTCTAAAACAAGTAAAAAACATATACGATAAACAAGGCACGATATCTTAAACCAAATTCAAGACCACATTTGTACATTTTACACTAAATGATACTAACAACAAGGCTCACTATTCATTGGTGCATGCAAGCGTGGGGAGACTAGTACTTCAAGTGGAGTTGCCTTGGTATTTGAGAGTCCAGCACTCGCACTCATATCAATGGGTTCATCACGTGGAGTCGATATGTCAAAGTTTTGTAGAAAAGTAGCTAACACCGTAAGTAGCATTTGATCTGCCAAAGCAATTCCTGGACAAGACCTTCTTCCGGCCCCAAATGGGATCAATTCAAAATCCGCCCCCTTTACATCTAGGTGCATATTGTTTGGGGATAGGAACCTCTCTGGTATAAACTCATTTGGGTCTGACCATATCTTTGGATCACGGTGGACCTTCCATATGTTTATTAATAGCCATGTGCCTTTTGGGACATGGTAGCCTGCTATTCTACAATCTTTCGTAAATGCTCTAGTATTTAGGAATGCAGCTGGATATAGTCGCAAGGTTTCTTTTATTACAGCTTGGAGGTAGACTAGATTGTTTATATCTGATTCATTTAGTTGCCTATCTTTTCCCACATGCGTATCTAATTCTTCTTGAACCTTTCTAAGAGCATGGCAATTGTTTAGTAGTAACGAGAGTGTCCACGTTAGCATGACCATGGTTGTATCTGCGCCACCTGCAATAAGAGCCTGAAAACATGTTGATTAGAATGCATATACCTATAAATAGTTATGTATAATCTAGAAAATTAACATGACTAGACAAAATCAAGATTCAAGACCATCATAGTGGGCTAGATCTCAAAGCTTTTTATGCGCACCTCACATGTGGCTTTAATAATGGTATCAACATTGTGACCCGCGACGTTATTGTCTTCTACTACCTGGATCATCACATCCATGAAGTCATTTACCTCTGTAGCATTACCTGAAGATCTTTTCCGCCGATGCTCTTCTAACCATTTCCCAACCATCAAATCGAGTTCCCTTGCAACCCGTTCCATTGTCTTTTGATATCCGCCCAAATCCAACCAACCTAGAAAAGGTAGAGCGTCGGCGACCACAAACAACCCCAAGTATTGAAACCACTCCCTTATCACTCCACGGCAACTCATCATCTCCTCCTCGTCTTCACCATCTACTCCTCCAGTGTAGCATTTTCCAGCGACCAGTTTAAGCATTGTATTCATATTTAATTCCCCAAACCATTTCTTCATTTCCACCACCACTTTCCCTTGCCCATCTTTCTTCTCCCTCCAAATGTCATGCATGTTTTTAATTGCACTTTCTAGTTCAATCACTCTAACGCGCTTAAGCTTCTCTAGCCGACTACTAGAGAGCAACTCTTGGGATATGATTTTGCGTATTCCACGCCAATATGGACCATAAGGAGCGAAAGCAAAAGAAGCACCATTAAACCCCAAAATATTTGCAGCGGTGTAATTCGGACGGTCAGAAACAATCACATCATGGGTGGTAAAGATGTCCTTAGCTATATCCGAATTACTCACCACCAAGACTTTACGTATACCAAGCCGGACCATGAAGATGGGTCCATATCGGTTAGCCAAGGATGACAAGGTTACATGGGGAAGATCAGGACCACTAAAAACTTTGAAGTGGCCTATTATTGGCCATGCACCACTTGCTTCGGGTGGAGCTGTAGTGGTTTTATAGAAGAATGATAAGCAGTAGATGACTAGAATTATGGCAAAAGTTGCAAGAATAAATGTGTAATTTTCTTGCCAAGGGGAAAGATCCATGAGACAACTATTGGTTTGTTTGTATTGAAAGATTGCAAAAGTTGGTGCTTAATAGACAACATATGGGTATACATTTATAGTCGTGTTAAGTAACAAATTTAATAGGTATGGTGTATTGATTATTGATATTTGTCTGAATGCGTAAATTAATTTATTAGGTGGGACTGCGGTTAGGTTATACTTACTGATCCCTTTAAAAAAAAAGGTTATACTTACTGATCAAAAACATTTTATTGGATTCTAAAATTTCATAAATAAAAACCCATGTTTATAAAAACTATTAAAATAATGATACGGTGTGAAACCTGATATACTTTCGGGTTGTTGATCCAGTTCTACTCATCTAATTCTAAATCCGGTAAACGGTAAATACACAGTGCATTTGTTTTCGTACAAAAAGTTTAATTTTCCGAAATAAGTATCTTCAGTATTTATTTGTATTAATTATATATATATCCAACAAAATCTCTAAAACTATTATAAACAAAAAGTTTATCTTCAGTATGTATTTGTGTTAATTATATATACTTTCAACAAAATCTCTAAAACTATTATAAAGTTTTTACACGTTTAAGATGGCGACAGGAATTAATTTTTAAACTCATGATTCAACAACTAAATTAAAACTAATAAGAAAAGTTAAAACCTATAATCTATAATTATGAACAATGACTAAAATATTAACAAATGACAGAACTAATAATTAAAAAATTGTATACCCCGTGACAATTAAAAGGCGTTGAAAAAGGATGAAAATAATGTAGAGAAACATGTAAAAAACTCTCTCTCTTGTGGGAATATAGAGTACATTACAAAACTAATCCTCTATATTAATACTATATTGCAAAATGTGTCATTTATCTTAAAAAAAGTACAAAAAATATACTCAATGTCTGCAAACCCTTAGACGTTATGTCTTTAAGCACTAACTTAGTTAGTTATCATGGTTAAATCTGACCAAATGGACCTAATGCGAGAGTATTTTGGTCATTTTAGGCTAAACACTAAAATAAATATTTAAAACCCATCTCTTCCCTTAACTCTCTCTCTCTCTCTCTCTACAAACTCTCTCTATATATATACACAGATCCACCCCGTTCACAAATCCGCCGCCATCCAAAAATCCGTCGCCGCCGTCCAAAAATCCGCCGCCGTCACCACCGCCATAGCTCCGTTCACCACCGCCATAGCTTTCCTTTCACCACCGCCATACTCCGCCGTTGTCGAAACAGATCCGCCGTCAACACCAATGTTGGTGGTGGTTATCGGATTGTTGTGGTGGGGACGACACCACCGCCATACACGTGGCCAACTTCACCACCGCCAAAGCTGAAGGTACACATGGTGCACGATATCACCTTAAAACAGTTAGCAAGCCACACAGTTCACTTCTAGAGAACAATGGCGATACACGTGACCAATTTAACACGCTAGCGGTGTTTTTGCATGTTCGAACTACACAATTCATACAACACCATATGGAAACCGCTAAGTAACTAACTGATCACTCAAATGTCAACTTCAGAACGAACACCAGTTGAGGTCGTTAAATTCGTCAACTGTCTTGAAAAAGTTGTTCTCCATGAAATTCATGGCAGCAGTGTTGAGGTTTGTAACTTTAATTTCATGTTTTGTTCAGGTAGGGTTTTGGAATACTCGGAATTCAATTAGTTAGGTTATTGTTTCTAGAATTTGGGGGTCCGATGGTTGATCTGTGTATATATTGAGAGAAAGGGAGAGAGTTTGTAGAGAGAGAGAGAGCTATGGCGGTGGTGCCGGCGGCACGTCTGAAACTACAAATGGGCCGAAACCCTTTATGGTTTGTATTGGGCTGCTACATCAAGTGGCAAACACTCATGTTGGACGAAGTCTCAACATGATGAAGACTCCTTTTGTGTGTGGCGAAATCCCTGTTTTCGTCACACATGGATTTCGTCAAGTGGGTTTTCGTCATTGGTCAGTATATATAGCACATATGTTAACAGTTTTAGTCATGAGTGAGAACAGAGAGATTTGAGAGAGTCTGTAAAACATTGTTTGTATATGTTTGTGGTTGTACTCATCCCTAATCAATAGATATTGAATCTTTGGTTATGCGTTTGTGTTCTACACTGTGTTTGGTTTGCACCGTCACGGGGATTCCGCACCTGCGATCGTGTTTGTGATAAACAGGGAATAGGTTACGTATCGGATCCTCCGAGAAAAACGGACCTACAAGTGGTATCAGAGCTTTGGCTCTTTTCCTTGTTTAAAACCTAACATTGTTGGATTTTTATCAAGTTGTTTATCTTATTTTTCAGAAACTGTTATTGTATGAACATTATATTTTCTGGAAATTTTTATTTAAAAGATCAGTGCTTAAATTGTTATTTTGCTACAGTTTTGTTGAAAACCTTGTTTTATTACGTATGTGCATGTTTTAGAGTTTGGTTTTTATTAAAAGTATAAGCAAATTTATGTTCCGAAAGTTTGTCCGTTGATATTTTGGCCAGAATCTTCATTAAGTTCATCAGGATATTCAAGTTGTTCATATTGGTCTTCAACTGTTCTTGATAATATTTGTTAGTTTGATCTAATATGTGGTTTGAATTATTGTGTTGGTCATTTAAATATAATTGTTTGACATTTTAGTCCATAGGCATGATGATGGGTTATTAAAAAAAAAAAGGAAGCTTCGTATATGAGAGAAAGTAAGTTTGGATTTGAATTGTGTATTGCATTATTGTTGTTATTATAATATTGTCTGTTTGAATTTTGTGTACTTGTTATGATGACTTGTTAAAATTAGTAGTTTCTAGGTTTGAAAATTGTGTCACCTTGTGTCAGGATAAGATTTCCTTTGTCAAAATATCCATACAAGAGTGTTCGTCAACCTCCATACAATTTCGTCAACCTCCATACAATTTCGTCAAAATATCCATATTTGAGTGTTCGTCGCAAACAAATTTCGCCACACAGTTGTTTTCGTCAATTAAAGGGTGTTCGTCAAACACATAGATTTCGTCAAACATAAACAATTTCGTCAAGCTCCAATTTCGTCAAACACAAACAGATTTCGTCAACCTCTAATTTCGTCAAACACAAACATTAGATTTCGTCAAAGGTTTCTCGACGAAATCTCTAATTTCGTCAAAGGTTTCTTTTAAACAAAGTCTCTAAGGGGTTCTCGACGAAATCAGTAACTTCGTCAAAGGTTGTTCTTGTTGGACTGGACGAAATCTCTAAGTTCGTCATCAAGGAGTTCGTCGCATTAACTTGTCATTTTTTTTCACAGAAGGTTTACAAAAGTGTTTTAACCATTTGATTTCAAGTTTTTAAGCAGGTAAACTTGTTCATACATCAAATATGAGTACAAATCCATTCGATTGGAGCATTAGCACGGTCCCTGATATGTCATGGGTTAAGTCTTTGATGCCACAAGAAAGAATTTCGGCTAGTCAATGGGCGTGCGTGGCAAATCAAAATCAAAGTATTCAAAATCTGTTGATAAGTGAGAGCGAAACGGGAAGCAACAACCGCCCGCAAAAGTTAAATCACATGAACGAATATCTGACATGGAAAGGTCGTTTCCACACGTACGTTCTAGGGCAAAATACCGAATTATGGGCGTGCTTCATTTCGCCGTATAATCAAGACCTCGAAGAAGCAGGTTCAAGTTCGGTGACATTGGCGAATATGCTTGAAGACGACAAGAAAGCATATGATTTAGAGAAGAAGGCGTTTGCTATTCTAACACAAGCTCTTCACAAAGACATCTATCATCAATTCTCTTATTGCACAAGCACGAAAGCTTTATGGGATGCATTGGTAGCGAGAGGAGAAGGAAATGCAGCTACTAGAAAGACACGCCATGATCTGTTGAAGAAAGAGTTTGAATCATTTCAGTTCTTGGAGAATGAAACCATAAATGATATGACTACTTGTTTTTATCATTTGATTAGTGAAATGTATTCTTATAAGCAACAGGAAATGGTTGCACAGTTTGCTGATGCTCTACCTCCAAAGTGGAGCCCATTCATTGAGCTTCTAAAGCATACGGGCGTTCTAGATACTGTCAATATCTATGAATTCATTCAGAAGCTGGAGCACAAGAATGATGAAGAAATCCGGAAAGCTAAACGAATTCCTGTTCCTCAAAATACTGAAATGTACCTTCCAGGTTTCGACTCTTTAGCTAGATCCAGTGCAGCTCAGCAACCAAAACTACAAACAACATTTATGTCCAATACAAGTTCTTTTCCATTTCCACAATCAGCTCCACCTCAAGTTTTCGATCTAAGTGCCTATCATCCGCCAGCACATATGATTGCTCAAGCTCATGCTTTTTCTAAACCAGATCCGAGTGCATGGCTACCTAAACCCCAACCTCCACCACAAGTTCCTCCCACTCAACCTCAATTTGATACAAATGCCAATATTCCAACACCGTCACAAGCCCAACCACAACCACAACCTCAAACTAAATAGCCACAAGCAAACTTATCCAAGGTCAATGTGGAAACTGCAAGGGAAACCATGGAACTTCTTAACACCATGGTCAATGCCTACTGCGGACTAGTCGCAAGTCAAATTGGCAACATTAATTAGACAAACATAGACTATCAGCAGATAAATAGGGACGAAATGGAGTTAATGGATATCAAGTGGGCGTTTGCGAGCGCGGTTAGACGAGCAAAGGATTATATGAGGAGAACCGGGAAGACTAGCTTGGAAAGCAAGCGGGATACAAAGTACGGTTTTATTAAGGATGCCATGACGTGCTTCAATTGCGGTGAAAATGGTCACTTTAAGCATGAATGCACACGTCCAAGCAAAGAAGGCAACCAAAATCCCTTCCAAAATCAAACAAGTACTTCAAATCAATCTAACAACGAAAGAGGGATAGTAGCTGATAACAACCAAACAAACCAGTCAGGGCCATCTAATACTAATCGAGCATTAGTGGTACAAGCCGATGAGGGATGTGATTGGTCCGTACAGTTGGGAGGAGGAACTGCATGTTATGCGAATATCATCAGTCACATCAAGCATGTGCACAAAGAATAATTCTCTGAAGATGATGATAGTTCGGGATATAGTGGCAGTTCGGATGAAGAATCGGATGTGAATGAGAGAACTGGTTCTGAAGGTGATAGTTTGTTGAATGATGCTGAGGAGGTCAAGTGTCAGAAATATGTCTTGATATAGAAAGCTGATACTACATCAGAAGAAATGGAGAAGATTCTCACTGAAGATGGATCTTTCTCTTCTCAAACTGCCTTTATGGCTAATGTCTCAGCTTCTACAAGTCAGGTAAAATCTGAAACTCCTAGCATATGTAGTGATTGTGCTGATACGAAACATGAATGTGCTGATATGAAACAAGAATCTGAAAAGATTCACAGTCACAATCAGAGTTTGGTTATTGAACTGTCAAAGTGCAAAGAGGCAAACATGGCCTTAGCTCGCAACGAAAAAGATTTTAAATCGGTAATTGAAACACTCAAGAAAAGTGTTTCTGAGTTATCAAAACGGTTTTTAATAAGCAAACTGGTATTAATAATTACATTAATATCATTGAGGCAACTAAGAAAGAGCTACTGAGGCAAAATGTGAGCATGAAGCGATCAAGCTCAAATTGGAGAGTTACTCAAACTCCCGATATGTGCTTGATCACATCATTGACGTTCAACAACTAAAGGGTAATGTTAAAGGCGTTGGGTATAAGTCGTGTCCGCCTGCTTTGAGACACAACTATACCAAGATGCCCGATGAGGAGGAAATGTCGCGTTTTGAGCCAACTGTACCTCTTGATTATGAGGAAGTTACAACTGGCTTAGGGTTCAAAACGGACAATTCATCAGAGGGCTAATCTGATAGCAAGGAAAAGTCATCATGTGCTTCAAATCAAAGTCCTCCAACCGTTGAGGACTATGATTCTTCGGATGATGAATCAGATGTGAGTGATGAGGATAAATCTCTTAATGATAGGAAAGGAGTAGAAGTGCCTATTGAGAATCACATTCTTTGTGATCCTCCTACTCCTGCTGTGCATTCAACTGCTAAATAAGAGATGGATCCTATCACTGAGACAGTGTCTACCGTTAAAAGTGATAATGTGTTGTACACTTTGGTCGGTGATGGTCAAATTTATTCAAACCAAGATTTTCCAATCAAAAACGTCAATCAATCTTTGATTGACAAAGTGTTTGAAGATACTACAAGTAAGTTTTTGGGAAAAGGGTTCCCGAGAGTTTCTGTAACTCAGTGTGATCCTATTCCAAAAGCTGAAGTTAGGAAACAGCATGGAAATCAAACATTACCGATAAAGCAACAATCTGTCGCTTTTAAGGGTAAACAATAACAACGAGCTCCAAAGCCCAAGGCTAAGGTTGAATCAAAAGGAGCTCGTTACAATAAGAAAGCAAAAGGCGTTAAGTTTGTGGCCTCCAAAGGTACTGATAAAGTGGAGACATTTGAAAATAAATCAAATACCGATTTTGTTCAAAAAGTCAACATTTTGAAACGTAATAGTGATAACAATTACACCCAACACACAAATGGGTGTGAAGCTAGTACCTCTGGGTCTACAACTTCAACGTCAGGTCATCGAACAGAATCTCCTAATTTTGTTGAGAGGAGATCGTGTTTTAAATATAGGGAGTTTGGACACATTATCAGAAATTGTACAAACTCTCCGAAAGCAAATTTTCTTGAAAGAGCCCCTTCTGAACAAGGTCACCAACAACGTCGTCCTGTGTCACCAAAAACTGACAAACGCACTGTTAAAGAACATGAAACAAAACAACGATGTCAAAATGTGAAGGTGGTTGAAAAGGCTTTAAAACCAGAAACTGTTAAAAGGAAACCAATTTTGTCACAACCGTTAAACCGGAGATTTCTAAATCGGTAAATAATACACAATCCGGTAAACGGAAACAGGCTTGGAAACCGAAAACAGGTGAGGATTCAGGGGGAGGCTTGCAATTTAAGGACCTTCAAGAAATTGAAATTACATTTCTTGATTCTCAGGGGCAACCCAAGTCTATGAAGGCTTGGGTCCCCCTCTCCAACTAATCTCTGAGTGAGTGTGAAGGATGTTCCAGGAGGAACTATCGATAGTCATCGGATTGTTGATAGTGGAGTGTCCATGCACAAGATCGGCGACAAAGAAATTGTTGCCTTTGATTGAGAGAAAAAGAAAAGATGACAGAATTGTCTGTCGAAAGAAATTGAAAACCTTCGACAAAATGAAAATCACACCAATGTTTGATTGTTCAAAGCTTTGATCGGGTCCCCGGGATAGATTCAAACAAAATGTACGTACCTGCAGCACGTCTGAAGTTCAAAATCAACAAAATGAATGTGCAGTGTACATTTCTTCGCGGTGTGATTGAAGAAAATGTGTTTGTTGAACAAACCAACCGGGTGTGCGGATGCCTTGGTGTGGATTGAACAACCGCACACTACTTCTGAAAGAGAAAGACAAAGACCTTCGCTGGTGCAATGTGGAAGACCAGCCAGACCCAAAGGTTTATAATCTTGTTGCTGTGAAGAGATTTTTCAGAAAATTGAAGTAGCTACAAAATCGACTTTGAAATCCACAACGGGTGGATATCCAGCTTGGGAGAGTACTCAGATTCCTTGCAATGCACGAAGCAGTTGCAGAATACGGTTTTGAATTTCTAATCTCTCCTATACTTGTCGATATTTATGTTGCTTTATGAATTATTATCATCTCGTACAGCACTCTTTGGCCAGACACGTTGATCTCGAATATCACCTCACACGTGATTGTTTCAATAAGAAACTCGTCAATGTTGTCATGGTCCACACCGCTTACCGACGTGCCAACTCATTTTTCCAAAATTCGATAAATCATTTCTGATTAAATTAATTTTGGTAAACGGCATTGAGGTAAAACATGAGTTAACCGACATCGGAAAATCGTTTTTGTAAATACCTTTGTGTTTTTAAAATTTATCTTAGTTTGTTGATTTTAGGGGGAGTAAATCCAAATTTGAAAAATTCAAAAACAGTGAAAATTTTCAAAACGCAAAAACATTGGAAAAACAAAAATGAGTTTCCTGGTGAGAAAAAGAGAAAATGATAGTAAATCAGTGGTCTGTCCTAACCTCTTCGAACTGAACTTAAAATGAAAAACGATAAGCAGCTCTATATAAGATGTATCGGTAGGCTCACAATCATTTTAAAGTGTGCAGGGTGATATAAATCCTTAATCGACTGAAGACCAGGTGGGAACCACTCATTGGCATATGGTCTTAGTACCGAAATTTCGTTTGAGAGATTGCCGAGGTTCTGAGATATGTGGTCTTTATGCTGTTTATCATCTGGGTATCATGGTTGTATCTTTTACCGAATAATAACGGAGACGAAGTCTAGATCTTCCATGATACCATACATACGTGTACATACTGCATACGACCTCAATAAGTGATCAACAATCACATGTCCAAACAAAATAAGTGATAATATATCACAGATTCTTTGCGGGAGTAAATTTCGTCTCTTTGCTGTACATTGTACTGACCTGTTCACAGACTTGCTCCTGTGCCCTCATGCATATGAAAATCAAGTTCCTCATCAATAAGTGATTCTATCACATAGGGCTTGTTTTCAAATCAAAATAAGTGAGTTTCTCACATCTTTTATACGGTCAAACAGATGATAAACGGTATACTCACCGGTAAGATGAACTCTCGTACATACCTTGATACGGGAATGTGTCGTGTGTGGATGAACACCGGTCGGTAAGTATAAATCATACACTAATCGTATCCCCTCGCCATGATTACATCTGATAAGTTGAGCTTATGTGGACAACAATACCGATAATTATTATAGGATGCTTATCTTAATGTGAACTAATTGCACAACAAGAGCGTTTTGACATGAACGTACACTGATATGATTCTCTTACCCTCGAAACTCGCAAAAAGAATGTCTGTAAATATTTGTTTACTGCTTTCGTTTCTGCATCTTTGTATATATTTATTTATTGCTTTCCGTCTTTACATTTGAAAAATGAAAAATTCCAAAAAGATTTTAGGTGTGTTTTAATACAAACTTTATAAAAGCCAAAAAGATTTTGCTTCTAGTTTATTTTTGATTGACCGATGTTGGAACTCGAGTCTATCCTACCCAAAATTCTGATTGTAAGCCGGAAAACAATTGCATCTTCATAAACGGTAGAAGTTAACAAGTTTTGAAAGTTAAAGGATTAAAATTGATCAAGTTTTAAACTTTCAAACTGTTGTTAATCGGTGTTTCAATGAGATTTGATCTCATATGTGTCATTTGTTTAATTTGTCTAAATTCCAAGCGGTTGTTCTCATTACGTGTTTAGCTTTCTTGTATGTGCAGATGCGACATCAGAATCAGCTAAAGGCGAAGAGAACGTGTCAGATGACGAGCCGTAAAGTGAAGACACGACGTTGATGCAATCAAAAGATCATGATGATCGAGTTGCAGTTGATCACTCATCAACACCACAAGGATCTAAAGAATTGAAGATCAAAAGATTCACGAACATCATTCAAGGGGGAGTTTGTTGATACACTCCCTGATTGTGTCACGTGAAGACCTTTTTAAAGATCCGACAATGTGAAGAACGAACCATTACGAGTAGCGTCCAAGGGGGAGTTTGTTGGTACACTTTATGTGGACGCGACTCGACTCGGTTCGATTCGGTTTGGTTCGACACGGTTAGCTCCGGATCAAGTCCGACATCGCGATATTCCTCCGTCGTGCGCCCCAGAGTTCGACACGCGAAGCACGAAGAGCCACGAACCGTCCCGCAAACACATCATCCATGACATCATCATGATGATGTCATGATGATGTCACAAGTTTGAATAAACTTAACAATCTGAATGTGTTTGAGATTGATGTCAACGTGCATGCTGATTGGGCTGAAACTACAATTGGGCCGAAACCCTTTATGGTTTGTATTGGGCTGCTACATCAAGTGGCAAACACTCATGTTGGATGAAGTCTCAACATGATGAAGACTCCTTTTGTGTGTGGCGAAATCCCTGTTTTCGTCACACATGGATTTCGTCAAGTGTTTTTTCGTCATTGGTCAGTATATATAGCACAGATGTTAACAGTTTTAGTCATGAGTGAGAACAGAGAGACTTGAGAGAATCTGTAAAACATTGTTTGTATATGTTTGTGGTTGTACTCATCCCTAATCAATAGATATTGAATCTTTGGTTACGCGTGTGTGTTCTACATTGTGTTTGGTTTGCACCATCACGGGGATTCCGCACCCGCGATCGTGTTTGTGATAAATAGGGAATAGGTTACGTATCGGATCCTCCGAGAAAAACGGACCTACATTTTAAAGACAAAGGACATACTTTGCAATCTAGTGTTAACATAAAGGATGAGTTTTGTAATTTACTTGGGAATATATTGCAATCCAGGGTTTTGTATAAAAAACATTGTTTGTCGGATACAAAAAATTAGCCATAACCTTTTGTTTTTATTTTTTATTTTTTTAAAGGGTCTTTTCTATCTCTAGTATAGTTGTCGAGAAGAACACTATCTTTGTTGATGTTATGTATGTTGCACTCTATGAGCACATCATCTAACAAATAGTGTAAGACCACATTTCCAAAATTTTGAAAATTATAAAGAGGCCATTTAAAACAACTAATAATACAAGACGGGATTTTGAAGGAAGATCAAAAACTAAGGCAACTACCTAGGCAAGAATCCAACTTATATACAATGACTTATGATAATGAACCTATAACTAGCCATAACGTTTTGTTTTTTAAAATTATTTTTTAAATGGTCTTTTTTATTTCTAATAGTTGCCGGGAAGAACACTATCTTTGTTGATGTTTTGTATGTTGCACTCTATGAGCACAACATCTAACAAAGAGTGTAATACAACCTTTCCAAAATTTTGAAAATTATAAAAAGGCCATTTAAAAACAACTAAGAACACAAGGTGGGATTTTTGAAGGAAGATCAAAAACTAAGGCAACCACCTAGGCAAGAATCTAACTGACATACAATAACTTATTATAATGCACCTATAACTACCTTTAAATCTACGGATCTAGGGTCAACTACATATGGTGATCCTATTACAAAATACATTTGTTTCCATTGTATAGTTTATACAGTTTTCGAGTCATATGGTGTCGTTTTGCTATGGATTTTGTATAATACTGAGTTGTTTGTGTTTTGTAGTGCTCCGGAGGAAAAAGGAAGCAAAACGAGCTAAATTGAAGAAAATCGAGCCTCCGGACGAGTCACAAGTGAGAGGGAAGTTAAAAATGAAGAAAAATGGAGAAATAACCTATGTCACGTCGTGCGACAGGGTGGAACAGATGCTCTCAAGTGACGTGAGATCAATAAAGAACCCTGGGTGAATTATCCCACCTCACGCTACACAACAGATAACATCCATGCCGTCGTGCGACGCGATGCGCCAATATTACGCTGAAATCAGTTTTGGACCCGAATTGTGAAAATTATAACCTAAGATCGATCTATTATCACAAAAAATCGATCTATTATCACAAAAAATCAAATACATGGTCTAATTAACAGCAAAGGTTGAAGGTTTTAAGTATGTGGATCGTGACTTCTCGCGTGCTAATCATTCGGTTCTTCGTTTCCTTGTTGCCTTTGTTTTAAAACATGAATGTTAAACGTGTTTTGATGTTTTCCATTGTTTCAAAGATGATCATGAGCTAAACCATTGGTAGCTACCTAGGTTTCATGATGAATATTTGTTGAATACTTGGTTTCAAATGGTTTTTGGTAATAAACAATGGTTTAATGTTTCAGTAAGGTGTCTTGTTCATAAATTCAGATGTTGTTGCATGCTTAATTCTACTTTATTCTTATTCACTAGTTAGGTCGCCTACTCTGTGTTTGCGGTTTGTTTATGGTTAAGTATCGACAATTCCCGAGGAAATGTGATAAAGGATTTAGAGGTTTTAAGTGTTCTGCCTAGTCTAATAACTGTGAGGTGAGGATTAGTTAGGTTTGTCTTCGTCATCAGATAGTTCAGGGTTTGATTATGTGTGAGTGGGTCTTCCTTTATTGTCTTTTGATTGTTGCTACCTATATCTGAATAAGTGTTTGTAGATTACCCCTTTACACTTTAGGGTGCATTGAGATTGTCACATTATGAGGTAGACCATCTAGCGGGTACTTTAGGATTGTTAGATTTGTTGTGAGGCAATTCAACCAATCAGTGTGTTAAACAGCTTTTAGGGTTCTTTCCGGACACCTCGAGAGGGGTCGAGGATCCTTTATGATTCCTTATTAGTTTAGTATCATAGATCCCAGTTCCATCCTAGTTACCCAATACCTAAAGAAAACCATGATTCACGAGTAGGATTCCAAACCTAGGTAGTGCTTTTATCATCATCTGACTACACTTGAAGTCCTAGTTCGTGTCTGAGTTAGAGTTAGTAAATATTTTAATTATTGCATTAGGTCATTAGAAAACCCCCCTCAAAACATAAAAAACAATTAAAATCAGTAGTGTAGATAAGTAATGTAGGTCCGTTTTTCTCGGAGGATCAATAGGGAAACCTATCCTTGTTTATCCAAACATGGTCACGAGTGTTGAATCCACGTGATGGTGCAAACCAAACAAAGTAAAACGAGTAAATAACACACAGTAATAAAAGATTCACTTGGTTTAAATGGATGAGAACAACATCAAACATATACACACAATGCTTTAAGATAAACTCTCAGAGGTTTCACAATGCTCTCATGCCTAAACTGCTAAACATAACAAGCTATATATACTGACCACTGACGAACTCCTATGTGACGAAGTATATGTGTGATGAAGATTGATTCTTCGTCACACACACACACACACATCGACGAACATTGAAGGTTCGCATCAAGATGTCTGACGAAGATTGATTCTTCGTCAACATCAAAACATGGGCATAATATATATCTAACTTGTTAAACAGATAAGCATGATCACAAACAAACAGACAGACATAACATGAATGCACACTTGCATTATGTCAAACATACAATAAGAGACAAACGTCATACCAAGTAAGATAGGAAGATATCCGACTAGGTAGACTTGACGGAACTAACAGACTCGATTACAAAAGACCGTTCAACATACAACGTAAACAAGACAAAGTAACAGACACATAAATGCACCAACAAACTCCCCCTTGTCTGTTGCTTGGTCTTCGCTCATTGAGTCTTCAATCTTCAGTGCTTCAACGACCAGGTGCTTCCGGCATGTATCCCTCGATAAAAACAGAAACAAGCGAAGCGTTGAAATTGTAACGCTTAATGTGCATCCTTGTCTTCATAAAATATATCACGTCGGAATAACTTGTTGATGTCGTTCGCAGACATATTCACAATCCACATCGGATCTAGCATGCGGAAGTTCTCCTTATCACCTTTGAAAAGAATAACTGCTTCATGAGAATCCGAATCATAACACCACAACGCCATACCGTCAAGAAAGTTCTGTTCCATGGGCATCAACGGAATCTTTTCCATGACCTTTGCCGGCTGATATATGAGCTTGTATCGAGCCGTGTTGGTCAATGGATCCAGCGTGTACTTGATTTGTTGATACACAGGAAACTGTGGTTTATATCATTCATCCTTCCACCCTCTTCTTCGTTTGAACTTCAATTTCTTTGCAAATAATGTTGCGCCATAATAATTTGAGCGATTAATTATTTCCAATTTTGATAAGGCGGCACATCATAGAATGGCAGAGTTAAGACATTGAATTGAAATACTGGATTCCGTGTTCGCGATTCATCGCAACACAGTGAATTTCTTTCACGAACATCCAGCTCAGTATCTTCCCATGAGGCTTAACCTTTTCAAACTTCAGAAAATCAACTTGTGCTTCAGGAGGCGTAGGCTTTTCAATCTTTGACAGAAACCTTTTTCTCCATTCTTGGAATGAATCTTTCGGATTATCTATAGACGTACGATTCTTTAACTGCTCGTCGATATCTTCAAGATTTTCTTACATCTATTCTTCATCAAAAGGATCAAACTCCATTCCATCTGCACGTACATAAGTTGATTTGCTTGTTTCGCCTTTAAACACTATCTCGTGAATGTTTTCAGTATCCACAGTTTCTGGTTCAATCGGCATTTGATCGATAACTGAATCTTCAACTGTTTTCATTTCATTCAGAGCCAGCATCTACTCATTCGAGAGATCAGCAAAAAACTCTCCTTCTTCCAGAACTTCTCCAGTTACCGGATGTAAAACCTGTAAAGCAAGGTCAGCAATGCTAAGAATAGAGGATGTACCAGGCAAGGAGCTTTCAACGTAAGAACTACTCTCTAGCTGTTGTGTTTCTTTTATAGTTCCACCAGAGGTTCCTTGTGTAGATCCAATCTGTGTAGGCTTGTAAACAACAATTTGAGTAGATGCCGTGGATGGTGGTTGTTCAGATGTTGTAGAAGGGTCTGGGTTACCCGGATTCTCAGAATCATGATCCCTTTTCTTCAGGGCTTCCTGTTGTTTGCATCGATCAGCCCACATAATTTTAACCCGCTTTCTGACGAACTCGAAACCATCGGTGATTTTCTTGACCCCATCTGTTATCTTGGTATTGCAAGAGTTGTACCAATCTTTCATGTCATCATGATTTGCTTTAAGAGTTTCGGCCTGTAGGATCGTTTTCACGACCAAACGAGTCGTTCAGAAGAGTTTTTTGCACAATACGAGAGGCGGAAACAAATGTATTGAGTCAATTCAGCTTGCAATTCAGTTTAAACTGTCTTTTGATTGATATAACAACGTTTTACAGCCTTGAGACACTTCGGCAGCACTTCGTTGCTGGAATCAGATCGTTCCAAATGACAAGGCACATCAGGTATTTATAGGCTAGGTGATTTAGAACGAAACCGTTCAAGCGAAAACAAGTTCACACGAAATCACTATTTCGTGCGAAATACCAATTTGATTTTGTACGAAATGACCTAATGTCATTTCGTACGAAATACCTAAAAACACATGTTTCTCGATTTTCGTGCCCCGATCTATCTAATATAATACAAGACCTGATACAAGACGAAGTCGACAAACGTATGCACCAACAGACTCCCCCTCGGATGTTGACGAAGTCTTCAGTGTCGAGTCTTCAGCATCTTCAGTCTTTATCAGTCTTCTCGATCTCTTCCGAAGTATCTGACATTGTAAAGCATCCTCAATTCTCTCTCCTTTCTCTATCAGCTAATCTCCCCCTTGAATGTTGATCTAATTTTTAATTCCATAATCGCAACCTGGCTTTCAAGCTTTCTAATTCTCTTGATCAGATCTCTTGATTCCTTAATTTCATCAGCATCAACAGCTAGCATAGACTTCAGTTCCAGGATCAGAACTTGGCTCTCATAGAATCAGGATTGTAACCTCGCTTCCATTCTGCTTAGGATCAGGAACCTGGATAACCTGCATACAACTCTACCTCACAATAAATTTCACAAATTTAAAATTTGACAAATTTACAAACCACTTTCAGGTATTAATCAATCAATAAATGATTTTACAATGTTTATCTCTAATGAACCACTTGTAAAAATATCATTTTTCTTTTCAAACAATTTTTCAACTCAAAGAACTCAAACAAACTCTCCCAAACCTTTTGTTCATCATGTTTAGCACTTGGAATTTTGAAAATCAGCTTTTCAACATCAGTTATCGAAAATCTTTTTGTATTTTTAAAAATTTTATGCTAAAACACTCCGAAAATCTTTTTGGATTTTTGAACTAGAAAGAAAGTTCGTTAGAGAAATATTTACAAACCATATTTTTGTGAGTTTGTGTAAGAGGATCATATCAGTTTATGAGACAAATCACTAACATCGTTAAGCTTAAACATTTTAAGTTCTAAACGATTCACTTAGATTGTCAGTATACTGATCCTCTTAAATTTTCACACAAAGTTCAACTGTTTCGAGATACGAGATTAGTGTTTTAGAAACTTAAACTTATTCATGTGTCCCACCTCAGAATATACTCCCGTATCCAGATCCCAATATTCAGTCTTACAGGTGAATATACCTAGATGATATCTGTAAAGGGTTAAATGCGAGGGCCATGAGAGCTCAGGCTATTGCTTCCGCAAAATCAGAGAGATGATGGCTTCGACTTTAGGTGTGTTCCCTTTAGAGAATCTTTTCTTCAACAGCACATGATTAGCATTTTTCAATGTTTCATCATTTTTTATGCTGAGGGGGGTGCTATATTTCAAGTAAGGGAAAAGTATTATACGGGGACTAGGCCATTGCTTCCGCAAAATCAGAAGTCCCGGGATAATACCCCAGATATCACTAAGCATAAAGACCTAGTATCTCAGAAAGAGGGGTCTTTCAAACAAGATTTCGGGGGTTACCCATATATCCGAGAGATGTTCCCCACGAGATAAGTAAGTTTGAAATTTAGGTTTATATCTCGACATAATCTACTAAATGTGCAAAAACCTACTGGCACATCATCAGTGAGACCGTTTATCACTTTTTAACTTTCCAATTCTTTAGCATGCTGTGATCGTCTACTGATGTACTATCATTTCCTCTTTTTCACAACAAAACTCTTTTTGAATTTTCAATGTTTTTGGATTTTCTGAAAAAATTTACTCCCCCTAAAATGTGAAAGCATTTAAGAGAAATTTGAAAACAAACTATACAAGTGAAGTGACAACTGTTGTGAATTGCTTCAAATCGCCATCCACTTGGCATAAACAATCAGAACTCCCCGTTACACCAAACTATTTTCCCATTATAATTTCAAAACACTTAAGTTTGTTTTAATCAAATGGTTTTTCCTGAAATTAGTTTTGTTGAAATTATAAAACCACTTGTAGTTTTGGGGTTTCATCATATTGTTTTTCAATCACTTTGAATGAAAGTTAAATCAAGTTCAACTTAATGACCTTGATTAACCACTTGACGGTGAAAACCTTCTTCAATCACTTGTAGGTTCTCATCACCAAAAACACTTGTAAAAATATAATAATTTAAGAATAATACCACCACTTGTAGATCGAAATTTCACAGTTGTGAATTTCTCAAGAAAGATGCCGATTCCTGCTCCTTGATTACCAACTTGGGAGCTTCGGCAAGTCCAGCGTTTTAATCATAATAGGTTCCATCCCAGTCACAAACCTGGGATGACCCATTTTCACCTGGTTTCTTTGTTTTCTTCTCATAAAATTCCTTTACCCCTTTGACCTTCACGTCAACCATTTTTCCAAAAATATTTTGAATTTTGGGGTTAAAAGCTTTTTCAATATCAAATTGTTTCTTTTCAAAAAAGAATTGATTTGAAATCTCAACTTTTCCAACTTTTTGTTTAAAATTTTCAGCTCGCAATGGTGGAAAATTGACATCATCCATTGGCGGTACTGATGTTTCCAATTTTAACTCAACTTGTGGCTCCTCTGACTTTGACGAGTCAGATTCATCGCCAGAAAATAGCTCCTCTAATTTTGACGAATCAGAATAATTGCTTGAATTATCATCAGATTTCTTAACAACCCACCTGTGATTGTCAAGATTCATTCTTCTTCTGTAAAAACTCTTTGAACATTCACCAACCTCAAACTTTGAATTTTTGAAAACTTTAAATTGTTTGGTTGGTGATTCATTCTCAACCATTTTTTCTTTCAGTTTATCAGAAACTCCCTGTTTTATTTGGATTTCCTTTGGACAATTCCTGGAAATATGACCAACTGTTTTGCATTGAAAACAGGTTCTCATTTCCTTTTTCTGAACAACTTCCTTCTTCATTTCTTCTTGCTTCTTAGCAAGGAATTCTCTGTTTGTCTGCTTTCTGAACAATTGCTCCTTTTCATCTTCAGATGATATTCCTGAAACAAACACAATTTTTGGTTTATAAGTTTTCTCATTTTTATGATCTTTTGGTGGAATAAATCCAAGACCTTTCCTTTTGAAATTACCGTTGTGGTTTGGTTTCTTTTGATAACCTAAACCAGAACTGTAACCCTTTTTCTTGTTTAACCTTTGTTGAACTCTTGAGGTATAAGGTTTAGGTTTTTCAGAAAGATTTACATCTTTTATTTCAGAAATATTAATTTCTGTTAGTTTGAAAACCTTTTTAATCATTTCAGTTTTAACACCTCTTATTGGAAATTCTTCATTAGAATATAATTTGTCAGAATCATTCTAAGTATATGCTACTCTGAATGTTTCATCATTCAAATTAGATTTTGATAACAGAAATTCTTTATTATAAACCCGTTTGCCCTTTTTGACTGTTGGACTTGATGTTTCAGACTTTGACTCTGATTTTGATTCCGACTTTGACTCCTCGGTTTCATCGTTATCCAACACATGATCGACAACTTTCTTTATTAACTCAGACTCATGATCAGTGTCAGACGATGTGAACGTAACATCAATGTTGTCTGGTAAATTTTCTGAAGACTCAGACTTCCACTGTAAGTTGGTTGCCTTTTTGACTCTTTCTGAATTTGGATTTCGCGGAGAATATCCATTTTCAAGCGGGGGTGGCCACTTGTTGTAATTGACACTTTGTTTCTTACCAGAATTTTTCACTTCAGTATCCTTTTTCTTTTCAGAATTCTCTTCTTCAGATTCTTCCTCTTCTTCGAATGCTTTCATGCATTCCACAGTTGGATAAATCCTGTCAATAACATAAGAAGTACATGAGTAAATTTTTAACAATCTATTTACACTTTCTATTTCAATCCTCTGGGTTTCCAGTTTCTGTTCTAGCACAGCACACTTCTTAATGTAATTGTTAACGATTTTCTGCTTTGTCATGAAAGCCCCTTGAAGTGTTTTCATAGCTGTTGCTTGTTCACTGCTTGATTGATTGTATTGATTCATAGCTTTGTTCAGAACATCGTAAGATTCTTTCAATCTGTTCATGTTATGAATCAAAGTACTATTTTGTTTCTTCACTGTCTCACAGTTTTCACATTTCACAGGAATCTTTCGTGCATCAGCTTCTGCTTCAACTGTGAAAACTGGAACTTCTTTTGCCTTTTTCCTTATCACACGGACTTCTTCATCATCACTGCTAACTTGTTTTTTAACTTTCTTCTTTTTCTTTCGAACTTTTCCATCATCACTGTCACTCTCTTCTAGCATTCTTAAATGCTCTTTCATTCTTTTTGCATAATAATCATCATCATTATCACTCTCTTCATCAACTCGAGCAACAAAAGCTTTATGATTTGAAGTTTTGTTAGGATCATAGTCATCCCAACTAAAATTTTTCCAGCTAAAACCTTCTGGTAATTTTTCATCATCTTGATCTATCAATTTGCTCATCAAATATGCTTTCTTTGATGACTATTCGATCACCTTCTTAGCATGTGCAGTTTGTGGTTCTTGTTGTTGATGCGATTGTTGAGCAACTTGATGATAGATCGCTTTTCGATAATAATCATTGTTGTTGAACGGATTTTGAGCTCCACTTGCTTCGCGGTTTGTGCATTCACGCTTGAAATGCCCTTTTTCCCTGCAACGAAAACAAGTAACTTTAGATTTATCAAAACCCAAAGTAGAAACATTAGCATCACGGAAATCATCTCTTCCTGTGATTTGCTTGAATTTTTCAGCTCTTCTCAACACACTTGCCAAACACCATTTTATATCCATTAATTCCATCTCCTCAGCATCTATCTGATCGTAATCCTCTTTTGTCAACATTGGATTTCTGATCCTTCCTGCAACTAAACTTTCATATGATTCTAACACAGTTCCCAACAACGACATGTGACATTTTGCAACTTCTTCCGAGAAATTTTCACCATTCTCAAGGTTCAAAACAATGTTGCATTGTAATCTCTTTTCATTCTTGGTTGCTGAAAAGTTTGGATCAACTGATGGATATGAAGAAAATCCCGTTTTGCTATTTGATCCTTGAGATGACCCTCCAGAAGAACTTTTAGTATTGAATGCAGTTTCGATCTTTGGTGACATGTTGGTTTTATCATTGATACCTCCTTTGTAATAAAGACCAATATCTTGTTCACCTTCAAAAACCTTCATTCTTGAAATCTTCCGTTGTTCCATCTCTTGAGCTTCAATCTTCTCAATAAACTTGCTAAGT
The DNA here is from genome assembly GCA_030545235.1 of Helianthus tuberosus. Taxonomy (NCBI): domain Eukaryota; kingdom Viridiplantae; phylum Streptophyta; class Magnoliopsida; order Asterales; family Asteraceae; genus Helianthus; species Helianthus tuberosus. Next base: position 170,940,861 of record CM060369.1, read on the forward strand.
GTTAAACTGCTAAACCCTTTCTTGTTCCTTAACATCATAAGGTATGTGCCCCATATTTCATGTGGCAATGCATCAGCTAATTTTTCAATCAAATCTTCATTATCTTTTGTGATGCTCAACCTTTTCATGTTAACTATCAAATTGCAATATCTTTCTATGATCTGCTTTGTGTTTTCAGTTTTTAAACCACGAAATAAATCGAACTCTTTTTTCAAAAGCGATTTTTTGTTCTTAATCATCTCTTGGCTTCCAACAAACTTCGATTTTAATGCTTTCCAAATTGAATATGCACTTCCATTATGTTGCAGTAAGACCAAGATATCTTCTTTAACTGCTTGATGCAATAGACTAATCATCATCTTTTCATTTTTGTATTTCTTTCTATCATCAACACTTAGATCTTTAATAGCAATCTCCCCTTCATCATCATTCAATGGTCTAATATATTTTGTTTCAACACACTCCCAAGCATCCAAATAATTTGCTTGAACCCAGTTTTCAAAACGCTCCTCCCATCCTTTATATTCCTCAATATTCATGAGCTTTGGTGGTTTTTGCATGGTGCCCGTTTCATTTTCCATGTTCAAGTTCTGAGTAACAGTAGTAGGAGTACTCGGTGCAGTAGCAAATGCGTTATAAAATTCTTCTTCCATGATTCGGTAACAAGATTTCACAAATTCACAACTTTCAAACGAAATATCAATCTCAAGCGAAATAACCTCTTCACACGGAATACTCTGTTTAAGCGAAATACCCTAGAAGACAACTTCAAACGAAAACAGTTCACACAAAATACCCTTTTCACACGAAATGACGGATTTCGTGCAAAATAACCAAACGAAATACCAGTTTGATGCCAAATGACTGATTTCGTGTGAAATAGATGATTTCGTATGAAATAACTGATTTCGTACGAAATAACAAAACTTTCAAGTGAAATGAGAATGCTGTTTCGTACGAAATAAGCTTTTGATGAAGTTTCAAATGAAATGCCTATTTCATGCGAAATGAGTGTGGTATTTCGTGCGAAATAGACGAAAAGATGCTATTCCGTGCGAAATGCTTCTGATGTCATCAATTCGGCCATGATTTTGTCAAATTGAATAGGTTTTAGTCTGATTTTAGATCCAATTCTTTCAAGGCTTTGTTAAAACACAGTTTCGCATATAATGTGAGAAATTCAAGTCATTTTAACCGTGAAAACTTGTTTAATTTTGAAAAGAAGGTGTAGAAAACAGATTTTGCAGCTGAAATGGTAAGAACTCTTCCTCCTGAGCTCTGATACCACTTGTAGGATTGTTTTCACAACCAAACGAGTCGTTAAGAAGAGTTTTTGCTCAATACGAGAGGCGGAAACAAACGTATTGAGTCAATTCAGCTTGCAATTCACTTTAAACTGTCTTTTGATTGATATAACAAGGTTTACAGCCTGGAGACACTTCGGCAGCACTTCGTTGCCGGAATCAGATCATTCCAAATGACAAGGCACATCAGGTAGTTATTGGCTAGGTGATTTCGCACGAAACCATTCAAGCGAAAACAAGTTCACACGAAATCACTATTTCGTGCGAAATACCAATTTGATTTCGTACGAAATGACCTAATGTCATTTCGTGCGAAATACCTAAAAACCCATGTGTCTCGATTTTCGTGCCCTGATCTATCTAATATAATACAAGACTCGATACAAGACGAAGTCGACAGACGTATGCACCAACATGGCCAACCTTTGAACCTCGATGCTTCTATCTTTCAGACGGTTCATATCAATACCATGAGCGTTATCTGCAGCTCGCATTTGCTGCAATTGGCATTCTCTTTCTTCATCAGCAGCCTTTAAGCGTGCATTCTCAGCCTTTAGTTGTTCAATCTCTACTTGTTGGTTTGTGATCTCAGCTTGTTGACGCTCAACAGTGGAATTCAACGTATTTATCTCCAACCGTTGCTTGATCATGTCGCTTCTTGTAACATTGATCACCGCCGATTGCCTATCAATCTGACCTGCAGTAGCTTGCAATTGAGTAAACAGGAAATCTACCTTTTCATCTTGCTGCATCTCAGAAAATCTCCTTTGTCTGCGTTCTGAGCTCGGCTGAGAAGTAGTTGCTCGAATAGTGGATGCTATTGAGCATGCAGCTTCTTGTGGTGTGGCCATTGGAGTTTCGGCAGCTGATGTAACCATAGGAGTTGTTTTGGATGATCTTGGAGGAGACGATAAAATAACATCAGCTTCATCGGTAGTGAGTCCAAAGTTTGGATTCATATCTGCTTCTTGAATAGGCTCTTGCTGTGGAACGGTTTGCTGCACAGATGAAGTACTGATGTACTTCCTTGCCTTTTTCTTTCTACGAGCAGCAATTGGTTTCCTCTTTAAACGTTCTGCTTCAGTATCCGAAGGAACTTAATCAGCATCATCCTCCTGTCTAATCTTCCTTACTTTTCTCACACCATGTTCATCGAGATAGAACTCGTATCCTGGCTCTGGCTGATTATCATCAGATTCAGATTCCTCTGCATCATCTCCAGCTGAACTAGCACCAGTTGTGCCAGCAGTAGATGCTCCAGTACCACCAGGTGCACCTGCTACTGTAGCACCTGCATCTCCTCCATCATTACCTTCATCATCACCGTCACTCTCGCTCTTAGAAGAATCCAACTTCTTTCGTCCAAACTTATCTTCCATCATCTTTTTCAACTTTGGCTCCTCTTCGTCCGATTGGCTGTCATCGTGACGCCATTTATCGTTTGCAGGAGCGACGTATTGTGTGTTTTTTAAGGCACCAAACATCTTCCTTGGAGGATTAGATTCTGTGTATCTCTTTGCAGAAAAACCCTTGAATATCCGTAAGGACTGTTCGAACATAGCATCAATCTTGAGAATATCATTATCTTCCTTTGGAAGCCCTGGATGTTGAACATTCATAATCATTTGCATGAATCGGGGATACATCCAGAATTTGTTGCCAGAAGTTCGAGATCCTGTTCTCCTTAGAATTTCTTTCATGTTAGCGTAAATGAACTTCGATATATTGAACGGCTTGTTCAACACTAAGGCAACCATCAAACCAACAAGATCATTCCCAGCCATATCGTATCCAGCACAGCTTTTGCTTAAACATTGAACAAGTACGTGAAGTAATAACTTGTATCGCAGCGGCAAACAAGCTTTGTTGATCTGACTGGCGAAGATATCACCGGTACATTTCATTCTAAGTAGACAGCCACGCGTGCACATGATCAGAATAGTATCTAGAGCACTTGCATCATCTTGAAGTTCCAATACCGAGTTCAGAATCTCCGGAGACATGTCCACATTTAATTGGTTAACCTGCCCCCGAATCAGCTCCTTTCCGTCAACTTCTATGATATTTGCTGAATTCCACAATTCCTTAATCAACGACTTGTAAACTGGTGTTGAGAACGTAATTGCCTTGTTTATCCTTAATTCCCATAGCCATTGAGTGATTTCCTTGTAATAGTCAAGCATTCCTTCAGGATCTAAGAATTCTACCATTTTGTGTCGAGCTTCGGACATGATTTCTTCTTTCGTTTTGTTTGTTTTCTTGGTGGCCGGTTTGCGTCTTTGTTCTTTCGGAGCCATTCTGTATACAACAAATTCCACAATAAGACAAAAATACATAACATCTATAGGATACATACATGTATACACATTTAATGACCATTGTGAACATTAATCATGTATAGATATACATACTGTATAAAGGTTACACATTTGACAATCTGAAAATTTTCTAACTATTGAACAGACAAAGAATGGACCCCGTGACGAAGTGTCCACTTAATGACGAAGATAGAATCTTCGTCGCCTTTGCTTGACGAAGTATTAATGGTCAACAATGGTCAACTATAGTCAACGAAGATTGTTTCTCTGTTTACCATAGGAGAAGTTCGTCGCACATGATCTGTGATGAAGATTGGAAACTTCGTCGCTTTAAGTCTATGACGAAGATTGGAAACTTCGTCACTTCAAGGTTTGCCAATTTAGGGTTCGTCGTTTCAAAATCAGAATTGGGGGTTTCAGCATAAGGGATTCTTCGCCGAAAAAGGTTGAATCTCAGTTGATTCAACATCAGTCAACATCCAACAAGCGAAAATAAGGACCCCAGAACCCAGAACTTTAACCCAAAATTATTCAATCAACATCAAAATCCAACACCCCCAAATTACAAAACAAAAACATCAATAACCAAACATAAGACATGTTACATCCTAACACCTTAAAACATAAACATATAATAAATACAAGAACATGAACAGTTGTATATGAGATATCATCAATCAACAAAACACAAAGGGGTTTCACAAGCATCGGACACAACAGTGGGTTTTATGAGGTTATATCATGATTTTTGTGTATTTTGGTACCTAAAATTTGTTAATGTAAACAAGGGTTTGACAAGATTTTTGAGTCGGTGAGGGGTTTCGGTGAAGAAGATGAGTGAACAGTGCTGGGTTTTTGAAAAGTGATTTTGAGAGTGATACCAATAATGCAGTGGGTCCTTCTTTTATACTTGGACCCCTCGACGAAGTTTAAAAGACGACGAAGTTTCACATGGGCCCGACGAAGATTGTTGTTAGGCCAATCTGAATTAGCCCAAACTTGATCTTGAAGAAGGATGAATTGGGCTCGGCGAAGATTGAATCTTCGTCACTTTCAATGTTCGTCGATTGTAGTTGGGCCAATATAAGTTAGCCCATGTAAGATCTCGACGAAGATTTAATCTTCGTCGGCCAAGAAGGTTCGTCGAAGACCTTAATGAGTCTTCGTTGACCAGTCAACACAGTAGCACCAATGTTTGATTTTTGAAACATTTTCCATTTTGATCAACTTTGAACAAGATTTTGCCTTGTGTTAGATTTACCAAATGCAAAAGGACATTTTATGAAGAAGTGAAATCACAAACAAGTCGGTTTCAGGCTTTTCGGCAGAAAACTCCGAGTTTCAACTTCGGCTAATAAAAAACGAACTTTACAACTTACTCGAGAACAAAATTCAAGATGCGGTAAACTAACGAGAAGTAATAAAAAGTAGTAAATGACTGTACAATATCAAACTTTTTGTGAGTTTCAAGGAAAAGAATCATACCAGCTTACGGTCTTTGTCAACATGGTTTATGATTTCTGTTCTAAAGCTTTGGATAAGTATACTACCACAATTATCGATATTGTTGTCCACATAAGCTCAAACTGATCAGATGTAATCATAATTTGGAGATACGATTTACGGTAAGAATTATAGTTACAAGTCGATGTTCATCCACTCATGACACATTCCCGTATCAAGGTATGCATGAGAGTTCATCTTACCGGTGAGTATACCGCTTATCATCTGTTTGACCACATAAAAAGATGTGAGATACTCAGTTATTTTTTATTGAAAACAAGCCCTATGTGATAGAATCACTTATTGATGAGGAACTTGATTTTAAGATGCATGAGGGCATAGGAGCAAGTCTGTGAACAGGTTAGTACCATCATACAGACAAAGAGACGAACTTGACTCCCGGATAAATGTGATATTTTATCACTTATTTGTTTGGACATGTGATTGTTGATCACTTATTGAGGTCGAATGCAATATGTACATGTATGTATAGTATCATGGAAGATCTAGACTTCGTCTCCGTTATTTTTCGGTAAAAGATACAACCATGATACCCAGATGATAAGATAGTATAAAGACCGTATATCTCAGAACCTCGGCAATCAATCAAATGAAATTTCGGTACTAAGACCAAATGCCAATGAATGGTTCCCACCTGACTTGAAGTCTGTTAGGTTTATATCATCCTGCACATTATAATCTGATTGTGAGCCTACCAATGAGATACTTATCATTTCTCAATTTTTCGTTTTACATTTTTGAACATGTTGACCGACTACACCAGTGAATCTCATCATTTTCCCTTATCCAAGAAACTCATTTTTGATTTTCTAATTTTTTTTTTTGAAATTTTTGATTTTTCAAACTTAAAGACAGAAAGTAAAGAAATATTTTTGGATTTTTGACTTTTTCAAATGTTTTTGTATTTTCTTAAAATTTATCCCCCAAAAATGCGAAAAGGTTACGAAAATGAAGATCTTTTTGTATTTTTAGAGTTTTTAAATAAAAATATTTACAAAAACGATTAGCCAAAGAAGTTTTACTCGGGTATCACCTTAATGTCATTGACCAAAAGAAGATAATCAAAACGTGATTTATCAAAAGCTTTAATGAACAGGTCGGCACGTTGGTAATCAGTGTGGACTTTAACAACATCGATGAGTCTTTTGTCAAAACAATCACGTATGAAGTGATATTTAATTTCGATGTGTTTGGTCTTGGAATGTTGCACAAGATTTCTGTGATCTGTAAGGCAGTATTGTTATCAACAAAAAATAGGAGTAGATAGGAATTCAAAACTGTAATCGCCCATTTGTTGTTGGATCCACAGAACTTGGGAGCAACAACTTGAGGCAACAATGTATTCAGCTTCACAAGTTGATGTAGCGACACAGGTCTGCTTCTTGCATTGCCATGTGACCAGGCGATTTCCTAAAAACTGACATCCAGCCGTTGTTGATTTACCATCGATTTTACAACCACCAAAATCAGAATCACTGAATGCGATCAAGTCGAAGCTATCATCCCTAGGGTACCAGAGACCGGTGTCCGGGCAACCTTTTAAATAGCGGAAAATCCTTTTAACAGCTCCCAGATGCGAGGCCTTCGGGTTGGCTTTATATCTTGCGAGCAGGCACGTGGGATACATGATGTCGAGCCTCGAGGATGTGTGATACATTAGAGATCCGATCATTGCGCGATAATATGAAGAGTTAATGCTTTCACCCTTCAGATCCGGAGTAATCTCTTGATTATACGGAAGTGGGGTACCAATGGGCGTTGCATCAGACATCTGGAATCGGCTCAAGATGTCACCAACATATTTAGTCTGATGGATGAATATCCCAGACTCAGTTTGCTGAAGTTGTAGGCCCAAAAAGAAATTCATTTCCCCCATTGTGCTCATTTTGAATTTATCCTGCATAACACGCTCGAATTGCCTGCACAAAGCATCGTTAGTTGAACCAAATATGATATCATCAACATATACCTGTGCCAACAGAAGATCTCCATCATGTTCTTTGATGAAAAGAGTACAATCGATAAGACCTTGCCGAAAACCATTCTCCAGCAGATAGTTAGATAAGGTTGCATACCAAGCTCTCGGTGCATGATGTAAACCATAAAGAGCTTTGTTGAGCAACCAAACCCGATCAGGGTGAATAGGATCTTCAAAACCCAGAGGTTGTTCGACGTGCACCTCTTCTTCAACCACACCATGTAAGAAAGCACCTTTCACGTCCATTTGGTAGACCTTTAATCCTTTAAATGAAGCATAAGCTAGAAAGATTCGAATAGCCTCAAGACGTGCAACCGGTGTATAAACTTCATTGTAGTCAATCCCTTCGATCTGATGAAACCCTTGAACAACCAATCTTGCCTTGTTTCGAATGACTATTCCACGATCATCCTTTTTGCATTTTAAAACCCAACGGGTGCCAATTTTCTTGTAATTTTCAGGTCTTTCAACAAGCTTCCAGACACCCAGCTTTTGGAACTATTGCAGTTCATCCTGCATGGCTTCCACCCAAGAATTATCCTTTAGAGCTTCTTTCCAAGACTTTGGTTGTTCTTGTGAAACATAACACGCGAAGGACCAATCATTTTGTAAGCCGGATTCTCTGATAGCTGAATACAACCCAGCATTCTGGTTGTTTCTCAGCTGATTACGCGTCTGCACTCCACTATGGACATCTCCAATAATATTATGCTGTGGACGAGTATCATGAATTCTCGTTTCGGCAACATCAGGAATACAAGTATTAATACCCAAATTGTTAAGATTAAGATCAACAACCGAATCCACGCCTGACATCGACGTAGATGTGGATGCATTTCCTTCAGCAGTGTCTACATTCTGCACATGAGGAGTTGCTTCAGAAGCACCTTGAACAGGAGCAACTAGAGCCGAAGAGCCTTCATTTGCATCGTGGAACTCATCATCATCTTCTGACAACACATTGTAATTAGCAGCATCTTCAAATTCCTCATTTTGAACAATGTTGTTAACCGAATTAGAAGCTTGAGGGTTAACAAAAATTGGTCGCACCAAAGATGAGTCAACAGCATTATCACTTTCCAGTAACATTTGAGCAGCTGCAGATGCTTCATCAAAGGTTGGCAGATTAAAGGAGTCGAATAGCCCATCATAATCGAACATCCAAGGATCACCCCGAGCTCTAACAGGATTAGTATACCTTTGAACCTTTACTTCACTCCATAACTCAATCTTTTTGGTTGCTAAATTCCATACACGAAAATTCAGAGTAGCATATCCAAGGAAGAAGCCCTTGATAGCTTTGGCGCCAAAATTTCCGTGCGGCTCAATCAAAGTGCATGGACCGCCAAAAGGTTCTAAGTGAGAAATATCCGGTTTCCTTTTGTGTAACAGTTCAAAACAAGTCTTATAATGCCTTTTAACTGTGAGAACTCTGTTTAAAGTGTAGCAAGCAGTAGCCACAGCCTCCCCCTAGAACTAAACAGGAAGCTCCGATTCTACCAACATCGTTCTTGCAGTTTCTATTATCGTCCGATTCTTCCTCTCAGCGACACCATTTTGTTGTGGAGTGTAGCGAGAACTGTATTCATGATGAATGCCCTTTGAAGTATAGAACTCATTCATTATGCGGTTTTTGAACTCAGTACCATTGTCACTTCGGATCCTCTTCACTTTCAACGTGTATAAATTCTCTAGCAAAGTAAGAAGATTCTTGAGGATTTCAGGAGTTTCACTCTTGTGTGCCATGAACGATACCCAAGAAAATCTAGAGTAGTCATCAGTAACCACCAGACAATAAGCATCCCCAAAGTTTGTCTTGTGTTTCGTAGGTCCAAAGAGGTCCATATGAAGACGTTTAAGAGGCATGCTGACAGTGTTGACTTTCTTAATCGGGTAAGACTTCTTCGTTTGCTTTCCCTTCTGGCACGAAACACAAACATCTTGTAGATGAAAATTTTTCACAGGCACACCATTCACAAGATTGTTTTTCACCAAATGGTTCATTTTTTCTCAAGTGAATGTGCCCCATTCGTCTGTACCAAGATATAAACTCCTTTTCTGTGGCTTTTGAGACAAAACATGTGACTTGCGCAGATGGCGTAATCGCTTGGCTCATGTCGAGAATATAAAGATCATAACCCTTGGAGCCGATAAGAGAATCCATTCTTTTGGAATTTTAAACCCAGGCTTCAGCACATAACAACCGGCATCATCAAAATGCACGGTGAATTTCTTATCGCAGATCTGCGAAACACTTAGAAGATTGTGATCGATTTGTCGTACATAATTAATCTTATCGAAACACACAACACCATTGGAGATCTTTCCTTCTCCAGTGATGTATCCGCCTTTGTCTCCAGCAAATGCGACATAACCTCCTCTAATGTTTTTCACAACATAAAGAAGCCGTAAGTCGCCCGTCATGTGCCTAGATGCTCCACTATCAACAATCTAATGACTATTAACAGTTCCTCCTGGAACATCCTTACTTGTCGAGGCTGCGACATTTGCCATAAAGGCAGTCTGATAAGAAAAAAATCCATCTTCAGAGAAGAACTTCTCCATTTCTTTTGATGCAACAACAGCCTTCTTTATCAGAATAGATTTCTGACACTTTAACTCCTCAGCTTCTTTTAACAAACTATCAACATCAGAATCCATTTCCTCCTTCACATCCAATTCTGAATTATAACCTCCAACACTCGAACTTTCTTCATCCGAACTGCCACTGTAACCCGAACTATCATCACTTTCAGAAAACTCTTCTTTGGGAACATGCTTGATGTGATTGATGATCATGGCATAACATGCAGTTCCTCCTTCTCCTTCATCACCATCTCCAAACTGTACTGACCAGTTACACCCTTCATCAGCTTGAACGACTAATGCCCGATTGGTGTTTGAAGGCCCAGACTGGTTTTGGTTGGTCGTGTTGTTCACAGCTACTATCCATCTTTCACGGTTACCTTGATTTGTGTTGGAAGTACTTGTCTGATTTTGGAAGGGATTTTGGTTGCCATGTCTGCTCGGTCGAGTGCACTCACGCTTGAAGTGACCCTTTTCGCCGCAATTAAAGCACGTAACTGCATCCTTGTCAAAATCGTACTTCGTATCCTTTTTGCTTTCCAAGGTATTTCTCCCAGTTCGTTTCATAAAATCCTTAGCCCTTCGAACAGCACTCGCAAACGCCCATTTAATGTCCATTAACTCCATTTCATCACGGTCTATCTGTTGATAATCTTCATTGGTCAAATTAATGTTTCCAATTTGACCTGCAACCAACCCACAATAGGCACTGAACATTGGGTTGAGAAGTTCCATATGTTCCTTTGCAACTTCTATACTGACTTTTTAAAGGTTTGAAGTATCAACTCTGATGGTGTTGTGGTTTTGGGGTTAAAAGTTGTTACTGTAACATGCTTGTTGTGCTTGGGCTTGTGGTGGTGGCGGAATATAGGCACTTGGATCAAATTGAGGTTGAGTTGTGGAAACTTGAGGTTGAGGTTGTGGTTGTGGTTTAGGGAACCAGGCACTTGGATCGAATTGAGGTTGTGTTGTGGTAACTTGAGGTTGAGATTGGGGTTTAGGGAGCCAGGCACTTGGATCTAATTGAGGTTTTGAAAGGGCATGAGCTTGTGCAACAAGATGTGTTGCACAGGATCTAATTCTTCCTGTTGCGTCTTCGTTCACGAGCTCTCTGTCTGATTATCCGGAGCATGTTCAGGTTCTGAAGATTGTGGAATCTCATCATGTTCACCAGCATTGCTTGGACCTGCTTCATCATCATTAGAAGCTTGTTGTTTACGATAAGTTTCTGCTGGAAATCTTTCATCTGATTCTTTATACTCTCTCAGAATATCCAGTTCATCAAAGAAATCTGGTTCTTCTTCAATGTTAAACGAACTCCATAAAGTATCGTAATTAAATCTCCATGAGTCACCAGGTTTCTGCTGCGGCATTGTATAACCTTGACATTCAACATTGTATGCCTCAATGATCTGCTTCAAGCTAGGAATGAAAACACGCTTCAATGGACTTGCATATCCCACGAATATTCCTTCTACACCTTTTTGACCAAATTTACCATGAAAATCTAGAATTGTACAGGGAGACCCAAATGGTTCAAGATACTGTAGATTTTGCTTGCAGTTGTTCATTAGCTCGAAACATGTCTTGTTGAATTTCTTTACTGTGAGAACCCGGTTAAGCGTATAGCATGCAGCTGCGACTGCTTCTGCCCAAAAGTTGATAGGTAGTTTAGAATCAGCAAGCATCGTCCTGGCTGTTTCGATTAGTGTCATGTTCTTTCTTTCAGCTACTCCATTCTGTTGCGGAGTGTAAGGAGCACTAAATTCATGCAATATACCTCTCTCATCACAATATTCTTTCATCTTGTTGTTCTTAAACTCAGTACCATTATCACTTCTGATTCTTTTGATACGCCTTTGGTACAAGTTTTCAATTTTCCTGAACAACGCCATCAAACTTTCAAACGTCTCATCTTTAGGCTTCAAGAATGATACCCACAAAAATATGGAAAAATCATCAGTAACCACAAGATAGTAGAGATCTCCTGTAATACTTTTGACATTCACAGGACCAAACAAATCCATGTGAAGTCTCTCTAGAGGTCTTGAGACTGAATTGACTTGCTTTTTCGGGTGTGACTTTTTCTTCTGCTTGCCTTTGATGCAGCTAATGCACTCCCCTTCCAGATGAAAACCATTAATGTGAACACCCAGAACTAAATCATTATGCACCAGGTGATTCATTTTTCGTAGGTGAATGTGGCCCATCTTGCGATGCCACAACTGTGATTCTTTCTCCGTTGCTCTCGACACAAAACAATGAGCCTGACCCGTAGTTGTAGTAGCTACGCTCATATCCAATACGTACAGATCATTGACTCGGGGTGCCCTCATGATAATCCATTCTTCAGGGATAACAAATCCTGGCTTCAATATCAAACATTCTTTGTCTGTGAAGTGAGTGGTATACATCCTGTCACAAATCTGCGAGATACTCAGCAGATTATTTTCCAGCTCAGCAATGTAGTTAACTCTTTCAAACGTGACAATCCCATTGGATAACGTTCCTTCACCAACAATTCTACCACCTTGGTTACCTGCGAACCCTAAATAACCTCCATTGAAATTTCTAACATCATACAGCAACGCAGTCTTTCATGTCATGTGCCGAGAAGCTCCACTATCCATAATCCAACGTGAAACGGATCTCGGAAGCTCCTGCACATATCACAAACATTTAGTGAGATTTTGTTGCCACCCAAGCCTCTTTTGACTCGGGTAACTTGACATTAATGTGAGTTGTTGCGGTATATAATGGTAGAAAATTTTTGTCATTTATCTTCAAGCTCTCTTCAGATCCAATCTCAACCTTTTTGTGTAAAGACAAATCATTTTTCGGAGGTTGACTAGATGATTGGTCTTTCTTTACCACATACTTCTTTTCAGAAGTCGATTTTTGTTTTTCTTGTTTCTCATATAAATCCAAAGGTACATACATCTTCTTGGTTGAAGATGATGATTTTTCGATCTCAGGCACCTTTGGTTTTGGAGAATTTGCTTTCTTTTCAAAGACTTTTGGTTTCCATGTTTGTTGAGATGAGGCAACCCGTTTGTAAAATTTGTCAATTTTATTTACCAACTTCTTTACGGGTTCGTTTTTCTTAACTGACTCTTTTGCAGTTTTAGCTTCGACATTTTCTTTCTTCAAAAACTTTTTCTCAACAAACATTGGAGTCTTTCCTTTTACATCATCTTTTCTTTTCATATTCTCGACAACGTCAGACTTAAGCTTCAAGTTGGTGCACTTTCGTGCAATGTGTCCAACTTGATTGCATTTGAAGCATGTTCGGGTGTCAACTACCCGACTTGTGCCTTCAGTCTGAGGTTGTGAGGCCCTCTCCTCAAAAAACTCTTCATTCGTTTTTGAAAAAATCTTAGACTCCTCATCAGAAAGTGAACTTGAACTTGTCACAAACACTTTCTTTTCAGCAAACTTCTTGTTTTGAACATTCTTTTTCTGATAATTCTTACCACCTTGATAACCACCCGACCATTTGTTTCGATTGTGATTATAAAAACTCGGTGGAACAACAGGTTTTTTGTAGTAATTCTTATCTTTTTCAAAATTCATTTGTTTCTTTGTCTGATTCAAACCTTCTACTTCAGACAAATTAATTTCAACCAGTTTGAAAACATTTTTCAATTTGTTCACATTAACATTCTCTAGTGGAAACTCAGAATCCAAATACAACTTATCAGATCTAGCCATCTTGTACATCACAAGACCCGGTTCATCACCTAAGTTGTTTTTGGATTTTGGTTTCGGAATGTAATTGTTCAGAAAACACTCTTCATCCTCAACTGAATCACTATCAGACTTCAAAACACTTTCAGCCATGCCTTTCACAATATCAGTTTGAACACTATCATCAGATGAAGATGAAGAAAATGTAACATCAATTGATTCTGGAAGGTTTATCTCATTTGTTTCATCTTCCTCTTTAACCAACCCTGATTGTTTCTTTGAATAATTGTTTAGAACTGGTGGTGGAACCTGATGAAACCCCACCCCAGTTCCATCAGCATATACATCTTCGCCTGCTTTGTTTTTCCCGATGGGTTTGGGAACAATGTGTTGTAAAACAAAGCTTGCGGAGCTGTAACTGTTTACCTTCAACTGGATGCGTTCATTTTCAATTTTAACTTCTTGAAATTGAAGTTTCAACTTAGCAATCTCATCCAGTTGTTGGTTGATTAATTCTTCTTTAACCCTCAAAACACCTTGCAATTGACAATTTTCTTTGTATGTTTTACCGTTTCTCTCATCAGAATCTTTCACCGTGCGTTTTAGCTTCTCAAAACTTTCAGAAATTTGAAGATTTTCAAGAATTAGTTTTTCATTTTCTTTCCAAATTCTTTCTATGTCAATTTTATCAGTTTCGATTTTGTCAGTTAATTCTTTTAATCTGTCGTTCGAAGCTTTCAACATTTTATCACGGTTAAGGATCTGATCCTCAACACCTCGGACTCTAGCAGTCAGATCATCAACTTTCTTACCATTGAGATAAGTGATTGTACTACAAACTTTGCACTCTTTCATGCAATTTTTGCAGTCAATGTCATTATTAACTTTCTTACCTGATGCACTCGTTGACGCATTTGAACTGACCTGGCTTTTAGACTCAGATTTGGACTTAGAGTCTACCTCAAGTTCCTTGGCAGCCAGCACTTTGTCAGCCATCTTTCCCAAGTTTTCAGCTGTCAACTCCTGTGAAGTATCAATGATTCCATCATCCATCTTCTTTGACTTTTCTTCTCTATCCTTTTCTTTCTCTTCTCCACTTCTCCACCATTTTTTGCCAACTCTCTTCTTCTTCAGCAATTTGTTGAATTATGGTTTCAAGATCGAGGGTCTTATAGTCAATAGCAATGTTTCCCATGGGGTCAAGATAACATTCTCTGTCTGGATCCCATCTCTTCGCCCTTTTTGCTTCAGTGTATATATCAGATATTCTGATCATTCTATTTTGAGCTATCATCTTTCTGTTGACATACTTTTCTTCTTCATTTCTGCTATCTTTAAAAGGAACAGGTTCAACAGTCTTTGCCATAAATGCATAACCAACCGCATCCTCCTCTGGTAATAACTCGCTCCAGTCAAAACCTTCTTCGTCATGAATCATAGCAAGAGCTCTGGATTTTTCTTTATTATCTTCAAGTTGTTTCATTCTGGGTGGTTCTGATTTATTCTGATGATAAATTGCTCTCTTGTAGTAATCTTCTTTGAACGGGTTTTCAGAATCATCAGCATAAGCATTCTGGCACTCTCTTTTAAAATGACCTTTCTATTTACACTTGAAACAGGTCACTTTTGACTTGTCAAAGCCTAACTTGGTAGATGGTCCACCAATAGACTTTCTTCCTGTAATCTCCATAAAACGCTGTGCCCTTCTCACTGCACTGGCCATACACCACCTTATGTCGATCAATTCCATCTCCTCAGGATCTATTTGATCGTAGTCTTCCTTTGTTAGGTTGGTGTTACCTATCTTGCCTGCCACAAGACTCTCATACGACTCTAGCACAGACGCTAAGAAAACCATCTATTGCTTTGCAGACTCCTCGCTGAAGTTTTGAGCGTTCTTTAAATCTACAGCGATGTTGCATTGAAATAAGTTCTTTGCAGCTGATTGGTTTGAAGTTGACGAAGAGCCACTGTGAAATCCACTGCTTGCACTCTCTTTGTTAGATGTGATTGCACTCTCTTTGTTAGATGTGTTGGAATTTTTAGCAGAAAAAGCTGTCTTGGGAGACGTATTCTTGGGAATCATGCTTTTTGGATAATACAGCTCCAAATTCTGCTGATATGATGAGTGATTGACTTTGTGTGTTTTCTTTATCTCCAGCTCGTGACTCTCTAGTCTTTCAATCAACAAATCAACTGTAAGATCATCAGATGTGATCGTATTCTTCAACATCAATGCAAAGTATTGCCAATCCATCTCATCTGGCAACGAGTCAAACAATTTGTCGACTAACTCTTCTTGAGAATAGGTAATTCCATGTCTTGCCAGCTCCAACTTCAAGTGCCCAAACCTCTCAATCATCTTACAAACTGATTCATTTCTTAAACAACCAAATAAATCAAACTCTTTTCTTAGTAGTTTCTTTTTGTTTTTCACTATTTCCGCACTACCCAAGCATTTCACTTCTAACTTTTTCCACAGATCTTTAGCATTGCTATACTCGATCAAAGATATTATATCTTCTCATACAGACTGAAACAGCAACGCGATGCATTTTTGCTCGGCAACAAAAACTTCTATTTCTTCAGTTGATGTCAAATTTTCACCATTTTTCCCTCCATCACTGTATCCATTCTTTAGACTTTTCCAGCTGGTATACGCAAATGCCTTTAACCATTCTTCAAATTTCTTGGCCCACCGACTGTACTCTTCTATTGCCATCAACTTTGGGGGTTTGTTATATGTTCCGTTTGCACTTTCCACACCTAAAGCATCCGATAAAGTTTTCTTTGCATTCGGCGTGTTCTCATTGGTGTTGCTAGAAGTATCATCTCCAGAGTTTCCAGCAAAGGCATACATATCACTGAATGGATTCATGAATTCGTCCATCTTTCACGTACCTGAAACAGTCAACAATCATTTAGAAAATTTTTTACAAATTTCAAAAATTTCAAAATAAAACTCCTGGTTCGGATGGTGATCCGATCGAGTCACTATCCGAACGAGTGACACAGGCTATCCGACCGGATGGTGATCCGCTCGGATGGTCGTTCGTTCGAGTGACAAGCTTGACTTTAAAAGTTGACTTTTCAACCTTTCACCGCTCGGATGGTGATCCGACCGGATGACATGTTAGAAGTGTAAATGAGATTAAGAACTTTCAAATCCTATCCGATCGGATTGCTATCCGATCGGGTGAGAAGATGACGTATGTAGATGTTGTTGATCAAAACTGAATCACACCACTCGGATAGTAATCCGAGTGAGTAACAATGATGATGTCAGCAAGATGTCAGCAAGCAACTAGCAGATACTAATTAATCCAATCCGTTCGGACATCTGTCCGAGCGAGTGGATGACGTCAGCACAAATGAACAGCTAAACATGGTTTTTGATGAATTTGATCTAGTTTTAGGCTGAATTTGATTATGAAACTTAGTAGGATTATACTTTGATTGATTGCGAATCGAATGATATCGATTTTATCAATTTTTAACTGTGGATTCACGTTCAATTTTTAAGTTTTTCTGATTTTAAGGTGACAAACTGAGAAACAATGCAAGAAATGAGTAGAAAGAGAAGAAATATGTCAAATCTCCAGTGAAATTTGACTCTGATCTGCAAAATAAGCTCGAATTCCGGTGAATTCGGTGTCGTTAATCTCGATTCAGCTCCCTGGATGCTCTGATACCACTTGTTGGTCCCTTTGCACAGGATCTAATCGTAAGGAACAAGATGAATCGACTTTGTCTAATGTGCGAAATCCATTATGACAAATCTTAGATGATCAACACAGAATTCAACGATTAAACACGGTCTGTTCTTTCTATTAGTCGTTCTGAAAGTACAAAGTTCTGGTAGAAGACAGACACTGGTCAGGTTCTCGTTCGAGTCAAAAGTCTAAAAAGTAATACTCGAACGAGGTATTTATAGGCAACTCAGGAATAGGTGAGTGTTGTCCGATCGGATGACAATCCGATCGGATGACATCAGTCAACACTTTACCGATATGCTCCGTTTCCTGAGTTGTCGTTCTATCTACACACATACATTACATAATTGTTTACAAAGACACAAATATACAAAACATGACTACATGCTGATGGAAGCTACAGACGTTATGTACTAACAGTGGGAGATAGGCATTTGGATTGAAAACCTGAGGAGCTGACTGGAGAAAGGGGCTTGTATTGGACACAAAGGCCGTTTGTAGTTTTGGTTGCTGACTGGAACTGGATGCAGGATTGAACCCTCCAAGGTACATCATTGTTTTCTAATTTCTGAACGAATTCAAAGATATTTCCAGTATCTAAAGCACCCGTATGCTTTAACAATTCAATGAATGGACTCCACTTTAGGGGTAGGGCATCAGCAAACCTTGCAACCATTTCCTGTTGAGTTGCAACAACATTATAAGAATAAATTTCACTAAGGAAATGATAAAAACGAGTTGTCATATCATTTAATGTTTCGTTTTCCATGAATTGAAATGCTTCAAATTCCTTTTTCAACAAATCGTGGCGTGTCTTTCTTGCAGCCGCGCTTCCTTCTCCTCTTACTACCAAGGCGTCCCATAAAACTTTCGTGTTAGTACAATAATCGAATTGATGATAAATGTCTTTGTGGAGTGCTTGTGTAAGGATAGCAAACGCCTTCTTTTCAAGATTATATGCCTTTTGTCGTTTTCCATCATATTTGCCAAGGTCGTTGGATTTGATCCTGCTTCTTCAAGAGTTGTGTTATATGGCGTAGTGAAACACGTCCATTGCTCGGTGTTTTGCCCTAGAACATAAGTGTGAAATCGACCTTTCCATGATGGATAGTCGTTCATATGATTGAGCTTTGGTGGCCGATTGTTGCTACCCGTTTCACTTTCACTTAATAACAAATCCTGAATGCTTTGATTTTGATTCTTTAAGCATGCCCGTTGACTTGCAGAAATGGTTTGTTGTGGAATCATATTTTTCATCCAAGCCGTTGCGGAGGTCGGATCTTGACCTAAGCTTGAGCCACTGCTCCAATCCCATGGGCTAGTACTCATATTTGATGTGTGAATGAGAATACCCGATCAAACACTTGAAAAGTTATGGTTAAGATGGTTTTGCAAAGCTTCTGTTAACAAATTACAAATGATACGACGAAGTATGGATCGACGAAGTATGGACGACGACGAAGCGTCAACGAAGTATTGAACGACGGAGTATGAATCGGCGGAGTTAAGGAACGACGAAGCTTTGAATCTTTGTCTAACACAATCTTTGATGAAGATTGGTGATCTTCGTCTGAATCAGTTTTTATGAAGAATAGAAGTTCGCCGACGACGAAGATTTAGAGGTTCATCAATCACAGTTCGTCAATTACCCTTATGACGAAGATTAAGAGTTCGTCAAAATGAATCTTCGTTGACAAAGGGATCACAACAACTGATATTTTGCAAAATCAAATCAGATCTTTCTGACATAAGTTGGTGACACTGTTTTAGACTGCACCTTACCGAGACACCTTGCTTACCAAACCACCATCATACTTTTGTACCCAAATGTCAGACTGTTATTTTATAATTCACAAACACAATAATTCAAGTATGGATGTGGATCAAACACAGAAATATTATGAAGATTAACCAAGGACACATTGAATATTTGATGAACAATATGATGATTCCGACCAAATCTTACCGGAGAAATTTACCAAACACGAAACTTTGCAAATACTTTCAATAAAAACCAAACTTTAAACATGCATACATTTAATATAGCAAGGTTTTCAATAAAACTAAAGAAAAATAACACGATTTAACAGAGTTTAAAGACCTTTTTCAGAAAATATGAAGTTTTTAGAGAACACAAATCTGAAAAATCACAAACAACACTTGTTTCAAACACGACAACGTTTGGTTTTAAACAAGGAAAAGAGCCAATGCTCTGATACCACTTGTAGGTCCTTTTTATCGGAGGATCAATACAGAAACCTATCCTTGTTTATCACAAACACGGTCACGAGTGCGGAATCCACATGACGGTGCAAACCAAACAAAGTAAAGCGAGTAAATAACACATACGTAATCAAAGATTCACTTTGATTAAATGGATGAGAACAACATCAAACATATAAACAAAATGCTTGAAGATAAACTCTTAGAGGTTTCACAATGCTCTCATGCCTAAACCGTTAAACATAACAAGCTATATATACTGACCACTGATGAACTCCTATGTGACGAAGTATATGTGTGCCGAAGATTGATTCTTCGTCACACACACACATCGACGAACATTGAAGGTTCACCATCAAGATGTCTGACGAAGATTGATTCTTCGTCAACATCAAAACATGTGCAGAATATATATCTAACTTGTTAAACAGATAAGCATGATAACAAACAAACAGACAGACATAACATGAATGCACACTTACATTATGTCAAACATACAATAATAGACAAACATCATACCAAGTAAGATAGGAGGATATACGACTTGGTAGACTTGACGTAACTAACAGACTCGATTACAAAAGACCGTTCAAAATACAACGTAAACAAGACAAAGTAACAGATACATGAATGCACCAACAAGTACATCGAGTCTATTTACCAAACATGCAAATAAGTACCCTTATCGTATGAATTAGGAACTGATCAATGTAAGGATAAATTCCTAAAAAATACATTTAGTTACAAGCATATCAAATATCCTAACACTTGAACATTTGCTTGTGTGTAAGAAAATTCCCATGCAAAGCATCCAACAATGAAATTAAACAAAAATCCTCACATGAAGCAAAGTTAAACACATGCCACAAAATCTCTCTACACAATTTGTGACAACTCCAACTTTCAAGGTTAACTTTACACAACTCTACGACCTTTTACTCATGATCGTCACGTTTAATGCATGTCATTACAAAGATACAAGCTGGTAGAATAGATGGTATAAATCTGAAGGAAAGCTAGTCTCACACAACATCACGACGAAGAACTTGGTTCTTCGTCACAATCACTTATGGGCGAAGGAGGTTTTTCGTCAAGACGGCTATTGGCGAAGAAGGATCTTTGTCATGGCGGTTATTCGCCAGAAGGGACTATCGGCCCAGCTCCCTCGAAGCCCACCATGTTAAAGCCCAAGATCAGGCCGGTTCGACTAGGAGCGCATATACACAACCGTTTATGCCTGGCCATCGAAATAAATCTAACTCACACACACAAGCTAACCCTAATACTCAACCCTTTTTCCTCTCAAACGTGCGGTGGCAACAAACTCCTCGGGACGTCGGCAGTGGATTCCTTCGGTGCTCTCTTCCTCACTCACCCGCAACTCTGCCGCAATTGGTATGTGATCGTTACTTGAGCCGTGTTCCCTGTTTATACATGGTTATGAATATGTTCGTGGGTGTTGTCTGTTGACGTGAGGATAAGGAGTTTGGTTAGCAATTATAGTTATATAGGTTGGATTGATTAACGTACTAGTGTTTGGTGTTAGTTGTGCATGTAGTGGTATATGTTAATTGTGTTAATAAAAGGTGAACCGATGAACTAGGATCATACAGAAATCTGAGTTGGTAATTATAATGATAAAGAATCTTTGAATTGGTATAATCATTTTAATCTATGAACTGCTATTACTAATCAGGAAGATGATATGTTATTGATCGAATTTGGTATTGAATTGTTGATGAACAATGATTAACTGTTAGGGTTTATGATTTCATGGATCTGTAACTGTTGTCATGAGGGTAATGGGTAATCGTTTGAGTAAACTTGAAAACCGTCTGTTCATTGACAATGGGTCCCGACGAAGAATCCAAGTCGGCGAACAATGGGGTATTTCGTCGACATGTTTCTAACGAAGAATGGGGTATTTTGTCAAAGGGATCTTCGTCGAGGTGAAGGTTCTTCATCGGCATTCCACTGTGATGATCATGATAATAAATGTCGATGTTTTTGCAAGTGATAATGTTGGTTAAGAATAAGAAGCCTGTTTTGACTGGTGTAACATTCACATGGACATGTTGAATTGTAGGGAATCTAAATACCTGCTATATATAAAGCTATTTTTGTGTGAACCATTATGATACATATGTTGATAGGTGTCAATGTGTATTAGAAATATTTGTACTTGTGATGAGAAACCTGGTTTCACTCATGGGAGTAGTAGACCCAATTGTTATGTGTTGCTGTGTATACAAACTGGGTACTTAATTCATGTTATATGGTAAACTTGGTGATGAATATAGTTCGCGTGAAATACGTGATTTAGTCTGTTACGAAACTGATAATATTGTTAACCATGGTAGGGTTTGGTTAACCAACTTGGAACAGGTAGAGTAACTTAACAGTCCGAGCAATCTAAGGTGTGTTCACCGCTCTTTTTCCAAGCATGCGTCCCGGGGAGGGCATCTGGTAAACGTTCTGGGGAGGAATGTCAGGTAATTGGGTTTGACTGGAATGTTAAACCTGGGATGTTGGTTAATACACTCATATCTATCATTTAAGTCCCTTCTACCAATTTGTTGTCGGGGAGGCAACAGGGTAGTAGTTAATAGCGCTATTTAGGTTTGGCACCCTCACACCGTACCGGGGAGGACGGGCGTGAACTAATGACCCCAGTCTTGACCATTGCTTTGATAGAGGCATTGGGGAATAGGGCAAATAATCTGGAGCCATCGACGGTAATCGAGTTATTAATAACATTGAATCTCTGAATTGTTTTAAACTCATATCTGGTAATTAAACGCGTTATCAAACTTTGAACTCACCAGCGTTGTCTGATACACTTATCTGCATGCTTGCAGGCTTATAGGTTCATGTCTTTGGCACTTGCTGTCTGGGATGCTGGAGTGGTCATGGGTCGAGATACTTGGAATCACGAGACAATTCAAATGGTTTTACACACTTGGTTTATGAATTTCCCAACTAATGTACTTTGGTTCCGCTGAACGATAAATAAACAATTGTAACGCTTCTTTTAATAAATGAAAGTTTAATTTGAAATAATTGTTATGAGTTCAATGTGATTGGTGGCTAGATCCTGGTACGTCACACGCCTCGCGGGGGTTTTCGCATGTGGTATTTTGGGGGTGTGACAGTTTGGTATCAGAGCCACTGGTTATCGTGAACTTCGTTTTAAAAATGTTTTTATAAAACCAGACTATAACCAAACAGTTCTGAATACGTGGATACGACCATAACACTCGGCTCCAGATTGCAAGGTTCGTCTCTTTTTCATCTGCTGCATACATTGCATGACTAGTACACATTTGCTTACGATGTAGCATACGGAAACACACTTGTCACTATAGCATGATTACATGAATTGCTTGCTTACGTTATGATGCGTTGATAGTATGTCATAGTCCAAGGAATTCTGTGGTCTTATCATTTGACAGCCTCCGTTTGACATCTGAGTCTGAGGAACCATTTGACATGAGTTAGAAGGAACTGAGATGAGCATGCAAATCACAATATTATTGTGGGTGCACACATAATATTAATGTGGGGTGCATGTGAGTCCCGGTGAGACTTAACAAGTGAAAAAAAGGGGCTCTGTTCCGTTAATCGATCAATGAGAAACATAACAAATCTATAGGAGTCATAGCAGTGACTGTTTTCTACTCGAACATGATCTTTTCACTCCTCTCTGAACCCTTACGAATCTCAATGCTAACGAGTATTACCTGAACACCCATCTGATTGCCTAGCGGACTGTGTAGAATGTTAGGTGCTAGTACTAACGTCCCTGAGTTGGATGTCGCCGCGTCGAATGATTGGTCTATACCTTTCTCACTCCTCTTTGTTTGCTGGAACTCAATGTATTGACGTCTTAGATCCCGAAGTGCGATAACTTCTGCAGCACTCTCACAATATACCGTGTAATACTCAATCAACTTGCAAGATCGATGGACAAGAGGATGAGCGTAGTACTTTACCGACCTCAGTATTTGGACGACCCTGACTACTGGCAACGAACATCAGCAAATTGACTTCGATCGAATCCTTAACCCTAGTCAGCGACTTATGGGAGTCAACTCTTATGAATCAATCATGGCATAAGTGATGAAAATTGACTATAGTGTGGAATGGGTAACTGCCAGCACAATGAGTAGCGCTTTAGGACGTGACAGGGAATGTGAAAAGGTGGACCCGGTTGGTGAAAGATCGTAGAGCTCCGTCTCAAGCAACGACATTGGAGGCAACAGTCACGACAACATCAAGATACTCGTAAAGGTAGCCAACAATATGGAAATGAAGGTACCTACGACATGGATTGGCGATTGTTAAATCAAGACGACAACAACCAAGGGAACGAAGGCAGTACTGGAAATTCTTGTAACAAAAACAACAAGACCGGAAATGATGCTCATGGAAGGGTATTTAGTGTGACAACCCTCACAATTTCAGGTATCCGTACAATTAATTAATATTTAATTTGTGCTTAATGACTGTGCTTGATTACGACTGTGATTAAACTACCTTCTGATTTCTGTTACATACATACATATGCATCACATTTTATACTGTCACTCTATTTATTACACACAAACATTAGTGACAACCATGATGCACAAAGCACAGTTAGCACAGTGAGCGGATAACCCAGAGACATGCTGACAATGCCAGCACCTAGACAGACAATATTTTTGCGGCCAGTATGAGCCAGAGATAGAATACTACACTAGTAGGGAGTGTAGGGAAGTAAGGACCATAAAACTGCGTCACTAGGTGATAGTTATAGTGCCGGGAAGTGCCTAAAACACACTTTAAATGCAGAATTCTGCACTTTTAAACAAAATTCAGCATTTAATAATACTAGTAAAGTGCAAAAACTTGGCAAACTAGTCCTAGATACTTTCCAAAGTGTTGGGAATTAAATGTGTCACTAAAAGTAACATAAAAGACACTTTATGGAATAATTAAGCACTTTAACGGACAACACCCAACCGAACAACCGGACTTTACCCGGAACACAAAAATATTGCCAAACACATTGTTTTTATTTTTCTGAGCTAGTTAGGGTCCCCGAACACCCTAACACACTATATATTTAATACCACACCATAGTGCACGAACTAAACACTTGGTTTCTCTAACTAGATTGCAACTAATACTTACAACCCAACCCAACCCTATACCCCCCCCCCCTTGGGCGACGGTCACATTGGGTGACCCACCCATTGATTTTTTTATTATTTTATTTGATTGTGTTGGTGGATTATAGAGCATAATACATAAGGGTTAATGGTGAAACTTGGATTATAAGAAGGCACTAGGGGTTATAACAAATCATTTGCAACACATTTTCAAAACTCTCTCTTCCTCTCCTCTTGTGTGTTCGGCCGAGAACCACCACAACCATCATCATCATCATACAAGTTTCTTCAAGCAACTTACATACACTCAAAGGTGTTAGAGACCCTACAAGTAAGCTTGGTGTGTTCGGAAGCTCAAGGACCTCTTTCGTCTTCTTTTATCCACCACTTTTACGCACTTGAACTCCCCTAGCCTTGTGCTAGTAGTAAGTGCCTTAGATCTTCATACTCTTCATAGTTTTGTTGGTTAATAGTGAAAAGAATGATGAAAATATAAGAACTCTAAAGAACATAAACAAAGTCTTAACATAAACTAACTATGAGATGTAGTATGGTTAAAGAAATGATGAAATCATGTTGTTCTTATGTTGTTATGTTTATTGATGGTTGTTTACTAGATAAAATGATATGGTTCATCTTATAGACTTGCTAGATCATGCTTAAAGACATGAACTAGCAAGATGTGAAAGATAGAAATGTGTAGGATAATGAAATCATCCACACATAACTATGAACTTGAATAAATGAAAGTTTTCTTGAAAAATAAAGGCCAAAATAAGTTATAAACTTGTAGATCTAAAGATCTATGAGTGGTTTTTCGAAAGAACCAAGTGAAAAGTATGAGTTTTGTTAAAACTCGGATCTTACATAAACTAAACCCATTTTTAGTGGATAAACAAGTGTAGGAACACTTGTGTAACAAGAAAATTTCACAAAGAAATATTTTCAGAAAATGTGACTAGAAGTTGTGAGAATATAAACTCTTTAAAAATAAAGTTTGTAAAGAACCAATCATATTTTTAAAGGTAACAAGACTTACTAAGTGTGCTAGTAAGTTACTACATGTTTTTATAAATCTTCAAGTTCATAAGTTTATGATTATGCTTGTTTTTGGCTAGTTTGGTAAATAGAGGTTATATGTTGTTGATTGAGAATTGATTGAATGATTTTTACAAAAGAAAATGATATGCTAGAAAGCATGGACGCCTCCGTTTACAAAGGAAACTCTGGCAAAATTTTCCTAAAAATCCAACACTTAGAAAATATTTTTCTAGTAAGTGTTTACAAATATATTTCTAAATTTATTTTCAAAATAAACTTCGCCATGATTTTATTACAAAAATACTAAGTGCCGGAGGTTGATTTTCGTAAATAAAATTTGATAAATATATATTTATTACTAAAACTCTTGTGTGATTGTTCGTTTATTATGTGAACTAGATATATTATTTTTAGGGAAAAAATAATATAACTTATGACACCATAAAAATTACGACTCCAAAATAATACTAAAACTCTCACAAAATAAATATTTAAGTTACACAAGTATTGTTGTATTACGAAACGCTAAAACCTAACTTATGTATATTGCAGAAAAATACTCTTATACGTATATTTTTGGTAAAGTATTATTTTGGGAAAATTTATGAAGTAAAATATAATATTTGTTGGTGCACACATCTGTCGTCTTATGTCGAGTCTTAGTTTTCGTTGCGGTTTTGATCAAGACATGATGTCATCTTACTTATTGATGACATCATGAAAATGACATGAATATGACATCATCATTCAAAGTCAAACACAAAAAAGAATTGAAGTTTACATGAAAGGTTTCGCTAGAAGACAAAAGGAGGTTTAGCTTGGAGGTTTAGCTTGAAAGTAATTTGGAGGTTTAGCTTGAAATTGTCATGTCATCTTCAAGCTAAACCTAGAATAGTATAAATAGGTGTCATGACTATTCATTTGTAACAGTTCGTGAATTCCATACCGAGGTGCTGCCGGTGTGAAGACTGATTGTAAACAATATTATATCAATCAAATCAGTGTTTAAAGTGATATTCAAGCTGTTTTAAAGTCAGTTTCTTAGTTTCCGCCTCTGAAACTGATAAAATCTCTTCTGAACGACTCGTTCGGGTCTCAATTCGATCCTACAAGTGGTATCAGAGCTCAGGAGGAAGAGATCTTGCCAAAACAGCCTGTTTTCATCACTTTTTCTGATTTCTACACCTTTCTTTTTCAAAATTAAAATTTTTTCACGGTTAAAATCGGTTCAAACTTTCACATATTGTGCGCAATCATGAAATAACAAATCCTGGAAAGTTGTAAAGCTAAAATCGGTTTAAATCTGATTAAAATTGGACTTTAGCTTGAAATTGGTTCGTATTTGCTGATGTCATCTGGCTTTAGCTTGAAATACGTGTTGGCTTTAGCTTGAATCTGACTTTAGCTTGAAATAAGTGTCGGCTTTAGCTTGAATCTGACTTTAGCTTGAAATACGTGTTGGCTTTAGCTTGAATCTGACTTTAGCTTGAAATATGTGTCGGCCCACTAATTCATCGAGAATTTAAATAAGTGATCATGTGATTTATCTTCTCGGCCCAATGAGAATTTAGAAGACATTAATGTTGTCGGGCTTGTGAATTCAGTGTGCATGTGATTTGTTCTAGATTTTGTCGACCATTTGTGACTAGAAGTGTTGAATTGTGTGTTTGAACAGGTTGTTTGTGAAAGTTGAAAAAATGTTTGATGAACAAGAAAATTATTATTTCGAAAGATTCAACGATTGGCATAGAGGATATATAGATGATAGTTATAGCAATGTGAAAAAGGTTGGTTGGGAGAAAAGATTTAAATACTTTGTGTGTTTGAAAAATGAAAATTTGGATGATCTAGCAAACCGATATACAGTCTTAATTGAACATTTGAAAGAACATGAGATAAGACTGTCAGATACTGAAAAAGTATCAAAGTTTGCTGATGCATTACCTATCGAATGGGATGAATGTTTGAAAAACCTAAAGAAAGATTCTAGTTTTTCAAAGCTGTATCTAAAAGGGTTCATCAACAAACTTAAAGATTTTGAGTATGAAAGTGACAATAAAAAGAAAGAATTGATAAATGAAACAAAAAATATTTTGATGAAAATGGATTTAGATGTGATTCTTGAAATGAAAAGAAGAGTTAATGTATGTCTTGCTGCAAAAAGTAATCTGATATACGATATGAAGAGGGGTTGTTATATTGATGAGAATATGAATCCTCTTGATTTCGTTAAAATTTTTTGTGCAGGAACATACAAGATAGAGAAAAAGGAAATCTCAAAGACTGAAGAATTTGTGAAAAATGAATCTTCAAGTTCTGCATCAGTGTGTTCTAAATGTGATAAACTTGAAGCGGACAATGGCATACTCTTGAAAGATGCGGAAAGTTTGACATTGGAAGTCAACAAGTTGAAGGATGAGAAGCAAGCTGATGTTAAACAGATTTTTATTTTGCAGGAAATTTGTGAGAAGCAAAAATCTGAAAATGTTAAACTGTTAAATGAATTGAACAGTTTAACATCAGAAAACAAGAAATTGAAAGAAAATGAAAAAAATTTTGAAGAAAAAATTAAAAGTTTTGGAAATGAAAAATCAAAAATTGAAAAAGAATTTCAAAGTCAAATAAAAATTCTTGAAGATAGGAGATCTGTTTTTAGCAAGAATAACATTGAAAAGCAACAAATGATAAATTCTCATCTTCAGACGATTATTCGACTTGAAAAAGAAGCTGAATGTGCTCAAAAGAAAATCAAAGAGTTAGAAGGTAAAATCAGGGAATGGGAAGAAAAGTTGAAGGTTTTTGTGAATACTTCAGCTATTCCCTGTCCAAAACCTATTAATTCAGTTCCAATAAGTGACGATGTCACAAACTATGATAAAGTCATAGTTGAAGATTGCGATGAGAAATCTGATGATGAAAATGAAAAAATGAAGAAAAAGAATTTATTTTTGAAATTAAAAGAAAAGTTTCAAGAAACTATTCCACAGTCAACTGAAAAGGGAGAATGCTCTAAGCAAAAACCTTTGAAGAAGAAAGTGGAACAAAAACAAAAAGAGAAAATTTTGAAAAATGTTCAAAAAGAAAATAAAAGTTCATCAGATCAATCATCCAATCACAATCAAAAATTACAAAAAGTAAAAAATGAAAATTCAAAAATTGTTGGTAATGAGTGGTGCAGGTCGGACCACAGTGCTCAAAAGCCAAATCCAGCAAGCAAGAGAAGAAAGGATTATCACCAAGCCAAACAGTGCTTTGATCTGAATGTTTGGACTGAAAATGGTGATTGGTACGATAACAGAGTGTGTTACAGATGCGGTTATCAAGGACACATTGCTGTAAACTGCCAGAGGTGGAGTTTTGAGACGAGGAGATGCTTTAATTGCAACATCATTGGTCATATTGCTAGAGATTGCTCAATGAGATCAATAAGAAGATCAAGGGCTGAATCTCAGAAGCAGGTGAAGAAACCAGTCAATGTCAAGTCCAAAGAACAGAAGGTTCAAGAACCTAAAGTTCAAGAAAAGAAAGTGAAACTTTCTCAGGGACAAAAAGACAGACTGAGGAAGAAGAGAAAGAAGGCCAGAGAGTATCTGGAGAAGATTTTGTCCTCGGATACAACTGGTAAAACAGATAAAAGTTCTGGTAAATCGTCTTGCTCTCCAAAGAATGATAAATCAAGCAAAACGGATTCATCAGATACAAATCTGAGGACGAAAGAGAGAAAGATGAAAAAGAAAGTTGCTGGTGATGAATTTGTTTCTTCGGAAACAAAGGAGCCATTTGTTGGCAATGAATCTGACTCATCAAAGTCAGACAAGCCACATTCAGGCAATGATTCTGGTATGGTAAAACCAGAAGAGCCATGTGTTGAGGTAAAAAATGAGAATTCTAGTCTAACAATGGATGATGCAAATTTTCCACCATTGTTGAACAAGAATTCAAAATCATCCAAGGACCGTCAGGCTTGGGTGAATCTGTTTAAATGAAAAACCTGACTTGCCGGAGCTCCCAAGTTGGTAATCGTGGAGCAGGAATCGGCATATTTCTTGAGAAATTCACGAAAGTGATATTTCGACTTAAAAGTGGTAAATCAGGAACATTAAATTGTACTTGATTTTCTACAAAGTGATGTTTGTGGATTGATCTTACAAATGTTAGTTTTTACAAATGGTTGAAAGAACAAGGTGATGAAACCCCATGTTTGAGAAATGACTTACAAAACTTATTTTCCGGAAAAACCATTTTGATTAAAACAAACTTAAGTGTTTTGAAATCACTATGGGAAAATGTTTTGTTGTCAGGGGAAGTTCTGATTGTTAAAGCCAAGTGAATGGAGAATTGAAGTAATTCTCATCATGTTGTCACATTTCTTGTACAGTTTGTTTTCAAATTTTCCCAGAAAATCAAAATTGAAACATATTTTGATTTTAAGGGGAGTAAAAATTTTTAAAAATTAGAAAATTTGAAAAGTCAAAAAATTGAAAAATGCAAAAATGAGTTTTTGTTGCATAAAAGAGGAAATGATAGTAGATCAGTGAGACTGTCACAGCATGCTAAAGAAATGGAAAGATAAAATGTGATAAATGGTCTCACTAAAGATGTGATGGTAGGCTCAGCTAGACTAGTAGATTTGCGATAACAATACAAACCTAAAGCAAAAAAGCCTAGTTCTAGTGGGAAACACGGTTGAAAGCATAGTACTTAGTTTTGTCCTTCTTGATTGTGTGCCTACTCAGTAATCGCTGATTGTCGAAAGACATAAAACAGGTTAAGTCTGTGAACTTTCACAACTTTACTGAAAAGTCACTGTGATTGTGTATTTCATTTTGCAAAGACTTAAATTTGTTTTATTTCTTTATTTTGTTTAAGCATCGGACATCCTCTGCGTATACGTGAGTATCGACCTGGATGTTGTTGCCTAAACGTTCTGCTTTATTTTCTTTGGTGTTTCGTTTAAGCTTTGGATCACCTCTGCGTATACGGGAGTATCGACCTGCTGGTTAAAGCCTAAACATCTTCAACTTGTTTTATTTTTCTTATTTTGTTTAAACATTGGACTTTCTCTGCGTATACGGAAGTATCGACCTGATTGTTAATGTTTAAACATTCTGCTTTGTTTTCGCACAATTCACAGTTGATAAAAGTTTAAAGGCATTACTTGAGATAGTGTATTACATGATGAGGGGATATGCTGAGATCGTAGGGTCCATAAGAATTTAGTGTTATCTAAATATGCCTTAACGTATCGGTAAGCATTTCGAAAGTTTTTAGATTGAGTTTAAGTGGACAACAATATCGTCAATCAATGTGAATCGTTTAGAGCTTAAAATGAAATCAAGCTTAACGGTGTTAGTGATTTGTCTCATAAACTGATATGATCCTCTTGCACAAACTCACAAAAATAGTGTATGTATATATTTATTTACTGCATTTCATTCTATTTCAAAAATTCAAAAAGATTTTCAGTGTGTTTTAACATAAATTTTTGAAAAATTCAAAAAGATTTTCGACAACTGATGTTGAAAAGCTGATTTTCAAAATTTCAAGTGCTGAACATGATGATCAGGTTTGGGAGTGTGAGTTTAACAGAAGAAATTTGTTTTGAGAAAGAAAAGTTTGATTAGTTAATCGAGATCATTAATTTGAACTTGATGTAACTATTTCTAGTAAGTTTTTCTTATTGAGTTAAGTAAAAACTTATGTGGTGGTAAGAAAATTTGTGCAGGTGATGAGCTTAAACAGAGATAAAGCCAAGGATTGATCTCAAGGTGATAGCTAATTCCAGACAGCGATCCCATCATGATGAGAGGGGGAGTCTGACGAGGTTAGATCCAAAGAGAAGATCCTGGTATATGCTAAGAAAGAAAAGAGACTGATAAAGACTGAAGATTGTGCAGACTCGACATTTAAGACTCGTCAACATCTGAGGGGGAGTCAGTTGGTGCACACATCTGTCGTCTTCGTCTTATGTCGAGTCTTAGTTTTCGTTGCGGTTTTGATCAAGACATGATGTCATCTTACTTATTAATGACATCATGAAAATGACATGAATATGACATCATCATTCAAAGTCAAACACAAAACAGAATTGAAGTTTACATGAAAGGTTTCGCTAGAAGACAAAAGGAGGTTTAGCTTGGAGGTTTAGCTTGAAAGTAATTAGGAGGTTTAGCTTGAAATTGTCATGTCATCTTCAAGCTAAACCTAGAATAGTATAAATAGGTGTCATGACTATTCATTTGTAACAGTTCGTGAATTCCATACCGAGGTGCTGCCGGTGTGAAGACTGATTGTAAACAATATTATATCAATCAAATCAGTGTTTAAAGTGATATTCAAGCTGTTTTAAAGTCAGTTTCTTAGTTTCCGCCTCTGAAACTGATAAAATCTCTTCTGAACGACTCGTTCGGGTCGCAATTCGATCCTACAATATTTTTGGGAAAAATATATATTTTGGAATTAAGATGTTTTAGACAAGTGATTAAAATATATTTTTCGGAATTACAAGAGTACATGTATAAATACCCCCATCCTTGGGAAGGAAATACACTTATAAAATAATTAAGAAGTGTGAATACGAAATAGTTGCCTAACTATTTTTCCAAAAACATTAAGCCCTAAGCCAAGGCACGGCCCATCCGTCTAATAGGCATTAGTACGTATAGGTCGTCGCATAGCAGACTGAGTTGGGATTGACGACTATTTCAGGAGACGCGCTTCTGTGAGTTCATGTCCCCCTTTTCTCTTAACTGTTTTCAGTTTTATAACTTCGGGGGTGAAATACATGTTACAATTATTTAGGACATTTTTATACATGGTATGGTTAGCTTAAGGAGGGTTGGGACGTTCAGATCATGTGAGTGGTGGGTACAACACTTAAAGCCATTAATCCTCGTTTTTAGGACCGAGGGACACAAGAGTGATAGATCTATTTGGGTGTAGCGAGCCCACACCCGTGAGGTCAGGGTGACCCATAGAGGTGACTGTGTCTTACAGCCGAGGCCTGGTACAAATTTGCTAGGTTTGAGTTTTCCTACATCACTTCACACATACCAATGGCTTTGCAACCCAGTGGTGATATCTTTTTCCTTAATTGCTCCATACCAGGAACATTTTTACACTGGGACGTACTTTAACGATTTATATACATACTCACTTTTACATGAACTCGCTCAACTTTTGTTGATTTTTCAAACTACATGTATTTCAGGAAATTAGTGGATCTGGCGAAGTGTGCAATCGTGTCAAGCTGCGTAGGGAATAATGATGTCATCCAGGTTTAGGAGGTGTAACCCTTACCTGGATGGGTTACATGTCTCTAAACCATGTTTTTATTTAAGTCTTTTGTTGTGTCACGTGAACACATTTTAATATGTAATGGTTGTAACTTGTTTTATGTGTCGACAATTTAAAATAATGGTGTTGTGGTAGCTTTTAAAACTTAATGAATGGATGATTATCATGTGTTTTATTTTCATATAGCATTGGTATGATTGTGCTATGGTATTAAGAAGTCACACCAAATAAACCCACGCTTCCGCAAAAGCCAGGGTGTGACGGCTTGGTATCAGAGCCTCGATCATAGCGAACTAGGATTCTTTCTCGAGTGTAGACTATGATCAATAGGGATATCACGAAAACACTTTTACATTGCATACACTAAACGTCCAGATCCAGGGTACAAAACATTTTTTTTCAAATTAAAGGCACAAATACACTTTTCAAAATTTATATTTCAGTCTTAGATACTGAGGGAGTTCAGTGTTAGAGGCTGAGGGAGTTTAGCCTTAGAGGCTAGGGAGGTTCAGTCTTATAGACTGAGGGGTTCAATCTTAGAGATTGAGGAGGTTTAGTCTTAGAGACTGGAGGTTTGGTCTTAGAGACCAGGGAATTAGTCTTAGAGACTGGGAGTGGTCTTAGAGACCAGGGAGTTAGTCTGAGAGGCTAGGAAGTTCAGTCTGAGAGGCTGGGAAGGGTAGTCTGGGAGACTAGGAGGATTACTTGTTTGCTTTATTGTGACTTACATGTTTATTTGACTTCATGATTGATATATGTGCATATATGTGATTGTGTTACAGACACCATGGTTTCTTCTTCCGACACAGGAGTATCAGACACAGTGGACCCCATGGCAGTTGTGTCAGACGATGAGATACCATCAGAGGGAGACGTCTACACGTCCGACACCACGAGTACAGATGATGATGATTTTCAGTCGTTCGCGCTGCCAGACATCGGAGTTGAGATTCAGCCTGCTGATGGCATTCCTGCTGGGGATCTACCTCTTGCGGTGATCCCTGCTCCCGTTCCGCTTGCTGCTTTCCCCATGGTGGATGTGCCACTCAATGCCGTATCTGATGACGACATTGATCTGTTCGAGGAGGGTCCCCCTGAGGACGACTATGAGGGTGGGGCCCAATTCGATGTTGATGCTATCCTTCCCATTGCTGAGGCCCAAGTAGAGGAGCTTCCTCTTGGTTGACCTGTCCCAGACTCGTTGGAGTCTGTGGCATCCGCGTCCTTACACGACCAGGGTGTGCAGCATCACTCTCCTAACGCCGACCCCGACATGGCGATGTCAGCTGCACCCGGTCCGTCACACGAGTTTGAGTTTGACCATGAGGTCGATGACGATTTTGATCCAGTTTTTCCCACTGATTTCGATCCTGATCATGATATCGAGTTTATTCATGTGGACCAGCCCTTAGAGGTGCCAGTGGCTCCCATTGATCCGTTGTTTGACATTCCTGCCGATTTTGATATGGACCTTGACGGCCCTGAGCTCGCCATAGCACCAGAGCCTGTTGTCGACCATGGCCCTGTTCTTGATGATGCCCCAGCAGTTGCACTGCTAGATATGGGTGCACTGGCCATTGCACCTCTTGTTGAAGATATACCCATTGCTGACCTTCCCGTTGTTGCTCCACCAGTGGTGGATGATCCTGTTATTGATGCACCCATTGTTGCACCTGTAGTACCTGTTTCAGCCCCAGTGCATGCTGACCATGCACCGTTTGCTTCTCACATTTACCCTCGATACGCCGACACCCTCAACGGGTGGATCGACGATGATGACTACCCACCATTTGTGCTACCTGTCACACCTCCCGTAGCACCTGTGTCTGCACCCACTGATATCCCACTATTCCACCTACACACCACTGACGTCCATCACACTTATCTCCCCATCACATTTCTTCAGGACATACCGCCACCTCGTCCTGGAGAGAGGTCATCGAGGCAGCCGCCTGTTTCTGTTCCACCCGTACTGTCATCATCTTTTCCGTTTCTGTCACAGTTTCCTCATGTTGCACCACCTACTACACCATCTTTCATACCATCGAGCGAGCCATTTTTGTGGACTACGCCCCCTGTTATGCCATTGTCTGACCCGTACCATCCATTTCATGTGGGGTACACCATGGAGGATATACTTGCGTCGCTGCAGCTACAGCAGGACGCGCTGAGCCGTCGTATTCAGGAGTTAGAGAGAGCTCAACGATGCCTTGTCACTGTCAGACCCCCTTTGCAGCACCACACACTCCCCGTCCGCTTTCCCCTGATTCAGACGTTCGTTTCTTGACATCTGAGCAGCAGATTGCATATTTGCTGCGCGTCTGTTGTGCCTTAGAGGAGGACTGGATGCTCATGCGTCGCTTGCTTTTCTCTCATTTTCCTCCTCCTCCTCCTCCTCCGCCATCAGCATAGGTATTTTTGGTTTGATGCAGGTCGATCATTTTGGTGAGAAAGTCGCGATTGAGCCAGCTTACGAAGACTTTTGAGAGATCACACTTTTTGTATATGATATGTGTAGACAGATTTGTACTTTTAGGGGTGATGTAGCCCCACGATCTTACTTTGATATGTGATGTACTATTAAACATGTAAAACAATCTTGTGGTCGTGATTAATGAAGCTCAATGGCAACGTTCTCACTACATGCTTTGTTGAGTTATATGTTTTCATTTATAACATGAGATGTTATGTGCTTGATGGATGCTACTGTATATGTGTATTTATTATACTTACTATGACCTGACCAACATGATCACCTTTTAGAAGATGCCTCCAAGACGCGATGTACGCATGCCTACTACCGAGGCGGAACTCCAGGGGATAATTGCCGCAGCTATAGCACAGTATGCGGCCTCCCAAACAGAAACAAGCATGAACACTTCGAACAACAACGACAATGACAATCCACCCAATGGTAATGTTAAGTCATTTGAGATATACTACGATGCATTTGGATATTTATAGCCCGACCGCTAATACCATTTGTAAATTCCAACGTATGTGCAGGGTGCACCTACAAGCAATTCCTCGACTGTAAGCCCGTGAATTTCAACGGCACTGGAGGTGCTGTTGCGTTTGTTAGGTGGACTGAAAAGACAGACTCTGTCCTAAGAATGAGAAAGTGCGCTCCCTAGCAACAAGTGACCTACATCTCAGGGCTGTTTCTGGATGGAGCCCTATCATGGTGGAATCTGCAAGTGCTACTGTATATGTGTATTTATTATACTTACTATGACCTGACCAACATGATCACCTTTTAGAAGATGCCTCCAAGACGCGATGTACGCATGCCTACTACCGAGGCGGAACTCCAGGGGATAATTGCCGCAGCTATAGCACAGTATGCGGCCTCCCAAACAGAAACAAGCATGAACACTTCGAACAACAACGACAATGACAATCCACCCAATGGTAATGTTAAGTCATTTGAGATATACTACGATGCATTTGGATATTTATAGCCCGACCGCTAATACCATTTGTAAATTCCAACGTATGTGCAGGGTGCACCTACAAGCAATTCCTCGACTGTAAGCCCGTGAATTTCAACGGCACTGGAGGTGCTGTTGCGTTTGTTAGGTGGACTGAAAAGACAGACTCTGTCCTAAGAATGAGAAAGTGCGCTCCCTAGCAACAAGTGACCTACATCTCAGGGCTGTTTCTGGATGGAGCCCTATCATGGTGGAATCTGCAAGTGCAAACTTTAGGAGAAGCGGCAGCATACGCACTAACATGGGCTGAGCTAAAAGAGCTCATGAGGAGGAAGTACTGCTCGCGAGCTGAAATACAGAAGCTAGAGACTGAGTTCTGGCACCTAAGAATGGAAGGTCCCAAGATTGCGGAATATGTTCAAAGGTTTCACGATTTGTCCCGCGTAGTGCCGTACATGGTCACACCCGAGTTTAAACGTGTTGAGCGATTCATCTGGGGATTGGCACCCCAAATCATGAGTATGGTTACCACGTCCAAGCCAGCAATGATCACGGAAGCCATCGACCTTAGTGTGGCGCTTACTGAGGAGGCCATTAGGTTGAACAAGTTCTCAGTTTCTGAACCAAAGAAAAAGGAGACACATGTTGAATCGTCTGGTGAAAACAAACGGAAATTTTCCAACTTCAAGCAAGGTACCAGCTATGTGAACAGGAGGGGTGAATCGAGCACGCGGGCCAGAGCCACAACCGGTGTCGAAAACAAAGGAAAGGGTTACATGGGCACTCTGCCCAAGTGTGGATTATGCCAGTATCATCATGCTGGCCAGTGCAGAAATAGAAAATGTGAAGCTTGTGGGAAAATTGGCCACTTGAAGGATACTTGCTGGGTTGGTTCAGGCCAGGGTGGCCAAAGGGGTTTTGGTAACAACAACCGCGGTGGTAATGGAAACCGGCCGCAAGGAAATAATGGAGGAAATGGTAATCGTGAGAATGTCGCAAATCAAGCTGGTAACCGGGGAACAAATGGAAATCGAGGCGGGAATGGTAATGGGAATGGTCGAGGACCAGGATGCTTCAACTGTGGAGACATCGGGCACTTTAAAAGGGAATGTCCAAAACTGAATCAGGCGCAAGGCAGAGTCTTTAACATTGGTGCGAGGGAAGCGCGCCAGGATCCAAACGTTGTCACTAGTACGTTCCCTATAAACCAACGCTTTGCATCTGTTCTGTTTGATACTAGTGCCGATTATAGTTTCGTATCGTTAGAATTTAAGAATATACTTGGGTTGACCACTAGTAAGTTAGACGTTCCGTACTCGATTGAATTGGCAAATGGGAAACTAGTTGAAACAGGTGAAGTCATAAGAGGATGCGTGATAGAACTGGGAGGGCATGAATTTATGCTAGATCTGCTGCCAGTCGAGTTGGGGAGCTTCGACGTGGTAGTAGGGATGGATTGGTTGTCAAGCAACAAAGCCGAGATTGTTTGCCACGAGAAGACCGTTCGCATCCCTATGACGGATGAAGAAACAATCATAGTACACGGAGAGAAGCGTGATACGCCGCTGAGAATCATTAGCTGTCTGAAAGCTAGAAAGTGTTTACAGAAGGGATGTGTTGCATTCTTGTCACACATCATGGATAAAGAAGCCGCAGAGCTAAAGATAGAAGACATTCCGGTCGTAAGAGAATATCCTGAAGTCTTTCCAGAAGACTTGCTAGGATTGCCGCCTCAAAGGCAAGTCGAGTTCCACATTGACTTGGTTCCAGGCGCCGCGCCTGTAGCCAAGGCACCCTATAGACTTGCACCTTCGGAGATGCAGGAGTTGTCAACACAACTCTAGGAGCTATTGGATAAAGGATTCATCAGACCAAGCTTCTCACCTTGGGGAGCTCCAGTTCTGTTCATCAAGAAGAAGGATGGTAGTTTTCGTATGTGTATAGACTACCGCGAGCTTAATAAGTTGACTATCAAGAACAGATATCCTATGCCAAGGATTGATGACCTGTTTGATCAGTTGCAAGGTTCGAGCTTTTATTCAAAGATCGACCTTCGATCAGGTTATCATCAACTAAGGATACAAGAGGAAAGTATCCCAAAGACGGCCTTTAGGACTCGTTATGGACATTACGAGTTCCTGGTTATGCCATTTGGGTTGACAAACGCGCCAGCCGTTTTCATGGACCTAATGAACAGAGTCTGCAAGCCGTACTTGGATACGTTTGTGATCGTGTTTATTGATGACATTCTGATCTACTCGAAGATGAAGGACGAGCACCAACAGCACTTAAGAGCTATTCTAGAGCTACTTAAAAAGGAAAAGTTGTACGCTAAGTTCTCGAAGTGTGAGTTTTGGCTA
The DNA here is from genome assembly GCA_030545235.1 of Helianthus tuberosus. Taxonomy (NCBI): domain Eukaryota; kingdom Viridiplantae; phylum Streptophyta; class Magnoliopsida; order Asterales; family Asteraceae; genus Helianthus; species Helianthus tuberosus. The sequence continues at coordinate 170,979,475 of CM060369.1, forward strand.
CGTGAAGTCCGGTTTCTTGGCCATGTGGTTAATGGAGATGGAATTCATGTTGATCCCACAAAGATCGAGGCAATCAAGAATTGGGAGACCCCAAAGATGCCAACCGAAATTCGATAGTTCTTAGGTTTGGCTGGTTATTATTGAAGGTTCATTGAGGATTTCTCTAAAATTTCTTAACCTCTGACCGCACTTACACAGAAAGACAAAAAGTTCGATTGGGGTGACAAACAAGAAGAAGCGTTTCAGCTGTTGAAGAACAAGCTTTGTAATGCACCGATCTTATCGCTACCCGAAGGAACGGACGACTTCGTGGTATATTGTGACACCTCGCGTCAAGGTTTGGGTTGCGTGCTGATGCAGCGCTAGAAGGTTATAGCATATGCGTCACGCCAGTTGAAGGTTCACGAGAAAAATTACACCACCCATGATTTGGAATTGGGCGCAGTGGTGTTTGCATTGAAGATCTGGCGACATTATTTGTATGGCACGCGATGTACAATCTTCACTGATCACAAGAGCCTGCAGCACATATTTGATCAAAAAGAGCTTAACATGAGGCAAAGACGCTGGGTAGAGCTGTTGAATGATTATGATTGCGAGATCAAGTATCACCCAGGGAAGGAGAATGTGGTCGCCGATGCCCTGAGTCGAAAAGAAAGGATTAAGCCCATAAGGGTTAGGGCTTTGGAAATGATTGTCCAGACAGACCTCTCTTTGCGCATTCGTGTCGCATAGAGAGAAGCCTTGAAAGAAAGGAATATTGAGGACGAGTATCTCCATGGGATGGAGAAGCAGTTGGTACCAAACGAGGAAGGAACTTTGTGCTTTATGAAACGCATTTGGGTTCCTTTGTTTGGTGGTTTGAGGAAAGTTATTTTTGATGAAGCTCACAAATCTCGGTACTCGATTCATCCAGGAGCGGATAAGATGTAACAAGATCTTAAGGATTTCTACTGGTGGCCAAGGATGAAAGGCGATGTTGCAATATACGTTGGTAAATGTTTAACTTGCGCCAAGGTTAAGGCCGAGTACCAGAAGCCTTCAGGTCTTCTACAGCAACCTGAAATACCCAAATGGAAATGGGAACAGATTTCCATGGACTTCATAACGAAATTGCCAAAGACGCCCAAGGGCCACGATACGATTTGGGTGATAGTGGACCGTTTAACGAAATCTGCGCACTTCTTGCCAATCAAGGAAAAAGACAACACGAGTAAGCTTGCTGAGATATACATGAGAGAGATTGTTGCACGACATGGAGTGCCTCTCTCAATCATCTCTGATAGAGATGGAAGATTCGTGTCAAGGATTTGGCAATCCTTCCAAGAAGCATTTGGTTCACAGTTAAATCTGAGTACTGCTTTTCACCCACAAACTGATGGCCAGAGCGAGAGAACTATTCAGACATTGGAAGATATGCTGAGAGCATGTGTAATGGACCTAGGTGGTAGCTGGGACAATCACTTGCCATTGGTCGAATTTTCGTACAACAACAGCTACCACACAAGTATTGGAGCCGCACCATTTGAAGCTCTTTATGGACGCAAGTTTCGATCACCACTGTGCTGGGCTGATGCGGGTGATAGACAGCTTGTTGGTCCCGAAATAGTGCAAGAGACAACAGACAAGATCTTTCAAATCCGAGAGCGCATCAAGGCGGCTCGTGACAGACAGAAAGGCTATGCAAACCAAAGGAGGAAACCTTTAGAGTTTCAAGTTGGGGATATGGTTTTGTTAAAGGTTTCACCCTGGAAGGGTGTGGCACACTTTGGGAAGCGTGGGAAGTTGAATCCGCGTTACGTTGGCCCTTTCAGAATCCTGCAAAGGATTGGGCTTGTAGCATACAAGTTGGACCTACCTGCTGAACTTAATGGCGTTCACGATACATTTCACGTATCTAACCTGAAAAAGAGTCCAAAACAAGAGACAGTGGTCATTCCTGCTGACGAAGTTCATATCAACAACACGCTCCACTTTACCGAAGAACCTGTTGAGGTTACATATTGGAAAGTTAACAAAACACGCAGGAGTAGTGTCAAGCTCGTCAAAGTTCGATGGAATGCAAGACATGGGCCAGAATTCACGTGGGAACGTGAGGATCGTATGATAGAGAAATACCCACATTTATTCCCCAAGACCCCTACATCTAGCAGCAGAACTAAAATTTCGGGATGAAATTTCTCTAACAGGGGGAGAATGTGACAACCCTCACAATTTCAGGTATCCGTACAATTAATTAATATTTAATTTGTGCTTTATGACTGTGCTTGATTACGACTGTGATTAAACTACCTTCTGATTTTTGTTACATACATACATACATATGCATCACATTTTATACTGTCACTCTATTTATCATACACAAACATTAGTGACAACCATGATGCACAAAGCACAGTTAGCACAGTGAGCGGATAACCCAGAGACATGCTGACAATGCCAGCACCTAGACATACAATATTTTTGAGGCCAGTATGAGCCAGAGATAGAATACTACACTAGTAGGGAGTGTAGGGAAGTAAGGACCATAAAACTGCGTCACTAGGTGATAGTTATAGTGCCGGGAAGTGCCTAAAACACACTTTAAATGCAGAATTCTGCACTTTTAAACAAAATTCAGCATTTAATAATACTAGTAAAGTGCAAAAACATGGCAAACTAGTCCTAAATACTTTCCAAAGTGTTGGGAATTAAATGTGTCACTAAAAGTAACATAAAAGACACTTTATGGAATAATTAAGCACTTTAACGGACAACACCCAACCGAACAACCGGACTTTACCCGGAACACAAAAATATTGCCAAACACATTGTTTTTATTTTTCTGAGCTAGTTAGGGTCCCCGAACACCCTAACACACTATATATTTAATACCACACCATAGTGCACCAACTAAACACTTGGTTTCTCTAACTAGATTGCAACTAATACTTACAACCCAACCCTATACCCCCCCCCCTTGGGCGACGGTCACATTGGGTGACCCACCCATTGATTTTTTATTATTATTTTATTTGATTGTGTTGGTGGATTATAGAGCATAATACACAAGGGTTAATGGTGAAACTTGGATTATAAGAAGGCACTAGGGGTTATAACAAATCATTTGCAACACATTTTCAAAACTCTCTCTTCCTCTCCTCTTGTGTGTTCGGCCGAGAACCACCACAACCATCATCATCATCATTCAAGTTTCTTCAAGCAACTTACATACACTCAAAGGTGTTAGAGACCCTACAAGTAAGCTTGGTGTGTTCGAAAGCTCAAGGACCTCTTTCGTCTTCTTTTATCCACCACTTTTACGCACTTGAACTCCCCTAGCCTTGTGCTTGTAGTAAGTGCCTTAGATCTTCATACTCTTCATATTTTTGTTGGTTAATAGTGAAAAGAATGATGAAAATATAAGAACTCTAAAGAACATAAACAAAGTCTTGACATAAACTAACTATGAGATGTAGTATGGTTAAAGAAATGATGAAATCATGTTGTTCTTATGTTGTAATGTTTGTTGATGGTTGTTTACTAGATAAAATGATATGGTTCATCATATAGACTTGCTAGATCATGTTTAAAGACATGAACTAGCAAGATGTGAAAGATAGAAATGTGTAGGATAATGAAATCATCCACATATAACTATGAACTTGAATAAATGAAAGTTTTCTTGAAAAATAAAGGCCAAAATAAGTTATAAACTTGTAGATCTAAAGATCTATGAGTGGTTTTTCGAAAGAACAAGTGAAAAGTATGAGTTTTGTTAAAACTCGGATCTTACATAAACTAAACCCATTTTTAGTGGATAAACAAGTGTAGGAACACTTGTGTCACAAGAAAATTTCACAAAGAAATATTTTCAGAAAATGTGACTAGAAGTTGTGAGAATATAAACTCTTTAAAAATAAAGTTTGTAAAGAACCAATCATATTTTGTAAAGGTAACAAGACTTACTAAGTGTGCTAGTAAGTTACTACATGTTTTTATAAATCTTCAAGTTCATAAGTTTATGATTATGCTTGTTTTTGGCTAGTTTGGTAAATAGAGGTTATACGTTGTTGATTGAATGATTTTTACAAAAGAAAATGATATGCTAGAAAGCATGGACGCCTCCGTTTACAAAGGAAACTCTGACGAAATTTTCCTAAAAATCCAACACTTAGAAAATATTTTTCTAGTAAGTGTTTACAAATATATTTCTAAATTTATTTTCAAAATAAACTTCGCCATGATTTTATTACAAAAATACTAAGTGCCGGAGGTTGATTTTCGTAAATAAAATTTGATAAATATATATTTAGAATATATATTTATTACTAAAACTCTTGTGTGATTGTTCGTTTATTATGTGAACTAGATATATTATTTTTAGGGTAAAAATAATATAACTTATGACACCATAAAAATTACGACTCCAAAATAATACTAAAACTCTCACAAAATAAATATTTAAGTTACACAAGTATTGTTGTATTACGAAGCGCTAAAACGTAACTTATGTATATTTCAGAAAAATACTCTTATACGTATATTTTTGGTAAAGTATTATTTTGGGAAAATTTATGAAGTAAAATATAATATTTTTGGGAAAAATATATATTTTGGAATTAAGATGTTTTAGACAAGTGATTAAAATATATTTTTCAAAGTGGGACTTAAAATATATTTTTCGGAATTACAAGAGTACATGTATAAATACCCCCACCCTTGGGAAGGAAATACACTTATAAAATAATTAAGAAGTGTGAATACGAAATAGTTGCCTAACTATTTTTCCAAAAACATTAAGCCCTAAGCCAAGGCACGGCCCATCCCTCTAATAGGCATTAGTACGTGTAGGTCGTCTCATAGCAGACCGAGTTGGGATTGACGACTATTTCAGGAGACGCGCTTCTGTGAGTTCATGTCCCCCTTTTCTCTTAACTGTTTTCAGTTTTATAACTTCAGGGGTGAAATACATGTTACAATTATTTAGGACATTTTTATACATGGTATGGTTAGCTTAAGGAGGGTTGGGACGTTCAGATCATGTGAGTGGTGGGTACAACACTTAAAGCCATTAATCCTCGTTGTTAGGACCGAGGGACACAAGAGTGATAGATCTATTTGGGTGTAGCGAGCCCACACCCGTGAGGTCAGGGTGACCCATAGAAGTGACTGTGTCTTACAGCCGAGGCCCGGTACAAATTTGCTAGGTTTGAGTTTTCCTGCATCACTTCACACATACCAGTTGCTTTGCAACCCAGTGGTGATCTCTTTTTCCTTAATTGCTCCATACCAGGAACATTTTTACACTGGGACGTACTTTAATGATTTATATACATACTCACTTTTACATGAACTCGCTCAACTTTTGTTGATTTTTCAAACTACATGTATTTCAGGAAATTAGTGGATCTGGCGAAGTGTGCAATTGTGTCAAGCTGCGTAGGGAATAATGATGTCATCCAGGTTTAGGAGGTGTAACCCTTACCTGGTCGGGTTACATGTCTCTAAACCATGTTTTTATTTAATTCTTTTGTTGTGTCACGTGAACACATTTTAATATGTAATGGTTTTAACTTGTTTTATGTGTCGACAATTTAAAACAATGGTGTTGTGGTAGCTTTTAAAACTTAATGAATGGATGATTATCATGTGTTTTATTTTCATATAGCATTGTTATGATTGTGCTATGGTATCAAGAAGTCACACCAAATAAACCTACGCTTCCGCAAAAGCCAGGGTGTGACATTTAGGATTGGTGTAGGTGACACCAGGCATAATAGCAATATGGTGCCTGCACGTTCTTGGTAACTAAACGTCTCGTCTCTGTTCTGTTTAACCCTGATGCTTCTTGAAACCGAACCTGTTGTGGAATCGGCTGATGGCAAGTCAATTGAAGCCTCGTATGTTCATTGGGATGCAAACTCGACCTTGTGGAACAAGTGTTTAACATCGACCTACCTTCTGCTACCCTTGATATTTTTGATGCAGTAGTTAGTGTGGATTGGTTATCCAGACATCGCGCATATATACCCTGTGGGGGAAAATTTTGCGTATCCCTCTCCCTGGTGGAGAACCGTTATCTGTTCTAAAGCGTCAGCGTGGTGTAAAGATTAGCATCATTTCAGCAATGAAGGCCCAGAATGCCACACCCCAAAAACGTCGCAGCGTAATATAAAACGTAGTGGAGACGGAAGTTGGTGCCCATTTATATCTTGTCGATCGATGCACTTAATTATTGAACATTTTAGTATGTTTTAAATGTAAGTTATTTAAACATTACGTTTTAAGACATGACACAACCAAGGCATAGTTAAGTTGTTTCTATCCTCACGGATCTTATTACATTCGTCCCAGAAAGTTTTAAAAGTCAGTCTAACATTTTAAGTAACAAAACATGCATCAACATCCACAAGATACGCCATAGTTCCCGAAGCCGATCTCAAGTACCTGTAGAACACGTTAAAATCAAGTGTCAACACAAAAGAAGGTGAGTTCACTTATTCATTTACTAACAGATTTTATTCCAATGAAAACTTTCTGTTTAGGTGTTTATTTATAAACATCCATTTAATTCTTAGAAAGTCTATTTTACTTTCTTAGTAAAAATCCATGGGCCTTCCGCCGGTTCATCGATTCGGCAACTATAATATATATTGCCCAGGTTTTGTATACTAAATTATAGCGTCAATTTTCAGACTCGTATGTTAGCTAGACGATACGAACTATATATTAACCATGCAGGGATAATCAAAACTAGACAATAAACAGAATATTAATTCGTCTTTTGACATTGACACGGGGCGACCGGTCACGACGGGGATGTCAACCCGATAGATCTACCAACAATTCCTCGCGTACAATACTTATCTGATTAAATGACATCATGGGCGTAGGGTTCTTTCTCGAAGAACAATATGATGTCTGCCTCACGTACAATATATATATCCTACTAATATGACAATTTAATACACGTAATTGCACGAATCCCCTGAATCTCCATCACTCGAAACTCAGGCCGGCATCCGTCCCAACTTTACGATCTGTTTCGCCTCGGAAACACCGTACCATCCCAATGTCCCACATTTATTCATCAAAAACGTTTTACTTCGAAACGTATAACTTATCAAAACTCATATATTTTCAGCGAAAATATATATTTTATATTAAAATGTATGTTTTATTTCAAAAACATTACTAAATCCTTTTAAAGACGTGTTCTACCCCCAAAATATATACAAATCAGTAAAAAGAGAGGTTTAGTGACACTCACCTTTGGGTGCGTATTTTAATACCGCAATCCCAGAGATTGATTATATACGTCCCAATATGGGAACAATTCTAAATCAATATACATTTAACACAAAAGATCCTAAGTTTCTCCATTTCTTAAAATTATCACATAACTTTGAGATTTTCTCGAAAAGTTGTCATTTTTGATTATGTTGGCACGTTGAAATACGTATATATGAGTCCATATACATTTATATATTTATTATGATTTTTGTGACTTGAACGATTTTATTGGTGACCATTATTGTGTAAATCCGTTAAATCTCCCGTTTATACACAATATATCTACGAATTGCGCGTCGTAATATATATACACAACGTTCATAGAATTTAACATCGAACATAAAAAATATTACTCACTTATCTATTTTTTCATTTTTAAAGCAAATATACATAAAACATCTCATATGTACCAAATTTCATGCTCGACAAACAAATTACTCATTTAACGCAATTTTACCGTTTCTACCGCACAAAACGTACATGCATACACGCATAGTCTAAATTTCTCACTATCAAACTAATACTTAACATGTTATCACATTTGCATGTTTAAATCACTTAACAAATTTTATCACATAAGCTTTACCCAAAATTTTACCCAGACTTGTGTGTACTGAAAAATGTGTATTTTAGCGATTCGGTAACGGTTTCGGGCGTCGGAAGTCATGTATGACCAACCAAACACCAAGTAAACTTAAAATTAGATAAAATACATATTTTTAAACTAAAAATATCTGTTTATTTACTGATTTAAATCATTTTCAAAAAAATCGTCCGAAAAGCCGATTTTTTACCGTTTTAACGCATAGTTTTGCGTTAAACGTTACTACAATCATCCCAACTCGAAATGACTTGATATTTTAGAAAAATACATGTTATTTACTGATTAAAATAATTATTATATTCAGATTAGTGCAGTTTTTGTGTAAGTCACATAAATCATGCAATTTCACGTATTTTACAACTTTTGATGCACCAAGTACAACATGCAAAGCTAGCAAACATTATGGCAAAGTTTTATACCATTTTAACACTTCAAATAATTATATTTTTAGTGTTTAGAACCTGATTAAATCTTATCTTCATCATACAATACATAAATCATCATTTCATGAACATTCATCCACATGCTTGCTTAAGTACAAGCATCTAATGCATTCAAATCACATCATCATCAACATGCGAGAACTAACTTATATCCATCATGCATTTAACTCATGTTCAACATTCAAGAATCATCATCTTCGTATGATGATCATTTTATCATTTCATCATAAATGAAAGACATATATACATATATACTTATATTCTTACATATTTAGGATTTAATCAACGAAATTTCACATGCATGCATATATATACACATACATATACGGCCATATATATGTATATACACATGATCCAAAAATTTACCTTTCACATATTCATGAACCCATTTCAAATCACAAAAACCCCTTTTCAAATCATTCATGCATTAACTTCCAAGAATCAATCAAACATATAACAATCAAAATCAAAATCAAAACCCAATATCATACACACATGTATATATACCCACTGCCACATGTACACACACATACACTTCCATTTTTATTTATTCAAAAACCCATTTGTTTTTTGTTTCAAGTTTTGTGATTAAACTTAAGAACAAGAGAAACTCTCATCACTGACAAGAACATCAAGAATCAAAAACAAGGTTTTTATTATATATTTTATACCTTCAAGTTCTTGAATGATTTTTAGTAAAAATTAGGGTGTGGGTCTTGATTGTTGCTTGAAACACCATGGAATCACTTCTAAATCATTAAAGGGACTTGAAAACACTTTGAAATGAGTATGAACATTCAAGAACAATGTTCAATTTTCAAAATTAATGAGATATGGGAGGTGTTTTCGGCTGAAATGTTTAGAGAGGGAGAGTGAATTTGATTTCTTTGAATAAGTTTATGATTTATGGTGATATCTTGGGAGTATAAGGAAACATCATCATCACCACCTATTTTTAACCCAATGCGTGCAAGAGAGAGTAGAGAGGACGCATTACTTGGCTACCAACTCAAGCCTCATGTCTTCCATACCACCATTTATTCGTATATATATATATACATATATATATATATATATATAATTTAGACTAAAAACTGTTATTTTACTGGATACCGGGTATTTTATCTAGCGTTTTAACCCTTTTTTAACGCATTTTAAATTATTTTTAACACTCTATAAAAATAAACTCATCAAAATATTATTGAACAATATTTTGTTTGCCTGGACTGGCTACGTTGCCGGTATTTGGCAGTATGCGCGCTGTGTTGCGCGGTACGCGCTTAAAATCGCAAAAATAGGAATTTAAGCGTTTTTATTTATTTTTATCATTCTATGGTAATTAACTCATCAAATTATTACTAAAATGATTATCAGTTGCCTTGACAGGCTGTGCTGACAGTATTTTGTCGGTACACGCGCTACATCGCGCGGTACGCGCTTAAACTCGAAAAATAGAGTTTCTTAGCGTTTTAAATTATTATTTTTTTACACAGATATGATTAAAATTATTATTCTAATCATAATAACTATTTTTAGGATTTTAACACTGATCGGGTGGTCACCGATGTTCGTTTCACATTTTAACCGTTACGCGATAAGCGTTAATTTTATCGTTGCCAGCACAATTTTTACCAAAGTTTAAATTTACCAACTCATTAAATGTCACATATAAAAATCATAATCAGTCAAATATGGTCTTTTATCTATTCACAAAACATGTTACAATTGTACGGTACAGCCTGAAAAGCCGGGTGTCATAGTCTCCCCCTGTTTAGGAAATTTCGTCCCCGTAATTTTTACTCTACAGGTTTTGCTTTTGCACCAAATAAAAATAACAAGAACGAATCTAATGAATATAGTCTTATAGTTTCTGCGAGAAACTGGGATTCTTACAAAGAATCTTCGTAGACCTATATTACAAACACTCTCAATTCCTTATCTCACATCTCAACGCTCTCCCCCCTTTCCAAGGTTCAACATTTTCAAGCACTTTAATCAAGAAGATTAAGTCAAGATTCCACCAATTCGGGTTCTATGTACGTATATTTACATATACATTACCCCGTACCTAAGATAGTCTGAGTTTACACCCGATTGATTCAACTCGAGATGGGCTCTCGAAAGGATCAAATCTCATAAACTCGTCTTCCTTCCTTCTTGCATTCATTTCAGATATACACAAATCGCCAAATCAATAAATTGCATATACGACTAGGATGCTGTAATCGCCTGTCCGGTTATTAGCATAACTCTTCTAGCTATACGTACTGTTTCTACGGTGCTTCGATAAACTTCCGTTTATCTTCCAAACAAATCTCTAATAAGAACAAAATCAGTGTATTATCCATTATACACTCTCAACTGAACCCAAACAATACATCACGTATACTACTCCATCCTTATGGTAGCTTGAGCCTATAAGCGACTGATCCAACTCAAGATGGGCTCTTGAAATGACCTAATCATATGGCTCAGCTCTTCTTTCCCTGCTAAACCTAATAATACCTTTCCAACATAACATCTTCAACAAAACACAATCTTCAACCTGGAACTGCAATAGTTTCTTCAATTGTCCACGTAATCCTTCTGTTGATCAATTGGCGACTTTTAACCTTCCCTCACTCCAGGCAAATCCTGTCGCTGGTTTCCTAGATAACTCGGGTCTGGTCAATTGTCCTTTGTCACATCAACTCGACAAAATGGTGATCAACACTTTCGTCCATACAAGGCTTCAAACGGAGCAACCTAAATTCTAGCGTGTTAATTATTATTGTAAGATATTTCTGCCAAGGGCATGTGAGTATCTTAATTTCCTTTGGAGTCCATCATACACGCTCCCAACTTTTCTTTCAAAGGTCCGAAAAGCTTCCTACTATCTTGCTGTCCAATCAATTTCCCTTTTCCTTTTAGGGTTATTAGTGTCGAAGGCTGCACTAATTTAGGGAAATTCTTAATAAATCTCTGTTAGCACCTTGCTAGTCATATGGATCATCATACTCCCGACGGGGTTTTTGGCGCTCCTCATCATTCACCAACTCTATAGTTAACTTCAAACGTTACTCATGATTCTCCTTGGTTCGCACATAGGCAAGTATGTTGTCGATGAATATTATCATGAATTCATCCGATTAGGGTTTCCATACCCTGTTCATGAGATTTACGAATATAGATGGCGCATTAATTTAGTCAAAGGCATGACTAATAACTCGTAATGGACATATCGCGTTCAAAAAGCAGTCCTCAGCATATCTTCGTCAGCAACCTTCAACTGATAATGTCCCAATCGTAGATCAATCTTCGTGTAGCAGCTGGATCCTGGTGACTTGATTGAGCAAATCATCAATCCTCGGTAAAGGGTACCGATTCTTGATAGACAACTCGTCTAGCATTTTGAAATCATCACATATCCTGAAGGATCCATCCTTCGTTCTCAACAAAATAGATGTGCCTCAAAGCGAAAAGCTTGATCTAGTAAAACCCTTGTCCAGTAGCTCTTGAAACTCACTCGACATTTCTATCATCTTAGACGGTGCTTAATCTATAAGGATATTGTGCAAATAGGTGCGGGGGGGGGGGGGATCCAGGTAAGTCTTTTTAGGAAAACTTCTGGATAATTGCGAACAATAGGAATCTCTCTGGTATTCCTAAATTCGGCTTTCGTATCATCACGTTAACAAAGAACGCAGGATAGCTTTTTCACAACAAATTGAGCATCCTCACAGCACTGACGACTCTCAACTATCAGCACTCAACACTCAAAACTCGACACTCGACTCGGTCGGTCTTCGTGAACAACTACCACCTCTCTACCATCATCAGGACGAGATATCCTAGCTAGCTTCTTCCAGCGATAGTCCCCACTTCGCTCTTGGAAAATCAATCCATTCTCACATCCGCGTCAAGGCTCCCCGGCTCCAATGGAAACAAACCAACACTAGAACTTCAATCACCTAACTAAATACTACAACCGTGAGCGACCTCATTAGTTTCCATCAACTTACCAATTGCTAGTTCTATCGGGCACTTTATACTCAGCTTACTTGTAGGTGAACACAAAAATGGTTCAAAGTTTTTCGAGCAAAACTCAAGTCAGCTTTGGTATTAAAAGTATGAACATAGATTGGTTTTTGATTTGAAACATACCGATAACAACAACAATATCGTCTCATGCTTTCTCAGCATTTAGCTCGAACGCTCCATTCCTGGCATCCTCACCTTTCATTTTCAGTCAATCTCTTTCTCGAAATGTCCTTGCTCACCATACTCGTAACATCCCTTGAGCGTAACTCCATCCAACGTACTCTTAGCATAGCACTCGCGAGTCATATGACTAGTCCGACCACATCTGGCACACTTTATCCACTCATCCTCATGAATCTTCCTCTCAAGACCACTCCTGCCATCCCTAGCACTATCCTTTCCCGACTCTCTAAGGTTAGCTACACACGCTTCCTCCAATCTGTGTTCCTCACCACGCTTCTCATCGGTATCTCTCCTCGAACTCTCAGACTTTCGCTTTCACAAATCCCCAGATCTAGGCTCGAAATGCGGAGTTATTTGAATAGTCGATCCGCTGAGATGGCTCGACATCACGCATATCGTTGCCACGTCATTGCATAGGGTACCAGTAAATGATCTTGGGTTACAACCCTGGATTGTTTTATGTGTACATCTATGTACTGTTCACAAAGTTAATGAAAAATCAGATATACGCTCCAATTATATCATAACACAGGAACTACTAAAACTTTCCGATCATTATATCACCTGAAGGGTTTCCGATTCTATGTCCCACCAAAACCATGCCCATGAGCATCACTCCACGTTCCTGGCCATTATTTTGGTTAGCATCGTGCTGTTCCATGGCTGTATTAACGTGTTAGGCTATGAGTTGTGCCAACTCTTTTGGGGTAAAGGGGTAATCCAGAACCTTGTCTAGCTTTTGGCAGCATTTCGTCGTTTCTATTATTACAACATAATATTAACATAAGATGATATCCAAAATAGTTCAATCATTAAATACTAGTGGACCATACATTGCGCATGTATAATATCCACGTATTAATGAGAACAATTCCTAAACCAAAAGAAACCCATTTGATACTTATACCAGAAATTACAAGGCTTGTTTTTAGTACGAAGAATAATCAAAATTCGGCGTGTCTACATCAACACCCGCAACAAGTCTATATGAAATTTCCTCCTAAATATCTGAAAATTTGGCATGCAAGCCATAATTAGGGTTCATCAAATGAGACATACAAAATAAACAAAAGAAACAACCAACAACTAACGCTTCAATCACTGGAAGTCCAACTTCTTCCTAGCAAGCTCTTCTAGCTCATCATAACAGTCCATTTGTCCTTCTAAGTCCTTCATTGTCTCCATGCCTTAGCGTAATGGGGCGAACTGACGATCACAGTGAGAGCGATTGACCCAAACCCCTTTCTGCCTCTTCATAGCGGACGCTCTCTCAACTCTCAAAGTCGAATGCGATCTCTCCAACAGGTCGAGTCCTCTTCCTACGGCGAGTGTAGACTAAAACAGGTGTAGCATAACACGTGACTCGAATAACAGATCAAACGATTATGTAACAACGGGCGAAAGAATCTCAAGTGTAGGCTCGACAGTATCAGTGAGCAGGACTACTGATGACTTAATAGATCAAGATGTGACATATCATAATCGTACAAAGTAAGTGTGTGATCAACGTGAATAGTAACACATAAGGCCTAAATAAATAGAAAATCACGTATGCACATAAACACATAAGGGTTTTAATATATGATACAAATTTTTGTATGTTTATTAAAATTCTTAGCTTCGAGAATTTTGGACTTATATTTCAAAATTCTCCGGTTGAAGTCTAGTGTTTTCCTCCGAAAATATATAGTTCGCTAACAACCAATGGCTCTGATACCAACTTCTGTCACACCCCAAAAACGTCGCAGCTGAATATAAAACGTAGTGGAGACGGAAGTTGATGCCAATTTATATCTTGTCGATCGATGCACTTAATTGTTGGACATTTTAGTATGTTTTAAATGTAAGTTATTTAAACATTAAGTTTTAAGACATGACACAACTAAGGCATAGTTAAGTTGTTTCGATCCTCACGGATCTTATTACATTCGTCCCAGAAAGTTTTAAAAGTCAGTCCAACATTTTAAGTATCAAAACATGCATCAACATCCACAAGATACGCCATAGTTCCTGAAGCTGACCTCAAGTACCTGTAGAACACGTTAAAATCAAGTGTCAACACAAAGGAAGGTGAGTTCACTTATTCATTTACTAACAGATTTTATTCCAAGGAAAACTTTCTATTTAGGTGTTTATTTATAAACATCCATTTAATTCTTAGAAAGTCTATTTTACTTTCTTAGTAAAAATCCATGGGCCTTCCGCTGGTTCATCGATCCGACAACTATAATATATATTGCCCAGGTTTTGTATACTAAATTATAGCGTCAATTTTCAGACTCGTATGTTAGCTAGACGATACGAACTATATATTAACCATGCAGGGATAATCAAAACTAGACATTGAAAAGAATATTAATTCGTCGTTTGACATTGACACGGGGCGACCGGTCACGACGGGGTTGTCAACCCGATAGATCTACCAACAATTCCTCGCGTACAATACTTATCTGATTAATCGACATCATGGACGCATGGTTCTTTCTCGAAGAACAATATGATGTCTGCCTCACGTACAATATATATATCCTACTAATATGACAATTTAATACACGTAGTTGCACGAATCCCCTGAATCTCCATCACTCGAAACTCAGGCCAGCATCCGTCCCAACTTTACGGTCTGTTTCGCCCCGGAAACACCGTACCATACCAATGTCCCACATTTATTCATCAAAAACGTTTTACTTCGAAATGTATAACTTACAAACCTCATATATTTTCAACGAAAATATATGTTAGTGCATATGTCTGTCGACTTCGTCTTGTATCGAGTCTTGTGTCTAGATTGAATAGAATGGAGCTCGGTAGGCTAGATAATATTAAGTGAGGTTGGACCATTCCATTTCGCACGAAATGGATCTTGTCCATTCCATGCGAAATGCCATCCCTATAAATACCTAAGCTGCCATTTCGTTTAAAACAGTTCTGATTCCGGTACCGAGGTGCTGCCGAAGTGTCTACTGCCTGTAAAACGTTGTTATATCAATATACAAGACAGTTAAAGTGATTCTGTGTATAAATCAAGCTGATTCAAAGTTGATACGTTTGTTTCCGCCTCTCGTATTGATTAGAACTCTTCTGAACGACTCGTTTTCGTCGTGCAAATGATCCTACAATATATATTTTATACTAAATGGTATGTTTTATTTCGAAAACATTATTAAATCCTTTTAACGACGGTTCTACCCCCAAAATATATACAAAGCAGTAAAAAGAGGGGTTTAGTGACACTCACCTTTGGGTGCATATTTTAATACTGCAATCCCAGAGATTGATTATATACGTTCTAATACGGGAACAATTCTAAATCAATATACATTTAACACAAAAGATCCTAAGTTTCTCCGTTTCTTAGAATTATCACATAACTTTGAGATTTTCTCGAAAAGTTGTCATTTTTTATTATGTTGGCACGTTGAAATATATATATATATATATATATATATATATATATATATATATATATATGAGTCCATATACATTTATATATTTATTATGATTTTTGCGACTTGAACGATTTTATTGGTGACCATTATTGTGTAAATCCGTTAACTCTCCTGTTTATATGCAATATATCTACGATATGCGCGTCGTAATATATATATATACACAACGTTTATAGAATTTAACATCGAACACACAAAATATTACTCACTTATCTATTTTGTCATTTTTAAAGCAAATATACATAAAACATCTCATATGTACCAAATTTCATGCTCGACAAACAAATTACTCATTTAACACAATTTTACCGTTTCTACCGCACAAAACGTACATGCATACACGCACAGTCTAAATTTCTCACTATCAAAATAATACTTAACATGTTATCACATTTGCATGTTTAAATCACTTAACACATTTTATCACATAAGGTTTACCCAAAATTTTACCCAGACTTGTGTGTACTGAAAAATGTGTATTTTAGCGATTCGGTAACGGTTTCGGGCGTCGGAAGTCATGTATGACCAACCAAACACCAAGTACACTTAAAATTAGTTAAGATACATATTTTTAAACTAAAAATATCAGTTTATTTACTGATTTAAATCATTTTCATAAAAATCATTCGAAAAGCCGATTTTTGACCGTTTTAACGTATAGTTTTGCGTTAAACGTTACTACAATCATCCCAACTCGAAATGACTTGATATTTTAACACAATACATGTTATTTACTGATTAAAATAATGATTATATTCAGATTAGTGCAGTTTTTGTGTAAGTCGCATAAATCATGCGATTTCACGTATTTTACAACTTTTGATGCACCAAGTATAACATGCAAAGCTAGCAAACATTATGACAAAGTTTTATACCATTTTAACACTTCAAATAATTATATTTTCAGTGTTTAGAACCTGATTAAATATTTTCTTCATCATACCATACATAAATCATCATTTCATGAACATTCATCCACATGCATGCTTAAGTGCAAGCATCTAATGCATTCAAACCACATCATCATCAACATGCATGAACTAACTTATATCCATCATGCATTTAACTCATGTTCAACATTCAAGAATCATCATCTTCATATGATCATCATTTTATCATTTCATCATAAATGAAAGACATATGTACATATATACTTATATTCTTACATATTTAGGATTTAATCAACGAAATTTCACATGCATGCATATATAGACACATACATATACGGACATATATATGTATATACACATGATCCAAAAATTTACCTTTCACATATTCATGAACCCATATCAAATCACAAAAACCCCTTTTCAAATCATTCATGCATTAACTTCCAAGAATCAATCAAACATATAACAATCAAAATCAAAACCCAATCTGATACACACATGTATATATACTCACGGCCACATGCACACACACATACACTACCATTTTTATTTATTCAAAAACCCATTTGGTTTTAGTTTCAAGTTTTGTGACTAAACTCAAGAACAAGAGAAACTCTCATCACTAACAAGAACACCATGGAATCACTTCTAAATCATTAAAGGGACTTGAAAACACTTTGAAATGAGTATGAACATTCAAGAACAATGTTCAATTTTCGAAATTAATGAGATATCGGAGGTGTTTTCGGCAGAAATGTTTAGAGAGAGAGAGAGAGAGAGTGAATTTGATTTCTTTGAATAAGTTTATGATTTATGGTGATATCTTGGGTGTATAAGGAAACATCATCATCACCACCTATTTTTAACCCAATGCATGCAAGAGAGAGGAGAGAGGAGGCATTACTTGGCCGCCAAGTCAAGCCCCATGTCTCCTACACCACCATTTATTCGTATATATATACATATATATAATTTAGACTAAAAACTGATATTTTACTGGATACCGGGTATTTTATCTAGCGTTTTAACCCGTTTTAACGCGTTTTCAATTATTTTTAACACTCTATAAAAATAAACTCACCAAAATATTATTGAACAATATTTTGTTTGCCTGGACTAGCTACGTTGCCGGTATTTGGCAGTATGCGCGCTGTGCTGCGCGGTATGCGCTTAAAATCGCAAAAATAGGAATTTAAGCGTTTTTATTTATTTTTATCATTCTATAGTAATTAACTCATCAAATTATTACTAAGATGATTATCAGTTGCCATGACAGGCTGTGCTGATAGTATTTTGTCGGTACACACGCTACATCGCGCGGTACGTGCTTAAACTCGAAAAATAGAGTTTCTTAGCGTTTTAAATTACTATTTTTTTACACGGATATGATTAAAATTATTATTCTAATCATAATTACTATTTTTAGGATTTTAACACTGATCGGGTGGTCACCGATGTTCGTCTCGCATTTTAACCGTTACGCGATAAGCGTTAATTTTATCGTTGCTAACACAATTTTTACCAAAGTTTAAATTTACCAACTCATTAAATTTCACATATAAAACTCATAATCAGTCAAATATGGTCTTTTATCTATTCACAACACGTGTTACAATTGTACGGTACGGCCTGAAAAGCCGGGTGTCATACAGAAGTGTCTACGGAGGGATTACCCCGCTATGTTAGCAACCGTTACTAATGTTAAGGCTAAGGAAAAGAGGATAGACGATCCACCAATTGTTCATAATTCCTCTCGGTGTGCTACCCGAGGAACTTTCAGGTTTACTTCCACAACTGTTAGGTAAAATCTCAGCTTGATTTCACGCCAGAGGCAGCCCTGATTACTCGTACTCCTTACCGTTTTGCACCAGGAAGGGTGCAAGAACTGTCCAATCAACTTCAGGAACTAACGGATGGAAGTTCTAACGATCTAGCTCCTTGTCCTGGGGAGCCCGAGCTCTATTGTGGAAATGAAGGACGAGTCTGTTCGTACGTGTACAGACTACCACGAAGTGGCAATCATAGACCGACACCCTCTATCTCGCGTCGACGACCTGCTTGACCCGCCGCAATGATCAAGCTCCTTTTCAGAAACCGACTTAAGATCGGACTGTCATTGGATGGAAGACTCAGGGGAGGATGATTCCTAACACGGTGTCATAGAAACTGTACGGCTATTACGACTTTTTGTTTATGTTGTTTAAGTTATCCAACACACCAGCTGCCTTAGGGATCACATGTATGGTATGTGTCAATCTCATCTCGCCAAGATTCGTCAACCGTGGTTATCTATGATGTTTTGAATCAGTTACGGGAGAAAGGAATACCATGAATGGCACTTGAATTTCATCTTAGAGCTCCTAGGGGAGGAGCAACTCCATGCGAAGTCTACATAAGCGTGACCTCAGGATTCAAGAAGTACACTTTCTTGGTCACGTAGTCAATGAAGTGGGGATACACGTGGTTTTCGCTAAGGTCTATTTTATTAGAACTTGATCGGCACCAAAGAGTCCATCGGGGATACAGTAATTTCTTAGTTATGCTAGATACTATCACAGATTCATCAAGGGATTTTCGAAGATCGTACAGCTTTAATCTCTTTAGCACAGCAGGGTGATGTGCATTCATGGAAGACAAAATAGGAGAACGTCTTTTCAACTTTTGAAACCTAGCACTACAATGCACTGAGCATCGTCTTCACCCGAGGGTACGGGTGATTTAGTGGTATACCATGATGGTTTGGATCAGAGTCCCAGTTATACGCCGATGCAAAGCGAGAAGTTGATGGCTTATGTGGTGATTAACAAGAGGAATTGCACGACTCGCAACCTGGGGAAGGAAACCATGGCCTTGGATTTAAGTTAGAGGCATTACTTGGATGGTACTAAATGTCACACCCCGACCACGTAGAACATACAAAACGTGGCGGAAACGTCGGGGAGTGTTGTAACAGAATTATTGTTTCACAACCAAGGCATACAAAGTTATATTTTATTTAATAAACAAGAGTGTTACATTGTCTTAAACAGGAAACAAAGAGTTCATAACATAAGTAAACTAGTCTATCTTCATTTTTAGTCTCTAAGGCACAGGTCCGCCCTAGTGTCACGATCATCATCCTATGCAAAAGCTCCTGAAAACACATGTGAAAATAGGTACGTCAGCATAAAAATGCCTGTGAGATACACAGGTTTTATGAAAATAGGATTCATGACTTATGTTTAAGAAATTGTTTAGTCATGAACCTTGTAATTTATTTTGTCTTGTAAATCATTTGAAAAACGATAAGAACAGATGATATGTATAAATAAATGTAAGGTTAAATGAATAACCATGTAAAAGGAGTTTGTATAAGATAAGTTGTTTGTAAAACAATGTCTTGTGAAAAGTATGTTATTTGTATAAAATGTCATATGTCTTAGATTGAAATAATTTAAATAACGCTACGAAATGTAATACCATACAAGCATTTATATATAGGAAGTACCAGCGGCGTATCCACCATGCTTGTATCATATTACACGCGCCTCGTTACTTAAATCACATACTCAAACCAAACCACCAAAGTAAAATGTTTATGTATAATCAAATGTCAAAATGTTTGTGTGATAACCATGTCTAATTTCTATGTCAAAATGTTTATGTCTGATGCAAATCATGTAATGTGTATCCAAAATATCATGTATGGTAAGTGAAACATATCAACTAGACCATATGTAAAATGCACAAAAACAAGGTATTGAAGTAAAACATGGTTTAAATCAAAGTTATGTTTTGTGGAACAAATGCATGCTATACTGATATAAACATCTATGCGGTATTGTGAAAATGCATACATCCAAGCCTTGTGACTGTGGTGATAGGCCTTTAAACAAATTAAAGGTCTATATGTGTTATGTTTATCGAATTCGGTCATTCCTTCCAATCCAAACAAACCCGGGATTTCAGGAATGGGAGTTGTCAAGTCCTATGGTACCACTACCTACTAACGAGCGGCGTAGCTAATGTTAATGAATACATTGTCCCATTTAAACAACCCAAATGTCATACCAAAATGTAAGCATGTGATGAATAAATGTACTAAGTATGCACACAATGGGCATACATAGCATAAAATGTAATGTAAAATGATGTACTAAATATGCACACAATGGGCATACATAGCATAAAATGTAATGTAAAATGATGTACTAAGTACGCACACAATGGGCATACATAGCATAAAATGTAATGTAAAATGACGTACTAAATATGCACACAATGGGCATACTTAGCATAAAATGTAATGTAAAATGATGTACTAAGTACGCACAATGGGCATACATAGCATAAAATGTAATGTAAAATGATGTACTAAGTACGCACACAATGGGCATACATAGCATAAAATGTAATGTAAAATGATGTACTAAGTACGCACACAATGGGCATACATAGCATAAAATGTAATGAAATCATGTACTATAATGTACTAATGAACATAACAAGCGTATGATGTGAAAACAGGGAAGCATGAAAGTAACAAGTAGGCACATGTGTTTCACCCCAAAACAGTTTGAAAAACAGTAAAAGAGGGGTCTATGTACTCACTTGAGATTTCTTAGTAGTCCTTGAGTAACAACCAAACAATGCTAGAGATCACGGAAAACAGACGGCACCTAATATAGGTAACTATGTTAATAAACCGGACCTAGATCGGAAGATCGGACAGAATGAGGTCTTGTAAACCAAATGAGTTTTGGAACTCATGCGATATGGTTTAACAAAGCCTACATACTAAATGAAACCTAATCTAAGTGCTTACGACCCATTACGACCCGTTTAGGTAGCTTATGCTACTTTAACACGTCGTTCGCGTGAAACGCGTTCGGACCGCCTAACAAGTCCTATGACAAGTAGAATATGCCTTAACATGCCTAATATTGTCGCCAAATCAGTTTAGATGTCAAAAGTTATGTTACATATGTTTAAAATGAATTTTGGCGTCAAAGGGGTATTTTGGTAATTTACCTAAGGCATATAAACTACCTATCATACAACTACTAAAACGATGTGACCATAAGGTATAACCTCGGAAGGTTATTCCCTATATGCTATGGTCACCTAATGCGTTTGGTCGGATCCTAACGATCGACCAAATGGGTCGGGTTCGAAGGTATAAGCGATTTATTAGATCGCTTACCCTTACGACCCTAGACAACATGGAAATCAGTAGGCATAGTCACCAGGGACTATAACCATCGTGATTACGCTCACGTTGTGAAGTTCAAACGAACTTCGCATTGACCATAAGCTGGTCAATGCAGAAAGTCAAACAAAGTTTGACTTCCGTACTCGAAAAGCAATAAAAGAACGAAGGAACACTTACAAAGGGTCCTCGAAAGCTAATCTTGATCCAAGTAGCTCAGGTATGAAACAATGGTTTCAACTTAGAGCTTTTCAAATCAGATTTTGTGGGTTTTGTAATGAAGTGGGTTGGGTATTTATAGGATTTGTAGAGCCATTAAGATCATTTCTTGGAAACCGTGCTTTGATCTTGGCCATACACCTCAAGAACATGGTTTTACAAAACCATTTGAGCCCCTAGTATTGAGAAATACCACGTGCAAGGTGGTTTTGTGGGTAAAACAGCTGTTAACAGCCTGTTTAAACATTGAATCTGGTCTGGGAGTCTGATGCGGGCCGTGTAAGGGATTACAAGAGTTTACGCGGGCCGCCTGGCCCTTCTGGTCAGAAACAAACTTTTAAAAATGACAGTTTTGGTCCCTGTTGTGTTTTAAGGCCATTTCCGACATGTTTAAGGCCCGTTAAGCCAACTTTAAGGCCCTAAAATGATGCCTAAACATTGTGGACATGAAACATGCTCAAAATATGCCGGATGTTGGTTCGTTTGGTCGTACGATCGCGATGTTGGCTTAATTACGATGGAATGCGCATAAGCGCGAAAAACGATCCAAATGACGCGACGAATGGATTTTTCTCAAGCCAAACACTAAAATAAAATATTTTAGTGCTTACATAAATTTTTGGATGTCCGGATGTATTCAGAACGTAAGTTATGCGCGAAAATGCAAACTTGTGCACTTTTTGACGCTTTTAGTCCCTGAATGACCCAAAAGTTTATTTTAGCACACCGAACCCCTCAAAGCCTATTTCTAAGCTATGTAAAGGATATTTATGGTATGTTTAACTTATGGTCATGTTCCGGAATGTCTGTTCCAGTACGAATCGTCATACTTTCGTAGTTTGTCGAATTTAGTCCCTGTAGGCGAATTAACTTGTTTTTGCCATACCAAAGCCTTCAAAACTTATTTCTAAGTTATGTAAAGGTTATTTAAGGTATGTTAAGAATATGTTGATGTTCCGGAGTATTTTTCGCGTTAAACTGAGTACGTTTACACACCAGTTTGCGTATAACTCTCCAGAAAGTGATATAGAGTTTGAAATTACACAAAAGTTAAAACATGAAAAATGTAAAACATAACAAAACAAACATTGGGATCAAATAACTTTGTTTTATTGATAACTGAACTGTTCACAATGATTACAAGCACAGATGTTACAGTCTCCCCTACTTGTGGAAATTTCGTCCCGAAATTTATTTAGAGGAAACTCGTGGAAAAAGATGTGGATATTTCGCCTTCATTTGATCTTCGCGTTCCCAAGCAAACTCGGGTCCACGTTTAGATTCCCAGTGAACCTTGACCAAAGGAATGCGCTTGCGTTTAAGCCACTTGACTTCACGTTCCATGATTTCCACTGGCTTCTCAACAAATTTTAGTGTTTTATCAACACGAATTTCGTCAAGCGGTATGTGGAGGTTCTCATCAGCTAAACACCTCTTGAGATTGGACACGTGAAAGGTTGGATGTACATTTCCAAGTTCAGGAGGTAACTCAAGTCTGTAGGCTACCTTACCGATTCTTTCGACGATCTTGAATGGTCCAACGTATCTAGGTGCAAGTTTTCCTTTCTTTCCAAATCTGATCACACCTTTCCAAGGTGAGACCTTAAGTAATACTCGATCACCGACTTGAAAATCCAAGGGTTTGCGTTTTAGGTCCGCGTAACTCTTTTGACGGCATCTAGCTGTCTGAAGGTTATCACGAACTTTCGTAACCTTATCAGTTGTCTCTAAAATGAGAGCAGGTCCAGTAAGCTTAGCCTCACCGATCTCATTCCAGCAGACTGGTGAACGACATTTTCGACCATAGAGAGCCTCGAAAGGAGCCATGTTGATGCTGGAGTGATAACTGTTGTTGTAGGAGAATTCAATTAACGGAAGATGTGAATCCCAACTACCACCAAAATCGATCACACAAGCTCTAAGCATATCCTCCAGAGTCTGGATTGTTCTTTCAGATTGACCATCCGTTTGCGGATGATAAGCTGTGCTCAGATTAAGTTGGGTCCCCATAGCAGATTGCATGGTTCTCCAAAAATGAGAAGTGAAGCGAGCATCTCTGTCAGAAATGATGTTCAAAGGAACACCATGTCGAGCTACAATTTCATCCACATAGATTTTAGCAAGTTTGTCAGCAGAAAAATCCTCACGGATTGGCAAGAAATGCGCTGACTTAGTAAGACGATCAACGACTACCCAGATGGCATCATGACCTTTCTTTGTGCGCGGAAGTTTAGTAATGAGATCCATAGTAATGTTTTCCCATTTCCAAACTGGGATCTCTGGTTGCTCCAATAAACCTGAAGGATGCTGATGTTCAGCCTTAACCTTAAGACAAGTAAGGCATTTTGATATATATAAGGCGATGTCTTTCTTCATACCAGGCCACCAATAATGAGTACGAAGATCCTTATACATCTTATCTGAGCCAGGATGAACAGAATAACGAGACTTATGGGCTTCATCCATAAGCAAGGTACGAAGATTATCTTGGCTTGGGACCCACAAACGGTCCATGAAGTAATACGATCCATTGTCCTTTAGTTCCAGAGCAGGTGTTATGTGATAAGGAAATTCCTTATCCATCAAACCTTGTGAAACACAAGTGTGTTGAGCCTGAGAAATGCGGGCTTGGATATCGGATTGAGCTTGAATAACAGATTGGACACGAACACAATGAAGCTTAGTACGTTCCTTACGACTCAATGCATTGGCTACGACATTCGCCTTACCAGGATGGTAGCGAATTTCGCAGTCATAGTCGTTTAGAAGCTCAACCCAACGTCGTTGCCTCATGTTGAGTTCTTTCTGATTGAAGATATGCTGAAGACTTTTGTGGTCCGTGAAAACCACACATTTTGTTCCGTACATATAGTGTCTCCAGATCTTAAGAGCGAAGACAACTGCACCCAACTCAAGATCATGAGTGGTGTAGTTCTTTTCATGCACCTTCAATTGTCTTGATGCGTAGGCTATGACTTTGTTCCTTTGCATCAGAACACAGCCAAGACCCAATTTAGATGCATCGCAATAAACGACGAAATCATCATTGCCCTCAGGCAAAGTCAGAACAGGCGCGTCGCAAAGTTTCTGCTTCAAGTGTTGAAAAGCTTCCTCTTGTTTGAATCCCCAATCAAAGGGCTTGTTCTTCTGAGTTAGAGCAGTTAGAGGAACTACAATCTTTGAGAAGTTTTCAATGAAGCGGCGGTAATAACCCGCCAGACCAAGAAAAGAACGAACTTCAGTAGGAGTAGTAGGCGTATCCCAATCCTTGATCGCACTGATCTTGGAGGGATCTACATGAATACCTCGTTCGTTGACAATATGTCCTAAAAATTGAACTTCTTTAAGCCAGAATTCACACTTGGAGAATTTGGCGAAAAGTTGCTCTTTCTTTAGGAGTTCCAAAGTAAGACGAAGATGTTGCTCGTGATCAGCTCGCGTCTTAGAATAAATCAAGATGTCGTCAATAAAAACAATGACGAACTGATCCAAATAAGGCTTGCAGACCCTATTCATTAAGTCAATGAAAACAGCATGAGCATTAGTCAAACCGAATGGCATGACTGTGAACACATAATGCCCATAACGAGTGCGGAACGCTGTCTTGGGAATGTCTTCTTCATGCATCCGAAGTTGATGATACCCAGAACGTAGATCAATCTTCGAAAAATAAGAAGCGCCCTGTAACTGATCAAAGAGATCATCGATGCGAGGTAGGGGATATCGATTCTTGATGATAAGCTTGTTAAGCTCACGATAATCGATACACATCCTAAAAGATCCATCCTTCTTCTTGACAAAAAGAACGGGAGCACCCCAAGGTGAAAAGCTAGGATGGATAAAACCTTTGTCAGAGAGCTCCTGAAGCTGCTTAGACAACTCTTGCATCTCAGACGGTGCAAGACGGTATGGAGCTCTGGCAATGGGATTTGCACCAGGTACGAGATCGATACGGAACTCTACTTGGCATGTTGGGGGTAGACCAGGTAAATCTTCAGGGAATACTTCAGAATAATCCCGAACAACAGGGATATCTTGAATAGACTTACCTTTGCCCTCATCTGCTACAACATGTCCCAAAAAGGCCACATAGTTCTTTCACAGATACTTCCGAGCTTTAAAACAAGACATGAGTTTGAGACCACCAGCAGGTTTCTCACCACGAACCTGTAGGATCTCGCCTGTTGAAAGTGGCACACGAACAATCTTCTCAAAACAAACTACCTCTGCGCGATGCTTGGCTAACCAATCCATACCCACAATAACGTCGAAGCTTCCAAGTTGCATAGGCGTGAGGTTAATAGGAAAAAGATGGTCGTTAAGGTTCAACTGACAGTTGTGAAGAACAGAATCAAGAACAATGGGTTCACCACTAGCAACCTCTACTGTCAAAGGTTTACCTAGTTTCGTTCTAGACATGCGAAGTAATGGCTCAAAAGATAAAGACACAAAACTCTTATCGGCACCCGAATCAAAGAGAACAGATACAGGCTGATTATTAATAAAGAACGTACCGTTCACCACTTCATTGTCTGCTTGTGCCTCTTGAGCATTCATGTTGAAGACTCGACCTCGAGCCTGAGCCTGATTCTGATTTGGATTCTGATTCTGGTTTGCTAGCCTTGGGCACCGGTTTCTGTAGTGGGTCAGATCCCCACAATTATAGCACGAACCAGGAGGAAAATGAGGTCGTGCAGCTTGACCTTGTTGCTGAGCAAGAGGCTGAGCAACTTGTTGGGCTTGGTTCTGAACTGCCTGGTTCTGGGCAAAACGACAAACACCAGCAAGATGACATGACTTCCCGCAGTTAGTACAGAAATGGCACGGAAATTGCGGTTGATGGTGACTGTTGCATCTATTGCACAAAGGTGCCTTTCCTGCATAAGGTTTCTTCGCTGGAGGCTGTGCGGGTTGGTTGGGAGCTGCCCAGTTAGCTTGGGCAGTGACAGCAAAATTTTGGGAAGCCTTACACTTCCTAGACCTTCTTGAGGAACCAGAATCCTTTCCCTTCTTGTTTTGACCTTTCTTGCTATCTTCTTTGTCAGACGCCTGCTTCTTACCCTTGTCACCGTTTTTGTGCAGCTTTCCCTTTCGAACCTGTGACTCAGTCAATGTCGCTGCTAACTCGATCGCCTGACGGAGTGTGGTAGGGTTACTACCAGTAAGGATGTCTTGTACTGAGTCAGGTAGACCATCGATGTACCTTTCGATAGCCTTGTCGAGTGGGGTAACCATGGTTGGGCAAAGCAGACTCAACTCCTCAAACCTATCAGTATACGCCCGATGCTCACCACTATCTTGCTTCTAATCATCAAACTCTCTCTCCAAGGCTCGCAGTTCATGACGAGGACAAAACTCCCTCATCATAAGAGCTCTAAGTTCAGCCCAAGTCTGTGCTAGAGCAACTTCTGCACCACGATCTCTCATAACCCCGTTCCACCATGTGAGAGCCCTCTTCTGAAACACGCTCGAAGAAAATTCGACCTTGCGATTGTCAGGACACTGAACATGATGGAAAGTATTCTCAATGCTCTCGAACCATTGAAGAAGCCCAGTCGCTCCCTCAGAACCACTAAACTTGAGTGGTTTAGCCGAGTTAAAATTCTTGAAATTGCATGGAGCATTGTTGTTGTTGTTGGCTTGGTTCCATTGAGCAAAGAGGTTTGGGAATTGAGCAGCCATTTGCTGCGCAATGATTTCTGCCAGTTCGGCAGTCGCTATCTGGTTTTCGCGTCGAGGAGGCATTCTAAAAGAGGAAAACATGAAAGGAAACGAGTGAGATGATTGGATGGAG
Organism: Helianthus tuberosus; assembly: GCA_030545235.1. Taxonomy (NCBI): domain Eukaryota; kingdom Viridiplantae; phylum Streptophyta; class Magnoliopsida; order Asterales; family Asteraceae; genus Helianthus; species Helianthus tuberosus. Next base: position 171,007,540 of record CM060369.1, read on the forward strand.
AGAATGAGATGAAACAAAATCAACAAAAGCAAAGATGGTGGTCATTCGTCGGCATCACAAGGCAAACAAACGACACAAAGTGAATAATCAAAGTAAATGGGTCAAAAATAATGTATCGTGAAGACATACTCGCCTATAAGTGAACACTCACCCCAAGAGTTCCCAGGTAAGAGTGACTGGTCCGATTATGTGGATTTGTACGAACACTCTAGCCTTAAACAGAAAACCCAGGGTACAGGCATTCACCCTTCCAGTTTGCACGTGTTCACACTATTTAAGACCCAAAACTTTGACGAGATTTTTGAAAATTCAAAGGGGTTCAAAACCTTATAACAGAGGGTTCAAAACCTTGTAATAAATCATTAAAAAACAGAATATTGTTTTTCAAAAATCGTTTCAGAAAAATTGGGTTCTTGTTTTGAAAATCACCTAAGGATAGGTGATGTGCATGTTTTAAGATCTAAACACAAGATAACTTGTGTTGGGGTCCTAGAAACGTTATAGTCTAGGTCAAAGCATTACTAATAACCTAATTCCCTATAACCATTGGCTCTGATACCAACTTTTCTGTCACACCCCGACCACGTAGAACATACAAAACATGGCGGAAACGTCAGGGAGTGTTGTAACAGAATTATTGTTTCACAACCAAGGCATACAAAGTTATATTTTATTTAATAAACAAGAGTGTTCAAAACCTTGTAATAATTCAAAGGGGTTCAAAACCTTATAACAGAGGGTTCAAAACCTTGTAATAAATCATTCAAAAACAGAATATTGTTTTTCAAAAATCGTTTCGGAAAAATTGGGTTCTTGTTTTGAAAATCACCTAAGGATAGGTGATGTGCATGTTTTAAGATCTAAACACAAGATTACTTGTGTTGGGGTCCTACAAACGTTATAGTCTAGGTCAAAGCATTACTAATAACCTAATTCCCTATAACCATTGGCTCTGATACCAACTTTTCTGTCACACCCCGACCACGTAGAACATACAAAACGTGGCGGAAACGTCAGGGAGTGTTGTAACAGAATTATTGTTTCACAACCAAGGCATACAAAGTTATATTTTATTTAATAAACAAGAGTGTTACATTGTCTTAAACAGGAAACAAAGAGTTCATAACATAAGTAAACTAGTCTATCTTCATTTTTAGTCTCTAAGGCACAGGTCCGCTCTAGTGTCACGATCATCATCCTATGCAAAAGCTCCTGAAAACACATGTGAAAATAGGTACGTCAGCATAAAAATGCCTGTGAGATACATAGGTTTTATGAAAATAGGATTCATGACTTATGTTTAAGAAATTGTTTAGTCATGAACCTTGTAATTTATTTTGTCTTGTAAATCATTTGAAAAACGATAAGATCAGATGATATGTATAAATAAATGTAAGGTTAAATGAATAACCATGTAAAAGGAGTTTGTATAAGATAAGTTGTTTGTAAAACAATGTCTTGTGAAAAGTATGTTATTTGTATAAAATGTCATATGTCTTAGATTGAAATAATTTAAATAACGCTACGAAATGTAATACCATACAAGCATTTATATATAGGAAGTACCAGCGGCGTATCCACCATGCTTGTATCATATTACACGCGCCTCGTTACTTAAATCACTTACTCAAACCAAACCACCAAAGTAAAATGTTTATGAATAATCAAATGTCAAAATGTTTGTGTGATAACCATGTCCAATGTCTATGTCTAATGTAGATCATTAATTTTGTATATCAATGTCAAAATGTTTATGTCTGATGCAAATCATGTAATGTGTATCCAAAATATCATGTATGGTAACTAAAACATATCAACTAGACCATATGTAAAATGCACAAAAACAAGGTATTGAAGTAAAACATGGTTTAAATCAAAGTTATGTTTTGTGGAACAAATGCATGCTATACTGATATAAACATCTATGCGGTATTGTGAAAATGCATACATCCAAGCCTTATGACTGTGGTGATAGGCCTTTAAAAAATTAAAGGTCTATCTGTGTTATGTTTATCGAATTCGGTCATTCCTTCCAATCCAAACAAACCCGGGATTTCAGGAATGGGAGTTGTCAAGTCCTATGGTACCACTACCTACTAACGAGCGGCGTAGTTAATGTTAATGAATATATTGTCCCATTTAAACAACCCAAATGTCATACCAAAATGTAAGCATGTGATGAATAAATGTACTAAGTATGCACACAATGGGCATACATAGCATAAAATGTAATGTAAAATGATGTACTAAATATGCACACAATGGGCATACATAGCATAAAATGTAATGTAAAATGATGTACTAAGTACGCACACAATGGGCATACATAGCATAAAATGTAATGTAAAATGACGTACTAAATATGCACACAATGGGCATACATAACATAAAATGTAATGTAAAATGATGTACTAAGTACGCACACAATGGGCATACATAGCATAAAATGTAATGTAAAATGATGTACTAAGTACGCACACAATGGACATACATAGCATAAAATGTAATGAAATCATGTACTATAATGTACTAATGAACATAACAAGCGTATGATGTGAAAACAGGGAAGCATGAAAGTAACAAGTAGGCACATGTGTTTCACCCCAAAACAGTTTGAAAAACAATAAAAGAGGGGTCTATGTACTCACTTGAGATTGCTTAGTAGTCCTTGAGTAACAACCAAACAATGCTAGAGATCACGGAAAACAGACGGCACCTAATATAGGTAACTATGTTAATAAACCGGACCTAGATCGGTGGATCGGACAGAATGAGGTCTTGTAAACCAAATGAGTTTTGGAACTCATGCGATATGGTTTAACAAAGCCTACATACTAAATGAAACCTAATCTAAGTGCTTACGACCCGTTTAGGTAGCTTATGCTACTTTAACGCGTCGTTCGCGTGAAACGCGTTCGGACCGCCTAACTAGTCCTATGACAAGTAGAATATGCCTTAACATGCCTAATATTGTCGCCAAATCAGTTTAGATGTCAAAAGTTATGTTACATATGTTTAAAATGAATTCTAGCGTCAAAGGGGTATTTTGGTAATTTACCTAAGGCATTTAACTACCTATCATACAACTACTTAAACGATGTGACCATAAGGTATAACCTCGGAAGGTTATTCCCTATATGCTATGGTCACCTAATGCGTTTGGTCGGATCCTAACGATCGACCAAATGGGTCGGGTTCGAAGGTATAAGCGATTTATTAGATCGCTTACCCTTACGACCCTAGACAACATGGAAATCAGTAGGCATAGTCACCAGGGACTATAACCATCGTGATTACGCTCACGTTGCGAAGTTCAAACGAACTTCGCATTGACCATAAACTGGTCAATGCAGAAAGTCAAACAAAGTTTGACTTTTGGACTCGAAAAGCAATAAAAGAACGAAGGAACACTTACAAAGGGTCCCCGAAAGCTAATCTTGATCCAAGTAGCTCAGGTATGAAACAATGGTTTCAACTTAGAGCTTCTCAAATCAGATTTTGTGGGTTTTGCAATGAAGTGGGTTGGGTATTTATAGGATTCGTAGAGCCGTTAAGATCATTTCTTGGAAACCGTGCTTTGCTCTTGGCCATACACCTCAAGAACATGGTTTTACAAAACCATTTGAGCCCCTAGTATTGAGAAATACCATGTGCAAGGTGGTTTTGTGGGTAAAACAGCTGTTAACAGCCTGTTTAAACATTGAATCTAGTCTGGGAGTCTGACGCGGTCCGTGTAAGGGATCACAAGAGTTTACGCGGGCCGCCTGGCCCTTCTGGTCAGAAACAAACTTTCAAAAATGACAGTTTTGGTCCCTGTTGTGTTTTAAGGCCATTTCCGACATGTTTAAGGCCCGTTAAGCCAACTTTAAGGCCCTAAAATGATGCCTAAACATTGTGGACATGAAAAATGTTCAAAAATATGCCGGATGTTGGTTCGTTTGGTCGTACGATCGCGATGTTGGCTTAATTACGACGGAATGCGCATAAGCGCGAAAAACGATCCAAATGACGCGACGAATGGATTTTTCTCAAGCCAAACACTAAAATAAAATATTTTGGTGCTTACATAAATTTTTGGATGTCCGGATGTATTCAGAACGTAAGTTATGCGCGAAAATGCAAACTTGTGCACTTTTTGACGCTTTTAGTCCCTGAATGACCCAAAAGTTTATTTTAGCACACCGAACCCCTCAAAGCCTATTTCTAAGCTATGTAAAGGATATTTATGGTATGTTTAACTTATGGTCATGTTCCGGAATGTCTGTTCCAGTACGAATCGTCATACTTTCATAGTTTGTCGAATTTAGTCCCTGTAGGCGAATTAACTTGTTTTTGCCATACCAAAGCCTTCAAAACTTATTTCTAATTTATGTAAAGGTTATTTAAGGTATGTTAAGAATATGTTGATGTTCCGGAGTATTTATCGCGTTAAACTGAGTACGTTTACGCACCAGTTTGCGTATAACTCTCCAGAAAGTGATATAGAGTTTGAAATTACACAAAAGTCAAAACATGAAAAATGTAAAACATAACAAAACAAACATTGGGATCAAATAACTTTGTTTTATTGATAAATGAACTGTTCACAATGATTACAAGCACAGATGTTACACTAAATGCACTACTTAGACCAATTGCAAGGGCCTCCCGTGTACCGTTGTTTCGAAAGAGCTAAAACATGTAATAACATCGCTGGATGGAACTTTTGAATGATTACGACTATGAAACCTGAACGTGCACGAGCTTTGCAGTTCACTATCGACTCTAACCTACCTGATCAGACTCACTCTGTTCAGACTAGAGAGCTGAAGGAAGAGAATTTTCAAGTTGAACCCATGCGGGGTATGGAGAAGCAACCTTTGGTAGGTCGGACGATATTCACTACCTTATGGAGCGGATGTGGGTCTCACTATACGGCAATCGTAGGGAACTTGTGTTGAGCAAAGCACACCGGCCTCAATATTCTAGTCGCCTGGGTTTTGATTTGAGATATTAGGGTATATAAATCTTGCATTGATGATCGGGCATGAAGGCCCACCTAGCAATGTATGTGAATGATGTTTGACTTATGCAAAAGTCAAGGAGGACTGTCAGAAACCTTCTAGTTTTGTCAGCAACCAGAAACACCCATATGGAAATGAGAACAGACTGCCATGGGTTTTGTCACTAGTCTACTTACAACCCGAAACGGAGACAATATCACCTTGGTGATCGTGGATTGTCTCACATAACCAGCATATTTTCTTGCAATCAAGGAAACTGATGTGTCTACATAGCTTATGAATCTCCTCTGAGAGAGGCGGTTTCAAGGCACGAGGTGCCCACTCCTATTACTTTTGGTTTTGATCTACACCCGATTTATGACAGGCAATACACAACACCCTTGGCTCACGTCTAGTCATGAGTATCGCTTATCACTGTAGGACAAACGGTCAGAGTAAACAAACCATCCTAACACTTGAAGACACGCTACAAGCCCTTGTGTGATTGACTTTAGTAAAATTGGAAGGACACTTACCTTTGGTTGAGCTTTGCTGCAGTAGATACCATTCTAGTATTCGGACAGCTCTGTTTGAGGCGTTGCATGGACGATAACGCCAATTTTCTTGTTGGACTAAGGTGGGTGACAACCTAATCACAGATCCAGGATTTGTACTCGAACCACTTGGGAAGATTGTTTAGTTCAGAAACTGTTTGGCGGCAACGCGTGACCGTCCGGAAGGCTGATAAGTTTAGGAAACACTGGGAGTTCGCTGTAGGCGAACGTATCATAACTGAAAGTCTCACCCTGGGAGGGTGCGGTACACTATGGAAAACGTGGCAAGCTTAGTTTACGATACGTTGGGACATTTGGATTTCTTGAATAAATCGGTGACATGGTTCACAAACTCGAGTTACTTGACGAATTGGGTAACGTTTACAATGTCGTTATGTCTCAAATCTATAGAAGCGTTTGTCAGAGGAAACATTTGTGATACCTTTAGTAGACAAGTTGCAGTTGTCGAGAAGTCCATCGAAAACATGAACGAGGAAGTCAAGGTTCGTTAACATAGGCGAATTCCAATCGTGAGAGTTCGTTGGAACTCAAGACGTGGACCGGAGTTCACGTGGGAACACAATCATCGGAGGAAGCTCTAGTATCCTCAGTTGTTCAAATGGTTGTACCAACTTCTGATATCATTGGAGAATTTCGGGGCAAAATTTCTTTCAAGCCGGGGATGATGTGGCACCCGAGGAAAATCCACAGTCACCCTAATCTAACACTTTGCCGCTTTGTGTTACTGATCAGATTTCGGGATGAAATTTCTTTCAAGTTGGGGATGATGTGACAACTCCAACTTTCAAGGTTAACTTTACACAACTCTACGATCTTTTACTCGTGATCTTCGCATTTAATGTATGTCATTGCAAAGATACAAGCTGGTAGAATAGATGGTATAAATCTGAAGAAAAGCTAGTCTCACACCACATCACGACGAAGAACTTGGTTCTTCGTCACAATCACTTATGGGCGAAGGGGGTTTTTCGTCAACATGGCTATTGGCGAAGAAGGATCTTCGTCAAGGCGGTTATTCGCCAGAAGGGACTATCGGCCCAGCTCCCTTGAAGCCCACCATGTTAAGGCCCAAGATCAGGCCGGTTCGACTAGGAGCACGTAGATACAACTATTTATGCCTGGCCATCAAAATAAGTGTAACTCACACACACAAGCCAACCCTAATACTCAACCTTTTTTCCTCTCAAACGTGTGGTGGCAGCAAACTCCTCGGGGCGTCGGCAGTGGATTCCTTTGGTGCTCTCTTCCTCTCTCGCTCGCATCTCTCCTGCAATTGGTATGTGATCGTTACTTGAGCCGAGTTCCCTGTTTATACATGGTTATGAATATGTTCGTGGGTGTTGTCCGTTGACGTGATGATAAGGAGTTCGGTTAGCAATTATAGTTATGTAGGTTGGATTGATTAACGTACTGGTGTTTGGTGTTAGTTGTGCATGTGGTGGTATATGTTAATTGTGTTAATAAAAGGGGAACCGATGAACTAGGATCACACAGAAATCTGAATTGGTAATTATGATGATAAAGAATCTTTGAATTGGTATAATCATTTTAATCTATGAACTGCTATTACTAATCAGGAAGATGATATGTTATTGATCGAATTTGGTATTGAATTGTTGATGAACAATGATTAACTGTTAGGGTTTATGATTTCATGGATCTGTAACTGTTGTCATGAGGGTAATGGGTAATCGCTTGAGTAAACTTAAAAACCGTCTGTTCATTGACAATGGGTCCCGAGGAAGAATCCAAGTCGGCGAACAACAGGGTATTTCATCGACATGTTTCTGATGAAGAATAGGGTATTTCATCGACCTGGTTATGACGAAGAATGGGGTATTTCGTCAAAGGGATCTTCGTCGAGGTGAAGGTTCTTCGTCGGCATTCCACTGTGATGATCATGATAATAAATGTCAATGTTTATGCACATGATAATGTTGGTTAAGAATAAGGAGCCTGTTTTGACTTGTGTAACATTCACATGGACATGTTGACTTGTAGGAAATCTAAATACATGCTATATGTAAAGCTATTTTTGTTTGAACCATTATGATACATATGTTGATAGGTGACAATGTTTTTTAGAAATATTTACTTGTGATGAGATACATGGTTTCACTCATGGGAGTAGTAGACCCAACTGTTATGTGTTGCTGTGTATGCAAACTGGGTACTTAATTCATGTTATATGGTAAACTTGGTGATGAATAGAGTTTGCGTGAAATACGTGATTTTATTCTGTTACGAAACTGATAATATTGTTAACCACGGTAGGGTTTGGTTAACCAACTTGGAATGGATAAAGTAACTTAACAGTCCTAGCAATCTAAGGTGAGTTCACTGCTCTTTTTCCAAGCATGCGTCCCGGGGAGGGACATCTGGTAAACGTTCCGGGGAGGAATGTCGGGTAATTGGGTTTGACTGGAATGTTAAACCTGGGATGTTGGTTAATACACTCATATCTATCATTTAAGTCCCTTCTACTGATTTATTGCCGGGGAGGCAATGAGGTATTAGTTAATAACGCTATTTAGGTTTGGCACCCTCACACCGTACCGGGGAGGACGGGCGTGAACTAATGACCCCAGTCTTGACCATTACTTTGATAGAGGCATTGGGGAATAGGGCAAATAATCTGGAGCCATCGGCGGTAATCGAGTTATTAACAACATCGAATCTCTGAATTGTTTTAAACTCATATCTGGTAATTAAACGCGTTAACAAACTTTGAACTCACCAGCGATGTCTGATACACTTATCTGCATGCTTGCAGGCTTATAGGTTCATATCTTTGGCACTTGCTGTCTGGGATGCTGGAGTGGTCATGGGTTGAGATACTTGGAATCACGAAACAAGTCAAATGGTTTTACACACTTGGTTTATGAATTTCTCAACTAATGTACTTTGCTTCCGCTGAACGATAAATAAAGAATTGTAACGCTTCTTTTAATAAATGAAACTTTAATTTGAAATAATTTTTATGAGTTCAATGTGAATGGTGGCTAGATCCTGGCATGTCACACGCCTCGTGGGGGTTTCCGCATGTGGTATTTTGGGGGTGTGACACAATTAATTCACAAAATTTACATCATTCAATAGACTTACGACCTAAAGTTTATCTACACTAGCATGGCAATAGAATTAAGGTACATCACGCCACACATATCCATAAACATCATTATCAAACCACAATAAATAGTGAAAAGAAGTCAACCTTCATCAAACCTAGGTTATTATTGGGGATTAGCCCCTTGTCACAATTCGAAACATAAAAAACAAGGTCTAATGTAGCAAACATGATGAGTAACAGCTAATCCAATGCTAGACAAGTTAACAAAACAGTACATGACCAACTAGTAGTCTTCACCCTTTGATTTCTAGCTCCCAATGCTCCAAATCCTTCAAACAATGCACATGATGCTTTCCTCTTCTATTTACAAGCTCTAGGGTTAAAAGAATGTGATTTGGAGTCGTATTAATCATATTTAAATCAAAATGCCACAATTTTCGGCTCAACCTGGCAGTAGCGGACCGCTACCAAAAGTCAAACACGTACGGTGAAAGTTAAACAAATCAAATTGTGGTGTTTAATGGATAGAGAACTGTAGCGCCTCGCTTTTTGGAACTTTCCTTATTTAGAAAGTTTGTTGTATTTCTATTTATGGAAACTTGTAATATCCTTGTATTCGTATTTCATTTCCATGCATTGTAATCCGAGGTTTAATTGTAATAAAACTTGATTATTTTACGTCAATTATACACCGTATGGTGCATACTTGTTATACGTTCGTCACATACTCATTATACGTGAAAATTCAATACATGTTGTTACACACAAACTCATACTTGTTTTACATTCAATCGGCCATTTAGTTACGTGTTTCGATACTCTTTATACATGCATTCACCATGCTAGAATTATAGTTACGTACATGCTCTATACTCGAAAACATACTAAAAATGGAAGTTATGGCAAGAAATAATAATAATATCAAAATTCAATGGCCAAAATGTAAACAATTCAAAGTTCCCGGACTAAGGTAGCACCGCGCTATGCGAGGCCCACTCCATTTTCTCTTCGTATGCCGCCAAGGGTGTTAATCCGCAGTAAGTTGTTTCTTGGCTGCGGGTTTGCCAATTTTCTAACACCTTTTTACTCCCCAATCACCTTTAATCTTCATTAGACACTAAACCCTAACCAACGACTATATAAACAAGCTTCCTATCACCCATTTTCACTTTCCCAACTCATCTACACTCTCAAATCTCCATAAATCAGTTGCAAACATCAGAAAGAGGCAGATCCTTCTAAGTGCAAAAGTAAGCACTTTCTTCATTTTTCTTCATCTTTTCTTTCATTTCAAAGCTTGGAACACCTCTAGGAGTGTATCCACAAGTATTCCATGGTAAACTAAGGTGGAACATCACTATTTTGAGGTCCAAACTTTTTGTTTTAGAAGATTATCTTGTTAACTTTTATGAAACTTATGATTCTTATGCAATCTTGTACCTACCTTGCTTCTAATCAAGTCTATGGTTAGTGAGCTGCTGTATGGTTGATTCTCATGAGTTTAGAGGTGCAAAAACCCTCTAAACTTTCTGTTTTAATAGGGTTTAAGACAACCCACAAGTGTTCAAACCATCCAAGTCTAGCATAGATCATATGGCAAGGCTTGTGTTTTGGTAAAATGTGAACCTTGGAAGTCTTGACTATCCTAACTTGTTCCACCCATCACTTGATGTTTTATCTTGCTATTCCAAGTGTTTACTAGTCCTAAAGTAACACAACCCCGCCGCAACTCCAACATTTTCCATGATGGGTACGACACACCGGGTTGATCTTACTTGGCTACTTGATGAAATATTAGGTAGTCGTAATTTTTCTTTTTCATTCATAACCATTCGAATCATCCTTGTGATATCCATGACAATCATAGATTACTATGTAAATATAATATATATATATATATATATATATATATATATATATACACACACACATACATGGCCGAAGTCATGATGCTAATCCGTTTATGATTATATGTCATGAACTTAGGTTATTTTATCTATTGTTCTAAGTTCGTCGTTTTCGATTCTATTGGGCAAGTTAGGACCCATGAAATCACATACAAACTTAGTGTCGAAACGAGTACTTAGACAAGATATATTTTTATGCATATATACTTTCTGTACTTAAATTCCAATCCGAATCCTTCGTCAAAATCCGAATACTCACACACCTTCGTTTACCCCATGTAGGGGGAGCTCGGTGTTCCAACCTCCAACTCTTCAACTCGCGGGATTAACAAAGGAAAGCTTTGAAAACCGTGAGTACACTCGAACACCCTCTTTATGTTTTACACTTTCGGGTGCAATATGTTTACATTATCAAATTACACATTCACGCTTATACTTTATGCAAACACAAACACAAACAATTTAATCATGCATGCTTAAATACGTGATACTTGATTTGTATTCTTGGAGCATTCTTTTGTGGTTTACTTGTCATTAACTGTCACACCCCGACCACGTAGAACATACAAAACGTGGCGGAAACGTCGGGGAGTGTTGTAACAGAATTAATGTTTCACAACAATGGAAATTAAAGTTTCGTTTTATTAAATAAAAGTGTTACAATGTCTAAACAAACAAAGAAGTACAACATAATTAACTAGTCTTGCATCTTTTATTGTCACTAAAGCCCAAGTCTGTCTATGTGTATCTTGATCATCTTATGCAACAGTTCCTGAAAAACACATGTGAAAATATGGTACGTCAGCATAAAAATGCCGGTGAGATACATAGGTTTTGTGAAAATAGGATCCATGACTTATGTTTGAGAAAATGTTTAGTCATGAACCTTGTTATTTGCTTTGTTTTGTAAATCATTTGAAAATCGATAAGATCAGATGATATGTATAAATAATGTATGGTTAAATGAATAACCATATAAAATGTGTTTGTATAAGATAAGTCGTTTATAAATCAATGTCTTGTGAAAAGTATGTTATTTGTATAAAATGTTCTATGTCTCAAACTGAAATGATTCAAATAACGCTACAATATGTAATACCATACAAACACTTATATATAGGAAGTACCAGCGGCGTATCCACCATGTTTGTATCATATTACACACGCATCGTTACTTAATCACTTAATCAAACCAAACCAAACAATGTAAAATGTTCATGTCAAGATGTAAATCATGTCAAATGTCTATGTCAAATATCCATGTCAAATGTCTATGTCAAATATCCATGTATGGTAAGTGAAATGTCTCAACTAACCATATGCACAAAAACAAAGTATTGAAGTAAAACTTGGTTTAAATCAAAGTTATGTTTTGTGGGAAATGCATGATCAAATGTCAATCATGTTAAAATGTCTATGCCGAAATGTCTATGTCAAATGTCTATGTCAAAATGTCATGTAAAACGATGTACTAAGTAATGCACACAATTGGGCACACCTAGCATGAAATGTCATAAAATCATGTACTATAATGTACTAACGAACATAGCAGTATATGATGTGAAAACAGGAAAGCATGAAAGTAACAAGTAGGCACATGTGTTCCACCCCAAAACAATTTGGAAAACAGTAAAAGAGGGGTCTATGTACTCACTTGAGATTGCTCAGAAGTCCTTGAGTAACAACCAAACAATGCTAGAGATCGCGGATATCAAACGACACCTACTATAGGTAACTATGTTAATTAACCGGACCTAGATCGGAAGATTGGGTAGCATTAGGGTTTGTAAACCAAACGAGTGTAGGAACTCATGTGATATGGTTTAACAAAGCCTACATGCTAAATGAAACTTAACATAAATGTCTACGACCCATCGCGACCCATTAAGGTAGCTTATGCTACTTTAACGCATCGTGCGCATGAAACGCGTTCGGACCGCCTAACTAGCCCTATGACAAGTGTTATATGCCTAAATATGTTACATAATCAGTTATGTGACAAAGGTTTAGGTTACATATGCTTAATTACCAATTATACATGAAAAGGGTATTCTGGTAATTTACCTAAGGCATATAAACTACCTATCATACAACTACTTAAACGATGTGACCATAGGGTATAACCTCGGAAGGTTATTCCCTACACTAAGGTCACCTAATGTATTTGGTCGGATCCTCATGATCGACCAAACTGGGTCGGGTTCGAGGTATAAGTGATTTATTAGATCGCTTACCCTACGACCCTAGACAACGTGGTAATCAGTGGGCATAGTCCCAAGGGACTATGACCAACGTGATTACACTCACGTTGCGAAGTTCAAACGAACTTCGCATTGACCATTACTGGTCAACGCTGAAAGTCAAACAAATTTTGACTTTCTGACTCGAAAAGCAATAAAATAAGGAAAAGAACGAAAGAATACTTACCCAGGGTCCCCGAATGCTAATCCCGATTCAAGAACTCAGGTATGAAACAATGGTTTCAACTTAGAGCTCTCAAATCAGAATTCTTGTAAGTTTTAAAGCAATGGGGGGTGGGGTATTTATAGTATTCGGTCCACCGTTAAGATCATTTCATGGAATAACGTGATTCGATCACATCCGTACACTTGTTGGAAGGTTATGGAAGCTAAAATATGATCTTATCAGCTGACTAAGCAACTTAGAACATGTGGTTGTGATTTAAACATGTGCAAACAGCCTGTTTAAATACTCTGCATCTGGTCTGGACAAGGCTAGCGCACCGCTACGCTAAAAGTGTAGCGCACCGCTAGGCTTAAGTTTGGCAGATTTACACTTTTGGTCCCTGTCATGCATTCAGCCCATTTTCGACACGTTTAAGGCCCGTTAACCCCATTTCAAAGCTCTAAAATGAAGTTAAAGTATAGGGAACTTAAAATGTGTTCAAAAATATCTCGGATGTCGGTTCGTTTAGCCGTACGAACGCGATGTTCGCTTAATTACGACGGAATACGCATAAGCGCGAAAAACGAACCAAATGACGCGACGAATGGATTTTTCTTATGCCAAACACTAAAATAAAATATTTTAGTGCTTACATAAATTTTTTGGATGTCCGGATGTATTCAGAACGTAAGTTACGCGTAAAAATGCAAACTTGTGCACTTTTTGACGCTTTTAGTCCCTGAATGACACAAAAGTTTATTTTAGCATACCGAACACCTCAAAGCCTATTTCTAAGCTATGTAAAGGATATTTATGGTATGTTTAACTTATGTTCATGTCCCGGAAAGTCTGTTACAGTTCAAATTGGCATACTTTCGCAGTTTGTCAACTTTAGTCCCTGTAAGCGATTAAACTTTGATTTCACCACACCAAACCTTCCAAAACTTATATATAAGTTATGTAAAGGTTATTTAAGGTATGTTAAGCCTATTTCACTATTCCGGAGTGTTAGTTGGATTAAACTGGTTATATTTACGCATCAGTGCGCGTATAACCTTCCAGAAAGCGATTTAGAGTTTGAAATCGAACAAGAGTTGATATGTGCAAAAGATACACATATTTATACAAGTCCAAAGTATGAAATAAAATATTTCATTGGTTTGGCATTTGTTTGATGGTTGGAGTGACACAGGTGTTACAGTCTCCCCTACTTTAGGAAATTTCGTCCCGAAATTTAATTTTAGGAAAAACTTGTGGGGACGAAGGTGATGTTTTCGCTTTGAATGAACCCCTTGAACCCCAAGTAGAACTCTGGGCCATGTTAGGATTCTTAGCGAAAATGTCAACCCTCAAAGTGAAGTCATTGTAGTAACAAAACATGGAGTTTTGAACTACGGACAGAAGAACGTTTCTTATGAAAACTCATCATAGGAAACTGTGTGTATGATTGAGATCAGAATTGGGGAGTGTGAGAATAAATGACATTGGTCGAAGTCCAAGACTTCTCCCGTATCATTACTCTTGTCACTGTTGGTCTTAACACATGACAAAACTTCCTGTGGTTTCTATGCACTGAATTCCATAATTATGTAGGCCTCCATAATTACGTAGTTCCTTGCACAGTCCGCACAGTTTGTTTCATAATATCTCTTGATTTAGACCACCCGAGGGCCTATTTAACTACATAAACACATGATATATTTAACTAGATTGTCGAACCAATCTATTTAACTTAGATCGACGTAGGATCTCTTTAACTAGATTGTCGAACCAATCTCTTCAACGAAACTACCCATGAGGAATATTTAACTACACCGACGTAGGATGTATTTAACTTTAGATCGACGTAGGATCTCTTTAACTCAACTACCTAAGAGAAACATTTAACTACACCGACGTAGGATGTATTTAACTTTAGATCGACGTAGGATCTCTTTAACTCAAAAACATTTAACTACACCGACGTAGGATGTATTTAACTTTAGATCGACGTAGGATCTCTTTAACTCAAAAACATTTAACTACACCGACGTAGGATGTATTTAACTTTAGATCGACGTAGGATCTCTTTAACTCAAAAACATTTAACTACACCGACGTAGGATGTATTTAACTTTAGATCGACGTAGGATCTCTTTAACTCAAAAACATTTAACTACACCGACGTAGGATGTATTTAACTTTAGATCGACGTAGGATCTCTTTAACTCAAAAACATTTAACTACACCGACGTAGGATGTATTTAACTTTAGATCGACGTAGGATCTCTTTAACTCAAAAACATTTAACTACACCGACGTAGGATGTATTTAACTTTTCAACACATGTTTCCCTTAAACTTTGGAATAGTACTTTATAATCCAAGAGACTTAACTACAAAGTAGAAGTCCATTAAGGATTTAAGATAGTACCTTTTTGAATATCCTACTACGAATCCCTCATATGAAGATAAGAAAGATTCTATGAGGATTTGGATAACGAGAATTTGGATCACACGAAAACATTAAAGAGAACACATAAGCACAAAATCACATAGTTGTTTAACTTGTTTATTAATTTGTTATCTTTGGACGCGGATACTTAAAGCACACCAGGAATCCAATTCGTGGATTTCATTTGGCACTTTAATCAATAGCAAGAATCTAACTATGAAGATAGAAAGATCTTTAATAGGAATTCGGCTTTGTCCTTATTGAATTGTGATGTACATATTGAATCATACAAAGAATTCAATTAAGGACTCCGATGAATGATACCCATCCACAAGGATCTAATTATGAGGATAGAAAGATCCTACATGGATTTTTTGAGTTTGTGTAACGAGAGGTGTTTCGACACCTTGCACTAGGCGTGCTTAAGTCGATACACAAGGTAGAAAGTTCATGAGGTTGAGGCGCCAGATATGCCAAGCGACATATGAAGCAGAGTTTGAAGGTTGAGCAGTAGCAGGATTTGTAACAGCTTTGCTTTGGATTGCAAAGCGGCATATGTTAACCAAATGTCTCCATCGTCCACCGTGGGTATATTTGAAACAAGGTATTGGATTTGGATGATGATGGTTGCATTGATTGCACCAAGGAGCAGTTCCCTTATACAGCTTCATCCCTGAGGCGAGTCATGGTGATAGCTAAGTCAACGGTCCTCCGGAGTACGACGCCTATTCGCTGGGTAATTGCAGCACCTGGTTCGGACATTGTTGTTGCGATGAAGAAGCATCTTGAAGATAACGAAAGGCATAGGAGGAAACAAGCGAAAGATAGTCAAAATAAAATAACAAGGCATGTAGATTGTGACCATTTGTTTGTTACCAAAGGCAAACAAATGAGATGGTGACTAATCAAAGTAAATGGGTCAATATAATGTATCGCGAAGACATGCTCGCCTATAAGTGAACACTCATCCCAAGAATTCCCAGGTAAGCACAACTGGTCTCGTGTCTGATGAGATGTATACGAAGTGCTTGCCTAGACAGAAAACCCAGAATACAGGCATTCACCCTTCCAGTTTGCACGTGTTCACATTATTTAAAACCCAAAACCTTGACGAGATTTTTTTTTTTTTTTGAAAATTCATAGGGGTTCAAAACCATATAACAGAGGGTTCAAAACCTTACAATAGAGGGTTCAAAACCTTGTAATAAATCATCCTAGAACAGATGATTAGTTTTCAAAGCGGTTTTGAAATTTATGTTCTTGTTGTGGTCGTCGCCTAAGGATAGGTGACGGTATTGTTTTATGACTAAACGCAAGTAAACTCGCGTTAGGGTCCTAAGAAAAGTTATAGACTAGGTCAAAGCATTACTAATAACCTAATTCCCTATAACCATTGGCTCTGATACCATCTTTTCTGTCACACCCCGACCACGTAGAACATACAAAACGTGGCGGAAACGTCGGGGAGTGTTGTAACAGAATTAATGTTTCACAACAATGGAAATTAAAGTTTCGTTTTATTAAATAAAAGTGTTACAATGTCTAAACAAACAAAGAAGTACAACATAATTAACTAGTCTTGCATCTTTTATTGTCACTAAAGCCCAAGTCTGTCTATGTGTATCTTGATCATCTTATGCAACAGTTCCTGAAAAACACATGTGAAAATATGGTACGTCAGCATAAAAATGCCGGTGAGATACATAGGTTTTGTGAAAATAGGATCCATGACTTATGTTTGAGAAAATGTTTAGTCATGAACCTTGTTATTTGCTTTGTTTTGTAAATCATTTGAAAATCGATAAGATCAGATGATATGTATAAATAATGTATGGTTAAATGAATAACCATATAAAATGTGTTTGTATAAGATAAGTCGTTTATAAATCAATGTCTTGTGAAAAGTATGTTATTTGTATAAAATGTTCTATGTCTCAAACTGAAATGATTCAAATAACGCTACAATATGTAATACCATACAAACACTTATATATAGGAAGTACCAGCGGCGTATCCACCATGTTTGTATCATATTACACACGCATCGTTACTTAATCACTTAATCAAACCAAACCAAACAATATAAAATGTTCATGTCAAGATGTAAATCATGTCAAATGTCTATGTCAAATATCCATGTCAAATGTCTATGTCAAATATCCATGTATGGTAAGTGAAATGTCTCAACTAACCATATGCACAAAAACAAAGTATTGAAGTAAAACTTGGTTTAAATCAAAGTTATGTTTTGTGGGAAATGCATGATCAAATGTCAATCATGTTAAAATGTCTATGCCGAAATGTCTATGTCAAATGTCTATGTCAAAATGTCATGTAAAACGATGTACTAAGTAATGCACACAATTGGGCACACCTAGCATGAAATGTCATAAAATCATGTACTATAATGTACTAACGAACATAGCAGTATATGATGTGAAAACAGGAAAGCATGAAAGTAACAAGTAGGCACATGTGTTCCACCCCAAAACAGTTTGGAAAACAGTAAAAGAGGGGTCTATGTACTCACTTGAGATTGCTCAGAAGTCCTTGAGTAACAACCAAACAATGCTAGAGATCGCGGATATCAAACGACACCTACTATAGGTAACTATGTTAATTAACCGGACCTAGATCGGAAGATTGGGTAGCATTAGGGTTTGTAAACCAAACGAGTGTAGGAACTCATGTGATATGGTTTAACAAAGCCTACATGCTAAATGAAACTTAACATAAATGTCTACGACCCATCGCGACCCATTAAGGTAGCTTATGCTACTTTAACGCATCGTGCGCATGAAACGCGTTCGGACCGCCTAACTAGCCCTATGACAAGTGTTATATGCCTAAATATGTTACATAATCAGTTATGTGACAAAGGTTTAGGTTACATATGCTTAATTACCAATTATACATGAAAAGGGTATTCTGGTAATTTACCTAAGGCATATAAACTACCTATCATACAACTACTTAAACGATGTGACCATAGGGTATAACCTCGGAAGGTTATTCCCTACACTAAGGTCACCTAATGTATTTGGTCGGATCCTCATGATCGACCAAACTGGGTCGGGTTCGAGGTATAAGCGATTTATTAGATCGCTTACCCTACGACCCTAGACAACGTGGTAATCAGTGGGCATAGTCCCAAGGGACTATGACCAACGTGATTACACTCACGTTACGAAGTTCAAACGAACTTCGCATTGACCATTACTGGTCAACGCTGAAAGTCAAACAAATTTTGACTTTCTGACTCGAAAAGCAATAAAATAAGGAAAAGAACGAAAGAATACTTGCCTAGGGTCCCCGAATGCTAATCCCGATTCAAGAACTCAGGTATGAAACAATGGTTTCAACTTAGAGCTCTCAAATCAGAATTCTTGTAAGTTTTAAAGCAATGGGGGGTGGGGTATTTATAGTATTCGGTCCACCGTTAAGATCATTTCATGGAATAACGTGATTCGATCACATCCGTACACTTGTTGGAAGGTTATGGAAGCTAAAATATGATCTTATCAGCTGACTAAGCAACTTAGAACATGTGGTTGTGATTTAAACATGTGCAAACAGCCTGTTTAAATACTCTGCATCTGGTCTGGACAAGGCTAGCGCACCGCTACGCTAAAAGTGTAGCGCACCGCTAGGCTTAAGTTTGGCAGATTTACACTTTTGGTCCCTGTCATGCATTCAGCCCATTTTCGACACGTTTAAGGCCCGTTAACCCCATTTCAAAGCTCTAAAATGAAGTTAAAGTATAGGGAACTTAAAATGTGTTCAAAAATATCTCGGATGTCGGTTCGTTTAGCCGTACGAACGCGATGTTCGCTTAATTACGACGGAATACGCATAAGCGCGAAAAACGAACCAAATGACGCGACGAATGGATTTTTCTTATGCCAAACACTAAAATAAAATATTTTAGTGCTTACATAAATTTTTTGGATGTCCGGATGTATTCAGAACGTAAGTTACGCGTAAAAATGCAAACTTGTGCACTTTTTGACGCTTTTAGTCCCTGAATGACACAAAAGTTTATTTTAGCATACCGAACACCTCAAAGCCTATTTCTAAGCTATGTAAAGGATATTTATGGTATGTTTAACTTATGTTCATGTCCCGGAAAGTCTGTTACAGTTCAAATTGGCATACTTTCGCAGTTTGTCAACTTTAGTCCCTGTAAGCGATTAAACTTTGATTTCACCACACCAAACCTTCCAAAACTTATATCTAAGTTATGTAAAGGTTATTTAAGGTATGTTAAGCCTATTTCACTATTCCGGAGTGTTCGTTGGATTAAACTGGTTATATTTACGCATCAGTGCGCGTATAACCTTCCAGAAAGCGATTTAGAGTTTGAAATCGAACAAGAGTTGATATGTGCAAAAGATACACATATTTATACAAGTCCAAAGTATGAAATACAATATTTAATTGGTTTGGCATTTGTTTGATGGTTGGAGTGACACAGGTGTTACATTAACTTCGTACGAGCCTCTCCTTAACATGTATAGCGCTATAGGAGTAACGCACCACCCGTAGTCTTGTGGTCTTGTTAAATCATTTAAACATGCGGTAACCAGAGGATTGACTTGTAGTTGCATGCCAGGTTTACATTAATCTTGTTAACTATTTTTACCATGTGGATCTGTTTAAACCATTTTTATACTTATTCTATTATTAAACTTGTGTAATCGCCAATACATTGTGTATTGAAGTCTACTTTAAAACATATTAAAGGTTGATGATATTGATGTTCATGGAATCTAGTAGCATTTCTTAGATACACACTTAGATTCTAAATTATGTTGTTGTATTGTTGTTAAATTTTGTTGTATCATTTCTTGAACAATGTTGTACTTGGTTTCGTATGTTGTAATTGACAAATTGTTATCAATGTTATGAAATCGGTTTTGAATTAAATATTTTCGTAGTAGTGTTATCAAGTCTCGAGCAATCTCGTTTTCGTCTCACTCTGATGTTTCCGCCATAGGTTGGGGTGTGACAATACCGCTATGCTTAATCCCATGTTGTCACACCCTGACTTTTTGCGGAAGCGTGATTTGGTGTGACTTGCTTAATATCATTGCATTCAACCGTAACAAACATCTATATGATAAAACCATGATGTTCATCCACATATTAAGTTTCAAAATATTACATTCGTCATTGTGTAACCACAAACCAAGACTTCAAATTCAAGTACATAACAACCCAAATGTTAAGTTCCAATCTGGATTTAACAAAAGACACTACTAAAAGCTAGGCTTTGAACTATGCATCTTATCCAAGATAAGATGCACACTCCAAACCCTTCGACACTGGATGACATCTTTTATTCGAAGACACAACTTGACCTCTTGAACGCCCACAAAGATCCATAATTAATTTCCTGAAATACATGTAGTTTGAAAACATCAACCAAAGTTGAGTGAGTTCATGTGTTTTGTATGTGTGCACGAATAACCTTGTAAAAACTTATGTATGTATGTATGTATCAGTAAACTGGTATGAAAGAAACATGGAAACAGATTAATTAAAGTGTAGCTAATACATTAATATATATGTGCAACGGTGTAGGGAGGCTCAACCCTTTAAGCGTTTTTTTTACCGGGCCATCCGGCGGGAATCACATAGTCGCCAAATGGTTCACCCTGCGATCTCATGGGTGGGGCTTGCAACACCCAATAGATCTATCACTTATGCCCCTCGGTCTTAAACAAGATTAATGGCCTTAAGTGTGCGCCTACCCATCCACATGATCTAACAGTTCATTCCTTAGCTAAACCATACCATTGAAACATGTATTTCACCCCCCAAGAGTTATAAATCCGAAAACAGTTAAAAGAAAAGTGGGACATGAACTCACAGTTTTGCGTTCTTCAATTCACTCCAACGTAACTCACAGCTGATACTCGTTTACACGACTTCCTACAAACGTACTACGGTTTATTAGACGGGCGAGTCGTGCCTTGACCTTTTAGTCTCTAATAGTGTCTTGAGTTACGTTTCATTGTGTCATCAGTGTTATTCCAAGTATATAATTATTCGTTAAAATAATAAATATTTTAACTTAAATTGCATTTATTAAATTTCAGAATATTAGTTAAAATAATACATTTTAACTTGTCACTTAATGTACTTGTACATGTATACCTTCCCCAAGGATGGGTGTATTCATACTCGTATTCTAATCCTTGCGTATTTTCTCCAAGTATCGGTGGCGTATTCCGGTGTGTATTTATACGTACGAGAATACGTATTTTTATTGTGTTTATTAACTATCCTTATACTTAATTTTTGTATTAACTTTTCCGGAATAATAAAAATACGTCAATATATATTTCCAAAATATATATTTTAAGAAATATTACTTAGGAAAATTATTTATAATTTTTTCCCTGGCAAAAATATTTATAAATCTCATACAAGTCTCAAAAATAATATATTTCCAAGTCTAACTTAGAAAATATATATAAATCCATTTTTCATCCAATAATATATTTAAAGTTTGTTCAATAAAATACATTTTCTCCCAAAAATAATGTAATTCATGTTTATTCAAGAAAATATATCTTTTACTCTAAAAATATTGTATTTCATGTTTGTTTGAGAAAATATATATTTTCTTCCAAAAATAACACCTCTTCTAATAATTACAAGAAAATATATATTTGTATTCACCCAAAATAATATATTTTCTCCTTTTCAAAAATATGATAT
The DNA here is from genome assembly GCA_030545235.1 of Helianthus tuberosus. Taxonomy (NCBI): domain Eukaryota; kingdom Viridiplantae; phylum Streptophyta; class Magnoliopsida; order Asterales; family Asteraceae; genus Helianthus; species Helianthus tuberosus. Next base: position 171,029,639 of record CM060369.1, read on the forward strand.
AATTTTCTAATAATTGTAAAAATCATATTTTTGTTCTTTTGATGTCCAAAATACTTATTACCAAAATATACATATGAATAAATTTTTGTTCTTTTGATGTCCAAAATACTTATTACCAAAATATACATATGAATAAATTTCTGGAATATTTTGTGAGTTATGTTTCTTTGTTTGGTTTCTCCAATATTGTGGGTCTAATTTGTATATTCATATTCTTGGAAATTTGGTAATATTTTGGATTATAATTTTTGGTATTTTGTTGATTTATATTATTTCAAGTCCTAAAATAATATAACTAATACACATAATATACAAATAATCACACATATGGTGACATCTAAATATATATTTTTCGAAATACATATTTAGTCACTTTAATTTTAAAATAACCAACCTCCAATATTTATAATTTTTGTTACAAAAATTATGGCAAACTTTATGTAAAAATTCATGGTTTGAAACATACTTGTAAATATTTGTTTAAAAATACTTTTCTAAGTGTTTAATTTTTAGAAAATTTTTGCCATAGTTTCCCCTAAAAATGAAGGTTTCCATGCTTTCAAGGCATATCATTTTCTTTTGTAAATCAACACAATCATCAACAAATCAACCTATACTTACCAATTTGCCAAAATCAAGTATAAACTACTACTTTAAGAACTTGAAAGTTTACAAAAATTTGTAGTAACTTACTAGTGTGTTTAGTAAGCTTAGTTACCCTTTGAAGTGTGGTTGTTTCTTTAAAAACATCATTTTTGAAGAATCTAGATCTTTACAACTTGTAATTACATTTTCTAAAAATGTTTCTTCTTGGACTATTCTTGTTACATATGTGTTTCTACACATGTTTAACCACCAAAAATGGGGTTTATTTATTTAAGAACCAAGATTAAGTAAACCTTGTATTTTTAACTTGGTTTCTTGAAAAATCATTCTTGAAATCTTAGATTTGCAAGACTTACATCTTACTTTGATAATCATTTTACAAGGAAACAATATATTCTTTCAAGTTCATGATTTATGTGAGGATGATCTATGGATCTTTAGCACTTTCATCCTCTCATCTTGCTAGATTATGTTTTTAATCATTATCTAGCAAGATCATATGATGATCTACATCATTTACCTATGTAAACAACAATCAACAAGCATAACAACACCTAAACATCAAGATTTCTTATGATTTTAAGCTTATGTTCATGTTTCATCTTCTTGTTTCTTAGTGTTCATCATGATTAATGTGACACCTGTGTCACTTCAATCATCAAACAAATACCAAACCAATGAAATATTGTATTTCATACTTGGGATTTGTATAAATATGTGTATCCTTTGCACATATCAATTCTTGTTCGATTTCAAGCTTTAAATCGCTTTCTGGAAGGTTATACGCGCACTGATGCGTAAATATAACCAGTTTAATGCAACAAACACTCCAGAATAGTGAAATAGGCTTAACATACCTTAAATAACCTTTACATAACTTATAAATAAGTTTTGAAGGCTTTGGTATGGCAAAATCAAGTTAAATCGCTTACAGGGACTAAAGTTGACAAACTGCGAAAATATGCCAATTTGAACTGTAACAGACATTCCGAAACATGACCATAAGTTAAACATACCATAAATATCCTTTACATAGCTTAGAAATAGGCTTTGAAGGGTTCGGTATGATAAAATAAACTTTTGGGTCATTTAGGGACTAAAAGCGTCAAAAAGTGCATAAGTTTGCATTTTCGCGCATAACTTACATTCTGAATACATCCGGACATCCAAAGATTCATGTAAGCACTAAAATATTTTATTTTAATGTTTGGCATAAGAAAAATCCATTCGTCGTGTAATTTGGATCGTTTTTGCGTCCGTTACGACTTCCGTCGTAATTAACCGAACAACGCAATCGTACAGCCAAACGAACCGACATACAAGATATTTTTGAGAACATTTTAAGTTCCCTATTCTTTAAATTCATTTTAGAGCTTTGAAATGGGGTTAACATGGCTTAAACGTGTCAAAAATGCATCGAAAACCAAGTTTGGAGCTGCAGGGACCAAAACTGTCATTTTAGCAAAGTTACTGGCTTACGGACCGTAAGCCCTCACCCTGACGGTCCATAAGGACCTCCCAGAACCTCAGAATGTGGTTAACAGCTGTTAAGCACTCATAAACCCAATGCCACATGTTAATCCCTGATGTTGGGGGGCCAATTTGGGTACCAAGGTGTTGCAACAAATGTAGGGATGAGATTGAAGCACGTTATTCGATAAACGATCTTAACGGTTCTAACATTCCTATAAATACACAACCCATTCACTTACAAAACCCACAAATCTGATCTAAGAATGCTCTAAGTTGAAGCCATTGCTTCATACCTGAGCTACTTGGATCAAGATTAGCTTGCGGGGACCCTTTGTAAGTGTTCCTTCGTTCTTTTATCGCTTTTCGAGTCCGAAAGTCAAACTATGTGTGACTTTCTGCAATGACCAGTTTATGGTCAACGCGAAGTTCGTTTGAACTTCCTAACATGAGCGTAATCACGATGGTTATAGTCCCTAGTGGCTATACCTACTGATTACCACGTTATCTAGGCTCAGTGACGAGTCGTAGTTTCGGCCAAAATGCGTATTCTTGCGTATTTTGTAACCAAACTACTCTTAGGTATGAAAACCATTTGTTTTGATACCAAACCTGTTTTCTAAACTTAGTTAAGCATGTTTTAACATGCTTAGCTCGTCACTTTTAGTTTAGTGCTTATATAGGGTCGTAAGGTAAGCGATCTAAACAATCGTTTATACTTTCGAACCCGACCCGTTTGGTCGATCATTAGGATCCAACCAAACACATTAGGTGACCATAGTATATAGGGAATAACCTTTCGAGCTTATACCTTATGGTCGCTTCGTTAAGTAGTTATATGATAGGTAGTTTATATGCCTTAGGTAAATTACCAAAATGCCCTTTTTACGCCAAAATTCACTTTAAGCATATGTAACATAACTTTTAACATCTAAACTGATTTGGAAACATTATTAGACATGTTAAGGCATATTTTACTTGTCATAGGACTAGTTAGGCGTTCCGAACGTGTTTTACACGAACGACGCGTTAAAGTAGCATAAGCTACCTAAACGGGTCGTAATGGGTCGTAAGCACTTAGGTTTGGTTTCATTTTAGTATGTGGGCTTTGTTAAACCATATTATATGAGTTCCCATACTCATTTGGTTTACGAGCCCTCATTCTATCCGATCCTCCGATTTAGGTCCGGTTTATTAATGTAGTTACCTATATTAGGTACCGTTTGATTCCGTGATCTTCTAGCATTGCTTGGTGGTTATCCTAAGACTATTGAGCAATCTCAAGTGAGTACATAGACCCCTCTTTTACTGTTTTCCAAACATTTTGGGGTGAAACACATATGCCTACTTGTTACTTTCGTGCCTTTCATGTTTTTATATCATATGCTTGTTATGTTCATTAGTACATTTATAGTACATGATTTCATTATGTTTCTGCTATGTATGTTCATTTAGTGCATACTTAGTGCATTATTTTACATCACATCACATGCTATGTATGCCCATTGGTTGCATACTTAGTACATTTGTTATTCATCACATGCTTACATTTTGGTATGACATTTGGTTTGTTCAAATGGGACAATATACATTCATTAACATTGATCACGCCATTCGTTAGTAGGTAGTGGTACCATAGGAATTGACAAATCCCGTTCCTGACATCCTAGGTATGTTTGGATGGAAGGAATGACCGAATTCGATAAACATAACACAGATAGACCTTTAAATTCGTTTAGGGGTTTATCGCCACAGTCACAAGGCTTGGATGTATGCATTTTCACAATACCGCATAGATGTTTATATCAGTATAGCATGCATTTGTTCCACAAAACATAACTTTGATTTAAACCATGTTTTACTTCAATACCTTGTTTTTGTGCATTTTACATATGGTTTAGTTGATATATTTCACTTACCATACATGATATTTTGGATACACATTACATGATTTGCATTAGACATAAACATTTTGACATTGATATACACAATTCATGATTTACATTAGACATAAACATTTTGACATTGATATACACAATTCATGATTTACATTAGACATAAACATTTTGACATTGATATACACAATTCATGATTTACATTAGACATAAACATTTTGACATTGATATACACAATTCATGATTTACATTAGACATAGACATTAGACATGGTTTTCACACAAACATTTTGACATTTGATTATACATAAACATTTTACTTTGGTGGTTTTGTTTGAGTAAGTGATTTAAGTAACGAGCCGTGTGTAATATGATACAAGCATGGTGGATATGCCGCTGGTACTTCCTATATATAAGTGCTTGTCAGCGACATATGTTCCCCGTTCATCACCGTCCCCGTTTTCACATCCTCCTGTACCTCTTACTCCATTTCCCGAGTTTGATGCTCGATTTCTTACTGTTATGCAGCAGATCAGCTATCTGTTGCGTCATGTTTATGATCATGAGGAGGAGCTAGCGCATGTGCGCAGCTTGCTTTTTGTTCCTCCACATCCTCCTCCACCACCATCAGCATAGACTATTTTTGGTTTTATGTAGGTAGCTTGCTTTTGATGAGAGCACTACAATTGAGTTGAGCTAGTGAAGCCTTTTGGAGACCATTTTTTGACTGTATGACTTATGTTAGATTGATAGACACTTTGGACAAGGGTAGTGTGACCCTGTGTTCCCTTTTGGTACGATACATTTGTAAAACATGTAACTATATTTGTGGTCGATGATTAATGGAAAGCTCAATCGTAATGTTCTCATTAAATACGTTGTTAAAATTACATGCTCGCATTATAATTGTGTTGGTTACCTGATTGCTTGCTACAATAATTGCTACTACATATACATACTATATACTTATTATATACAAAAGACCTGACCTATACAATCTTCTTTATAGAAGATGCCTCCTCGAAGGAACACTAAGTTGCCCACATCAGAGACAGAACTGCAAGAACGGATTTCACAAGCAATCATACAACATGAGGCCTTACGCTCTGAACACAGCGGAGGTACCTCAGGAAATAACCCAGCTCACGGTAATGTTTAAGTCACGTAAGACTCATTACGATACGTTTGGACATTCCATGTGCGTTTGCTAATGCTTTCTGTGAATGATGTTGCCTATACAGGCTGTACTTACAAGCAGTTCCTAGACTGAAAGCCTCTGAATTTTGATGGCACTGGAGGTGCTGTAGCTTTCGTTAGATGGGCGGAGAAAACAGAATTTGTGCTGCGAATGAGCAAGTGTGCACCAGAGCACCAGGTCACCTACACTTCTGGACTCTTTCTAGACGGAGCTCTATCCTGGTGGAACCTTCAGGTTCAGACTCTGGGAGAAGGGGTTGCGTATGCTATGACTTGGGATGAAATGAAAGAGGTGATGCGCAAGAAGTACTGTTCGAGAGCTGGATTCAAAAGCTGGAAGCCGAGTTCTGGAATCCAAAGATGGTTGGACCCAAGATTGCTGAGTATGTGCAGAGATTCCATGACCTGTCTCGTGTTGTCCCCTACATGGTTGAACCGGAGTTAAAGCGAATCGAACGTTTCATTTGGGGATTAGCACCCCAAATTATGAGCATGGTGACTACATCGATGCCTCCAACGATCACTGAGGCCATTTATCTGAGCGTAGCACTGACAGAAGAAATGATTAGGCTGAAAAAGTTTTCAAACTCTGAAGGAAAGAAGAAGGAGACTCATGTCGAGTCCTCAGGAGAGAACAAAAGGAAGTTCTTGAATTTCAAGAAGGGTACCCAAGGAAACAACAGTAGCAACAAGAAAAGAGATGCAAACCCGCCAGCAGAAGTCAGGACTGGTGTTGCAAGTGTGGAAGGTAAAGGGAAAGGTTACATGGGCACTTTGCCTAAGTGTGATGTGTGCCAGTTCCATCATGTCGGCCAGTGTAGGTTTAGGAAGTGTGAAAGCTGTGGAAAGAATGGTCATTCGAAGGAGACATGCTGGGCTGGTACTGGTCGTGGAAATGGTGGCCAGAGAGGTAGTGGTAATTGCAGTGGAAACCGTGGTGGCAACGGTTATGGCAATAGAAACCAAGGTGGAAACAACAACCAAGGAGGAAATGGTGGTAATGTGAACCGAGGTGGTTCTGGAAACCAAGCCCGTAATGGAAACCACAACCAAAACAACAACCAGGGTGGTACTGGAAACAAGCAAGGATGCTTTAGCTGCGGAAATGTCGGGCATTTCAAGAGAGATTGCCCAAAGAACAACCAAGCTCAGGGGAGAGTCTTTAACATTGGAGCTAGGGAAGCTCGCCAGGATCCGAACGTAGTTACGGGTACGTTCCCTATCAACCAACACTTTGCATCTGTACTGTTTGATACTGGTGTCAATTATAGCTTCGTATCCCTAGAATTTAAGAAAATACTTGGGTTTGTTGCCAGTAAGTTAGATATCCCGTACTCGATAGAGCTAGCTAATGGGAAGCTAGTAGAGGCAAATGAAGTGATTAGAAGTTGTGTAATAGAGCTTGGAGAGCATGAGTTTACGCTCGACCTTCTACCGGTTGAATTGGGAAGTTTTGAAGTGGTAGTCGGGATGGATTGGTTATCAAGTAACCGAGCTGAGATCGTATGTCATGAGAAGGTTATCCGCATTACATTGGCGAATGGAGAGACGATTGTAGTTCACAGAGAAAAGCATGATACGCCTTTGAGGATTATCAGTTGTTTGAAGGCCCGAAAGTCTTTGCAGAAAGGATGTGTTGCCTTTTTGGCACACATTGTTGACAAGGAAGCTGAAGAGCCGAATCTGGAAAATATCCCTGTGGTGAGGGAATATCCTGAAGTCTTCCCAGAAGATTTGCCAGGATTACCGCCACAACGACAAGTCTAGTTCCACATCGATTTAGTTCCAGGCGCCGCGCCTATATCCAAGGCCCCTTATCGACTTGTGCCTTCCGAAATGCAAGAGTTGTCGACGCAACTCCAAGAGCTTTTGGACAAGGGATTTATTAGACCAAGCTTCTCGCCTTGGGGAGCTCCAGTTCTATTTGTTAAGAAGAAGGACGGTAGCTTTCGCATGTGCATTGACTACCGAAAACTGAACAAGTTAACCATCAAAAATCGGTACCCCTAGCCGAGGATTGATGATCTCTTTGATCAACTTCAAGGTTTGACTTATTACTCCAAGATCGACCTTCGATCCAGCTATCATCAACTAAGGATCCAAGAAGAGAGTATTCCGAAAACTACCTTTAGAACTCGTTACGGACATTACGACTTTCTAGTGATGTCGTTTGGTCTAACAAACGGCCCCGCAGTGTTTATAGATCTGATGAACCGAGTTTGCAAGTCGTATCTCGATAAGTTCATGATTGTATTTATCGATGATATTTTGATCTATTCAAGAACGAAGGAAGAACATGAGCAACACCTTAGAGCTATTTTAGAGCTGCTCAAGAAGGAGAAATTGTATGCAAAGTTTTCAAAGTATGAGTTCTGGTTGCATGAGGTACAATTCCTTGGTCATGTAGTCAATGAAGACGGAATCCACATGGACCCCACCAAGATCGAGGCGATTAAGAGTTGGGAAACTCCAAAGACGCCGACAGAGATCCGTCAGTTTTTGGGTTTAGCTGGGTATTATCGCAGATTCATTAAGGATTTTTTGAAAATCACTCAACCGCTGACCTCCCTTTACCCAAAAGGACAAGAAGTATGAGTGGGGAGATAAGCAAGAGGAAGCTTTTCAGTTGCTAAAGAATAAGCTTTGCGATGCACCTATTTTATCCCTACCCGAGGGCACCGATGACTTTGTGGTATACTGTGACGCCTCGCGTCAGGGATTAGGCTGTGTGCTGATGCAACGACAGAAGGTTATCGCTTATGCTTCGCGCAAGTTGAAGGTTCATGAGAAAAACTACACCACGCATGACTTGGAGTTAGGCGCAGTGGTGTTTGCGTTGAAGATTTGGCGACATTATTTGTATGGCACCCGATGCACGATCTTTACCTATCACAAGAGCTTACAACACATATTCGACTAGAAAGAGCTTAATATGAGACAATGACGATGGGTTGAGTTATTAAACGATTATGATTATGAATGTGAAATCAAATATCACCCAGGAAAGGCGAATTTGGTGGCAGAGGCCTTAAGTCGGAAAGAGAGGATTAAGCCCATAAGGGTTAGGGCTTTTGAGATGATCATTCAAACAGACCTCTCGTTGCGCATTCGTACTGCGCAGAGAGAAGCTCTTAAGAAGGAGAATCTTAAGGATGAATACCTCCGTGGGATGGAGAAAAAGTTGGTACCCAATGAGGAAGGAACCTTGTGTTTCATGGGATGAATTTGGGTTCCCCTCTTTGGTGGTCTTAGAGATGTGATTTTTGAGGAAGCTCACAAATCAAGGTACTCGATCCACCCAGGATCGGATAAGATTTACCAAGATTTGAAGGATTTCTATTGGTGGCCGAGATCGAAAGGTGATGTTGCAACCTATGTTGGGAAGTGTTTAACTTGTGCCAAAGTGAAGGTCGAGTATTAGAAGCCTTCAAGACTTCTGCAGCAACCCGAGATACCCATGTGGAAGTGGGAGCAGATCTCGATGGATTTTATAACAAAGTTGCCAAAGACACCCAGAGGTCATGTTACTTTTTGCCAATCAGGGAGAAGGATAACACAGGTAAGCTAGTTGAGCTGTACCTAAGGGAGATAGTTGCACGTCATGGAGTGCCTATCTCGATTATATCTGACAGAGACGGGAGATTTGTGTCAAGGATTTGGCAATCTTTCCAAGAAGCGTTTGGTTCACAATTGAATCTAAGCACTGCATTTCACCCACAGATGGACGGCCAAAGTGAGAGAACGATTCAGACTCTTGAAGATATGTTACGAGCTTGCGTAATGGACTTGGGTGGTAGTTGGGACACTCACCTGCCTTTGGTTGAGTTCTCCTATAACAACAGCTACCATACAAGCCTTCAAGCTGCACCGTTTGAAGCTCTCTACAGACGTAAGTGTCGATCACTGTTATGCTGGGCAGATGCAGGCGATAGACAGCTAGTTGGCCCCAAATTGGTCCAAGAAACGACAGATAAGATCATACAGATCTGAGAGCGCATTAAGGCGGCTCGTGATCGACAAAAGAGCTATGCGGACCAAAGAAGGAAGACTTTGGAATTCGAAGTGGGAGATATGGTGTTGTTAAAAGTCTCACCTTGGAAAGGTGTAGCACGCTTTGGGAAGCGTTGTCACACCCCCCAATATCCACAAGTGGAGTATTACCGCATGGAGGCGTGACTGACCAGAATCAAGCCACCAATCATATTGAACAACGTAATTAAGTAAATAAAACCAACCACAATATAATTGGGGTCCAAAAGAAAGTAACCAACTTTAAGTTAACAGCGGAAGCATAAAATGTAAAACCCAAACATAAGTAATAAGTTCATAAAGTTTAAATGTATAACATGGAACTCAATGGTCCATGTCCCACAACGATCACTCCTCCCTGTGCAAGCTCCATAAGCACCTAACGACCTGCAAGGCATGTAACAACGAGTCAACAACAAAGTTGAGCGAGTTCACAGTTGGTTGTTTAGTTTTACAAGTTTGTTTTGAAAACCATAAGTTGTTTCGTAAACCACGAGTTAAGCAGTATCTTTGTTTCCCAAACCATATCCATAATCAGTGGGTGCTTCCCCATGTGAACCACTAGACCGTTACCATATCGACAACTGACAAAAGTAAGTTGTGCCCTAAGTCAATGTCTATCATCATTGACTGAGTGCCCAGATCCATTAGTACACGCCCGTCCTACCGGCATGGTGTGAGGCTTGTCAACCCTAATAGCGCTATTAACTAATGACCTGCTCGCCATTGGCCTGGCGATTAAGTCGATACAAAAATGAGGGACTTAATGATAGAGTTTTGTCTAGTAAGTTTAAGGTTGTTGTCCTACCCAAGGAGGACGAACGTACGTATTCTACCCAAGGCGAATACGCATGATTAACATTGGCATCCTACCCATGGAGGATGGAGGTACATATCCTACCCAAGGAGGATATGTAGGTTCTGTTTTAATTCTTTAACCCATTCCCAACCACCGGGAATCCCATGCCTTAGAAAGTGTGTGAACTCACCTCGGTTTGCTCGGTATGCTTAATTACTTGACCACAATTAGTTCAATCAAAGCCTATAGTTTTCATGTATACCCAATCAGTTTGCAGTTACAAGTTTCATGTATATTATACAGTCACAATATGAATTTAAATATCACAACAGTTATACAAATTCATGCAAACCATGCTTCCTAGTTCATGACAACACACAACAGTCGCTAACAGTAGATGACAAAAAGGATCATGCATGCAGTGTACCTAAACATATTAACCTACTGCTTCACGACGAAGACTTGGGATTTCGTTGACATAAGGTTGCGACGAAAAGGGCCACGATGAACATTGGATTTCGTCGGCCAGGCTTACGACGAAAACACCACGACATCGTCGCCATGGGATTTCATCAAGTGGGAGTTCGTCGGGCAAGGGTCTTCGTCGGCCCTGGGTTTTCGTCGGGTAACGTAACAGTTAAGCATAATCACATGAAAACCCTAATCATCATCATCAGCCATTTCATTTATATCATTCATCATACAGTATTCGTACACATGTATTATAAACAGCAAGCAGGAACATCATCTACGAGCGGTGAATCATAATGAATACAGGCTATGAGAATATTAACCGCAAGTTCTAATCTAATTAATTTATTTATCGATGGATAACCTACAACATATGCATCGAATCATGAGCATCTTTTGCAGTCAACGAATGCATACTAATTATAAGCCTATGGATAAATCCTAGTAATGAATCCATTCATATATGATCGATCACAACCATTCATACACATCATACAATCTAAAACCTCATGCAATACACAAATCTACTCACAATATGATTAATTCAGTATCGGACATGGTCATATGTTCACAAGAACCCGTAACGATCATCAACAAGTAGTCGAACACATTAAGTTAGTTAATCTAAACACATACTAACCAGTTGAAAGACGAGACTAGTAATAATTCGAGAGAGATGACGGTGAAAGAGGGTGTGGCCGTCACACAAGGGAATGGAGAGACTCTAGGGTTTTCGATCGGCTACACATGAGGAGAAAACAACAGTTCTACAAAAATATATACGCACAATGGTGTACTGGGCCCTTAATGGGCTTCGGCGAAATCTGGGCCGGCGAAATCAGGGATTTCGTCGCGATGGCCATGGCGAAAACCCTTGGGTTTTCGTCGGGACGTGTTGTGGCGAAAACTCAGTTTTTGTCAAGCATATTCAAGGTGAAACGATTTAAGGTTTTTAACTTTCAAACGGATTACAAGTTTATATCACTAAACACATGAACACCTTAACACATTAATCACATTAATCACATAGTAGCATACACAAACTAGAATGGGACAAGTATTGAATAAAGGAAAGACCTTGAAAACTCGAGTTGTCACATCATCCCCAACTTGAAAGAAATTTCGTCCCAAAATTTAGCACGTGGTTACTGAGGAAGCTAGATAGGTTGCATGGTTTTCTGGGGTGTCACATCATCCCCCCGTTGGTTTGGAATTTCGTCCTGAAATTCCGCAGTAGCTTCGGCCTCGGCAGTGGTTGCAGTCTTCTCGAACAACTGGGGATACTTGAGTTTCATTTGGTCTTCTCGTTCCCAGGTGAACTCTGGGCCACGACGGGAGTTCCAATGAACTTGAACAAGAGGTATTCTGGTGCGCTTGAGAACCTTAACGTCTCGGTCTATGATTTCTACTGGTTTCTCGACGAATCGCAACTGATCGTCGATTGTGAGCTCCTTCAAAGGAACTATGAGGGTCTCATCCGACAGACACTTCTTCAGATTTGACACGTGAAATACGTTGTGAACTCCACTGAGCTCTTCAGATAAATTCAATCTGTAAGCGACCTTGCCAATTCATTCAGTGGTTTCAAAAGGTCCAACACAACGTGGGTTTAGCTTGCCTCGTTTACCAAATCGAACCACACCCTTCCAGGGTGAGACTTTAAGTAGAACCCGGTCCCCGACCTGGAATTCTAGGGGTTTCCTACGCTTATCAGTGTAACTTTTCTGACGATCACGAGCTGCCGCCATTCGCTGTTGTATCTGAGCAATCTTTCCTGTCATGTCTACACAAGTTCTGGACCCATGATTTGGCAGTCGCCAACCTCTGCACAACAGAGAGGTGATCGGCATTTACGTCCGTACAATGCCTCAGATGGAGCAGCCTGGATGCTGCTGTGGTAACTGTTGTTATACAAAAACTGCACCAAAGGGAGGTGTCTTTCCCAACCATTGCCAAAATCGATTACACACGCTCGAAGCATGTCTTCTAGGGTTTGGATGGTGCGCTCAGACTGCCCATCCATCTGTGGATGATAAGCGGTGCTCATGTCTAAATGTGAGCCAAAGGACTTGTGCATAGCTTGCCACAACTCAGAAGTAAAACGTGCATCTCGATCGGAAATAATAGAGGTTGGCACCCCGTGCCTCGAAACCACTTCCTTTAAGTAAACGTCTACTAAAGTAGAAAACATGTCTGTTTCTTTGATAGCCAAAAAGTGCGCAGATTTAGTCAATCGATCCACTATCACCCAAATAGTATCGTTTCCTCGTTGTGATCTAGGTAGGCCAGTAACAAAATCCATGGAAATTTGCTCCCATTTCCATGTCGGTATTTCTGGTTGTTGGAGTAGGCCTGATGGCTTCTGATATTCAATCTTGACTCTCGCACAAGTCAAACATTTGCTGACGTAAGTTGCTATGTTGGCTTTCATGCTAGGCCACCAGTATGTAGTCTTTAAGTCGTGGTACATCTTATCCGAACCAGAATGTACTGAGTAACGAGACTTGTGCGCTTCATCCATCACAAGCTCGCATAAGTTTCCGTAAAGTGGGACCCAAATGCGCCCTGTTACATAGTAAGCGCCGTCTTCCTTTTGCTCTAATCATTTCCTTGATCCTCGTAGAGACTCAGCCCTGATATTCTCTGCTTTTAATGCTTCAACCTGAGCATCTCGTATCTGAGTAGGAAGACTGGATTGGATGGTAAGTTGTAACGCGCGTACTCGCTTAGGTGTAGTATCCTTTCGACTGAGGGCGTCGGCCACAACATTGGCTTTGCCTGGATGGTACTTGATCGCACATTCGTAATCATTCAAGAGCTCAACCCATCGATGTTGTCGCATATTTAACTCCTTTTGCTTGAAGATATGCTCGAGACTCCTGTGATCGGTGTAAATGGTGCACTTGGTACCGTACAGGTAATGTCTCCATATCCTGAGTGCGAAAACAACTGCTCCCAGCTCCAAATCGTGAGTAGTGTAGTTCTTTTCGTGAACCTTAAGTTGTCGCGATGCATAAGCAATGACCTTGTCACGTTGCATCAACACGCAACCAAGTCCTTGGATGGACGCGTCGCAATAAACCACAAAATCATCTGCGCCTTCAGGCAATGAGAGGATAGGTGCGCTACAAAGTCTATTCTTTAAGTGCTGAAACGCGGACTCCTGTGCATCACCCCAACGATAGGTGACACCTTTCTGAGTTAGTGAAGTGAGAGGTTGCGCAATCTTTGAGAAATCCTTGATGAACCTTCTGTAGTAGCCCGCCAAACCCAAGAATTGGCGATTTCTGTTGGTGTACGGGGTGCAGGCCAGTTCTTAATCGAGTCTACCTTGGATGGATCAACATGAATCCCATCCTTGTTTACCACGTAGCCTACAAAATGGACTTCGCGAAGCCAGAAGTCACATTTCGAACATTTGGCATACAACTGCTCTGTTTGAAGGAGTTCTAAAATAAGTCTTAGGTGATGCTCGTGTTCCTCCTGACTCCTTGAATAGATCAGGATGTCATCGATGAAAACAATAACGAACTTATCCAGGTAAGGCTTGCACACTCTGTTCATAAGATCCATGAAGACCGCAGGTGCGTTTGTCAATCCAAAAGGCATAACCAGGAACTCGTAATGCCCATAACGAGTTTTGAATGCTGTCTTAGAGATATCCTCGTCTCGGACTCTCAGTTGATGGTAGCCTGACCTCAGGTCTATCTTTGAGTAGAAACTCGACCCTTGCAACTGGTCGAACAAGTCATCAATGCGTGGGAGAGGATAACGATTCTTCACAGTCACCTTGTTGAGTTCGCGGTAGTCAATACACATTCTGAAGGTACCGTCTTTCTTCTTCACAAATAACACTGGAGCTCCCCAGGGCTAAGAGCTAGGACGTATGAAACCCTTTTCCAAGAGTTCTTGTAACTGTGCGGATAGTTCTTCTAGTTCAGATGGAGCTAGACGATAAGGTGCACGAGCTATTGGTGCTGCTCCAGGAGCTAGCTCGATTTGAAACTCGACTTGTCAATGAGGCGGAAGACCAGGTAATTCCTCAGGAAATACCTCAGGAATGTCGCGCACAATAGGAATGTCTTCTATCTTCTTTTCTTTCGAGGATGTGTCAGAAACGAGGGCTAGAATAGCAGTGTGGCCTTTTTGTAAACACTTATGGGCCTTAAGGAAAGAGATGATGCCCACAACAGCACCACTCTTGTCGCCATGAATCATGAGAGGTTCTTCACCAGAACGAGGAATACGGACGATTTTCTCCTTGCAAATAATCTCCGCTTGATGTTGAGATAGCCAATCCATCCCAATAACGACGTCGAAACTACCAAGAACGATAGGAATAAGATCGATAGAGAAGGTCTGACCAGCTAAGACGAGATTACAACCCTTAACTATGTGTGTGGCCTCGAGACTTTTACCGTTTGCTAGCACTACCATGTGTTTGGTGTTCAAAAGTGTTGGAGTGCGCTTAAGCATTTGACTAACTTTTAAGGACACATAACTAGTATCGGCACCCAAATCGAATAAAACAGTAACAAAGAAGTCATCCAGAAGAAACTTACCCATCACAACGTTGGGATCATTCCTTGCGTCACCCTGACCCAGCACGAAAGCACGTCCCCTGGCACCATTGCCATCATTATTACCCCCGTTATTGTTCCCGTTCCCCTGATTATTGTTGTTGTTCTGATTCTGGTTCAACTGGGGGCAGTTTCTCTTGAAGTGACCTTCAACACCACACTGATAGCATCCCCTGTTACCCTGCTGTTGCTGATGCTGATTCTGTGGAGCTGGTGGCTGTTGTTGACGATTTTGATTTGCCGATCGTGCGCCCCTGCAATCCTTAGCTTCATGACCAAGCTTATTACACCTCTGACAACGACCCTTATTGCACGGCCCGCTATGATGCATGTTGCATCGGTTGCACTTGGGGTGATTTCCTCTGTATCCACCCTGCCCCTGACTACTCGAAGATTGCTGACAAGGGCTCTTGTAGTCATCAGTCCTTCGCTGCTGAGACTGGGACTGAACTGAAGTCAAACCCTTGCTGGAGGCTCCATCCCATTTACGCTTGTTGTCGTTGGGGGCATCGGAAGTAGTAGTAGTAGTACCAATACGCTTGGGCAGCCTGTTCTGCTCGACTGCCTGATTAGTGAGACGATGAGCCAAACGAATAACTTGCTGGATAGTGGCGAGGTTTGCTACCATCACATGGCTCTGGATCTCTGGCACTAAACCTTTAAGGTACAACTCGATACGTTTGATAGGAGGATCCACCATAGTAGGACACAAGATAGCCAGCTCGTTTGATCTTTTCATGTACGCTTCAATTTCCGACCCCGTCATCTTTAAGTTGTAGAACTCTACTTCCAGCTTGTGGATGTCATCACGATTACAGTACTCTTCCTTGATCAATTCCTTGAAATCGTTCCATGGGGTGGCATTAGCAGCCGCCAATCCCAGCATCTAAACCTGAGCGTTCCACCACGTGAGCGCTACACCTTCAAGAGTACCAGTAGCATATTTCACCCTACGAGCCTTAGGGCATTCACACATCTCGAAGACAGATTCGAGCTTCTCGAACCAGTGGAGGAGGCCTACAGCTCCTTCAGTGTCGTTGAAAGTAGTAGGTCGGCAATCCATGAAAGTTTTGAAAGTACACACAAGAGGCTGAGCATGTTGACCTGTCGTGCGAGTAAGAAGAGACAAAGTTAAGCACAAGTGTTGGTTCACGAGAGTAGGATCTAAAGATCCTAGAATAAGTTGCAATGGCAGGTTATACCTCCTGCCTGAGCGGCTGTGAGTGCCTCAGCAACTCGTTCGTTAATGAGAACCGTCAGCTGGGCTTGAGTCAAGTTCAATCGTCCACTCATGATCTTCATATCAAAGGAAACATGAGTGAGAAAGGTGTCGCGAAAGTGCGATGACAGAAGAGAGTAAGCACACATGTGTTTCAAACAACAGTTGCTACATTTATCTAAGCATACCATGAACAATGTACTATGTAACTAACAGGTAGGTAATATAAACATAAACCATATCACCTAGAATGTTGAGTCTTGTACGTGGAGCAAAGCATCGTTGTGGATCATTGAGCACTGTACAGGTTATAGTCTTGTTTTGTCAAAAAGCTTTTCTCTTTTTAAAACCGAATTCACTATAACCAACGGCTCTGATACCAATCTGTCACACCCCCCAATATCCACAAGCGGAGTATTACCGCATGGAGGGGTGACTGACCAGGATCAAGCCACCAATCATATTGAACAACGTAATTAAGTAAATAAAACAAACCACAATATAATTGGGGTCCAAAAGAAAGTAACCAACTTTAAGTTAACAGCGGAAGCATAAAATGTAAAACCCAAACATAAGTAATAAGTTCATAAAGTTTAAATGTATAACATGGAACTCAACGGTCCATGTCCCATAACGATCACTCCTCCCTGTGCAAGCTCCATAATCACCTAACGACCTGCAAGGCATGTAACAACGAGTCAACAACAAAGTTGAGCGAGTTCACAGTTGGTTGTTTAGTTTTACAAGTTTGTTTTGAAAACCATAAGTTGTTTCGTAAACCACGAGTTAACCAGTATCTTTGTTTCCCAAACCATATCCATAATCAGTGGGGGCTTCCCCATGTGAGCCACTAGACCGTTACCATATCGACAACTGACGAAACTAAGTTATGCCCTAAGTCAATGTCTATCATCATTGACTGAGTGCCCAGATCCATTAGTACACGCCCGTTCTACCGGCACGGTGTGAGGCTTGTCAACCCTAATAGTGCTATTAACTAATGACCCGCTCGCCATTGGCCCGGCGATTAAGTCAATATAAAAATGAGGGACTTAATGATAGAGTTTTGTCTAGTAAGTTTAAGGTTGTTGTCCTACCCAAAGGGGATGAACGTACGTATTCTACCCAAGGAGAATACGCATGATTAACCTTGGCATCCTACCCATGGAGGATGGAGGTACATATCCTACCCAAGGAGGATATGTAGGTTCCGTTTTAATTCTTTAACCCATTCCCAACCACCAGGAATCCCGTGCCTTAGAAAGTGTGTGAACTCACCTCGGTTTGCTCAGTATGCTTAATTACTTGACCACAATTAGTTCAATCAAAGCCTATAGTTTGCATGTATACCCAATCAGTTTGCAGTTACAAGTTTCACGTATATTATACAGTCACAGTACGAATTTAAATATCACAACAGTTATACAGATTCATGCAAACCATGCTTCCTAGTTCATGACAACACATAACAGTCCCTAACAGTAGATGACAAAAAGGATCATGCATGCAGTGTACCTAAACATATTAACCTACTGCTTCACGATGAAGACTTGGGATTTCATCGGCATAGGGTTGCGATGAAAAGGGCCACGACGAACATTGGATTTCGTCGGCCAGGCTTACAATGAAAACACCACGACGAACACTGATATTTCGTCGCCATGGGATTTCGTCAAGTGGGAGTTCGTCGGGCAAGGGTCTTCGTCGGCCCTGGGTTTTCGTCGGGTAACATAACAGTTAAGCATAATCACATGAAAACCCTAATCATCATCATCAGCCATTTCATTTATATCATTCATCATACAGTATTCGTACATATGTATTATAAACATCAAGCAGGAACATCATCTACAAGCGGTGAATCATAATGAATACAGGCTATGAGAATATTAACCGCAAGTTCTAATCTAATTAATTTAATTATCGATGGATAACCTACATATGCATCGAATCATGAGCATCTTTTGCAGTCAATGTATGAATACTAATTATAAGCCTATGGATAAACCCAAGCAATGAATCCATTCATATATGATCGATCACAACCATTCATACGCATCATACAATCTAAATCATCATGCAATACACAAATCTACTCACAATATGATTAATTCAGTATCGGACATGGTCATATGTTGTTACAAGAACCCGTAATGATCATCAACAAGTAGTCGAACACATTAAGTTAATTAATCTAAACACATAATAACCAGTTGAAAGACGAGACTAGCAATAATCCGAGAGAGATAATGGTGAAAGAGGGTGGTGGCCGTCGCACAAGGGAATGGAGAGACTCTAGGGTTTTCGATCGGCTACACATGAGGAGAAAACAACAGTTCTACAAAAATATATACGCACAACGGCGTACTAGGCCCTTAATGGGCTTTGGCGAAATCTGGGCTGGCGAAATCAGGGATTTCGTCGCGATGGCCATGGCGAAAACCCTTGGGTTTTCGTCGGGACGTGTTGTGGTGAAAACTCAGTTTTCGTCAAGCTTATTCAAGGTGAAACGATTTAAGGTTTTTAACTTTTAAACTGATTACAAGTTTATATCACTAAACACATGAACACCTTAACACATTAATCACATAGTAGCATACACAAACTAGAATGGGACAAGTATTGAATAAAGGAAACACCTTGAAAACTCGAGTTATCACAAGCGTGGAAAGTTAAACCCGCGATTTATTGGACCATTCAAAATCCTGAGGATTGGTCCTGTAGCTTATAAGTTGGAACTACCTGCAGAACTTAATGGTGTTCATGATACATGGAAGAAGAGTCCAACTCAAGAAACAGTGATCATACCTGCGGATGAAGTTCACATTAAAGACACACTCCACTTTACCGAAGAACCTGTTGAGGTTACTGACTGGAAAGTTAACAAGACTCGGAGGAGTAGTGTTAAGCTTGTCAAGGTTAGATGGAACGCGCGTCATGGCCAAGAGTTTACTTGGGAGCGTGAGGACCGGATGAAAGTAAAATATCCACATTTATTCCCTAACACCCCTGCAGCTAGTAGTAAAGCTTAAAATTTCGGGACGAAATTTTCTTAACAGGGGGAGAATGTGACAACTGTCAAAAATTCAGGTATCCGAACAATTAATTAACCACATAATTAATGCTTAATGACTGTGCTGATCTGTAATTAACTGCTTTCTGATTTTTACCATATACATACATGTGCATCTTACATTGTTTAACGTCATACCAATATTTCATGAAAGCTATATTGCCTCCAATGATGCATAAAGTACAGTTAACACAGTTATCTGATAAACCAGGAAAATGCTGACAGAACTCAGCACATAGACAGTCAGTGTATTGAGACACAGAATGAGCCAGAAACTAAGTACCACACTAGTATAGTGTGTAGGAAAGTAAGGATCACAAAACGGCCTTGCTAGTGATAATTTAAATGCCGGAAAGTGCCTAAAACTCACCCAAAGTGCTGAATTCAGCAAAATTCAGCATAAATCAGCACTTTAACAATCTAAATTTATGCAGAAATGTGGTTAAATGGTCCTGAATGCTTTCCTAAGTGTCGAGCATTAAAAGTGTCAAAAAAGGGTACATAAAGCACACTAAACTGCAAAGTTTAGCACTTTAACGAACCAGTAACCAACCGAACAACCAGACACTACCCGAAACATCAAATTTACACTAGAAGCACTGTTTTAACATTTCCAAGCTAGTTATGGTCCCCGAACATCATAACACCCTATAAATATCTAGTAACTAGCATAACTAACACTTGATTTTTTAACCATAATGTAACTAGCATGGTTAAAACCTATCCTATTACCCCCCCCCCCCCACACACACCTAGTAATCGGCCCATGCCCTCATCCATACTCCAAGATTTTATCTCAATATTTAATTGGATCTTGTTTCTCTAATTAGAACATATTACACAATGGATGGAGACTTGAAATTGGTTTATAAGTTAACACCTAGAACATATGCTCATAATCTTCATTCTCACAAAAAACATACAACTCTCTCTCTCCCTCTCCTTGAACTCTCGGTCGAGAATCATCACCCACACAACCATCTTCATTCATCCATCCTCATATATTCTACATACTCATAAGGGTTCTAGAGATCATACAAAGAAGCTAGGAGCTTGTGGAAGTGGAAGGACCTCCCTTGTTTGCTTTTATCCATCTCATAACTTCTCTTGATCATCCCTAGCCTTGTGCTAGTGGTAGGAGTCTTGATCTTGCTATGTTACTTCTATTTTAAGTGGTTAAAGAAGAATCATAATCAAAAACTTGAAGAACACTAAAGATCACAAGAAGTAAACTTGAACATAAGCATGTTTAATTAAGTAATCTTGATGAATATGAGTGGTTATGCTTGTTGATCATTGATTGTTTGTAGAAATGATGTTGATCATCATAAGATCTTGCTAGATCATGATTAAAAACATAATCTAGCAAGATGAGAAAGTAGAAATATGGTAGGATGATGGATCATCCACATATGAATCATGAACTTGAAGGACTAAATGGTTTTCTTGAAAAATCATGATCAAAGTAAGTTGTTAATCATGTGGATCTAAGAATTTCATGAAGGATTTCTAAAGAAACCAAGTTAAAAATATAAGTTTCATTTAATCTTGGTTCTTACATAAACAAACCTTATTTTTGTTGGTTAAATAAGTGTAGGAACACTTGTGAAACAAGAAGATATCATAAAGAAATATTCTTAGAAAATGTGACAAAAAGTTGTAAACATCTAACTTCTGTAAAAATGAAGTTTTTAAAGAACTAAACACACTTTAAAGAATAACAAGGCTTACTAATAACATGAGTAAGTTCCTACAAATTTTTACAAATATTCAAGTTCATGAAGTGGTAGATTATTACTTGTTTTTGGCAAATAGGTAGGTAAAGGTTGTTTATTGTTGATTGTGGATTGATTGTGATGATTTTTACAAAAGAAAATGATATGCTTGAAAGCATGGAAACCTCCATTTTTAGGGGAAACTATGGCAAAATTTTCTAAAAATCCAAACACTTAGAAAAATATTTATAAACATGCACTTACAAGTGTATTTTCAACAA
Organism: Helianthus tuberosus; assembly: GCA_030545235.1. Classification (NCBI taxonomy): domain Eukaryota; kingdom Viridiplantae; phylum Streptophyta; class Magnoliopsida; order Asterales; family Asteraceae; genus Helianthus; species Helianthus tuberosus. Next base: position 171,050,973 of record CM060369.1, read on the forward strand.
TAAATTGTTACATAAACTTTGCCATAATTTTTTGTTACAAAAATATAAATATTGGAGGTTGATTTTTATAAATAAAAGTGACTAAATATGTATTTAGGAAATATATATTTAGGATACACCATGTGTGTGATTATTTGTATATTTTGTGTATTAGTTATATTATTTTAGGGCTTGAAATAATATAACACATTAAAATACAAGAATTACAATCCAAAATATTACCAAAAATTCCAGGAATAAATATGCAAGTCATACACAAAATAATGGTGAAACCAAACCGAGGAATATAACTCACAAGAGTATTCCAGAAATTTACTCGCAAGTATATTTTTGGTAAATAATATTTTGGCCGCCGAGGAAACAAAAATATGATTTTTACAATTACTACAAGGTTACATCATATTTTTTACAAGGAAAAATATATTATTTTGGCATGTATGAATATATCTTTTTCTTGGGAATTTTAGAAAATATATTACTTTTAAGAAATAGAGTAAATTACAAGTTTTGTCCTTTATGTTTGTCCCAAATTTGAGGCGTTGTCCTTTACCTTTAAAATTGATGGGTTTTGTCCTTAATGTTGCAAAATCTTGCACGTTATGTCCTTTAGTACAAACCCAGTTAGATTTTTTAGTTAAATATGATTACACAAGGGTATTTTAGTCTTTTTACCCATTTTATTTAATATTATCTAAAAAACAAAACAAACTATTTTAAAGAAATATTATTATATATAATATCTACCACACTCTCTCTCTACCACCCACCCCAACCACCTGCCATCAGCACCACTCCCGCACTCCGACACCAGACAACCGCCACCGCTGCCATCTCATGTCAACAAATCCTCCTACTCCTTTCTCACCACCGGCGAACACCACAGGTAAACCCAGATCTGGACAGATCTTGAACCACACCCACAGTTTGGGTTATAGATTCGGACAGTGGAGGCGAAGTGAAAAAGACGATGGGAGATGCTATATCGAACGAGATGGTTTTCAATTTTCATCTTTTTGTTAAAAGTTGATTTACGCGGTCAAGATTTCATCCTCTTGACGTCAATTTGTGGAGGTGTGGGTGTTTGGTATCCACCATTTTAATTCTGAAATGGAAATATCAATACATATTATTTATATCAATTTCATAAAATTTGAATGCCATTATTACTTCGATATAGTTTCAACAGAGGTTTTTAGCCTTAATTTCATAAAATTTAAATGCTATTATTTCTTTGGTAAGGATTTTTAAGGTTTAATTTGGAAAGATGATGAACGGGGTGGTTTGCGAAAACCATCATGATCACCCCCACTTATTATTCATTCCTTTGCATCGATTTTCCGGTGACCCAAATATATAGATTTTCCAGCGACCCAACTATCATCATCATCCCTGGGAAGATGATTTGATTTTATGGGTTTTGCTACAAACCGGGTCCCAAAATCACGGATGCGACCCAAATATATGTCTTGCTCCGGTAATACAGTTCATTTGAAATTATGAGAAACCCTGGAAAGATGATATGGTGATGAACTGATGATGTGATGAAGAGAGAGAGGAGAGAGGATAGAGAGAGAAAGGGCAAAGTTTTTTTATATTTTTTTATTTATATGATTTTTATGTTTTTTTTTACAAAATAGTCCTTGAATATTAATTATTTACACAATAGTCCTTAATGAGATGAAATGACAAAAATGCCCTCATGTGCAAGGCACATGACCAGTTTTAACCAAAAAATCTAACTGGGTTTGGCCTAAAGGACATAACGTGCAAGATTATGCAACATTAAGGACAAAACCCATCAATTTTAAAGGTAAGGGACAACGCCTGAAATTTGGGACAAACATAAAGGACAAAACTTGTAATTTACTCTAAGAAATATATATTTTCCTACACAAACATAAAATACAATATTAATGGGAGTAAAGATGTACTTTCTCATATAAATATGAAATATATCATTTTTTGGAGAAAATGAGTTTATACATATTTCCTAAGTTAGACTTGAAAATATATTATTTTTGAAACTTAAATGAAAATACAAATATTTTTGCCAAGGAAAAATTATGAATAATTTTTCCAAGTAATGTTTTTAAAATATATATTTTGGAAATATATATGGACCTTTATTAAGGATATTATTCCGGAAAGGTTAATACAACATTAAGTATAAGGATACTTAATAATTACATGAAGATACGTATCCTCGTACATACAAATACACACCGGAATACGACCCTAATACATGGCAAGAATATACAAGTATAAGAATACAAATACCCCCATCCTTGGGAAGGATATACAAGTATGAATACTTGGGAAGTATTAAGTTAAAATAATTGTCTTAACAATTATTACAAAATTTAATAAATATAATTTAAGTTAAAATATTAATTATTTTAAAAATAATTATATAACTTGGAATAATACCGAAGATACAATGAAACGTAACTCAAAGACATTAACACTAAGCCAAGGCACGACCCGTTCGTCTAATAGACATTAGTACGTTGTAGGTAGGCGTGTTCACCAAAGGAGCTTGAGTTACGATTGTTGAAGACGCAAGAGTGTGAGTTTCGTGACCCACTTTTCTTTTAACTATTTCTGTTTTATAACTTCGAGGGTGAAGTACATGTTACAACTGTTTACAAACGTTATTATTTGGTATGGTTAGCTAAGGAAGGGTACTGCTAGATCATGTGAGTGGTGGGGATGATGCTTAAGACCACCAATCCTCGTTGTAGGACCGAGGGACATGAGTGATATATCTATTTGGGTGTAGCGAGCCCCGCCCATGTTGGAACAGGGTTTGGCCCAAGGGATGACTATGTCTTACAGCCGGAAGCCCGGTACAAAGTCTACTAGGTTTGAGCCTTCCTGCATCACTTCACACATATCAATGGCCTTGCAAACCATTGGTGATCTGTTTTTCCTTGTTGCTTTCATACCTGGATTTACAAACTTATATACACACTTACAATGATTTTAAGGGTTTATTCATACACACGAACTCGCTCAACTTTTGTTGATGTTTTCAAACTACATGTATTTCAGGGAATTAGTTGTGGATCTGGCGGGCGTTCGGAAGTTCCAAGTGTGGTTTAAGAATAAAAGATGTCATCCATGGTCTTCGGGTTTGGTTAGGGTGTCTTATTCCTGGACGAGACGCGTCTTCCAAATCCTGGTTTTATTTAATGTCATCTGTCGAGTCTTTGTGAACTCTTAAACAAGTTGCATGGTTTGTACTCGAAGTTGAATTCCTATGTCTTAAAACAATCATGTCGTTATGTTTTCAAACTTAATTAATGGATGACAATCTATGGTTTATATCATATACATGTTGTTATGATTGAATGCAATGGTATTAAGAAAGTCACACCATAATCACGCTTTCGCAAAAGTTAGGGTGTGACAGGCTTAAAACTTAAATCATTTATTCAAAAACATTTATCAAGTCTGTGTGTTATAAGAAAGATTAAATAATTTATTACATAAAAGTTGGATTATAAAAAATAATATATATGTATGAACTTTCACTAAAAAATTACATAAAAACTAATGATTGTAATTAAAAGTTACAAAATAAAATAGAAAAATTAGGTAATTAATGCTTAGATATTAATGACTGCATTTATTGAAAGCTGGTTATAGAGTAGGGTGCACTAGAGTATGGTGTAAATAGCAACACCTTTTATAAAAGTATTGTGACACTTGTGCTCCGTAAACACACACAATGTAGGACACTGTCTTTTATCAAAGAAACAATGTGTTTTGGTCTCAAAAATTTGTTTATTTTGGTTTCATAATTTCACAATTTGATTCTAGTTCATTTTCAAGTTTTAAATCGTTTTCTGGAAAGTTAAACGCGAACTTTTGCGTAAACATATTCAGTTTAATGCGGCAAACACTCTGGAATAGTGACATAGGCTTAACATACATTAAATAACTTTTATATAACTTAGAAATAGGTTTTGAAAGCTTTGGTGTGTCAAAAAAACAAGTTTATTCATACTTAGGGACTATTTGCGTCAAACTGCGAAAGTCAGCTGATTCACATAGTATTGCACATTCCGAAACTTGATCATAAGTTAAACATGCCCTAAATATCCTTTACATAGCTTAGAAATAGGCTTTGAGGTGTTTGGTGCGTAAAAATAAACTTATTTTATCAATAGGGACTAAAAGCGTCAAAAAGTGCATAAGTTTGCATTTTCGCGCATAACTTACGTTCTGAATATATCCGGACATCCAAAAATTTATGTAATCATTAAAATATTTTATTTTAGTGTTTGGCATAATAAAATTCCATTCGTCGCGTAATTTGGATCGTTTTTCGCGTTCGTTCGTGTTTCGTCGTAATTAACCGAACAACGCAACCGTACGACCAAACGAACCGACATCCGAGATATTTTTGAGCATATTTTAAGTTCCCTATAGTTTAAATTCATTTTAGAGCCTTGAAGTGGGGTTAACGGGGCTTAAACGTGCCAAAACACATAAAAAATCAAGTTTGGAGATGCAGGGGCCTGTTCTGCCAATTAATGAAAGTCATCGCCAGCAAATCAGGTCCTTACGGACCATATGGTGGTGCTTACGGTCCGTAAGCCTTCACCAGGTCAGCAGACCTCATTTTCTTAATACCCAGCTGCTCCCATTGTTTTGCACATGGTTTCTACCATTCTATGGACTGGTTTTGGATGCCCCTAGTATCACAAAACCTTGTGCCCACTTGTACGCTCAAGATTGAAGCTCGGTTTTCGATAAACGATCCTAGCGGTTCTTGTTTTCCTATAAATACCCCAACCCATTTTCATTTCATTTCACACCTTTTGATTCATTCAGCTCTAAGTTGGGGTTTTGTAAGTCCTCTTTCATTCTTTTATGCGTTTTAAAGCGTGGAAGTCAAACAGTGTTTGACTTTCTGCTTTGACCATTCAATGGTCAACACGAAGTTCGTTTGAACTTTGCAACGTGAGCGTAATCACGATGGTTATAGTCCCTTGTGACTATACCTACTGATTACCACGTTGATTAGGTGTATTTACGAGTCATAATTTCGGTCAAAATACGCGTCTATGCATATTTTGCAATCAAACTATTCTTAAGGTATCAAAACCGTTTTATTTGATATCAAAACTTGTTTTCTAACTTCGTTCAACATGTTTTAACATGTTTAACTCGTCACTTTTAGGATAGTGCTTGTGTAGAGTCGTAAGTCAAGCGGTCTTGACAACCGCTTAGACTTCCGAACCTGGCCCGTTTGGTCGATCGTTAGGATCCGACCAAACATGTAATGTGACCATAGTTGTATAGGGAATAACCTTCCGATGTTATACCTTATGGTCACTCCGTTTATTTAGTTGTATGATAGGTAGTTTATATGCCTTAGGAAAATGACCAAAATTCCCTTTTCCGCATAATTTCATTTTAAGCATATGTAACACATATTTTGACATCTAAACTGATTATATAACATAAGATATGTTAAGGCATATAATACTTGTCATAGGACTGGTTAGGCGTCTCGAACGCGCTTTCGCGCGAACGACGCGTTAAAGTGGCGTAAGCAACCTTAATGGGTCGTAATGGGTCGTAAGCACTTAGGATAGGTTTCGATTTAGAATATAGGCTTTGTTAAATCATATCACATGAGTTCCAACAATCATTTGGTTTACAAGACCTCATTCTACCCGATCTTCCGATTTAGGTGTCGATTCCCTAACATAGTATATGTTACCCTAGGAACCGCTTCAACACTCGAACTCTTGGTCTTTTGAGCTTTGTTATACCCTTTGAAACGGGACTATACGCAACCCAGGTGAGTACATAGTTCCCCTCTTTTACTGTTTTCAAACTGTTTCGGGGTGATTCATATGTGTAATGGATCTGTTTTCAAAATGTATGGCATATGTGTGTTCACTAAGTGCTTTTATGTGTATTATTCCGATTATGCAAATGTAATGTTTTATCCTTAAGTGATCTACCTATCTTCATACTTAGATTCATGCAGGATATTTGAACTACCGTCTTAGATCTTCCTATCTTCATAGTGAGATTTTAAGAAGTACTTTACAACTCTATGGTTGGTTTTTGTGTAGATTGTTGGTGATTTAGATAACAAAACTAGATAATACAATAAGCACATGGTGGATACGCCGCTGGTACTTCCTATATATAAGTGTCCTATTACCTTTCGTGGCGTTATCCCGAATCACCATTAGGATTTATGATTGTTTTGATTCAAAGTAACAGAACCCCGAATCCTTATAGCATCTATCTATCTTCATAGGTTGATTCTTGTAGGATGTTTAAAGTACTGATATTGAAGTCCTTGATTGGATTCATCGTGTGCTTTAATGCGTGTTTACGAGTTGGTACAAGTTAACGATTATGTGTTTATGTGGTAGTTGTGATTTAGATAACTAAACAGTATAATAAAATAAGAACATGGTGGATACGCCGCTGGTACTTCCTATATATAAGTGTTCTTTTTATTTATTATTCTTGTAGCGTTATCTGGATCACTTTTGGATTTTGTGTACTATTGTTTCAGTAATCGATTATCAAAATCCCTGTAGAATCTCCCATATCTTTATATGTTAGATTCTTAGAAGGATATTTAAAGTATTATCATAGATCATTGATTTGATTTATGTAATACTTATATAAGTTTTGATTTATTTCAAAACAGTTATTATTAATCCTTGATTTGGATTCCTAATAACATATTAACAAGTTTTTACGATGATTTAATCGAGATTTCAATGTAAGGCATAAAATGACTTGGTAAATATCATATTGCCATATACAAACCTATTTTGTTATGAGTTTTCACAATTAAGATTAATACCAAATGTTTTGCCATTTATTTGGCTAATAAAATCTATCTATTCGCCGACATTTTTATGCTGACTGTTTTCGCATATGTTTCAGGTTTTCGACTGTTCAAGCATGCAACACATAGGACTGCATACGGGCCTTAGACTTCTAAAACAAAAGAACAATTACATGTATTCTTTGTTTGTAAAACGATGTTAATGATATTGAAACCATTTAGTACCAGTAGTTGTGAACAATTTGTAACGTGACTCCCTGATATTTTCGCCGCGTATTGTTATATTACGCGATTGGGGTGTTACAGATTGGTATCAGATCACTGGTTATAGGGAATTAGGTTATTATCATGCCTTGAAGCAAGTCTATAACCTTCCTAGGACCCGAGCATGAGTAGACTTAGGACTTCTTTCTTAATCCTCATCCTTATTCGTGCCACAACTGCTCTATGAATTACGAATCACCTAACCTTAGATGGTTTATCCTAAAACCCTTAGGCTTTATGCCTTAAGGTATTCCACAAAATGTTTTTCTCAAATCGTTTTTTATTAAAATATTTTCTCAAAATGTTTTCTTAAAGTTTTTTGTCAAAATATTTGACAACATGTTTTATCTCAAACAATTTGTATCAAAAGGTTTCTTAAATGTTTTCTTCAAACGTTATTCATCGAAATCTCGGGTTTTTATAATGTGAACACATGCAATCTGGAAGGGTGGATGCCTGTACCCCGATTTTTCTGTCTAAGGCTAGAGTGTTTGTACAAATCCGCATTTTCGGACCAGTCACTCTTACCTGGGAACTCTTAGGGTGAGTGTCCACTTATAGGCTAAACATGTCTTCTTGAAGCATTATGAAAACCTCTCCATCTTGACCCTACCGAATGATTTCTAAACGACCTTTGTTACCCTACTCATTCATGTTACCCTCGGTAATGTGTTTGCTCTTCATGACAATCGAAGCATCTTTCTTTTCCCAATACCATTTCATCATATTACCTTCGGTGATATGTTTGATTCAATATAGTTGAAATGAATCTCATTTCATTTCACGACCCTACGAGATTCTATTTTATTTTCAAAATATTGCCTTTATATTTTTTTTTATTTCAAATTTTTACCATTTGGATGAGAAATTTTCAAAATTTCAACACAAAGTTTATTTATTTTAAAATTTTAATTTAAAAACATTTTTGTCTTAAAAGTAATAAGTTTTTAACAGGTAAAGAATTTATGATACAAACCATTAACCCGGTTTGTATTCTCTCATCCAAAAATATTCCAAAAGTTTATTTTCAAAACATCTCTTGTTTCAAAACAATAATGTTACAAACTCATAACAATTGGATAAATCTAACTTTTGGTTTTCTCTATAGTTGTATTTTCAAAATGCCTCCTCGACGAGATACACAACCTCAAACCAATGAAGAAGTCGCAACCCTTGTCGCTCAGCAAAAGGCTGCAGTACTTCCAAGCGTAGTAACCCAGATTCATCAGATATACAACAACAACAACAACAACAACAACGCCCAGTGTAATTTCAAGACCTTTAATTCAGCCAAACCGATAAAATTTCTGGGTCTGAAGGAGCAACCGCACTCCAACATTGGTTTGAAAGTATAGAAAGCACATTCCGCCATGTTCAATGTCCAAATAAGCGCAAGGTAGATTTCGCTTCGAGTGTCTTTCAAAGGAGAGCAATCACATGGTGGAATGGTATTATGAGAGACCGAGGTGCCGATGTAGCAATGGAACTGACGTGGGAAGAATTTAAGGATCTTATGAAGAAAGAATTCTGCCCACGAAGCGAAATTTGGGCTCTTGAAAATGAGTTCTATTATTTAAAACAAGATAGTGGGGAAAACCGTGCCTACACTGACCGATTTGAACAGTTAAGCCTACTTTGCCCCACTATGGTCACACCTTTAGATCGGGCCATTGAGAAATACATCGATGGTTTATCTGACCCTGTCCAAGACATTGTCACTGGCAGCCAACCTGCAACGCTTAGGGAGGCTAAGGAATTAGCTGCTATCTTGACTGACTCACAGGTTAGAAAAGGTAAGTTATTTCATCAAGGAGACAAGAAACAAGACACCGAATCCGTTACCGAGGATTCGAAAAGATCAAGGGCCGAATCTTCTAAAAGTTCTAGGAAGCGCAAGGCTTCAAAGAATTTTGCAATTCCTGCACCTGATCCACAGAACTCAGTACCCTTTAAGGGATTTTATCGTGGGAAGCAACATCGGTGCAATTATTGCAATTATCATCATGCATCAAATTCCCCTTGTCGCCAGTGTACAATTTGTGGTCTATTTGGACAGCTAGCTGTGACCTGTCATATCCAGAACCGAGCAGCCACTACTCAGACTCGCCCAAGAGCATGTTTCAATTGTGGTGATTTAAATCATTTCAAGCGAAACTGCCCCAAGCTTGCCAATGCTAATGGACGAGTATTCAACATCAACGAGGCTCAAGCTAATGATCAAGCGCTTATGATCATTTGAACCTCTAAATTTCATGTTTATTTTCAAAAACAATGTACATATTTTAACTATGTTTGTAATGACGATATGAATTCCAAGAAGTTTATCTTTATCTTTGTTATTCAATTTCTAATTTCATACTCTAATGTGATTGCACTATGTGTAATTTCAAATTTCATGCTGATTTTGAGGATTCCGTTCATTAGGAACTAAATCTTATAATAATAGCATAATATGAATTGCACTCCGGTGCATTCGTACGAACTTGGTAACACGATTGATACGAATACTATGAATAAGTTAGTACTGTTTTATGATCATAACATTACAAGCATGATTTGTTTATCTAATATGTATAGTACATGATTATAAATACAATTTGCTTCGTTTGTTGATTTAACGTACTTAGTATATTAACTTAGCATCCTTAGCACATGATTTGAAAACATTTTTTTGATATGCTTACATTATGATAATAATATATGATTAATATATGTTGCATTCTACCTGTTTGGTTAATATGAAACATATATAAATATTTGTACTAGAATAAAATACCTACTACTAAATATGTCATATACAAAATAAGCAGTGTTATCATTGCTAGTATGAAATACAATTCAATTTGACAGGTGTTATGTTCTGAGAATGTTTATCTGATTTACACGATAGTTCGACCTTATTATTTGTTTACCCTCGCTTAACAAGAGGAGCTATGTGGACCATGCGACGAAACGAGTAATTATGGGTGCACACTTAATTATGAGATTCGACACATGAGAATCATAGTAAGCCTTGTTAAGTATGGTGGCATAAAATCTAGAGTGATTAAGGTAACGGGAGGAGTATGATGCGATAAGAACACGGTGGATACGCCGATGGTACTTCCTATATATAAGTGTTCTTATTGTGTTATTCTTCAAAACGTTACTAAGATCACTTGGTGATTTTATGTTATCTTGGACCATTATGTGATTATGTGTTAAGTGTTATTTGTGTGGTTATTTCCGATAGACGATAGCGAGTACATTCATTAACTCAAATCGAGCCGACTGGGAGTATATTATGGTGTTAAAGGTGATGATCTTGATGCCATATGTATGATGACCCGTCTCCTATGCATGAGATGCTCATGGTGCATTGGATGTACCTCATGGGACGATAGAAACCGCGTACGTGTAGGGATTGAATGTACACCCCCTTTGTTTGCTAGGAATTACACTAGGAACTTAGTATAACATAGTACCATACTTAAATGATTTTTGAACTCTAGTCGACTATCACAAGTTTCAAAGGATTGGATACCTTGAAATGTACACCCCCAAATCACATTTTGAATTCCCTAAAATTTCCAAATGATGCTCCGCATCTTTGGGATCTAGCAATCTGCTTATCCATTAGTTGTTTCAATTCCACTCTACGGTCTCCTTCGAATAAATTTCGGGACGAAATTTCCTGAAGTAGGGGAGACTGTGACACTTGTGCTTCGTAAACACACACAATGTAGGACACTATCTTTTATCAAAGAAACAATGTGTTTTGGTCTCAAAAATTTGTTTATTTTGGTTTCACAATTTCACAATTTGATTCTAGTTCATTTTCTAGCTTTAAATCGTTTTCTGGAAAGTTAAACGCGAACTGATGCGTAAACGTATTCAGTTTAATGCGGCAAACACTCCGTAACAGTGACATAGGCTTAACATACCTTAAATAACTTTTATATAACTTAGAAATAGTTTTTGAAAGCTTTGGTGTGTCAAAAAAACAAGTTTATTCACACTCAGGGACTATTTGCGTCAAACTGCGAAAGTCTGCTGATTCACATAGTATTGCACATTCCAGAACTTGATCATAAGTTAAAAATGCCCTAAATATCCTTTATATAGCTTAGAAATAGGCTTTGAGGTGTTTGGTGCGCAAAAATAAACTTATTTGATCAATAGGGACTAAAAGCGTCAAAAAGTGCATAAGTTTGCATTTTCGCTCATAACTTACGTTCTGAATATACCCGGACATCCAAAAATTTATGTAATCATTAAAATATTTTATTAAAGTGATTGGCATAATAAAATTCCATTCATCGCGTAATTTGGATCGTTTTTCGCGTCCGTTCGTGTTTCGTCGTAATTAACCGAACAACGCAACCGTACGACCAAACGAACCGACATATGAGATATTTTTGAGCATATTTTAAGTTCCCTATAGTTTAACTTCATTTTATAGCCTTGAAGTGGGGTTAACGGAGCTTAAACGTGCCAAAACACATCAAAAATCAAGTTTGGAGATGCAGGGGCCTGTTCTGCCAATTAATGAAAGTCACCGCCAGAAATCAGGTCCTTACGGACCGTATGGTGGTGCTTACAGTCCGTAAGCCTTCACCAAGTCAGCAGACTTCATTTTCTTAAAACCCAGCTGCTCCCATTGTTTTGCACATGGTTTCTACCATTCTATGGACTGGTTTTGGATGCCCCTAGTATCACAAAACCTAGTGCCCACTTGTACGCTCAAGATTGAAGCTCGGTTTTCGATAAATGATCCTAACAGTTCTTATTTTCCTATAAATACCCCCACCCATTTTCATTTCATTTCACACCTTTTTGATTCATTCAGCTCTAAGTTGGGGTTTTATGCTCCATACCTGAGGTGTTTGGATCAAAACCTCCATTCTTGGACCTTTTGTAAGTCCTCTTTCATTCTTTTATGCGTTTTAAAGCGTGGAAGTCAAACAGTGTTTGACTTTCTACTTTGACCAGTCAATGGTCAACACGAAGTTCGTTTGAACTTCGCTACGTGAGCGTAATCACTATGGTTATAGTCCCTTGTGACTATACCTACTGATTACCACGTTGATTAGGTGTAGTGACGAGTCATAGTTTCGGTCAAAATACGCGTCTATGCGTATTTTGCAACCAAACTATTCTTAAGGTATCAAAACCGTTTGTTTTGATATCAAAACTTGTTTTCTAACTTCGTTAAACATGTTTTAACATGTTTAACTCGTCACTTTTAGGATAGTGCTTGTGTAGAGTCGTAAATCAAGCGGTCTTGACAACCGCTTAGACTTCCGAACCCGACCCGTTTGGTCGATCATTAGGATCCGACCAAACATGTAATGTGACCATAGTTGTATAGGGATTAACCTTCCGAGGTTATACATTATGGTCACTCCGTTTAGTTAGTTGTATGATAGGTAGTTTATATGCCTTAGGAAAATGACCAAAATGCCCTTTTTCGCATAATTTCATTTTAAGCATATGTAACACATATTTTGACATCTAAACTGATTATATAACATAATTAGATATGTTAAGGCATATAATACTTGTCATAGGACTAGTTAGGCGTCTCGAACGCGCTTTCGCACGAACGACGCGTTAAAGTGGCGTATGCTACCTTAATGGGTCGTAATGGGTCGTAAGCACTTAGGATAGGTTTCGTTTTAGAATATAGGCTTTGTTAAACCATATCACATGAGTTCCAACACTCATTTAGTTTACAAGACCTCATTCTACCCGATCTTCGGATTTAGGTGTCGATTCCCTAACATAGTATCTGTTACCCTGGGAACCGCTTCAACACTCGAACTCGAGGTCTTTTGAGCTTTGTTATACCCTTTAACCGGGACTATACGCAACCCCAGGAGAGTCCATTGTTCCCCTCTTTTACTGTTTTCAAACTGTTTTGGGGTGATTCATATGTGTAATCGATCTGTTTTCAAAAAGTATGGCATATGTGTGTTCACTAAGTGCTTTTATGTGTATTATTCCGATTATGCAAATGTAATGTTTTATCCTTAAGTGATCTACCTATCTTCATAGTTAGATTCATGTAGGATATTTGTAGTACAGTCTTAGATCTTCCTATCTTCAAAGTGAGATTTTAAGAAGTACTTTACAACTCGATGGTTGGTTTTTGTGTAGATTGTTGGTGATTTTGATAACGAAACTAGATAATACAATAAGCACATGGTGGATACGCCGCTGGTACTTCCTATATATAAGTGTGCTTATTGTATTACCTTTCGTGGCGTTATCCCGAATCACCATTAGGATTTAGGATTGTTTTGATTCAAAGTAACAGAACCCCGAATCCTTATAGCATCTATCTATCTTCATAGGTTGATTCTTGTAGGATGTTTAAAGTACTGATATTGAAGTCCTTGATTGGATTCATTGTGTGCTTTAATGCATGTTTACGAGTTGGTACAAGTTGACGATTATGTGTTTATGTGGTAGTTGTGATTTAGATAACGAAACGGATATAATAAAATAAGAACATGGTGGATACGCCGCTGGTACTTCCTATATATAAGTGTTCTTATTTTATTATTCTTGTAGCGTTATCTGGATCACTTTTGGATTTTGTGTACTATTGTTTCAGTATTCGATTATCAAAATCCTTGTAGAATATCCCATATCTTTATATGTTAGATTCTTAAAAGGATATTTAAAGTATTATCATAGATCACTGATTTGATTTATGTAATACTTATATAAGTTTTGATTTATTTGAAAACAGTTATTATTAATCCTTGATTTGGATTCCTAATAACATATTAACAAGTTTTGACGATGATTTAATCGAGATTTCAATGTAAGGCATAAAATGACTTGGTAAATATCATATTGCCATATACAAACCTATTTTGTCACGAGTTTTCACAATTAAGATTAATACCAAATGTTTTGCCATTTATTTGGCTAATAAAACCTATGTATTAACCGTCATTTATATTCTAACTGTTTTCGCATATGTTTCATGTTTTCGACTGTTCAAGCATGCAACATATAGGACTGCATACGAGCCTTAGACTTCTAAAACAAAAGAACAATTACATGTATTCTTTGTTTGTAAAACGATGTTAATGATATTGAAACCATTTAGTACCAGTAGTTGTGAGCAATTTGTAACGTAACTCCCTGATATTTCCGCCGCGTATTGTTATATTACGCGATTGGGGTGTTACAAATTGGTATCAGAGCACTGGTTATAGAGAATTAGGTTATTAGCATGCCTTGAAGCTAGTCTATAATCTTCCTAGGACCCGAGCATGAGTAGACTTAGGACTTCTTTCCAAATCCTCATCCTTATTCGTGCCACAACTGCGCTATGAATTACGAATCACCTAACCTTAGATGGTTTATCCTAAAACCCTTAGGCTTTATGCCTTAAGGTATTCCACAAAATGTTTTTCTCAAAACGTTTTTATTAAAATATTTTCTCAAAATGTTTTCTTAAATGTTTTTGTCAAAATATTTTACAACATGTCTTATCTCAAACGATTTGTATCAAAAGGTTTCTTAAATGTTTTCTTCAAACGTTTTTAATCGAAATCTCGGCTTTTATAATGTGAACACATGCAATCTGGAAGGGTAGATGCATGTACCCCGAGTTTTCTGTCTAAGGCTAGAGTGTTCATACAAATCCGCATTTTCGGACAAGTGATACGTGGTCAAAAACTGGTGTTCGTTTATGTCTAAGTTCATATTTTTACTTAACTTTTAATCCCGAATAGCCTACTTGTAAAAGGATTTGTGTTTTGCAGGTCTTGTGAAGTTTAAGGAGCTAATTGGGAGCTAAACGGGTCACCGGAGCGAAAACGGAACCACCGGGACGCGAAACGGGTCAACCGGACTCAAGAAATGGACGAAACAGAAAATCAGACATCTGGGCACCGTCGCCGACGCCCATATTGGCCGTCGCCGACGGTCGACACAACTTTCTGTCGCCAGAATTGTCCGTAGACAGCGAGATAAAGCGTCGGCACCAAGTCATTATCCACGGACCGTCGCCGACGGGGCATCAGGCCGTCGGCGACGGCTCTTGTATGTGTCTGTCGTGATTTTTGATTTCTATTGACTTTTGAACGAATCAAAAAGGGGTTGTTGACATCAATTCGGGAGTTACACTCACTTTGGAGTTTGAAACTTGTTCTTGGAGCCAAGACTAAGCATCATTCACCAACCATTCCATCTATCATTATTCTTACAACCCGAATCATCATCCAATTCATCATCAATCATTCATTCCATAACCCTAATCACCATTCATCCTTCAATCCGTTCATCACCATCAACCACTCCAAACCCTAACCACCATCTTCACAACTTCAAGACTTTAAGACGATGATGTTCGTGTTCTCAACCTCCGGTGATCGAGTTCCTTCGACCATGAGCGGCTAGTTTCTTGGAGGTTTCACCCCGGTGTAGGTTTTATTAAGTCTAGGGTTTAAACAATGTTCTTGGTTTGATTTTGTGACAATTTGCTATTTGATTTTGAAGCTTATGACAATTGTCTTGCATTTGTATTGAATTCATAAATTGTCGAGTGAAGATTAAATTTGACTTTATGAAATGTTTATGTGCAATTATGCCTTGTCTAGGTTAGAGTTTACATGTTCTTGGTTACGAAGTGCATTGTGGTCCGTTGTCTATAACGTTGATAGCTTTTGGCACCTAAGCCTCGCAACACTAAATTCGTTAATCATCTTTGCAATTGAATTGAATCTAAAACGTGTAGAAACCTTAGGATTGCAATTACCGAACCGGGTGTGAACCTTGTTTTCTCTATATTGTTCAAACAATCAATTTCAACTCTTGCAATTTGTTGATCGTTAGTTATTAATTAATCCTTTCATTTTAGTAGTTTAATTCACATCTTTTCAATCAATCAAAAATACATAAAAACAAAATAGCAAGCTTCATAATAGTGACACCTTTTCATAATTCAATCTAATCCATACGCAAACCACATACTCTTCGTGGTTCGACCCCTTACTACCACTAACTATTTGTTAAGGGTAATTTGGGCTTATAAATATTATCTTTGACCGGAGAGCGTCACTCCGATCAAATTTTGGCGCCGCTGCCGGGGAGTGCGTGCGCTTTGTGTTTGGATATTGTTTGAATTTTGTGATTATCTGTTTAAACTGTTTAGTTTCTTTTGCACTTTGTCTTTTTCTTTGTTACGCGGGTGTGTTACTTGTGCAGGTTACAGGTAGTGCATGCATACGCGGAACTCCGGGAGGACTTCACCTTTAGTCTACGAACCGGAAATCGAAAGAGTCGCAAGAAGAAACCTAGCAAGCCGGTTAGAAGCAACACTTGCTTCTAATCAAACCAACCAAACACCACAACACACACCGTCCATTGAAACCGATTCAATGGCGAACCAAAACTCTAACCAAAACTTCAACCAAAACCAAAACCGAACCAATTCCAATACCGAAGCAACTTCAATCCCGCTCCAAATATGCAACCTATACCTCCAGAGCGACCGGGTGGTAATAACAACAATACCGGACCACCCACACCACCCTTCCAAAACCAAAATCCCAACCACAATCAAAGAACACCTCAACAACAAAACCTTCATCGACAAACCTCTTTACCTATCAACCTAGATGACCGGAATGTCAATTCCGACCGTCGGGGAAATCGTGATCGCGGAAATCCCGCAAATGACGACCCATTCTTCAACATCGATGACTTGAGGAATGCAATCCCCGATGATGAACCGTATAGTGTTCCCGGTTATCAATCGCGGGAACATGTGAGTGTTCATACGGAGAATTCGGATGACGGGGGATACTATGATGATTGGGTTAACGATGATGAAGATTGGGGCTACGTGAATAGGGGAAACGTTTACAACGCTAGAAGGTATGATGATGAGGAATTTGGCTACCAACATGCCAATTACGTTGGGGACGACGAATATGGTTACGGAGGTGGAAGAAATGATGGTTATGGGAACAACCGTCAACCACGAACCAATGACCAACGGAACCAGAATGATGGGTTTTATAATAACAACAATAATGTAAACCCTAACCAGATTCCTTGTTTCGTGGGAGGTGGTAACCCAAGGGATAATAGAAGAGAGGATAGAAGAGGTGAAAGAAGGGATAATAGAAGACCGGTCGATCAAGAAGTTAACGGTCCACATCGTCGTCAACGACCTCCACGGGGAGTGAATGATCGTTTTAGGCCGGTTGTCACCGAGAACGACTCACCAATCGTTTGTGAGAGGAGGATGTTTGATTGTAAACCACATTACATCAACATACTTCCTCATTTTAATGGAAGATCTAACGACGAACCGTACACACATTTGACAGAGTTTTCTTCCATCTGCGGCACTATAGGGGGGCATAACTTTGCACTAGATGAGGTTAAACTTCATTTGTTCCAATTCTCATTGAAAGACAAAGCGAAGCAATGGTTCCTTACACTCTCGGCTAATAGCATCCGCACATGGGGAGAAATGCAACAAGCTTTTCTAGATGAATACTACTCTATGGCGAAGACCGATGATGCTCGTGATGAAATTAGGTCTTTTCGCCAATTATCGGGCGAGCCGTTGCATGAAGCTTTTACAAGATTTAAAGAAATGATGCGAAGATGCCCACATCATCAAATAGAGAAGTGGGAGTTGGTTAAGTGCTTTGTACGGGGTTTAGATGACAACACATGGAACTGACTTGAATCAACGAGCAATGGGACCCTTCTAAGCAACCATGAAGATGATGATTGGGAATTTTTGGAATGGATGAGTAAACGTTCGAAAGAGAAAGAATCGGCCGATCGAGCTAAGAAGCATCCCATTTCACGGTCACTTCCCGATCTTGACTCTAAAGATCGGATTTCCACCTTAGAGCGGGAAATGGCTCGAATGAAGAAAAAGGAAGTAAATGCGGTTCAATTCGAGGTATGTGAAGATTGTGGTGATATTGGACATAGAGCGGAACAATGTCCAACGGGGCCGAGTAACTACACGGAGGAAGTCAATCAAGTGTATGGAGATAGGAAGCAATATGACATGAACTCCAACACTTATCATCCGGGTTTGAGAAATCACCCTAACTTCCGATATGGTAATGCTTCAAATCAAATGAACCCGAATTTTCAATCGGGTAACCAAGGAGGTCAAAGCGGGGCATCATATCAAAACCGTCAAGGTGGTAACCAAGGAGGTTATCAACGTAATTACAATCAAGGGTACCAAGGTAGGGACAATAATTACCAAGGTGGGTACCAAAGGAATTACAACAATCAAGGCGGTAATGGAAGCGGGTCGAATAATCAAACCGGTGGCGATGATTTGAGTGCCAAAATGGATGCTTTGTTGAATATGCAAAAAGAATCTCAAAATAACATAAAAGAATCTCACCATGATATCAAGGAGATGAAGAAGACAAACGAGATTCGGGATAAAGCACATGAGGCATTGGCAAAGCAAGTGGGGCAACTTGCTCAAGAGATGGCTCAAATTCGTGGAAGTGGAGGAGGACTTCCAAGTGATACCACGGTGAACCCTAAGCATCAAGGGTCGAACTCGAGGAACACACGTGAGGTACCAATTAATAAAATTACTTTACGTAGTGGTCGAGTCATAGATAACGATGTTGAGCCACCACCCGAGTTTGTTGAAGGGGTGGTGGAAGATGCGAGTGATGATGAAGGTAAAAATGTTCAAACGGGTCCAAAGAAAAATGATGTTAAAATTAATAATACTACACCCGTTGTGACCACTCCCGTCCCAAAAGCTAAGGAAAAGGGTGTGGAGGTTAATACCGCCCCTTTTCCCGAAGCCTTGTTGGGACCATCTAAGAAAGTGGTAAACAAACGAGGCCCACAACAAGAAGAGATGTGGGAAATTTTTAAACAAGTCAAAATAAATTTACCACTCTTAGATGCAATTAAGCAAGTACCTTCATATGCTAAATACTTGAAAGATTTATGCACCCAAAAGCGAACTCACAAGTTTCCTAAGAAACTTGATTTAACCGAAAATGTGAGTTCGATTCTTTCGGGTGCACTTCCACCAAAACTTCAAGATCCGGGAGCGCCCATTATTTCAATACAAGTTGGGGAATTCAAAATGACATGGGCACTTTTGGATCTTGGGGCAAGTGTGAGTATCTTGCCGGGTAGTTTATATGACCAATATGATTTTGGTCCACTTCAAGTGTCTAACACCACCGTGGTGTTAGCCGATTTGACCCCTAAACTACCCCGTGGGATAGTCACGGATGTAATAGTCAAGGTCGAGGACTTTTACTATCCGGTGGACTTTCTTGTGTTAGATTATGTTTCTTTGGACCGAACTAAGCAACCAACGGTGATCCTTGGTCGACCATTTTTGGCAACATCGAATGCCCAAATTAATTGCAAATCGGGCACGGTCGACATGACTTTTGGTAACCGTCGGTTGCGGTTAAATGTCTTTTCAAGATTAACGGATCCTCTAGTTGGCGATGAATGCTACATGGTGGACATCGTTGATGAGTGTATACCTCTATGTGACACTAGTGTCGAAGAGGAAAACACAATAGAGGAATGTTTCATGTTTGACAGATTGCAAGGAGAAACTAATCGGAGCATGGATGAAGAGATGAAAGAATTGGAGGCTATGGCGGCAAAAGAAGGAAGGCCCACTTGGATACATCAAGTGGAAAGTCTTCCGGAAAGCATCGACACGAAGTTGAAGCCGTCATTGGAAGAACCTCCGGTGCTAGAGTTGAAGGTGCTACCCAAGCATCTTAAATATGCTTATGTGGGTGAAGGTAGCACGCTCCCGGTAATTATTGCATCTAACTTGACCGGGGAGCAAGAAGAGAAGTTAATGAGAATTTTGGTCACTCATAGAGCTGCTATCGGGTGGACCATTGCGGATTTGAAGGGAATTAGTCCCTCGGTAGTGATGCACAAGATCATCACTGAAGATGGCATGAATCCTTCTCGTGACACGCAACGGAGATTAAATCCAAACATGCGAGAAGTTGTCAAGAAGGAGGTATTGAAGTGGCTAGATGCGGGTATTATATACCCTATCTCGGATAGCCAATGGGTGAGCCCAACACAAACTGTTCCGAAGAAGGCGGGTATTCAAGTCGTCACAAATGACGCAGGTGAAGAGGTCGCCACTCGGCCGGTAACCGGGTGGCGTATTTGTATTGACTATAGGAAGTTAAACGCTGCAACTTCCAAAGATCATTTCCCTTTACCATTTATTGACCAAATTGTAGAGAAATTGGCCGGACAAAAATTTTATTGTTTTCTGGATGGTTATTCCGGATACAATCAAATTACTATACATCCGGAATACCAAGCAAAGACTACCTTTACTTGTCCATACGGTACTTTCGCATTTAGGCGAATGCCCTATGGACTTTGTAATGCCCCTGCCACCTTTCAAAGGTGTATGACGAGTATCTTTTCAGATATGGTGGGGGAGTCTTTGGAAATCTTCATGGATGATTTCTCAATATTTGGACCATCATTTGATACATGCCTTGACCAACTCGAAAAAGTTTTGCAAAGATGTGTTGAGAAAAATCTGGTCTTGAGTTGGGAAAAGAGCCATTTTATGGTTCAAGAAGGGATTGTGTTGGGGCATGTCGTCTCGAGTCGTGGGATTGAGGTGGATAGAGCAAAAGTGCAAGTCATATCCACTTTGCCTTATCCTACAAGTGTTAAGGGTATTCGGTCGTTTTTGGGACATGCGGGGTTTTATAGGAGGTTCATAAAAAGCTTTAGTGATATAACCAAACCCCTATGCAATTTGTTGTTAAAAGATAAAACATTTGATTTTGATAAAAATTGCCAAAACGCCTTTAACATTTTGAAGAAAAAATTGGTAGAGGCTCCAATCTTGCAATCACCGAATTGGTCTTTACCATTCGAAATTATGTGTGATGTAAGTGATTATGCGGTGGGGGCCGTATTGGGTTAAAGGGTAGACAAGAAACCGGTTGCCATTTACTACGCAAGTAAGACTCTCTCAGATGCACAATTAAATTATACAACTACCGAGAAAGAGCTACTTGCGGTGGTATATGCATTGGATAAATTTCGTGCTTACATATGGGGTACTAAGGTCATTGTTTATTCTGACCATTCTGCAGTTAGGTATCTCATGGACAAGAAGGATGCGAAGCCGAGGTTAATCCGATGGGTTCTCTTGCTACAAGAGTTTGACTTGGAGATTAGAGACAAGAAAGGGAGTGAGAATGTGGTTGCGGACCATTTGTCTCGATTAGTTGTGGAGGAGGATTCTTCCCGTGAAGAGATCAATGAGAACTTTCCCGATGAGCAAATTTTAAAAGTTGGAATATTACCATGGTATGCTAATATTGTGAATTATTTGGTTACAGGTGATTTGCCGGCTCATTGGGATAGAAGGAAGAGGTTGCACTTCCTATCTCAAATCAAGTACTACACGTTGGAAGAACCGGACTTATTCAAGTTTTGTCTGGATCAAGTCGTTCGAAGATGCATACCCGACGAGGAGATTCCTAGTGTCTTGATGCACTTGCATTCATTTGCTTGTGGGGGCCATTTCAGTGGTCACAAAACCGGGCACAAAGTGCTCAATAGCGGTCTTTATTGGCCGACTATTTTCAAGGATGCTTTTATTTTCGCGAAAAATTGTGTTGAATGTCAAAAGTTAGGGGGTATTTCAAAAAGGGATGAAATGCCCATGCAACCGATCCTCATTGTAGATATTTTTGATGTGTGGGGGATCGATTTAATGGGCCCATTCCCTAATTCGCATGGCAACTTATACATCTTGGTGGCGGTCGATTATGTATCCAAGTGGGTCGAAGCGATTGCCACCAAGACAAATGACCATACCGTTGTTTGCAATTTTGTACAAACAAATATAATTTCTAGATTTGGGATTCCCCGAGTGATCATTAGTAATGGGGGATCTCATTTCAAGAATTTTAATTTTGGCAAACTCTTGAAACGGTATGGTGTTGACCATCGAATCGCTACCCCTTACCACCCACAAACAAGTGGTCAAGTGGAAGTTTCCAATAGGCAAATAAAAGAAATTTTGCAAAAGACCATTCGACCCGACCGAAAGGATTGGTCGACGAAGTTGAATGATGCTTTATGGGCTTATAGAACGGCTCATAAAACACCTATTGGAACTACACCTTATCGCTTAGTTTATGGGCGAAATTGTCATTTACCGGTTGAACTAGTGCATCGTGCTTGGTGGGCTATTAAAGAGGTTAACATGAAATATGACGATGCAGGTAAAGAGCGGAAGTTAAAGCTTTGCGAGTTGGAGGAGCTTAGGGAAGAAGCGTATGAGTGCGCCTCGAAGTACAAGGATGATATGAAGAGGGCACATGATGCAAAGTTGAAGCCGAAGGAGTTCGAAGTGGGTCAAAAGGTTTGGCTATATAATTCTCGGCTTAAGTACTTTCCCGGAAAGCTAAAGAGCAAATGGATGGGCCCGTACGTGATTACACGGGTCGGAAAGCTTGGAGATGTTACAATCAAGGACCCGAAGGATGGGTCAAAGCAAACAGTCAATGGGCATCGCCTTAAACCGTTTCTTGATGGTAACAATGAGAACAAGGATGAGAATGTGGAGTTGGTAAACTTCGTGGTAAGTGTGCCAACTTATGAGGTCAACTGAAAGGACCGGTAATGAATTTTGTAAAGTTATGTACAATTATTTAATTGTTTGTATGTTTTTGTGTTTAATCGTTTTTGTTTCGTACTAATCCTCTTGATTGTGTGAAGTTCGGATATCATGAATGGGTTTTGAAGACAAAAAGGTATGTTTTAAGACTTATTTGTGTGTATTAGGGACAATACACGATTTTTCGGGGGGTGGTAGGGCCGTTAACGGTTTCCGCGTTGTTAAAAGTTAACTTAAAAAAAAAAAAAAATAATCACAAAAAGATTTTTAATATTTTTTTTAGGATTTTTAATGTACATAGTTCCTTTAAAGAAAGTTCATAAAAATCCTTATATTTTTCAAAAATATATATATATATATATATATTATTGCATTTAAGTAAACCGTCGCCGACGGTATGATTATGCGTCGCCCACGGTCCCTCCAATCATCCGTAGCCCACAATTGTCCGTAGACAGCTACTTAAGCCGTCGGCTCTAGCACCAATTTTACACACCGTCGCCGACGACATACTTGATCGTCGCCGACGACGCGTGGTTTATCAGCCGACGCTGTCTTGTGTTTGCGCTTGGGATTCGAACTTAAACACACTTTTAGGTATTCAAACTCAACCCAAAGTCCCTAATCACAACACATAAGACCCGAAAACACCATTGATACTCCCCAAACATCAACAAACATCATCAAATCTGTTGCATCTTCACGATTCTCTCTCCTCCATTCTCATCTTCTTCCACAACTTCTCAAGAACCCTAATCTTTCCTTCACTCATAACTCCTTCGATTCTCACCCAAATCCAGTAATTCTTGAGCCTAAATTGTGTAGTTTTTCGAGAGGAACAAAACCCCCATAATGGTTTCCACAAATTCTTTCTTGTTTTCAAGATTTCTGGGCGTGAGTTGTTAAGGTTTTGAAGAGTGTTCATCCAAATCTTTTGCATTGCACTTTTTCTTAGTTCTTCTTGTTTATCTACACTAAAGGTATGAAATTTCAGTAAATTTATGCATGATTTTCATATACATTGTCAATTTCTTCCAAAATTTTAAGCTCATTGTTTAAGAGTAGGTTGTTGATCATAATGTATGATGTTGTAGTATAAACTTAAGAATGATTAATTGATTTGGGTGGGATTTGAGCATGCTTTAGTCTCGGTGATGTGATTAAACTAGATTTTTGCATGATTGAACATAGTTGTAATGTTGAATATTGTTGAAACCATGAAATCTTTGAGAAATTTTGTGACTAAACATGCTAGATTGATATATAGATGTTAAAAATGGTGACTTTGGAAGTTTAAAAAGGTGATTTTACATCTAAATCTTGATTAAAATTCAACATTGCATACTATGTTCAAAGTTTGAGATTGATTGATTGAGTTTGGCGTATACTAATTGTTGTTTCCTTCATCTTTTGATTGTAGCCATGTTTCGAGGAAGCAAGAAAGCAAAGACTTCCGGTCAAGGTTCATCTTCGGGAGCCGGTTCAGGCTCAGGGATATATCAAAGGCGTTGGGAGCAACTAAGCAATGTAAATGAAGGTGATGGGCAATTGATTCGACAAGATTGGGATTGGGAAGAGGCAAAGAATAGTCAGTCAGCTTCAGTTTGGAAAGACGAGAAAACAAAGGCTCTTTCACGGTACAACAATAAGAGGCTAGAAGCTAAGATGTGGAAGATGAAGATTGTTACGGGTGTTTCAAAACCCGTACCCGAACGGGCAGTATGTGAGCGTATAGTAGACGTCGAGGAGTTTCAGAAGATCGGCATAGTGCAGAGGTTTGAAAAGCTTGGTTGGGAACGGGTGATTGACTGGTGTGATGATATCACCACTCGAGTATATTTGGGGGCAGTTTGTGAGTGGCTGTCTACTCTCCGTTTCGAAAATTCCGATTGGCCGGCTCATAGGTGGAAATTGATTGGTAACATTGGAAAAAGTCAAATGATCATGTCCTTCGAGCATATGAATGCTATTGCGAGATTTGACTCGCTTGGGGTCGAAGCTTATGACTACTATAGGTATGATCAATTTTTAGACAACAAGAAAAATGACGCTGATCCAGTGAGGCTTTTAGAGGACACACTACCGGGTTCTGGGGGTACAAGTGATTCAAGAACCCATTTGTCTTTGATGGGAAAGATACTCCAAGGTATCTCGTTAGAGAACATTATGGTACGGTTCGGAGACCGTGGTACGGTGAAGGCACCCGACTGTCGGGTTTTGCATGCATTGTTATATGGGACGCCCAAGCTCTCGTGGCGTCAAATTGTTATGATCAACACATGGGATACACGGGAATCGTTTAAACGAAATATGATTCCCTATGCAAGGTTGATTAGCGCCATGATTCTGCAGCAGAATGCCTTGCCTCCGGAGTCGTTGTGGGTGTCTAAACCCATTGATCAGTTCAACTTCACCTCCATAAGGCGACATTGGAAGATAACCGTGAAAGCTTTTGGGCATCTGCACACGGTTGAAGATGAATAAGGAGATCGTTACCGATTCAATGATAAAGAGGGTGATGAAGTGGGTGACGAAGAAGAAGAAGAAGGCGATGAGGAGATGCCTGATGTTGAGGAGGAGACGGATCCTTCTGGTCCGCGGGGACCGAGCCAAAGGTATAGGAGGAAGCATCGGGAGATTTCTGCCAATGTGGCAGACTTTGTGAACGAAAGGAAGATACCGTCGTACCGGTTGTGGACCCGCGGAAATCAAGCGGTCTACGACAATGTGTCGGCGGGTATTGGTGAAGCAAGAGAATACCATGCTAGTAGGAGCGAATGGGAAGAGGCGCAAGGGGCATACTCGCAGCAACAATGGGGTTTTCAAGCATCTTTCCGCGAGAGGGTGGAAAAGCAGTTGGAGGAACAACAGCTGCAACATGCGTTACAACAGTCACAAATGGAACGCATGATACAGTTGCAAGAGGAAGAAAGGGCCCATAGACGGGCATGGGAAGAAGAGGCAGCTAGGAGCCAAACCGCACAAAGAGAGTTGGACCAACGCCGATGGGGAGCGTTGGCTTTCTCTAACCAAATGGCGATTAATAACTTCAAGGTGCTCCATGATCAAGAGCGCCATCAAAGATATTATCAATCCGGTCTCCCATATGTTGAACACTCGGGGTGGACCGATTACCCCAATCTTCCTCATCCGCAAGGCCCATCCGATCCAACCCCTCATTGGCCCGAGGCAATCTGCTCGAGTTTTGTTCCGATGCCGTACCAACCGCCGCCACAAGGAGAGTCGAGCCCATTAGATAACTATAGGGATATGCTTGAGGCCCTCACTGGTTATCCGTACCAGCCGAACCCGCCAGTGAACCCTAATGAGAGATATCAGCGGTAGAGGCGAGGTATGACTTTTGTTGTTGTTGTTGTATATTATTTTATTTTCGTTACTTTCATTTTGTTATTTAAATTCTCGCCTAGTTAAATGAACGTTGTGGGTGTGTTCCCTATATAACCCTCACGAGACCTCTCGTCCTCCCAAGCTATTGGGGGGTTTAAAAGGGCTTGTTGCATGAGCTAAATGCAACCGTGATTCCTACGAAAGTGAGTTAGGTTTGTTGTTGTTGTAAATTATTTTCCACACCAATCAAAGTAAAATAAGGTATGACTTGGTAATAATTTCATAAAAGTGGTAGAACCAGGTAGCTAACAAATTTTGATGGTTGTGAGAACCATGCTTCTACACAAGGGTTAAGATTTGTAGGTACACTAGGTTCGTGGGACAATCGCTTTTATGAAGAAGAGAGGAGCATACGAAGAATGAGCTCAAAAATCCAGGTGCATACGTTTCTTTTTACTTTTGATCTTTAGATTAGCAAATAAGTGGAATGTATCTTGTATATTATGTTTCCGGGGTGAAATTTTAGGGGAATTAGCCGTGTCACATCCCTTGTGCGTTTAATACTCTAGTTCTTACACATTGAGGACAATATGTACCTCAAGTGTGGGGATGGGGGAGTAGTAAAAATTTTAGATTTTGACCCGTTCATTTAAATACTACACATTGAGGACAATGTTCACCTCAAGTGTGGGGATGGGGGAAAATTTCAAAAATTTTTCAAAAATATCTTGTTTCAAAAGCGATCTTAAAAGCACAAGTAACTAAGTCAACGAGGGATGTCACAACCCATTTGGTCTATTGTCATGGTCAAGTTCGAATTAATAGCATGACGGATATTTAGCGGGTGGTTATTTGGGAATAATCCGCCTAAGAAACTAGTCTTTTATGCATGTCACATACCATACCCTTTTAGATATGTGAGGTTTTGAGCCACTTTTATATCATAGATTACATACCTATGTTTCTTTGTTTGAGTGGACCATTAGTCATATATTGTAGAACTTGCAACTTTTGATACGTTTGAGACTATAGACCGAATACAAGCACGAGAATGATTAAGGCATTAGGTAAACCTTTTCTCTTAAAAACATTTATTTATCCTTACCCAAATAATCCCCTAGTCGCCCATTTTGAGCCTAAACCTTTCGTTTGACCACCTTATAGCCCATAACCGTTAAACTTTTTCTTTTAAACCCGTGTGATGGAAATTCGATTATAGGAATCGTATTTGTATAGTTGTTCTTGATTGTTTGCATATATATAAAAAAAATTAAATTAAAATAAAAAAAAAATCGTTGAAGAAAAACACAAAAAGAAGTGTTAGTAGTTGTTGAATAAAAGGCGAAGATTATTGCCCATAGTTGATGTTTATATTTAGTCTTGTTTAAGTTAGTGGTTTGTAATAAAAATCGAATTTTCATCGCCTTAGCCACTTTAAAATATCCTAATTCCTACCCTTAGCCTAGCCCCGTTACAACCCTCATAAAGACCTTATGACTTGTGCTTAGTATTTGTGATCAATGGTGGAGAATGATTGAGTTGCAAGCTTATGCGGGTATGTGTTCTAATTGGTTTTGAGTGAATATTCTTTGTAGTGCTAATACATTAAAAAATATTAGCCAATTTATAAGCCGAGTGGAGAGAACATTGTGAGGGATGTGCATGAATTGATTGGTTTCACGGGCGGGTTAATCTTGGGTAACCATTTGTGTATGTGAAATCACATTACCGTTAAATATATTGAAAATTGTAAAAAGTTTGAACTTTTGCATGACATTGGACCTTAACCTTCGTCTCGGGAATGGGGAGTATATTTATTGTTCGACCCACGTGAAAGTGAAAAACAGATTTGCTTGAGGGCAAGCAAAAGACAAGTGTGGGGATGTGATACGTGGTCGAAAACTGGTGTTCGTTTATGTCTAAGTGCATGTTTTTACTTAACTTTTAATCCCGAATAGCCTACTTGTAAAAGGATTTGTGTTTTGCAGGTCTTGTGAAGTTTAAGGTTCTAATTGGGAGCTAAACGGGTCACCGGAGCGAAAACGGAACCACCGGGACGCGAAACGGGTCAACCGGACTCAAGAAATGGATGAAACAGAAAATCAGACATATGGGCACCGTCGCCGACGCCCATATGGGCCGTCGCCGACGGTCGACACAACTTTTCGTCGCCAGAATTGTCCGTAGACAGCGAGATAAAGCGTCGGCACCAAGTCATTATCCACGGACCGTCGCCGACGGGGCATCAGGCCGTCGGCGACAGCTCTTGTATGTGTCTGTCGCGATTTTTGATTTCTATTGACTTTTGAACGAATCAAAAAGGGGTTGTTGACATCAATTCGGGAGTTACACTCACTTTGGAGTTTGAAACTTGTTCTTGGAGCCAAGACTAAGCATCATTCACCAACCATTCCATCTATCATTATTCTTACAACCCGAATCATCATCCAATTCATCATCAATCATTCATTCCATAACCCTAATCACCATTCATCCTTCAATCCGTTCATCACCATCAACCACTCCAAACCCTAACCACCATCTTCACAACTTCAAGACTTTAAGACGATGATGTTCGTGTTCTCAACCTCCGGTGATCGAGTTCCTTCGACCATGAGCGGCTAGTTTCTTGGAGGTTTCACCCCGGTGTAGGTTTTTGTAAGTCTAGGGTTTAAACAATGTTCTTGGTTTGATTTTGTGACAATTTGCTATTTGATTTTGAAGCTTATGACAATTGTCTTGCATTTGTATTGAATTCATAAATTGTCGAGTGAAGATTAAATTTGACTTTATGAAATGTTTATGTGCAATTATGCCTTGTCTAGGTTAGAGTTTACATGTTCTTGGTAACGAAGTGCATTGTGGTCCGTTGTCTATAATGTTGATAGCTTTTGGCACCTAAGCCTCGCAACACTAAATTCGTTAATCATCTTTGCAATTGAATTGAATCTAAAATGTGTAGAAACCTTAGGATTGCAATTACCAAACCGAGTGTGAACCTTGTTTTCTCTATATTGTTCAAACAATCAATTTCAACTCTTGCAATTTGTTGATCGTTAGTTATTAATTAATCCTTTCATTTTAGTAGTTTAATTCGCATCTTTTCAATCAATCAAAAATACATAAAAAAAAATAGCAAGCTTCATAATAGTGACACCTTTTCATAATTCAATCTAATCCATACGCAAACCACATACTCTTCGTGGTTCGACCCCTTACTACCACTAACTATTTGTTAAGTGTAATTTGGGCTTATAAATATTATCTTTGACCGGAGCGCGACACTCCGATCAACAAGTCACTCTTACCTAGGAACTCTTAGGGTGAGTGTCCACTTATAGGCTAAAGCAAGTCTTCGTGAAGCATTATGAAAACCTATCCATCTTGACCCTACCGAATTATTTCTAAGTGAACTTTGTAACCCTAGGTGGAGTTAATAAGTGTTAATGTATACCCTAAGATCTAAGAGTGTGTTTACAAGAAAATCTCTAGAATGAAATATTATAAGATTTTCTATAGCCTAGATAATGACCGGATTCAATTTTTTAACCTCGAAAGAAATCCAATGGAAAAGCTACAAGAAAAGGCAAAAACCCAATATCTATGATAAAGATGCTAATGGCGTTATAGGTTAAAAAATATTTAACTTTTCCACGTGATAATTGTAAAGATAACAAGGTCCATAATCTATTTCTTTGTTTTCAAAAGGAAAAAAAAGCCAACAAATCTAATTAATAGAAGTTGCTAGGCAATACAGAAAAAAACAACTTACAGCCACCAATAGTCCCAATTGACTTGAACCAAAAGACACATAAGAGAAACTTGGTACACCAAATTAAACAACACTAAATACATTAAATGCCTTCCAGTTTGAGTTTGCCCATGCAATCGAGTGGCTCTTCGATCTTTTCTTGACCCATACAAAACTCACAGCTTTGACATCTTCAAGCGCTTTTTCTAATCAGACGCGAGTCTCATAAAAAACCGACGCGTTCCGCATCCGCCATATAACCCATATAGTTGTTAATACAACCGCATAAACAACTTTCTTCTTCCTTCTTGACCCGATAACATACTCATTTAGCTGTAGGAGATCACGTATACTAAAAGCATATATCGGCTGAATGTTGCACCAAGTTAAAAAGGCTTGCCATATTGTCAGAACTTCGAGGATTCAAACAAACAAAATGCAGATTTATTCAAAACTCTCCATAAATCAGTACAAAAGAACTCAACCAGTCATCATAGATTGACTAGTGGACAAGAAATGAATCAAAGATTAACAATGAACAGATAATCTTTAGTGAACCTCATGAATGAACGTGTGAGGGAGATGAGCAGGAACCAGTGTATTCGAGAAGGAGTATGAGAGACCGTGCGTTGATCCCAATGCAGCAACCCTTCTTTTATAAGAGAGCAACCCACAAACCCTTAGGCCCACATGAATAAAGCCTCCTTGGACCAGCTCAGGAGGAAGGAACCGAGCCCAAACAGTGTCGGACCAAACCTCATACACAACACATAAAGGCAAGGATTAGAACATTTAAACTAAAATAATGATATATATATATATATATATATATATATATATCCCCCTAGTTTGAATGTTTAAATAGGTTTGTGAGACCTAAGTACTTACACATTTCGTCACGTTGCCTTGGTAGCATCCCTTTTGTAAACATGTCTGCAAGTTGGAACTCAGATTTTATACCAGCTGTTTTGTTGATACCTGCAGCTATATTTTCTCGCAGGAAGAATAAATCAACTTCAAAGTGTTTTGTTTTGTCATGAAACACCGGATTTGCAACTATAGAAATGGCTGCACTATGGTCGCATCTCAGGGTCACCGGAAGATCAACTTTAACTCCCAGTTCCCTCAAAATATTTATTAACCACAATATTTCACAAGAAGCACTGCACATGGATCTGTATTCTGGTTCAGTAGATGAGCGAGAAACCACGCTTTGTTTCTTGCTTTTCCAAGAAACTAAGGAGTTTCCAAGAAAGATACAGAACCCTGTCACAAACTTTATATTGTCGACACACTTAGCCCAGTCGGAATCAGCATAAGCAGTCAATTGAAACGAATCACTTTGTTTAAACATGATACCACAACCGGGAGTATTTTGTAAATATCTGATCAGTCTAAAGGCTATCTGAGAGTGTGCCTCGGTTGGTTTATGTATATACTAGGACAGATAGTGAACAGCGTAGGCGATGTCAGGACGAGTGTGAGATAGGTAAATAAGTTTACCTACAAGTTTTTGATATTCAGTGACACTCACAACCTTTAGTTCTTCATTTTTACTCAGTTTTGTTAAAATACAGTTTTGCTCTATGGGACAGTTGACTGGTTTACATCCGCTCATCCCATATTCGTTTAGAAGATCCATACAATATTTTCTTTGAGAGATAAATTCCATCATCATTTTTAATGAGCTCAATACCAAGAAAATATTTTAGTAAACCATGATCTTTGATTTGAAATTCCTTTTTAATAGGTATTTGACTTTATCAATTTCAACAGGATTATTTCCAGTTAGTACAATGTCATCCACATAGACCAATAAAGCAACAAACACGGAGTTATCAGATTTAATAAACATAGAGTGATCACACATAGATTGAATAAAACCAATTTTAACAAGAACCTGAACAGGTTTTTCATTCCACATACGAGGGGCTTGTTTTAACCCATACATGGACCTTTTTAGTTTAGAAATTTTGTTTTCATTATCCACATTTAAACTATCAGGAAGATTCATGTAAAATTTTTCTTTTAGATTGCCATAAAGAAAAGCATTATTGACATCAAGTTGATAAATGGGCCAGTTATTTTGCACAGAGAGACTAATGATGCATCTAACTGTGACCATTTTAACTACAGGAGAAAAAGACTCCTCAAAATTTATGCCCTCAACTTGACTAAACACTTTGGCAACTAGCCCAGCTTTAAATCTATCAATCTCACCATTTGATTTATATTTTACTTTGTAAACCCATTTGCAGCCAAGTATGTCCCAAGTATCATTAATATATAAGACAAAAAGTTCATCATTCACAGCATCCAACCACCTTTTATCTTTACAGGCTTCTCTATAATTGAAAGGTTCAACAATTTTATTCAAATTTACAACAAAACACATATTATCACTAGACAAATTTTCATAGCTAAAAACTTTATCATAACTGTATCTAGCATTACCAACAATAAAGTCATTAAACCTTTTAGGGGCAGAAACCTGTCTAGAGGATTTTCTGAGATTAGGTTGGTTACCCTCAGGAAGGACTGATTCATCATTTGTACCACTAGAATCAACCCTTATAGACTCACTTTGAGACTCACTATGATGCTGACATTAGCCATGTCATCTAAATTGAATGATTGCTGAGTATCAGCAACATCAACTGGCTCATTTGAGCTACTTTGAGACTTACTATGATGCTGAACTTTAGCCATGTCATCTAAATTAAATGATTGCTGAGAATCAGTAGTCTCCTTCTCTTCATCATCGGGTTTTATATCACTTGAAAGTTCATAAACATTAAAAAAGTTTGAATGATTTAAAAGATTTGTTTTGTCCAGATCAGATTCAGAAAACAACTTTGTTTTAAAAGGAAAGACAGTTTCATAAAAACTGACATCTCTTGAGAAGGAGAAAGTCCTTTGATCTAAACTCCAAACTTTGTATCCCTTTTTTAAATTTGAGTATCCATAAAAACACATCTTTCAGCTCTTTCCACAAGTTTATCAGTATTATTGAGAAAAGTAAAATAACATAGACATCCAAAACTTTCAAGTGATCAAGAGAAGGTTTAAAACCATAAAGCAACTCATAAGGTGTTTTACCACCTAACACAGAAGAGGGAGTCCTGTTAATCAGATAGGCAGCAATGAGAATACATTCAGACCAGAGTCTTAAAGGCACATCAGATTGAAACAATAAAGTACTTGTCACATTCAATAAATGCCTGTGTTTTCTTTCAACAATTCCATTTTGTTGAGGGGTGTAAGTGAAAGATGTTTGGTGAATTATACCATGAGTTTTAACAAAGTTTTCCATTTTGAGAGTTTATGAATTTAGACCCATTATCACTTCTAAAACTTCTGATATTAGTTTCAAATTGTGTTTTGACTAAATCATAAAAGTTTTTAATGTTGTCAAACACTTCAGTTTTAGACTTCACTAGATAAACCCAAACTGACCTAGAATAGTCATACACAATAGTGAGAAAGAATTTATAGCCATCCAAACTAGGTCGTTTATAAGGACCCCAAACATCTTGATGAACTAAGTCACCAACTCTTTTAGACTTTATGATCACTTAAGGGAAAAGGTATTATGTGTTGTTTAGTTTTGTGACATGTGTCACAAGGTTCAGTTTGACCTGTTTCGTTTTTAAGTTTAGAGCATGTAAGACTTGATATGAGGGATGACCAATTTTGGAATGCTAGAATATAACAACTCTCCCAAAACCATTATAACATTCCTGTATGTTCTAAAATACACCCCGTATGTGAAAAAAATGGGACTAAAATACATTTAATTTCACAAAAATCAAATAAAACAAGATTTAGGGGGCGCTCGCGGGGCGCGACCCCCTTGGCAACATCAGTCGAGGGCCGCGATAGCTTGGCCACCAGATCGCACCCCATGTCGCCACGTGTCGTGATGCGTGTCCAAGCTAGTCTTGAGTCAGCAACCTTAGGGGCTACCCTAGGCTGCCCCGCGGGGCGTAAAGGCCCGTTGTTTCTCTCTCACGGGCCGCCAGGAACCCCCGATCAGGCCCTATAAATTGGGAGTTCAGGGTTCAGTTTTCAATCGTTCACAATCGACTTTCTCTCTCAAATTTCTGAATATAAAAAGTAATACTCGGACATAATACCCACTAATTAGCGAAGCTCTGCCTTGTTGTAAGTATTATAACCCCCGGTTACGTATTAGTTACTCTGCCCGATTGATCTATAGCTCCGTAACGCATGTCTAGGCTTTGCCCGACTCAATCGTTGGAGTCCTGTCTCGGGGAGAGGGATATAGCTAATGTAAATTGGGTTATTATACTAACGCGTATGCATTGTTTAAATTAATAGATTATAACCAGGAAGTCACAAGGAAATACCTAAATTAGCAATGTGAGTTAATCCTTCTTTTTGTAAACTGTTTTTGCAAAACCACAAATGTTTTAAATTACAATTCACGGTGATTGAGTACTGGTGTTCTACAATTATCGATGGTATGTTGGGGTTTTGTATACATAACTTGTTACTACACTGTTAGTAGTAACATTTCCGCAAGTTAGGATTGACAGTACCGTGGGTGGTAATTAAAGTAGAGATAAGCAAATGTAATTGATGGATTGCCCTCAATGTTGTAAAATGATAAAACCTGTTTTGATTAAACTTGGATTTACTCGCCAGTATTTCTTGCTGATAAAATGTTTTTAAACGCGTTTTAGGTAACAAAATGTGAAAGCCAAATAGAAGCCTGCTGGAGAGCACTGAAGGCTTGGAAAAGTTATCTATAAAATTTATCTAAATAAAGAAGAAGTTTTATTTTAATAAATTAGGGTTAATCCCTAAAAACATGTTTGTAATGTAAACTTGGGTTTTTCCCGTGTATTTATTATTATAAAAATGTTGTGTTTTACTCTGATAAAATATTTCCTAACTACGGCCCTCATGTAAATTTCCGCTGTCAAATTAATAAACACCGATACCACCAGCTCTGCGAGCTCGCGACCGCCCGCCTTTCGGGGTAGGGGTCAGGGGTTGCGACAGAAGGTGGTATCAGAGCTACAACCACTTATTTCAGCCACAGAAGTGTTCTGCTGACACCAAAATTTAATCCATTATGTTAGGAAATAATCTACGTGATTACGTGCATATCTGTATATTATTGTTTTGTGTTATTTGACAATTTGTTAGTTTACAGTATGAGTGATCAAGGTCCGTCAGACGCCTATCGTCAATTGTCTAGTTCTCCTAGAGATGAAGGAACTTCCTCCCAGCCTACTCCTTCGGGGTATTCAGCTGATACAGAAGAGGGGATCTTCATATTTAAGGCGCAATCCGAAGAACCATTCCCTACGAAAAAGAGAGGATGATTCAGTCGGGGAGTACATGAGCGTAGGAAGCGAATGAGGAAATTACAACAATAAAAGGCTTTAGAAGCAGCAAATAGGGAGATGAATGCCCAGACCCAAGACATAATCAATAGGCGATTGGCCAACTTTCACATATTAGCAACCACTGCCGCAGACCAAAACTTAGACCAAATCATTGCACCACAGCCACTACCATTGTTCCAAACCCAACCCATGGAAATAGAACCTAACGCAGGAGACCAGATTCCCATACCCGCCTTCGACCCAAACGAAATCCCTTGAGTCCCAGCACCAAATCCTCCAGCTTTTGACCCATGGGAGAATGAACACAGGGAG
Organism: Helianthus tuberosus; assembly: GCA_030545235.1. Classification (NCBI taxonomy): domain Eukaryota; kingdom Viridiplantae; phylum Streptophyta; class Magnoliopsida; order Asterales; family Asteraceae; genus Helianthus; species Helianthus tuberosus. Next base: position 171,086,519 of record CM060369.1, read on the forward strand.
TATCGAGAACTCTACCCATAGGATGAGCCCATAACAAACCCTATAGCACCATACCCCAACCCGACCCTCTAGATCTATATTGGGATGCTGATCAGTATGTTCGGGAAATACTAGAAAACCCATATCCATATGGAGAACCCGTACCCCAGTACCCTGACCCAGTACCCGCACCACCACCACCCATGAGTACCGAAAACATGCAGGAACTCCACACATTTGGTGAGGAGTTAGTGGATGACGGAGAAAGAATAAGGCAAATAGGGGAAAGGCTCGTTTGGAAATACGACAAGCGAAATACGCAGTACTTGATGAACCCCTAGTAATAGTAATAATAAAAATAATAATACAATAAATATATATGCGTGTAGTTTGAAAAAAAATATAGATAACCTAAACACTTACTGATGCATAACTAGTAATGTATTTTAAATTCCAGTTGTAACTTGTAATATATAAATATATGAAATAAAGTAAATGTCGCAATGCTCGACGATTTTGATCAATGTGTTTGTTTGTGTGATTGCTCGCATTAAATCTTGTTCTGTGATATTAATACTTGGTAAATGTTTATAATCCAGATGGACAATGAAGTGAATCAGGAAAACCCGAATAACGATAATAACATGAACCAATTAGATAACAGTGCCATCCAACACATAGTGGCACAAGGGATTATAGACGCTATGCCATATATTATCAAAACAGTTAAGGGGAAGTAAACGACCACCTACTGAGACCAGTCACAGCGTAAACAATGGACAACTACTTCAATTGCCTATTCCAAAAAGAAGAAGAACCATGTGTTATCGTTGTTCTTACAAAGAATTCTGGTCTTGTAAACCAATGGAATTCTCGGGCAATGAAGGAGCCATTACAGCTCTACATTGGATAGAAAATACTGAGGTAGTCTTAAAAATAAGCAAGCGTGCAGAGGAAGATAAAATCATGTTTGCTTCCAATCTTTTTTAGAATGCCGCTTTAGAATGGTGGAACACTATTCTCCAGTCTAGGGGGAGTGACAGAGTTTACAATATGGAATGGACTGAGTTTAAGAACATGCTTGAAAGAAAATTTTGTCCTACCAATGAAAAAGACCAAATTGATAATAAGTTCTTAAACCTTAGAATGACCGGAGTAGACTGCAAGGGTTACACTACCGTATTCTTCGAATATGCTAGAATAGTGCCAACCCTAGCTTCACCAGAACTAGTATTAATTTCCCGTTACATTTGGGGATTAATTAGTGAGATTAGACATGTAGTAAAGGCAGCTAGACCACAAACTATAGAAGAAGCGATAGAACTAGCAAATACCATGACTGATGAATTAGTACGTACGCAAAGAAAACTAGAGGAAGAATCTAGTCCAAAAGCTTACCCAGGAATTTCGCTACGGTAATTCCAACCGTGGGAAAAAACATAGGTTCTACTTCTGCACCTTACTGTAGGTCCCGCAAGAAAAAGCATTCAGGGAGATGTTCTACATACTGCAATTTCTGCAAAATACCGGGTCAGAAGGAAGAAAACTGTAGGAAGAAACCCAGTAATGGAGTATGCTTCAATTGTGGAGAAAAGGGGCATATTAAGCCGAACTGTCCGAAACTAGCTCCAGCCATGAACAACAAGACTACTAAGAATGCTAGAGCATTTGTTCTGACTGCGGAAGAAGCTAAGATGATTCCAGACATGATTGCCGGTACATTTTTAGTTAATGATGTTTCTTCTAAAGTATTATTTGACTCTGGTGCGAACCAAAGTTTTATTAATACTTCATTCTGCAAACCTCTCAATCAACCATTAACTAAACTTCAAAAAGAATGTCTAGTAGAGACGGCAAATGGAGAATCCATTAAAATTACTGAAATCTTGCAGGAAGCAAGAATAGAAATTTTAAAACATAATTTTGTTGCTAACATTTATCCAATGAATTTGGCTGGATTTGATATTGTGTTAGCAATGGATTGGTTAGTAGTCGATAAAGCCAGTATTATGTGTGATCAAAAGTCAATACAATTAAATTCACCAAAGGGTGAAAAGATCACAATTAAAGGAGATAAGCCATCTAGGTCGACAAAATTCATCTCCACGATGAAAACAGCTAGCTATGCAAGAAAAGGGTCACTAGTGTATATGATTTCCATAATCATTAACACTAAAGGAAAGGAATTGAAAGATATTCCCGTAATATCTCAATTCTCGGATGTGTTTAGAGAAGAATTACCGAGACTACCGCCGGACAGGGAAGTCGAATTCAGAATTCAGCTGCTACCAGGGATAGCACCGATTGCCAAGGCACCTTACCGTTTGGCACCCGCAGAGATGCAAGAACTAATGTAACAATTGGATGAACTTCTAGAAAAAGGATTCATACATCCTAGTTCATCGCCATGGGGAGCACCAATCTTGTTTGTCAAGAAGAAAGACGGATCAATGCTTATGTGCATTGATTACCGAGAACTCAATAAGGCCACAAATAAAAATCGGTACCCATTATCGAGAATCGATGATCTGTTTTGTGACACCCCACGAAAACGCTCAACCGCACTAGCTTTTTCAGCGACTATTTGCAAATTTCGGGATGAAATTTCTATCAACTTGGGGATGATGTGACAACCCGTAATTTCGAGGTAAAAACTGTTCGTTTTGCTTTTGAAAATTAATTATATACTTATCCAACTTATAGTGCGCAAACAATTATTCGAAACCAAATCCATAGCGTGTTGAACCGACCCAAACCGTTTGAACCAACGTGTCTCGCTTGTTGATCCAACTCGCACACGTAACTCGAAACTCGTGAGGTCCAAACCATAGCATAAATATTATAGATGTATATTTGTTGGTTATGTTAAAATAATACTAAAAATAATAATAAATAGTATAAGCAAACAACCAAATCATGTAGTTATCATCCCCACCCATTTACGTTTTTATGGGCAGTCATAATTACATCTGTTGCAACTTCATCTTGCAGCCCAAACCACCCAGCCCAAACCCCACTCATGTTTTCGGTTCACTAAAAACCCAAACCTCCCACCCATGTCCCCTCTTTATGTATTACATGTAAATAATGCAAAACAAATTTAATCCATCACAAACCCTAGTTTGCGATACCATCGCTGCCCACCTTCCTTCTCCCTGCTATTGTGGACGAGAGACAGGTCCAAGGACCCAAGAACAAGTCGACTCTAGGCTAATCGATCATCATCTCACTCGGTAACTAGTTTATGCTTCTTGTTGTAAATAAAAGCGATTATATATGATTTATATGGTTAAAATCCGATTATCAAGGCTGAATCTTCTGTGTTATTTAATGAGTTATGATATATGTGGGTGTTTGATTTATTGGTTTTGATAAAACTGCAATTTGTAATGATTGGTCAGTTGTGTTGGTCTATATTGTTTTAAGTCCTTGTGATTTTTGAATCAACTTGTTGATCTGTTAATTTTGAGTAGAGGATTTTATGTATAAAATTTGAACAGGGAATGTTGTATTGGTGCACATTTGTGGGTTAGTGGATTGAAGGTATTTGATTCTTGGTTTAATGTATAAATGCTAAACTGTTCGGTAGAAGCATGTGTTAGAATAATTAACATAGTTGTTCTAGATATAAATGATGATAATATGCTCGCTACTGTTTCCATAACAAACTGTTAGTGTAGGTTTTGCACATATGAATGTTTTAGGGTAATGAAGAAGATGATGAAACATTTGTTGATACATGAATTTATTAGCCATTTGAGTGAAAACAACTTTAATTCACATAATAAGTGTTGAGAGTGAAAGCTGAAACCAAACAGCTTTCACCGCAGAAAATACGCCAACTTCGGCAGTATTTTTCAGGACTGAAACTTAATGAAACTCTACGTTTTCGGAGCCTAAAACCATATATCTGGAAGTAGCTTTCAAACCGCAGTGATTTCATATTTTTTGGACAGGTTTAAGTATTTTTAACAAATTAAATCGTAAAACTGCTCTAAGCTGTCATTTTCTGTAGAAAATGCAGCTCACGTTTTGTGCCATAACTTGTTTTGTGTTTACAGTTTAGGCTTGAAAATTTTACTGTAGATGCTCTTAAGTGTCCGTGTAAACTTCTAACTGGAATTTCATCAATCGACTTAAGATGAATTTTAAATGAATTTTTCCGTGGACTGCAGTCAGAAAGTGAAAAATCTGATTTCAGCCAGGTAAATGAATTTTTAAAAATAATTGGTGATGAATTGGATCCCGAGATTTTGGCACATTAATACTTGGATTGGTTGAAATGTTCTTTAATTTTTTGGGAACTATCCAGTGCTCGAACGATCCCGATTAACGCACCGCAAATTGTCCGAAAATGCACCAAAAATCTGAAATTTTGTGACAAGGTTTATTGTGTAATTTGTGACAAAAATGTGGCCACTATTTCGGATAGCGACACTTTGCATGCATGTGTACATATATAGATATTATAATATTTTATGTGCTACGTGTTAGATACGTGTAGCAGTTTTGTGCATTACTTGAACATGAACCTGACTTGTATGGTAACCATGTTAGGAAGTGGTTGACCACATTAGCTCAAGTGACCATTTATCTGCCGAGCTAATCCAAGGTGAGTTCACACTTTCTATAAGGCCTGGGATTCCCGGTGGTTTGGGAATGGGTTAAGAATCTAAAACGAAACCTGCATATTCTCCTTGGGTAGAATATGTACCTCCATCCTCGTTGAGAAGGATGACAACATTTAACCTGCGTAATCTCCTTGTTTAGATTACGTACCTTTGTCCTCGGTTGGGAAGGACGACAACAAATAACTTACTAGACAAAACTCTATCATGAAGTCCCTCATTTTTATATCGACTTAATCACCGGCCAATGTCGAGCGGGTCATTAGTTAATAGCGCTATTAGGGTTGACAAGCCGCACACCGTGCTGGGAGGACGGGTGTGTACTAATGGATCTAGGCACTTAGTCAATGATGATAGACATTGACGTAGGGCACAAGTTTCTTAATCAGTTGTCGATATGGTAACGGTCTAGTGGTTACATGGGGTAGCCCCACTGGTTACGGTTTGGGAAACAAGGAACTGATTAACTACTGGTTTTCAAAAGAACTTATGGTTTTGGAAACAACTTTAAAATGGACAACCAACTGTGAACTCGCTCAACTTTGTTGATGACTCGTTGTTACATGCCTTGCAGGCCTTTAGGTGCATATTGTTGGAACTTGCTGTCTGGGATGCTGAAGTGGTCATGGGTTGAGATACATGGAAACGCGAGACGAATCTAATGGCTTTCCCACACTTGGTTTATGAATTTTTTTTATTAATGTATTATGCTTCCGCTGAACGTTAAATAATGTTTTATAACACCTCTATCAATAATAAATGAAAGTTTTATTTGGAATAATTGTTATGAGTTGAACATGATTGGTGGCTTGGATCCTGGTACGTCACACGCCCCGCGGTTATTCCGCATGTGGTATTTTGGGGGTGTGACAGATTGGTATCAGAGCCATTGGTTATAGTGAACTTGGTTTTAAAAAGGGGAAAAATGTTTTTATAAAACCAGACTATAACCGAACAGTTCTGAAAACGTGAATACGACCATGACACTCCGCTCCAGATTGCAAGGTTTGTCTTTCTTATTTATTGCATACATTTCGTGACTAGTACACATTCGTTTATGACGAAACATACGAACACACACTCGTCACTATAGCATGATGGCATGGATTGCTTGCTTACCTTATGATGCGTTGATAGTATACCATAGTCCTTGGATTTTTGTGATCTTATTAATTTGACAACCTCCGTTTGACATCTGAGTTTGAGGAACCATTTGACATGAGTTAGGAGGAACTGAGATGAGCATGCATATCACAATATTATTGTGGGTGCACACATAATAATAATAATGTGGGGTGCATGTGAGTCCCAGTGAGGCTTAACAAGTGGAAAAGGGGTTCTGTTCTGTTATTTGATCGATGTGAAACATAACAAACCTATAGGGGTCATAGCAGTGATCGTCCCCTACTCGAATGTGAACTTTTCATTCATCTCTGGATTCTTTCGAATCTCGATGCTATCGAGTATTACCTGAACACCTTGCGAACCGTGTAGAATGTTAGGTGCTTATACGAACGTCCCTGAGTTGGATGTCGCAGCGTCGAATGATTGATCGATACCTTTCTTACTCCTCTTTGTTTGCTGGAACTCATGTATTGACGTCTTAGATCCCGAAGTGTGATCACTTCTGCAACACTCCCGTAACAGACCGTGTATTAATCAAACAACTTTCAACATCGATGGACAAGAGGATGAGCGTAGTACTTTACCAACCTCAGTATTTGGACGACCCCGACTACCGGCAACGAACATCAGCGGATTGACTTCAATTGAGTCCGTAACTCTAGTCAGCGATTTATGGGAAACAACTCTTACGAATCAATAGGGGCATAAGTGATAATAATTTACCATAGTGTGGTATGCGTACCCACCAGCACAGTGAGTGGCGCTTTAGGACATGGCTTAGAATGTGAAAAGATGGACTTTGATGGTGAAGAATCGTAGGGCTTTGTTTCGAGCAACGACATTGGAGGCAGCAGTCACAGCGACAATAAGGTATTCGTAACCCTAGCCTACAGTATGGAAATAAAGGCGCCTACAACTTGGATTGGCCGTGGTTAAGTTAAGAAGACAACGACCAAAGGAACAACGACAGTACTTGAAATCCTTGTAATGAAAACAGCAACACTGGAAATGATGCTCATGGAAGGACATTTAGGGTTGACGTGGGCGACGCCAGGATGGTGGCAACTTGGGAGCTTGTACCGATAGCTAATCGCTTCGTATCTGTCCTGTTTAACCCTGATGCTTCTCGAAAGGCTGACGGCAAGTCAATCGAAGCATCATATGTTTGTAGGGATGCAAATTCAACCATGAGGGTCAAGTTTTCGACATCGATCTTCCTTCTACTATCCACGATGGTGTTGATGTAGTAGTCAGTATGGGTTGGTTAACCAGACATCGCGCAAGTTATACCCTGTGAGGGGAAAGTTGTCGTTTGTCATAAAGTATCCCAGTGGTGCAGAGGTTAGCATCAATTCAGTAGTGAAGGCCAGAAGTGTCCACGGAAGGATTACCCTGCTATGATAACACTCGTTACTGATGTCAAGGCTAAGGAAAAGAGGATCGAGGATCCACCAATTGTTCGTGATTTCTCCCTATGTGCTACCAGAAGAACAATCAGGTTTACCTTCACGTCACCAGGTGGAATATCAGATCGGTATCATGTCAGAAGCAGCCCTTGTTTCTAGTGTTCCATATTGTCTTACACCAGGAAGGTTGTATTTGTTGACAACGTTCTGAATCATGACCAGGAGAAAGGAACACTATGGGTGGCATTTGTATCTTATTTTAGAACTTCTGAGGGAGGAGCCACTCCGCGCAAAGTCTTGTTAAATGTAATTTCTGGGTTCGAGAGGTACCTTTTGGACATATAATCAACGAAGTGGGAATACACATAGATTTCTCTAAGAACCATTTTGGTTAAAACCGATCGACACCAAAGATTTCTACGGGGATACAGCAATTCCTTGGTTTCGCTAAATATTATCGAAGATTCATCGAGGGATTTTCGGAAATTGCGCTGCTGCAACCTCATTAGCATAGCAGGGTGCTGTGTTCGTGGAAGACAAACAGGGGGACGTCTTTTCAGCTTTCGAATCTCAACTCTGCAATGCACTGAGCATCGTGTTTACCCGAGGGTGCGGGTGATTCAGTGGTATACCCTTATGGTTCGAATCAGAGTCCCAGTTACGCGTCAACGCAACACAAGAGAGTGATGACTTACGTAATGGAGTTACAAGAGGAACTGCACGACACACAACTGGCGGTGAAAACCGTGGCCTTGGGATTTTAGATGGAGGCATTACTTGGACGGTACCAGATGCGTTATTTAGACCGATCACAAGGGCCTCCCGTGTACCTTAGTTTCGACAGAGCTAAATCAGTAAATGGCATCGCTGGAGGGAATTTTAGGATGATTACAACTATGAAACTTGAACGTGCACGAGCTTTGCAGCTCACTATCGAATCTAACTTACCTGATCTGATTCGCCCTATTCAAACTGGAGAACTAAAGGAAGGGGATTTTCAAGTTGAACTCATGCAAGGCATGGAGAAGCAACCTTGGCAGGTCAGACGATATTCGCTACCTCATGGAACGAATGTTGGTCTCATTATACGGTAACTGTAGGGAACTCGTGTTGAGCAAAGTGCACCGGCTTTGATATTCTAGTCGTCTGGGTTTTGATGAGAGACATTAGGGTATATATCCTTGTACTGGTGATCGGGTATGACGGCCCACCTAGCTAGGTATGGGAATGATGTTTGACTTGTGGGAAAGTCAAGGTGAAGTATTGGCAACCAGAAACACCCATATGGAAATGAGAGCAGACTGCCATGGATTTTGTCACTGGGATACCTAGAACTCGAACCGAAAACAGTGACACATGGATGATCGTTGATCGCCGCATGTAACCAGCACACCTTCTTGCAGTCAAGGGAACAGACGAGTCTACTCAGCTTGTGAATATTCCTCTGGAAGAGACGGCTTATAGGCACGAGGTGCCAACTCCTGTTACCCTTGATTTTGAGCTATACCTTATTTAAGGCAGGCAATACGCACATCCTTTGGCTCTCGATTAGACATGAGCATGGCGTATCATCCACAGACGGATGGGCAGTCTGAGCGCACCATCCAAACCCTTGAAGACATGCTTTGAGCATGTGTAATCGACTTTGGCAACGGCTAGGAAAGACACCTCTCTTTAGTGGAGTTTTCGTATAACAACAGTTACCACACCAGCATCCAGGCTGCTCCGTTCGAGGCATTGTATGGACGGAAGTGCCGATCACCTATTTGTTGGGCAGAGGTTGGAGACAGCCAAATCACTGGCCCAGAACTCGTTGTAAACACAACAGAGAAGATTGCTCAGATACGACAACGAATGGCGGCAGCTCGTGACAGTCAGAAAAGCTACGCTGATAAGCGCAGGAAACCACTCGAGTTCCAGGTTGGGGATCGAGTACAACTTAAAGTTTCACCTTGGGAAGGTGTAGTTCATTTTGGTTATCGAGACAAACTCAACCCGCGATATGTTGGACCTTTTGAAATAACGAAGAGAATTGACAAGGTGGCCTACAGACTGAATCTGCCCGAAGAGCTCGATGGTGTTCACAACGTATCCCACATGTGAAATCTGAAGAAGTGTCTGTCAGAGGAGACCTTCATAGTTCTTTTCAAGAAACTCACTATCGACGACCAGCAGCATTTCGTCGAGGAACCGATGGGAATTATGGACCGGGAAGTCAAGACTCTTAAACGAACCAAGAGACCTATTGTTCGAGTTCATTGGAACTCGCGTCGTGGCCTAGAGTTCACCCGGGAACGAGAAGATCAAATGAGACACAAGTATCCCCAGTTGTTTAAGAGAGGTAAGTCCAGTACTGAAGCTACTACTGAATTTTGGGATGAAATTTCAAATCAACTTGGGGAGGATGTGACACCCCACGAAAACGCTCAACCACACTAGCTTTTTCAGCGACTATTTGCAAATTTCGGGACGAAATTTCTTTCAGCTTGGGGATGATGTGACAACCCGTAATTTCGAGGTAAAAACCATTCGTTTTTCTTTTGAAAATTAATTATATACTTATCCAATTTATAGTGCGCAAATGATTATTCGAAACTAAATCCATATCGTGTTGAATCGACCCAAACCGTTTGAACCAACGTGTCTCGCTTGTTGATCCAACTCGCTCACGTAACTTGAAACTCGTGAGGTCCAAACCATAGCATAAATATTATAGATGTATACTTGTTGGTTATGTTAAAATAATACTAAAAATAATAATAAATAGTATAAGCAAACAACCAAATCATGTAGTTATCATCCCCACCCATTTACGTTTTTGTGTGCAGCCACAATTACATCTCTTGCAACTTCATCTTGCAGCCCAAACCACCCAGCCCAAACCCCACTCATGTTTTCGGTTCACTAAAAACCCAAACCGCCCACCCATGTCCCCTCATTATGTATTATACGTAAATAATGCAAAACAAATTTAATCCATCACAAACCCTAGTTTACGATACCATCACTGCCCACCTTCCTTCTCCCTGCTGTTGTGGACGAGAAACAGGTACAAGGACCCAAGAACAAGTCGACTCTAGGGTAATCGATCATCATCTCACTCGGTAACTAGTTTTATGCTTCTTGTTGTAAATAAAAGCTTTATATATGATTTGTATGGTTAAAATCTGATTATCAAGGATGAATCTTTTGTGTTATTTAATGAGTTATGATATATGTGGGTGTTTGATTTTTTTGTTTTGATAAAACTGCAATTTGTAATGATTGGTCAGTTGTGTTGGTCTATATTGTTTTAAGTCCTTGTGATTTTTGAATCAACTTGTTGATCGAGTTGTTGAACTGTTAATTTTGAGTAGAGGATTTTATGTATAAAATTTGAATAGGGAATGTTGTATTGGTGCACATTTGTGGGTTAGTGGATTGAAGGTATTTGATTCTTGGTTTAATGTATAAATGCTAAACTGTTCGGTAGAAGCATGTGTTAGAATAATTAACATAGTTGTTCTAGATATGAATGATGATAATATGCTCGCTACTGTTTCCATAACAAACTGTTAGTGTAGGTTTTGCACATATGAATGTTTTAGGGTAATGAAGAAGATGATGAAATAGTTGTTGATACATGAATTTATTAGCCATTTGAGTGAAAACAACTTTAATTCACATAATAAGTGTTGAGAGTGAAAGCTGAAACCAAACAGCTTTCACTGCAGAAAATATGCCAACTTCGGCAGTATTTTTCGGGACTGAAACTTATTGAAACTCTACGTTTTCAGAGCCTAAAACAAAATATCTGGAAGTATCTTTCAAACTGGAGTGATTTCATATTTTTTGGACAAGTTTAAGTATTTTTAACGGATTAAATCGTAAAACTGCTCTAAGCTGTCATTTTCTGCAGAAAATGCAGCTCACATTTTGTGCCATAACTTGTTATGTGTTTACATTTTTGGCTTTAAACTTTTACTGTAGATGCTCTTAAGTGTCCGTGCAAGCCTCCAACTTGAATTTCGTCAATCGGACTTACGATGAATTTTAAATGAATTTTTCCGTGGACTGCAATTAGAAAGTGATGAATCTGATTGCAGCCCGGTATATGAATTTTATAAAATAATTGGTGATGAATTGGATACCGAGATTTTGGCACAATAATATATGGATTGATTGAAACGTTTTGGAATTTTTTGGGAACTATCCAGTGCCCGAACGGTCCCAATTAATGCACCGCAAATTGTCCGAAAATGCACCAAAAAGCTGAAATTTTGTGACAAGATTTATTGTGTAATTTGTGACAAAAATGTGGCCACTATTTCGAATAGCGACACTTTGCATGCATGTGTACATATATAGATATTATAATATTTTACGTCCTACGTGTTAGATACGTGTAGGAGTTTTGTGCATTACTTGAACATGAACCTGACTTGTATGGTAACCATGTTAGGATGTGGTGGACCACAGTAGCTCAAGTGACCATTTATCTGCCGAGCTAATCCAAGGTGAGTTCACACTTTCTATAAGGCATGGGATTCCCGGTGGTTTGGGAATGGGTTAAGAAACTAAAACGAAACCTGCATATTCTCCTTGCGTAGAATATGTACCTCCATCCTCGTTGAGAAGGATGACAATATTTAACCTGCGTAATCTCCTTGTGTAGATTACGTACCTCCGTCCTCGGTTGGGAAGGACGACAACAAATAACTTACTAGACAAAACTCTATCATGAAGTCCCTCGTTTTTATATCGGCTTAATCACCGGGCCAATGGCGAGCGGGTCATTAGTTAATAGCGCTATTAGGGTTGACAAGCCTCACACCGTGCCGGGAGGACGGGCATGTACTAATGGATCTGGGCACTTAGTCAATGATGATAGACATTGACGTAGGGCACAACTTTCTCAGTCAGTTGTCGATATGGTAACGGTCTAGTGGTTACATGGGGTAGCCCCCACTGGTTATGGTTTGGGAAACAAGGAACTGATTAACTACTGGTTTTCGAAAGAACTTATGGTTTTGGAAACAACTTTAAAATGGACAACCAACTGTGAAATTGCTCAACTTTGTTGTTGACTCGTTGTTACATGCCTTGCAGGGCTTTAGGTGCATATTGTTGGAACTTGCTGTCTGGGATGCTGGAGTGGTCATGGGTCGAGATACATGGAAACGCGAGACGAATCTAATGGCTTTCCCACACTTGGTTTATGAATTTTTTTGTATTAATGTATTATGCTTCCGCTGAACGTTAAATAATGTTTTGTAACACCTCTATCAATAATAAATGAAAGTTTTTATTTGGAATAATTGTTATTAGTTCAACATGATTGGTGGCTTGGATCCTGGTACGTCGCACGGTGATTCCGCATGTGGTATTTTGGGGGTGTGACATGTTTGATCAACTGCAAGGAGCTCGATTCTTTTCGAAGATTGATTTACTTTAAGGATACCATCAATTGAAGGTACAGGAAGAGGACATTCCAAAAACCGCCTTCAGAACAAGGTATGGCCATTATGAATTTACCGTCATGCCATTTGGTTTAACCAATGCCCCAGCTGCATTTATGGACATGATGAACAGAATATGTAAGCCATATCTGGATAAATTAATAATTGTCTTTTTAGATGATATTCTAATTTACTCTAAGTGTAAAGAGGAACATGCAGCGCATCTGCATGCACTCCTTACATTATTAAGAAAGGAAAAGCTTTACGCAAAATTTTCAAAATGTGAGTTTTGATTACAAGAAGTACAACTCCTCGGACATATGGTCAATCATGAAGGAATTCATGTAGATCCCACAAAGATCGAGGCGATTACTAAATGGAAAGTCCCTAAATCACCAACAGAAGTAAGAAGTTTTCTTGGATTAGTAGGGTATTATAGACGATTTATTCGAGATTTTTCTAGAATAGCTATTCCTTTAACAAAACTGACTGGTAAATCTGTTAAGTTTTAATGGGGACCAAAATAGGAAGAAGCCTTTAGAATTCTTAAGCAAAGATTAACCAACGCACCCATACTAGCTTTACAAGAAGGAACTGAAGACTTTGTAGTCTACTGTGACGCGTCTAAATTAGGTTATCGATGTGTGTTGATGCAACGTCAACAGGTTATAGCCTATGCCTCTAGACAACTTAAGAATCATGAAGAGAATTATAAAACCCATGATCTAGAGTTAGGAGCCATAATTTTTGCCCTTAAGGTTTGTAGACATTATCTTTATGGTAGTAAGTTTACAATTTTCACCGATCATAAGAGTTTAGGATATGTTTTCGGGAAAAATGAGTTAAATATGAGACAGAGACGATGGATGCAAATTCTTAGTGATTATGATTGTAGTATCCAGTATTATGCAGGAAAGGCTAATGTAGTAGCTGATGCTTTAAGTCGAAAGTATCATGAAAAGCCAAAAAGAGTACGTTCTCTCAAATTAAATCTGCAGATAGATTTAAATGAACAGATTGGGGAAGTACAAGAATCAGTAATCAAGGACGATACTAAAAAATTAAAAGGATTGATTAAGGAATTAGAACAAGGAACAAATGGAATTTGGAGATTCCATCAGAAAAGAATTTGGATACCCAAACGAGGAAACCTACGCCACCGAATTTTAGAAGAAGCCCATAAGTCTAAGTATACGATACATCCTGGAAGTGATAAAATGTATCAAGACTTAAGAAAGAATTTATGGTGGATAAGAATGAAAAAGGATATAGCAACTTATGCTTCCTAGTGTCTAACATGTTCACAAGAAAAAGCTGAACATCAGAAACCCTCAGGTTTACTGCAACAACTAGAAATGCCAATATGGAAATGGGACTTGATAACAATGGACTTTGTTACCAAATTACCCAAGACACGAAAAGGTAACGATACAATCTTGGTGATTGTAGACAGATTAACCAAGTCTGCTCATTTCTTACCGATGAAGGAAACTTTCAGTATGGAACAGTTAGCTAAGCTATATGTAAATGAAATAGTTTCATTACATGGAATTCCTTTATCTTTTGTGTCTGATAGAGATAGCCGTTTTACTTCTCATTTTTGGACTAGTTTCCAAAAAGCAATGGGAACCAAGTTAAATCTAAGCATAGCTTATCATCCTCAAAAGGATGGATAAAGCGAGTGGATAATTCAGACAATGGAAGATATGCTTAGAGCTTGTGTAATTGATTTCAGAGGAAATTGGGACGATCACCTACCATTAATCAAATTTTCCTATAATAACAGCTATTATACCATTATCAATGCTGCACCATTTGAAGCACTTTATGGACGATAGTGCCGAACTCCAGTCTGTTGGGCAGAAATTGGAGAAAAGCAACTGTCTGGACCAGAGATAGTACAAGAAACAACGGACAAGATTATTCAAGTCAAGGAAAGACCAAAAGCAGCACGCGATCGACAAATCAGTTATGCTGATAACAGGCAAAAACCGTTGGAATTTCAATTAGGAGATAAAGTGTTATTAAAAGTTTCTCTATGGAAAGGAGTGGTCAGATTCATAAAAAGAGGAAAGCTAAGCCCAAGGTATATTGGACCTTTTGAGATTATTAAAAGAGTAGGACCAGTAGCTTACCAGCTACAACTGCCAGAAGAAATGGCAGGAATACATGATGTGTTCATGTATGTAATCTCAAAAAGTGCTTAGCAGATGAATCATTAGTAGTACCTCTGAAGGACATAGAGGTAAATGAGAAACTTAAGTTTATAGAGAAACCTCTACAGATTGAAGACCAAAAGATCAAGAATCTCAGACATAAGAGATTAGTTCTAGTTAAAGTAAAATGGGATTCCAAGAGAGGACCAGAATACACTTGGGAGCTCGAATCAGAGTGTAGGATCGGGGATTCGATCAAATGAGTCGTTCAGAAGAATACGAAAGGTGGAATCAGACGTATTGATGTTATATCAGCTAGATTCACACTTAGAATTACTTTAACTGTCGATTGTATTGATTTGATAGTGTTTACAGATCGTTCGACACTTCGGCAACACTTCGTCTCCGGAATCACTAAGTTACAAATGAAGACCTAGACTCACCTATTTATAGGAATGCCAGACCCTACAAACCAGTCCAAGCCAGACCGCACGAGCTGGCCAGAAAGCACGAACTGGTCAGAAAGCACGAACTGCCAGAAAGCACGAACTGGCCAAACCCCATGAAATTGTCACCTCGTGCGAGGTGACCTAGCCACTTCATGAGGGGTGGCTGGTTCAGATCTGTTTCCCGTTTCTTTCGTACAACATGTCCTGGTCTATCTATTCTAGTTACATGACTCGATACAAGACGAAGTCAACAGACATATGCCCTAACAAACTCCCCATTAGATGTTGACGAGTCTTCAGTGTATTGAGTCTTCAGTCTTGATCGGTCTTCTCGCTCTTTCCAAAGTATCTTACTCTGTAAGCATCCTTCAATCTTTATCTTTCTCTTCCAGAATCTCAATCTGACTCTTCAAATTCTCTTGATCAGATCTCTTGATTCCTTAAGCTCATCAGCATCAACATCATCTTCTTCTATAATATCTTGATCAGTTCCAGAAATGTAAACTGTCTCTCACAGCTTCAGTCACCCCCTTGAATGCAACTGGGATCGCAGTCTGGAATCTTCTATCTACAGGCTTTCACATGTTCAGGAACATCTCCTGGCTTTCCGTAGCAACAGGATCAGGAACCTGCACAATTCTCTACACAAAAGTACATTTCACAACTGTTAAAATTTTACAAATTTAGAAACCACTCGTAGATATCATTCAACATCAACAAAAGTTATATCAAGTTCAAATTAATGACTTTGATTAACTAATAGTAAAATCAGCTTTAACTTCATTTTTCATTTCAATCACACTCTCCCAACCCACTGTTGTTCATTATGTTTAGCACTTGGAATTTTGAAAATCAGCTTTTCAACATCAGTTGTCGAAATTAAGATGAAATAAAATCTTTTTGATTTTTCAAAATTTATGCTAAAACACACTGAAAATCTTTTTGGATTTTGGGAAATAAACTATATACAGACATCTTTTTGTGAGTTTATGTAAGAGGATCATATCAGTTTATCACAAAACACTAATACCGTTGAGCTTTAAACACTTTAAGATCTAAACGATTCACTTAGATTGTCAGCATACTGATCCACTTAAATTTTCACACAAAGTTCAATTGATTCGAGATACGAGATTAGTGTTTTAATGGACTTAACTTATTCGCGTGTCCCACCTCAGAATATACTACCGTATCCAGACTCCTATATTCAGTCTTACAGGTGAATGTACACTAATGATATTTGTAAATGGGTAATGCGAGACCATGAGAGCTCAGGCTAGAACTTCCGTTCAATCAGAGAGATGATGGCTCGACTTTAGGTGGGTCCCGTTTGGGGATCTTTTCTTCAACAGCACATGATTAGCATTTTTCAATGTTTCATCATTTTTTATGCTGAGGGTGGGCTTTATGATTAAAGCAGTGCAGAGTATTATACGAGGACTAGGCTATTGCTCCCGCAAAATCAGAAGTCCCGGTATAATACCCCGGATATCATCACGCAAAAGACCTAGTATGTCAGAAATAGAAAGCCCTTCAAACAAGATTTCAGGGATTACCTATATATCCGAGAGATGTTCCCCACGTGATAAGTAAGTATTTGATATTTAGGTTTATATCTCGAAAACAATCTACTAAGCGTGTAAAAACCTACTGGCATATCATCAGTGAGGCCGTTTATCACATTTTAACTTTCCAATTCTTTAGCGTACTGTGATTGTCTACTGATACACTATCATTTCCTCTTTTTCACAACAAAACTCATTTTGATTTTTCGATGTTTTTGGTTTTTAGATTTTATCATGTTTTTGGATTTTTTAAATTTTCAAAATTTTCAAAATTTTTTTTACTCCCCCTAAAATCAAAAATATGTTTCAATTTTTGATTTTCCGGGAAAATTTGAAAGTAAAAGCGATAAACTGTACAAATAAAATGATAAACTGATGTGAATTGCTTCAATTCTCCATTCTCTTGGCTCAAACAATCAGAACTCCCCCTGACAACAATCTATTTTCCCATTATGATTTCAAAACACTTAAGTTTGTTTTAATCAAAATGGTTTTTCCCAAAAATTAGTTTTGTTGATTTCACACATCATGGGGATTCATTCATCACTTTGTTCTTTCAACCACTTATAAAAACTATTACTTGTAGGTTTTTCATAAAAACATTTTTCAAGAATGATGCCGATTCATGCTCCACGATTACCAACTTGGGAGCTCCGGCAAGTCAGGATTTTATTTTTTAAAGAATCTCACCCATGCCTGATCATTCATGGGTGAACCATCATCATTTGGTTTAACAACTTTCGATTCATAAAATTCTTCACTCCCTTCACCTTCCCATCTGCCATCTTACCAAAAATATGTAGCACTTTACCATTAAATGGTTTTTCAGCATCAAATTCTTTCTTATCAGAGAAGAACTGATCTGAAATCTCAATCTTACCAATTTATTATTTTAAGTTTCCGTTTGACAATGGTGGAAAATTTTCATCATCCATTGTTTGAACGGAATTCTCATCATTTAGCACAACATGTGGCTCCTCTGATTTTGACGAATCAGATTCATTGCCAGAAACAACCTCTGATTTCTTAATAACCCATTTATGTTTGTTTAAATTGGCTCTTTTATTGTAAAAATGTTTCTAACTTTCACCAACTTCGAAAGTCGAATTTTTGAACTCCTTAAATTTTTCTATTGGTTGTTCTTTTTTATCAACATATTTCTCTTTCAATTTAGAGTTAGAAGAAACTCCCTGTTTTGTGTTGGTGAGTGATGTATGCAAATTGCAACATATAAATTACATCAATTGTGGCATAAAACTAACCCTTTTTTAGTACTAATGTTGGAAAAAGTGTGCTTTTGTCTTCCTTTTGTATTTTCAGGATTAAATGAGCTCGAGTTAACAAAAGAAGCAAAGAGACAGCTAAATCTAACATAAATACAAGAAAAGGAACAAACGTGGCATACCCGACCCCCCGACAGCATCTTCCCAAGCAAAAACAAGAGAACAGAAGGTTGAACACGCCCCGTGCTCAGTGAACACGGGGGCGTGCCCAAGTGCCAGCAGAAAAGACAAAGCTGTAGAAGCTTCTATCGCCCACCACGGGGTCGTGCTCAGCGGACACGGGGCCGTGGTCAACTCTAAGATTCACAGGATCTGGGGAAATCTCGATAGTACAGATTTGCTTCTGCACACGGGGGAGTGCCCAGTAGACACGCGGGCGTGCTCAACTGATGCAGAAAAACTGCAATTAATGAAGAAAGAGAAGGATGTGGACACGGGGCCGTGCCCAATGGACACGGGGCCGTGCCCGAGCTTCTGTTCAGCCTATAAATAGGGGTGCTTGGCTCAATTGCAAACCATCCCTTGACACACCACCTCTCTCACACTTCACCCACCACCCACCACCACCACCATAACACCATCATCCACCACCATCATTCATTGTCCATCATAGAGTGTGTGAGTTGTCTCGGGATCCAAGATTGATCGTAAGAGTTCTTGACAATCAAGGCCATGTTTGCCTAAGTCTCTTACATCACTTGGTGAAGACAAAGTGTCTAGTGTAATACTTTTTATTTTTAATCTTTTCGTACTTTTTACTTGGTTATGTATTAATGACTTTAATAACTAGTTTCTTATGTTGAAGGTGATTTTTCCTTATCGTTTGCCCGTGGTGTCTTGGCATTATTTTACTGTCTATATAAAATAAAAGATTTTCATCATTCATATCTCCACGGTCTATATGGAGGTATGTTGGCTACCTGGTCGGGGGTTAAGGGAACGGTTTGGTAAGAGTCTTGCCTTGTTCAGTGTATAGATCCTGCAAGGACCTGGGTCAAATTTAGTAGGACCTCCTTCAATACTTAACGGTATTAGATGGCGGGGGTCCAAACTCTTTGATCCCCTCATATGTAAGCTACTATTAATACTTTAACCCGGCTACTTAGGACTGTACCTCTGCTGACTCAGACTACTTAGCCGAGGGTAACATCACCTTCAAAAGAGGGGCCTACCATAATATACATTTATAACTTAATTAATTATCTTTCAATAATCCGACCCTTTAGGATTGTATCCTTGCTGACTCAAACTACTGGGTTGAGGGTAACGTCACCTTCAAAAGAGGGGCCTACTACAATAACTAAAATAATCTCTTAAAAAGTGCAAAAGTGCGGAGATAATAAAAGGTTACACTAAACACGAGTCGGAGCCAAGTGATTCATCTTGTCTATCTGTTTATACTTGTATTTTATTTTCAGCATTTTAGTTAGTTTTTATTTCTCTAGTTTAAAACCTTTTTCTAACCTTTTGATTTTATTAGACGTTGAGGATAAACCGGTACTAAAAGCTCTTGTGTCCTTGGACGACCTCGGTATCTTGCCAACACTATATTACGCTCACGATGGGTGCACTTGCCCATATGTGTGTTTGGTGTTAGTAAAATATCGTGTTTTATAAATTTAAAACTTGACTAACGTGTAAAAAGGGCTTAAAAATATACTTAAATCCATATACACACCAACCCGCATCAAGTTTTTGGCGCTGTTGCCGGGGACACAAGGATTTTAAGAAAGTTAGGAATCAACGGCCTAATCTTTTTTCTTATTTTTCTATTTTTTTAGGATTTTTCTTAATTTTTCAGCTTCTGCAGAACTAAGCACGGGCCGTGCCCGCTGAACACGCCCTGTGCACAATCATTGGAACTGGCAATCCTGTTTTAAGTCAGACAGTAAGCTGAACACGGGGTCGTGCCCACTCAACACGCCCCGTGCCCAAGATTCAGTTACTGAAAACAGAACCGTAAGATCACGATGGTTGGTAATTTCTGACACAAACATGAGTGATACTGATATTTTTTACATTCGGCACTCTTATGGTACGTGGTGTCAAATATGTGGTGGCTTCCATAAAGAATTAAAATGTTATTTTCTAAATTATAAGCGCCATTATATAGACCCATCGTTTTCCTGTATCCTTAAGAGGGGCAAAAGTAAAAATAATCCCTATCTCTCCCTCGAATGCTCTCAACTGGATCTTCTAGGAGAAATGCTTCTTGATGAATTATTTCAATTAGAAGATCTAATTCTTAATTGGTTAAAAGAACTTAGGATAGATTTCAATAGTTTATCTCAAGACGATAACCAAGAAGAAGTGTTGGGATCGCATTCAAAAAACTTCGTTGTTCCCGACGATACCTCTAATTCTAACGAGGACTTGAGCGATAGTCGTCCCTGTGTCGATTGTGCCGTGAAGTACTCCTCATTGAGTTCGTTCGATGCATACATAGACCTGAGCGATTCGGCATATACCTTCTTTAACGAGAGCCCGGAAAAGGGTTGGACTTGTCCACCTACATATAACATAGGAATCACCCTCACCGACAACCTCTTGCGTTCTCGTCTTAATCTAGAGTAGTTAAGGTATCTTAGGCACTTTGGGGTTGTTCCATCCAGCAAGGAACCGCCCGATCCGAAAAAGTTCCTTAAAATTAGACAAACTTCATAAAACAGCCTTTCGACACGGGGCCGTGCCCAGGTCAACACGCCCCCGTGTCCACCAAAAGATTCCCTTCTAACTTTTTCTTAGAATACAGACAAAACATGTCAGGATCTTGCTTGCACAAGGGGCCGTGCCCAGCCGACACGGGGCCGTGTTCAGCATGCTATCGTTTTCTATAAATGCAGCCAAGAATCCTGCACATTTGGACCATCCAGGGACAGAGATTTGAAAGGATCTTCTCACCTACCATCCTAGGTATGTTCTAAAAGAAGGTTCTAACAAACATCTTGTCCTTTCCTCTTTTATCCATTGCCTTCTTCTTCATCTTTCTTGCATCAACACCTCCATTGAAGCTTGAGATCATCATGATTCCAAGCTTTATTGTGATGTTTATTAGGTTTTTGTTCAGGGAATCTTGTTAACAATAAGTTGTATAACATTGTTTTAAGTTATTTCTGCTCAAAAATGCTTCATAAGTTGGAAAAATAATTTGAAACTCCAAGATTCCTTGTTCAAAAGATCTGCAGAAAGTTGAACACGGGGCCGTGCTCATTGAGCACGGGGCCGTGTCCGATGTACTGTTTCATTAAAATGAACTATTTTTGGTTTGTTTTCGTAGAATGTCTAGTCAAACCAGTGGAACCTCTTCTGCGCACTCCAGAAACAGTCGAAGGGAAAGAAGGTCATCAATTGAAGCAACTCTCGTATGATACGTAATGGCATTACGTGAAGCTCTTGACGAGATGACTTCGGTGGAGGAGGTCCTAATAGACCGTATAAATTATCTTACGGTGGGGTTGGAAAACAGTTTTCAAGAAATTAACCTCTTGTACCAGAGGTTAAACATTCTTCTAACATCTCCCATGGAACCAATCCTCCCTCAAGAGGATTGGAACCTAGCACTTGGAATTCACAATCCTACTGGGTGGGATGACCTTCCAGCAGAGCCTCCTCTTGAAGATCTACAAGAAGTCCCAGTGGAGGTTGCACCCCCTCAAACCAATGCCAATGAGCCCGCCTTTCTTCTTCCAAGGGAGATAGAGGAGTGGCTCGCCGACGTTTGAGGAACCCCGGAGAAAGAAGTTCTTCATGCCACATCTAACCAAGAGAATTATCTTTTTGAAAATTTCGCTAGTAAAATAAAGTTTAGGCTAGAACTTCTCGATTTGGATTTCTTGTGCTTCTTTGACCTACTTATCTAGAATTTTAACTTTTAGTACTATTATGTAATTCTCTCTATGACTTAATGAATGATGGTTTTAGTTAATTTGGTGTTTGGATGGTGTTGAAATAAATAAAACACACTCGGGATGGCAAAGGATCACAAGGGAAACTTGAACCGGCACCCCATGCAGGAAAACCGGGCCATCCGACAAAATTTCTTCGTTAACAGCAAGTTCAGCATGGGTCGTGTCCGCCCAACACGGCCCGGTGCTGCACAGTCTGCAGAAAATGCCCAGTTCAGGTAAACTGGACACGGGCCGTGTTCACCCAACACGCCCCCGTGTCCAGGCTTCTGTTTCTCTTTTTCATTTTTGTTACTGGCGACTGAACACGAGGCCGTGTCCAGACGCCCAGTAACACAAATTTTTGCTTTTTGACACCTTTTTACACATTCAATCAACCTAAAAATTTATTTTTGGGACACATTGAGGACAATGTGTAATTTAAGTGTGGGGGGGGGGGGGATGCTAAAACCTTGAATCTTGCAAGTCCTAATAACAAGCCTTACACAAAACTCTGTTGGAACCGCTAATCACCCCAATTTTTTTCAAAAAAAAATTTTTATTGTCTAGGTTTAACTCGGGAAATTCAAGTTCTAAAAAGGTTATATTTTTACAAATTTACAACCGATAGCGTCGTGATAAAAAGAACCAACATAAGAAAATTATGAAACGGCATGACAAGCTTAGTTAAAATTTGATTATATATACTTGATCACATAAAAACCCATTCCCACAAAAGTGAGTTTTGAGCCTTTATTGAGCATACAAATATATCTTTAAACTAAATGCTCATTTTTCGTTTCTTGTGTGAATAGCCGCTTGGTTCTTACGACTCTAGAACTTGCCATGACGATACATTCCCGGTCCTTACCAACTTAAACCCGAGTAAGTAAATGATGGAGGCATTAGGACTAACCCTTTTTATTTCTACACCATTATTTTTCCTTTTTTTTTACCACCTACCCAAAATCCACCTAGTTAACCCCTTTGAGCCTAAATCTTTTCATTTCATAACCCAAACCAAACACCCTTTCACCCACCAAAACCTTTTTATTTTTAACCCTTTGTTTTAGTAACAAGCTCGGTTTTTCGTATGATTTAAAAAAAAATGTTGATGATGAAGCAAAAGAAAAACAAACAAACAAGTTCATCCAAAAATAACTTTGTTTGAATAAAGGCTTCATCAAAATAAAAATTGCAAAAATAAAAAGTCTTAGGAAAACCGACGCTTTTTACGCTTTTCGCCCTTTTACTAACCACTAACCCAACCAACTACCTTTAACCCAAGCCTAACCCTTCATCCAAAAGTCCTCTTGATATTTACAAAGGTATATACTTAAAAAGGAGTAGGATTGATTGCTTGGCAAGCCTATGGTAGGAGTAAGTTCCATGCCGCTCTCGAGTGATTCACTAAAATACATCTTCGGCCGAGTGTTGAGTGATCTCCGTGAGGTATGTGAACTTGTATATAAATGGAATTTTAAATAGGCATGTTATGCCCTAATAAGTAATTTATCTTATGTAATGTTATAAATAAATCATGACGAATAGGATCGTAAATAAATAAAAATAAAACTTAATAAAGAATCTTGGAAATCCCGACACTCTATAACAAGCCCAAAAACACTCTCTTCTACCCATTCCATTTGGGAGTGTAAAGCCACATATTAAGGAGTTTTGCTTGAGGACAAGCAAAGATTCAAGTGTGGGGGTATTTGATGTGTGCAAATTGCAACATATAAATTACATCAATTGTGGCATAAAACTAACCCTTTTTTAGTACTAATGTTGGAAAAAGTGTGCTTTTGTCTTCCTTTTGTATTTTCAGGATTAAATGAGCTCAAATTAACAAAAGAAGCAAAAAGACAGCTAAATCTAACATAAATACAAGAAATGGAACAAACGTGGCATGCCTGACCCCCCGACAGCATCTTCCCAAGCAAAAACAAGAGAACAGAAGGTTGAACACGCCCCGTGCTCAGTGAACATGGGGGCGTGCCCAAGTGCCAGCAGAAAAGACAAAGCTGTAGAAGCTTTTATCGCCCACCACGGGGTCGTGCTCAGCGGACACGGGGCCGTGGTCAACTCTAAGATTCGCAGGATCTGGGGAAATCTCGATAGTACAGATTTGCTTCTGCACACGGGGGCGTGCCCAGTAGACACGGGGGCGTGGTCAACTGATGCAGACAAACTGCAATTAATGAAGAAAGAGAAGGATGTGGAAACGGGGTCATGCCCAATGGACACGGGGCCGTGCCCGAGCTTCTGTTCAGCCTATAAATAGGGGTGTTTGGCTCAATTGCAAACCATCCCTAGACACACCACCTCTCCCACACTTCACCCACCACCCACCACCACCATAACACCATCATCCACCACCATCATCCATTGTCAATCATAGAGTGTGTGAGTCATCTCGGGATCCAAGATTGATCGTAAGAGTTCTTGACAATCAAGGCCATGTTTGCCTAAGTCTCTTACATCACTTGGTGAAGACAGTTTCTAGTGTAATACTTTTTTATTTTTAATCTTTTCGCACTTTTTACTTGGTTATGTATTAATGACTTTAATAACTAGTTTCTTATGTTGAAGGTGATTTTTCCTGTCTATATAAAATAAAAGATTTTCACCATTCATATCTCCACGGTCTATATGGAGGTATGTTGGCTACCTCGTCGGGGTTAAGGGAACGGTTTGGTAAGAGTCTTGCCTTGTTCAGTGTATAGATCTTGCAAGGACCTGGGTCAAATTTAGTAGGAACTCCTTCAATACTTAACGGTATTGGATGGCGGGGGTCCAAACTCTTTGATCCCCTCATATGTAAGCTACGATTAATAATTTAACCCGGCTACTTAGGACTGTATCCATGCTGACTCAGACTACTTAGCCGGGGGTAACGTCACCTTCAAAAGAGGGGCCTACCATAATATGCATTAATAACTTAATTAATTATCTTTCAATAATCCGACCCTTTAGGATTGTATCCTTGCTGACTCAAACTACTGGGTTGAGGGTAACGCCACCTTCAAAAGAGGGGCCTACTACAATAACTAAGATAATCTCTTAAAAAGTGCAAAAGTACGGAAATAATCAAACGTTACACTAAACACGAGTCAGAGCCAAGTGATTCAACTTGTCTATCTGTTTTTACTTTTATTTTATTTTCAGCATTTTAGTTAGTTTTTATTTCTCTAGTTTAAAACCTTTTTCTAACCTTTTGATTTGATTAGACGTTGAGGGTAAACCGGTACTAAAAGCTCTTGTGTCCTTGGACGACCTCGGTATCTTGCCAACACTATACTACGCTCACGATGGATGCACTTGCCCATATGTGTGTTTGGTGTTAGTAAAATATCGTGTTTTATAAATTTAAAACTTGACTAACGTGTAAAAAGGGCTTAAAAATATACTTAAATCCATATACACACCAACCCGCATCGGTGAGCTTTGGGCAATTCCAAGCAATATGTCCAACCTCTTGGCATCTGAAACAGGTTCTTCTTTCAACTTTCGGTTCAGATTCCTTCAACATATTCTTTTGCTTTTCGGCGAAAAACTCTTTGTTTGACTGCTTCCAGAAAAGTTTCTCCTTCTCCACTTCTGAACTTGCTCCTGAAACAAATTTAGTTTTTGGCTTAACTTCTTTATAATTTTTATGATTTTCTGGTGGAATAAAACCTAATCCTTTCTTTTTGAAATTACTGTTATGGTTTGGTTTCTTTCGATAACCCGAACCAGAACTGTAACCCTTTTTCTTATTCAATCTTTGTTGAACTCTTGAAGTGTACTTTTTAGGTTTTTCAGTAAGATTTACATCTTTTATTTCAGAAATATTAATTTCTATTAATTTGAAAACCTTGTTAATCATTTTAGTTTTAACACCTCTATTGGAAATTCTTCATCAGAGTATAATTTGTCGGAATCATTCAAAGTATATGCTACTTTGAATGTTTCGTCATTCAAATTATTTTGTGACATCAGAAAATCTTTATTGTAAACCCTTTTGACTGGTGAACTCGAACTTCTGTCTGATGAACTCGAATTTTCAGATTTAGATTCTGACTTTGACTCTTCATCTTTATCCAACACCTGATCGACCACTTTCTTAAATAACTCGGACTCATGATCAATGTCAGACGCTGCGAAGGTGACATCAATATCATCTGGTAATCCATCGATAGACTCAGATTTCAGATTCAGATTAAGTGCTTCAGCCACCTTTTCAAAGTGTCGGGGGTATAGCCATCCCACATTGGATTTGGTACTCTGTTATAATTCAAACCAGTTTTCTTACCAGAGTTTTCTTCATCTTCTGCATACTTATGAGCTGCAACGGTAGGATAGATGCGATCAATAACATACTCTGAACTTTGATAACTTCGAAGTAAAGTATTCACTCTTTCTGTTTCAATCGTCATCGTTGCCAATTCTTATTTCAGCCCAGCAATAATCTCGATATACTTGTTGATTACAGTTTGCTTTTGAAGAACTATTGCTTTCAGAAGATTCTTCATCTGGATATCCTCATCACTAGCTCCTTTGTACAAGTTCACTTTGCTGCTTAGGAGATCATATGATTCCTTTATGCTTCTCACATTATGCAATAAGTTCTCTTTGAGCTTCTCCAATTCAGTATACTTTGTATCTTTTTCGGCACAATCTTTGCAGGATACTAAACACTTTGCACAAGGTTTTTCAACCTCTACAATCTTTTCAACTTCAACAATTTTTTCAACTTCAACTATTTTTTCAACTATTTTCTCCACCACCTTTTCAATCACAATCGGTTCTTTCTCAACTTCTATCTTCACTTCATTCTCTTCAACCTCGACCTTCTCTGTGGATTTTTCTTCAACTTTTGCCTTATCAGCTTCTATCTTAACTTCAGTCTTTTCTTCAGCAACCCTTCTTGCTTCCATTTCTCTCTTCAGTCTAGCAGCCCTTTTCTCTTTCAATATCTCGATTTTATCTGCAAAAAACAAATTAAAACTATAAGAATCCAATTGTTTTCTAGCTTTATTAATATACTCTTCCTAATCATCAGTGTCTTCATCACTTCCTGAAGACTTAAAAATCGGTTGTCTTCTAGGACTTTTCTTAGATTTGACTGATTCTTCTTCCGAGGTTGAATATTCAAAGATTTGAGCAAGAAATGCTTTAGGAACTGAAGATCTAGAAGGATCATAATCATTCCAATTGAAATCTTTTGGAGCAGTAGCAAACGCACTGTAAAATTCGTTTTCTATGTTTCAATGTAAAAGGTATACAAAAACACAATGTTCAAGCGAGCTGGATTTACACACGAGCTGAGATCAAACGATCTGGTACTTCACACGAGTTGAGGTTTCACACCGTGCGAGCTGGTTCTTTAAAATCCTAGTTCAAACGACCTGGTTCAAACGACCAGGTTCAAATGATTTGGTTTAGTTCGTGCAAGCTGGAAGTATTTTCAAACGACCTGGTTCAGATCGTGTGACTTGGCTATTCGATGGGAGTTGTTGTTCGATCGATGGACACCACAAAGTGAAATGATTTTCAATCAAAGCACATGCAAACTGACATTATCACATGCTGTTATTTATTAAATCATGTGCCGACAAAATTGATATTAATCAATTGTTGATTGGACCGATTTATCATAGAGTGGGCTGACACACTGAGTTGTTTCACGTGGACTGTTCACATGCAATCTTGAATTAAATGGATAGACCCTATTATTTATTACATGCAGTCGTCACTTTTATTCACATGCAAATATGATCTGTGAATCTCTGAAATCACATGGAGTATTTAAGTTTGTTGTTCGTGCGACTTGGATAATTTCAAACCATACGACCTGACCTGACGTGATTTCAAACGGTCTGGAGATATTTTCGAACGATTTGACATGATTTCAAGCGACTTGGTTCAAACCATACTACCTGAGTTTAGACTCTCAAACAATCTGAAACATATCCGAACGATCTGGGGGTATTTTCATCCGATTTGACCAAAATTCAAACGGTTTGGATGAAAATTCACCTCGTTTGAAACATCTAAATTCAAAAGTTCATGATTTTGACGAATTTGATCAGTTTTTAGTTAGATTTACCGGTCAAATTAGCTCACAGATTGTTCAAAACAGTGTTTTACGTGTTATTTGTCAAAATCAGGTCATTTTAACCGTGGAATCTCGGTAAATTTGATAAGAAAGTGTAGAAAGATGAGTAGAAATGAGAAGAAATCTGTTTTATCCGTGAAAAACAAGCTGTATGGTAAGAACTCTTCCTCCTGAGCTCTGATACCACTTGTAGGATCGGGGATTCGATCAAACGAGTCGTTCAGAAGAGTTCTTGATCAATACGAAAGGCGGAATCAGACGTATTGATGTTATATCAGCTATATTCACACTTAGAATTACTTTAACTGTCGATTGTATTGATTTGATAGTGTTTACAGATAGTTCGACACTTCGGCAGCACTTCGTCTCCTGGATCACTAAGTTACAAATGAAGACCTGGACTCACCTATTTATAGGAATGCCAGACCCTATGAACCAGTCCAAGCCAGACCGCACGAGCTGGCCAGAAAGCATGAACTGGTCAGAAGGCACGAACTGCCAGAAAGCACGAACTGGCCAAACCCCATGAAATTGTCACCTCGTGCGAGGTGGCCTAGCCACTTCGTGAGGGGTGGCTGGTTCAGATCTGTTTCCCGTTTCTTTCGTACAACGTGTCCTGGTCTATCTATTCTAGTTACATGACTCGATACAAGACGAAGTCAACAGACATATGCACTAACATAGAGATGCAAAGGAAATATCCACACCTGTTCCAGTAGACCTTGAGGACGAGTTCTAAAACAAGGAGGGGAGGATATAACAACTCTCCCAAAACCCTTATAACATCCTTATATGTTCTAAAATACACCCCGTATGCGAAAATATGGGCCTAAAATACATTTAATTTCACAAAAATCAAATATAACAAGATTTAGGGGGCGATCGCGGGGCGCGACCCCTTTGGCAACATCAGTCACGGGCCACGATAGCTTGGCCACCAGATCGCACCCGATGCCGCCACAAGTCATGATGCGTGTCGAGGCTAGTCTTGAGTCAGCAACCCAAGGGCTACCCTAGGCTGCCTCGCGAGGCGCGAAGGCCCCTTATTTCTCTCTCAAGGGCCGCCAGGAACTCCCGATCAGGCCCTATAAATTGGTAGTTCAGGCTTTAGTTTTCAATCGTTCACAATCGACTTTCTCTCTCAAAATTCTGAATATTAAAAGTAATACTCGGGCATAATACCCACTAATTAGCGAAGCTCTGCCTCGTTGTAAGTATTATAACCCCCGGTTACGTATTAGTTACTTTGCCCGATTGATCTAGAGCTCCGTACGCATGTCTAGGCTCTACCCGACTCAGTCATTGGAGTTCTGTCTCGGGGAGAGGGTATAGCTAATGTAAATTAGGTTATTATACTAATGCGTATGCGTTGTTTAAATTAATAGATTATAACCAGGAAGTCACAAGGAAATACCTAAATTAGCAATGTGAGTTAATCCTTCTTTTTGTAAACTGTTTTTGCAAAACCTCAAATGTTTTAAATTGAGTAAAATGCACGGATAGTCCCTGTGGTTTTGCAAAATAACACCTATAGTCCCCAACTTTTGGAAATTACCCCGGTGCTCCCTGTGGTTTGACAGTTTGTTACTCGGATAGTCCCTGGAGTGGATGTCCGTTAGTTTTCTCCGTTAAGTGGATGTAAAATGACAAAATTACCCTTCATCTTCTCCACTCTATAACAAAAAAGCACCACCTACCCCCCCCCCCCACACACACACCCCCTTTCTCTCTGTTTCCCCATCATTAACCACCAACCACCTCCCACTTACAGCCCCTTAGTATCAAAAACTAGATACAAACAGAATATACGTAAATACACACACACACACAAAAAGAGAAATAAAACTAATAACCTCATTATGACCAGCAAGGTTAAGTTTCTCCTTTTTAAACACAGAGGTCTCAAAATCAAGAAGCGTAGGTTTGGTTATTGTTGGAGCTGAAACCATACGAGCTCCGAGAGCAGATCCAGATCCGTCATTAGAGCGAGCTCGGAGGGTTTTCGAAGCAATTTTGGAGGAGAAAAGTTCGACGTTAAACCCTAGGGTTTTGGGAGCGGCCTTGAGAGATGCGGTGGTGGTTGCGAAGGAGATGGTAGGAGCTAAGGTGGAGAAGGTGGTTGTGGTTGTTGGTGCCGCCATTATGGTGGTGAAATGTGGCGGAAGAAGGGAAATGGTGAAGCAGAGGTAGGTGGAGATATGTGTGTGTACCCCTACTTATATACGACAGGGTGTAGTGATGTGTTGTTCGCACAGTTTGAATTTCAGTTGGGTTTAGTGGAGTGGTAACTAGTTTTGTATTTATTCGTCCACCTACTAAGATGGGTGGTGGTTGGTGGTTAATGGTGGGGGTGGGTGGGGTTAGGTTGTTTTGTTTTTATAGAGTGGAGAAGATGAAGGGTAATTTTGTCATTTCACATTCACTTAACGGAGAAAACTAACGGACATCCACTCCAGGGACTATCTGGGTAACAAACTGTCAAACCACAGGGAGCACCGATGTAATTTTCAAAAGTTGGGGACTATAGGTGTTATTTTGCAAAACCACAGGGACTATTCGTGCATTTTACTCTTTTAAATTACAATTCACAGTGATTGAGTATTTGTATTCTACATTTATCATCGGTATGTTGGGGTTTTGTATACATAACTTGTTACTACACTGTGAGTACTAACATTTCCACAAGTTACGATTGACAGTACCGTGGGTGGTAATTAAAGTAGAGATAAGTAAATGTAATTGCTGGATTACCCTCAATGCTGTAAAATGATAAAACCTGTTTTGATTAAACTGGGATTTACTCGCCAGTATTTCTTGTTGATAAAATATATTTAAACGCGTTTCAGGTAACAAAATATGAAAGCCAAATAGAAGCCAGCTGGAGAGCACTGAAGGCTTGGAAAAGTGGCTATAAAAGTTACCTAAATAAAGAAGAAGTTTTATTTCAATAAATTAGGGTTTATCCCTAAAAACATGTTTGTAATGTAAACTTGGGTTTTTCCCATGTATTTATGATTATAAAAATGTGGTGTTTTACTTGATAAAATATTTCCTAACTACGGTCCTGATGTAAATTTCCGCTGCCAAATTAATAAACACCGATACCACCAGCTCTGCAATCTTGCGGCCGCCCGCCTCCCGGGGCAGGGGTCGGGGGTTGCGACACAGAGCTTTATTGTTTCAGCCTTGTTAAAACAAGCAAAAATAGGATTACTAGAATTACCACAGAATTAAAGACCATTTGTTTGCCTACCAATCACCAGGTTTTTTCTTAAGGACACATCCTGAATATAACAATTATGTTCATCAAACACTACTTTAAGCTTGTTATCCTTAGCTAGTTTATGGACAGATATAAGATTCACACTATATTCCGGGACAACAAACACATCTTTCAAAATCACATCTTCAGATAGTTTAAAACATCCTATTTGTTTAACTTTAGCATCAGTTCCATTAGGATGTTTGACAGAAATATCGTATTCAGACACATCTACCAAGTTAAATATGTTATCATTACTCATCACCATGTGCTGATTAGCACTAGAATCAACAATCCACTTTAGTCTATTTTGATGGAAGAAACTAGAATTAAAACAATAAACGTTTTTATAAGATTCTAGAGATGAGAAGGCACTATAACACTTACCACTCATGTTAGACTTGTGTAAGTCTTCCAAATTATTTTCATTCAGTAGGCCTAGCAACTTGGAAATTTAATCAGCAGTTAAAGCATTCAAGGAGGTACTAACACATTGGTCATTCACATTATTAGCAACAGAGTTATTAGCAGACACATTTGTTTTTTACCACTGAGTACTATTTTGATTTGGTTTCATTCTATCATTAGAAGGATAACCATGAAGTTCAAAACATTTTTCAATCACATGACCAATCTTGTTGAAGTGAGTACATTTTAGGTTGGGATTAGGTCCTCCGTTAAAACATTTTTTATTATCACTATATTTAGTTGCTTTTGCAACAAAACCAGCATTAGGAACTTTTGAAGATTTATTTGAATCTCTGTGTGATTCTTCTCTAGAAATGATGGAAAAAGCAGTTTTAACAGTAGGTAAAGGATCCCTTGTTAATAAGTTTGTCCTAACAGGTTGATATACATCATCTAATCCCATCAGGAACTGCATAAGTTTGATCAGTTGACTGAATTCATTGTATTTAGTAGAAGCAGCACACGTACAAGAAGGTAATTGAACCATGGCATCAAATTGTTTCCACATAGTATTGAATCTATGATAATATTCAGAAACACTAGTTCCATTGTGACTCACTGCATTAATCTTTTGATATAACCCAAACACAAGCGACCCATCAACCCTATCATAGGTGTCTTTTAAATCACTCCAAACTTCACTAGCATGCCTAGAATAAACTTAGCCAACATATAATTCTTCAGAAATAGAATTAAGGATCCAAGTTAAAACAACCGAATTGCATATATCCCATTGACTGGCTAGAACATCATCTTTAGTTGATTTGGTACAAGTACCATCAATAAACCCTAATTTATTCTTAGCCGTTAAAGCCAGTTTCATAGCATTTGACCACACATAGTTTTCAGTTCCTTTTAGTTTGACATTGACAATAGTGAGACTACTAGAATCACTGGCATGGAGATATAACGGATCACTCGCATCCAACTTACTAACTAATGGGGTTCACCTTGGTCATCTTTATCAGTCATTTTAGCAAGTAATCATAGTAAAAACAAGAAGTATGCATAGCACAGAGACAACTAATTGCAACAGAGTAGGTAGTCAAAAAACAAACACAACAGCAGTCAATATATCAAAGAACAATTTAGGAACTGATAGATCAGAATAACACAAAAGAAAAGGTCAGAGATCGGTCATGGTAAAAAACAACGAAGCCTGAACAGTGGTCCGATTAGACGTTCGTCACTCAAGGGTGCCTCCGCAGACAATATTCAGGAAGCTTTTTGTAACACCTCACAAAATCATGACCAATAACGTAAAGACACATGTCATAAACCATAATCATGTAATAGGTTGACTTTGAGGGACTAAAAGTGTCAACATATGAAAAATATACCTTTAAATAACTTTGCACGATGTTTGTATTCTTAAACGATTAAATTATTGGGCATAAGAAGCCATTCGGGATAAACGAGTGAAACTTATAAGATGAAAGGGGTTAAATGTGTCAACATGTTAATTCTTACCTCTGAGTGACCCTTTAACGAACCCGGAGCTTCGTAATGCCCAATTATGCTTCCGAGAATGCCAAATGATAAATAGATATGGTTTCGATATCGTTAATTAAAAATTGTGCAAGATTTCAAGAAAAGGGATTAAAGGCGACAACAAGAGAAAATAGTACCTTTTGGGTAATCTCGTAACTAAACGAAAGCCTAACAGTGTTTGTATATGTCCCAAGATACTTAAAAGTTAACTTTGGGGGTCAAAAGTGTAATAAATGAAAGTTATTTCAAGTGATAAAGGACCAGGGACTAAAAATGCAAAGTTTGAAACTTGTTAACCAGAATTGAGGAGTGTCGCGGGGCGCGTAGGTTCCCTCTTAATTCCTACGCGGGCCGCGAGAGTGCTGCCAGCGACCAAAAACTGGCAGATGCATGTTGCAAGTCTGTCCACCGCCTTTGCATGGCTTCTGCTCGATACCAGGGGCTGTTTAATGGTTTTTACTGCCACCATAACATGTGTAATCATCTGGTAACTCCCTACAACAGCTGGAATGATCTCAATGACCCTCAATTCTCTATAAATAGGTGCTTGTTTACTCATTTGAACTTGCACACTTAAAAATTCACTCAATACTTCTTCTCTGGAGCTTCCTGGATCTAAAGGAGACTCCTCTAAGTTCAAACTTCGTGCTAGGACCTTGTGTAAGTGTTCTTAGCTTCAGTAGTTCAATTTTTATATGTTTAAGAACCAAAAGTCAAAGTTGTCGTAATTACGCTTTGACTTTCAGTTTAATCTTTATCGGTCCAGCCATTATTCGAAATGAAAGTGGCTACGGTGATTGTAGTTAGTTAGGTGATAATCCCTCAAAAGGGCATCTCCTAGTTACAATGTTTACTTGGTTAATTGTCGGGTCAAAGTAGTTAAAATAAAAGTCAAACGGGTCTGTTTTTAAATAAAATTCATATCTGTTAATGTAGAAGGTATAAAATATGTTTTGTCACTTTAATAACTTGGTAAATAATATTAGAACATGTCTAGACATGTTCAACCAGACAATTCTGAGTTTAGGCTCGGTTCGCAATCGAAAGTCGCAATAGTTGACTTTTGCTTTAACTTTCAGTTCTGACCCGAATTAGCTTAGTTTCTTTATGCATTAAGGTTCCTTTGTGACCATATTATATATTAGTATAACCCTCTGAGATTATATTACATGGTCCCTTAGTAATCTGAGTTTATTGCTTGTTTCTGTTATTATGCTTAAACATTGACCATTATGCCCTTATAGTTTAAAGCGAGATTTTTGAATATGTAAGCATGCAAATAGCTTTGCTACTGATATATAAACATGTCAAAATTATTTTGACATTATTTTCTGGTCTCAAAATGAAGTTATGCACGATATCGTAAACTTAAACTTTTTATTAATTAAATTACGCTTTTGTGCATAAATCATGTTTAAACCTAAATTTTGGCACCAAACTCATTACCTACTGTTATGATATTATTTTTAGGGATTTTTGGAGTGTTGGGTTAGATTAGATACTGATCATATCATTGAGTTCTCGTAGAAATTATATAATTGACGATAATGCCATTTTTGCTTATAAATTGTGATTTGCATATAATTAACCTGCCAAACCTTTTCCTACTGACTTAATATGTAAAATAAAATATTTTAACCATTCAAGGCTGGTCAAAATCTCCTAATCACATAAACATCGCAAATATCATCAATTATAGATTTTTACGTTAATTAGGTGCATAGTATGGTTTAAAACCATATTTAGCTCCCAAGACTTGTTACCTACTGATTTTATATATAAATTTTAATACTTTTATAGTAGGTATAAGTTATGAACTAAGACTTCCGATTTTGTCCCAAAAAGCATATGTAAAATGACCAAAATGCCCCTACGGTGCATAGTTTGGCCATAATTGGTAAACCACACATATGTATGATATCCTAATGTTATAACTTCATAAAATAAATATTTTTATAGAATATTATTGACCAGAACATCAGTTTGCTTTAAAACCTCTTTTATTAATCTTAAAATGACAAAAATGCCCTTACGGGACATAATTTGGTTTAAAAATCTTTTTGGGCATAATTGCTGATATCCTACTGATATCACTATATATTTTAAGCATAATAACTCATGGAACTTGTATATGACTCATCCGGTTACCCGTTTATGCTTATACGCGTACGGTGCGGTTTATGTGACTAGTTTACATAAACTAGCCGAAACTGGTCAAATCTTATCATTTAAACTTCAAATTCCAGAATGTATTTAGTTTACCCATATTATACAAGTCTCATACTTGTCGG
The DNA here is from genome assembly GCA_030545235.1 of Helianthus tuberosus. NCBI lineage: Eukaryota > Viridiplantae > Streptophyta > Magnoliopsida > Asterales > Asteraceae > Helianthus > Helianthus tuberosus. The sequence goes on from CM060369.1 coordinate 171,122,044, forward strand.
GTCTAAATTACATTCAAATCCGTTCATCGCTTAATCTAGCGTTTCGTACCGTAAAACTTTCCTTAAACTAACTGGTCTAAGTTTACTACTTAAATAAGACCCGATAGTAATCTCATAGTTTAATATAACCTTCATTCCAGATTATGAGCCCGGTAAAAGCTACTTGCACTTGTTTGAGTAGATTATACGGCTGAGAATACTAAACTTGCATTTTAAGCTCAAGTAAATACTTTTAACTTATTTCCCTTATACGGGCTTGGGATACGGTAAAATATTACCGCTTGGTCGGGTGTAAAAACATTTAATCGAATATAGTTATATGGAATAATCCCGTTTTAATCAGTGTTGCTTGATAACAAATAAACATTGGGGGTTAACGACCGTGTCCTTGATATCCTTGGCTCATTTAAAACTGTAAATGGCCACGACTTAAACACGCGGTGTAGGCATACACCTGACAGTTGCGTAAGTAAAATATATACTCACTTGTTGGGGTAACCTGCCGTGGGATTATATTTGTGGTGTGTCGATTAATCTTGTTCGACTTTTATCCCGGCCCTAAATGTTTGACAAACATGTAAATCTGATACAAGATTATCATTATATAATTTTCCCAAGTTATAAAAGAATATTGTGACTTGTGCATTCAAATCAATTTTCATAATTGTTTTCAAAAGAGTCGGTTAATTGTATTTACCAATGTAAACTGACGTATTTTCAAAAAGGCTTAGTGACAGGTACTACACGAAATTGATTGGGAGCTCCTTGGCGTAAATAGTGAATCTTGCAAGTTCGTATGCCTTAAGTCTGTTGAACAAGTTTTTGTATTATATTTTAAATTCGCCTGTGGATCCTATCTTACAACCGTCTGTATAATATTTTATTCGTACTTTACATTTCGGTTTGTAATAGTAATTTCTACCAAGACTTCCGCTGTGAAATAAAATGTGTGTAATTGACTATGATGATATCAACTACGTCACGATACTCCCCACCGGGCCCACCGGTAATATGTGGAAATATCGGGGTGTGACAGGTTGGTATCAGAGCCAACATTGAGTGAATTAAACACTAGCCTTTTGTGTTTAATCTTAATGACACAGTAGCACATTCCTTGACTTCCGAGTCTAGGCAAATGACCTAAGATTAATATTAATCTTATTTGGGTTATATCTTTTGTTTGTTCTTTGTTTTGACATGTTTACTTTTAATCATGCCCCCAAGAGTCCGTGGACGTGGAGGTAGAGGCAAGGCCCCGATGAGGGGAAGAAACGATCACGAAGCAGGGCCGTCACACAAACAAACACCCTCAGCATCTTTCAGCTCCAACCCGCATGAGGATTGGAGAAACTATCTCGAACCATCGAGGCGTTCTGTCTCACTCAGCTCTTCGCCATCGTACCACAACTCCTTCGGGCCACAACAAGAAGACGAGCCCCATGACTCGCATCACTCGTACATTCCCTTACAACATTCAGACTCCCACCACTCTTTCCAAAACCCCAATCCCTACTTCCAAAGCCGTTTTAACCCCATGACCAAAATAACGAACCAGTGGGTCACAACCCATTGGGACCAGCAGATCACAATACTGAGTAGCAAGATATGGATTTGGACGAAAATCCGGATCCCGCCATGCCACTATCTGGGACGCCAATGCATCCCATCGAAATTTCCAGCAGTTCTTCATTTGTAGGATTGCCATACAGAGGCCCCGACACATGGGCCGAAAGGTGGAGCACTTACAAGTGGGAGTTTACTCCCCCACATCACGACTCACCTCCTCATCAACAGGTTCCCTCTAAGGACCCACAATTCCAGGCGGTTACACCACCTCCACCACCAGCGCCAGAGCAGCCACCGCCTCTAGAACCATCGAGGCGAAGAAGAAGTGCACAGATGTCCGTGCGTGGGGGTTTTCATTTCAGCACCCCCCAAAACTCCAGCAACTATCCTCCTATCTTTAAAGACCCACAATTGGGCGGGCCTTCAAATGCTATTTCAGAGGTCGACTCTACACTAGTCGTACCTCCACCACCACCATGGGTTATGAAAACCCAATCCCTGCTTACCCATATACAACTGGGTACAACCCGTTTGAGCAACAGGCTTACTCGGGTTATAACTACCATGCACCTTCTGTCAACCCATACGTAGAGGCAGCAAACTTTAATGCTCTCTACCGCTCTCCCTTTCCACCTGCGTACCCAACTGGGTACCCTGCATATGGGTATCAATACGCGCCACCTCCACAACCTAGCAGCAACAGCCATCGCAACCTCCATTTCAACAACCGCAGCAACAAGAAATTCTCCAAAGGTTACATGAGGTGGAAAGCAGGGTGGAGGAGCATGACAAGAAGCACAACAGTTTTCTCAAGGGTTTAGCATACCTCATCAAGGGGAAAAAGAAGAAAGACCGTTGAAGAACCCTTATTTATTATTTTGTAATTTCTAATTTAATTAAGTCCCTGCGAGGACATTTCATTTAAGTATTTAGCCACTGCGTGGACTTGTTTTCTTATTTAGTCCCTGTGTGGACAAGTTTATTTTTTAAGACCCGTTTAGGGTAATTATTGTAATTCTTAGGACCATTTATGAGAAGTTTCCTTTTGCAATTACATTTTTCATTATATACATATGCATATACATTATATCATTGATTAAATTATCTTTTCAATTTATAATTGATCTGCTATAAAATTCAAAAGACAATCTTAAAGTTATAACCTAGCCTATATGTCATTTTAGACATGGCTGTGATGGTAAAAACCTTCTTAAGATAAATCCTTGTTAACAACTAAGAACGTGTTAACTCTTGACAAATGTGGTTTGAGAAAATCACACTAGTCATCCTTATATTGGAATCCTCCAATTCCTTATTTAGCCAAATGATCTAGTAAATCATGGCTGATATCACCTTATTAAAACATCCATTAGTGATGTCATTGTTTCGCCTTCGGGATGAACTACTCCAACTACTTATCAAAGACAGTAGTAGTCTATGACTCCCTGTCAAGAAGGGTGAAGAACTATGTTCAACCCTTAACACCTTAATCCAATAAGATCATGGCTTATAAACTAAAATCGTCCTTGTGACAAGGCCTTTTGTGCCACCCTAATACTCTTAATTTTTGTGTAACTGAGAATAATTATAATGAAAAATTTAAATAAATCTGATTAACAAATTAACCAATATGGTCTATTTAAACCATGGTTAATGAATCACTGAAAATGATGATTCCACAATATACCGCTAAACAAGCTGTTCTTAATTGTTTTATAGCAATGAATCTTCACCATGGCTGACTCAGAAGAAGTTAATAGTCATCCCAATGACAGGAATGATAATACCAGAATGAACGTAACAGGTGCAGATCTGCAAGCATTGATAGACAATGCTGTAACCAAAGCCGTTGGCAGAATGTTCAGAGATTCAAGTGCTGCTCGCACAAAGACCCAATCTGTGGCTCATACTAAGCCCCTTTCCAAAACACATGTATCAAAGAAGGACAATTCACAGCACTCGCCATATCAGAAAAGTCAACCGTCTAAGAAAATAGTGTTCGATCAGGAACCGCGTTCCAAGACTTGTTCTTATAAATACTTCGTCTCTTGCAAACCAAGGGATTTTACAGGTGAAAAAGGTGCCATTGACTGTATGACATGGCTTGATGAAATGGATACTGTTGTGGATATTAGTGGATGTGCTGAGCAGGATGTTGTGAAATTCGTATCGTAGTCATTTAAAAGAGAGGCATTGGCTTGGTCGAAGGCATTGATTCAAGCCACGGGAAAAATTCCACTCTATAACTTGTCATGGGCAGAATTTGTGGCACTGGTTAAAGAAAACTTATGTCCTCAGCATGAGGTGGAAAAGATCGAAACATACTTCTTGACTCTGGTCATGAAGAATCTAGATTGCCAGGCATATGTTACGACTTTCAACACCATGTCCAGACTTGTCCCCTATTTAGTAACACCTGAACCTTAGCGCATAGCGCGCTTCATTGGAGGCCTAGCCCCTGAAATAAATGTAAACGTCAAAGTTTCCAGGCCTACCACATATAGGTCAGTAATGGATTTTTCTTTATCTCTCACGCTTGATGTAGTTAGGAATAAGTCTAATAAGGCTTCTGACGAGGGAAAGGGAAAGAGGGAAGATGAGAGCTCACATCACTCCGATAAGAAAAAGAAAGGTAATTCTGAGTTTAAGAGGAGTTCTGAGTTTAAGAAAAGCTCAAACCAGTCGGATGACAGACCCATGTGTAAGAACTGCAAGAAGCGCCACCCTGGCAAATGCTCTATTGATCCAAAAGAGAGACCCAGTGGAATTTTCAAAATGAAGGGTCATAAAAATTTGGAGTGTAAGGAATTAAAGAATGCAACTTGCTATGGTTGTAACGAGAAGGGACACATCAGGTCCAACTGCCCGAAGAATGTGAAGAAGCCTGAAGAGGTTAAAAAGACCAACACAAGAGTGTTCCAAATGAATGCAAGAGAGGCAGTGCAGATTGATAATGTTATAACAGGTACTTTCCTAATAAACAAATTTATCATAGAGTTTTATTTGATTCTGGCACAGATAAGTCCTTTGTAGACAATAAATTTTGTAAACTGTTAAATCTGCCTATAAAAACTCTAGACATAAAATATGAGGTAGAATTGACCGATTGTACCTTAGAAACTGCCTCAACAATTCTAGATGGATGTTTCATATCCATTAGGAACCACTCTTTTCCGTTGTCCCTATTACCAATGAAATTGGTGGATTTTGACGTAGTTATAGGCATGGAATGGTTATCTTTGAACCAAGCCCAAATTTCCTGTGCCAAGAAGCGAGTTATCATTAAAACCCCTTCGGGTGAATCAATTATTGTTCAAGGAGATACACACCATGGACTGCCTGATCAAGTATCTATGCTTAAGGCGTCTAAATGTTTGAAGAACGGTTGTGTCATTTACATGGCACAAGTGACTGTAGATGCGCCAAAGCCCAAAATTGAAGATATGCCTGTTATTTCGGAGTACACAGACGTTTTCCATGAAGAACTACCTGGTTTGCCTCCTGACAGGCAAGTGAAATTCATAATTGATATTATACCTGGAGCAGCACCAGTCGCCCAGGCTCCTTTTAGTTTGGCACCGACTGAAATGAAAGAATTAAGGACCCAGTTGGATGATTTATTGGAGTAAGGTTTTATCTAGCCAAGCTCGTCTCCTTGGGGAGCGCCTATTCTATTTGTGAAGAAGAAAGATGGCTCAATGCGTCTATGCATTGATTATCGTGAGCTGAACAAAGTTACAATCAAGAACCGCTATCCATTGCCCAGGATCGACGATCTGTTCGATCAGCTGCCGGGGGAAAGTTTCTTATCAAAGATCGATCTAAGGTCGGGATACCATCAATTGAAGGTCAGAACCGAAGATGTGCACAAGACTGCATTTAGGACAAGATATGGTCAATACGAGTTCTTAGTGATGCCTTTTGGGCTCACTAACGCACCTGCAGCATTCATGGATCACATGAATCGAGTCTGCAATCCATATCTGGACAAGTTTGTCATTTTTTTATTGATGACATACTCATTTACTCCAAGAGTCAAGCTGATCACGAGGAACACCTCTGATGTATTCTTAAACTTCTACAGCAGGAGAAGCTTTATGCAAAATTCTCCAAATGTGAATTGTGGCTTCGAGAAGTCCAATTCCTTGGACATGTGGTAAGCGAGCGAGGTATCCAGGTGGATCCCGCTAAAATAAAGGCAATTATGAATTCGGAAGCACCCAAGACACCTACAGAGATTCGCAGCTTCTTAGGTTTGGCATGTTACTAAAGGCATTTCATCGAAAATTTTTCAAGGATAGCTGCACCTTTAACTTCATTAACCCACAAAAATGTCAATTTTGACTGGGTCCCAAACAACAAGAATCTTTCGAGATTCTTAAACAGAAATTAAGCAATGCTCCTATTTTGACGTTACCTAAAGGGATAGAAGAGTTCGTTGTTTATTGCGACGCATCACACACAGGTATGGGTTATGTGCTTGTGCAAAAAGGTAAAGTGATAGCCTATGCATTACGACAGCTCAAGGTGCATGAAAAGAATTACACCACCCATGACTTGGAATTGGGTGATGTTGTATTTGCACTCAAACTATGGAGGCATTACCTATATGGAACCAAGTGTGTGATTTACTCTGATCACAAATTCCTCCAACACTTGTTTAACCAGAAAGATCTCAACATGAGGCAGCGATGCTGGATGGAGACATTAAACGATTATGATTGTGAAATTCGCTACCATCCTTACAAAGAGAATGTAGTCGCATATGCATTAAGCAGGAAGGAAAGGGTTAAACCAATAAGGATCAATGCTAAACGCATCGAACTAAAGAATAGTTTAAACGAGAAACTGTTGTCAGCACAGAAAGAAGCCATAATGGAAAAGAATTTTTCCGAAGAAAGATTAGGTGCAATTGCTGATTAGTTGTCACCTGGGAACGATGGAATCCTCAGATTTAATGGTCGAATCTGGGTTCCAATTCATGGAGGACTTCGAGATGTCATCCTCCAAGAGGCACATAATTCCAAGTATTCAGTTCACCCAGGAAGTGATAAAATGTACCAAGATCTGAAAACAAACTATTGGTGGATGGGTTTGAAGAAATCCATAGCCACACATGTGGCTAAATGTCTGACGTGCGCACAGGTTAAAGCCGAACATCAAAAGCCATCAGGTTTGCTGCAACAACCAGAACTCCCTACTTGGAAATGGGAAATGGTGACAATGGATTTCATTACCAAGTTACCAAGGACGCAGCATGGGAATGATACAATATGGGTTATAGTCGACAGGCTGACCAAGTCAGCTCATTTCTTACCCATCAAAGAGACACACAGCTCTGATAAACTAGCCCAGCTATATGTGGATGAGATTGTATCTCTCCACGGAGTGCCAGTATCTATTATATCTGATAGCGATACTAGATATACTTCTCACTTTTGTAAGAGTTTCCAGCAATCTCTAGGCACTCGTTTGAATTTCAGTACTGCTTATCATCCTCAGACTGATGGACAAAGTGAGCGTACAATTCAAACACTGGAAGACATGCTCCGGGCTTGTGTTATTGACTTAGGTGGAAGTTGGGAAGATCACCTTCCCTTGATTGAATTTTCAAACAACAACAGTTATCATTCGAGCATCCAAGCCGCGCCTTTTGAGGCCTTGTATGGAAGGAGGTGTAGAATGCCTGTTTGTTGGGCGGAAGTTGGGGAAACCCAACAATCAGGACCCGAGATAGTCCTGGAAACGACGGACAAAATTTTTCAGATCCATGATTGTTTAAAAGTTGCCAGGGATAGACAAAAGAGCTACGTTGATAAGAGGCGCAAACCTCTAAAATTTGAAGTGGGTGACAAAGTATTACTCAAGGTGTCGCCTTGGAAAGGAGTAATGAGGTTTGGTAAAAAGGGCAAGCTAAGCCCTAGATACATCGGGCCATTCGTGATCATCGAATGTGTCAGAAATATGGCCTATAAGCTGAATCTACCTGATGGAATTAGCGGAATACAAAATGTATTCCACATCTGCAATTTAAAGAAATGTCTAGCTGATGAATCGCTAGTAATGTCGCAGAAGGATGTGCAGATAGACGAAAGCTTGAAGTTCATTGAGAAACCTTTTTCGATAGAGGATCGACAAGTTAAAAAGCTTCGACGGAAACATGTGCCAATTGTGAAGGTGAAATGGGATGCCCATAGAGGCCCAAAATATGTGTGGGAAGTTGAATCAACGATGCGACAAAAGTACCCTTATTTGTTTTAGTAGATCTCGAGGTCGAGATTTATTTTAAGGGGGTGAGGATGTAACACCTCGCAAAATGTCACACCCCGACATCTCCACGTATTACCGGTGGGCCCGGTGGGGAGTATCGTGACATAGTTGATATCATCATAGTCAAATAATAACAATTTAATGCACAGCGAAAGTCTAAAGTAAAATATTACAAAACCGTATGAAAGTAACATAAATTATTACATAACGGTTGCAAAGAGATCCACAGGCGAATCAAAATAAAAAGAAGTATTGTTCAACAGACTTAAGCATCAAAAGCTCACAAGACTCTTTGTTTGATACTAGGAGTAGCCAGCCCATTTCACTTAGTACCTGCACCTAACCCTTTTGGAAAATACGTCAGTTTTCACTGGTAAATACAATTAACCGACACTTTTGAAAAGTTTTTCTAAAATTGATTTAAATGCACAAGGCACAAATAATCTTTTATAACTTGGGATAATTATTTAAAAGTAATCTTCTAAAATAATTATATGTTTGTTATATGTTCAGTAGCCCGGGTTAAATACCGGGTTAAAGATTAATAGACACACCACATAGTATAACCCACGGCGAGTTATTCTCATACAAGCGGGTATATCGTTTTACATACGCACCGGCAGGTGTATGCCTACACCCGTGCTTAAGTCGTAGCCATTTCAATGAATGAGCCGAGGATATCCAGGACATGGTCATTAACCCCCCAAAGGCCTAAAACAAATAAAACAGATTAAACGGACTATCTCAATGATTTAACCTTCATACAATTAAAGATTCAACACCCAACCAAGCTGTATTTTATATACCGTACACCAAGCCCGTATAAGGGAAAATAAGTTAAAAGTATTTACCTGAGCAAAAATACAAATTTATCTCAGCCGTATAACAATTCAGCAAATGCGAATATCTTTTACTGGGCTCCTAAATCTGGAACGAAGGTTTTAATAACCTATTAGATTCCTAACGGGTCTTACTTAAGTTTAAACTTGGACCGGTTAGTTTTAAAGAAAGATTTACGGTTCAAAACGCAAGATTAAGCGAAGACCGGATTAGAATGTGATTTAGACCCAACAAGTATAAAGACTTGTTTAATATGGGTAAACCAAACACATTCTGGATTTTGAAGTGAAAATGATAAGGTTTGACCCGTTTCGGTTAATTTATGCAAACTAGTTACATAAACCGTACTGAACGCGAAAAATGCATAACGGGTAACCGAAAGAGTCATGAACAGGTTTCCTAAGTTAATATACTTAAAATGTGTTATGATATCAGTAGGATACCTTCCATTATGCATAAAACGAATTTAAAATCAATTTAAGCCCCGTAGGGGTATTTTGGTCATTTTAAAGTTTATAAAAGAGGTTAAATAGTAATCTGAGATTTTGGTTTAAAATGATCAGTAAAAATATTTATTTTAGTGAGTTATATCAGTAGGATATAGCATATATGTGAAATTTATCATTTATGTCCAAACTATGCACCGTAGGGGCATTTTTGTCATTTCACATAAGCTTTAAGGGTCAAATTTGGAAATTTGATTTCAAAACCTTTACTTACTATTAAAGTATAAAAATTTACTTATAATATCAGTAGGTAATGAGTTTAAGGTGTCAAATATAATTTTAACCCAAACTATGTGTTTAAAACGCGTAAAAGTCGGTATTTGACGATTTTCGGGTTATTTAAAAAAATCTGAGTTTTTGAACAGTTTATAAAGCTTATTATATTTTATTTAGCATATGAAATCAGTAGAAAAATATTTTGTATCAAAATGTTATGTAAAACTCATTTTATTAGTAAAAAGGGTATAACCGTCAATTACCGAATCAACGCAAGAACCCCATGTTATGATCAGTTTAAAAATTAATAAAAATCTTCAAAAATCCCAAAATATTATATTACATCAGTGGGTACAAGGTTTGGTGTCAAAATTTGGGTTTAAATAGGATTGATGCCAAAAATGCCGTTTAATTAATAAAAATGCTTCAATTTATGATATCGAGCATAACTCCTAATTTAGACCTCAAACTGATGTCAAATTTTTAGGACATGTTCATAAATCAGTAATAAAGGTTTTTGTCCTCTCACATTTTCAAAAATCTTGTTTTAATATCAAAAGGGCATAATGGTCAACTTTTAAGCAAATAACGGAAATATGCAAATGAATCGGATTACTAAGGAACCAGGATGTATAACCTCATAGGGTTACACTAACCTATAATATGGTCCTAAAGGAACCCTAAGGCGTATCTAAACAAAGCCAAATCAGGTCAGAACTGAAAGTCAAAGCAAAAGTCTACTTTTGCGACTTTCGGTCCCGAACCGAGCCTAAACTCATAATTGTCAGGTTGAACATGCCTAAACATGTTCTTACATTAATTACCAAGTTATTTTAGTGTTAAAACAGGCTCCATAACCTCTGCATTGTTAGTTATGAATTTATTTGCAAAAACAGATTCTGTTGACTTTAATAATAAGTTTGACCCTACAATTGACCAAGTTAGAGTGATAATCAGTGGGTGCCCTTTTAAGGGTTTATTACCCACATAATTACCAACTCATAGCCACTTTCAATTCGAATAATGGCTGGACCATTAGTGATTAATCACTAAGTCAAAGCTTAATTACGATGGCTTTGACTTTTAGTCATTAAACTAATAAAACTTGAACTTAAGGGGTTAAGAACACTTAAAATGGTCCTTAACACGAATTTGGAACTTAAGAAAACTTACTTGAACTCTAGAAAGCTCCAGAGAATGAGTTGTGAATAAATTTTCAAGTGAATGCAAGAACAATACAAACAAAGGCCTTTATATAGGACTTCTAGAGCTTCAAGATTGATCCACCTGCCCTCTACAACTGATTTCTGATGATCCCAGGTATCCCCTATGCATGTAATACTGTTGCCTCAGTCCCTGGTATCGAAAATGGCATGCAAAGGCGGTGGAACTGGCTGGACATGCACCTGTCCCTTTTTCTGCATCTGGGACTCTTACGCGGCCCGCGTAAAAGTTGTCCTTGGGCCTACGCGGCCCGCGTGGAGGGCTACTTCCGGTAAACACTTTTGCAACTTTGTAATTTCAGTCCCTGGTCCATTTATACTTTATTTAAGTTCCATTTATTGCATTTTGGACCCCCATAGTTAACTTTTAAGGACCTTGGGTCATAAACTACCTCCGTTAAACTCCCGGTTAGTTGAACGATCACCCGAAAAGTCTTGAATTTCAACCTTGACACATTTGATCCTTATTTCTTGGAATTAATACTTTGATTATTTATGTGCATCGAAACTCCACGAATTTATTATCCAACATTCATGGAAGTATAAGGAAGTATTACAAGGTCTTGGAATCGTTAAAAGGTCACTCAGAGGTAACTTTATACATGTTGACACATTTAACCCTTATGCTTTGTAAACCTTTCAATTTAAGCACAACGACTTTCTAAATTTGATATTTTATTCATTAAAGAATACAAACATCGCGTGAGATCAATTAGAGGCACAAGTTAGGCATGTTGACACTTTGGATCCCTTTATTCACATATTTACATTGTTTGACAATTTCAGTCCCTTGGAAATAAATCCTTACACGTTTAAGCCCATGACACGTGTCTTTATTATATTGGTCGTGATTTTACGAGGTGTTACATCCTCACCCCCTTAAAAGAAATTTCGACCTCGAGATTTACTGAAATAAATGAGGGTACTTCTGTTTCATTATGGATTCAACCTCCCACGTGTATTCCGGACCTCTACAGGCATCCCATTTAACCTTCACAATCGGAACGTGCTTCTTTCGAAGCTTCTTAACATGTCGATCCTCAATCCACAAAGGTCTTTCAACAAACTTTAAGCTTTCATCTATCTGCACGTCCTTGTGCGACATTGCTAGCGACTCATCGGCTAGACATTTCTTTAAGTTGCAGATATGGAATACATTATGTATTCCACTAAGCTCTTCTGGCAGATTTAGCTTTTAAGCTACTATTCTGACACATTCGATGATCTCGAATGGTCCTCTGTATCTTGGGCTTAGCTTGCCTTTCTTGCCAAATCGCATCACCCCTTTCCAGGGTGCTACCTTAAGTAGAACTTTGTCACCTACCTCGAATTTTAGAGGTTTACGCCTTTTATCTGCGTAGTGTTGGTGCATATGTATGTTGACTTCGTCTTGTATCGAGTCTTGTAATAGGTTTGATAGATCAAGTCATGTAGTTCGAGAAAAACAGGAAACAGTCATGAACTAGCCAGTCCACACGAACTGACCAGTTCATGCGAACTGGGTTGTCCAGTTCGTGCGAACTGGTGATACATGTTCATGCGAAGTGGCTTTTAGTATAAATAGGTGACTTGTGATTTCATTTGTAACATTCCTGATTCCGGCAGTGAAGCTCTACTGAAGTGTCTCCAGACCTGTAATCACTATCAAATCAATACAAGAGACAGTTAAAGTGATTCCTAGTGTAAATCAAGCTGCAATCATGTCTGAATCATTGAATTCCACCTTTGGTTTGGATTAGAACTCTTCTGATTGACTCATTTGATCGATTCAACGATCCTACAAGTGGTATCAGAGCACATGAGGAAGAGTTCTTACCATTTCAGCTTGTTTTCACCGAAAATTCTGACTTCTACTCATTCTTTTAGACTTTTTCATCAAATTAACCAAGATTTTATGGATAAAATGGACTGATTTTGTGATATAATACGCGAAACACTGTTTTAATCAATCCTTGAACGAATCATACCTAAAATCGACCTAAAACGTGATCAATTTTGCCAAAATTAACCGAAAACCATCTCAGATCGTTCGAGAATCACCAGTTCGTTTGAAATCATCCCTCAGTTCGTACGAATTGAGGTCAGATCGTTTGGAATTAGATCAATTCGTTTCAAAGGGTAACCAGTTCGCACGGTTTGGAATTAATCAGTTCACACGGAGTGAACTCAGTTTGCACGGATTGCACCTGAACCAGATCGTTTGAATTCTCATCAGTTCGCACCAAAGTCAGTTCGCATCAAGGTCAGTTCGCACCAAAGTCAGTTTGCACCAAGGTCAGTTCACACCAAGTTCAGACAGCATGAAGTTGTCCAAGTCGTGTGAATTCCAGTTCGTTTGAACCTCCAGTTCGTTTGAAATTCTGATTGTGTGAAACCTTTTTACCGAAACATGGAAAATGAGTTTTACAAAGCCTTTGCTACTGCTCCAGTTACAGTTCCCGAAACTGTTGGAATTGAAAATGAAACGGGAACTTTCCAGAAACCTCCAAAGTTTATGTACATTGAGGATTTTAAAGGATGGCAATATCGTTTTGAAAACTGGGTGCAAGCTAATAAGTTTGATGCATGGGTTACGTTAGAGAAAGATTACACTAGACCGAAAGATGATCTTGAAAATGAAAAACCGTTAAGTGAATTTACACCGAATGAAAAATTAAGATACACCAGTGAAAAGATGATGATTAGCCTTCTCCAACAAGCAGTAAAAGAAGATATTTTTGTTTTGCTTCAACATGAGGGAACTGCTAGATCAATTTGGTTAGTGTTGATTAAAAAGTTTAAGGGAAGTGCTGATATGATAAAAAATAAACGTGCATTACTAAAAAAATCGTTTGATATGTTTACAGCTTTTGAAAGTGAGACGACTAGGAAGATAATCGAGAGATATTGTCATCTTGTCCAGGAAATGAAAAGATTAGACATCAAGAAAGAAGATGAAGAATGGGTTGATAAGCTAGCTGATGCGTTACCACAGAATGAATGGGGAACATATCTGTTGATTTTAAAGCATAATCGACAATTTGAAGATATGAATTTGTGTAAGTTCATTCAGAAGCTCGAAGAACATGAATTGGATGTTCAGAAAACTGCTATCACGAAGAATCCGGGTGCTCAACAAGATGTTAGTCTATACTATAGAGGAAGCAAAGTTGAGACTACTCCGAGTCAGAAGATTCAGACTGCTTTCAGTGCTGATGCTACTTCCGAAACAAATGCTAGCACTACAACTCAGAGTGGTGGATATTCTTCATCTTGTTCAAGCTTTGAACCAAATTTTTCAACACCAAGTTCTCAACCACAAACTTCAACAAACTTTAATGGTCAAGTTTTGCAATGCAATGTTACATTAAATATTCAAAATGGTCAAAATTTCTCTCCAGATATTGTGAAGCAACACATGGCATCACTTGCTACTATGTTAAAATCGTATGAAAGTTTGGTTGCTGGACGAATTGGCAATCCGATGCTCACTAAGGAGGATTATGACCAGATTGATTCTAAGGAACTTGAGTTGATGGACATCAAGTGGTGTTTAGCTAGTGTTTTGATAAGAGCAGAAAAATTCAAACAAATCACCGGTAGAAATGATCTTCATGATGCTGCTACATCTCAGCTAGGTTTTGACAAATCGAAGGTTACTTGTTTTCGTTGCCGAGAAAAAGGGCATTTTAAACGAGAGTGTACAAACAGAGAAGCAACTGGAAGACAAGATCCTTTTGAAAACAACGATTATCATCGAAAAGCAATTTATCATCAGGTTGCTCAACAACCATATCAACAACAATCTTCACCCTCAAATACTATTCCAATTGAAGATGGAAAGAAGAGAGCTTGTTACGGTCTGATAGACCAAGATGATGAGAGAATTCTAGAAGGCTTTAATTGGGATAATTATGATCCTAACCGACCTTCAGTTTCTAAAGCATTTGTTGCTCGAATCTTTGAAGATTCAACCTCAGAAGAAGAATCAGTCAAATCTAAGAACCATCCTAGAAGACAACCGCTTTGCAGATAAAATCGAGATTTTGAAAGAAAAAAAAGCAGCTAGACTAAAGAGAGAAATGGAAGCAAGAAGGATTGCTGAAGAAAAGATTGAAGCTGATAAGGCAAAAGTTGAAGAAAAATCGATAGAGAAGGTCGAGATTGAAGAGAGTGAAGTGAAGATAGAAGTTGAGAAAGAATCAATTGTGATTGAAAAAGTGGTGGAGAAAATAGTTGAAAAATCGTCAAAGTTGAGAAAATAGTTAAAGTGAAAAGATTGTAGAGGTTGAAAAACCTTGTGCTAAGTGTTTAGAATCCTGCAAAGATTGTGCTGAGAAAGATACAAAGTTGGCTGAATTGGAAAAGCTCAAAGAGAACTTACTGCACAATGTGAGGAGCATAAAGGAGTCATATGATCTCCTAAGCAGCAAAGTGAACTTGTACAAAGGAGCTTGTGATGAAGATATTCAGATGAAAATCTTCTGAAAGCAACAGATCTTCAAAAGGAAACTGCAATCAACGGATATATTGAGATGAATGCTGAGCTAAAACAAGAATTGGCAGCAATGAAGATTGAAACCGAAAGAGTGAACAATTTACTTCAAAGTTATCAAAGTTCGGATTATGTTATTGATCGCATCTATCCTGCCGTTGCAGCTCATAAGTTTGCAGATGATGAAGGAAATTCTTGTAAGAAAACTGGTTTGAAGTATAACAGAGTACCAAATCCAATGTAGGATGGCTATACCCCCAGAGATTTTGAAAAGGTGGCTGAAGCACTCAATCTGAATCTGAATCTGAAATCCGAGTCTATCAATGGATTACCAGATAATATTGATGTCACTGTTAGGATCGGAGGCTTCTCATGACGGTGTTTGTTTGTATAATTTGAACAAATCAATAGAAATGAACAGAGTTTAAGTGCAGCGGAAATGAATACAAACTTTGTAAACACAATCAAAGAGAAACATAATTTTGATAAACTCATGCTTTTCATCAGTCAAAAGGTTACAAAGCAAATCAAATGATTACAAAGCATGCTTACAAACTAAACTCCCCCTCAGCCTGATACTCCATGGTTGTTGGTGCACTGAGTGTCTGTTAACTTCGTCTTAATCAAGTCTTAGGTCTAGATAGAATGAACGAGCACACAATAGAGTTGTAATTAGGGTTTGTATATGTTAAAATAGGTGAGTTCGCTTGAAATGACAATATATCATGTTCAAGCGAAACCAACAACTTGCTAGTTCGCTTGAACAGACATGTTGTTCATTCAAGCGAAACCCTGTGATCTATAAATAGGGGATGTGCAGTGTCATTTGAAGCGAGCAAGATAGAGGTCATTGTGTGTGAGTCGAGGTGCTGCCAGATTTTCATCAGAAATCATTGTAAAGACTCAGGAATTAGCAATAGAAAAGAATTGAAAAGGAAACAAGCTGTTTTGACGTTGTTTACTTTAATTCCGCCTTAGTAAATGATGATGAACTACCTTTACTGACTGTTTAGGGTCACGGACACGATCCAACAAGTGGTATCAGAGCTCAGGACGAGGAGTTCATACCATTGCAGCTTGAAATCATCGGATTCTCATACTTCTACCCTTTATTTTCTGATTTGAACATTATTTTACGGTTGAAATGGCCTGAAATTCACATATATTGAGCGAAACGTAGAGTTAACTAATCCCTGAGTGAATTGGACTTAAAATCGATCAAATTCATATAAAAACTTGACTTTTCGCTTGAAAACCGGTTCGTAAAGGCTGACATCATCACATTTCGCTTGAAAATTTCAAGCGAAACCTCTTTAAAATCGTAGTTCGCTTGAATTTACTGTTAGTTTCGCTTGAAAAGTACATTTCAACTGTGTTCGCTTGAAAGTAATGAGTCGGTTCGCTTGAAGTATACACATTTGTCTGATTTCGCTTGAGTGGGGTTCCGCTTGAGTTGATATTGTCATTTCGCTTCAAGTTCTTTGATTTTGTTTGAACCTGTATTGCCTTTTCACTTGAAAAGCTATATTGTTTCAAAACTGAGTTCGCTTGAACAGATTCCGCTTGAATCTGTTTTATTCAAAAACCAAAAATTTTCTAAGTGTTTGCTGATTTTTCAGGTACGTACAAGATGGATGATCTATTCATGAATCCGTTTAGCGATATGTATGCCTTTGCTGGAAATTCTGGAGACGATACTTCTTCTAGCAACACCAATGAGAACACTCCGAATACAAATAAAAGTTTATCGGATGCTCTAAGTGTGGAAAGTGCTTTCGGAACTTATAACAAACCCCCAAAGTTGATGGCTATCGAAGAATATAGTCGGTAGGCCAAGAAGTTTGAATATTGGTTGATGGCCTTTGCTTATCCTAGCTGGAAAAGTCTCAAGAACGGATACATTGATGGAGGCAAAACTGGTGAAAGCTTGACAACATCTGAAGAAATAGAATCGTTTGTTGCTAAGCAAAAATGCATCACACTGCTGTTTCAGTCTGTTCGAGAAGATATAATATCTTTGATCGAGTACAAAAGTTCTAAAGATCTTTGGGAAAAATTGAAAGCTAAATGTTTGGGAAGTGCAGAAATAGTGAAAAACAAAAAGAAACTGCTTAGAAAAGAGTTGGATTTGTTTGGGTGTTTAAAGAATGAATCAGTTTGTAAAATGATTGAGAGGTTTGGACATCTAAAGCTGGAGCTGGCGAGACATGAAATTTTCTATTCTCAAGATGAACTGGTCGACAAATTGTTTGATTCATTGCCAGATGAGATGGATTGGCAATACTATGCCTTGATGCTGAAGAATACAATCAAGCCGCCCGAAGTGTTGACTGTAGATTTGCTGATTGAGAGACTAGAAAGTCATGAGCTGGAGTTAAAGAAAACACACAAAATCAATCACTCATCATACGAACAGAACTTGGATTTGTATTATCCAAAAAGCATGATGCCAAAGAATACATCTCCCAAGACAGCTTTTTCTGCTGAGAGTTCCAACATTTCAAACAAAGAAAGTCAAAGCAGTGGATTTCACAGTGGTTCTTCATCAAATTCAAGTCAATCAGATGCAAAGAATCAATTTCAATGCAACATCGCTGTAGACTTAAAGAACGCTCAAAACTTCAGCGAGGAGTCGGCAAAGCAACAGATGGTTTTCTTAGCATCTGTGCTAGAATCGTATGAAAGCCTTGTAGCAGGGAAGATAGGCAACACCAACCTGACAAAAGAAGATTACGATCAGATAGATCCTGAGGAGATGGAATTGATCGACATAAGGTGGTGTATGGCCAGTGCAGTTCGTCAGGCACAGCGTTTCATGGAGATAACAGGAAGGAAGTCTATTGGTGGACCATCTACCAAGTTGGGCTTTGACAAATCTAAAGTGACGTGCTTTAAGTGTAAACAGAAAGGTCACTTTAAGCGTGAATGTCAGAATGCTTATGCTGATGAGTCTGAAAACCCGTTCAGAGAAGATTACTACAAGAAAGCGATTTATCATCAGAATAAATCGGAGCCTCCAAGAATGAAGCAGCTTGAGGATAACAAAGAGAAATCTAGAGCTCTTGCTGTAATTCACGACGATGTAGGTTTTGACTGGAGCGAGTTGTTACCTGAGGAGGATGCGGTTGGATATGTATTCATGGCAAAATCTGAACCTGTTCCTTAGAAAGACAGCAGACCTGAAGAAACGAGGTATGCTTACAGGAAGATGATACCTCAACAAAGAATGATCAGAATATCTGGTATCTATCTTGAAGCAAAAAGAGCAAGGAGATGGGATCCAGACAGAGAATGTTATCTTGACCCTGAGGGAAACATTGCCATTGACCATAACACTCTTGATATAGAAACCATAATCAAAGAAATGAAAGAAGAAGATGATTATTGGCAAAGAAAATGGTGGGGAAGCGGAGAAGAGGAAGAAGAGAAAAAGAAAGAAGAAAAAGAAGAGAAGCCAAAGAAGGTTGATAATGGAATCATTGACACGACTCAAGAGTTGAATGCTGAAAACATGGGAAAGATGGCTGACAAGGTGTTGGCTGCTAAGGCACTTGAGGTAGATTCTAAATCCGTCTCTGAGTCTAAAAGCCAGGTCAGTTCAAATGCGTCAACTGATGAGTCAGGTAAGAAAGTAAATGGTGATATCGACTACAAAAATTGCATCAAAGAGTGCAAAGTTTGTAGTACAGTCACTTATCTCAACGGTAAGAAGGTTGATGATCTGACTGCTAGAGTCAGAAGTGTTGAGGATCAGATCCTTAACCATGATAAAATGTTGAAAGCTTCGAATGACAGATTAAAAGAATTAACTAACAAAATTGAAAGCGATAAAATTGACCAAGAAAAGGTTAGGAAAGAAAATGAAAGGTTAGTTCTTGAAAATCGTCAGATCACTGAAAAATTTGAGAAGCTTAAAAGCACGGTTAAAGATAATGATGAAAGAAACGGTAAAACATACAAAGAAAATTGTCACTTACAAAGTGTTTTGAGGATCAAAGAAGAATTAATCAATAAACAATTGGATGAGATTGCTAAATTGAAACTTCAGTTTGAAGAAGCTAAGATTGAGAATGAGCGTATCAATTTGAAATTGAACAGTTACAACTCTGCAAGCTTTGTTTTGCAACACATTGTTCCCAAACCCATCGGGAAAAACAAAGCAGGTGAAGATATATACTGTGATGGAACTGGGGTCGGGTTTCATCAAATTCCACCACCAATTCTAGACAATTATTCGAAAAAGCAATCTGGGTTGGTTAATCTTGAAGATGAAAATGAAGTGAAACTTCCTGATTCAATTGATGTTATATTTTCTTCATCATCATCTGATGATAGTGTTCAGACAGAGAGTTAAAAGCACAGCTGAAAGTGTTTTGATGTCTGAAAGTGATTTAGCTGAAGATGATGGATGTTTCTTGGAAAAATACATTCCGAAACAAAAGTCCAAAAACAACTTAAATGATGGGCCTAATCTTGTCATGTACAAGATGTTGGGATCTGATAAGTTGTATTCGGATTCTGATTTTCCTCTGGAGAATGTAAATGTTTCAAAATTGACAAATGTGTTCAAAATGGTTGAAATTGATTTGTCTGAAGTAAAGAGTTTAAAACAAACAAAAAGACAAATGAATTTTGAGAAAGATAAAGCTTACTACAAGAAACCTGTTGTTCCACCACGTTTTTATAACAACAAATGAAACAATTGGTCGGGTGGATATCAGGGTGGTAAGAACTATCAAAGAAAGAATTTTCAAAACAAGAAATTTGTTGAGAAGAAAGTGTTTGTGAACAGTTCAAGTTCACTTTCTGATGAAGAGAAAAAGATTTTTTCGAAATCAAATGAAGAGTTCTTTGAGGAGAGGGCCTCACAACCTCAGTCTGAAGGCACAAGTCGAGTAGTTGATACTCGTACATGTTTTAGATGCAACAAAGTTGGTCACATTGCAAGAAATTGCACCAACTTCAAGCCTAAGACTGAAGTTGTTGAAAATCAAAAGAAGAAGGTTGATGCAAAAGGAAAAGCTCCATTGGTTGTTGAGAAAATTTTGAAAAATGAGAGAACAAAAGTCAAAATTGAACCTGTTAAGAATGTGGTAAATAAAAATGACAAATTTTACAGACGGGTTGCTTCATCTCAACAAACATGGAAGCCAAAAAGTTCATCTAAACCAAAGGTTTCAGAGTCGGAAAAACAATCGTCTTCTACCATTCCGGTAAAGATGGATGTTCCTTTGGATTATTATGAACAATTGGAGAAACAATCTTCTACTCCACCAGAGAAGAAGAATGTTAAAAAGTAAAATCAACCAACCGGTCAACCTAAGATAGATGAGTTTTTCTTATACAAAAAGGTTGAGGTTGGATCAGAAGAAAGTTTGAAAATGAATGATAAAAATTTTCCGCCACTTTACACTACAAAATCTCACATTAAAGTCCAGTTACCTGAGTCGAAAGAGGCTTGGGTAGCATCAAAATCTCACTAAAAATTTTGGACTTGCCGGAGCTTCCTAGTTGGTAATTGTGAAGCATGAATCGGCATCTTTATTGAAATATGTTTTTAAATCATTATGTGATATGTGCAGGAAATTCCGAGAGTTGTTTCACGATGGATTATGGATAGTGGAGCGTCTCGACATATGATAGGGAAAACTGCATTGTTGTACGATGTTAGAAATTTCAATGGTGGTTATGTGGGATTCGCAGGAAATCAAGGTGGTAGAATTGTTGGTGAAGGAACGTTATCCAATGGGATTGTTACGTTTGAGAGAGTTAACTACATTGCTAAGCTGGAGAATAATCTGCTGAGTATCTCACAGATTTGTGACAGGATGTATACCACTCACTTTACTGATAAAGAATGTTTGATCTTGAAGCCAGGATTTGTTATCCCTGAAGAATGGATTATCATGAGGGCACCAAGAGTCAATGATCTGTACGTGTTGGACATGAGCGTAGCTAATACAACCACAGGTCAGGCTCATTGTTTTGTGTCTAGAGCAACGGAGAAAGAATCGAGGTTATGGCATCGCAAGATGGGCCATATTCACCTACGAAAAATGAATCACCTGGTGCATAATGATTTAGTTCTGGGTGTTAACATTAAAGGTTTTCATCTGGAAGGGGAGTGCATTAGTTGCATCAAAGGCAAGCAAAAGAAGAAATCACACCCTAAAAAGCAAGTCAATTCAGTTTCCAGACCATTAGAGAGACTACATATGGATCTGTTTGGTCCAGTAAACGTCAAAAGTATTACAGGGGATCTCTACTGTCTTGTGGTTACTGATGATTATTCCAGATTTTCGTGGGTATCATTTTTAAAGACGAAAGATGAAACGTTTGATAGTTTGATGGCGTTGTTCAGGAAAATTGAAAATTTGTACCAAAGGCGTATCAAAAGAATTAGAAGTGATAATGGTACTGAATTCAAGAACAACAAGATGGAAGAATATTGTGATGAAAGAGGTATATTGCATGAGTTTAGTGCTCCGTACACTCCGCAGCAGAATGGAGTCGCTGAAAGAAAGAATAGGACACTAATCGAAACGGCCAGAACAATGCTTGCTGATTCAAAGCTACCGATAAATTTTTGGGCAGAAGCAGTTTCCGCCGCATGCTATATGCTCAACAGAGTTCTCACTGTCAAGAAATTCAACAAAACATGCTTTGAGTTGATCAATAACCGCAAACCAAATCTGAAGTATCTTGAACCGTTTGGGTCACCCTGTACTGTTCTAGAGCCTTTTGGAAAGTTTGGTCCGAAGAGTATTGAAGGGATATTCATAGGTTTTGCAAGTCCGTTACGACGAGTCTTCGTTCCAAGTCTGAAGCGGATTATTGAACCTCCCAATGTTGAATGTCAAGGTTATACAATGCCGCCGCAGAATCCTGGAGATTCATGGCGTTATCATTACGACAAGTTGTGGGATTCGTTTGACATGATGGAAGAACAAGAAGAAGAAGAAGATTTCTTTGATGAGTTGGATATTCTGAGAGAGTACGAAGAGTCGCAGGAAAGGTTTCCAGCTGAGTATTCAAGACGACCACGACAAGCTTTGAATGATGATGAAGCAGGTCCAAGTAATGCTGGAGAACATGATAATGTCCAACAAAATGAAGTTGCTCAAGATAATCAGACGGCACAGATTGATAATCAAGAATCTAAAAACATGATAGTATTTGATCATGGTGATTCAGATTCTAAGGGGGAGCAAATTCAGATCTCAAGTCAAACAAACCCAGTCAGTGAACAAGGTGCAAATCAGAATGTTACTAATCTGGAAGGCGATGTAGATGTTTCAGGCGAAGTGATGCCACAAAGTCTTTCATACCATCTAGAGGAGCTGATAATTGGAGAATTGCAAACAGGCGTCCGCACAAGACAATAAATTGACCAAGGGCTTACTTGTTTTTATTCTACAGTAGCACCTTTACAAACTAAGTTTTCATTAAGTTGTTTTATTTCGCAGATCGAACCGCGAACTTATAAAGAGGCGCTTACTGAAGATTATTGGGTCAATGCGATGCAGGAGGAACTGAGCCAGTTCGAGAAGTTAGGCGTGTGGAAGTTAGTGGATTTGCCTGATGGTCAAAGGAAGATAAACACCAAGTGGGTGTTCAAGTGTAAGAGGGATGATAGAGGATTTGTTGTACGTAACAAAGCTCGACTCGTAGTCCATGGTTTCAGTCAGCAGGAGGGTATAGATTTCACCGAAGTATATGCTCCTGTGGCTCGACTAGAAGCGATCAGAATCTTCCTGGCATTTGCATCTTGGAAAAACTTCAAAGTATATCAGCTAGATGTGAAATCGGCGTTTCTCTATGGGAAGGTAATCGGCGATCAGAATCTTCCGGGCTTCACCGATCCACACCACAAAGACAAGGTCTATTTGCTAGACAAAGCGCTGTATGGTTTACACCAGGCCCCGTGAGCTTGGTACGAGACATTGTCTCAACACCTGTTAGCCAACAGCTTCATCCGTCGAAAAGTGGATGCCACTCTCTTCACCAAAGAGGTCGACGGTCATCTTCTGATAGTTCAAATATACGTGGACGACATCATATTTGGGTCAACAAATGAAAATTTGTGCAAAGACTTTGAACAAGTTATGAATCAGAAATTTGAAATGTCATCAATGGGTGAGATGAAATTCTTTTTGGGTTTGCAGGTTGATCAACTACCCAAAGGAATTTTCATACATCAAACGAAGTACGTTCATGATATCTTTTCTGTCACACCCTGACCACGTGAGACAACGAAACGTGGCGGAAACGTCGGGGAGTGTTGTAACAGAATTAATTGTTTCAAATCCATGGCAATTAAAGTTTCGTTTTATTAATCAAATAAGAGAGTTACATTGTTTTAAACAAGAAACAAAGAGTACATAACAAAAATTAACTAGTTCTTGTCTCGTTTTAAGTCACTAAGGCACAGGTCCGCCTAAGTGTATCTTGATAAGTCCTATGCATCAACTCCTGAAAACACATGTGAAAATAGGTACGTCAGCATAAAAATGCCTGTGAGATACATAGGTTTTGTGAAAATAGGTTTCATGACTTGTAAGTTTAGAAAGAGTTGTTTAATAAAGTTTAGTCATGAACCTTGTAAATTGATTTGTTTTGTAAATCATTTGAAAAACAATAAGTTCAGATGATATGTATAAATAAGAGAATAATGTATGGTTAAATGAATAACCATGTAAAATGAGTTTGTATAAGATAAGTTGTTTGTAAAACAATGTCTTGTGAAAAGTATGTTATTTGTATAAAATGTTATATGTCTTAAATTGAAATGATTCAAATAACGCTACAATATGTAATACCATACAAACACTTATATATAGGAAGTACCAGCGGCGTATCCACCATGCTTGTATCATATTACACACGCCTCGTTACTTAAATCACTTACTCAAACCAAACCATCAAGATGTAATGTTTAGCAATTGTAGAAATGTTTAGGAATAGTCAAATGTCTATTGTCAAATGGTTCACATAATGTAATATAATGTAATGTGTTCATATGCTGAATGAGCATATGAAACAAAATGTAATGTAAAACAATGTACTAAGTATGCACACAATGGACATACATAGCATGAAATGTAATGTAAAACGATGTACTAAGTATGCACACAATGGACATACATAGCATGAAATGTAATGTAAAGCAATGTACTAAGTATGCACACGATGGACATACATAGCATGAAATGTAATGTAAAACAAGGTACTAAGTATGCACACAATGGACATACATAGCATGAAATGTAATGTAAAACAATGTACTAAGTATGCACACAATGGGCATACATAGCATAAAATGTAATGTAAAATGATGTACTAAATATGCACACAATGGGCATACATAGCATAAAATGTAATGTAAAATGATGTACTAAGTATGCACACAATGGGCATACATAGCATAAAAACAATGAAATCATGTACTATAAGTGTACTATTGAACATAACAAGCATATGATATGAAAGCATGAAAGTAACAAGTAGGCACATGTGTTTCACCCCAAAACAGTTTGGAAAACAGTAAAAGAGGGGTCTATGTACTCACTTGAGATTGCTTAGTAGTCCTTGAGTAACAACCAAACAATGCTAGAGATCACGGATATCAAACGGCACCTAATATAGGTAACTATGTTAATATACCGGACCTAAATAGGAGGATTGGATAGAATAAGGGTTCGTAAACCAAACGAGTATGGAGACTCGTATAATATGGTTTAACAAAGCCTACATACTAAAATGAAATCTAACCTAAGTGCTTACGACCCATTACGACCCGTTTAGGTAGCTTATGCTACTTTAACGCGTCGTTCGCGTAAAACGCGTTCGGAGTGCCTAACTAGTCCTATGATAAGTGAAATATGCCTTAACATGTCTAATATTGTTGCCAAATCAGTTTAGATACCAAAAGTTATGTTACATATGCTTAAAATGAATTTTGGTGTCAAAGGGGTATTTTGGTAATTTACCTAAGGCATATAAACTACCTATCATACAACTACTTAAACGAAGCGATCATAAGGTATAACCTCGGAAGGTTATTCCCTATATACTACGGTCACCTAATGTGTTTGGTCGGATCCTAATGATCGACCAAATGGGTCGGGTTCGAAAGTATAAGCGATTGTTTAGATCGCTTACCTTACGACCCTATAAAAGCACTAAACTAAAAGTGACGAGCTAAGCATGTTAAAACATGCTTAACTAAGTTTAGAAAACAGGTTTGGTATCAAAACAAACGGTTTTGATACCTAAGAGTAGTTTGGTTACAAAATACGCAAGAATGCGCATTTTGGCCGAAACTACGACTCGTCACTGAGCCTAGATAACGTGGTAATCAGTAGGTATAGTCACTAGGGACTACAACCATCGTGATCACGCTCATGTTATGAAGTTCAAACGAACTTCGCATTGACCATAAACTGGTCAATGCAGAAAGTCAAACAAAGTTTGACTTTAACGCTAAAACGAATGAAAAGAACGAAAGAACACTTACAAAGGGTCCCCGAAAGCTAATCTTGATCAAATAACCTAGGTATGAAGCAATGGCTTCAACTTAGAGCACTTTTGATTAGATTTGTGAGGAAGAAGTGAAAACTAAGGTGGGTATTTATAGGAAATGGACCACCGTTAGGATCGTTTCTTGAATAACATGATCGAATCTCATCCGTACATGTGTTGGAATGTTATGGTAACTCATTTTGCCCCCACCACCAGAGATTGACATGTGGCATTGGCCTTTGGGGTGTTTAAGGGCTATTAACAGCTGTTAAAATAGCTTTTGCTGTTCTGAAGGGGCCTCGCGTGACGCCAAGGGGGCTAGGTGTCACGCTAAGGTCCTTCTGATCAGCAAACAGTTTCCTAACTTTCCATTTCAGTCCCCGTTGTGTATTAAGGCCATTTCCGACATGTTTAAGGCTTGTTAAACCATTTTCAAGGCCCTAAAATGATGCCTAAACATTGTGGACATGAAACATGCTCAAAAATATCCCGGATGTCGGTTCGTTTGGTCGTACGATCGCGATGTTCGCTTAATTACGACGACATGCGCATAAGCGCGAAAAACGATCCAAATTGCGTGACGAATGGATTTTTCTTATGCCAAACACTAAAATAAAATATGTTAGTGCTTACATAAATTTTTGGATGTCCGGATGTATTCAGAACGTAAGTTATGCGCGAAAGTGCAACCTTGTGCACTTTTTGACGCTTTTAGTCCCTGAATGATCCAAAAGTTTATTTTAGCACACCGAACCCCTCAAAGCCTATTTCTAAGCTATGTAAAGGATATTTACGGTATGTTTAACTTATGGTCATGTTCCGGAATGTCTGTTACAGTTCAAATTGGCATACTTTCGCAGTTTGTCCAATTTAGTCCCTGTAAGCGAATAAAATTGATTTCACCACACCAAACCTTCCAAAACTTACATCTAAGTTATGTAATGGTTATTTAAGGTATGTTAAGCCTATTTCACTATTCTGGAGTGTTCGTTGCATTAAACTGGTTATATCTACGCATCAGAGCGCGTATAACCCTCCAGAAAGCGATTTAAAGCTTGAAATCGAACAAGAGTTGATATGTGCAAACGATACACATATTTTTACAAATCCCAAGTATGAAATACAATATTTCATTGGTTTGGTATTTGTTTGATGGTTGAAGTGACACAGGTGTCACATTGGAGAAATTCGGGATGTCAGGTTCTACTCCGGCTTCCACCCCATTAGCAATGAATCATGGGATAAACCGTGATCTCACCGGAGAGAAGGTAGATGAAACAATGTATCATTCCATGATCGGATCACTGATGTATTTGACAGCTTCAAGACCCGATATTATGTACCCAACCTGCCTCGCAGCAAGATTTCAATCTAACCCGAGAGCTTCGCATATGGTGATTGTGAAAAGGATATTACGCTACCTGAAAGGAACTCCATCATTGGGGTTGTGGTATCCAAGAGAAGGCTACTTTATGCTCGAAGGGTATTCCGATTCCGATTTCGGATGCTGCAAAGTTAACGCTAAATCAACAACAGCGGGGTGTCAGTTTTTTGGATCACGATTTGTCACCTGGCAATGCAAAAAGCAGACCTCTGTGGCTTTATTCACATGTGAAGCGGAGTATGTATCTGCTAGCAGTTGCTGCTCTCAGATCTTGTGGATCCAGCAACAGATGCGCGACTACGGTTTGCAATTTCTAAACACCCCTATCTTTGTTGATAATGAGGCAGCGATAAATATAACTAAAAATCCTGTTCATCACGCTAAAACCAAACACATTGAAATTCGTCATCACTTCATTCGCGATTGTTTCGAGAAGAAGTTGATACGAATTGAAAAAATCCACACTGACGATCAAAAAGCTGATTTACATACCAAAGCATTTGACAAAACTCGTTTTCAATATTTGCTAAAACTGAATGGTATGAAGCTTTTATCGGTGTTGGAGGAGATTATTGGCGTTGATGAAGGAGACATTGTAGATGATGTTGAGAAGCAATCTGCAATGGTTTGTCGATTTTTTACTTGTTTTGGTATTTAGGGGGAGTATAGGGTAATATTTTCAGAAAATACAAAAACAATAAAAAATGACAAAAATACAAAAACATGAGATATTTTCAAAATCCAAAAACAATATAAAACCAGAAAAGAGCTTGTGTAAAAAGGGAAAATGATAGTACATTGGCTTGACAGTTATGGTATGCTAAAGATATGTAATGTCTAAATGCGTTAAACAGTCTCGCTGATGATGTGCCGATAGGTTTTTACACATTTAGTAGGTTTGTTCGGGATATAAACCTAAATCTTACTTGCTTATTTCATGGGGAACACTACTTGGATATATAGGTAACCCCTGAAATCTTGTTTGAAGGATTCCTTTTTCTGATATACTAGGTCTTTATACTCAGTGATATCTGGGGTATTATTCCAGGACTTCTGCTAAATGGAAGTTCTGACCTAGTCTCTGAATAATACTTTCCGCAATGCTTGAATCATAGCATCACCCTCAGCATATATGATAAGACAATAAAATTGCTTAGCAATGCTGTTGTATCCAAAAGTTCCTCTAAAGGGGACACACCCAAAAGTTGAGTCATGATCTCTCTGCTGAACGGTAGTTCTGACCTGAGCTCTCATGATTCTTCATAATTTATTAACCCTTTACAGATATCATTTGTGGTATACTCACCTGTAAGAATGAATATTGGGATCTGGATACAGGAGTATATTCAAGAGGTGGGACACACGTATAAGTTTAAGTCTCTAATTCATCTAATCCGTATCCTAGACGGATTGAAAATTGTGTGAAAATTTAAGTGGATCAGTATATCGACAATCTAAGCAAGTTGTTTAATTCTGAATATGTAATCAAAGCTTAACGGTACTTGTGACTTGTCGTATAGCTGATATGATTCCCTAACACGCTCAACAAAAATATGTTTGTAAATAGTTTATTTTCATTGTATTTTAGTTCTGTATTTCATTTCTAGTTTAGAAATTTTTTAAAAAATCTAAAAAGATTTTACATTTCTGCTTTATTTTTGACAAACCAAAGTGGAGAGTTGATCTTCGGATTCGAAAGTTGAAAGCAGATGCAGGAAGTTTCTGGACTGGATGATGAGTTTGGAGCTAAAACATGATAAGTCTGTGAAAGTTGAAAAGTTGAAGCAAGTTCATTAACTTGAAACTTGTAAATTTTTCAGAAATTGTTTGAATTGATTGTACAGAAGTCAGTGTGAATTATCTCAGATCAACCAAGGTCATTAAGTTGGACTTGGTAGATAAATTGAGTAATCAGGGTCATTAATTTGGACCTGAGTACTTAAGTGGATTTCTAACACTGAAGGTTAAAAGGTAAGTTTGGATTGAAACTGTTATTGTCATATATCTTATATTTAGGTAGAGATTGTGCAGGTAACAGGAATCCCCATGGCAATGAAAATTTCAAAGTTTGAACCAGAATTTAAAGCCCTAGCTGATCGAGAGGGGGAGATTTCGAAAGGGGGAGTCAGAATTCTGGATCAACATTCAAAGGGGAGATTGAAGATTAAAGTTTGAAGATAAAGATTGAAGAGAGATTTTACAACGATAAATTAATTTGGAGAAAGACAAAGACTAAAGACTTGACACCGAAGACTTCGTCAACATCCAAGGGGGAGTCTGTTGGTGCACCGAGTGTCTGTTAACTTCGTCTTAATCAAGTCTTAGGTCTAGATAGAATGAACGAGCACACAATAGATTTGTAATTAGGGTTTGTATATGTTAAAATAGGTGAGTTCGCTTGAAATGACAATATGTCATATTCAAGCGAAACCAACAACTTGCTAGTTCGCTTGAACATACATGTTGTTCATTCAAGTGAAACCCTGTGATCTATAAATAGGGGATGTGCCGTGTCATTTGAAGCGAACAGGATAGAGGTCATTGTGTGTGAGTCGAGGTGCTGCCGGATTTTCATCAGAAATCATTGTAAAGACTCAAGAATTAGCAATAGAAAAGAATTGAAAAGGAAACAAGTTGTTTTGACGTTGTTTACTTTGATTCCGCCTTAGTAAATAATGATGAACTACCTTTACTGACTGTCTAGGGTCACGGACACGATCAAACAATGGTTGATTACACAAGATGAAAGGATTGGACTAGAGGAGAAGAACTCGCTCAGTCCATCAAATGTAACAGTACAGGGTACTGCTCCATTTATAGGCAAACCAAACCACTGAGGCATCTTAGCTGACGTCACCATGAAGGTGACATCTAACAACCTAACAACCTGTAACCACTGTTCCTATACAAACACTGCTAATCTTAACCACTGACTTTATACATAACAAGTGACACACTAAACTACTGCTTTCTCCTTTCATCAGTGCTTTCCTCAAGGTTGATCAGTCCTTGAGTGGGCAGCCCTTTAGCATCAGTAGATTGAACCAGCAGTGTTTACTTCTTAGCAGTCTTCAGGGCTTCATCAGCAGTTTGAAGGACAGCAGCTGTTGTATACGGACAGTGGATAGAGGACCATCAGATGTTATAATCACTTTCAAGGGGAAAGTCTAATTTAAACAGCTGCTTATTGTGAGTCCACTATTGTGATCCGGTTTTGGCTTTAATTATCTGTTCCTCTGGTAGGGTTCAATCCCAACAATCTCCCCTTGGAACAGATAATGCCAAAACCCTTCATTATTCTGGATCTTTATTATCTCATCAGAAGTTCCTTAGCTTGTCTTTTAAATTCCACTTCAAAGTCCTTGGAACTTGAGTCATCCTCATCCCTGCACAGTGTAAGTTCAGGGAGATCCTGTAGATCTTCAACACCAAGGCCTAGTGCTTGTTTCTTTGATATGTACTTCACTTAACCATTGGATCTGAACAGGGTCAATACATGGGTCTTTTGATCAGACATCCATTTTAGTATTTTTGAACCCAATGGGTTTCTTGGGAGAGTTTTATTTATTGATGAGTTGGGAGATTTTGGCCTTGTAAAGATTTACGAAGCAGTATCCTGAGCTTTTGCTAGTTCAGAATTTTCAGACATTTGTTTGAAAGCCTTTTCTATGACTTCATTTGCTGCAGCTATATCTTTTGCAACTTCTTTTTCAATCTGCTCTTGTCTCTTTCGTTGATCTAGCTCAATGCCTGAAATATCTGCTGATGTGTTTGGTGATGATGATTTGTTCAAAACCTTTTTGGCAAGGTCCTGAAGTTTTGCTGATCTGTCTTCATCTAAAGCCATTTTATTAATGGCTTCTTTAATGTACTCAGCTTCTTTTTCTTTTTCTTCTGCATTGGTCAGCTGTTTCCTCTTTTCTTGGTTTATCACAATGATAGAGGTATCTGCTGATGTGAACAGTGGTTTAGGATTAATGACCTGTTTTGGCTCTTTGTGTTCAGGCTTCTTTGGTGAATTAGGATCTGTCATTTTTCTTCTTTTCAGCCTTTCATAAGCCTCATTAGTATGCTGCTTTGTCCATTTTGCTATGGCTTTAGCAGTATCCACCTATGCATCTACCAACTCCTGTTTCTTTCTTTTGTACTCAGACGTAAGGTCAGCAATGAGCTTTTTGTATTTGCTCCAGTTTGGAGCTGTCCTCTTCTTGCTTGGATCATTTTTTATTCTTTCAATTATGTTTGCCTCATGCTTTAAAGCAACTATTGGCCATTCTTCAAATTGTTTTTCTTCAGCTGGATAGAATTTTTCTTTCATGATGTATGCAAGATATTCTTTTCTCATTTCTTTTTGTAGATCTGCTTTGGGTGGTAAATTTTACATTTCTTTGCTCAGATCTCTTGCATAGTCTTCCATCTGTTTGACTTTAGTGAGCAAGAATTCCATTCTTTCAGAAATGGCTTTGTCACTTTGATCTTCACATTCAAGTTTGGCTCTTATCTTAGCCTGCCTTGCTTTGAGCTTGAGATATTCATCCATATTTTCTGGGATTATGAAGCCCATGAGAGAAGGAAATCTTCTTTTTGAAGGATCATCCTCGGTGTAGAATTGTCTCATCTCATTTTTTACAGCTTCCAGTTCCAGTGGATATTTTGCAGCAATAGGATCATATTTGTCATCATTTGCCTGAGTTGTTTTTCTTTTACTGGTGTAAGTTTTCTCCAGTGAAGGAGTCCTTTTGGGTGATTTGTTGATTGGAGTGAAAATGGCTTGAAGTGAAGTGAGGATGTTTGGACTGACAGTTGTTGTAACATCTGATGTCTTCTGCCTTTTAGCAGGAGGTGATGGTGGTGATGTGACTTTGATGAGAGCAGTGGTGGATGGCTGGCAAACAGCTATTGAGACAACTGGTGTTTCAACCTCTGTTGTCATTACAACTACTGATGTGTCAGTAGATGTCTTCTGATTTTGAGCAGGTGGTAATTTGGTGAGTAGTGTTGTAGTTTTAGGTTGTGATGGTAGGGCAGTGGTTGTAGTGTGTGTTGAAGAGATGACAGCTGTTTGGCTAGCAGTTTTTGTAACCACTGACATATCAACTGTTTGGATGGAAGTTTGAGATTTTGTGGTTTGGAGGTAAGCTTTGTGGGTCTGAATGGTGTGGATTTGGGTTGCCTCACTTGTCTAGTGGGCTTCTTCTTTTCA
This sequence comes from Helianthus tuberosus, assembly GCA_030545235.1. Classification (NCBI taxonomy): domain Eukaryota; kingdom Viridiplantae; phylum Streptophyta; class Magnoliopsida; order Asterales; family Asteraceae; genus Helianthus; species Helianthus tuberosus. The sequence continues at coordinate 171,154,247 of CM060369.1, forward strand.
TCCTTAGGATTTTCATCATCCTTTGACCCAGAAGTACCTGTGCATTCAGCTCTATGTAAGCCCTTTTCTCCTGTTCCCACCTGGCTTTATCCTTAGCCTCTCTATCTCTTTTAACACTTGCTTTTGCTTCTGCAAGTGCAATGGTGGTCTCATCAATTTTCTTGCTACCATCTGGCAAAGGGATGTTTTTATTCATGTTTTCTTTTTCTGGTTCAATATAGAGGCCATCTTCTATTCCCTTCTTCTTCCACTGCTTGATTTTCTCCCCCTTTTGGCATTATCTGGAGGGGGGTTATCAATGAAGAGTATAGTGGGAGGAGCTTTGCCAGTGGTGTTCAGGATGTGGGCCTTTATAGCCTTGATGTCTGCTTGAGTATCTTTGAACCTGGACTCCATCATGTTTCTCAGCTCTTGAACATGTATAGCATGTTGCTGATTAGCCAATTGTCTTTGTTGTTGGAGCAGGGGTTGGAATAAGTTCCACAACTCATTTGCAGCAGGTGTCTGTGGTGGAGCAAGTGCTTGAGCTAGAACAGCAGTAGATTGTGCATTTTGAGCTTTTAACAGCTGTTGCACCATATCCTTTATTTCAGCAACAGATGTCTCAAGATTTTCGATTCTGCCCGTCAATTCCTGATATTTTGAGTCATCATCCAAATTAATGGAATCATCTGATTCCCCACCAGCAGTGGTTATATCAATGTGTGATTTAGGAACAGAATTCCAAAAGTCATCCATTGATGCCCCTTGTTCTCGGTACTAGGGACTTCTTTCTTCAGCATTTGATAACCTTTTGATGGTACCATTGGTCAAAACAAACTCACTAGTGGTTACCAGAGGTGCTATGGAAGAAATTGCCTTCAAGGGAGTCTGATTGATGTAAAAACTGGCCAAATGTAGATCTGTTGATCCAACATTTGTAGTTGCTGCTCCACTTGAACTACTGTCAAGAATTACTTGTAATTCCTGCAGTGTAACCTCCTCAGTTATTACTGGGAAAGCAGAGGTATAAGCATCAGACCCAGTCACTTATGGGAGTATACTCTTAGTGATAGGTTATAGAGAGGAACTGGTTTGTGTCTGAGCTATAGCAACTGCATGCAACAAGGGTATTATTGATTGTGGTAATATGTGGGGTGAGGATATGGGTGTTGAAAGAGACATGTCCTTAGGATCAGGACTGAGGAAGATGGATCCAATTGAATCCAGAGCTTCATAATGTGGGGTCCCTGTGCTTACAACCTGATCCTTTTGTGAGGATGCAGGAGGAGTTTGAGGCAATGGTGGAGATCTTTCTACCAACTGCTGTGAGGAAGTAGCAGTAGTGGTTGTAGGTGACATTTGTGTTGTCACTGGCAGTGGCTCTGGGATCTCATTTTCAAGAGTTGCCTTTGTTTTTTGTTTGGGGGGCTTTTTGGATGTTTTCTTTTTGGTCTTTTTGGTAATGACAGGTGTGGGTTTCAAAGCAGTGGTTGTGCTGCTATGATCACCTGAAGCAGTGGGCTCAGCAGCAGATACCTGAGGAGCAGTGGTAGCTGCTAAAGTCTGCTCAGGCACCTCTGCTTTTGTTTTTGTAGGTGCCAACATTCTAGTGAATGTTTCAGGTGTTAAACCATTTATTTGAAAATAAGCACCTTGTTTGAGCAAATTTTTATTTTCTTTTCCAATTTTTTGTTCAAAATAGTAGCTTAGAAACCTTGGAAAAAGTAAAAATGATTTGTTATCAACATTTTTTACCAAGTCATCAAAGATCTCCTGGGAATAGTTATAATTTTCATTATGTAAAATAGCATAACCCAGACATTGGATCTTTAATGGTATTTCGTTAAAAGCAGTTGTTTTATTTGAAACACACATTAAGAGAGTGTGAAATAAAAACCTAGGTGCAGAAGGGAAGAAACCTTTTTGTAAGGTATCCCTTTTTGTTTGTTCTGCATACCCCCTTTCCAGAAAATCAGTTTTCAACTCGTTTTTAGGAATAGAAGTTTTACCTTGCTGATCATCGAGTTTAAAGACTTCTGAAATGGATTGTGGAGTAATTTGAATCGTTTTACCCTATATGGAAGAGTTGATGGCTATGACTTTCTCGCCTTGTTTTTCAAGGGTAGCATTTTTCCAAAACTCTCTCTAGGTTTGTTGGTAAATTGGAGCATCTGCAGTTAGCAAAGTTTTGTACTTTGATGCAGAAATGGTGTCGATGATGGAATCAAAGGTGTCGGTGGTAGTGGGTTTTGTGAGTAAACCCAAGTAATTGTGAGGTGCTTTGTATGGGATTTCAATGGGATCAGCGGCCTTTTGAGCGTCTTTTTGAGCGGCCTCTTTGGAAGATGATGATGATTTTGGTTTTGATTTTGATTTTGATTTCGTCATTTTGATGAAGAAAAATGAAGAATGATTTGAGATGGAAAGTTGGAAACTGCTTTGAGAAGAGAATTTTGGAATTCAATTCGACAGTGTAAAACCCTGTTTGGGGGTTTTGATCAGGGTTTTATTTAGGGAAAAAAATGAACGCTGATGTGGCAGCAGTTACAATGATCTGATGGCTAAAAACTGACCACGTGCCAACCTCTGATGAAAAGATGAATTATGGAGGACAGTTGTTTTAGGAGAACCACTGATGAAGCAAATATCAGTGGTTACAACGGTAACAATATGAGAGCAGTGGGTGATTTTTACTATCAGTGGATAGCATATCAGTGGATAAGACACTGATTTTGAGCATCAGTTCTTGCCAAGAAAATGAAGGATCAGGGGTTGGCTTTCAGCAGTGGACAGTATTTAGGAAACAGATGTTTGAATAAAACAGTGGTTAGGGGTAAGGTAATGGTAAGGATTTGAAAGGCTAGTATGTCAGCAACTGTTAGTGCATCAGTGGATAAGCTTTTGACAAATATTTTGAGCATCTGTTGTTCTGATGAAAGAAATGATTTTATCTTGTGAAATCACAATATCATCTCTAACATCTGTTGATGTTGATTCTGAATTGTCTGCAAGATTGCTATCTTCAACAAAATACATTTTAGATGCAAATTGTCAAGTTTAACAGGTCAGCAGCTTTTATGAGAGTTTGCATTCAAGATTTTGCCACATGTCTATTTACACATTTTGAAGCTTTTATAGATTCCTGACAGTGGTTTAGTATCCCAGATGATGAAAACCCATTAACTAAGGTTACTCATTTTGTGTCATAATATTTTAATTAGAACATGAGTACCCAAGTATTTTAGGGTCTATTAGCAATCAATCTTTTGCTCAGCGTTAAAACAAACTTGAGTTTGATATGACCTTGACACTTGTACCATTTCCTTTTGAACTATTTTCAAGGATATTACCAAAAAAAATGATGGTATATAATCCTGACAGGTGTTTGAAAAAATTTTCTATCAAAAAACAAGCAAAAATACAAAATATATTATTCCAAAAAAATGAAGAATAATATATCCTGTTTTATTTGAGAAAAACCTTTTCAAGAAAAATAATTCAAGATTTTTCTAAAAATAGCATCAAAAGGATCTGGTATATTTCCTAATAATACCCATAGTCTCGTCAATCTCAAGTTTTAGGAAAATGGTCAGTGGTTTGATATACATCTTAATAACCATTGTTTGGGACCTTTTCCTTGTTGATTGATTGAAAAATGAGGAGACATGCTCTCATGATTTTTTTAAAAACCCTGTTAAAGACTTTGTTACCATTTAATGATTCTGAAAAACTTGTCTAGTCCTCTTGTAAGTTTATTCATTGGAGATACTATTGTTACCTGAACTTCCCTGACCCAATGAATGCACACAGTTGCTAGATGACCATTGTTACCCCAATTTTTGACTCTTAAGTGTTTTATATTTATACTCTTTTCTCTTGACTTCAAAAGTTTTGAGATAAACACACTTTTGAGTTTTTGTAATTCTCTTCTTCCCTTTTTACCCTTCCCATACATAAGTAATGAAATACTTACTGGGAGATCTTTATTGAAGAAATAATTAATCCAGAATCATTTTGCAGTAATGTTTTTGAGAGATCTGGTCATATTTTGTACATGCATATGTCAAATCTCACATTACATATGATTTGGACTATTTCAACACCTAATTTTCATAATGTTTTTTAACAGAGTTGATTTGGTCCTTTTCAACAGGATTCACAACCTGTTTTTCAACACATAATATCTTGTAACTAAAATTTTAATTTCCCTCTTTTTATGTTAACAAAAACACAAATGTTATTTAATCGAACATAGGTTTTGTTGACATGAGGTACACACTTTAGCAGCAAACATAATGGATACAGCACAAAAGTTCATAACAACAATTGAAATCAATTTTGTAAAGAAGATAATTATACCATAGTTAACAGATATATTTTCAGATCTGAAACCTATTGGTGATTTATGTATGACATCATTTGTTGTGTGAATTTTGTGTGTCTTATGACATCTTGGTTGTTTTACAGAGCTTTTGAATAGTCATTTTGAACATGATTTCTCTTACTCTGTTTTTCAAGTAAATACAATCAACCTTAGTATCAATGAATTTTGAGCTGAACTGTTATGTCAAATTGACTGTTAGATCAAATTTGACTGTCTAGGCTCTGATACCAATTGTTAAGATCGGAGGCTTCTCATGACGGTGTTTGTTTGTATAATTTGAACAAATCAATAGAAATGAACAGAGTTTAAGTGCAGCGGAAATGAATACAAACTTTGTAAACACAATCAAAGAGAAAAATAGTTTTGATAAACTCATGCTTTTCATCAGTCAAAAGGTTACAAAGCAAATCAAATGATTACAAAGCATGCTTACAAACTAAACTCCCCCTCAGCCTGGTACTCCATGGATGATTACACAAGATGAAAGGATTGGTCTAGAGGAGAAGAACTCGCTCAGTCCATCAAATGTAACAGTACAGGGTACTGCTCCATTTATAGGCAAACCAAACCACTGAGGCATCTTAGCTGACGTCACCATGAAGGCGACATCTAACAACCTAACAACCTGTAACCACTGTTCCTATACAAACACTGCTAATCTTAACCACTGACTTTATATATAACAGGTGACACACTAAACTACTGCTTTCTCCTTTCATCAGTGCTTTCCTCAAGGTTGATCAGTCCTTGAGTGGGCAGCCCTTTAGCATCAGTAGATTGAACCAGCAGTGTTTACTTCTTAGCAGTCTTTAGGGCTTCATTAGCAGTTTGAAGGACAACAGCTGTTGTATACGGACAGTGGATAGAGGACCATCAGATGTTATGATCACTTTCAAAGGGAAAGTCTAATGTAAACAGCTGCTTATTGTGAGTCCACTGTTGTGATCCAGTTTTGGCTTTAATTATATGTTCCTCTAGTAGGGTTCAATCCCAACAGTCACCTTCACAGCGTCTGACACTGATCATGAGTCCGAGTTAATTAAGAAAGTGGTCGATCAGGTGTTGGATAAAGATGAAGAGTAAAAGTCAGAGTCTAAATCTGAAAAGTCGAGTTCGTCAGAGAAAAGCTCGAGTTCACCGGTCAAAAGGGCTTACAATAAAGATTTTCTGATGTCGAAAAATAATTTGAATAACGAAACATTCAAAGTAGCATATACTTTGAATGACTCTGACAAATTATTTTCTGATGAGGAATTTCCAATAAGAAGTGTTAAAATTGAAATGATTAACAAGGTTTTCAAATTAACAGAAATTAATATTTCAAAAATAAAAGATGTAAATCTTACTGAAAAACCTAAAAAGTACACTTCAAGAGTTCAACAAAGATTGAACAAGAAAAAGGGTTACAGTTCTGGTTCAGGTTATCGAAAGAAACCAAACCATAACAGTAATTTCAAATAGAAGGGATTAGGTTTTATTCCACCAGAAAATCATAAAAATGAGAAAATTTATAAACCAAAAACTATATTTGTTTCAGGAGCAAGTTCAGAAGAGGAAAAGGAGAAACCATTCTGGAGACAGTCAAACAAATAGTTTCTTGCTGAAAGGAAAAAGAATATGTTGAAAGAATCTGAGCCGAGAGTTGAAAGAAGAACCTGTTTCAAATGTCAAGAGGTTGGACATATTGTTTGGAATTTCTCAAAGTCCACCAACACAAAACAGGGAGTTTCTTCTAACTCTAAAATGAAAGAAAAATGTGTTGATCAAAAAGAACAACCAACGGAAAATTTTAAAGTGTTCAAAAATTCGACTTTCGAAGTTGGTGAAAGTTCGAAACATTTTTACAAAAGAAGAGCAAATCCTAACAAACAAAAATGGGTGGTTAAGAATTCAGACGTTAGTTCTGGCGATGAATCTGACTCGTCAAAGTCAGAGGAGCCACATATTGTGCTAAAAAGTGATAATTCCATTCCGACAATGGATGATGAGAAAGAATTTGATGCTAAAAAGGCTTTTAACGGAAAAGTGTTACATATTTTTGGTAAGATGACCGATGGGAAGGTGAAGGGAGTAAAAGAGTTTTATGAAAATCGAAAATTGTTAAACCGAATGAGGATGGTTCACCCATGATTCCTCAGGCATGGGTGAGATTCTTTAAAAAATAAAATCCTGACTTGCCGGAGCTCCCAAGTTGGTAATCGTGGAGCATGAATCGGCATAATTCTTGAAAATTAGTTTTGTTGATTTAACTTGGTTTAACTGTCATAACAAGTGGTTGAAAAGAACAAAGTGATGAATAAATCCCCGATCCTACATGTTTGTGAAATAACAAACTAACTAAATTTCGGAAAAAACCATTTTGATTAAAACAAACTTAAGTGTTTTGAAATCATTATGGGAAAATAGTTTGTTGTCAGGGGGAGTTCTGATTGTTTATGCCAAGTGGATGGCGAATTGAAGCAATTCACATCAGTTTGTCACTTTACTTTGTACAGTTTATTGTTTAAATTTTCAAATTTTCCTTGAAAATCAAAAATGACATATTTTTTATTTTAGGGGGAGTAAAAATTTAGAAATTTTGAAAATTTGAAAAATCCAAAAACATGATAAAATCTAAAAACCAAAAACATCCGAAAAACCAAAAATGAGTTTTGTTGTGAAAAAGAGGAAATGATATTACATCAGTAGACTATCACAGTACGCTAAAGAATTGGAAAGTTAAAATGTGATAAATGGTCTCACTGATGATATGCCAGTAGGTTTTTACACGCTTAGTAGATTGTTGTCAAGATATAAACCTAAATATCAAATACTTACTTATCTCGTGGGGAACATCTCTCGGATATATAGGTATCCCTGAAATCTTGTTTGAAGGGCTTTCTATTTCTGAGATACTAGGTATTTGTGTTTGATGATATCTGGGGTATTATACCAGGACCTCTGATTTTGCGGGAGCAATAGCCTAGTCCTCGTATAATGCTTTATACTGCTTTAATCATAAAGCCCATCCTCAGCATAAAAAATGATGAAACATTGAAAAATGCTAATCATGTGCTGTTGAAGAAAAGATCCCCAAACGGGACACACCGAAAGACAAGCCATCATCTCTCTGATTTTGCGGAAGCAATAGCCTGAGCTCTCATGGTCTCGCATTACCCGTTTACAGATATCATTAGTGTACATTCACCTGTAAGACTGAATATAGGAGTCTGGATACGGGAGTATATTCTGAGGTGGGACACACGAATAAGTTCAAGTCCATTAAAACACTAATCTCGTATCTCGAAAGAATTGAACTTTGTGTGAAAATTTAAGTGGATCTATATACTGACAATCTAAGTGAATCGTTTAGAACTTAAAGTGTTTAAAGCTCAACGGTGCTAATGATTTGTCATAAACTGATATGATCCTCTTACACAAACTCACAAAAATATTGTCTGTATATAGTTTATTTCCCAAAATCCAAAAAGATTTTAAGTGTGTTTTAGCATAAAATTTTGAAAATTCAAAAAGATTTTAGTTCATCTTATTTTCGACAACTGATGTTGAAAAGCTGTTTTTTCAAAATTCCAAGTGCTAAACATGTTGAACAATGGGTTGGGAGAGTGTGTTGAAATGAAAAGTGAAATTATAGTGTAAGATAATTTGAGAAGTGTTAGTTAATCAAGGTCATTAATTTGAACTTGATATAACTATTGTTGATGATTGAAAGATATCTACCAAGTGGTTTCTAAATTTGTTAAATCTTATAAATTGTGAAATTTATTCTTGGGTAGAGATTTGTACAGATCCCCGTCCTGTTGCTGCGGAGAGCCAGGAATCGTTTCAGAACCTGTGAAAGCTATGTCAGATTACAATCACAGAACAATTTAAGGGGGAGTTTGTCAGCAAAGGGGAGTTTGAAGATTGAAAGAGCCAGACTCAGATTCTAGAAGAAGAAGAGAGAGATTGAATGATGCTTACAGAGAAAGACATTTTGGGAGGAGCGTGAAGACTGATCAAGGCTGAAGACTCGACACACTGAAGACTCGTCAACATCCAAGGGGGAGTCTGTTGGTGCATATGTCTGTTGACTTTGTCTTGTATCGAGTCTTGTAATAGGTTTGATAGATCAAGTCACGTAGTTCGAGAAAAACAGGAAACAGTCATGAACAAGCCAATCCACACGAACTGACCAGTTCATGCGAACTGGTGATACATGTTCATGCGAAGTGGCTTCTAGTATAAATAGGTGACTTGTGATTTCATTCGTAACATTCCTGATTCCGGTAGCGAAGCTCTGCCGAAGTGTCTCCAGACCTGTAATCACTATCAAATCAATACAAGAGACAGTTAAAGTGATTTCTAGTGTAAATCAAGCTACAATCATGTCCGAATCATTGAATTCCGCCTTTGGTTTGGATTAGAACTCTTCTGATCGACTCATTTGATCGATTAAACGATCCTACACGTAGCTTTTCTACCTATCCCTGGCAGCTTTGAGACGATCACGTATCTGTACAATCTTATCTGTCGTCTCCAGGACTATATCAGGTCCTGTTAGTTGGACATCTCCAACTTCCGCCCAACAAACCGGCGTACTGCACTTTCTTCCATAGAAAGCTTCGAAAGGTGTTGCTTGGATACTCGAATAATAGCTATTATTATACGAAAATTCAATCAAAGGAAGATGATCATCCCAACTTCCACCTAAATCAATAACACAAGCTCGTAGCATATCCTCGAGTGTTTGAATCGTACGTTCGCTTTGGCCATCCGTTTGAGGATGATATGCAGTGCTAAAGTTTAATCGAGTGCCTAAAGATTGCTGAAAGCTTTTCCAAAAATGCGATGTGTATCTTGTATCTCTATCAGAGATAATGGATACTGGCACTCCGTGGAGAGATACAATCTCATCCACGTACAGCTGAGCTAACTTATTAGAACTGTGAATTTCCTTAATAGGTAAGAAGTGGGCTGACTTAGTCAACCTGTCGAGTATAACCCAAATAGTATCATTTCCTTGCTTTGTTCTTGGTAACTTAGTGATGAAATCCATAGTTACCATTTCCCACTTCCAGGTGGGAAGTTCAGGCTGTTGCAGCAAACCTGACGACTTCTGGTGTTTGGTTTTAACCTGAGCACATGTCAGACATTTTGCCACATAAGTGGCTATAGATTTCTTCAAACCTATCCACCAATAATTTGCCTTTAAATCCTGGTACATCTTATCACAGCCAGGGTGAACAGAATATTTGGAGCTATGGGCTTCTTGAAGAATCACATCCCTAAGTCCTCCAGAAATTGGAACCCATATTCGTCCATTCAATCTTAGGATTCCATCCTTGCCATACGATAATTGTTCAACAGTTACGCCTAGCTTTTCATTTGGATAGTTAGCTTCTAATACAGCTTCCTTCTAAGCGGCTAACAATCTTTCATTCAGGCTGTTCTTCAATTCAATGCTCTTGGCATTGATTCTAATGGGCATAACTCTTTCCTTTCTGCTCAAGGCGTCGGCGACGACATTCGCCTTGCCTGGATGATATCAGATTTCATAATTGTAGTCATTCAGTGTCTCCATCCATCGACCCTGTCTCATGTTCAGATCCTTCTGGTTAAATAGATGCTGAAGGCTCTTATGATCAGAATAGATCACACACTTGGTACCATATAAATAATGCCTCCAAAGTTTTAATGCAAACACAACGGCACCCAATTCCAAGTCGTGGGTGGTGTAATTCTTCTCGTGCACCTTTAATTGTCTGGAGGTGTAGGCAATGACCTTGCCCCTTTGCATGAGTACACAACCCATTCCAGTGTGCGATGCGCCGCAGTATACTATGAACTCTTCAATTCCTTCAGGCAATGTCAAAACCGGAGCATTGCTCAACATTTGCTTAAGAATCTCAAAGGATTCTTGTTGCTTATGACCCCAATTAAACTTTATATTCTTTCAGGTCAATGAAGTTAAGGGTGCTGCAATCCTTGAAAAGTTTTCAATAAAACACCTATAATATCCTGCCAGACCCAAGAAGCTGCGAATCTCTGTGGGCGTCTTTGGTGCTTGCTAATTCATGATGGCTTCAATCTTAGCGGGATCCACCTAGATACCACGCTCGCTAACCATATGTCCAAGAAATTGGACTTCACGAAGCCAAAACTCACATTTTGAAAACTTGGCGTAGAGCTTCTCTTGCTGAAGAAGTTTAAGGATACATTGAAGGTGCTTTTCATGATCAGCCTGATTCTTTGAGTAAATGAATATGTCATCAATAAAAACAATGACAAACTTGTCCAAATAGGGTTAACAAACGCGATTCATGAGGTCCATGAACGCTGCTGGTGCATTAGTACCCGAAAGGCATCACCAAGAACTCGTAATGACCATAACGAGTTCTGAATGCAGTCTTATGCACATCTTCATCTCTAACCTTCAGCTGATGGTAACCTGACCTTAAATCAATCTTGGAGAAGTAACTTGCTCCTTGAAGCTGATCGAACAGATTGTCGATCCTGGGTAATGGATATCTGTTCTTGATTGTCACTTTATTCAGTTCACGATAATCGATGCATAGACGCATCGAGCCATCCTTCTTTTTCACAAACAGAATCGGTGCTCCCCAAGGGGACGAGCTAGGTCATATAAAACCCTTTGCCAATAAATCATCCAACTGAGTTCTTAACTCTTTCATCTCAGTTGGGGCCAACCGATAAGGTGCTCTTGCAACTGGAGCTGCTCCAGGAATAATGTCAATTTTGAACTCCACTTGCCTATCTGGAGGTAAACCAGGTAGTTCTTCAGGGAAAACATCTGGATATTTAGAAATGAAAGGGATGTCTTCAATCTTGGGCTTTGGTTCATCCATAGTCACTTGTGCCATGTAAATGACACAACCCTTCTTCAAACACCCTGACGACTTAAGCATAGACACTTGCTTAGGCAACCCATACTGGGTATCTCCCTAAACTATCAACGGCTCACCATAAGGAGTTTTAATAACCACTTGCTTCTTGTCACAAACGATCTGAGCTTGGTTATGAGATAACCAGTCCATGCCTATTACTACGTCGAATCCAGCTAGTTTCAAAGGAAGCAAAGACAACGGAAAGGAGTGGTTCCTAACGGATATAAAAATCCATCCAACATGGTTGAAGCAGTTTCTATGGTACCATCGGCCAATTCTACTTCATATTTTATGCTTGGGGTTTTAACAAGCAGATTTAATAACTTACAAAACTTATTATCCACAAAAGACTTGTCTGCACCCGAATCAAACAGTACTCTAGCATAAACATCATTGATAAGAAATGTTGGGATTAAACCCTACCAAAGGAACAGATAATTAAAGCCAAAACTGGATCAGAGCAGTGGATCCAGAATAAGCAGATGTTATGTATACAAGTCTCTCCCCTTGAAAGTGGTTTCAACATCTGCTGACCTCCTATCTACTGATCGTACAAACTGCTGACCTACAACTGCTGATCAAGTAAAAGACTGATGAAGACTAAAGCCCTGCTGTTCTATCTACTGCCTTAGTCAAGCACTGCTGGGTTGTATCAAGTGCTGATGGGACTACGTCAGTGGAAGGAATCAGCAGTAGTTTAGATATCTTTATGTAATGATTTGTAATAGCAGTAGTTAGCATAGCAGTACTTGTTTAGATCAGATGTTAGAGTTTGTTAGGAGGTTAGATGTCACTTTCATGGTGATGTCAGCAAAGATGCTCAGTGGTTTGCTCGTGCCTATAAATAGAACAGTGCTCTGTACTGTACTGTTCTATTAGCTCTTTCACCATCTTCTTCCTGCACGAACAAATCACAGTGAGCTCAGGCTGAGGGGGAGTTTGTTACAAACTTGCAATTGTAATTGAATCTTGTAATAAATTCAAGCATTCGGTTCAATGTTAAACTTGTATGTTAAAAGCAATTCTCCTGTTTGATTGTGAAAAGTTTGCTTCCATTACATTCCGCTGCACTACTCATTCATTGATCATTTTAATTCAAACATAAAACACAATCAAAACCAAACTCAGATCCTAATAAGAAAGGTACCTGTTATCACGTTGTCGTTCTGAATGGCCTCCTGAGCATTCATTTGAAAGACCCAAGCATTGGTCTTCTTACCATCTTCAGGTTTCTTTGCATACTTTGGGCAATTAGACTTGATGTGCCCTTTCTCGTTACAGTTGTAACAAGTTGCATCCTTTATCTTCTTGTAATCCAATGTTTTAGGGTCACTTGATTTGCAGATCCCACAAGCTCTGTGCTGCGATTGGGATTTCGATTCGAACCTACACTTCCCCAGATGACGCTTCTAGTAGGTTTTTCACCCCACTGTTGGTTATCCTTCTTGAACCCTGAACTCTTCTTGTGATCTGAGTTCCCTTTATGTTTCTTCTCAGAACAGCGTGAGTTCTCATCCTCACGTTTCCTTTTCCCTTCATCAGAATTCTTAAGCGATCTCTGCCTGACCGTATCAAGAGTAAGGGATAACGACATTTCGGCCACTAATCTGAAGGTGGTAGGCCTTGACGCTTTCACACTTGCCTTAATCTCCGGAGCTAAACCTCCAATAAATCGAGCTATATGTTTCGGTTCTGGTGTGACCAAGTATGGAACCAATCGTGACATAGTGTTGAAGCTCGTAAGATATGCCTGACAGTCTAAGTTCTTCATAACAAATGTCCAGAAGTCAGTCTTAATCTTCTCAACTTCATGTTGAGGATAGAAATTTTCTTTGATTAGAGCAACAAACTGCTCCCAAGTCAGATTATATAACGGGATCTTCCCAGTAGCTTGGATTAGGGACCTCCACCAAGCTAGAGCTTCACCTTTGAACGATAGTGACATGAACTTCACTATGTCTTGCTCTGCACATCCACTAATATCAACCACAGTATCCATCTCGTCGAGCCACGTCATACAATCTATGGCTCCTTTCTCCCCTGTGAAGTCTCTGGGCTTGCAGGAGTCGAAATACTTATATGAACAAGTCTTAGCACGTGGCTCTTGATTGAGCACTACCTTCTTAGATGGAACACTCCTCTGATTTGATGAGTGATAAGATTCGCTCCTGCGAGCTGTATGAGTCTTAGAGGGTGGTTTTGAATGTGGTACAGACTGATTTTTGATGCGAGTACCACTTGATTCATTAAATTGTCTGTCAAGAGCTCGAGTAACGGCATTATCTATTAATGCCTGCAGTTCTGCACCAGCTACATTAACTCTGGTAGTATCATTATTCTCCCTCGGGTGACTGTTAATTTCATATGATCCGGCCATGTAGCTTAATCGCTACATAAAATATTAATAACGATTCATTCAGAAACCTTATTATGGTATTTATCATTTTGTCAATTTATTAACCATGGTAACCATAAACCATATTGGTTAATCTAATTCATTTAAATTTTATTATATTTTATCCAGTAATAAACTATTAAGGATAATAGGGTGGCAGACAAAAATGCCTAGTCATAAGGACAATTTTAAATTATAAACTGTGATCTTATAAGATCGAGGCATTTAGGTTTGAACATAGTTCATTACCTTTCTTGACAGGGAGTCATAGACTACAACTGTCTTTTGTCTTATTTGATGATTATTATGGCCCGCAGGCACATCATCACAAATGGATGTTTAATTTAATAAAGGAAAGGAATTGGAAGAATCCAATATAAGGACGGCTTATGCGATTTTATCGAATCACATTTGCTAGGAGTGTTAACATGTTTTCAGATGTTAACAAGGAATTGAATCTTAAAAAGGAACTACCATCATGGCCCTGTCTTAATATGACACATAGGCTAGGTTTTGCTTTGAATTAAAACATTCCACTAAATTAAGGAGTACATAGGTGCCCTAAACGGGACTTTTACATAGATAACTTGCCCACGCACGGGCTAAAATGGAAATACAAGTCCTCACAGGGACTAGTTACATAAATAAAAATGTCTACACAGGGACTTGATTGAAATAAAGATTACAACATAAATAAATAAGGAATCTTCAAAAATCCCTCTTCTTCTTCCCCTTGATCAGATTCGCCAAACCCTTAAGAAATCCTCGGTGGCTTCTACGCTCCTCTTGAACCTCTCGTTCCACCTGGCTCAACCTCTGAAGAATCTCCTGTTGTTGCGGCGGCTGCTGCGGTGGCTGAGGCTGAGGAGGTGGCGGGTATTGAAACCCGTATGCTTGGTATCCTGACTGGTACGAAGCGGCGAAAGGTCCTTCGGGATGAAGAGCATTGTAGTTTTCTACCACAAGATACGGGTCAACATCGGGGGTATTGTAGTAGTTGTACCCCGGGTAGGCTGGCTGCTCAAAAGGGTTATACACCGCTGCACCGGCGTAGGAAGGAATTGGGTTATCATAACCCACTGGTGGTGGTGCGACCGGAGCTGAGTCGACTTCTGAAATGGGGTTTCAAGGCCCACCCATCTGCGGGTCTTCATATAGTGGCGGGTAGTGACTGCCACTTGAATGTTGAGGGGTACTGAAGTGGAATCCCCCTCGCACGGACATCCGTGCTCCTGATCTCCTACACCTCGGTGGTTCTGGAGGCGGCTGCTGCTCTGGCGGCGGTGGTGGCGGTGGCGTAACCGCCTAGAAACGTGAATCCTCAGAGGGATCCTGCTGCTACTGCTGAGATGGGTTAAAAGGGGGAGTAAACTCCTAGTTGTATGTGGAAAACCTTGCTTCATAGCTGTCTGGGCCACGATAAAGTGATCCATGAAAAGATGACCCATCTGAAATCTCTATGGGATGCGTGGGCGTCCCAGTTGGTGGCTCGGCAGGATCCGGATCTTCGTCCATATCCATCTCTTGATCACCGGAAAAATAATCTTCTGGTCCCAATGGGTTATAACCCATTGGTTCTTCACTCATGTTTGCCGAATTGAACCGGCTCTGAAAGTAGGGGGTTGGGTCTTGGAAGGCCCGGTACGATCCCGATCGTTGCAACTGGAGGTAGGAGTGGTGAGAGTTATTGGGCTCATTTTCCGATTGTGGCCCAAAGGAGTGGAGGTAGGAAGGCGAGGAGCTAAGCGAGATCGATCGCCTCGCGGGTTCCAAATACGTCCTCTAGTCTTCTTGAGGACTAGTGCTCATGGTTGCTGACGGAGTTCACCGGTGTGAAGGCCCGGCCTCATGATTGTTTGGTGCAGTAAATGGCGCCATGCCTCGTCCTCATCGTCTGAATCGTGGTGGCATTTTTGTTGATCCTGTCAATACAATCAAAAGAAACAAACAAAAGAAAGCAATAAGATTAGGATTAGTCCTATGTTGTTAACCTAGACTCGGAGGTCAAGGAATGTGCAAACTGTGTCATTGAGATTAAACACAAAAGACTAGTGTTTAATTCACTCAATGTTGGCTCTGATACCAACCTGTCACACCCCGATATTTCCACGTATTACCGGTGGGCCCGGTGGGGAGTCTCGTGACGTAGTTGATATCATCATAGTCAAATAATAACCGTTTAATGCACAGCGGAAGTCTAAAGTAAAATATTACAAAACCGTATGAAAGTAACATAAATTATTACATAACGGTTGCAAAGAGATCCACATGCGGATCAAAATAAAAAGAAGTATTGCCCAACAGATTTAAGCATCAAAAGCTCGCAAGACTCTTTGTTTGATAGTGGGAGTAGCCAACCCATTTCGCTTAGTACCTGCATTTAACCTTTTTGGAAAATACGTCAGTTTACACTGGTAAATACAATTAACCGACTCTTTTGAAAAGTTTTTCTAAAATTGATTTAAATGCACAAGGCACAAATAATCTTTTATAACTTGGGATAATTATTTAAAAATAATCTTGTAAAAGAATTATATGTTTGTTATACGTTCAGTAGCCCGGGTTAAAGATTAATAGACACACCACATAATATAACCCACGGCGAGTTATTCTCGAACAAGCGGGTATATCATTTTACATACGCACCGGCAGGTGTATGCCTACAGCCCGTGCTTAAGTCTGGGCCATTTCAATGAATGAGCCGAGGATATCCAGGACATGGTCATTAACCCCCAAAGGCTTAAAACAAACAAAACAAATTAAACGGGTTATCTCAAGGATTTAACCTTCATACGATTAAAGATTCAATACCCGACCAAGCGGTATATATACCGTACCCAAGCCCGTATAAGGGAAAATAAGTTAAAAGTATTTACCTGAGCAAAAATACAAATTTATCTCAGCCGTATAACAATTCAGCAAGTGCGAATATCTTTTACTGGGCTCCTAAATCTGGAATGAAGGTTTTAATAACCTATTAGATTCCTAGCGGGTCTTACTTAAGTTTAAACTTGGACCGGTTAGTTTTAAAGAAAGGTTTACTGTTCAAAACGCAAGATTAAGCGAAGACCGGATTAGAATGAGATTTAGACCCGACAAGTGTGAAGACTTGTTTAGTATGGGTAAACCAAACACATTCTGGATTTTGAAGTGAAAATGATAAGGTTTGACCCGTTTCGGTTAATTTATGCAAACTAGTTACATAAACCGTACCGAACGCGAAAAATGCATAACGGGTAACCGAAAGAGTCATGAACAGGTTTCCTAAGTTAATATGCTTAAAATGTGTTATGATATCAGTAGGATACCTTCCATTATGCCCAAAACGAATTTAAAATCAATTTAAGCCCCGTAGGGGTATTTTGGTCATTTTAAAGTTTATAAAAGAGGTTAAATCTGAGATTCTGGTTTAAAATGATCAGTAAAAACATTTATTTTAGTGAGTTATATCAGTAGGATATTGCATATATGTGAAATTTACCATTTATGTCCAAACTATGCACCGTAGGTAGGGATGCAATCGAACCGAACAAACACGAACAACTCCTTGTTTGTTAAGGAAATGAACTTGTTCATGTTCGTTTGTGTTTGTTTGTTAATTTTAGGCAATGAATGAAAATGAACGGTCCGTAGGGGCATTTTGGTCATTTCACATAAGCTTTAAGGGTCAAATTTGGAAATCTGATTTCAAAACTTTTACTTACTATTAAAGAATAAAAAATTACTTATAATACCAGTAGGTAATGAGTTTTAGGTGTCAAATATAATTTTAACCCAAACTATGTGTTTAAAACGCGTAAAAGTCGGTATTTGACGATTTTTGGGTTATTTAAAGAAATCTGAGTTTTTAAACAGTTTATAAAGCTCAATATATTTTATTTAGCATATGAAATCAGTAGAAAAAGATTTGGTATCAAAATGTTATGTAAAACTCATTTTATTAGTAAAAAGGGTATAACCGTCAATTACCGAATCAAAGCAAGAACCCCATGTTATGATCAGCTTAAAATTAATAAAAATCTTCAAAAATCCCAAAATATTATATTACATCAGTGGGTAAAAGGTTTGGTGTTAAAATTTGGGTTTAAATAGGATTTATGCCAAAAATGCCGTTTAATAAATAAAAAGGCTTCAATTTACGATATCGAGCATAACTCCTAATTTAGACCTCAAACTGATGTCAAATTTTTAGGACATGTTCATAAATCAGTAATAAAGGTTTTTGTCCTCTCACATTTTCAAAAATCTTGTTTTAATATCAAAAGGGCATAATGGTCAGCTTTTAAGCAAATAACGGAAACATGCAAATGAATCGGATTACTAAGGGACCAGGTTGTATAACCTCAGAGGGTTACACTAACCTATAATATGGTCATAAAGGAACCCTAACGCTTATCTAAACTAAGCCAAATCGGGTCAGAACTGAAAGTCAAAGCAAAAGTCTTCTTTTACGACTTTCGGTCCCGAACCGAGCCTAAACTCAGAATTGTTGGGTTGAACATGCGTAAACATGTTCTTACATTAATTACCAAGTTATTTTCGTGTTAAAATAGGTTCCATAACCTCTGCATTATTAGTTATGAATTTATTTGCAAAAACAGATTCTGTTGACTTTTTAATAATAAGTTTGACCCGACAATTGACCAAGTTAGAGTGATAATCATTGGGTGCCCTTTTAAGGGTTTATTACCCACATAATTACCAACTCATAGCCACTTTCAATTCGAATAATGGCTGGACCATTAGTGATTAATCACTAAGTCAATGCTTAATTACGATGGCTTTGACTTTTGGTCATTAAACTAATAAAACTTGAACTTAAGGGGTTAAGAACACTTACAATGGTACTTAACACGAATTTGGAACTTAAGAAAACTTGCTTGAACTCCAGAAAGCTCCAGAGAATGAGTTGTGAATAAATTTTCAAGTGAATGCAAGAACAATGCAAACAAAGGCCTTTATATAAGACTTCTAGAGCTTCAAGATTGATCCACCTGCCCTCTACAACTGATTTCTGAAGATCCCAGGTGTCCCCTATGCATGTAATACTGTTGGCTCAGTCCCTGGTATCGAAAAATGGCATGCAAAGGCGGTGGAACTGGCTGGACATGCACCTGTCCCTTTTTTCTGCATCTAGGACTCTTACGCGGCCCGCATAAGAGTTGTCCTTGGGCCTACGTGGCCCGCGTGGAGGACTACTTCCGGTAAACACTTTTTCAACTTTGCAATTTCAGTCCCTGGTCCATTATACTTTATTTAAGTTCCATTTATTACATTTTGGACCCCCATAGTTAACTTTTAAGGACCTTGGGTCATAAACTAACTCCGTTAAACTCCCGGTTAGTTGAACGATCACCCGAAAAGTCTTGAATTTCAATGTTGACGCATTTGATCCTTATTTCTTGGAATTAGTACTTTGATTATTTATGTGCGTCGAAACTCCACGAATTTATTATCAAACATTCATGGAAGTATAAGGAAGTATTACAAAATCTTGGAATCGTTAAAAGGTCACTCAGAGGTAACTTTAAACATGTTGACACATTTAACCCTTATGCTTTGTAAACCTTTCAATTTAAGCACAACGACTTTCTAAGTTCGATATTTTATTCATTAAAGAATACGAACGTCACGTGAGGTCAATCAGAGGCACAAGTTAGGGATGTTGACACTTTGGATCCCTTTTGTTCACATATTTACATTGTTTGACAATTTCAGTCCCTCGGAAATAAATCCTTACACGTTTAAGCCCATGACACGTGTCTTTATTATATTGGTAATGCCCAATTATGCTTCCGAGAAAGCCAAATGATAAATATATATGGTTTCGATATCGTTAATTAAAAATTGTGCAAGATTTCAAGAAAAAAGGATTAAAAGAGACAATAAGAGAAATTAGTACCTTTCGGGTAATCCCGTAACGAAACGGAAGCATAACAGTGTTTGTATCTGTCCCAAGATACTTAAAAGTTAACTTTGGGTGTCAAAAGTGCAATAAATGAAAGTTATTTCAAGTTATAAAGGACCAGGGACTGAAAATGCAAAGGTTGAAACTTGTTAACCGGAATTGAGGTGTGTTGCGGGGCGCGTAGGCTCCTTCTTAATTCCTACGCGGGCCAAGAGAGAGCTGCCAGCGAAAAAACTAGTAGTTGCATGTTGCAGGTCTATCCACCGCATTTGCATGGCTTCTGCTCGATACCAGGGGCTGTTTAATGGTTTTTACTGCCACCATAACATGTGTAATCATCTGGTAACTCCCCACAATAGCTGGAATGATCTCAATGACCCTCAATTCTCTATAAATAGGTGCTTGTTTGCTCATTTGAACTTGCACTCTCAAAAATTCACGCACTACTTCTTCTCTGGAGCTTCCTGGATCTAAAGGAGACTCCTCTAAGTTCAAACTTCGTGCTAGGACCTTGTGTAAGTGTTCTTAGCTTCAGTAGTTCAATTTTTATATGTTTAAGAACCGAAAGTCAAAGTTGTCGTAATTACGATTTGACTTTCAGTTTAATCTTTATCGGTCCAGCATTATTCGAAATGAAAGTGGCTACGTGATTGTAATTAGTTAGGTGATAATCCCTCAAAAGGGAATCTCCTAATTACCACGTTTACTTAGTTAATTGTCGGGTCAAAGTAGTTAAAATAAAAGTCAAATGGGTCAGTTTTTAAATAAAATTCATATCTGTTAATGTAGAAGCTATAAAATATGTTTTGTCACTTTAATAACTTGGTAAATAATATTAGAACATGTCTAGACATGTTCAACCCGACAATTTTGAGTTTAGGCTCGGTTCACAACCGAAAGTCGCAATAGTTGACTTTTTCTTTGACTTTCAGTTCTGACCCGAATTAGCTTAGTTTCTTTATGCATTAAGGTTTCTTTGTGACCATATTATATATTAGTATAACCCTCTGAGGTTATATTACACGGTCCCTTAGTAATCTGAGTTTATAGCTTGTTTCTGTTATTATGCTTAAACATTGACCATTATGCCCTTATAGTTTAAAAACGAGATTTTTGAATATGTAAGCATGCAAATAGCTTTGTTACTGATATATAAACATGTCAAAATTATTTTGACATTATTTCCTGGTCTCAAAATGAAGTTATGCAAGATATCGTAAAATTATACTTCTTATTAATTAAATTATGCTTTTGTGCATAAATCATGTTTAAACCTAAATTTTGGCACCAAACTCATTACCTACTGTTATGATATTATTTTTAGGGATTTTTGGAGTGTTGGGTCAGATTAGATACTGACCATATCATTGAGTTCTCGTATAAATTATATAATTGACGATAATGCCCTTTTTGCTAATAAATTGTGATTTGCATATAATTAACATGCCAAACCTTTTCCTACTGAATTAGTATGTAAAATAAAATATTTTAACCATTCAAGGCTGGTCAAAATCTCATAATCACATAAACATCGCAAATATCGTCAATTATTGATTTTTACGCTAATTAGGTGCATAGTATGGTTTAAAACCATATTTAGCACCCAAGACTTGTTACCTACTGATTTTATAAATAAATTTTAATACTTTTACAGTAGGTATAAGTCATGAACTCTGACTTCTAATTTTGTCCCAAAAAGCATATGTGAAATGACCAAAATGCCCCTACGGTGCAAAGTTTGGCCATAAATGGTAAACCACACATATGTATGATATCCTACTGTTATAACTTCATAAAATAAATATTTTTATAGAATATTATAGACTAGAACATTAGTTTGCTTTAAAACCTCTTTTATAAATCTTAAAATGACCAAAATGCCCTTACAGGACTTAATTTGGTTTAAAAATCTTTTTGGGCATAATTGCTGATATCCTACTGATATCACAACATATTTTAAGCATAATAACTCATAGAACTTGTATGACTCATCCGGTTACCCATTTATGTGACTAGTTTACATAAACTAGCCGAAACGGGTCAAATCTTATCATTTAAACTTCAAATTCCAGAATGTATTTAGTTTACCCATAGTATACAAGTCTCCATACTTGTCGGGTCTAAATTACATTCCAATCCGGTCATCGCTTAATCTAGCATTTCGTACCGTAAACCTTTACTTAAACTAACCGGTCTAAGTTTACTACTTAAATAAAACCCGTTAGTAATCTCATAGGTTAATATAACCTTTGTTCCAGATTAGGAGCCTGGTAAAAGCTACTTGCACTTGTTTTAGTAGAATATATGGCTGAGAATACTAAACTTGCATTTTAAGCTCAGGTAAATACTTTTAACTTATTTTCCCTTATACGGGCTTGGGATACGGTAAAATATTACCTGCTTGGTCGGGTGTAAAAACATTTAATCGAATATTGTTATATGGCATAATTCCATTAAATTAATGTTGCTTGATAACAAATAAACATTGTGGGTTAACGACCGTGTTCTGGATATCCTTGGCTCATTTAAAACCGTAAATGGCCACGACTTAAGCCCGGGGTGTAGGCATACACCTGACAGTTGCGTATGTAAAAGATATACTCACTTGTTGGGGTAACCCACCGTGGGATTATATTTGTGGTGTGTCGATTAATCTTGTTCTGCTTTTATCCCGGCCCTAAATGTTTGACAAACATGTAAATCTGATACAAGATTATCATTATATAATTGTCCCAAGTTATAAAAGAATATTGTGCCTTGTGCATTCAAATCAATTTTCATAAATGTTTTCAAAAGAGTCGGTTAATTGTATTTATTAGTGTAAACTGACGTATTTTCAAAAAGGCTAAGTGGCAGGTACTATACGAAATTGGCTGGGAGCTCCTGGGTGTAAATAGTGAATCTTGCAAGTTCGTATGCCTTAAGTCTATTGAACAATTTTTTGTATTATATTTTAGATCCGCCTGTGGATCCCATCTTACAACCTTCTGTATAATATTTTATTCGTACTTTACATTTCGGTTTGTAATAGTAATTTCTACTAACACTTCTGCTGTGCAATAAACTGTGTATAATTGACTATGATGATATCAACTACATCACGATACTCCCCACCTGGCCCACCGGTAATATCTGGAAATATCGGGGTGTGACATTTTTGAAACAAAAAACAGTGATGCAAAAGAGTAGATCCTCTCTGTATCCCAAAACCAAACTGGTCTTGCCTAAAACCCGGTATCAAGATGCCTAGACACAACAAACAGTGATGCAAGATAATAAAATTTTGAACGAGAGGGATAGAACGATCTCACAGTGGGTGCGTGTAACTCCAGCAAATGAAGGCTTGTAACCTTCACTTAGGGTTACAGGCACTTGATTAGAAGACAGAAAACCAGTTCTGTTAACTTTCTTCAAGAATGATCAAATGAAGAACTCTAAAACAATAGGGTTTCGCACCACCGTAACCGCACAGCCACCACGAGGAAGAAGAGACCACGACTTGAAGTCGGCAGACCTTCGGACCACCACGACTTCAAAAAGAAAACCAGTACCACCAGAACAACCCAAAAAACCCATTCGATCAGAATCCTTGGACTGATACACAGAGAAGCAAGCCAACAGAGAGTGCAGTGGAAGAACACCAGAGCACCGATTCAACCTCAGAGCTCTGATACCATGTCAAAACTTCAAGGATTCAAACAAAAAAAATGCAGATTTATTCAAAACTCTCCACAAATCAGTACAAAAGAAATCAACAAGTCATTATAGATTGACTGGTGAACAAGAAATGAATCAAAAGATTAATAATAAACAGATAATCTTTAGTGAACCTCACGAATGAACGTGTGAGGGAGATGAGCAAGAACCAGTGTATTCAAGAAGGAGAATGAGAGACCATGCATTGATCCCAATGCAGCAACCCTTCTTTTATAAGAGAGCAAACCACAAACCCTTAGGCCCACATGTATAAAGCCTCCTTGGACCAGCCCAACAGGAAGGAACCGAGCCCAAGCAGTTTCAGACCAAACCTCATACAAAACACATAAAGGCCAGGATTAGAACATTTAGACTGAAATAATGATATATATATATATAAGGTATTTTAACACATATGGACTGTGCAAAAGGGCAACTAAGGAAAATGTGCTCGCCAGTTTCTTTTACATCCCCACATAACACACACAGATCTGAAATAATAGGAATATTCCGACTTTGTAGCGCATCCACTGTTGGAAGCCTATTCCTTTATGCCCGCCGCGCTATTATTGGCGCCTTCTTTGGGGCCCATTTGTTCCACTTAAACACATAGTCCGACACCGACCACCTAACCGAGTCTAGTCTTCTTTTTAGACTACACACAGTGAACACATTAGATTCTGCCAGGTCCTAGATCCACACATC
Organism: Helianthus tuberosus; assembly: GCA_030545235.1. Taxonomy (NCBI): domain Eukaryota; kingdom Viridiplantae; phylum Streptophyta; class Magnoliopsida; order Asterales; family Asteraceae; genus Helianthus; species Helianthus tuberosus. The sequence goes on from CM060369.1 coordinate 171,178,204, forward strand.
CTTTTGAGTCAAACATGATGTCGACATGATAAATGATCCCAGCTGTCATAACTCATTAAATTACTCCTGTGTCTGTAATGGTCGCTTCCAATCCCAACCCACTCCCATGTCATCGCCTACCGACCCTAGACGATCCATAATAAGGCAGCCTATGTTTAACTCCAAGGCAAAAAATGAGGGAAACAATTGACTTAGCGGTTTTGGGCCAGCCCACATATCCAACCAAAAAAATATTTTGTCCCCCTGACCCAGTACTCCCGGAATAAGACCCGCAACATCATTGCCCATTTTGTGAAGTTCCTGGATAGCACTAAATATGTTTTTCCACGTACCCGGTAGTGTGAGTTTTGTTGGTATGGCATTCCAAGTCTCGAGCTATGGTGTATGGCCCATAGGACTTTCCACCATAAACCATAGTCTTCAACCTTAAATCGCCACCACCACTTTGCTAGCATTGCTAGCTAGGTTTATCTCCCATAAAGACCCATGACCTAGTCCCCCATATTATTCCGACATGATTACCTTTTTCCACGCGAGCCAACTCATTTTTGAGTTTTCATCCTTTCCACCCAAAAAAATACCCGCCTCAACTTTTCAAGCTCATTTAAAACTTGAATTGGTGCCTTGTATAGTGAGAAATAATATGTTGGCAATGAGTTAAGTTTCGCTTTTATCATAGTGATCCGGTCGCCACCAACATCTCTGCCACCAACCACCCTTTTCCAAACCCCAACATCTTCCCCAAATCCACACCTCGTTTCAACTCTCGTCAAGATCTTCAACTCTCCAAGAAAACCCACTTCCTCAAGCAAATTTCTCTCATACCCAGATCTCATAATGCTACAATTCTTCCAAAGTTTCAAAATTTTCCACAAAAATGGACATGACAATTGAGTTGTTTGCTGAATATTTTTGCAGAATTTAAGTTGTTGCCTAAATCTAATGTCAAGCTATTGGCTTTTCTAGTCAAACAATATTGAGAGTATAACTTTGATTGAGGGGCTTTCATGGTGGTTACGGTGGTGGATTTGAGGGGTTTTCATGGTGGGTTTTCTGATTTGAAGGGTTTTCATGGTGGTAGTGGTGGCTGGTGGATGGTGGTGTTGGTGGTTACAGATGGGATGGTGGCAGGTGGGTGGTAACGGTGGTTGTGGATGTGGCAGGTGTGTGTTAGTGACGGTGGTTGTGGTGGTGTCCGGTGGGAGTAGGTAGGTGTGGAAGGGAAGTTAGAAAGAGATAGAATTGAGATACAGAGAGAGAATTACGTGTGTGTATATATATATGTACAAATGTATAATCTTTTTTAAACATAATTAATGTATTTATTATCTTTTATGATTATTTATTTTAATATTTAAAGTAAAATGACTAAAGTACATCTATGTGGGGTCCAATTGTTGAGACTTAACTATGAAAATTAACTAGGTTAGGATCGAAGGACATAACGTGCAAGGGTTTGTAAACATAGAGTACGTTTATTGTACTTATTAAAGACAAAGGACACAATTTACAATAAGTAGCATACATAAAGGACGATTTTTGTAATCTACTCTTATTTGAGTATATGTATATTATTATTATCACGTTGATTATTATTATTATTATTATTATTATTATTATTATTGTTATTATTATTTAGTTTTGTTTCATACTATATTTTCTATTTTAATCTTATATATACACACACATTGTTAAATTTTTTTTGTCTAGATTTTGTTTTAGAGTTGGGATTCTCTTTGGAAGCGGTTTCTCTACCCTCTACGATGAAAGTATAGTTTACCAATGTTTTATCCTTCCAAAATCCAACCAATAGTTTACTATTACTCCGATTCTACTAACTATCGTCATTGTTATACATATGGTTTAAGTCCAAGCATAGTTTTCCCACCATACTTGAATCTCTTAAACCAAAGCTCTGATACCAACTTCTAACACCCTTGCTTGTTAAATACAATATTTTATATAAAGTTTCGTAAAAATGCATGTTTTTACGATTACACGTAAGTATGTCAATACGAGTTTACTAAAACTTTTATAATTTAAAAAAAAAAAGAACAACTTAATGTAATTGAATTCGTCGTTTAAAAGATACGACGAAACGCCGCGCGGAAGCTTTTAACTTTATCGTGTTCGGTTCTTCTTCGAGCTTGATCTTCATCCGGGCACTCTCGGCAATCACCTATGATCAAAACCAACTTAAAAGTTAGTTTTGATAGTTAAATAACAAGTTTAAACAAGTTACATGGGTCAAATAAACAAAATTAAACGTTTTTCAGGTTCAGGGGGGGCTAGGCGTCACACCTAGGGGCTAGACGCCCCACCTAGCCCCCTTTTTGGCAGAAAGTTTTTAGTATGTTGCTGCATAATCTCAGCATGACCCGATTTCACGGAAACGAGCATAACTCTCTCGTTTTTAATCCGTTTTACCCGATTCTTTTTCCTACGCGTCCGTAATTTAATTCTCCATCATATGGAGTTAAAATCCAACATCCAACATAATAAATTTTGAGACTTCTAAGCCTTCGACTCGTTGCCTTTTTATCGACTTTTAACCCGTTTATGCATTTTATCAAACAAACATATTTGTTTGATCTTTATATCACATGAACCACTTCAATTCAGCATTTTCTACCATGTTAGGTTCTAATTGCGGGTCCGTTTTCACTCTTATGCTTATTTTGACCCGTTAAGGGTATTTAAGTATATTTTAAACACAAATCGTTTTCATTCGTTTCTAAACACATATGTCCACATTTCTTATCAAATGATTCTCCCACCACAACTATATTTGTGGTGGATTCAATGTGGTGGTTTTTATATTCCAAATTTTACCCTTCAAAGCATTATTTTACGGCAAGACTCTTTATAGAGTTATTTGACCAATATTTTACATCTTTCGCTTTTTATACTTTTTCTAAGTATCGACTTGATTATAAAACTCGTTTTCAAGCGACTTCTAAGGGTTATTTGCTTAATTTTACTTACAAGGGCGTTTTGGTCACTTTTAACCCTTCTTTTACGACGAAGGGCTTGCTTAAGCCATGCACGCCCAAAATCTCGTTTTTAACCAAATCTTGTTTTCAAAACACTCTGTCTATAATTTAAATCCTTCGGTTTACCTTTTAAGGTAACCGAATGTCCCTTTTACTTTGCCTAACTCTCAAAGATCTCCAAGTTCTAAATGAGGAGTTGATCTATTATACATACCTGGCCCGGATCAACTTATTAACCCGGTTTTAATACCTTGCTTTATAATCGCTAATTAAGAACGGTGCGGGTATCCATTTGATATATATTCCTGTAAGCATATAACTCGACAAAAGAATCATTAGTCGATATAGTCAAAAGGTGATGTCTACACCTTTTGACCCGTTTGGCCGAATTGACCGTTTATCTTTGCGAGATGATATTTATTATCATCTGCTCTACATGACTCGTTTCGTTTAACACCGTACGGTCATTTTACTTATAAACCGTTTATTACCACTTTCGACTCTTTATGTCTTACGCGGAAAAGCGTCTTTTTAAAACTAACGGTTATTGTCAACGTGTGACTAAATTACTGTTTTGCCCTTATTATTTGTTTTGGCTTACCATAAAAGGTAGCCATTAAAAGTTCATTTTTCCTTTCGTCATAATATGACCGGATTATCGATTTACTTCTTTTTAACCATTATTATGGTTTCTTTCATCTTTGATTATCTTGTTCCGTACGACTACATGACGGAACACCATTTTTCAATTGTTTAGTTATCCCATTCGTAATTTATATGATAAGAGAATATCCCACAATTTAAGACTAGTGTAAGCTATACTTACCTTGCATCCGAATTATGTTTTTCCTCCATTTCTTGATTTGTTTGACCCGCTTCCTTTCCCAAGCCTCCACCTAGCTCGTTAGGCGTCAAACTATTTTCAATCATTTACAAGGCGGTTAAATTAGTCATAAAAATCATGACTATTCCACCTCACTTATTTTCTATGCCGAAGCTACTATTCGACTTCATGATTAGTTAACTTAGCTTATCTAAAGTTAACTACTTTTGATCACATGGGTTACAACAGTAAGTCTAAATCAACATAATATTTAGAACCCTTATCACTTCATATTACGCGTAATTGCCATATCATTCAAATACACATTTTCACTCTAATTTCAACACTTTAGTTCTCATTTAGGCATTTTAACAAACACCTAATGTGCATAAATTTTTACACATTTACAACTAGTTCATAGCTAGTTATTTCTACTAAACATAAACATAATTTCAATTCCATTATGTCTAGCATGCATACTATTCTCAGATTCATCTCATGGAAATCAGTTAACACCATTTTAATAGTCATAATTCTAGGATTCATCTTATCTCTACAAAACCCATTTAACACTTAAATGGAAAATCATGAAATTCACAATTATGGACCTCAATCCAACAAGTAAATGACTAGGGTTTACTCCTAGACATAAAATCATTCCTAATTTCATCCTTGGATCATAATCCATCAATTTATTTGCAAGTAACCTACTTGTCTCAAATTTCAACTTCAACCAATCTAGGTTTTGTAACATACCTTGTGATCCCCACGACTTGGTGATCGTTTCTACGCGTTCATGCATCGATTTGAGTCTTGGATTGACCTTCAATTTGGTAGTTTTGATGAAACTAGGGTTTTGCTCCATGGGAGCTCCCTGATGTCGATCCAGAACACACACTTCAAGTGTGTGTTTTGTTTTGATTTTCTTTTATTAAATAACTTTGTTAAGTTATCCCATTTTAACCCCTCTATTTGGTTCGTTGTTAAGTAAGCCACAACCTACTTATTTCTAACAATATTCCCATCTATTAACTAGGTTAAACATTCCTAGTTAAATTAGTGGGTTCGGGGAATCTATAACTTAGTTTATTTTAAGTACTGTTAACTCAAACTTCTTATAAACTTTATTTCTTAAAAGCATTTATTCACGTTGTATTTAATATTAGGATTATTTGTTTAAATCCTAATATTTATCTGGTTAGTCTTACCACTAACGGTACCTTACCCGTCTTTTAGTATTAACGGGGTTTGATTACCAAACCCGTTTTCGGGGTGTTACATACTTCTCTCTCACATATGTGATTCCCATGAATCATTAAAAGCATCATGGTTATTTGATTTCCCGAAATCGCTAACCTTAATATGCTTAACCTTACTTCAATGTCACTGATTGGAATGGACAAGGAAGTATATAACTCCCTTTTGTTAGGTTTGGGGTACTCCCTCACAGTGACTCCGCTTTGGTAATATGATTAAGTTGTCCTATTGAACTTAGATCTTGGGATCTCCAGTAAACTAGGTTAGGATTCCCTCATATTCCCATTTATTACCACGGTCTTCAGTCCCATTCCTATTGACGACATGTAAACAAACTCTTTGCTTAAGCCTTTCGTAACCGGGTCCGCAATGTTATCCTTTGATCTCACATAGTCAATTGTGATAACACCCATTGAGAGTAGTTGTCGTACCGTGTTGTGTCTACGTCGAATGTGCCTTGATCTGCCATTGTACATCGAGCTTTGAGCTCTACCAATTGTTGATTGGCTATCACAATGTATAGATATGGCTGGCAAAGGCTTTGGCCATCTTGGAATATATTCCACGATTGACGTAGCCATTCTGCCTCCTCTCCTGACTGATCCAAGTAGATAAATTCAGATTCCATTGTGGTGTTGCAAGCATGCGAAGTGCAAAGTGTGCCATCAAAGCGCCACATTGCGCCCATCGCCCATGCCACGTGCGCGCTCGTGTGCGAGTACGAGTTGGGATGCTCCGCACCCTTCGCGAGTACACTAGTGTGTGCTTCCATGAAACATTAAGGATGGAGTGTTCCCACTTAAATACCTCTTTAAGTTTCATCTCTCCTCCTATGTGGACAAGGTGCCACTTTCCCATTATTTCAACATTCAATGTTTCAAACACCAAACTTTGAGCATCGATATCTCATTCATCTTAGATTTGTTTTGGACGCGGTTTAGTTCGTTGTGAAGCTCTTCCAACATAGAACACAACCCACAAATAAATATGTGAAATCTCCTTCGTTTCTTATATTTATTTATAGTCCAAAATTAGGAAAATGCATTTCCGATATTTGTGAATAATGCTATTTTCACAAAATTTCCAACACTATCTTCATCTCCAATAACCACCGTAAACCACCCGACAACCACCTTCTCCATCCACTAAATTCTTTACAATGCCAAACACCCACCACCTTTTTTAGTTCTAACATCCCACTACCAACATATGTGAACAGAAAACAAAGAAATAGGAAACAAATTAGCAGAAAATATAAATTCATGTAACAATGAAGAAATATCACAAATCCTTGAACAAAAGATTTCTCTGGCACAAAGGATTACCAAGTTCACATCTCCGGCGAGTCAAATTTTTCTTCAGCGAGTTCGAAGTTCAGACCCAGTGTGCTTTGGTGCGAATTTTGAGGGCTCAGATTTCCGACGACATTGTCTCACTAGTATTATCCTCAAATGTATCACATATTTGTTGTTTCTTCTTGTTTTAGATCGCATTGGAAACCAAATCTCCAGTGAGATTCCATTCTATATCGAAAAACTCAACCGTTTTTCGGCGATGATAATTGGATCACCGGTAGAATGCCGAGATCTATCGCTAACTAAATCCATAACTATACCTATAAACTTCGGGAATCTTTGGATGCTCAATCGTGCTTTACTGAGTCCTATTTAATATTTATTGAGTTTACGGAGTTACAGACCGGTTGGACTTTGAAGAATTAGGGTTTAGTTGTAAAAAGAGGATGAAGATGACGAAAACCTGCAATTATGATTGTGGTTGAAACTTGAAAGTGTTGGTCCCCTTTGGCGCCCCTGTACTTATGGTGCGACTTTCTTCGCTCGTTGAGACGGGTGTTTGTGAAGTATATAAACATTCAAAGAATAAAAAATAGAGACAATGAGAGTGATATATCTTCAATGGTTAATTCTTATTAAACAAAGAAGAAGGGGTCGATCCGAGAATAAACTCGAATCTAAATGTCACCCCCTGGGCCAAACGAGGAGGTAAACTCACAAGAAAAACTCTATTTGAAAAATACTACAACACAAGACACACATAATTCCTTCGTAGGAATTATGTATTTATAGAGAAATTCATGATCCTATCTCAAATGTGATTGGATGATGGAAAGTTGGTATGTATGCCCATCCATTATTTTAATGTGGCTTATCTTCCTTTTTGAACCAACTTATACTTTTCTGATGAAATCACCAATTTGAGATATTATCTTTTCTGATGAAAAGATTCAAAAGAAAAGATTCCTTTCTTTTCTTTACAAAAGAAAAAGATTCCTTTTTACTTTCTGATGATTGCTTTTCCAAAAGGAAAATTCCTTTTCTTTTCATAAGAAATGCATTTCATTCATTAGAAATGCTTTATTTTTCTAATGAAAGCTTTTTCATTAGAAAAGATATTTAATGTGTTAATAAGATTTATTATCTTATTAACACAATTCTTTGACTTTGTATCTTGTAAACTCCATAATGTCCCGCTAACATTTTGAAGTCTTGTAATCTTGTAGTGATCTTTAATCAAAGAATTAGAAGCTTGATATTTTTCTTTCTCGGTCTTCATATTTAGTGCTTCTGGGACGATTCGTCAGTCGGTTTGTGTTAGAAACTGCAAACCACATGGACCATTCATGTACTTTTTTGAAAAAGATAGGGACTAAATACGTTGCAAAGTGCAAACCCTGGAAACCATATGTGTACTATTGAAAAGCTGGGGCTAAATCCAAAACTTTGGTAAACGACAGGGACCATCCGTATACTTTATTAGAAAAGTGAAGAGTTTTAGAGCGAAAGGGCGCTTAGTGGTTACCGCTAATGTCTAACCCAAAATTACATAACCCTGAATTACTTATTATATTATTAGTCGTTTTGTAAATAAATATACGAATACGATGTTTATTACATAACCAGAATTATTTATTATATTATTATTAGTCGTTTTGTAAATAAACATACGAATACGATGTTTAAAAAGTGAAAGATTTTCATCTATTTATCATAATATAGCATCAATGGCTTCGAAGGCTTAACACTATGTAGCAAATTAGTCTTGAACGACTTGCATTACTACATGAAATTTGAAGTTTTTAAACAATACAATACGATTTCCTTACATAGTTTAAAAGAAGTACAAAATGATATAACAAACAAGGCACAATATGCTACACCAAATTCAGCACTGCCTTTATATATTTGTACATGTTCATGCATCTATTGTTGCATGCAAGCGTGGGGAAATTAGGACTTCCAGCGGAGTTGCCTTGGCGTTTGTCAGTCCAGCAGTCGCGCTCATATCAACAGGTTCACCATTTGGAGTTGAAATATCAAAGTTGTGTAGCAAAGTGGCTAAAACCATATGTAACGTTTGACATGCCAAAACAATTCCAGGACAACGCCTTCTCCCCGCCCCAAAAGGTATCATCTCAAAATCCGTCCCTATTACATCTACACCCCTTTGGTTTGGGGATAGAAACCTCTCTGGTCTAAACTCGCATGGGTCTTGCCATATATTTGGATCACGGTGGAGCTTCCACGTGTTAACTATAAGCCACGTGCCTTTTGGGACATGGTAGCCGGCTATGGTGCAATCTTTGGTACATACGCTGGTAGCGTTTAAGAATGTGGCAGGGTAGAGTCGTAATGTTTCTTTTACTATAGCATGGAGATAGCACAAATTCTTGATATCTGATTCATTTACTTGTCTATCTTGTCCTACTTGCGTGTCTGGTTCTTATAGCGTAGGGATTGTTTAGCAGTAACGAGAGTGTCCACGTTAGCATGACCGTAGTTGTATCCGATCCACCAGCAATAAGAGTCTGAAAAAGGGTAACTAGATATAAATATGAATTATGTATAATCAAGAAACTTGAGTTATATATCTGGGATAGATATTAAGAAGTGTAAAGTCGGTCGCACCGCAGATGTGGCTTTAATGATGGTATCAGCATTGTAACCCGCTACATCATCATCTTCTACCACTTGGATCAAAACATCCATGAAGTCGTTTTCCTCTTTAACATTGTCAAAAGAACTTTTCCGGCGATGCTCTTCTAGCCATTTCCCGACTATGTAATCAAGCTCCCTTGCGACTCGTTTCATTATCTTTTTATATCCACCCAAATCCAACCAATCTAGAAAAGGAAGAGCATCGGCTACCAAAAATTGTCCCAAGTACTGAAACCAGTCACTTATCACTTCTCCATAACTCCTCATCTCCTCATCTTCACCATTACCTCCATTGTACCGTTTTCCAACAACCACTTTAAGCATTATATTCATATTTAACTCCCCAAACCATTTCTTCATTTCCACCAGCATTTTCCCTTGCTTGTCTCTCTTGTCCCTCCAAAGCTCATGCAAGTTTTTAATCGAGTTTTCTAGTTCAAAGACTTGAAGATGATTAAGCTTCTCAAGTCGACTTTTAGACAGAACCTCTTGGGAGATTATTTTACGTATTCCATGCCAATATGGACCATATGGAGCGAACGAAAAAAAGGCACCATTATGTCCCAAAATCTTGGTAGCGACGTAATTCGGACGGTTGGAAACATTCAAATCATGGGTGGTAAAGATGTCCTTAACTATATCCCAACTACTCACCACCAATGTGACAACCCGAGTTTTTAAGGTCTTTTCTCGACACGTTACTTGTGTCACAATTGTGTTTTCGTAATCTGTTTGCATTGTAACTTGTGCACGTTGAATATGCGGTTTATGTGTTGCTTCATGTGTGGGTTAGTTAATATAAACTTAATGTGAACTGTTGTATTGTTTTATAATTAAAAGCATGCTCGGCAAAACATGGATGTTTCGCCATTACCTTAGTTCACCGTTTTGGGCTTTGGCCCAAGTGAAGCCCTATTATAATCTGTTACATTTACGTTAGTTTATAAGTGAACCATAATTCATGAAACCCTAGAACTCTTCTCCTCTCACTTGCACCCGACGGCGAACATCACCATCTCACATTCGGTTAGTATATCTGTCTTTAAGCTATGAATATATGTGTTTGTTGATTTTGATATATGTCTTTTGGCCGATCTGCAAGTGTAGGATTATAGTTCATATTTGTTCGACACCATTAAATGTAATTGGTCCAATCAAAAGTGTCCACTAATTCACAAAACTCAAGTAAGTCGATCATGATACATAAATATGGTCTGACATGATGCTCTCGATCTAATCAAAGGTGAATAACCTTGACAAAAACGGCGGCCCATGTGTTGAGCAAATCAAACAACCTAGTGACGTTTTGATAAGGTTGTCATAAGAATCTTTTGTATATTAAATGATGATGATGATTGTATAACTTAAAAGCCATTGACCCATTACTCATGTTTTGGAAGTTGTGTGAACTAATGATTAAGTTGGTGATGAAACCGTTAGTTGAGATTAGGGTTGTTGTGTGTAACTGATGTTGAAGATGATGGAACCCGACGAAAACCCCCCACCTCGACGAAAACACCTTAGGGGATTTCGGCCCAACCTTGGATTTCGGCCACCAAGTGATTTCGTTGATTTCTTGTACAGTGAACTTTGTTAAGTTAAGTATGTTAACTGTGTTAAGTGTTAACCATGTTAAGTGTGTTAATTCTGCTATGCATGTTATGAAGATAAACCCAGTTAAGTTATTAACTCTGGTTAGCTTATTAATCCTGTTAAACTTATTGTCTATGTTAAACCATTAACTCAGTTAGTTACTAATTCTGGTAGATGTCAACTCTGTTATTTATGCAACTCGGTTATATGATGCATGATCGTATGAACGTGAAATAACTGTTATGTGTTACATGACGATGATTGCTTAAACACACTTCGTGACATATTTTGTACATGAAACTTTACGCACATCAACTGATTGAGTATAGTGCATACTATAGGACGTTATTGATTACTTGCGAGCACATAGTTAAGCATACCGAGCAAACCAAGGTGAGTTCACACTCTTACCAAGGCATGGGATTCCCGGGGTTGGGAATGGGTTTGGATGATTACTTATGCTTAAATTGTTATCGGAATTACATACCATAGGCCTCGGGAGAGGAAGGTTATTGGTAGATACTGCTAGACTAGTGATACATATACTTCTCTTCGCACACACGCCGGGAATGGCTGCGATAATAGAACTAATCTTCGCACACATGCCTGGAATGGCTGCGAACCATACTCTAATCTTCGCACACATGCCTGGAATGGCTGCGAACCATACTCTAAACTTCGCACACATGCCGGGTGGGCTGCGATACAAATATACCTAGTCTAGAAAACATGGGAAACCCCCCACAATCTTCGCACACATGTCTAGGAGACTGCGATTCAAGTACATACGATATATGGGTTACTAAACGAACATATGGTTTACAATACAATACAATTACTATAACCGAACAACCAACTGTGAACTCGCTCAACTAGTTGTTGACTCTCTGTTACATGCCTTGCAGGATCATAGGTACTCATGGAGCTTGCACGGGAGGCGCGGTCGTTGTGGGCACGGATTGTGGATGTTTTGATGAAAACTTTATGACTCTTTAAACTTATTTGCTTATGTTGGGTTTTACATTTATGCTTCCGCTAAACATTGATACTATACTTTGGTTTTCGAACACCTTTCATATTGTTTGGTTGATTTACATTTATTAATAACATGGTTCAATATGATTGGTGGCTTGATCCTGGTCATGTCACGCCTCCAGGCGGTGGTACTCCGCGTGTGGGTTTTGGGGGTGTGACAACCAAGACCTTACGTATGCCAAGCCGGACGGTGAAGATGGGCCCATATCGGTCAGCCATGGATGACAAGGGTACATGGGGAAGATCAGAACCACTAAAAACTTTGTAGTGGCCTATTATAGGCCATGCACCACTTGCTTCAGGTGGATTAGTAGTGGTTTTGTTCAAGAATGATAAGCAGTAGAGGACCAGAATTATGGCAAAAGTTTCAAGAATAAGTTTGTAATTATCTTGCAGATTGGAAAGATCCATGAGGCAGCTATTGGTTTGTTTGTATTGAAAGATTGCAAATTGGTGCTTAATTGATAAACTGTAAGCATACTACTTATAGTCAGTTGATTTCATTTCACTTTCATCATAATAAGGACTCATGAATTATGGCAAAAGATTCAAGAATAAGTGTGTAATTATCTTGCAGATTGAAAAGATCTGTGAGAGCGCTATGGTTTGTTTGTGTTGAAAGATTGCAAATTAGTGCTTAATTGGCAAATAGTCATTTAGTTCATTTTGGTTTCTACATGATAAGGACTCGTTACTACGTGGACATCGATATATGGATTACCATATATACGGACAAAATTGGTAGATCACTTGAGTTTATCATTGATTTCTATCAAATATGTAGAAATTAAGTAGGTGGGGTCGTTATAATTGGCACTCAAAACTCTTTTGTTTGTTGGTTTTTGAGATTTCATAAATAAAAATATGAATATGAATATTTATGGAGGGTAGGGATATAGTGTACATTAATTCAGAAGTGTGAGAAGTGTATTATAACACTATATATAACACTATATAACACCATATAAACACCGTATAACACTATGTAACACCATATAACACTATGTAACACTATATAACATTATATAACAAATATAACACTATACATCTATCATAGACATGCTATCAGACAAAATATAGTGTTATATTTTTTTATATAATGTTATATAGTGTTACATAGTGTTATATGATGTCATATGGTGTTACATAGTGTTATACGGTGTTTATATGGTGTTATATAATATTATATATAGTGTTATAATACACTTCTCACACTTCTGGATTAATGTACAGGATCCTCTACCTATTTATGGATACTATTAAAATAACGATTCAGTGTTTAACCTGAGTTATTTTGAGTAGGATGATTCTATTGTACTCTTAATCCGCCAAACAAATAGAATAGAATTACAAACAACTTGTATTCGTATAAATAAATTTCATTTTTGAAGTTATGTTGAATATACGTTTTAGATGCTAGAAAGGTGTTTGTCTGATGCGGCGGAAAACATAAACAGGGGTGTGTACGGTTCACTTCGGTTCAATTATTAGCCTCAACTAGAGGTGCACAAAATAACCGGTTAATTAACCGTAACCGGTTATTAAACGAAACCGTAACCGGTTAATAACCGATTTAGGAATAACCGGTCCAGCCGGTTATTTAACCGTAGGTTAGTAACCGGTTATAAGTGTTTAGTATAATAACCGGTTATTAACCGGTTTTTTTAAACCGGTTTTTTAACCGATAGACTGGTTAACCGAAAAAATAACCGAAAAATTCAAAAAAAAGGCAAAAAAACCGGTTAATAACCGAAAATCACCGGTTAATTAACCGAACCGGTTAAAGTAATTAACCGGACCAGTTAAAAAAATAGCCGGTTAAAGTAATAACCGGTTAAAGCATTAACCGGTTAAAGTAAAAAAGTCAAATTAACCGGTATAACTGGTTAACCGAACTGGTTATTAAAATTAACCGGTTTGTGCACCTCTAGCCTCAACCGAAACTAAAATCATTATCTATTTTATTAACCAATCAGTTTTCGATTAATTGATTCGGTTTTTTGTCCCTAAGGTTTAACCACTTTTACAACTTTTATTCATCAGTTTTCGCTTTATAGAATGAAATTAGAATGTAGATTTCATTTCTAAAGTATTCTTATCGCATCCATCAACTTTTCCCTTATTTTCAAAATAAAAAAAAATATATGTATGTCAAAAGCTCACTAGATCCTATCCAAGCTTTTCACATATAAAAGATACTACTATTCATGCTCTATCAAATTAGTCTTCACTAAAAAACAAGAAATAAAGATACACGTGGTGGATGGGATATATATATATTTAAATAAGAGATAAATTTTGAAGAATATGATTTTTAGTTAAATTATAGGGTAATTTATGGTGGAAAGGATCTAAATGCTCTTATGCTATTTGTTTCAATAAAAGAAATAAATAAAATTGAATCTAAATTGTCGTTTCACCACCTTCATTTTGGATATAAGGTAACATATTTTATATTCCAATTTAATTGATAATTATACCGACCAAACACAATATAGGATTTCAAAAGAGTTCTTTATAATTCGATTCCAATTCCAATCCTATTATATTTAGGAAAGAACACTATGTAAGTGTCCGAAACGGATGAACAAATTGCATGATTCATGTCAAGAAGTGTTAATTTTACAATAAGAACTTATGTTAGATCTTGTAATTTAAGACTTTACAAAGAAAAAAACAATGTAAGACACCGATTATCTCACTATTTAGAATAAGGAGTATGAAATGATGAAGCCCTAGGTCTCCCCTTGTGGTTAAAACATTCGACAAAAGTCTGAAAAGGATAGCCCTACTCAAAGCACATGCTTAGTCAAGGAACGACTAATGTCCTTCAATTCACATCATATCATATATGCATACAAAACGCATTGACGTCTACAGTTCTTTCGTTTGATTGGTCGAAATGGACGGCCTGACGTAGCTGTCATGGGCTAATCAAAAGTATTTGTATTTAACGTAAATACCTATGAAGTATAGGTAAGTAAGGGCGTATCAACATGGAATATGTGGTTAGTGTTTAGCTAGATTATCTAATTAATTAACAAAGAAAAGGGTTATCAGATTAAAAAGAAGTAACCCCCACCCGGAATCTCGATTGCAAGTTTAACACGTACAAACCTGTTTACTAATTCAAACACTACATAGACATGACATTGAAATTAATGACTTTGATTAATAGTTAGGGACCGTTTATAAATAAACTATAACAACCTAACAATCCGTTAAATTATACCAACTACCCACCAATTTACCAACCCGCTAACGATGTAAGGAAAGCGTCAATACGCTTGATAAACGAAAAATAGTTCAAATATAATAAACGTTTACTAAGAAATCAACAAACGTGGTCAAGAGTACCGGTTACAAGAATCCGAAAAACAGAGTTTAATGTGAAAAACCTAGAAATCAATCATTCGGGGAAAGTCACAAGAGAAAAGAGAAAAGATAAAGGTAACCTCCTCCAAGTTTCAAATTCTAGGTTTACACCAAACTCAATTTACTCATTAATTGAACACCACATAAACATCGTGCTGAAAAGTTGGTTAATTTAAATGGTAATAAAAAATAGGTCTTTGTCATCGGATCATTTACCGTTCAATTACCCTATCTACTAGTGTGAGTCAACGTACTCTATGTCACCCAATAAGCTACTAGGTTTTATCATAAAACCGAATAAGTTGTAAATCAAGAACCCAAAACACATGCAAATAATTTAAATAAACCAACACATTAAATTATTTACACAACGCTGTCAATGTCAAAAACAAATTCAAACACAAATAAAAGAGTAAATTACAAGTTTTGTCCTTTATCTTTACATCAAATTGCAGGCGCTGTCCTTTTGGCCAAAAATTTACAGGCGATGTCCTTAACCTTTCAAAATCTTGCATGTTTTGTCCTTTAGGCCCAATTTGGTTAGAAATCTCAATTAAAAACAGTCATGTGCAATGCACATGAGGGTAAAATGGTAATTGTGCTTATCAACCCTTTCAAACTCAACACTCACTCCATCATCTTCCCCAAATTTCTAATTGTTGTTCAATTCCATTTCCATATGACAGAAACACCACCCAGATTCCTTTCATAACCAATTTTAATCCTTAATTTAGGTTTTTATATTTTTCACAAAATACATTCAACAGTAATATCAGATTAGGGTTCTTAGTAACATGCTGCTCAGAATCCTCTGCTGTGATTCAGATCAAAAGATAATTCATTTACTAAAATTCAGATCAACAGGAATAATCAAACAAAGTGTGAAGAATGATGGTGACAATTATGATGTTCTTGATGAACATTCAGTGCGACTGTTCTTCAAGGGTGTATCGATTGAAGATCCTCGGGATACTGGTTTCAACGTTTCCGGTATTGGACAGATTGCGAAGAGGCAGGCGGTTGTGAGGATTGATGTGGACGGTTGAAGCGACAATTGGTGTTTGTATTTGCAGGGGGCTTAACCCTAGAAATTTGGGAAAGATGATGGAGTGAGTGTTGAGTTTGAAAGGGATGATAGGGAAATTACCATTTTACCCTCATGTGCGTTGCACATGACAGTTTTTAACTGAGCTTTCTAACCAGGTTTGGCCTAAAGGACAAAACGTGCAAGATTTTGAAAGATTAAGGACACCTCCTGTAAACTTTTGGCCAAAAGGATAGCGCCAGCAATTTGATGTAAACATAAAGGAAAAACTTGTAATTTACTCTAAATAAAATTGAGAAAATGTTAAACCCTATGAATCGTGTAGAGAAAGTCATGAAAAGCCTTGCTCATATTTATAGGTTGATTTTCGTGCACCTTGAACTCCCTAAGACCAGACGGTATGGGGGCCGGCTTAGGCCCGGCCTGGCCCGGCTCTGGTCCCCCACACCGCCCCCTTCGGCCCGGCGCGTCCCTTTCGGCTCCCACTCGACGCTGTTGACGGGCCTTGAATTCAAATATATAGCCGTTATAACGGCTATCTTATTTAATAAAAAAAACTTTTTAACTTTAAATAAATACCCCTCATCTCATCCATTTTTATACCATTTTCTCAATACTTCTCCCATTCTCATCCACTTTTATAAAAAACTCTCCATCTTTTTTATACAATCACGAATCCATTCAACCCGAACAACCCCAACCCGAACAATCCCAACCTGAACCAACCTAACTTTTTTTCGAGTCCCGCTTACACTCCTACTATGGATCCTTCATGGGTGTCTCCGCAATTTACGTTTTCGGGTTTCCAACAACCACCCAACGCCTTCAAACAAATGTCCCAAGTTCAACAAATGCAACAATACCAAGCACTCCAACAATTCATGCAACGCAACTCGTTTGAACAATTCCAATCGCAACCACCAACTTCCCAACCGCAACCCCTGATTCAACTTGACGATGATGATGAAGAAGTCGTCCCTGAATCGCCACCTAAAGAGCTCAAGCGCAAAAAAAACACGGGGAAGGGGAAGGCGGTTGAAACCGAACCCGAAACCGCGCCAAAAAGCGGTTCGAGAGCAAAGTCGAGACAGTGGACAAAAGTAGCAGGAGGAGGCGCTAGCAATTGCGTTTGTTAAGTCCTCAACTTGCCCGATTATCGGTATGAACCAAAGTTTACTTTTTTTTAATTTAAATTTAAAAAGATTTATTTTTTACTTTTACTAATGCATTTTTTTTTAAATTTAGGGAACAATCAAATGGGTACTAGTTTTTGGAAGACGACAATGGAAAGATTTAACGGGATTATGGGGCAAGGCCCGATGCGTAATATCGATTCCGTCTCGGGCAAGTGGCATAAAATGAACAAGACCATCAATGAATTTTGCGGGTATTATAACCAAATTTACACTAATCCTCCTAGTGGGAGTAACGACGAGGACATTCTTAACCTTGCGTTGGCTAAATGGGATTCTAAAAATTCAACGCCTTTCCCACACCTCCGAGCACGGAACGTTTTAAAGAAAGAAAACAAATGGAAGCCGGTTCCAAATGAGGTCGGAACCGCCAAACGGAGTAAAACTTCCGAGTCCGGAAGTTATAGTGCGGGAGGCTCCACCACTCGTTGTCAAATCGACATAAACGACGACCCGATATATGACGAGGATGTGTTACCCGTTCACGAGTCGGAACGTCCCCCTTGAAGGGACAAATCAAAAAAAGAGGCGGCCGGAAAGCGAAAAGGGGGCGGCTCGAGTGGAGGGGGCGGCTCGGGGGCGGGCTCGAAAATGGACGAGTTGATATCCGAATTTCGTTCGTTCAAAGAGCTCGCGGCCGAAAAATATAGTCACAAGAAAACCTTGGCGGCCGACTATGCTCGAGCGGAGGATTTTATGATTATGTGGTTGGATCTCGACTTGGTTCCGGAGGATGAGCGCGAGGTTTATCGGAGGATGAAAGAGGTGGTTAAGAAAAAATGGACGTCGTAGGTTGTTTAGTTTTTTAATCGTATCGTTATTTTTTTTTTTTCGATTTTATGTTTTCCGTTTCTAGGATTAGTAATTTTAATTTTTATGAAATGTAATTTTTTTTTATGTTATCAAATGAATTTAATTATGTTGTTTTATGTTTTTATTTTATTTAATTTTTATGAAGTTTTTACTAAGTTAACACAAAAAAAAAAAAAAACTTAGAAAATTATAAAATAATTAGGCGGGGTAGGCTCATCCTCCACCCCCTCAAAATGCAAAGAGCAGGGCCGGCCCTGAGAATTCATGTACCCTGTTCGAGCTCGAAAAACGTGCCCTTAGATCTTAACTAAATAAAAAATTTAAACTAGTTTTTTCATACAACTTTGAACCGTTGACAAAAATATAGCATTCGATAAACAATGCAATTAACAAAATACAAAATATTGTATTCGAATGATGACATACCGTAAAAACTAATAAGCTAATAGCTAACCAATGATTCGTGAAGCTCTCCTGGCATTCTTGATAGCAAATTGGTGAATCAACTCTTCACAATTTATATCATCTAAGACTTCGTTCTCGATAGCAATCATCGCCAACCCACTAAGTCTTTCTTGGGACATTGAAGATCGTAGGTAAGATTTCAATAACTTCAACTTCGAAAAACTTCTTTCTGCAGATGCCACAGTGACTGGAATAGTCAACAATATTCTATATGCAATGCATGCTTCTGGCGAATAACCGTCTTCTTTCATATACTCCAAAACACCTACAGGACTGCTAAATTTATTGGTTAGTGAGTCACGAAATAAATTAAGCTCTGTATAAAGTGCCTCGCCATCAATATCCGATTTTTCTTTAAAGTTGAGTGCATTTTCAAGACGATGACAAGACGACTTAAGATCTTCATCTTTCATAATCCTCAACGTACGTGGAAACAAAAAACCAAATAAACCCTCGTACCATTTAAATTGTTCAAATCTTTTCTCTAAAGAAGCAATAGCTTGATCCACAATATATAAGAAAAAGTTTACCCTGAAATTCTCTTCTACTGTAAATGCAACTTCTTCGCTACTAGAAGCCTCATCTTTTCTTTTTTTCCTTTTAATCTTACGTTTTTCTTTAAATATGGGATCAATTTCCATTTCACTAGCAATCTCCGTAGCTTCTTCAATCGCTTTAGGTGTCACACCCCGACCGCGTAAAACAACAAATCGCGGCGGAAACATCAAGGCGTGTTGCAACAGAATTAATGTTTCATAACCATGGATACCAAAAGTGTTTCGTTTTATTTAAACATTGAATAATTACATCGTCTGGAAATCTAAATACACAAATTAAACATAGTCTATCATTGTTATTTAGTCACTAAGGCCTTGTCCAGTCCTATGTGAGCATGCATCTTATCAATCGATATCATTCAACAATACCTGAAACATATGTGAAAACGAGGTCAGCAAAGAAATGCTGGCGAGTACATAGGTTTTGTAGGAGTGTCGAAATCATGGCTAGTTTAGATGTTGCAATACTTTATTTAAAAACCTTGTTTTGAAAAGAGTATAATATTGCAACTTAATTAACCAACTCAAATCAAGCGGGTTATAATTTGTAAAACCTCGTAGCCATGACTCTTAACCCAAAAACATTTGTTTTAGTAAATTATTTGGAAAAACAATGATAAGTTCAGGTGATATGTATAACTAAGAGAATAATGCATGATTAAATGAATAACCATGTAAAAAAATGAGTTTGTATAAGATAAGTTGTTTGTAAATAAATGTCTTGTGAAAAGTATGTTACTTGTATAAAATGTTCTATGTCTCGAGCTGAAATGATTCAAATAACACTACAATATGTAATACCATACAAACACTTATATATAGGAAGTACCAGCGGCGTATCCACCATGCTTGTATCATATTCCACACGCATTGTTACTTAATCACTTAATCCAAACCAAACCACCAAAGTAATGTTCATGCCCAATATAAATCATGTAATATGTAACCAAAACCCAATCGTATATCGCTTTGAAGCCAATCGTTTACCCAATCGTTAAAACATCGTGTGAAAACCCAATCGTTAATCGTTTAATTCGTTTTAGGTCGTGAAACTACTTATGTGGTCGTCTCGCTAATAACATTCAAACCTTCGTGACTCATCAATCGTCGCTTCTCGTTTTCGTCGCTTCTCGTTATCGTCGCTTCTCGTTTTCGCATTAACAAACCTCCATAGGGTAAGTTAATGATTTCAGATTCAGTCGCTACCCACCACACCCACACATAACCACGGGTGTAGTAAATAACGGGATTAGTCAGATCCTATGGTACCATAACCTAATACTGGTCGGCTTGATCATTGCTAATGAATGTCATTTGGTTATGTAACCATAACCAACAAGTTTGTTCACTTTATGAAATCGTTATTAGTTTTGTATAAATCGTCTTAATCGTTTTTGAAACCATTTGTTATAACATCGAAAACATTTAGCACATATGAGTCACCCCAAAACAATTGAAAGCAGTAAAATAGGGGAATAATGTACTCGCCTGAGAATGCTTGGAGGTCTTGAACAACAACCAAACAAAGCTTGAGGGAGCACGGAATCAATCGGCAAATCTAAAACTATATAAATAAACCGGACTTATATCGGGAGATCGGATAGGATGAGGCTTGGTAAACCAAACGAGTTTTGGAACTCATATGGTATGGTTTAACAAGGCCTACATACTACAATGAAACCAAACCTAAGTGCTATCGACCCATCGCGATCCATTAAGGTAGCTTATGCTACTTTAACGCGTCGTTCGCGTGAAACGCGTTCGGACCGCCTAACTAGTCCTATGACAAGTGTTATATGCCTAAACATGTTACATAATCAGTTATGTGACAAAAGTTTAGGTTACATATGCTTAATTACCAATTATACATGAAAAGGGTATTCTGGTAATTTACCTAAGGCATATAAACTACCTATCATACAACTACTTAAACGATGTGACCATAGGGTATAACCTCGGAAGGTTATTCCCTACCTACTATGGTCACCTAATGTATTTGGTCGGATCCTAATGATCGACCAAATGGGTCGAGTTCGAAGGTATAGGCGATTTATTAGATCGCCTACCCTACGATCCTAGACAACGTGGTAATCAGTGGGCATAGTCCCAAGGGACTATGACCAACGTGATTACACTCACGTTGCGAAGTTCAAACGAACTTCGCATTGACCATTACTGGTCAACGCTGAAAGTCAAACAAAGTTTGACTTTCTGACTCGAAAAGCAGTAAAATAAGGAAAAGAACGAAAGAATACTTACGAAGGGTCCCCGAATGCTAATCCCGATTCAAGAACTCAGGTATGAAACAATGGTTTCAACTTAGAGCTCTCAAAATCAGAATTCTTGTAATTTTAGCAATGGGGGGTATGGGGTATTTATAGGAATACCCGAACCGTTAAGATCGTTTCATGGAAAACGTGTCTTAATCCAAGCCGTACAAGTGTTGCAAAGTTGTGGTGTTTAGGTGCTTAAATTCCATCCATACATGTGTTGCAAAGTTATGGTGTTTAGGTGTTTAAATTCCATCCTTATCCGCTGACTAAGCAAGTTTAGAATGTGTGGTTGTGAATTAAACAACGGCTAATACATCGAATCTGGTCCCGAATGCGAAAAACGAACCAAATGACGCGACGAATGGATTTTTCTGATGGCGAACACTAAAATAAAATATTTTAGTGCTTACATAAATTTTTGGATGTCCGAATGTATTCAGAACGTAAGTTATGCGCGAAAATGCAAACTTGTGCACTTTTTGACACTTTTAGTCCCTGAATGACCCAAAAGTTTATTTTAGCACACCGAACCCCTTAAAGCCTATTTCTAAGCTATGTAAAGGTTATTTATGGTGTGTTTAACTTATGGTCATGTTTCGGAATGTCTGTTACAGTTCAAATTGGCATACTTTCGCAGTTTGTCAACTTTAGTCCCTGTAAGCGATTTAACTTTGATTTCACCACACCAAACCTTCCAAAACTTATATCTAAGTTATGTAAAGGTTATTTAAGGTATTTTAAGCCTATTTCACTATTCCGGAGTGTTCGTTGGATTAAACTGGTTATATCTACGCATCAGTGCGCGTATAACCTTCCAGAAAGCGATTTAGAGCTTGAAATCGAACAAGAATAGATATGTGCAAAAGATACACATATTTTTACAAATCCCAAGTATGAAATACAATATTTCATTGGTTTGGCATTTGTTTAATGGCCGTGGAGGCACAGGTGTTACAGTCTCCCCTACTTTAGGAAATTTCGTCCCGAAATTTATTTAGAGGAAACTTGTGAGTGCTTGAAAATATGAAGTTGAAAAGATCAAACAACATTGGTTAGGGTTCTGAACTTCTAGTAACCTTTAATAACATCATGGTTGCAATGTAAGAGGGATACTTATATACAAGTATATGTAGCGTCATTGGTGCGTCCACCGTACCTCCATTACATCGTTCTCATTTCGTTATTTGTCGTCACTATCGGTTCTTACACATGATAAATCTTACTGTGGTTTCCGTGCACTGAATTTTTATAATTATGTACGCGTCCATAATTACCCAATTCTTTGCATAGTTGACACAGTGTATTCCATAATGTGTAGAGGAAAACCATATGAATGAACCTGTGATGAGCGTGACTGGACCACCATAGGGTCCTTTCAGCTGTATCATCACATGCTATTCTTAACCAGATCTTGAATCAATCTTTAACTAGACCACTCAAGGGTCTCTCATTGATTCATGGAATGGTACCATATAATCCCAAGGGTCTTTAACTACAACGTAGAAGCCCATTAAGGATTTAAAGTAGTACCTTTTGAATATCCTACTATGAATCCCTCATATAAAGATACGAAAGATTCTATGAGGATTTGAAAATTGGATCACACAAAAACATAGAGGAGAACACATAACACATAAACACATAATCGCATAATTGTATAATCGTTTAATCGCAAAATCGTTTAATCGCAAAATCGTTTAATCGCAAAATCGTTTAATCGTTATCTTTGGACATGAGTATTTAAAGCATACTAGGAATCCAATCCGTGGATTTCACTTGGCACTTTAAATATTATCAAGAATCCAACTATAAAGATAGAAAGATTCAAAAAGAAAAATTCGATTTCGATTACTAGGAACCGAAGTGTTCGAATTAAGGTACATAAGGAATCCAATTAAGGACTCTGATTTGAACGATAATCTTCCACAAGGATCTAATTGTAAAGATAAAAAGATCCCATATGAATTTTAGAAGTTGAAGATGTTTTGAAACCTTGCACTGGATGTGCTTAGGTCAAAACATGATGTAAAATGCTTATGAAGTTGAGATGCTTGATATGTCAAGGCGACATATGAAGCAGAATTTTGAAGGTTAAGTCAATGTATGAGGAAAATATTTTTTTGAAAACTATGCATGGGGTTCTTTTAAGAAAAATGTGTTTAACGTTTTTGAAACCTTATATATAATACTTTTTGAAATCATAAAGTAGGTGTATTAGGTAGATATATTTACAAAAATGTTTTAAAATCATGCGAGATGAATTTTGAAATTATGTATAAGGTTTTTGAAAGACATGAATGATGCTTTTCGAAATCATGCACTTGATCAGAAAATGTATTGTGTTAATATTGTCTTCAGACTATATGAAATATTTTGAAATTAGAAAGGTTGGTTTTGATAACATGGCCAATGTTTTTGAAATAACATAGACAATGCATCTAGAAAAATTGTTTTCAAACTATATGAAATGTTTTGAGATCATGAAGATTGTTTTGAAATACTTGTACTGTGTATGTTGAAAAATCAAAACGTAATGGGTATGAGATTTGAAAATATCCTTAGTTATCCAACCAAGGATTCAAAAATACAGATGTGCGAAAAGCACGATTACTCATAATGTCACTAAATTTTCTGTACTTTGTTTCTTAGAGTGAAACGAGTACTTAAAATTTTCGAGGGAATCATGAGCAATCATTTGAAAGAGAGAAATCACAAGAGTAGTTTGTAAGGTACATAGTTCCTTGATGTAGGTATCATAGGAAAAGCCATACACACCTAGCAGGGGGTTGAGCTGGTTGGTTGGGGACTGCTTTACCATTGTGAGCGACCATGGCGAAGTTCTGAGAAGCCTTTCGCTTCTTTGACTTCTTAGGGAATCGTTCATCCATGGTCTTTGATTCCTCGATTGGTTTCTTGTCTGGTGGTGCTATCACCTGACTAGGTCCTGCCTGTCTTGGTGACTCTTGAGTGGCTTCATCCTGGAGATGATACATGGCAGTAGCTAATTCAACAGTCTTCAGGACTACTTCGCCTATTCGCTGAGCGAATTTTGGCTGCTTGCTCAGATATCTGGGCGTCATCGTGATGAAGAGACATTCTTGAAGGAAAAGAAAGGCATAGGGAGAAATAGGTGAAAGATTATTGGACAATCAAAACAGAATGATAACGCATGAAAATTGCGATCATTTGTTTGTTACCTAAGGCAAACAAATGAGATGGTGACTATCAAAGTAAATGGGTCAAAAATAATGTATCGCGAAGACATGCTCGCCTATAAGTGAACACTCATCCCAAGAATTCCCAGGTAAGCACAACTGGTCTCGCGTCTGATGAGATGTATACGAAGTGCTTGCCTAGACAGAAAACTCAGAATACAGGCATTCACCCTTCCAGTTTGCACGTGTTCACATTATTTAAAACCTAAAACCTTGACGAGATTTTGAAAACTCAAAGGGGTTCAAAACCATATAATAGAGAGTTCAAAACCTTACAATAGAGGGTTCAAAACCTAGTAATCAATCATCCTAGAACAGATGATTAGTTTTCAAAGCGGTTTTGAAATTTATGTTCTTGTTGTGGTCGTCGCCTAAGGATAGGTGACGGTATTGTTTTATGACAAAACGCAAGTAAACTCGCGTTAGGGTCCTAAGAAGGTTATAGACTAGGTCAAAGCATTACTAATAACCTAATTCCCTATAACCATTGGCTCTGATACCATCTTTTCTGTCACACCCCGACCGCGTAAAACAACAAATCGCGGCGGAAACATCGAGGCGTGTTGCAACAGAATTAATGTTTCATAACCATGGATACCAAAAGTGTTTCGTTTTATTTAAACATTGAATAATTACATCGTCTGGAAATCTAAATACACAAATTAAACATAGTCTATCATTGTTATTTAGTCACTAAGGCCTTGTCCAGTCCTATGTGAGCATGCATCTTATCAATCGATATCATTCAACAATACCTGAAACATATGTGAAAACGAGGTCAGCAAAGAAATGCTGGCGAGTACATAGGTTTTGTAGGAGTGTCGAAATCATGGCTAGTTTAGATGTTGCAATACTTTATTTAAAAACCTTGTTTTGAAAAGAGTATAATATTGCAACTTAATTAACCAACTCAAATCAAGCGGGTTATAATTTGTAAAACCTCGTAGCCATGACTCTTAACCCAAAAACATTTGTTTTAGTAAATTATTTGGAAAAACAATGATAAGTTCAGGTGATATGTATAACTAAGAGAATAATGCATGATTAAATGAATAACCATGTAAAAAAATGAGTTTGTATAAGATAAGTTGTTTGTAAATAAATGTCTTGTGAAAAGTATGTTACTTGTATAAAATGTTCTATGTCTCGAGCTGAAATGATTCAAATAACACTACAATATGTAATACCATACAAACACTTATATATAGGAAGTACCAGCGGCGTATCCACCATGCTTGTATCATATTCCACACGCATTGTTACTTAATCACTTAATCCAAACCAAACCACCAAAGTAATGTTCATGCCCAATATAAATCATGTAATATGTAACCAAAACCCAATCGTATATCGCTTTGAAGCCAATCGTTTACCCAATCGTTAAAACATCGTGTGAAAACCCAATCGTTAATCGTTTAATTCGTTTTAGGTCGTGAAACTACTTATGTGGTCGTCTCGCTAATAACATTCAAACCTTCGTGACTCATCAATCGTCGCTTATCGTTTTCGTCGCTTCTCGTTATCGTCGCTTCTCGTTTTCGCATTAACAAACCTCCATAGGGTAAGTTAATGATTTCAGATTCAGTCGCTACCCACCACACCCACACATAACCACGGGTGTAGTAAATAACGGGATTAGTCAGATCCTATGGTACCATAACCTAATACTGGTCGGCTTGATCATTGCTAATGAATGTCATTTGGTTATGTAACCATAACCAACAAGTTTGTTCACTTTATGAAATCGTTATTAGTTTTGTATAAATCGTCTTAATCATTTTTGAAATCATTTGTTATAACATCGAAAACATTTAGCACATATGAGTCACCCCAAAACAATTGAAAGCAGTAAAATAGGGGAATAATGTACTCGCCTGAGAATGCTTGGAGGTCTTGAACAACAACCAAACAAAGCTTGAGGGAGCACGGAATCAATCGGCAAATCTAAAACTATATAAATAAACCGGACTTATATCGGGAGATCGGATAGGATGAGGCTTGGTAAACCAAACGAGTTTTGGAACTCATATGGTATGGTTTAACAAGGCCTACATACTACAATGAAACCAAACCTAAGAGCTATCGACCCATCGCGATCCATTAAGGTAGCTTATGCTACTTTAACGCGTCGTTCGCGTGAAACGCGTTCGGACCGCCTAACTAGTCCTATGACAAGTGTTATATGCCTAAACATGTTACATAATCAGTTATGTGACAAAAGTTTAGGTTACATATGCTTAATTACCAATTATACATGAAAAGGGTATTCTGGTAATTTACCTAAGGCATATAAACTACCTATCATACAACTACTTAAACGATGTGACCATAGGGTATAACCTCGGAAGGTTATTCCCTACCTACTATGGTCACCTAATGTATTTGGTCGGATCCTAATGATCGACCAAATGGGTCGAGTTCGAAGGTATAGGCGATTTATTAGATCGCCTACCCTACGACCCTAGACAACGTGGTAATCAGTGGGCATAGTCCCAAGGGACTATGACCAACGTGATTACACTCACGTTGCGAAGTTCAAACGAACTTCGCATTGACCATTACTGGTCAACGCTGAAAGTCAAACAAAGTTTGACTTTCTGACTCGAAAAGCAGTAAAATAAGGAAAAGAACGAAAGAATACTTACGAAGGGTCCCCGAATGCTAATCCCGATTCAAGAACTCAGGTATGAAACAATGGTTTCAACTTAGAGCTCTCAAAATCAGAATTCTTGTAATTTTAGCAATGGGGGGTATGGGGTATTTATAGGAATACCCGAACCGTTAAGTTCGTTTCATGGAAAACGTGTCTTAATCCAAGCCGTACAAGTGTTGCAAAGTTGTGGTGTTTAGGTGCTTAAATTCCATCCATACATGTGTTGCAAAGTTATGGTGTTTAGGTGTTTAAATTCCATCCTTATCCGCTGACTAAGCAAGTTTAGAATGTGTGGTTGTGAATTAAACAACGGCTAATACATCGAATCTGGTCCCGAATGCGAAAAACGAACCAAATGACGCGACGAATGGATTTTTCTTATGGCGAACACTAAAATAAAATATTTTAGTGCTTACATAAATTTTTGGATGTCCGGATGTATTCAGAACGTAAGTTATGCGCGAAAATGCAAACTTGTGCACTTTTTGACACTTTTAGTCCCTGAATGACCCAAAAGTTTATTTTAGCACACCGAACCCCTTAAAGCCTATTTCTAAGCTATGTAAAGGTTATTTATGGTGTGTTTAACTTATGGTCATGTTTCGGAATGTCTGTTACAGTTCAAATTGGCATACTTTCGCAGTTTGTCAACTTTAGTCCCTGTAAGCGATTTAACTTTGATTTCACCACACCAAACCTTCCAAAACTTATATCTAAGTTATGTAAAGGTTATTTAAGGTATGTTAAGCCTATTTCACTATTCCGGAGTGTTCGTTGGATTAAACTGGTTATATCTACGCATCAGTGCGCGTATAACCTTCCAGAAAGCGATTTAGAGCTTGAAATCGAACAAGAATAGATATGTGCAAAAGATACACATATTTTTACAAATCCCAAGTATGAAATACAGTATTTCATTGGTTTGGCATTTGTTTAATGGCCGTGGAGGCACAGGTGTTACATTAGGATAAATGTTGTTTATATTAAATCAAGTGTAATACTATTACAGTAATAGACATTCTCACATTCACATTGACAACTGATGGCATATCACATATGTATATTGGAATCGGCCCTATTGTTCTATATTTAATTTTCTTAATTCTTATAAAGCACTAAATCCTACACCGATTTTCATATTGGAATCAGCAAGTGAAAGAAGTAAATAAAAAATAGATGGGATGATATTGCTAACCTTTATGGATTGATCCTTATCCTACACCGATTGCCAGCACACTGAAGCAATGATGATGATGACTGATCGAGAACAACCCAGAGCCTGAGACGATTCAGTTTCTGTTCTCTTTTTGCCGCCCACACTTCTTTTTTTAATTAGTTTTTAGGAAAAATTTGGGTATTGGGCTCACTAACCTAATGGGCTAAATAGTTTAAACAATATGATTTTTTTAAGTGGGTCTATCTTAATATTTTTTTGGTTATACCCTATTAAAAAATTTTTTTTTACATATATAGTATCGGATTTTTTTTAAAAATTACGTGCCCTACGAAATCACGGGCCCTGTTCGGTTGTCCTCTCCGCCCTCCTTCAAGGCCGGCTCTGGCAAAGAGGCCCATCCTCCATGGAATGGTGATGTGACGCCTACGTGACAGCCCATACTCATGGAGATAGAGCTCTCCATACCCTCTAGCCTAACAGCAGCCAAAAGGCTCCTTCCTTGCGTCACCAGCAGCCGTCCCCAACTGTTCCCCCAAAAATCAAAAGGTGCGAACCTCAAAACTTCTGCTTCCTTTTATAATTTCTCTAGTTTTCCACCGACTTCTCTTTATGTGGGCCTACATTATTTGTAGGCAATATGTTGAGACTAAGTTGAGTTAAATATTACGTGGCAACTCATACAAGTCCAACATAACGATTTAGTTTTTATTGTAACCCAACGTTCATTTTCCATCAAAGCTTAGTGGGCCTTTTATTTAGTTTAACTCATAGCCCGCTAAAGTTTCGTTGCAATCCATTTGCATCATTGCATGTTAATACCTTAAACTCCATGGATTATTCCTTGTACTTCCTTCTGCATAAAATAATTCAGATTCACAAACCAAAGAAATATTATTTTATTTTATTTTATTTTATTTTATTAACAAACTATAAATTAGCAACATATTTAGGGGTATAAGTATTGTACTCAAAGCTTTGCAATTTAACTCAAATTGATTAACAAATTTAGGGGTATAAATTAACAAATTGATTTACACTTTTAACCAAAATTATTTAACATTTTACTTTTAACTCACAAGTTTTCATCTATTGCAATTTAATTTCACAACCTTTTACTTTCAACTTTGGTCCCTCACACTTTTCAGATTTCGCAGATTTTTCCTTTTACGTTTCGTTTTAAATTTTGCGAGTTAATACGACGTAATGTGGTGTATGGTTCAACGTTTTAACGTTTCGTTTTAGATTTTGGGAGTTAACACGACTCAACGTGCGTGTGTGGTTCAACGTTTTTACGTCGTCTATTTTTTTTTTCTCGTTACTACAAATAAGCAACGAATTTAGGCATAAAGAGTTGTACACCAAGCATTGGGTGTATTTCAAAAAAAACATTGATTTTCCACTTTAAACCTAAAGGTTTTCATCTTTTACAATTAAACCCTTTTGATTTTTTTTCACTTTTAACCTAAAGCTTCTTATCTTTTTCAATTTAACCTTTACATTTTCTATTTTCAACTTTGTTTCTCCATACTTTTCACCTTTTGCAAGTTTTTCGTTTTACGTTTCGTTCTAAATTTTGCGAGTTAACGCCCCGCAACGTGTGTTGGGGGTTCAACATTTTTTCGTCTATTTTTCCCGTTTGACGGACCTATCGCAACGCGTCTATTTCCAAGTTTGACAGGTTCGTCGCAACGTGGCGGTCCTAGATCGACTTCGTTATTCTTTCCTATGTTTTACGTTTCAGTTTAATTTATTTGCATTAACACGTCGCATAACTGACTCATTATAGCTTTCAAAACCACATAACCAAAACCATCATAACTGATTGGTTATGGTTATGGTTATCTAATAACCGACATCTCGATTATGGTTATGGTTTTAAATCAAAATCGACCCATGTGCACCCAGACTATTCACCATTATTGGCGCCGACAGTATATACCGGTTGAATCTTTCACTGCCCTCTCAAATTGAACACTCGAATCCCTCCTTCTATCTCTTGTCTTCTAGATTTATAAGATAAACCCTCTAATACTAACACGGGGGTGCTATTAAAGGTACCATCCTCTCACAAGTTTAGGGGTGAAGCCCACCATTAAAACTCATTTTTTTTTCTATCAAGAGGGGGCACGTGAAGTAACGGGCAACATTTAACGTGAGGCTATATGAATTAAAAGATACATGGGCTATAGATAAGAGGAAGACCAGTGAGTGGGTTGGGCCTTATTGGGCTCATATGTGTTTTGTTTATTTACTTTTTAATATTTATTTTTTTAATATAAAAAATGTGGGTTAAGGATAAAATATTAATTTTTAATCAACCAAAAAAAAAAAAAAAGACTTACCTCTTTAGGAATTTGGACCAAGAGTGAAAAAAAAAAAAATAGGTTACGAGGAGACTGAGACTAATTTTTAGACTTCAGGTACAAAAATCAAAATTTGGCTCAAACCATAGTGATCATTAAAGCGGCGAACACCCGACTAAGCTAGGTAGCCTAAATGGCATTGAGAGGATGAGTCCACCGGTCGGCCAACATTTTGAAAGAAAATTCCATCAAATCAAAGTCCGTCTAACTTACTCTTAAAATAAAATAGAAACGCACGGATGTTTTACTTATCAAATGCGTGTTTTCACCAAAGCAGGGGTGGACTTAAGGCTAGCCCAAGGTGGGCGGGCGCGCCCCCGGGAAAAAAAAATAGTGCTAACTTCCGTGTCCGCACCCCTTGAAATTTTTCATCCGCACCCCTTGTAATTTTCCGTCCGCACCCCTTAGGTAAAAAGTGTTATCAATTTAAATTTTAAATTTTTTTAGTAAACTCTTATTTTTTTTTAAAACACTACCTAAATTATATAACTTTTAATACCTAAATAACTAAACCGAAATACCCAATACCTTTAACTAGCCCACTACTAAGTCTTAGCCCAATAAACAAACCTAACAAATCAACAATATTTCAAACTAAAATAAAATAAAAAAGCCCAAAACCCTTACATATTCTCTCCCGCTCTCTATCATCCATAGACGCACGCCAGCGATCAGAACATCAGCGACAACAGCAGCCGCATACCTCTGTAATCAGCCATCATACCACCGCCGATCGAACACGGGTAAGTTTTTTTGTTATTTTTGATGATTTTTTGGTTGATTTTTGGTGGGGTGGGACGAAACCGGTAGCCACCGGAAGTGAATTTTTATGGTAGGAGACATGTGTGCTTCTTGTTAGTGATGATATGTTATTTTGTGGTGGGTTGGTTATATATGTATATTTTGTTAGTGATGATGATGATATTTTGTCTTTTTTAGGTGGGTTATATACAGTGATTTTTTTATTGGTGTATATGATGTTTAGATGATTTTTAGTGTGCTTAAGAAAGTAGGTTTAGATGATGTTTTGGATAGATTTCAAAAAATGAAAATCCGTAGGGCGACGTTTTAATTATGTATATAACAAGGTTTGACATGTTTTGATGATTATATAAATTTAGTTTGATGTTCTTTTGTTTTACATGACCCGACCCGACTCGAACTGACCTTATACAAACCAATTTTTTTACTTATATATCGTGGGGCCTAAAATTTTAAAAATGTTCCGTACCCACATGAAAAAATTTCTGGGTCCGCCACTGAACAAAATATTAATTTTTCAAGCATTGAGTCAGCAAAATTGAGCTGAAATTGATTGTACACGCACTCCTATGCAGCTTCGAGATTGATACTCCTCTTGTCTTCATGTAGGATTCATGTCATTGTATTGCATACCGAAGCTTTAGATGCGCTGTTGATTGATTAATTGTTAAATGAACACATCTACACAATCCAGTTTCAACATCATCACCACTAAATTGTTAAATGAGGGCCATCTTTTTCACCTTCTTTTTCAGTGATACCCTCATATCTTTTCGTGTTGATATCGTGTGAGAATAAAAGGAAATTTTCATTCGATCAAGTAAACATTTACGTCATAGTGTCACGATCCGCCTAAATACAAAACTTTTTTCTAGTGTTCCGGAAGATTCCGGAACACTAAAGAGGTGACTTGGGCTGCCCGGAAGTTTCCGGAACGGCCTACAAGTTGCTGGAACTTCTCGACACCATCGGAACATTCTAGATCAGCTTTGAAGGGGCTAGAATGTGCTGGAAGATCGCTGGAACTTTCATGGATGATGCAAGGATCATCTAGATCATTCTAGGCCATGGAATTATCTAGAATAACCCATAAAAATCAGCCTAGAAATATCCAAGATATTATGTAGGGAAATCTCTAGATAAAGAATTCTCTAGAACTAGCTTAAGACTAGTATAAATAGGTGATGGGATCTCATTTGGAGATCACCCAACATCTTAGCAAGTTATCACACTTGTACTTGTAAACTCTCCTTTGTAAACATCTTGTAATCAATACAAAGTTGTTTCTTTGTAAACAATACTTGTAACCATCACCTGATTCACTCAAAACACTACATCGTTGGGGCACATAGCTTAACTTAGATCAAGTCTAAGTCGCTACACGCGAGTCAGAAGTTTACTCCGTGACAAGTGGTATCAGAGCAGGACGATTCATTCGGGATGGCAACCGAAACAAAAGGCGATGAAAGACGCACCACTAAGAAAGAACGAGAGGCAACATATGACAAGCGCAATGGTGACACCGAGGTGGCGGTCACTGAATTGGGTGCGCAACTCGACCTTGCATTCCAACGAGTACAAGCGTTGGAAACTGATTTCGAAACTTTCAAAGACGACGTCAAGTCTCTCATGGGAGTTTGGCGTCACGAGCTTACGACATTGTTCAAAGAGGGAATGTCGAAGCTACGAAATGAAGTGGAGAATAGTATTCGTGGTTGTCATCGAAGCTTCTTGGACCTGGAAGCTAAAGTAAAGGAAAATAAGCAAGTAGTTGTGCATTCAGCCAACACCGATCTCTTCACCCCTAGGGTGGAGATCCCAAAACCATCTCCATTCCTTGGCAAAAGAGAAGCACGAGCGGTTGACGACTTCGTATGGGAGATGGAACAATACTTGGGTGGAGTGCAAATCAAGGACGATGCCACCAAAATCAAGACGGCCAGCATGTACCTAAAAGACACAGCAGCACTATGGTGGAGACGTCGATACACAGACATCACCAAAGGTACGTGCACTATTAACACTTGGGCAGAATTTGTCCAAGAACTAAAGAAACAATTTTACCCGGTCAATGCTGAGCACGAAGCTAGGAGCAAATTGAGAAAGCTCAAGCATACCGAAACCCTTAAGGACTATGTCAAAGAATTCACAACACTTGTCCTTGAAATCCCCGATCTATCGGAAAAGGATTCCCTTTTCTACTTCCTCGACGGGTTACAATATTGGGCTAGAACAGAATTAGACCGTCGCAACGTTCAAGATTTAGCTACAGCAATCGCCATAGCTGAAAGCTTGATCGATCTTAAGGAAAAACGCCCAACTAAACCCGTTGTCGAAGAACCTGATGACAACATAGGTGGGGGAGCAAAACCAAGTTACACTCGAAGGACGGAAGGTCCAAAACCCCCAAGATATAACAACAACCAGTCCGCAAGGAGAGGATGCTTCATTTGCGAAGGGTCGCACGATGCACGCGATTGTCCAAAGAAGTCTAAGTTAACAGCCCTCATTAGGACTGAAGATGATGAAGCCGAGGGTAGCGAGGAGGCTCGTCTAGGAGCAATGCAACTTCAAGTCCTCAATGCTTTAAGTCTAACCCAAAGGAAGCCGTTAAAAATGGTTCATGACCCCTCGAGAATAGCCAAGGTTAGTCATTCAAATGGAGAGCCAAAAGGTCTTCGGTTCGTAACTCTTGAGATTAACGGAGAACAAGCAAAAGCCCTAATCGATACCGGAGCCAGTCACAATTTCATTACCCGGGACGAGGCCAAAAGACTTGGTTTGCGGATCACTACCAAAGAAGGACTAATGATGAAGGCTGTTGGCGGGGAACCTAAGTCAATCGAAGGCGTAACCTATGACGCCAAAGCCAAGATCGGGACATGGAAGGGCAAAATTACTTTCTCAGTCGTTCCCATGGACGACTACAAAATTGTGCTCGGGTTGGCATTCTTCGATAGGTCCAACGCCATCCCCGATGCATTCCTCAACACCTTGTACCTCATCAAGGACAAGGAGGTTCACACGGCACCCATGGAGACGGATACAAGGCACCGAGGCAAAACCTTATCCGCCATGCAGATCGTGAGAACAAAGCAACAACCACGTAAGCGACACGACGAGGGCGACGTGAATTTAGGTGGGGGAGAATGTCACGATCCGCCTAAATACAAAACTTTTTTCGCGAGTTCCGGAAGATTCCGGAACACTAAAGAGGTGTCTTGGGCTGCCCGGAAGTTTCCGGAACGGCCTACAAGTTGCTGGAACTTCTCGACACCATCGGAACATTCTAGATCAACTTTGAAGGGGCTAGAATGTGTTGGAAGATCGCTGGAACTTTCAAGGATGATGCAAGGATCATCTAGATCATTCTAGGCCATGGAATTCTCTAGAATAACCCATAAAAATCAGCCTAGAAATATCCAAGATATTATGTAAGGAAATCTCTAGATAAAGAATTCTCTAGAACTAGCTTAAGACTAGTATAAATAGGTGATGGGATCTCATTTGGAGATCACCCAACATCTTAGCAAGTTATCACACTTGTACTTGTAAACTCTCCTTTGTAAACATCTTGTAATCAATACAAAGTTGTTTCTTTGTAAACAATACTTGTAACCATCACCTGATTCACTCAAAACACTACATCGTTGGGGCACATAGCTTAACTTAGATCAAGTCTAAGTCGCTACACGCGAGTCAGAAGTTTACTCCGTGACAATAGGCTCATATATCATCATACTCAGTAAATCACACTAATAACAAAACTAAGGTAGGGTCTGAGAAGACAAGATTTAGACGGCATTACCTTTACCTCGTAGGAAGAGAGAGACTGCTTCCAGTAAGACCCCGAATCGATAGTACTTTTGCATCAAGTCTTGGACATAACGCACATAACACTCAACAATCAGGACAATGTCCGATTAGTGTAAGTACCCCATTGTCTTTCGGCTATCAAGGGCAACACATATGATGCATGATTAACAGGCCCGGCCCAAGGGTAAGTCAAACAAGGCACTTGCTTTGGGCCTCCACACATTAAAGGCCCTCATTTTTACATTTTATTTACATATTATTAGACCTAAGGGTAACTGGACGTTTAAAAGCTTGCTGGATGTTAATTTGTATAACAGATTTTTTTTTTATTTCTTTTCATTAGTTGACATAAGTGAAAAGATTAACTAGATCATTATATAATTGTTTAAGCATTTGGTAACATGAGCGTTACTAATAGTCTAATCTTTGTTGGATGTTTATGATAAACAAAAAAGAGGACATTTACAGGATCCTAGAGATGTCTAAACCATCTGTTAGTGATAAAGTTAGCAAATACTCGATATGGGTAACGTGTATTGTAACTTCATGTTTATATAAAACTTTACTTTAAGCGTTCTTTTTTTCTTTTTACAAGGGTCTCAAATTTTTAGTTCGCTTTGGGCCTCACATTTGGTTGAGCCGGCCCTGATGATTAACCGTCCGTCTCTTTTAACGTAATTTTCATGAAATTAGTAATATAACATTACAATTAGTGCAATTTCACTTTTGTCCCTAATTACCCACACACATCTACTATAATAAAAGAAATCAACTTTTGGACACATGTCATTCATTGAAGGTATCCTTAAATATATACTTATAAATTAAAATTAATTGTAAAACTAATATTTTCAAACGAACATGTTATCCAAAACATCATGATTATTTTAAGTTTTTAATGAATATTTCAGTTATTCATAAATAGGCGGTGATATATACATGGTGTTTTAATTGTTTTAGGCATGTTAAAGTTTTACATACCATCACATCTTTGTTGTATTATCATCTATGATATAACCTATCTACTATAATAAAAAAAAACCAATTTTTGGACTTGTGTCATTAATTGAAGGTATACTTAAATTTATACTTATCTTATATTAACTAAATAAATAATAAATTAATATTAAATCTTTTCATACTTTAATAAAATATTATCATCAAATCTAAATTGTTAATTTAATATATTTTTAAAACTAGGTTATAACCCCGTGTATTACACGGGGTTGAATAAATAAATTTTATATACTAAATAATAAAATAATATATCTTTAAAACCTCATTTATTATACGGGTTGAATAAATATAATTTTATATATTAAAATATAAAAAGTTATATCTACAAGAATCATATTGTACGGGTTGAATAAATGTAATTTTATATAACAAATAAAAAAGTTATGTCTTTAAAATCACGTGTATTACACGCGTTGAATAAATGTAATATTGTTTACCAAATAATAAAATAATACGTCTTTAAAATACCTCATTTATTACACGAGTTGAATAAGCGTAATTTTATATAACAAACAATAAAAAAAATTACATCTTTAAAAATATGCGCATTCCACGGTTTGAATAAATGGAATTTTCTGTACTATATAATAAAAAATATATATCCTTAAAAAACCCCGTATATTGTACGAATTGAATAAATCTAATTTTATATATCAAATAATAAAAAGTTATATCTTAAAAAACCTCATGTGTTACATGGGTCGAGTAAATGTAATTTTGTATAGTGAAAATAAAAATATTTAATATATTAATACAAAGTTTGGTTTTCGTGATAAGTATAGATTATTCTGCTGTTGCATAATTTGTTAACGAATTCTCAATAAATTTAACCATTTATTTAAAACTCCGTAAATGTATAAATGATAAATAATATTAGTTAATTTTATTTTAAGTTTCGTAAAATTTATTTGATAACAAACTAAACAAAACGTTCAAAAACAATTAATTCAAATAAGTAATATTATAAATGAGAAAGAGATTAAACTAAATAATAATTATTCATAAGAAATTAAACTAATAATATTTAGTAGGAGAGTTATCTATAATATAAAATATTAAATTAAATAATATTTAGTAGGAGGGTTATCTATAATCAATTAGAAGATATTAAACTAAAATAATAATTATCTATAAGAGATTGCCTAATATGATGACAAGTGTCCCTAAGTTGGTTTCTTTTATTATATAGTAAGATAAATACATCTTTTTCCTACTTATTTTATATTAAATATATAAATAATAAATTAATATTATATGTTATCCTAATTTATTAAAAGTATAACTTTTTTCATTATTTGGTATACAAAATTATATTTATTCAACTCGTGTAAAACGCGGGGTTTTTTAAAATTTAACTTTTTTATTATTATTTACTATACAAAGTTACATTTATATAACCCGTGTAACACATGAAATTTTTAAAGATATAAATTTTTATCATCTGCTATGTAAAATTAGATTTATTCAACACGTGTAATACACGGAGTTTTTAAGGATATAATTTTTTTTATTATTTGGTAGATTCTTCAACCAGACTACACATTTTTAAAGATATGACGTTTTTAGTATTTAATATACAAAATTACATTTATTTAATCTGTGTAATACCCATGGTTTTTAAAGATATAACACTTTTTTTTATATCTATTCAACACTTGTAATATATGGGGTTTTTAAGAGTGTAATTTTTTTATCATTTGGTAGATTTATTCAACCCAATTATACACAAGTTTTTTAAATATACGACGTTTTTTGTATTTAGTATACAAAATTACATTTATTTAATCTGTGTAATACACATGGTTTTTAAAGATATATTTTTTTTTCTATTATTTGATATAAAAATTACATTTATTTAACCCGTACAATATAAGAGTTTCTTAAAGATATAACTTTTTATTATTTAATATATAAAATTACATTTATTCAACCCGTGTAATACACGGGGTTCTAACCTAGTATATATTATAAGCTCATACATCATGTATATTTATCGATAGTCCAATACAATAAGCTCATATATCATGTATATTTATCGATAGTACAATACAATGTCAAACCCAAACGGCCAAACCCTACACATAGCAGGGCCTAAAATTATAAAATCTTAAACTTCTGGGACAATTAGTATCAAACTCAATAAATATTGGGTTAGGTCTAAAATATTTAAAATCCTATACATACACGAATTTGTATCAAACACTAAACCCTAAAATCATAATGCTTACGGAAGAATTGGTGGAAGAAGGGATTCGATTTGAAGACAAAGATGAAGATCTAATTAGTAAGTTACCAGACTGCATACTTGTTGAAATAGTTTCTCGTTTACTCACTACAAAAGAAGCCATTAGAACAGGAACTCTCTCCAAACGATGGAAACATCTTTGGACTTCTGTTTCTAATCTCGTTTTTCTAGATCATAATGAAAACATATTTGGATTCGATTTCTATTCTTTCGTCGACAAAACCCTTACTCAGCGTCCCCGACTGAAGCTTTACACATTCAGACTACATACCTACTACAATTCTTGTTATGGATTTCATATCCAAAACTGGATTCGTTATGCTGTCAATTGTAACGTTGAACACCTTATTTTGAGGTTATGGAATCGGGGATATAGAAACGAGTTTCCGCTAGATCAGTTTGTTTTCATCAATTCTTGTTTTACTCATATTACATTGTCATGTTGTGCATTTAATCCAACTGGGGCGATTAGTTGGAAAAACCTTAGGAAGTTATGTATTGCTTATGGGAAGTTTGATGAAGATTTTTTTGAAAATGTATCATCTGGCAGTCCTGTGTTGGAAACTCTGGAGTTGAAGTATTGCTATGGTTACACGCGCTTAAATATCACTTCAAAGAGTGTTAAGAACTTGGTGTTTGATGGATACATGCATGCTTGTTATTGTGATATTATCGAATTCAATGCTCCCAATATTTTGACGCTAATAGTGCAAGATGTTCTAGTGTTGAGGAAGTTTTTGTTGCTAAATGTGTCTTCTTTAGTTGAAGCTCACTTAGATTATACGATTCCTTCCTGGGAATATGAGACCACCCCTGAAGAAGCTGAAGAACAGATGCTTAAAGGATTTATACTCAACCTTCGACATGTCAAGCACCTCACAGTTGGGAGTTTCTGTTCTAAGGTATGGTTACTTTTCTTTTGGCAATGTGTGTCTTTGTAAAAAAAAAAAAAAAAATCTTGGGATTTCTTGTTCTAAGGTATGGATCCCCTTGTGGATGGATGCTCTAAGCAGCGGCGGACTTAGAGTGTTACTAGGGGTAGCACGGGCTACCCATCAACCCCGTCTCCGTAGTGTAAAAATACCCCTTAACTCCATTTCCGTAGTGTAAATTATCTCTCAACTCCGTTTCCGTTATATAAAGGATACCACTGAGCTTAAAAAAGTAGTTAGGATACCCCTAACTTTTTGGGCTATTCCGCCACTGGCTCTAAGGATACCCCCAACTATTCAAGTACTTATATTAAGGCCAACCAACTATTTAAACTATTTTTTAAGCCACCCTAGTATTGATCAAGTTTTGTTTGTACCAACTAGCAAATAAAAGGGTGGGATGATGAATATAATGTTAAAATCTGTTCTCATTTTCCTATCTTTCGTTTGTAGGTTCTTGATCGTTTGAAAGCTAAAGGTTTCCTTTCTCTATTGAACTTGAAGGACCCTAGTGATACTTCACCTCCATAATTTGAAAATGGTTCTACAGGTAATGATGTTAATTAGTTGGTTACTAGTACTTTAGATTCACTTTAAATTACACTTTGTTGGCCAAATCATATATTAACTGACTTTGAAGTGATTTATAGAATAACTGATTTCAGACCTTTTTCTGTTCTCCTTTTCATTTTGGTTATCACATTTTACTTCCATAATATTACCGGTTTTCCTCTAGTTGCCTCTGGATTCTTGTTGAACGCAATTAAAGAAACAAATAAAAAATGTTGCTCAAACTCGCTTGGTTTACAACCGAGCAGCTCGATTTTGCTCGATTTTGCTCGTTTTCGCTCAGTTACGATATTAAATTAAATTAAATTTTAATACAAATGCTTTAAATTTATAAGTCACCATTGCTTAATTCAAAATTATTTAATGCTGCTCGTTATCACTCATTTGTTATTAACTCAAGATACATATGAGTTCAACAAATATGAACATGAAATTGTTTCATTCAAAACTAAAGACTGAAGAGTGAAGCGGCTTAATTTGATTTGAGTCAGTGAACGTGTGAAGTCAAAACCAAAACAACTTAGGTTTAGTGTTGTGAATGGATAATTCACAACTAAACAGTAATTCAAACAGGAATAGAATCTGGTAGGTTAATATTGATTTGTGAACGAATACAATTAAGAAACTAAAAGTAGTACAGGATAGTAGCAGACAAGGGGATGGGAAACCAGAAATTATAAAGTAGATGGAGAGAAGAAGCTAAACAACATTCACAATATTCATTCATAATCCATATGCTCTAGAACCCCCCCTTTAACGTGTACTAGGCTACCTGATTGGGTCACTTGGTTTAGATCAATTAGGTTCATAACATTTATTGACTTAGATTTGGTGTTGGGGTATAGATAATTTGGGCTTAATACACTTACAGTTACAGTATTCAATAGGCACAAACTATTCGGACATCTTCGCTGGCTATTTAGACACTTTTGGTGCCCTAAACGCCTCTCGTATAGGCCTATACGAGGCGTCTAGGCACAGAATTCAAGGGGGTCTTCAGGGAATGTCAGGCACAAAGTTTAAGAAACCCTAGACGCCTCGGACAGGCCTATACGAGGCGTCCAGGTGTTGGGTGTTTTTTTGGTTGAAAGAAGGGGTGTTTTGGTGGGGTATTTTGATAGTTTTTGGAGGTGTTTTTTTAGTGAAAATTTTGTGTGTTTTTAAAAAATGTTTTATTTTTTACAGTATAAAAAATTTTACCGTTTTCAAAATCGGCTCTTTAAATATATTCAATCGATTAAATATTATATTGTTTTTAACATTTTACTTTTTTAAATATTATTCTTCTGATTAAAATTTTATCTCGTTTAAATATTGTTTCCGTATTATATTCAAAACATATATTGTTTCCGTATTATATCAATTTAAGACAACAATCATTAACTAAACCGAATAACTGAAAACAAACGTAAATATGATATATATAAGATAACTTTTGTACATCCATAACAAAAATATATAAGATAAGTTTGTACATCCATAACAAAATAAAAACTACCACTGGTCTATGCCTCATCCGAATCTGGATCTAGCTGTTGCGGCTGCTGCTGCTGATGTGGTGCTCGAGGTGGTGGGAGCGGTATCGGGGGTAACCCCTCTCTCTTGTCTATCCTGCTCGGCCCGAACCAACCAACCTATTAAATCGTTGAGCCTGTCAAGCTCGGCTCGTATGTCCGGATATACTGCAGCTCCCGGGGCATGACCTGGAACAACGTGATGTGGAAACTGAGGCGCCCCAGGAGGTGATGGTGGCCGTGGCATCGCTGGACCGTCTAAATTTACCGGAGGGTCCGACACGATCACTGCAGCAGGATCTGGCGGAGGATAGACTAGATCGAACTGCTCTGGTAGGTCTTGCGCTATCCGTAAGTCCCCTGCGCGGTTTTTAAACCGCACGCTAATGACGTCGAACCTCTTAATCAGTCCCATCTCGCACAACGACTGAAAACCCATCCGCGTCGGCATGACAGGCGCCCGTAAAAGTGGGTCCTGCTCCGGTACGAGGCCCAATGAACGGGCACTGACGGTCACGTACGCGCTGCCATACAAAAAATCCGCGCTCCTGCCGGTGATGGGCGGAGGCGAAGTACTGGGCTAGACTGTGTGCTAGTGCGCACGGCCTCTTGTACAACAAACAATAAAAGAAAAAAAGATATGTGGCCGTACATCACTCACGGCTGTAGCCGCAACCTGTAATAGAAGTAGCGAGCATATGGTGCATATACCTGCAGATAGTGTTAGCGAAATACAGAAACAGAAATTAATAAACAATACACATAATCACAATAATTACTGTAATAAACGTACGTACATGTACAATGGGTCACGAATAAATGAAACCCACCCCTTCGACTTGTCGTGCTCCCAATTATCTGCGGCCGCAATCACCTGCCAATACCCTA
The DNA here is from genome assembly GCA_030545235.1 of Helianthus tuberosus. NCBI lineage: Eukaryota > Viridiplantae > Streptophyta > Magnoliopsida > Asterales > Asteraceae > Helianthus > Helianthus tuberosus. The sequence continues at coordinate 171,220,734 of CM060369.1, forward strand.
AAAGAGTGGGTCTATCAACCACCACTAGCCCCCGTGTATAAACGTCAGTCTCGATCTCCTCCTCCCTGTATAAACCGCAATGAACCGCAAACTGTGCTAGCATCATCGAACGCCAAACGCTAGCAAGCCAAAAAGAAACCTCAGGCGGAGGGGGAGGAGCATCTGGCTGTGAAGGCGGCTGCTCGGCCCGAAGAGGGTGAAATGTGAATGTCGATAGGAACTCGATCAACAGCTCCCTGTAGCTCGGCGTGTGCGCTAAATCAAAAAGACAAAGCCACAGCGAATCCACAGGTATAAACCGATGCACTCTAGGCGTCTCACTAATATCACCTATCGCATCCCAGTCGATCGTTGCATGCGCTCCAATGTGCATCCTTCTAAGCTTCTAGCAATGACGGGAGGCGGGCGTGCCGTCGATAAACTCTAGATATGGGTGACCCTGCGGCGGATCCACCGGCGGTGGCCGCCTCCGTCGCGGACCCCGCGGCACCGACTGATCCCCCGACGGTGCCCCATCCATCTCCATCTGAATCTCATCGTCCTCCATTATCAATCTACAAATAAATATCGTATACGTATAATAATTATAATAATATTAATAATAATATTAATAATAATAATAAAATAATAATACTAATAATAATAATAAAATAATAATGCTAATAATAATAATAATAAAATAATAATACTAATAATAATAATAATAACAATAATAATAAATAAAATAATAATAGTAAAAAAATAATAATAATAACAATAACAATAATAATAATAATAATAATTATAATTATAATAATAAATAAAATAAAAATAATAATAATAATAACAACAATAATAATAATAATAAATAAAATAATAATAACAATAATCACAATAATAATAAAAACAACAACAACAACAATAATAATAATAATAATAATAATAACAACAACAACATTAATAATAATAAATGAAAAAAAAATTCACTGCCCCGTCTATGCCTCGTATAGAGGTAGATGGGGCGTCCTGTTCTACCCTTTCATCTTCAATAGCAATCAACAACTCCCAAACCAACCAAAATCTTAAATCAGGGCAATCCTACGGTCTAATGGCAAAAACGAATGAAGAATATTAAATTACGGGTTGAAATACGTACCAGGGATGCTTCAATCGTCGAAAATACGGTTCGAATACAATCCAATCGCGTAAACCCGTATGTGTGTGTTTGTATTGATTTGTGGGTGTTATGCAGGGGCCTCTAGGTTCCCCCTGTTATACGAGGCATAGATGCCGCGTATAGACCTAGACGACCCATCTAGAGTGGCAGCAAAATTACCATTTTACCCCTATGTTACCCCCAGTATAGGCTTCATTCAGGGGTAAAATGGTAATTAATCATTCCAAAAAGATATTTATGAAATGGTTAATTACCATTTTACCTCTGAATGTGGCCTATACTGGAGCACTTCAGGGGTAAAATGGTAATTTCCTAAATCCTTTTTTAATTATTCAAAAATAAAAAAACACGAAAAGTTGTCGCCCATCTTATATGACGCGCCTAGGTCTGTACGTGGCGTCCACTTTCGAAAATTACCTTTAAACCCCTGATTGAGGCCTATACTGGGGGGCATCTCAGGGGTATAATGGTAATTAAATAAAAACTTTTCAAAATTCAAACTTTAAACAAATATATGTTGCCGCTCAACATAGACGACCCGTACAGATCTAGACGTGGCGTCCACTTTTTGTAAATTTCCCTTCTCCTAGTTGATCCGTTTCGCATCCTGGTGGTCCGTTTTTCGTCCCGGTGACCCGTAAAGCTTCCAAAAAGCATCTTAAACTTCAGTAAACCTGCAAAACACAATTTTAATTAAAAGTAGGCTATTCGGAATTAAAACCCATGTAAAAACATTAAGTTATGCAATTACAAACACCGTTCTTCGACCACGTATCACTTCTTGTGGATTCCGATCATTTCTCCGGTCGAACCTCGATCCCGGTCATAAAAACATTGTCCTCAATCAACGACAAAGATTCATATCAAAAGCAGTCATGTTTCAAAGACATGAAGAAAATATTTGCCACACCTGTGATCTAAAAAACTGTTGTGCGACATTGATGGGTTCTTTTGAGGGTCTGATGGGCGGCAGTGGTGGGTTCTTTCGAGGACATGCGTAACACCACCGACATACCACCGTGGCTCCGCCACCAAGGGTGGTGGCTGGTTACGTCTAGAGAGAGAGACATGAGAGAGAAAGGGATAAGGATTTGTATTTTGTGGCTGTGAAAGTGAAAGGAAAAAGAAGACATGTTTTAAATATACTTCTAAAATTACTAACATATCCTCTTGTGCAAGGCGCATGCCATACTTAACTGAAATTTTAAACCTAGTTAGTGCTAAAGGACGTACAGCATAATGAGTTTTCCAAATAAAGGATTGTGACTGTAATTATTGAAGTTAACGTGCACTGTATTAACCAAACATGGATTGCATTATCCCCAAAGTCTAAAAAGACTTATAAGACACAGCCAAATCAATCTTCTGGAACTTGCATCATTAGATGAAATGTACATTACAAAAAAAATAAAATAAAATACAATAAAATAATACAATACGATTTCGATCTCCATAAGTAGTTTTAAAACAAATACCAAACGATATGATCAACAAGGCACAATATTTTACACCAAATTCAGGACTGGCTTTAAATATGCTCACATGCTCATACATCTATTCTTGCACGCAAACGTGGTGAAATGAGGACTTCAAGCGGAGTTGCCTTGCCGTTTGTCAATCCAGCACTTGCACTCATATCAATTGGTTCATCATTTGGAGACGACAGATCAAAGTTCTGCAGCAAAGTGGCTAAAACCATATGTAAAGTTTGACCGGCCAAATTAATTCCCGGACAACGCCTTCTTCCAGCTCCAAAGGGGATCAGCTCAAAATCCGTCCCCTTTACATCAATTCCCATACAGTTTGGAGATAGAAACCTTTCTGGTATAAAGTTGTTTGGGTCCGACCATATATTTGGATCACGCTGGAGTTTCCATGTGTTGATCAGTAGCCTGGTGCCTTTTGGGACATGGTAGCCCGCTATAGAGCAATCTTTCGTAAAGGCTCGAGGAGGGTTTAAGAATGTGGCTGGGTATAACCGAAATGTTTCTTTTAATATAGCTTGGAGGTAGACCAAATTCTTTATATCTGACTCATTTACTTGTCTATCTTTTCCCACTTGCGTGTCTAGTTCTTCTTGAGCCTTTATGAGAGCATAGTGATTGTTTAAAAGTAACGAAAGCGCCCATGTTAGCATGACAGATGTTGTATCCGAGCCACCCGCAATAAGGGTCTGAAAACAAGGTAGTTAGGAGACACATACATATGAATTATTTTATATGGTCAAGAAAATTGAGTTTTGATTTGGTCTAGCCAAACCACTAACTAATTTCATTCCTAAACAAAGACCACAACAACAACAACAATGAGAATGATCTTAATTCTTAAAATTTTCTTGAGCTACGTACCTCACACGTGGCTTTAATGACTGTATCAGCACTGTAATCCGCTAAGTCATCGTCTTCTAGTACTTGGATCATCACATCCATGAAATCGTTTACCTCTCCAGCATTGTCGGAAGATCTTTTCTGGCGATGCTCTTCTAACCATTTACCAATCATGGAATCTAGGTCCCTTGCAACTTGTTTCGTTGCCTTTTTATATCCGCCCAAATCCAACCGATCCAAAAAAGGAAGAGCGTCAGCCACAAAAAATTGTCCAAAGTAGTGAAACCACTCCCTTATTATTTCACGACAATTTATCATCTCTTCCTCATCTATTTCACCATCACCTCCAGTGTACCGCTTTCCAGCAACCACTTTGAGCATCGTATTCATATTCAATTCCCCAAACCATGTCTTCATTTCCACCAACACTTTCCCTTGCTCATCTCTCTTCTCCCTCCAAAGCTCATGGATGTTGTTAATGGCTCTTTCTAATTCAATCTCTCGAACATGCCTAAGCTTCTGGAGCCGAGTATTAGAAAGCAACTCTTGGGAGATGATTTTACGTATTCCAACCCAATAGGGACCATAAGGAGTGAATGAAAACGAAGCACCGTTTCGTCCCAAAATATTTGCAGCCACATAATTCGGGCGGTCAGAAACAATCTGATCATGGGTAGTAAAGATGTCCTTAACTATCTCCCAATTACTCACCACCAAGACCTTGCGTACACCAAGCCGGACGGTGAAGATGGGTCCATATCGGTCAGCCAAGGATGCCAAGGTTACATGGGGAAGCTCAGGACCATTAAAAACTTTGAAGTGGCCTATTATAGGCCATGCACCACTTGCTTCTGGTGGGGTAGTAGTGGTTTTGTACAAGAATGATAAGTAGTAGATGACTAGAATTATGAAACAAGTTGCAAGAACTAGTGTGTAATTTTCTTGCAGATGGAAAAGATCCATGAGACAACTATTGGTTTGTTGGTATATATTGAAAGAATGCAAAATGGTGCTTAATTGACAAATTGCTACTGTGAGTTCATTTAACTTTCTGCATAGTAAGGTTATATAGTATGAAATTGGTAAGACAGCTGTGATGTCGATCAGAATGTCTAAATTAAGTAGGTGGGGTACCGTTAGGTTATACTTAGCTCTCAAATACTTTAAGTTGTTTTAAGATAAAGAAATGGATTAATTTTCAACTCAAAATTCGAAATCCAGAAGGATAACTACATGAAAAGTCCACAAACGAAATCTATGATGATGTATTGATGGACCTGCTGGTGAATAAAATAATATGAATGAATTGATAAATCTTGAAGTGTACAACGTGATGGTTATAAAAATAATTTTTTTTTTTCGAATAAAACTAGTTTTTTTTATATCGCACGTTATGGCGAAACCGAGCAAATAATAATTTAAAACAAACGTGTTTTGAAAATAAAGCATGTTGTTTAGAAAGTCAAACCTTTAGAACGATTTAGTTTATCATCATACCGTTTTATGATACCAAATAAATACTTTATTTTGAGTATAACCTCGTTTTTAACAAAACTTATAACGAAATGTCAGAGGAAAAAATCAAACACAACTACGTACTTAAGTTTTCATAAAAAAATAAAAACGTAACTTACTAAATAAGTATCAAATTAATCGATAAATTAATATATGTTCAAAAAGAGAAAAAAAACAATTATTAAAAAAAAGGTAAAGAAAATATATGTTTTCATAAAAAGAAAAATATGTTATTAAAAGTAAAGAAAGAAAAATATGTTAAATAATAAATAATACTGGGGGGGGGGGGGGGGGGGAGGGGAGGGATAGTGCACGGTCCTCCCAACCGCCGGAGTGATCCCACTCCGGGAGCCGCTACCCGACCAAGCTAGCTCCGTGGTGACTTCCCCTTGCCAAGTTCTTACCATGGGCGACATATGCCACTCCCAAGACTCGAACCCGATACATCTGGGAAGAGATGGGTGTCGACATATGACGAAATTTTCTTTAACAGGGGGAGAATGTGACAAACGGCAAAATTCCGGTAATTCCGTACAACCTGAACAACTATTTCAATTTTTATTTTCGCGTATACCACTTGATTTTAATTAATTAAAGTCTTAGAGCATTCCCATCCAGTCCATCATATATAGTGTGTGGGGTTTTTAAAATGTAAAGAGTATAAAAAGTGGTTGTGAGTGGAGGGGAGAGAAAATATTACTGTTCATCTGTATATTTGGGGGGACACTGTTCACCCACTATAATTTTTTAATATACTCCCTCCGTCCCATTTTAGATGTCATGGGACCCACATTCACACAATTTAAGAAATATTTGAGTATTTTATTTTTTGGGTTGTAAAATGACAATAATGCCCTTAGAAATGACAATTAAATTGGGACAACAAAAAATGGAAGTTTGTAATGGTAAGGGCAAAACTGGAAATTATAGTTACATTTTTGGAAATGACAATTAAATTGGGACAACCAAAAGTGAAAATTTGGACATTTAAAATGGGACGGAGGGAGTATATTGAAAGTGGTTGTGAGTGAAAGAGAGAGAAAAATGTAATATATATTGAAAAGGAGAGAGAAAAAGTATTTGTTTTTAGTGGAAATATATTGATATACGAGTTGTTTTTTAGTAAAATGTATGTATATTTTTAGTGGATTGGATGTGAATGCTCTTAAAAGTCTAGCAATTACAAAAATCATAGTGAATTATGATAACAAATCCGTTGCGATTAGAAACAATATCCTAGAATAACAATAGGAACGCGAATAAACGATACTTGTCAGTACTAGTCACGGTACAGTCTGACACGATGAAAACAAGACATACAGTTATACCTACACAAATATTCTATAAAAAGCTTTGTTCAAAAATAATATGTGCCTTATTATTTAGAAAAATTCAATTAAAAACCAAATTGTTTAAGTCCGCAAAAAAATACAGCAATCATTCGAAAATGTACAGCATTCCGCATAACGAAAAAATAACAGTTAGAAAACCAAAAAATTAATATTATTTGACATAAATAATATAATGGGTATTAAAAAAGACACAAAATCCGCAATCGAATCTTATTGTGTTAAGCTGCACGGCTGGTTCAGTAAACTGTCAGTCAGCAAAGCCGGTACCGGAACCGTGTCAAAAATAATAAATTTTTTAGTCTAAAAAGTTGGATTAGTTATTTGGATAATAAAACATGTGCAAAAATAATTTTTGTTATGTATTTATCTAAGCAAAACATGGTGTCAGTATTTAACCCGGTACAGAACCCGAACCAACATTTTCATCCAATCAACAAACTAATAATTTTAGTGAGTAGTTTTATCTAGTTTAACATTACTTTAAAATGTTGGACCTTAAAAATTTATAGAAAACTTCATCTAAATTATTAAAGTTTATGAAGTTTATAAAATATAACAAAGTTTTTATAAAAAAAATTATAAAACCTCAAACCACCCCCATGTCCATGGTTTTGGTGGGTCCCCCACCAACTCATCTTCCATTGATGTGTTGTAAAATTTAGAGAATGATTAGTGTTGATGATGTGTAAGAAGAAGAGATTATCACAACACTTAACAAATACATCTCACAAACCATTTCACTCTAAGTTTTTCATAAGCAATCACACACACAACTCACTCTCTTTCTCCCTCTAGAAATCGATCCAGATCAAACACCTCCATCTTCAACTTTCCAAAATCCTAACACTAGGATTTCATACACACATGGAGGTTCAAAGATGATTTAAGGCATTTTCAAGACTTGGGAGCACACTTGAAGCATTTGATCAAGCTTGGAAACTCTTGGATCTTCATCTTTTTATCATCTTTTCAACTTGTTCATCCCTAGCCAAGTGCTAGTAGTAAGCTTCAAATCTTGTACTTACATTTTTGTGATTTATGTTTAAACACAAATGTACAAGTAATCATCTTGAAGCTTATTTAAAAATCACATGAATCACTAACAAAAACTAAACAAAACCAATATGATTATGTGTTAATTATGATGATTCTTGATAATCTTCGACGTTTTGACCTTGTAGTAAACTTGATCTTGCATCTTCATTTTTAAAAGTATGATCTAAACACATGCGTGTTTAGATCTAGCAAGATCCATGAATGTTATGAACTTGTAATTTATGTTACATCCCTGTAAGGATGTGATGAATATGGTGCAAAATATTTGCATAAGTATCATTATGATCTATCTTGACCTTATGATCAGAGTGCGTGACGATGTGTTTTTATTTTCATTTATGTTTAATCTCTTCGATATATATTTTATATATATATATGAAGATCATGGCACCAGAACGAAGTAACACTTTTTAAGCTCAAATGGAACCCTTACCTACAACACGAGCTGAGATCGATGCTCTACTGAACCAGTGAGTTGCAGAAGCAATCGTACAATATGAAGCAAACCATACTGCAAACAATGGCGGAACTGTAGGAACCATATTGAGCATTGCTCAGGCTATAATTCTTGCCTTAAGTATTACGGTAGTAAGGATGGGAAAACTGAATAAAGGTGCGGTAAAAAAGGAGACGCATGTGGAGTCTTCTTCGAGTAGCAATAAGAGAAAGTATTCGTATTTCAAGAAAGGTTCAATGTCGAACAACAAACATAAGAAAACCCTTACTAGTAAGAAAAACCAAGGCATTCGTTGCCACAACCGAAACGAGTGGTAAGAAATATAATGGAAATGCACCTAAGTGTAACCAGTGTGGTTATCACCACTATGGTGGATGCCAAGCCATCAAGTATGATAAATGCGGAAAATGGGTCACCGCACAGAAAAATGTTAGGGTAACGACAAGGTGGTTAAGAAGGAAGGAGGCAGCGGAAACGATAACGAACGATGGAAAAACCAAGGCTGTTTCAATTGCGGTGATATGTGACATTTCCGGAAGGACTGTCCCGAAGAAAACAAAGGCCGCGGACGAGCCTTTGTGGTTGGAGCTAAAGAAGCGCGACAGGATCCCAACGTAATCACCGGTACGTTCCCTATCAATGATCATTTCGCTTCTATTTTATTTGATACTGGTGCAGATTTTAGTTTTATATCTTTAGAACATAAAGATATGCCTGGACTATAGTTAACTAAACTAGATATACCATTCACTATCGAATTAGTGAATGGAAAGGTGATTGAATCCGATAAAATTGTTAAAGGATGCTCCTTAGAGTTGGGAGGACGAAAATTCAAAATTGACCTAATACCCATTCAACTAGGTAGTTTTGATATTGTTATTGGAATAGATTGGCTATCCACCAACCAAGCCGAAGTCGTATGTTACGACAAGATCATTCGAATCCCCCTTCCTAATAACGAGAAACTTCTTATTCACGGTGAGAAAAACGAAATGCCTTTACGAATTATTTCATGTATGAAAGACCGAAAGTGCCTATGAAAAGGATGTATTGCATTCTTAGCGCACATAGCTGACAAAAAGGCCAAGGAGCTAAAATTTGAGGAAATCCCGGCTGTGAAGGAATTCCCTGAAGTCTTTCCTAAAGACTTGCCGGGAATACCACCGCAATGACAAGTCGAATTCCGAATAGACTTAATTCCAGGTGCCGCACCTGTGGCAAAGTCTCCATACCAATTAGCTCCTTCGGAAATGCAAGAATTGTCCACACAACTTCAAGAGTTGTTGGATAAGGGTTTCATCAGACGAAGCCACACACCCTGGGGAGCTCCAGTGCTGTTCGTGAAGAAGAAGAAGGACATAAGTTTTAGGATGTGCATAGATTATCAAGAGTTGAATAAACTCACAATCAAGAATCGATATCCATTACCGAGGATTGATGATCTATTCGATCAACTTCAAGGATCGAGCTATTATTCGAAGATCGATTTGAGATCAGGATACCATCAACTCAGGATTCAAGAAGAAAGTGTTCCCAAAAACATCATTCCAAACTCACTACAGAAATTACGAGTTCCTTGTTATGCCTTTTGGCTTAACAAATGCACTGGAGGTGTTCATGGATTTAATGAACCGTGTGTGCAAGCCCTACCTTGGCAAATTCGTGATAGTGTTTATCGATGATGTATTGATATACTCACGAACAAGGATGAACACGAGCACCATCTTAGAACTATTCTTGAGTTGTTGAAAAAGGAGAAACTATATGCGAAATTTTCCAAATGCGAATTTTGGCCTCGCGAAGTTCAATTTCTCGGACACGTAGTTAACGAGAAAGGCATACACGTTGATCCATCGAAAATTGAGGCCATAAAGAATTGGAGTGCACCAAAGACACCGACTGAAATACGTCAATTCCTAGGCTTGGCCGGTTATTATCAAAGATTCATTGAGAATTTTTCGAAGATTGCTCAATCCCTCACTTCTCTCACTCAAAAAAATAAGAAATTTGAATTGGGAGAGAAACAAGAAGCAACTTTTCAACTGCTTAAAGACAAACTCTGTAATACTCCAATTCTGTCACTCCCAGACGGTACAGATGATTATGTAGTCTATTGTGATGCCTCACGACAAGGGTTAGAATGCGTGTTAATGCAAAGGGAAAAATTTATTGCATACGCATCACGCTAACTAAAGATACACGAAAGGAATTATACCACACATGACCTAGAGTTAGGTGCAGTGGTATTTGCACTAAAAATTTGGCATCATTATCTTTATGATACCAAATGCACGATATACACGGATCACAAGAGTCTTCAACATATATTTAACCAGAAAGAGTTAAATATGTGCCGCCGATGGGTTGAATTGTTGAATGACTACGATTGCGAGATCAAATATCATCCGAGGAAAGCGAACGTTGTCGCGGATGCATTAAGTCGAAAAGAACGAGTTAAACCTTTGCGTGTGCGATCCTTAAGGCTCACAATTCATAACAACCTTACCTCTCGAATTCGTGATGCTCAGCAAGAAGCATTGAAAGAAGAAAACTTGAAAGCAGAAATGCTTAGAGGTATGGAATAACAATTAGAGAAGAAAGACAACGGAGCCTTATATTTCATGGATAGAATTTGGATTCCTCATTTTGTTGGTATTCGAGACCTAATTCTTGATGAGGCTCATAAATCCAAATATTTGATACATCCTGGAGTGGATAAGATGTATCACGATCTCAAGGAATTTTATTGGTGGCCTAATATCAAAGGTGATATTGCGATATATGTTGGAAAATGTCTAACATGTGCTAAAGTTAAGGCCATGTACCAAAAACCTTATGGTTTGTTACAACCACCCGAAATCCCTACTTGGAAATGGGAACATATTTCTATGGATTTCATAACTAAATTACCCAGGACTTCTCGTGGTCACGACATGATTTGGGTAATCGTCGATCGATTAACCAAGTTAGCTCACTTCTTGCCTATCCGTGAGAAAGATAATACTGAGAAGTTAGCTGAAATCTATCTCAAAGAAATTGTAGCAAGACATGGTGTACCTCTATCGATCAAGGATTTGGCAGTCTTTTCAAAAGGCCTTTGGTTCCCAATTAAATTTGAGCACGGCCTTTCATCCCCAAACTGACGGTCAAAGTGAACACACAATTCAAACTCTAGAAGATATGTTGCGTGCTTGTGTGATGAACTTAGGTGGGAATTGGGACACTCACTTGCCTTTAGTGGAGTTCTCATACAATAACAGTTATCACACGAGTATTAAAGCCGCACCGTTCGAAGCGTTATATGGCCGTAAGTGTCGATCTCCGTTATGTTGGGCGGAACTAGGCGACAAACAAATGTTAGGTCCTGAGTTCAAGAACTACTGATAAAATATTCAAGATCCGAGACCGTATCAAGGGGGCTTGAGACAGACAGAAAAGATACGCGGATAGACGACGCAAACCATTGCCTTTTAAGGTTGGAGACAAGGGGTTGCTAAAAGTCTCACTATGGCAAGGCGTAGCTAGATTCGGAAAGCAAAGGAAGCTTAGCCCAAGATACATAGGACCATACGAAATCTTGGAAAAGATTGGAAACGTCGCCTACAAGTTAAAGCTGCCTGAGACACTCTGTAACATTCACGACACTTTTCATGTGTCGAATTTGAAAAAGTGTCTTTTGGATGAATCACTTATTGTTCCCCCGGACGAAATCCATATAGACGACAAACTCCAATTCATCGAAGAACCTGTTGAGGTTTTGGATTCGAAAATTCATAAAATAAGGAGAAGTCGTATCAAACTAATCAAAGTCCGATGGAACTCGAAACGAGGACCCGAGTTCACATGGCAACGAAAAGACGAAATCAAAAAGAAGTACCCTCATTTGTTTAAGAAAGTCCCAACAAATAGTAACGCAACCTAAAATTTCGGGACGAAATTTTCTATAACAGGGGGAGAATGTGACAAACGGCAAAATTCCGGTAATTCCGTACAACCTGAACAACTATTTCAATTTTTATTTTCGCGTATACCACTTGATTTTAATTAGTTAAAGTCTTAAAAGTCTAGGAATTACAAAAATCATAGTGAATTAGGATAACAAATCCGTTGCGATTAGAAACAATATCCTAGACTAAAAATAGGAACGCGAATAAACGATACCTGTCATTAATAGTCGCGGTACAGCCTGACACGATGAAAACAAGACATACAGTTATGTCTACACAAATATTCTATAAAAAGCTTTGTTCAAAAATAATATGTTCCTTATTATTTAGAAAAATTCAATTAAAAACCATATTGTCCAAGTCCGCAGAAAAATACAGCAATCCTTCACAAATGTACAGCATTCCGCAGAACGAAACAGTAACAGTCAGAAAACCCAAAAATAAATATTATTTTACATAAATAATATAATGGGTATTAAAAACGACACAAAATCCGCAATCGAATCTTATTGTGTTAAGTTGCACGACTGGTTCAGTAAACTGCCAGTCAGCAAAGCCGGTACCAGAACCGTGTCAAAAATAATAAATTTTTTAGTCTAAAAAGTTGGATTAATTATTTGGATAATAAAACATGTGCAAAAATAATTTTTGTTATGTATTTATCTAAGCAAAACACGATGTCAGTATTTAACCCGGTACAGAACCCGAACCAGCTTTTTCACCCAATCAACAAACTAATAATTTTAGTGAGTTAGTTTTATCTAGTGTAACATTACTTTAAAATGTTGGACCTTGAAACTTTATAGAAAACTTCATCTAAATTATTAAAGTTTATAAAGTTTATAAAATATAACAAAGGTTTTATAAAAAATTTATAAAACCTCAAACCACCCCCATGTCCATGGTTTTGGTGGGTCCCCCACCAACTCATCTTCCATTAATGTGTTGTAAAATTTAGAGAATGATTAGTGTTGGTGATGTGTAAGAAGAAGAGATGATCACAACAGTTAACAAATACATCTCACAAACCATTTAACTGTAAGTTTTTCATAAGCAATCACACACACAAATCACTCTCTTTCTCCCTCTAGAAATCGATCTAGATCAAACACCTCCATCTTCAACTTTCCAAAATCCTAACACTAGGATTTCATACATACATGGAGGTTCAAAGATGATTTAAGGCATTTTCAAGACTTGGGAGCACACTTGAAGCATTTGCTCAAGCTTGGAAGCTCTTGGATCTTCATCTTTTTATCATCTTTTCAACTTGTTCATCCCTAGCCAAGTGCTAGTAGTAAGCTTCAAATCTTTTACTTACATTTTTGTGATTTATGTTTAAACACAAATGTACAAGTAATCATCTTGAAGCTTATTTAAAAATCACATGAATCACTAACAAAAACTAAACAAAACCAATATGATTATGTGTTAATTATGATGATTCTTAATAATCTTTGAAGTTATGACCATGTAGTAAACTTGATCTTGCATCTTCATTTTTAAAAGTATGATCTAAACACATGCGTGTTTAGATCTAGCAAGATCCATGAATGTTATGAACTTTTAATTTTGTTTAAAAATGTTTTGATAAAATATGAAATACATAGATTGGTATAAAAATCATGTTACAAAAATGAAGTCTGTAATAATATATAATCAAAGTTTACATAGGCTTTGTTAAACCGAAAAATTTCATAAACATGTTAAGAAAATAAAGATGAACACTTTAAAACATGATTTTTGAACTAAACAGGATTTCAGATAAGTTCGTAATGCTTCATGATAAGGTTTTAAGTTTATATTGTTATTTTGAAAAATCGGAAAATCGTTGATTTGAAAAAGTATATAAAATCAAGTTTATAAAACATGAGAAAAGTCCGTTGCTTAAGGGAAACTATGGCAAAATTTTTATAAAATTTAATCATGATTAAAATATGTTTAACTAAAGATTATTTTGATTAAAACTGATTAGAAACTTTAATCATGATTATACAAGTTATATGGTCATCAGGCAAAACCCAGACGACTTATTTGGTCATCTAGGTTATCAGTCTAGGCTATCAGTCATAACCCAGACAAGTTATATGGTCATCAGTCATAACCCAGACGACTTATTTGGTCATCTAGGTTATCAGTCTAGGTTATCAGTCATAACCCAGACAAGTTATATGGTCATCAGTCATAACCCAGACGACGTATTTGGTCATCTAGGTTATCAGTCATAACCCAGACAAGTTATATGGTCATCAGTCATAACCCAGACAAGTTATATGGTCATCAGTCATAGCCAAGATGACTAATTTGGTCATCTAGGTTATCAGTCATAACCCAGACAAGTTATATGGTCATCAGTCATAACCCAGACAACTTATTTGGTCATCTAGGTTATAAGTCAAGGTTATCAGGCATAACCCAGATGAGTCACTTGGTCATCTAGGTTATCATGCACCCCCAGACAAAATAAAACTAAACTTTAAACATGGATCCAACCCATTAAGATAAACCCACTTTTATAAGAACACATGGGCTAGACCCATTTAAACATAAACAAAGAAAGCAAACGAATACAAGAATCAAAAACAAAATTCAAGATGAGATACTTGTATGAAAAACAAACCTAAACCTAAGTGTCTAATGAAGATAGAACACTTGTAGGTTGAAAAACAAACAAAGAATTTGAAATCGAAACAAGATTTGCTTGGAACGCAAATTTGTGACTTCATGTTTCCTTTTTTTTTTTTTTTTTTACTTTGAATGTTTATAGTTTTAAACTTCGGGGATGTATACATGTTACAAATAGTATGATAATACGATGAAACTATTTTGATCACTTGCGGATAGGTGTTTAAAATAAAGGGACCATTAATGAATAAACAAGTACCGAGGAAAAAACGAATAGATCTATTTGGGTTTTGGCAAGCCCCACTCTTAACGACAACGATAACCACGATCGTCAAGAGTGCCTTTGTGTCCAAACTAGTGTCGTTGACACACACGATAAATTGTCAAGGTTTGGTTGCCTCCTATTCGGCATACATATTAGTGTCCTTGCAACACACTAATAATCATATGATTTTTCATCATACTATACAAAAACGAATTTTATTACTTCAAATGTTTTGGAGACTCACTTGATGCGAAAGCAAAATAACATGAATTCACTCAACTTTTGTTGACGTTTTCAAAATTTACATGTATTACAGGAGATTAGTGGACGGCTTGGAAAAATATGTTCAAGTGGTTATCAAGAACGCAAGCTTTTGTGAAGTCATCCGTTTTCGGTTGTTATGTTTTGAACTATGAATAATGTAGTTAAAGTTGTTGTTATTTCAAATTTCAAACAAGACATATGTAATGTAAATTATGTTTTCGAATCAAATGCATGGATGAACATCTTTTATGTTTCAAATATGTTGTTTACTCGATTGATTGTAATGATTGCCGCTCTCGTCACTCCTTGCAATACGCTTCCGCATAAACCGAAAATCAGGGTGTGACAAATTTACCCATAAAGAAATAAACAACCACCACCACCACCAAATCCCACCCCCACCACCATTGTGACAGTCACAACCATCACAAAATCCCCTAAATCATTCACCACCACCAATTCACACAAATCCAGCCACCACCACCAAATCCCCCAAATCCAGCCACCACCACCATCAAATCCACCACCATCACCACCAAATCTTAAATTATGTATAATAAAAGTATACGAAAGATTAACAAAATGAAAATCAAATCTTAATTTATGTATAAAAGAAGTTCAACTAATTTAATGTATACGGAAGATCTAAAAAATGAAAAAAAAAAAAAACAAATTTTTCAGCCTTGAGCCTTGCAAAAGCAATTTGTCTGCAAATCATTAAATAAAAGTACTTTTACCTTGAAAGACAACACAAGAAATTAACTTTGAACTCCCAACGCAGAATAATTGAAATATATGTTGGCTAAAAGTGAATAATGGAAACGAAAATGAAGAGGTTATCCCCTCGGTTGTGTCTCTGAGCTTCGCCAATAGAGGCGGGCGTCCATAAGTTCCGATCAAAAGTCGCAAACACTGCTTCTTGTGGATTCCGATCCTTTCTCTGGTCGAACCTTGATCCCGATCGTAAAAAACACTGTCCTTTCGAGGACAAAGATTCATGTCAAAGTAGTCATGTTTCAAAGACATGAAGAAAATATTTGCCACACCTGTGATCTGAAAAACTGTTGTGCGACATTGATTGGTTCTTTCGAGGGTCTGGTGGGCGGCAGTGGTGGGTTCTTTCGAGGACATGCCTAACACCACTGACATACCACCGTGGCTCCGCCACCAATGGTGATGGCCGGTTATGTCTAAAGAGAGAGACACGAGAGAGAAAGGGATAAGGATTTGTATTGTGTGGCTGTGAAAGTGAAAGTGAAAGGAAAAAAGAAGACATGTTTTAAATATACTTGTAAAATTACTAACATGTCACACCCCCAAAATACCACATGCTGAAACACCGCGGGGCGTGTGATGTACCAGGATCCAGCCACCAATCACATTGAACTAATAGTAAATCAAATTCATGCATATGTTCATTAATTTAAGCAAACATAATAGTCAAACAAGAGTTATCAGATTCAATGGAAGCAAATGACAAAATAATGTTTAAGATATTTCTAAAACCAAATGTAATAGTGTTTTGATAACCTCCAAGCAATCCTCAGCTACATGACCATGACCACTCCAGCCATCCAGATAGCAAGTTCCCATCCAAAGTACATAACGACCTGCGAGCATGCAACAAGTGTATCAGACAACGCTGGTGAGTTCATAGTTTTACGAAAACGTTGGTTACCAAGTGTTTAGTTTAATTCATTGAATGTAATGCTGATAATATCCCGAATACAAGACGGCTCCTGATTTACATTGCCCTTTCTCCAATGCTCCTATCAAAGCATTGGTCATGACTTGGTCATTAGTTCACACCCGTCCTCTCAGGTACAAGGTGAGGGTGCCAAACCTAAGTAGCGCTACCAACTAATACCTTGTTACCGCTCAGGTAACCAAACAACACGGAGGGACTTTAATGGTGATAGGACGAGTATATTATCCAATATTCCAGATTTACCCAAAAGACATATTCCTCTTAGGAATACCCATGATTTACCCAATACCAATCCCTCTCAGGGATACCCAAAGACTGTCCCAACCACCGGGACGGATGCTCAAGAGGAATGAACTCACCTTGATTTGCTCGGTATGACAAGTTACTCGCACACACACTAATTCAGTCAAAGCCTACGGTATTCGTGTGCGCGTAATCAGTTTCACATTCTCAAGGTTCACATATAAATAAAGTCATAGTGTACATTATCAAGCAGTGATTTCCGAGTAGCATATAGCAGTTATATATACACTCATTCAAACCACAGTTCACATGCATGTTTCATAACAGTACATAACAGTTAAGTATGTCACTCATGATAACCAACTCATGTTTATTCAGTCAGTATTCATCAACATCAACAAGCCTTAATACGATTTCATTAACATAGTCATCCATCAACAGAATCAACATAGTTCACTGTGTTTGTTTACCCTCTTGACGAAACACCCATGTTTCGTCGTGATCCCCTTTGACGAAACACCCATGTTTCGTCGACCTGTATGTTTCGTTGACATGCTTGTTTCGTCGACATGTGTGTGTGTGTGTTACGTCGAGAAAGGAGTTTCGTCACATGCTTAACAGTTTAAACTATGCACATACATAGAAAACCCTAATCATGCAGCGAAGAACCATAATCAATCCGATTGCCATCATTAATAATTTGACAGTTCCTATTCTGATCCGACCAAGATTATGCACCCTCATAACACCATCCAAACCACCCGATAATCATGCATAATAGATGACATAACATACATACTGCAAACATAATTAGAACCATATAGTGGATCATGAATGAATACGAAACATCACATTCTCATCATGCATATTCTCGTCTACTGATTAATCAATAACTAACAAAACCCTAGTTAACACAAGATCACAACCAACAAGATCCCATCCATCAAACCCTTAACATAAATCGACACAAAACACTAACCCCTGTTCACAATTTCAGATCATACAGAACAGGTTCCAATAGCAAAATCAATAGTTCAACAAGATTACAATCGGGTATAACAAGAACTCAAATCTAATAAAGATAGAATGCTAACCGATCGATGGAATAATCAAGAAAGTGCGGGGAATCTTCAAAGAAGAGATGGGCACTGCCGACGGTCGCCAAGAAAGGACTAGGGTTTGATAACTGACATTTTACGTACAAAGGTGCACATATAAAACAAATGGGCTTAGTCGCTGTTGGGCTCACCTGGGCCGAAAGCCCATCTCGGCGAAACAACAATGGGGCGACGAAACTCCCTAAGTTTCATCGATTAGGGGTGATGACGAAACACTAAAGTTTCGTCGGGTTCGAGTTTACAACGGGGGGTCCAATGTTTTGTCAAATGCGAGAGTGCAAGGGTTAGGTTTGTAAACTTCAAACAGTTCATAAGTTCAACAGTTCATAATTTAACCAAATAACACAATACACCAATCATATACCAACCGTGCACAAGTTACAATGCAAACATATTACGAAAACAGAATTTGTAACCATGTAACGTGTCGAGGAAAAATCCTTAAGAACTCGGGTTGTCACATCATCCCCAACTTGAAAGAAATTTCGCCCCGAAATTTGATAAGTACTCCGAAAGCGGCGAAATGTCAAATCAGGATGACTGTGGATCTTCCCTAGGTGCCACATCATCCCCAACTTAAAGGGGAATTTCATCCTGAAATTCATTAGTTGTATTAGATTTAGATTTGCCAGGCTTGGACATGTCATCTGGGAATAAATGTGGGTACTTGAGCTTCATCTGATCCTCGCGTTCCCACGTGAACTCTGGTCCACGTCTTGAGTTCCAACAAACTCTCACGATCGGAATACGGCTGTGCTTACGGACCTTGACCTCCCGGTCCATAATTTCTATTGGTTCTTCGACAAACTGCAACTTGTCGTCGATCTTCAGCTCTTGAAATAGTACCACCAGTGTTTCATCAGACAAACACTTCTTTAATTACGACACATGGAACACATCATAGTGTTTCATCAGACAAACACTTCTTTAATTACGACACATGGAACACATCATGGACGTTACCTATCTCAGTAGGTAACTCCAACTTGTAGGCCACTTTACTAATTCGCTCCAGAATTTTAAATGGCCCAACATAATGAGGGTTAATCTTTCCGCGTTTTCCAAAACACACCACACCCTTCCAGGGTGAGACCTTCAACATAACACGATCACCAACTGTGAATTCCAAAGGCTTCTTACGCTTGTCAGCGTAGCTTTTCTGATGGTCGCGCGCTGCTGCCATACGGTTCCTGATCTGTACAATCTTTTCAGAAGTTTCAAGGACAAGTTATGGGCCTGTGACTTTGCTATCACCTACCTCAGCCCAACAGAGATGGGAACGGCATTTCCGGCCGTACAATGCTTCAAACGGAGCTGCCTGAATGCTAGTGTGGTAACTGTTGTTGTAGGAGAACTCGATCAACGGCAAATGTTTCTCCCAGCCCTTACTAAAATCAATCACACATGCTCGCAGCATGTCTTCAAGTGTCTGGATGGTTCGCTCACTTTGAACATCCGTCTGTGGGTGATAAGCAGTACTCATGTCGAGACACGAGCCGAACGATTTGTGCATCGACTGCCACAAATCCAAAATGAAACGCGGGTCACGGTCAGAGATAATAGAAGTTGGCACCCCGTGCCTAGAAACCACCTCCTTGAGGTAAACGGCAGCTAATTGTGAGAACTTATCCATTTCCATGATTGCTAGGAAGTGCGCTGACTTCGTGAGACGGTCAACGATCACCCAAATTGTGTCGCTCCCATTTTGAGTTCTAGGTAGCCCAGTGACAAATTCCATTGCGATCTGCTCCCATTTCCACATGGGTATTTCTGGTTGTTGAAGCAATCTAGACGGTTCTGGTTTTCCACTTTAACTTTCAAGCAGGTCAAGCACTTGCTCACATATGTCGCGATATGAGCTTTCATCTTCGACCACCAATACATGACCCTGAGGTCCTGATACATCTTATCCGACCCTGGGTGAACAGAGTATCGAGACTTGTGCGCTTCGTCCATCACAAGATCTCTAAGGTTGCCAAACAACGGAATCCATATCCGCTCCATAAAATAGTAAATGCCATCTGATCTCTTCTCAAGTCGTTTCTCCATGCCCCGTAAATACTTTACTTCATAGTTTTCTTCCTTCAACGCTTCGGTCTGAGCCGAACGGATCTGGTCAGGTAGGTTAGAATGATTGGTGAGCTGCAAGGCGTGAACACGTTTGGGTTTCGATTCCTTTCAACTGAGAGCATTAGCTACAACGTTAGCTTTACCTGGGTGATACTTGATAGCACAATCGTAGTCGTTCAATAGTTCTACCCAGTGACGCTGTCTCATATTCAATTCCTTCTGGTCGAAGATATGCTGAAGGCTTCTGTGATCGGTGTAGATGGTGCATTTGGTACCGTACAGATAGTGCCTCCAGATCTTCAACGCGAAAACCACGGCCCCCAACTCCAACTCGTGAGTCATGTAATTCTTCTCGTGAACCTTCAGTTGTCGAGAAGCATAAGCGATCACATTGTTACGTTGCATCAGCACGCAACCAAGACCCAGAATAGAAGTGTCACAGTAAACCACAAAATCCTCGGTACCTTCAGGTAGAGACAAGATCGGTGCACTGCAGAGTTTCTGTTTCAAAAGTTGGAACGCATCCTCCTACTTGTTTCCCCAAGAATACACAACGCCTTTCTGTGTCAACGAGGTCAGAGGTTGAGCGATCTTCGAGAAATCCTTGATAAATCTTCGATAATACCCAGCGAGACCAAGAAATTGTCGCACCTCCGACGGATTCTTTGGTGCCGCCCAATTCTTGATAGCATCCACTTTAGCAGGATCCACGTGTATCCCTAATTCATTAACAATGTGACCCAGGAAGTGTACCTCTCGAATCCAGAAGTCACACTTAGAGAGTTTCGCGTATAGTTGCTCCTTCCTCAGAAGCTCCAAGATGAGACGCAGGTGCCCCTCGTGATCTTCCTTGCTCTTTGAATAGATCAAAATATCGTCAATAAACACGATAAAGAAGTCGTCGAGATACGGTTTACATACACGGTTCATGAGATCCATGAAGACCCCTGGTGCATTAGTCACCCGAACGGCATAACCAAAAACTCATAATGTCCATATCGCATTCAAAAATCCATTTTAGGAACATCCTCCTCTCGGACCCTCATCTGATGAAAGCCCGATCTTAAGTCGATCTTTGAGTAAAAACTGGACCCCTGCAACTGGTCGAACAAATCATCGATATGTGGTAGAGGATAACGGTTCTTGACTGTTACCTTGTTGAGTTCTCGATAATCTATACACATACGGAAAGTTCTGTCCTTCTTCTTTACAAACAAAACTGGGGCTCCGCAAGGCGAAGAACTGGGTCGGATAAAACCTCTATCCAACAGTTCTTGAAGTTGGTTTGACAACTCTTGCAACTCTCCTGGTGCAAGACGGTAAGGTGCACGGGCAATCGGAGCTGCTCCTGGCATAAGCTCGATCTGGAATTCCACCTGGCAATGTGGAGGTAAACCGAGTAACACTTCAGGAAACACATCAGAAAATTCACGTACAACTGGAAGGTCCTCGATCCTCCTCTCTTCAGGCTGAGGATCAGAAACAAGTGCTAAAATAGCAGGATACCCCTTCTGTAGACACTTCTGAGCTTGCATAGTTGAGATGATACCAACCTTCATACCACTACGATGACCCTGAACCGACAAGGATTCTCCACTGGGGAGAGGGATACGCACGATTTTCTCTTTGCAGAGAATTTCCGCTTGATGCTTAGACAACCAATCCATGCCAACGACCACATCAAAACTTCCAAGAGTAACGGGGAGTAGGTCAATGTCGAGCACTTGACCCATGAGATCAAGTTTACAGCCAAAAAGGACATGAGAAGCTTCTATCAATTTACCATCAGCTAATTCTACTACATGCTTATTTACAAGAGGTGTGGGAGTCAACCCTAACTGACGACTGAATCCCAAAGACACATAACTCCAATCGGCACCAGAATCGAATAAAAAAGAAGCAAAATGATCGTTCACAGAAAACGTACCGGTCACAATGTTGCCATCATTGCGAGCTTCACCAGCGTCAATAGTAAATACTCTTCCATGTGCCCCATTCCCACCATTGTTCCCATTATTGTTATTCCCAGCGTTGTTGTTGTTGCCAGCATTCTGATTAAGCTGAGGGCAATCCCGCTTAAAATGACCCTCTTCACCACACTGGAAGCACCCCTTCCGATTTCCCTGATTCTGTTGAGGCTGTTGCCTCTCCTGTTGCTGCTGTGGCGGTTTTGGGAGCCAGACCCTACAATCTTTAGCCATATGACGCACTTTGTTGCACCTGTGACATACCCGGGTGCACGGCCCGCAATGGTGGAACATACACTTATTACACTTTGGTAGCTTTCCCGCGTAGGAACCCTGATTTGAATTGTTGCTCTGATTCTGATTCACAGAAGACGACTAGCTAAAACTGCAGTTGATACTGTTGTCAGGCCTTTTCGGAGATTGATTGGCACTGGTTGCTTTGTCAGCATCACTCCATTTATGCTTGTTATCACTAGCAGGTGTGGTAGCTGTAGTAGCAGTGGTAGTAGCAGATTTACGAGGCGGCAATGAGCCATGCTCGACCTCTTGGTCAGTAATCTTATATGCCAAACGGATGATCTGGCGCAGATTGTTATGGTTTGCAGCAGTGACATACCCCTTTACAGCAGGTGCTAGGCCCTTGAGATACAACTCAATTCGTCGATGTGGAGGTCGAGACAGGTTGGGGCACAAAATGGCTAGTTCATGAGATCGTTTCGTGTAAGCCTCGATCTCAGATCTTTCCATCTTCAAATCGTAAAACTCGTTCTCGAGCTTCTGAATCTTGTCACGAGGACAGTACTCTTCCTGCATCAACTCCTTAAGATCATCCCAAGTCGTTGCATTAGCCATCTCGATGCCCAACATCTACACCGGGGCATTCCACCAAGTTAAGGCACCATCCTCCAAAGTGCCTGTAGCATACTTCACACGGTCCCCCACGGGACAATTACACATAGCGAACACTGACTCAGCTTTCTTGAACCATCGAAGTAGTCCCACAGCCCCTTCAGTCCCACTGAAGGTCTATGGCTTACAATCCATAAATGTCTTAAACGTTCAAGCAGGTGGATTGTTTTGATTCTGATTCGCTGGCTGACCTAATGGACGAAAGGAAATACAACACAAGGGTAAGAGTTGTGTACGTGACACAAGAATAAAGAAAATTTGGCACATATCGCACCAGCTTGGTAGGCTGCTAATGCCTCAGCCACACGGGTGTTTATCAGATTTGTCAACTCAGCCTGAGTCATAGCAATGTGTCCACGTCCATGGGCTTGGCCACTCATGATTCTATATAAGGAGAGGGAACAAGTTTAAGGATCTAGATAAAGCAAGAGTTAAATATCACGTTGACATCTACAAACCACATAGTTTACACCAGACAATAGGGCAGAACCCTTCTAACACTCGTTAAGCCTCACTGGGACTCACATGCACCTCACGTTATTATTATGTGTGCACCCATAATAAAAAAGCAATTTGCATGCTTATCTCAGTGCCTTTTAACTTGCGTTAAAAGTTTCCCCCACATTCAAATAGTAAAACGAAAGGCATTACATGATTAATAATCACAAGAGTCGAAGGGTAGTGCCACACTATCTAGATCCACTAAGACATGCAGCACAAGTGGTCACATCAAGGTATCAAATATGTTGTTTCATGCAAGTCGTGTGTGTGTAACTACTAAGCAAGTAATGCATAAAGTAAACAGAAGCCGAACCTTGCAATCTGGAGCTGAGTGTCATGGTCGATTTTCGAAGTTGTTCGGTTATAGTCTGGTTTTATAAAAACGTTTTAAAACCTAGTTCACTATAACCAGTGGCTCTGATACCAAACTGTCACACCCCCAAAATACCACATGCGGAAACACCGCGGGGCGTGTGACGTACCCAGATCCAGCAACCAATCACATTGAACTAATAGTAAATCAAATTCATGTTTATGTTCATTAATTTAAGTAAACATAATAGTCAAACAAGAGTTATCAGATTCAACGGAAGCAAATGACAAAATAATGTTTAAGGTATTTCCAAAACCAAATGTAATAGTGTTTTGATAACATCCAAGCAATCCTCAGCTACATGACCATGACCACTCCAGCCGTCCAGATAGCAAGTTCCCATCCAAAGTACCTACCGACCTGCGAGCATGCAACAAGTGTATCAGACAACGCTGGTGAGTTCATAGTTTTATGAAAACGTTGGTTACCAAGTGTTTAGTTTAATTCATTGAATGTAATGTTGATAATATCCCGAATACAAGAAGGCTCCTGATTTACATTGCCCTTTCTTCAATGCTCCTATCAAAGCATTGGTCATGACTAGGTCATTAGTTCACACCCGTCCTCTCATGTACGGGGTGAGGGTGCCAAACCTAAGCAGCGCTACCAACTAATACCTTGTTACCGCTCAGGTAACCAAACAACACGGAGGGACTTTAATGGTGATAGGACGAGTATATTATCCAACATTCCAGATTTACCCAAAAGACAAATTTCTCTCAGGAATACCCATGATTTACCCAAAACCAATCCCTCTCAGAGATACCCAAAGACTGTCCCAACCACCGGGACGCATGCTCAAGAGAAATGAACTCACCTTGATTTGCTCGGTATGACAAGTTACTCGCACACACATTAATTCAGTCAAAGCCTACGGTATTCACGTGCGCGTAATCAGTTTCACATTCTCAAAGTTCACGTATAAATAAAGTCAAAGTGTACATTATCAAGCAGTGATTTCCGAGTAGCATATAGCAGTTATATATACACTCATTCAAACCACAGTTCACATGCATGTTTCATAACAGTACATAACAGTTAAGCGTGTCTCTCACGACAACCAACTCATGTTTATTCAGTCAGTATTCATCAACATCAACAAGCCTTAATACGATTTCATTAACATTGTCATCCATCAACAGAATCAACATAGTTCACTGTGTTTTTTTACCCTCTTGACGAAACACCCATGTTTCGTCGTGATCCCCTTTGACGAAACACCCATGTTTCGTCGACCTGTATGTTTCGTCGACATGCATGTTTCGTCGACATGTGTGTGTGTTACGTCAGGAAAGGAGTTTCGTCACATGCTTAACAGTTTAAACTATGCACATATACAGAAAATCCTAATCATGCTGCCAAGAACCATAATCAATCCGATTGCCATCATTAATAATTTGACGGTTCTTATTCTGATCCGACCAAGATTATGCACCCACATAACACCATCCAAACCACCCGATAATCATGCATAATAGATGACATGACATACATACTACAAACATAATCAGATCCATATAGCGGATCATGAATGAATACGAAACATCACATTCTCATCATGCATATTGTCACGGCCCCAGCCCCGGTTTGACCCGGTCAGGAGCCGCGGGACAGGAACCTGTGGTATCTATGATGCGAGAGCGGAAGATTTTAACAGGATCTTTTTAAAACTCGAAATGCCCGATTATTTTATTTCATAACGCGGGATAAACCCCGGTAAATTACAATAGAGGAATTTCATAAGTAAATTCCCTGATTTATTAAAACACGTTTATTCATTTTAACTAAGCCACCTCTTCAAGCTTGTTAGTGCTCCGTAGCACGGTTTCCTTGATTTACAGCAGGTCACCTGAAACATGTTTTAAAAATAATTTATCAACGGCGAAATGCTGGCGAGTCATTCAAGTATGTAAAATGACACATTAGTTATCAATTACAGCATAAGAGCGATTACAGTGGCTTCTATCTTATTTTTATCTGGCGCCGTGTCACCTGGTGACGATGGTCATAACACTATTGGGTCTTTCCCCAAGTAGTGACGTTTATCACTGTTAGGATTTATTAGCCTAACCCGTGAGTAATTAGTAATGTGCACAATACCCCACTAGCCAGTGATTAAGATAACCACGACTTACTCCCTGTAATTATAACATTTGAAAATGGAGTATTGTAAAATACTTTTGATAAAAAGAGAATGACTCACATTGCAGATTTATACGGGCAGAGTTTAGCCTACTGATTAGCCTTGTAACCTAAATTTAAATAACATGCACACGAACTAGGTCAGTAACTAATACATCATTTACGATAACTCACGAGATTAAACCCTCACAACGAATGACAAAGTGCGATACTTAAACATCCATCGAATTCACGACGAATGACAAAGCATAACCCTAATGTGGGCAGCACTTAAACATCCATTGGATAGTTTCAATCGATCGGACATTGAATCGTAGCAGTGATTGAGTTAATACCCTGTATCGTAGCAGCGCCTAGCTATTATAATTGAATTTTCGACTTCAGAGCAGTGTAATTCGAGTTTTGAACTGAATTTTCGACATCAGAGGACTGCTCGTAACCCCTCCTATTTATAGCAGATTTTTGGGTCTCACGGCCCGCGTGAGCCCTAAGCCAAACTTTACGCGGCCCGCGAGGCCGCCTAGTCTACGCATAAGTTTGCTAGGTCACTAGTTAGGGTTGCCAGATGGGTTATACGTGGCCCGGATGCTTATCCGGTCAAACCTAGGGTTGACGCGGCCCGCGTAAGGGTCCGCTTATCTTTACGCGGCCCGCCTGAAACTCAGAAACTTGGTTTTCTTAGTTTTTTATGTACAGTAGAGTTTCAGGGGTCCGGGTTTTCACTTGTGGGTTAGTTTTAGGACATTTTTGAGAGTCCTTACATCCTCCCCACCTTTATTTAAAATCTCGTCCTCGAGATTTACTGAAATAAGTGAGGATACTTTCGCTTCATTTCCGATTCCAGCTCCTAAGTATATTCGGGTCCTCTTTTTGAATTCCATTTGACTTTAACAAGCACTAGTCGCTTGTGTTTGAGAAACTTAATCTTTCTGTCTTCTATCTGAAGAGTTTTCTCAACAAATTTTAATTTATTATTTACCTCTACATCTTGAAGAGGTACTACCAATGATTCATCGGATAAACATTTCTTGAGGTTGGATACATGAAATACATCATGTACTCCGGCTAGCTCCTCTGGTAGTTGTAAGCGATAGGCAACTGGTCTTATACATTGGATTACTGAAAATGCTCCTACATATCTTGGACTCAGCTTTCCTTTCTTACCAAACCGCACAACTCCTTTCCAAGGAGAAACTTTTAATAGTACCTTGTCTCTGACTTGAAACTCTAACGGCTTACGTCGATTATCTGCATAACTCTTCTGACGATCTCGAGCCGTCTTTAATCTCTCCTTGATTTGAGTGATCTTGTTAGTAGTTTCTTGCACAATTTCTGGTCCTGATAATTGACTTTCTCCTATTTCTGCCCAACATACTGGAGTTCTACACTTACATCCGTAAAGTGCTTCGAATGGAGCAGCTTTGATGCCTGAATGATAACTATTGTTATAGGAGAATTCAATTAAAGGTAAATGGTTGTCCCAATTCCCACCAAAATCGATCACACATGCCCTAAGCATATCTTCCAGAGTTTGGATCGTCCTTTCACTTTGTCCGTCTGTTTGAGGATGATATGCAGTACTTAGATTTAGTCGGGTTCCCATAGCTTCTTGGAAACTTTTCCAAAAATGGGAAGTAAAACGACTATCCCTATCCGATACAATGGAGAGTGGAACTCCATGTAAGGATACGACTTCATCTACATACAACTTTGCCAACCTTTCCATGCTGAAGGTTTCTTTCATAGGTAGAAAATGAGCTGATTTGGTTAATCGATCCACAATTACCCAAATCGCGTCATTACCCTTTTTGGTTTTGGGTAACTTAGTAACAAAATCCATTGTTATGAGTTCCCATTTCCATACAGGCATTTATAATTGTTGTAGTAGACCTGAAGGTTTCTGGTGTTCTGCCTTAACTTGTGAACAAGTTAGACATTTTGAAACATATCTAGCTATGTCATTTTTCATTCCTATCCACCAGAAATTGTTTCTTAAATCTTGGTACATCTTATTGTTACCAGGATGCATGGTATACCTAGATTTATGGGCTTCTTCTAAGATTTTATTTCTTAACTCTCCCTGCTTAGGTACCCAAATTCGTTTCTTATGGAATCTCCAAATTCCATCTGCTCCTTGCTCTAGTTCTTTTATCCGCCCTTTCATTCCTTCAGCAATATCCTGGATTGCTGTTTCCTGAACATTCTTTAATTGTTCCATTAAATCTAACTGTAGATTTAATCTAAGAGCACAAACTCGCCTTTGCTTTTCATGATACTTACGACTTAAGGCATCTGCAACTACGTTTGCCTTTCCTTCGTGATATTGAATATCACAGTCGTAATCACTTAGGATTTCCATCCATCTCCTTTGCCTCATGTTTAATTCTTTTTGCCCAAATATATATCTTAAACTCTTATGATCCGTATAGACAGTAAACTTACTTCCATACAAATATAGTCTCCAAATCTTAAGGGCAAAAATTATGGCTCCTAACTCTAAGTCATGAGTTGTATAGTTTTCTTCGTGCTTTTTCAATTGCCTTGATGCATACACAATTACCTTCTTGCGTTGCATTAGCACACATCCTAATCCTAGCTTTGAAGCATCACAATATACTTCAAAATCTTCTATTCCTTCTGGTAAGGCTAGAATTGGAGCATTTGTTAACTTCTGCTTCAAAATCCTAAAGGCTTCTTCTTGTTTAGGTCCCCATTCAAACTTAACTGCTTTACAGGTTAGCTTATTTAATGGTACTGCTATCTTGGAAAAATCCTTAATAAATCGTCTATAATATCCAGCTAAACCTATAAAACTTCTAATTTCCATAGCTGACTGCGGAACCTTCCATTTAGTGATTGCTTCGATCTTAGCAGGATCTACGTGAATACCTTCGTAATTCACCATATATCCTAAAAATTGCACTTCTTGCAGCCAGAATTCACACTTCGAGAATTTGGCGTAAAGTTTCTCTTTTCTTAACAGAGTTAAGAGTGCATACAGGTGCTGACAGTGTTCATCCTGACTCTTGGAATAAATTAGTATATCGTCGATGAAGACAATTACAAATTTATCCAAATACGGTTTACAGATTCTATTCATCATGTCCATAAATGCTGCAGGAGCATCTGTTAACCCAAAGGGCATGACTGTAAACTCGTAATGACCATACCTAGTCCTGAAAGCAGTTTTAGGTATGTCTTCTTCTTGTACCTTTAATTGATGATATCCGGAGCGTAAATCTATCTTAGAAAAATATCTAGCTCCATGTAATTGATCAAAAAGATCATCAATTCTAGGTAATGAGTATCGATTCTTAATTGTAACTTTATTCAAGTCCCTATAATCGATACACATTCGCATCGAACCATCTTTCTTCTTTACAAACAACACTGGAGCTCCCCACGGGGATGAACTAGGTTGTATGAATCCTTTGCTTAGTAATTCATCTAATTGCTTTTTCAATTCTAACATTTCTGTGGGTGCTAACCGATAAGGTGCCTTGGCTATTAGTGTAATTCCAGGAATTAGATGAATTCTAAATTCGACTTCCCTATCAGGTGGTAATCCAGGTAGTTCTTCTGGGAATACCTCTGGATATTCTGATACTACTAGAATTTCTTTAAGTTCCTTACCCTTAGTGTTAATGATTACTGAAATCATATACACTATTTCTTGCTTTCGTTCATAACTAGCAACTTTCATTACTGAAATGAACTTTAGTGGCTTACGTGGCTGATCTCCTGTAATTACCACTAACTCTCCTGTGGTTGTATGAATTTCTATGGAATTCTTATCACAAAGAATTCGAGCATGGTTGGATACCAACCAATCCATTCCTAACACCACATCGAATCCGGCTAAATTCATAGGTAATAGATTTGCCAAAAATTTATAACCTAAAAGTTCTATCTTTTCTTCTCGCAAAACTTTATCTATGTTGACAGAATTCCCATCTGCCGTTTCGACTGTAAAAATCTGCCTAAGTTTGGTTAAAGGTAAATTAAGTGCTTGGCAGAATGAAGTATTTATAAAACTTTGGTTTGCACCAGAGTCAAATAATATTTTTGCATAAACGTTGTGAACTAGAAATGTACCAGCTATCACATCAGGAATTAGCTCGGCTTCCTGAGTAGTCAGCTGGAAGGCTCTTACGTTCTTCTTGGTAGTTCCTTCTGCAGGTTTGGTTTTGTTATCAGCTGGTTTGACAAATTTTGGGCAGTCTGGCCTAATATGTCCAGCTTCTCCACAGTTGTAACAGACTGTGGTTTTCTTCTTCCTGCAGTCTTCTTCTTGATGCCACGGAATTTTGCAGAAATTGCAATATCCTTTGCATCTTCCAAAATGCTTCCTTTTACAGGAATTGCAAAATGGAACAGTGGAAGATTGCCCAGTTTTCCTTCCTTTGAAATTACTACGGTTACCCATACGGAATCCCTTGGTAATCTTTTGGGCTACTTCCTTCTTCCGGTTTTCTTCTCTTGTGCGTACCAGTTTGTCAGTCAGAGTGTTAGCTAGCTCTACCGCATCATCGATCGTGCAGGGTCTCGCAGCTTTGACAATATTACGGATCTCGCCAATTAATCCCCAAATGTAGCGAGATATAAGTACCGATTCTGGTGAAGCCAGGGTTGGTACCACTCTAGCGTATTCGAAGAATGTCGAAGTATACCCTCGACAATCAACGCCTACCATCTGATGATTTAGGAATTTATTGGTCATTTGTTCCTTTTCATACTCGGGACAGAATTTTCTTTCTATAAGACTTTTAAATTCTTCCAGTTCATAGCATATGCCACAGTTCTTCCTTTAGCTTGTAGAACTGTATTCCACCATTCTAGCGCCCCTTCTTTGAAAAGATGCGACGCATACATGACCTTGTCATTCTCAGCACATTTACTTATCATAATTACTGCCTCGGTTTTCTCTAACCAACGCATTGCAGCAGTTGCCCCTTTGTTACCTGCAAACTCAGCCGGTTTACAGGCAAGAAACTCCTTGTAAGTGCAACCAGGTGTTGCAGCTTTCATTTTCTTAAGGAGTGAAGCTTGTATCCCCTCATTGTCGTTATTAATATGGTTGCCGCCTCCGTTGATACTATTACTGAAATTATCGTCGTTTGTACGCGTGCTAGGAATAATTTTTTGAGGTGCAATTGGATTTCGAGCAGCAGCAAGGATTTCTGGAATAGCATTAGCTATTCCCTGGGCAACGATATTCTCGATATCTTGCCTATTTAGAAATTGATCCTCCTGGTGTTGCTCAGATTGATTACCCTCGTTAATTTGTTCATTACCAGCGTTTGCCATCTGGTAATTTATATAAGTGATTAGCATAAAATATTTAATCAAAACAAAACAATCGCATAAAATCACATTTAACATGTATAGCCAAAATTGTCGATTTCTCAACTTCCATTTTTATATTATATTATGCATCCGTACACACTGTTATCTTACAAAAGTTTTATTTTTAGTTTATTATACATACTTATATTTTTATTATTATTATTATTATACAAACATAGTTTCACAACCACACTCCCCCTAATTTGCTGGCCTTTTAGAAACGATGTTCCCTTTCATCGTATTTCCAGGAGATTTGTTCTCCTATCTCCCGAATCTTATTCCCTGCATCCATTAGTTCTTCGCCAAAATGGCGAAGTTCAGCTAAGTTTTCATTACTCATTGGTGGGTTTGGTGCAGGTTCTGGGTCGAACTGAGGGGAAAAGGTATAGGGATTATTTAGAAGATTTTGGAATTGCCAATCGTTGGTCCACCATTCGTCCATTCCTTGTGGTTGGGTGTGAATCAAAGGTTCTGGGATGGCTGGTTCCAGGTTTATTGGAAGTTGGGTTTCAGCAGGATAAGTAAAAAGATTTTCATTGACAGGCTTAAGGGTATCACAGCTTGCCAGTATGAAATCTAGCTCTTCCTGTAATGTCATTTCCGTGGTTTGCTTGGAGCTTTCCCCAATTTCCATTCCTCCTTGTCTAAAACTTTCCTCAATTTCAATCCCTTTTCCTTTATCCATAGGATTTTCTATCTTGGGAATTTTCCTAGTTGCTGGTTTTCTTCTGCGCACACGCCTCCAACCCACAAATCTTCTTCTTTTCTTAGGTTTTGATTTCTCCGGAGGTGGAGCTTGAAATTCCATAGGTTCTTCCACATCGGCCAAGTAACCAGTAAAATCTCTGGAAACTTCCACTTTTACGGGATAGAGATTGAGATTTTCTAGAGCTTCAGATAATTCATTCATGCTGTTTAGCATTTATGAAGAAACACACAAACTTTTAGTTTAAAATTTGGTAAATTAATTTTCACAGAATCCCAAAAATAGAATTAGAATTTTAATATTAATTACAATTATTTAATAAACCATTTTATTGAAACAAAATATTTATTTTTAGTACAACTAATATTATTTTAAAGTTTCTGGCTAATAAATAATATGGGTGCTAATACTGGGTCAGGGTGTTGGTAATTTAAAGGTCAGCATTTACTGCTACTGTAGCTAACATATAAAGATTTGCCCATTTTTCATCTAATTTATCTTCCCATGGTGGGTTGTTGCCTATTTCCCGAGTCTCTTTTATTATCACCTCTTTGGTTTGTAACTTCCTCATTTTCTCTTGACTTTTTCTAATAATCAAACTTCTTTTACTAGGAGAAAGTGGTTTCTCATACTGTGCATTTCAAACAAATATTCCCTCCTCAGTGTCTACTGAGTATCTTGAGGAATTTGATTGGGATGAGGATCCCTTATCTTTTGGTACACTATCTAATTTAAGATAGATATCCGACGTTCTCTGCTTACCCATACTGTAACTAACAAATAGTCAGTTAATAAAGCACATATCACAAAATGGTAATCAAGAAAATTAAGTATATTTAAATACTTAATAGGCTTAAATCAGTGGCTCTTTCAGTTGCTCTGATTCCACCTTTTCCTGTCACGGCCACAGCCCCGGTTTGATCCGGTTAGGAGCCGCGGGACAGGAACCCGTGGTATCTATGATGCGACAGCGGAAGATTTTAACAGGATCTTTTTAAAACTCGAAATGCCCGATTATTTTATTTCAAAACGCGGGATAAACCCCGGTAAATTATAATAGAGGAATTTCATAAGTAAATTCCCTGATTTATTAAAACATGTTTATTCATTTTAACTGAGCCACCTCTTCAAGCTTGTTAGTGCTCCGTAGCACGTTTTCCTTGATTTACAGCAGGTCTCCTGAAACATGTTTTAAAAATAATTTATCAGCGGGGAAATGTTGGCGAGTCATTCAAGTATGTAAAATGACACATTAGTTATCAATTACAGCATAAGAGCGATTACAATGGCTTCTATCTTATTTTTATCTGGCGCCGTGTCACCTGGTGACGATGGTCATACCACTATTGGGTCTTTCCCCAAGTAGTGACATTTATCACTGTTAGGATTTATTAGCCTAACCCGTGAGAAATTAGTAATGTGCACAATACCCTACTAGCCAGTGATTAAAATAACCACGACTTACTCCCTGTAATTATAACATTTGAAAATGGAGTATTGTAAAACACTTTTGATAAAAAGAGAATGACTCACATTGCAGATTTATACGGGTAGAGTTTAGCCTACTGATTAGCCTTGTAACCTAAATTTAAATAACATGCACACGAACTAGGTCAGTAACTAATACATCATTTACGATAACTCACGAGATTAAACCCTCACAACGAATGACAAAGTGCGATACTTAAACATCCATCGAATTCACGACGAATGACAAAGCATAACCCTAATGTGGGCAACACTTAAACATCCATTGGATTGTTTCAATTGATCGGACATTGAATCGTAGCAGCGATTGAGTTAGTACCCTATAGCAGCGCCTCGCTATTATAATTGAATTTTCGACTTCAGAGCAGTGTAATTCGAGTTTTGAACTGAATTTTCGACATCAGAGGACTGCTCGTAACCCCTCCTATTTATAGCAGATTTTTGGGTCTCACGCGGCCTGCGTGAGCCCTAAGCCAAACTTTACGCGGCCCGCGAGGCCGCCTAGTCTACGCATAGGTTTGCTGGGTCACTAGTTAGGGTTGCCATATGGGTTATACGTGGCCCGGATGCTTATCCGGTCAAACCTAGGGTTGACGCGGCCCACGTAAGGGTCCGCTTATGTTTACGCGGCCCGCCTGAATCTCAGAAACTTGGGTTTCTTAGTTTTTTATGTACAGTAGAGTTTCAGGGGTCCGGGTTTTCACTTGTGGGTTAGTTTTAGGACATTTTTGAGAGTCCTTACACATATTCTCGTCTACTGATTAATCAATAACTAACAAAACCCTACTTAACACAAGATCACAACCAACAAGATCCCATCCATCAAACCCTTAACATAAATCGACACAAAACACTAACCCCTGTTCACAATTTCAGATCATACAGAACAGGTTCCAATAGCAAAATCAATAGTTCAACAAGATTACAATCGGGTATAACAAGAACTCGAATCTAATAAAGATAGAATGCTAACCGATCGATGGAATAATCACGAAAATGCGGGGAATCTTCGAAGAAGAGATGGGCACTGCCGAGGGTTGCCAAGAAAGGACTAGGGTTTGATAACTGACGTTTTACGTACAAAGGTGCACATATAAAACAAATGGACTTAGTCGCTGTTGGGCTCACCTGGGCACTGCCGAGGGTTGCGAAACAACAATGGGGCGACGAAACTCCCTAAGTTTCGTCGATTAGGGGTGATGACGAAACACTAAAGTTTCGTCGGGTTCGAGTTTGCAATGGGGGGTCCTATGTTTTGTCAAATGCGAGAGTACAAGGGTTAGGTTTGTAAACTTCAAATAGTTCATAAGTTCATGTAACGACTCTCCTAGGACCCTTAACGTAACCCTAAAACGCTCCAAAAAACACCCCGAGTGTGAGAAACAGACCCGAAATACCTTCGTGCTTGGTAAAAGCAAGAAAAACAAGATATTTGGTTTGCTCGCGGGCCGCGTAAAGGTTAAACCAAGCTTACGCGGGCCGCGACAGCAAGGCAAACTACCGGATAAAGATCAAGGCCATGTGTCGTTACATGTGTCGAGACCCTCGATGACTCAGCAACCTCCGATCTGATCCAAACTCCCTCGCGGGCCGCGTAAGGTTCCTTTCAAGTTTACGCGGGCCGCGGCGCGCCGCTTTTCCAACCCTATAAATAAGGAGTTCGGGGTTCAGTTGAAATCGCTCAATTCTTTTCTTTCTCTTAGCTTCTATTATAGCAAAATAGTAGCTCGGGTATTATACTTTAAAACCCGAAACTCTGCCCGTCATTAGGGTAATAACTCTAATCACTGGTACGATACTGTATCCGATCGATTAAAACCGATCCAATGGATGTTTAAGTGCTGCCAATATCTGGCTATACTTTGTCATTCGTTGTGAGGCTTTCGATCTCGTGATTATCGTTAAAGTTAAATTGAGTTAATACACTAATACGAGTTCCATTAGAAATTAGAACTCATAATCAGGAAGCTGTTAAATTAGAATACTTAGCAATTAAGTAAACTTAATGGTTATGTAAAACTTAATAGTTAAGGAAACTTAGCAGTAAGCAAGCTAAGTAAGTTAATTAATCAGCTAAATACATTATTTAATTAATCGGCTAAGTAAATTACTTAATTAAACCGTTAAAGAAAATTTATCAGTTAAGTAAGATTAATTAATCAATTAAGTAAGATTAATTAAGTTAAGTATGATTAGTTAATCAGTTAAGCAAGATTAATTAAGCTAATCAAGATTAATTAAGCTAAGCAAGATTAATTAAGCTAAGCAAGATTAATTAAGCTAAGTAAGATTAATTAGGTAAGTAATTTAAACACCTAAATAGATATACATGAAAATAAATATATATGAGATAGATAATATCAAAGGAAGGTGCAAGGAAGATATAAGAAGATATATATATGGGTAGGAAGCTTCATAGAAAATGTATAGGTAACTTCCTAGAAAAGCTATAGGAAACTTCCTAGAAATTTCACACATCTTACCTATAAATAGGAAGCCTAGGAATTCATTTTCCTTGCTCATTTCTTTTCTTCTTCTCTCTATACGTTGGTGTTCTAACCAATAATCACCGATGCGATGTTTTGTCCGACCGATTCAGAAACCAACTAACGAATGCCAAAGTACTGTACTTTGTGAATTTCGTTAAACGGATGCTAAAGTGCTATACTTTGTGAATTTCGTTAAACGAATGCCAAAGTGCTGTCTAAACAAGACTATACTTTGTGAATTTCGTTAAGGTTCGGATCTCGTGACCATCGTTAGGTTTGATGTGGTTTTACACTAATACGTATTCCACTCTGTTAAACTAAATGTTTAACTACCCGAAACTCCAAACAATACACTTACAATCAAACAAGTTGTTTAATCATCAGAAGGTTCAGAATAATAAAGTATATGCTTAATTATCAGAAGGAGTAGAATCAAGAAGCCTGCTAAATCAATATTGCATGCTTATAATGTGAGTCAATACTGCATGCTTATAATGTGAGTCATTCTCTTTTTATCAAATTGTTTTCTTAAAACTCTACTTGTTTTCAAAGTTATAATTACAGGGATTAAGTTTTTGTAATCTTCAATTACTGCCGGTATGTGGGGTTTTGTATACATTACTTGATACCCGTCACCATTGGACAACGAGTTAGCCAATGGGTGATCTGACCATAGTCACAGATATAGTCGAGTGACAAATACCGATTTCGGGTAATTGGTTGATAGAAACAATGTAATCACCTTTAATACTGTATATTATAACTATGTGTCATTTTTGTACAAACTGAATGAACTCACCAGTATTTCCTGCTGACCAAATGTTTTTAAAAACGCGTTTCAGGTAATTACAGTAGATCGGAATAAGAATTGGATGCGGCACCAACAAGGCTTATAGAAGTGGCTTGATTTATCAATTAAATTAAATTAAGCAAAGTTGTTTTATGTATTCGAGTTTATCCCATATTAAAGCTACCTTTCAAAACATGGTTTTATCCCATCTATTTAATAAATAAAAATCCAGTGTTTTCTAAACTCCGATATTTTTCCTAACTCACGGTCCTGATGAAATTTCCGCTGCCCTACTTTTCTAAATAACCACCGGTACCACTGAACTGCTTCGCGGCTCCCGATTTCGTCTAGGGTGGGGTCGGGGGTCGTGACAGTTCAACAGTTCATAATTTAACCAAATAACACAATACACCAATCATATACCAACCGTGCACAAGTTACAATGCAAACATATTACGAAAACAGAATTTGTAACCAAGTAACGTGTCAAGGAAAAAGCCTTGAGAACTCGGGTTGTCACATCATCCCCAACTTGAAAGAAATTTCATCCTGAAATTTGATAAGTACTCCGAAAGCGGCGAAATGTCAAATCAGGATGACTGTGGATCTTCCCTAGGTGCCACATAACATATCCTCTTGTGCAAGGCACATGCCATACTTAACTGAAACTTTTAACCTGGTTAGTGTTAAAGGACGTACAGTGTAATGAGTTCTCCAAATAAAGGATTGTGACTGTAATTATTGAAGTTAACACGCACTGTATTAACCAAACATGCATTGCATTATCCACCAAGTGTAAAAATACTTATAAAACATTAATATATAATGCTTTCAGCAAATACGTAAAAGCTTTTTGGTTTTTATTACCGTTGGGTTTGTTTTTTTAATTACATAAAACCGCATGTAAAACGCGTTATTTCGTGTCTGTTTACCGAACCGGGGGCGCATTTAACACCCAATAATTATCCTAAACATTTTTGCGTGTGAATGGGTCTCCCTTTATTGTCGTTTGATAGTTGCTTATCTGAGTCTGAATAAGTGTTCGTAGATTGCCCCTTTACATTTTAGAGCACATTGTGATTGTCGCGCTATGAGGTAGACTATCTTTTGGATACTTTAGCATTGTCGGTTTTTTTTTTTGTGAGACAATTCGACTAACCAGGGTGCTTAACAGCTTTTAGGGTTCTTTTGTGACAAACGGTACAATCCGGTAACTTCCGTACCATTAAATAATTATTTATTTTCTACAATTATGTGTTTTAGACGTCAGCATAGCAGGTTTGCATATCATACATTTCATTCATGCATATCATACGTTTTTTTATTCGTCCATTTTGAAACAATTTAAACAATGCGTCAAAACAATTAGTAAACATACCGGCTAGACGAGCTGTGTTAGCACAGCCCCAGTACTCTGCTAAATGGTAGATTTAGGAGTTATACATAGGTCCGACATCAAAAATATCTCAAATCCCAAGTTGGAAAACAAGGATAATTGTTAACACTTTCCGGAAAATTTAACTAGCTTTAAAAGTGTCCGAGTCTGACCATAAATGACAATTTTTCGCAGAATTCAGCTGGTAAATTATACTAAGCCCAGAAATGACATTAAACATAAAAAACAACTTAAAAAGTATCGGGGTATCCTTAAAACACAAGAACATATCATACCTTATAAGTTACACAACTTAACCTTTTAGCGAACCGACAACGAATCAAGCACTAAACAATTATCCGAACACTATCTAAACACCAAATATGAACTAGTTAACATTGTTTTAATGTTGTAGAACTAGTTAAGGCCATATAACAGCTTATTACACATAAAAACACTTAACAACAATTTCCATCAACTTAAACACCAAATTTACACCTAAGCCCCCTAATTATCAAACTTTATCACTTAACCCTCTTTATCTTGGACGGTCAACATGAGGGCCCCACTTGCCCTCATGTTGTCTCCTAATGTTGGCATAAGACTTGGTGGACAAAGAAATTGTATGAATGTAAGAATGAAGGCATGAGACTTTAAAATCCAACATAATCTTATCACCATTTCACTAACACTTTTCAAACTTCATCATCCCCTCTTTTTCCTTCCCAACTTTCGGCCAACAACCACCCACATTCACCACAATTTTTCATCCATTCTACAACCATTTCAAGTATTCTCAAAGGTGTCTCAAGCATAGTTAAGAAGACTTCAAGGCTTGGAAGCTCAAAGACCACCTCTAGGAGCTTTTAACCATCACTTTGATCCTCTCTTCATCTTCTTGTTCTTGTTGCATCTTCCCTAGCCAATAGTGCTATAGCTGTGAGTCCTCTAATCCTTCTTTTTGATACTTATTAGCATGGTTGTAAAAGTCGCTAGGCATTCCCTATTCGGTCGACCGGGGAGTTGAGAGTACTCGGCCTAGGCGGAGAGTACACGGGGAGTACTCGGAGATGCCAAATTATAAAGAAATTAGTTTTCAGAAATTAAATATATGTCAAATAACATAAATTTACTAATATTTATAACAAAATACATGAAATTGATATTCATTCTTTAATATGATAGGCATAGAAATTATGTTTTATTTTACTTTAAGTCAAACTCGGCCCGAGTTGACCTACTAGATCCGATTTTGGCCAATGTTGACCGCATTTGATCGATTCCGAGTAATTCGTCGGAGTTGAAGAAAGTCGCCTCGGCAGCCTACCTTGTAGCGACTACTCGGAGAGTACTCGTCCTTGGAGACCTTGTTTTACAACCATGCTTATTAGTAGTATGTTATATGTGTACAAGTAAACCATCAAGAAAAATCAACTTTAAAATATGAACACATGAAGAAGTAACATAATCTAAAGAAAATAAGTGTTTCTTATGTTATGTTGAAGTTGTTATAATGATGTGGTTGATTATTTTGTGATATGGATGATATCCATCATATGTATGCTTGCTAGAAGTATAGATCTAACAAGTATATACATGGATCTAGCAAGATCCATGATAAACATGTTAATGAACTTGATAGACATGAAATATGAACTTGTAAAAGTGGTTAAAATGAATTGTTCGTGTTTATAAACCCACAAATAAAGTGGATGAACAAGTTTCAAAAATAATTTTCTACAAAGTTTATAAAATATAACAAATAAGACATGTTTCAAGTAAATCAATATGTTAAAAGTGTAGATCTAAAACACTACAAGTTCATATGAAATTTCAAGTTTATTTACATAAAAAGTATATATTATTTTGTATATTTATACTTGCAAAATTGTTGTGGATGACTTGTTGAGTTTTCTGTTGAATTAACACATGTTTTTTTTAAACATGGGAAAATCTTTAAATTTAGGGTAAACTATGGAATTTTTTTTATAAAATTATAACACTTAGAAAAATGTATTTTTACAGGACTTTTTACTAGTAAAATGTTTAAAGTGTTTAGCCATATTTTTTTCCAAATTTTTATACAAAATATAAGTAAAGAAAATAGTGTTTCTCTAAAAGATTAAAATGGATATAAATATATATAATTAGGACAAGTTATATATATTTAGTGGTCACCCAAAATTTGTGTGTTTATGTGTATATTATGTGTATTATGTATTAGTATAGATGTAGGATTCAAAAACTATAAAATACACACAAAGAATAGAAATATAAAATACACCCAAAATACTATGAAAAACAATTAATAAAAAAAAATACATATACTTACCAAAAAATGGATGTATGGACAAAAATAAAGATTATATATATATATATATATATAGGGTGAGGTTCATGCGAGAACCACCCTTATTGCGAGAACCGCGAGAACCAATGTGAACACAAAATAAATTCTAAAAAAAATCAAAAAAACACTAAAAAAAAAATTTTAATATTTTTTTTTCAAAAAATCGCTATAATTCGTTACCATTAAAAAAAACTTTTTTTTTTCGAGTAACAGATATCTATGCACATGTGCATATGCATCATTACTTCGACAAATTCGGTAATACGTTATCAGGAATAGACAATTGCACTTTAATTTACAATACTATTCGTAATACGCTACTTTTTACATTACAAATATTTAAAATGCACATTTGCATCATTAGGTATAACCATGATATAACGTGTTTTGGTACAAAAAGTTTGTGATTTTGAATTGAGAAGTAGGCCCATATACATGTTTTTTGGTTAGTTATATCTAGTGGCTGATGGTTTGGTTATAGTTGTCAATTTATGATGTAATATGTTGATTGGATGGTATAAATGATGTTTACATACATGTAATAAAGTGAAAATATCGGTAATGGTATTGTATTATGGATGGTAGGAGGTAATGGTATTGTATTATGGATGGTAGGAGGTAATGGTAGTGTATTATGGATGGTATGATAGATGAAAGGGAAAGTGTATTCAAAGTAGTGTACCAAAACACCTTATTTCATGTTGATACATATAAATGCACATGTGTATTTCTAATATTCGTAATGTAAAAAGTAATGTATTACATATGATAGTGTAAATGAAAGTTCAATTGTCTAATATCTGTAATGAATTACGGAATTTGTCAAATAAATGACAAAAATGCACATGTGCATGCTTGTGTATTATGGATGGAATGATAGATGAAAGAGAAAATAGTATACCAGCACACCTTATTTCATGTTGATACATATAGATGCACATGTGCATTTCTAATATTGGTAACGTAAAAAGTAGTGTATTACACGTGTTAGTGTAAATGAAAGTGCAATTGTCTAATATTTATAATGAATTACGGAATTTGTCAAAGAAATGATAAAATTGCACATGTGCATGGACAACTGTGACTCGAAATTTTATTTTTATTTTTTTTATTGTAAACAAAATATAGCGATTTTTACCAAAAAAATAGTAAAAAAAAAATGGGTGTTTTTTAGATTTTTTTAGGTAAAACTGTTTGTGTTCACACTGGTTCTCGCGGTTCTCGCAATAAAGGGTGGTTCCTAACGGATCTTTGTCCTATATATATATATATATATATATATATATATATATATAGTGAAGAGTTCAAATGAGAAGAAATTTTTTGTAAGAATAAAAAAGAACAAATTTCAACCAATAAGAATGCTTTATTTTACTTCATTTAATATAAGTATTTAATGTTACTATAAGGGTACATTGCTAAATTTATATAGGTCATTAATTTGTAGTCTTCCTTTTTAATAGCTAATACATTAAATTTTTTGTAACTTATCTTCAAAATATATATTTTTTCAAAAAAATAAAATAAAATAATTTAAAGTGTAGGATAAATTACGAGTTGCGTAGGATAAATTACGAGTTGTGTAGGATAAATTTCAATGTGTAGGATGAATTTCGAAATACGTAAGATAACTTTTGATGTGTGTAAGCAAACAAAGGTAGTGTGGAGGATAATAGTCTTTATGACTAATTAATTAGTCAAAAATGATAATAAATGAGATAAGTGAAAAATCTATTTAATATTTTACAAAATTACCCATTGTTCTTTTTCTTCTTAATTAAATTTTCTTATCAAATGAATCTTCCCTTATATATATATATATATATATATATATATATATAGAGTAGGAGTTGGGTGGAAAGTCTATTTTTCCTAGAAAGTCTAGGAAGGAATAAGAATTGGACATGTGTCATTGAGGGATTTTAAGTAGAAGGGCTATCATGTAATTTCACATTTTAATATTATTTTTGGAATGTATCTTCATTAACTAAAATTCCATGATTTTCGGAATTTTTATTATTTTCGAATTCAAATCTGGAAGTCAATGTGTTCATTAACTAAAATTCCATGTCACATTACATCGCATATTCCATTGTTCAGAAGATTACTGGAATTTATCAGCATGTTCTTGGTGCTGTGTTTTAACAGTTTACATGGCTAAAGTCAATTTTTTTTATAGATCCCACAATATAAAGATGGTAAAACACAGGGAATGAATCTGATTGCTGTTAAAACACAATTGTATGAATCTTAATGCTAAAACACAAGTGTATGAATCTGCTTGCTGTTAAAACACAATTGTATGAATCTGTTTGCTGTTAAAACACAACTGTATGAATCTGAATGCTAAAACACAGCTGTATGAATCTGCTTGCTGTTAAAACACATCTGTATGAATCTGGATGTTAAAACACATCTGTATGAATCTGCTTGCTGTTAAAACACATCTGTATGAATCTGCTTGCTGTTAAAACACATCTGTATGAATCTGGATGTTAAAACACATCTGTATGAATCTGCTTGCTGTTAAAACACAACTGTATGAATCTGCTTGCTGTTAAAACACATCTGTATGAATCTACTTGCTGTTAAAACACATCTGTATGAATCTGCTTGCTGTTAAAACACATCTGTATGAATCTGTTTGCTGTTAAAACACATTTGTATGAATCTGAATGCTAAAACACAACTGTATGAATCTGCTTGCTGTTAAAACACATATGTATGAATCTGGATGCTAAACCACAACTGTATGAATCTGCTTGCTGCTAAAACACAACTGTATTAATTTGCTTGCTGTTAAAACACATCGTTAAGAAAACGGAGATGATAAGAACAATATTTGAATGGTGATGATGAACTCGGAGATGGTGGAGATGGAGAAGTGTTTTAATTTGATCTGGTGCTCTCCATCGTTTCTAAAGTTATCTTCTTCCATGATTGTAGTTATTTTTTGTAGGGATTGGGGTTTCCAAGATGGGTTTGGAGAGAGAGAGAGGGAAAATCGCTTGAATTTAGGAACTGGGCGGTTATCTAATTGATTTAAAACACGGCCATTGACAAAATTGCCCCTACTCATTTAAAACAATCAATTAATTAAACTCAAATATTACAAGATTGCCATTGATTTAATCTCAACCCTTAAACACACCAATCGGATGGACCAGATCGCTTCCTAGACTTTCTAGGAAAAACACACTTTCCGCGCGAACCCTACTCTATATATATATATTCCTTACCAAAAATCATGGACATTTGGACATTGGACTTGTTATAAACAAATATGTGTATATATATATAGAGTCAGGATTTAGAGAAAACACATAAAAGTGTGAGAACAGTGAGAACGATTTTGGTGTTGACATGTGGCGTTGGTGCTAACTTACACTAAAGGTAATATTGTTGAAAAACTCATGCACATGCCACTCACATGTCAATACCATGCACATGCCACTC
This sequence comes from Helianthus tuberosus, assembly GCA_030545235.1. NCBI lineage: Eukaryota > Viridiplantae > Streptophyta > Magnoliopsida > Asterales > Asteraceae > Helianthus > Helianthus tuberosus. The sequence continues at coordinate 171,264,729 of CM060369.1, forward strand.
ACATGCATATTCCACCATCTTTTTTAAACTCTCATAACTTTTCTATACGTGATTATTTAAAAAAATACACCATAAAATCGAGTGTTTTATTATCTTTCTAACGAGTATACTATTGCTATACTTTTGAAATTAAAAAAAAATAACATGAACTAGGTGTTCAAATAAAAACGTCATAAAAACACCCAGTTCAAAAAACGCCATAAAAAATACCCATTTGAAAACGCCATAAAACACCTAGTTCAGAAAAACATCATAAAAACTCAGTTTAAACGCCATAAAAACACTCAGTTCAGAAAAATGCTATTAAAATACCCAGTTGAAAACACCATAAAACACCCAGTTCAGAAAAACTCCATGAAAAACTCAGTTGAAAACGCCGCAAAAACACTTAATTCAGAAAACGCCGTAAAAAACTGGTTGAAAACGCCGTAAAAAACTGGTTGAAACCGCCATAAAAACACCCACTTCAGAAAAACGCCATAAAAACCCAGTTGAAAACGCCGTAAAGAAACAAAGTATAAAACGCTATAAAAACCCAACTATTCTTCAGGGACGCAAATTACAGTTTACTCATAATTTCATTTTGTAAATAAGTATACGAAAAAGATGTTTAAGATGTGAAAATTTTCATCATATATTATCCCATCCATTGTGGTCATAATATATTGCGAGTCGTTGGCTTCTGGTAGCTCAACGCTATGTAGCAAAGTCCTGAAATTTTCTAATTACATCAAATCTCTGATTTACAAAAAGGACAACATAATTTCCATATGTAGTTTTAAAACCAGTACAAAACAATACAAAATATAAGGATCAATATTTTACACCAAATTCAAGACTTCATTTATATATGTGCACACGTGTATACATTATATAGTTGTATTCAAGCGTGAGGAAACTAGGACTTCAAGCGAAGTTGCCTTGGCGTTTGTCAGTCCAGCAGTCGCACTCATATCAATATGTGCATCGTTTGGAATCGACAAATCAAAGTTTTGTAGCAAGGTGGCTAAAACCATATGTAATATTTGACTTGCCAAACCAATTCCAGGGCAACGCCTTCTCCCGACTCCAAAAGGAATCAACTCAAAGTTTGTCCACTTTACATCTAAGCCCATATGGTTTGCGGATAGGAACCTCTCTGGTCTAAACACACATGGGTCTGACCATATCTTTGGATCACGGTGGAGCTTCCACGTATTAACAATTAGCCACGTGCCTTTGGGGACATGGTAGCCAGCTATTGTGCAATCTTTCGTGAAGGCTCTTGGAGGATTTAGGAATGTGGCTGGGTATAGTCGCAAAGTTTCTTTTACTACAGCTTGGAGATAGACCAGTTTTTTATATCTGTTTCATTTACTTGTCTATTTTTTCCCACTTGTGTATCAAGTTCTTCTTGTGCCTTTCTGAGCGCGTAGCTATTGTTTAGTAGTAATGAAAGTGTCCATGTTAGCATCATAGTGGTTGTATCCGCACCACCCACGATAAGAGACTGAAAACTTGTTAGTTATGAACAGTATACATACAAATAAATATATAAAATAAAAAAAAGCCTAACCTAAGGATGTTAAAAGGGTCGCATCTATGGCAAGTTGGCTTATGAACCCCACACTAACCTCAAAATTTTGTCAGACACAGGAACATGAATACCGCATTAATGTTGACAACTTAAACAAAAACCCATGAACTTTGCACTAAATCCATGTTTTGTTTCATTCCTAGTGAATCACAAATGAGAAAATCAACAAAACAACCACTTGAGATATAAATTGTTTACATATTAGTTTGACAAAATGACCTTTACTTTTTTTCTTACAAAAGTTTCGTTAGTGGTTCTTGTTTTTTACTAACATAATGTTTTAGCCAACCATAACCATCCATGTGGCACACCTTTGTGCACCAAGACGTGTGTTAAGCACTAGTTGATTGAAATTTTTAAATGTATAGGCTATTTATCAAATTCATTGGTCAAGATAGCCTGTTTGATGATTCTCCCATAAAAAAAACCATACCCCATGTTTAGCCATGACATTAAATAGTTGTGTGCCTAGACAAGACGAAGACAACCGGATAGATCCCAAAGTTTTGTGGCTGGCTTACCTCACAAGTGGCTTTAATGATGGTATCAGAATTGAAACCCGCTACATCGTCGTCTTCTACAATCTTGGACATCACATCGATGAAATCTTTTACCTCTGCAGCCTTTCCGTAAGATCTTTTTAGACGGTGCTCTTCTAGCCATTTTCCTAGCATGGAATCAAGTTCCCTTGTAACTCGTTTCATTTTCTTTTTATAACCACTGAAATCCAACCAACCTAGAAAAGGAAGAGCATCAGCCAGCAAAAACAACCACAGGTAGTGAAACCACTCCCTTATCACTTCGCGACAACTCATCATCTCCTCTTGATCTTCACTCTCGCCTCCTGTGTAACGTTTTCCAGCTACCATTTTAAGAATTATATTCATATTTAATTCCCCAAACCATTTCTTCATTTCCACCAACACTTTCCCTTGCCCATCTTTCTTCTCCCTCCAAAGCTCATGCATGTTTCTAATTGACTTTTCTAGTTCAAACACTTGAACACGCTTAAGCTTGTTGAGCCGACTATTAGACAACAACTCTTGGGAGATGATTTTACGCATTCCACGCCAATACGGACCATAGGTTGTGAATGAAAAAGAAGCACCGTTATGTCCCAAAATCTTTGTGGCTATGTAATTTGGACGGTCTAAAACAATCACATCGTGGATGGTAAAGATATCCTTAACTATCTCCCAATTACTCACCACCAAGATCTTACGAATGCCAAGCCGTACAGTGAAGATGGGTCCATATCGGTCAGCCATGGAGGACAAGGTTACATGGGGAAGATCAAGACCATTGAAAACTTTGAAGTGGCCTACTATAGGCCATGCACCACTTGCTTCAGGCGGAGTGGCAGTGGTTTTGTAGAAAAATGATATGTAGTAAAGGACTACAATCAGGGCAAAAGTTGCAAGAACGACTGTGTAATTCTCTTGCATATGTGAAAGATCCATGAGACAACTATTGGTTTGTTTGTCCCGAAAGATTGTAGATAGCTGCTTAATTGACTAATTGTGCCATATACTTATAGTCATTGAGTTTATTTCACTTTCTACATAATAAGGACTCGTGACTACGTGGATATCGATCTATGGATTGCCACAGATGTTAATAGGTCAGTTTTGTTACTATCGATGTCTATCAGAACGTGTGGATAAATTACTTGAGGATACGGCTAGGTTAGAAGTGTATTTACCACGCATACAATATATGGTATAAGGAAAAAGGTCAGCACTCAAATTATTTTGTTTGTTGGTTTCTGAGATTTCATAAATAAAAAATATGAGTATGTTTACAGACAAATACTATTAATTAATGACCCAGTGTTTAACCTGAAATATTTTAGTTAGATCATTGGTCAGTTTTACTCCTTGAATTCACTAAACATTATTAACTGGATTAACACTATTAACCCCAGACACTAAAGGATACAACAAAAAGAAAAGTAACATACAGAGGAACTAAATTCCCACATATGCCTAGTAACTATTACCACATTCACAAGACAGTCCTTCACACACCCATAACGCCCTTGTAGAGCGGTGTTTAATGCCAAGCCAACTAACATGGCTTGGGGCGTTAAATTGGTCTAACAGAGAATTTGTATTCATATATAAATTCAACTAGCAGGATTACATGTGCTATGTTGCGTGGTTTCGGTCGATATCTATTTTGATTCAATATAGCAACCTAAAGAAATATGCTCAAAAGAATATCGACAAATATTTTACATCGACCAAAAACCATAAAATTAAATTTAATATGGACGGCGGGGCGAGCTGATTTTAAATTAATTGTAATTGGAAACGTAAACGTTATCTTAAATATACTTTAATGAAAATTTATGTCGAAACATAAACCTAGTTGAATTTGTACCGACACATGCACAAAAATAAGCACGTAGTTAAAGAATGGTACGACCCGTTGTGGCGGTGTTGAAACAAATAGTGACTCGAATTTGTACCGTCTAATGAAATTGTATTATATTTAACCCGACTCGTTTCCGAACAAAATTTACATCAAAATGTAGAGCAATTGGAAACGAACATAAAAATATGCACGAAAACGTTTTATATCTGACACAACTCGTCCCCACCCCGTCCCATTAAAAGTGTCCTATTTTGAAGTTTCAAAGTCTTTATTTGTAAACTTTGACCTTAAATAATTTTGTTTGTGTTAGATAATACTTGATGAAAGTTATATGATTTGAGTGTGTTTTACAAGTGTTTTTATCGGGTTAATTTTCATCAAGTTTTATATAACACAAAAAATATATAATTAAAGTCAAAGTTTATAAATAAAGAATTTGAAAATTCAAAATAAGACACATTTAATGGGACGGAGGTAGTATATAATAACTAGGTTAGAACCCCGTGTATTACACGGGTTGAATAAATGTAATTTCATATACTTATAAAAAACAATATATTTTTAAAAACCTCATTTATTACAAGTGTTGAGTAAATATAATTTTATATATTAATTAATAAAAAAGTTATATCTTTAAGAACCTCGTTTATTTTGCTGTAATGTAATTTTATATACCAAACAATAAAAAGTTATATTTAAAAAAAAATATGTGTATTCACGGGTGGAAGAAATGTAATTTTATGTATTAAATAATAAAAAAAAAACTTATATTTAAAAAAACTCCGTGTATTGTACGGGTTGAATAAATCTAATTTTTTATTGCAAATAATAAAAAAATGTTATATCTTTAAAAACCTTGTGTATTACACGGGTTTATCTATTGTTAAAAAAATATTTCTAAATCAAAATGGATTTTTTATTACTTTTTAAATTAAGTTAATGCTATTTTATATTTTTGGTTTGATTAATAAGTTGTTTAATATAATTTCTCATAGTTAACAATAATAACATTTACATTAAATAATATGGATGTTTAAATAAAAATTACTGTATATTAAATAAATGTGAAACATGTTTAAATAAAAATTACTGTATACTAAAAATCAAAAGAACTTTAATATTAAGCTACAAAATGTTGCTACAAACTCAGAATATTAAGCTATAGCAAATGACGCGATCGTTAATGTCAGTTGAAGTTGAATAAGCTCGTTACGTTGGTTGTCCAGCTGGATGTTCACATAGTCCTCTGTATCATCGATGTACTCACGAACCTACATCATTGATTCATTTAAAAATTCAGTATATGAAACAATAAATCAAACAGGGTCCAAGAAAGCAAAAGTTGGCTTCTTCCAGCCAACCATTTTTTTGATAAAACAATAAATCCATGCTTCAAGATTTAACACAGTGCGGATATTTTGATCAGAAACACATAAAAAGGACATATTCATAAATCATCAAATTTTGTGGTTAAGTGCAGAAGCAAAAAGGTCCAACACATGACTCTGTATGTATGACCATTTGATTTGAAAGTTCTTTAGAAAATTGAGTTGCCTTCAGAAAATAAGATTATTACAGCCCCAAATAATCAAAACATTGTAGTTATAAGCACTTTTACTCAAACACGCATATCGCAAGTTGTCGAGCCGCTGCTGTGTTTGCTTTAGTGAATTCAGTAATCTCTGTTTGCAAGACTCCTATGTGGTTTCGTTTATAGCATTTTTGTCAAGTTTATTGGTATGTGAAAAGTCAAAGTGGGCATCGGTTTGGTTCCAGCCCACTCTCATATCTAAAAACAGAACTGTCTATAAACATGAGCGGATTGGAACACTTTTTGTCTAATATTTTTTGATAGTTGATGTATTTGATAAGATAATGTTGATTAGTTTTAAGAAACTTATCTTACAGAAAGCCATGTTTGCCCCATGATGGAATGGTTGTGACCAAGCCATGATCAAGGATCCATTTACGGGCTTTGGTGCACGCGCCATTCAGACCAACATCTGATCCTTCTCCTAACACACGCATACAAATGTAACCAAGGGTGGTGTAGAACATTGTGCTATGAGCCGGTATGTGAAATCCCCACCCACCGTCTTCTTTCTGTAGAATTCAGGTAATTTTGTTAATATTTTTGAATTTTCAATTAAGAAGTTATAATTCATTTACAATAGTAAGTTAGTAACTACCTGATGACAATATAAATACAGGAGAATTTCTTTTCGATATTCTGTTGGAAAAACAGTGTTAAGGTGCCAGGTAACATACAAGCACATCACCTGCAATTTGTTTATTTTTCAAAAGAATTGTTAATAAAACACATGAAACTAAGGTTGGAGTTTTGATCCATTTGTTGAATATGTCGATTTGAAATATGTCTTATTATTAAGCGTAACAGGTAAAGCTAAATGAAAAACTCACTGAAATGAAAGCAAGTTAAAATAGTTGCCCAAAGTTCGTGTTCGGTTTTGACAGTTTAACGATTCAATCAACGTTTTGGACCTTGCAACCAGCAATGTAAACTAACGAATAATTTACTTTTTATTATTTCTGGAATATGGATTTTTGTAAATGTATAATAATAATGAACCATCTTTATAATTTTAAAAAAGTTAAAACAAACTAATGAATTTGAAAAAAAAAATATATATATATAAGGAAAACCAAGTTTAAACCGCCAAACCTGATCATTTTCATTAATCATTTTTCAAAACCGTAGTTAGTGGTTCAGTACATAGTTTTCGTCAAAACCACCATAAGTGTATTTTTAGCCAGGGCCATTCGAGTTGTTTATAAAAATTAGACAAAATTGCAGAAAACAACCTTTATGTTTGCCCCAAACTGCACTTTATACCTTTCATTATGAAATCGGCAAAAACCAACCTTTATGTTCATGTTTTGCTACAGGTTCAACCTTTAACACAAACACCGTTAAATTTTTCTGGTTAACTCTCCTCACATGCTTTGCATGTGAGGGTATTTTGGTCTTTTCACATTGCCTTTCATTTAATATAGTTTTTTTAATCAAATTCCAACTCTCTCTCTCTCCCCATTAAGCCACAACCACATTCTGGAGATTGGATAACAATGATACTCAACAATCTCCTCTTCACTAATCTTCTTTGAAGTCCTAGACTTCTTCTGCTTCTTGTCCATTCGGTCATCATCAGAATCATCTACCGAATCTTCAGTATCAGAGTCTCTACGTCTGTTGCGCTTGCTGGTTCTGCGGCTACGTTGACTACTTTTTCCGGATCTTCTTTGTCTCGAGGAAGAATCGAAATCATCTTCGGAATCAAAATACGTGCGTTTGTTGTTGCGGCTACGTTCTCTGGTTTTGTTAACCGTCGTGTCGGAGAAGAATCGGATTCGTCTTCGGAATCATCTTCGGTTTTTTTTCGTTTGGATTCTTCATTCTTGCTTCTACTACTGCCCAGAAGAAGATTAGTGAAGATGAGATTGTTGAGTTTTAGGCGATGAGAGGCGGAGACGACCGAATGGTGCTGAATTTTTAGTAATCGTTATGATTTGTTAAAAATTGATGTTCATTTCAGTTTCAAACAAGTAAATAGGTTGATTTTTTAATTTAATTTGTTCATCTCAGTTACAAAAAATGAGTTTGGGAATATTGCTAATGTTAGAGGTCTAAAGATATTGGTTCTTTGGGATTAATTGGCAGATTCCATTGTCTCAGCAAGTATTAAACTTGGTCTCTGTTTTTCTTGTAATAACCCGCAACAACCGACTTGGATTTGAGTGTTTTGGTCTTGTAAATCATCTGCTGCTTCTAAAGCATTGTTATAATAAAAGGCTTGCTATTGTTTTTAACATGATTTCTCAACGGAACAAGCGAATTTGTTTACCGCAAGTCTTGAATTTCTCCGTCAAATTGAGCACGAAACAGAGCATATTCTGTTGATTTTGGGGGTTATTGATGAAGACAAAGGGATAAAGGTGTGATTGTTAATGATCTTGGTTTTGTGGTTTAAAAAAAAATACAAATTAAATAAGGATTTGAAAAGACCAAAATACCCTCACATGCAAAGCATGTGAGGGGAGTTAACCAGAAAAATTTAACGGTGTTTGTGTTAAAGGTTAAACCTGTAGCAAAACATGAACATAAAGGTTGATTTTTGCCGATTTCATAGTGAAAGGTATAAAGTGCAGTTTGAGGCAAACATAAAGGTTGTTTTCTGCAATTTTGTCTAAAAATTACTTATTTTGACCCAGTTGACTTTTTACGCAACCCGTCTGACGCGTTCATTTTTCAATCTTTAACAAAAACATAAAAGCTTACCAATGGCTGCATGAAATACAAGGGCCCAACATTCTCAGCTAGCCAGTGACCATCATCAGCTTGCAAAGTTGCAAAGAAATTAACCGATCTCCGCAAAGCGATCATAGTTTTTTCAAACGATATTTCTTCACATCCTCTATTTTCACATGCGGTGTCGTTTGTTTAAAAACTTCAAGTTTTGATAATTATATTAAATAGTCTATTTGTCATTTTACCCCGAATTTTATATAAATGACACCAATTTGAAAGTTAGGTGTCCTTTTTTGACCTTTTTATAGTTGGGATAGCCTTACTAAAGCGAGTTGCAAACTCTAATGGCTGTTTAGTTGAGATAGCCTAAAAAAGAAAATGAAATATGGAATACTTCCACTTTTAAAAGTATCCAAAACGTGTAATACGTTTGCTTTTTAGAGAGGAATACGTACACCTTTGCAGTTAAATATGAGACTGCCAAGTTCCGATTTTGTCTAGTTTTTGTTCCTACAACTTGCCCAGCCTTTGCCACATTACCAAAAGCTCCATTCAGCCAAGTTGTTCCAGCTGTCACATACCTAGTAACATCAACTTGAAAAATTTATCAATAAGCTAAGAAAATCAAAACGAGATATTGAACACATAACTTAGAAAGTTCAAGAGAGTGAAGAAAGGCGAACAAGCCTGCTTGATTTGACAATTGATCTAGTGTCTTTAGTTTCCTCTCGGCTGCTATTAATGCAGCCATTGTTATGTCTGAAACTTGTATCGCTAAAACGCTTAATGTGTCCACAATGCTTAACGCAACAAAGCACGTCGAACGAAACCAAAGTCGGAAAACCAACTCGCACAAGCCGCCGATCGAATGACTCTTCGATCGAATGGCCATCCGTCCGGATGACCATCCAATCGGATGGCCATCCGACCGAACGACCATCCGACCAGTTAACTCTCACCGTCTTTTCGCATCTTCCACTATAAATACTCAGCAGTCACATCAACTGTTCACTTGATGTGACAGCCCCCTCCGACCGGTGCACTCTCAAGCTATTTTATCTCGATTCCTCGCGATTCTTGTAAGTTTTCACCCTAAATATCTTGTACTTTCATCATCATTACACACATTCTCATCATTTTCTCCAAGAAATCACAACTTTCCACCACGAAATCCTCTGATTTGAGCAGTTCTAAGGTGACGTCATCATGGAGTTCTTATGAACACTGAAGTGTGACCTCATCTCACCAAGAATAGTTCGGATCTAATGGGTTTCTACACAATTTTACACTAATTTCAACTAAATCTAAACATTTTCAACTAGACTCAAACTTTTCTTCAACATTCTTCACTTTTTACCCAAAACCGTTAGAAACTGGACTAGTTCGAGCTCTCTACTCATACTCTAGTGGAGAACCGACCCGAGAATGGATTTATATCGAAGAGAGGACCGATTCACGGGTTGAAAATGGAAAATCCGTCAAGAACAGACGAGTCTGATCGAACGGGGTGATTCCTGTCCGATCGAATGAGTTGGACTTGATGTGATTCCCGTTATTTGACACGTCGTCATACCGTCTCCGTCAAACCGTAAACTTTTCAACTTAACGGTTTTTACAAATTATCAAACAAGCAGTTGCTCGATCGAATAGCCATCCGATCGAACGACCGTCCGGTCGAATAACCATTCGACCAGGTGACTTGTGAACTCAACACTTAACCAATTTTGCAAGGTTTCAAGGAATATCTGTAACAACCCTCATTAAAAGTCCTATTTATTAAATTAATTTGTCCAATAGGAAACCCTAATTGAGACCCCCAAGTGATTCTGCACAAACCCTAAAATTTTCAGAAATTTCGGAATCAGGATCAGGGCCCCTAAAACTCAGGGGGGGTAAACCCCATTTACGATTATCCTAAAATCGAGTTGTCAAAAATAGAATTTACAAAACAGTTAAGTCAGCAAGGCTAGTCCCAGACGTGGCTAAACCTAGGGTGAAAACGTGTCCCTTGCGCATCGTAAGGGTTGAAGACTTACGATGCGTAAGCTTGTTAGGAGTCCCTTGCGCATCGTAAGGGTTCTAGGCTTACGATGCGCAAGGCTGACCAAACTTTGGGTATAAATAGAGGGCCTTGGGACTCGACTTCTGAAGTTCAAACGACGTAAAACTTCAATACATGCACTGAGATACGTACTGATTACCATTATTAACACACACGAATCCCGAATTGCTGCCGCAAAACAGGGTAATAACTCGATCGCTATTACGATTCATTTTCCGATCGATCAATGTACTCAATGGATGTTTAAGTGCTGCCCACATTAGGGTGATGCTTTGTCATTAGTCGTTAATTCGATGGATGTTTAAGCATAGCACTTTGTCATTCGTTGTGATGGTTGATCTCGTGAGTTATCGTAAATGCTGTATTGATTACTAACCCAGTTTTGTGTGCATTATTATTTAAATTAGGTTAACAAGGCTAATCCATAGACTAGACTCTGCTCAAATTAAATCTGCAATGTGAGTCATTCTCTTTTTATCAAATTTGTTTACAAAAGCATGTTTATTTTCAAAGGTTATAATTATAGTGATTAAGTTTATGTAATCACCAAGTTACAGCCGGTATGTGGGGTTTTGTATACATTACTTGATAATCTTCACCATTGGGGCAGCCAAGGGGTGATATGACCATAATCACAGACACCATTGGACGAATGGGCCAATGGGTCGAGTGACAAAGTACTGTGGGTATTTGGTTGATATCAGAAACATTGTAATCTTCCTTAATACTGTAAATTATAACAAATGTGTCGTTTTAGTAAATAGAATGATTCACTCAGTATTTCCCGCTGACAAAACCTTTTTCAAACATGTTTCAGGTGATCTGTTGTAATTCAGGAAAAGTGCTGTGGAGCATTTCAAGCTTAAGGAAGTGGCTCATTATAAAATAAAGAAATATGTTTTGTAAAATAAAGATTTCTTAGTGAAATCAAATGATTGTAAATTACCGGGGTTTTATCCCGAATTGTGAAATACAATAATCGGGGAAAATTTTAGCTTTAAAAAGATCCTGATAATAAACTTCCGCTGTTAAACTCAATTAAATAAATACCATGGGATTTCTGTCCCGCGGCTCCTGAAACGGGTCAAACCGGGTCGGGGGCCGTGACAGAAAAAGGTGGTATCAGAGCCACTGAGTTAAGCTAATTAAGTATTTTAGAAATACTTAATTTTTCCTGATTACTATTATGTGATTATGTGTTTATTAACTGATTATTTGTTAGTTACAGTATGGGTAAGAAAAAGCTTTCAAGCATCTATCTTAAATTAGATAGGTCATTCAACGAGAAGGGAAGTTCATCCTAAACCAAATCCTCAAAACTTCCTGCAATTCCTGAAGAAGGAATATTTGTTCGAAAAGCCCAATACGAGAAACCACTTTCTCCGGATAAAAGAAGTTTGATTCTTAAGAAAAGTCAGGAGAAAATAAAGAAAGCCCGAGAGAAGAAACTTAAACAGGAAACCCAGGAATTAACCAGTAAAACACCTTGGGAGGACAAATTAGATGAAAAATGGGCGGACCTTTATATGCTAGCCACTGTAGCAATAAATGCTAATCTCTAAAATACCATGACTCTAGACTAGCAACCGTATCAATTACAAACATCATCTAGTAAATAAATAAAATTTAGTCTGTTTTATTTATTTTTCCTTTGTATAAATTAGTCACAGGGTGTGTAATAAAAATTTAAAGGTTATTTCTAAAAAAATTTATTATAAATTTTAACTTAGCATTTTACTTGTATATTAAACAGCATGAATGAGTTATCGGAAGCCCTAGAGAATCTCAACCTATACCCTGTAAATTTAGAAGTTTCTAAAGAATTTACTGGGTATTTTCCTGATGTGGAACAACCAATAGAATTCAACGCACCACCTTTGAAAAAGTCAAAACCAAAGAAAAGAAGGAAATACGTATGGGGGAGTCGTATACGTAGGAAAAAGCCAACTACGAAACTTCCTAAAATAAACAATCCTTTAGAAAAAGGAAAAGAAATTGTAACCAGGAAAAGTTCTAGACTCCAAGAGATGGAGACTGAAGTCAAAGAAGATTCTAGGCAAATGGAAAGGCAGTTTGAGGAATACTCTAAGGAAATAGAAATGGAAGTTGGACAAGGTTCTAGACCAACTCAGATGGAAATTGGAGAAAGCTCCAAACAAAACCAGGGAAGGACTTTTCAGGAAGAAATAGATTTTCTATTGGCAAGCTGTGAAACTATTCAACCTGTCAATACAAATATTTTTACCCGTCCTATTGAAAATCCACTCCCTATGAATTTTGAACCAGCAATCCCAGAACCAATAGTCCATAACCAACCGGTAGAAATGGATGAATGGTGGACGAATGATTGGCAATTTGAAAACATTGTCAATGATCCTTATTCCTTTCTTCCCCAGTTTGATCCAGAACCTCTACCCAATCCACCAATGAGTAACGAAAATCTGGCTGAACTTCGCCATTTTGGTGAAGAGCTGATGGATGCAGGAAATAGAATCCGGGAGATAGGGGGACAAATTGCCTGGAAATATGATGAAAGGGAACTTCGTTTTTAGAAAAACAAATGATGAAAAAGAGGAGGTTTTTGAAATTATGGTTGTGTAATAGTAATAAGAATCGGTATGTGTAATATAAGTAATAAAACGGTTGTATATAGAAGTATGATATCATCTATAAAAATGGAATTTTTAGAAAATTTACAGTTTTGTTTGTATATTCGTTTACATGATTATGTGCAATTAATTGTGACATTGGATTATTTCTTTTATACTAATTATATATATATATATTAATTATCAGATGGCAAACATTGGTAATGAGCCTATAAATGAAGTAAATGAATCCGAGCAAATCCATGAAGAGCAATTATTAACTAGGCAAGATATCGAGGATATCATTGCACAAGGAATAGCCAATGCTATTCCAGCAATCGTTGCTGCTGTTAAAAAACCTGCCGAACCTCAACAAATTATTCCTAGTAAACGTATTTCTGAAGATAACTTCAGTAATAGTGTAAATGGAGGCAATAATCATATTAATCACGATAATGAACCTCGACAAGCTCCGCTCCCTAAGAAAATGAAAGCCGCAACACCTGGTTGCACTTTCAAAGAATTTCTTGCTTGTAAACCCACTGAATTTGCAGGCAATGAAGGAGCAACTGCATCACTGCGTTGGTTAGAGAAAACCGAGGCAGTAATTGCCATAAGTAAATGTGACAAGGATGATCAAGTTATGTACGCGTCAAATCTTTTTAAAGAAGGGGAGCTTGAATGGTGGAACACGGTGTTACAAGCTAAAGGAAGAAATAGGGCTTACGCCATGAACTGGGAAGAATTTAAGATTATTGTAGAAAGAAAATTCTGTCCTGAATATGAAAAAGATCAAATGGCAAATAAGTTCCTAAACCATCGGATGGTGAATGTGGATTATCGCGGTTATACTTCGACATTCTTTGAATATGCTAGAGTGATACCAACGCTGGCTTCGCCAGAACCGGTACTCATTTCTCGCTATATTTGGGGATTAATTAGCGAAATCCGCAATATCGTTAAAGCTGCGAGACCTCGCACTATTGACGATGTCGTGGAACTAGCCAACACCCTAACTGATGAATTGGTACGTACGCAAGACGAAAACAGGAAAAAGGAACTGGCTCAGAGAATTACCCAAGGATTTCGGGTGGGTAATAGTAATAATTTCAAGAGAAGAGGAGCAGGGCAATCTTCAAATCCACCTTTCTGTAGAATTTGCAAAAGGAAGCATTATGGAAAATGTAATGTAACCTGCAACCTTTGCAAAGGTGTAGGACATCGTAAAGAAAACTGCAGAAAGAAAACCATAATCTGTTTTAACTGTGGAGAAGCGGGGCATTATAAAACAGAATGTCCTAAATTGGTCAAACCAGTAGACAACAAACCCAAGGCAACCGAAGGAGCTAATAAAAAGAATGTCAGAGCATTCCAGCTAACCACCCAAGAAGCAGAACTCATCCCAGATGTAATCGCTGGTACGTTCTTAGTTCACAATGTACACGCAAAAGTATTATTTGACTCTGGTGCAAACCAAAGTTTTATAAATACTTTATTCTGTCAAGCTCTTAAGTTACCTTTAACCAACATTAGGCAGATTTTTACAGTTGAAACCGCAGATGGGAATTCAGTTAAAATAGATCAGGTTTTGCAAAAAGTAGAAATAGAACTTTCAGGTCATAAATTTGCTGCAAATCTGTTACCTATGAAATTAGCTGAATTTGATATTGTGTTAGGAATGGATTGGTTAATAGCCAACCATGCACAAATCATTTGTGATAAAAACTCTATAGAAATTCAGGCACTTACTGGTGAAATAATCATGATTACAGGAGATAAACCACGTAAACCCATGAAGTTCATATCAGTAATGAAAGTTGCTAGTTATGAACGAAAGCAAGGAATAGTATATATGATTTCAGTAATCATTAATACTAAGACTAAAGAACTTAAGGAAATTCATGTAGTCTCAGAATACTCAGATGTATTCCCAGAAGAGTTACCAGGATTACCACCAGATAGGGAAGTAGAATTTAGGATTCATCTAATTCCTGGAACTACACCGATAGCCAAGGCACCTTATCGGTTAGCGCCTACCGAAATGTTAGAACTGAAAAAGCAATTAGATGAATTACTAAATAAAGGATTCATACAACCTAGCTCATCCCCTTGGGGAGCTCCAGTGTTGTTTGTAAAGAAAAAGGATGGTTCAATGAGAATGTGTATTGATTATAGAGAATTGAATAAAGTTACAATTAAGAATCGATACCCATTACCTAGGATTGATGATCTGTTTGATCAACTTCAAGGAGCTAGATATTTTTCTAAGATCGATTTACGCTCTGGATATCATCAATTGAAGGTACAAGAAGAAGACATACCTAAGACTGCTTTTAGAACTAGGTATGGTCATTACGAGTTTACAGTCATGCCCTTTGGATTAACGAATGCTCCTGCTGCATTCATGGACATGATGAATAGGATCTGTAAACCGTATTTGGATAAATTTGTAATTGTCTTTATAGACGATATACTTATTTATTCCAAAAGTCAGGACGAACATTGTCAGCACTTGCATATACTCTTAACTTTGTTAAGAAAAGAAAAACTGTACGCCAAATTCTCAAAATGTGAATTTTGGTTACAAGAAGTGCAATTTTTAGGACACATGGTGAATCATAAAGGTATTCATGTAGATCCTGCTAAGATAGAAGCAATTACCAAATGGAAGGTTCCACAGTCAGCAATGGAAATCAGAAGTTTTATAGGATTAGCTGGATATTATAGACGGTTTATTAAGGATTTTTCCAAAATAGCCGTACCATTAACTAAGCTAACTTGTAAAGCAGTTAAGTTTGAATGGGGACCTAAACAAGAAGAAGCTTTTAGGATCTTGAAACAGAAACTAACCAATGCTCCAATCTTAGCCTTACCAGAAGAAACTGAAGATTTTGAAGTATATTGTGATGCTTCAAAATTAGGATTAGGATGTGTGCTTATGCAACGCAAGAAGGTAATTGCGTATGCTTCAAGACAATTGAAAAAGCACGAAGAAAATTATACGACTCATGACTTAGAATTAGGAGCCGTAATTTTTGCCCTGAAAATTTGGAGACATTATCTGTACGGAAGTAAGTTTACTATCTATACAGATCATAAAAGTCTAAGATATATATTCGGGCAAAAAGAGTTAAACATGAGGCAAAGGAGATGGATGGAAATCTTAAGTGATTACGACTGTGATATTCAGTATCACGAAGGAAAGGCAAATGTAGTTGCAGATGCCTTAAGTCGTAAGTATCATGAAAAACAAAGACGAGTTCGTGCTCTGAGATTAAATTTACAATTATATTTAATGGAGCAATTGAAAAATGTTCAAGAAACAGCAATAAAGGATGTTGCTGAAGGAATGAAAGGACGAATAAAAGAATTAGAGCAAGGAGTTGATGGAATTTGGAGATTCCACAAAAGCAGAATTTGGGTACCTAAACAAGGAGAATTAAGAAATAAAATTCTAGAAGAAGCCTATAAATCTAGGTATACTATGCATCCAGGAAACAATAAGATGTACCAAGATTTAAGAAAGAATTTTTGGTGGATAGGCATGAAGAAGGATATAGCTAGATATGTTTCTAAGTGTCTTACTTGTTCACAAGTTAAGGCAGAACACCAGAAACCTTCAGGTCTACTACAACAATTAGAGATGCCAGTATGGAAATGGGAACTTATAACAATGGATTTTGTTACTAAGTTACCCAAGACCAGAAAAGGTAATGATGCGATTTGGGTAATTGTGGATCGATTAACCAAATCTGCTCACTTTCTACCTATGAAAGAAACCTTTAGCATGGAAAGATTGGCAAAATTGTATGTAGATGAAGTAGTATCCTTACATGGAGTTCCGCTCTCTATTGTATCAGACAGAGATAGTCGATTCACTTCTCATTTTTAGACAAGTTTCCAGAAAGCAATGGGAACTCGACTAAACTTAAGTACTGCATATCATCCACAAACAGATGGGCAAAGTGAAAGGACGATCCAAACTCTAGAAGACATGCTCCGAGCATGTGTAATAGATTTTGGTGGGAATTGGGACGATCACTTACCATTAATTGAATTCTCCTATAACAATAGTTATCATTCAAGCATTGAAACTGCCCCATTTGAAGCACTGTATGGAAGAAAATGCAGAACTCCAGTTTGTTGGGCAGAAATAGGAGAAAGTCAGTTATCAGGACCGGAAATTGTGCAAGAGACGACTGATAAGATCACCCAAATCAAGGAAAGACTGAAGACTGCTCGAGATCGCCAGAAGAGTTATGCAGATAATAGAAGCAAGCCGTTAGAATTCCAAGTTGGAGACAGAGTACTGTTAAAAGTTTCTCCTTGGAAAGGAGTTGTTAGATTCGGTAAGAAAGGAAAGCTAAGTCCAAGATATGTAGGACCATTTCCAGTGATCCAACGTATAGGACCAGTTGCTTATCGATTACAACTACCAGAAGAGTTAGCCGGAGTACATGATGTATTTCATGTATCCAATCTCAAGAAATGTCTAGCAGACGAATCTCTAGTAGTACCTCTTCAGGATATAGAGGTAAACGAAAAGTTAAAATTTGTTGAGAAACCTCTTCAGGTAGAAGACAGAAAAGTGAAGTTTCTCAAGCACAAACGACTAGTTCTAGTTAAAGTAAAATGGGATTCAAAGAGAGGAGCTAAATACACTTGGGAGCTGGAATCAGAAATGAAACGAAAATATCCATACTTATTCCAGTAAATCTCGAGGACGAGATTTTATTAAGGTGGGGAGAATGTAACAACCCTCATTAAAAGTCCTATTTATTAAATTAATTTGTCCAATAGGAAACCCTAATTGAGACCCCCAAGTGATTCTGCACAAACCCTAAAATTTTCAGAAATTTCGGAATCAGGATCAGGGCCCCTAAAACTCAGGGGGGGTAAACCCCATTTACGATTATCCTAAAATCGAGTTGTCAAAAATAGAATTTACAAAACAGTTAAGTCAGCAAGGCTAGTCCCAGACGTGGCTAAACCTAGGGTGAAAACGTGTCCCTTGCGCATCGTAAGGGTTGAAGACTTACGATGCGTAAGCTTGTTAGGAGTCCCTTGCGCATCGTAAGGGTTCTAGGCTTACGATGCGCAAGGCTGACCAAACTTTGGGTATAAATAGAGGGCCTTGGGACTCGACTTCTGAAGTTCAAACGACGTAAAACTTCGATACATGCACTGAGATACGTACTGATTACCATTATTAACACACACGAATCCCGAATTGCTGCCGCAAAACATGGTAATAACTCGATCGCTATTACGATTCATTTTCCGATCGATCAATGTACTCAATGGATGTTTAAGTGCTGCCCACATTAGGGTGATGCTTTGTCATTAGTCGTTAATTCGATGGATGTTTAAGCATAGCACTTTGTCATTCGTTGTGATGGTTGATCTCGTGAGTTATCGTAAATGCTGTATTGATTACTAACCCAGTTTTGTGTGCATTATTATTTAAATTAGGTTAACAAGGCTAATCCATAGACTAGACTCTGCTCAAATTAAATCTGCAATGTGAGTCATTCTCTTTTTATCAAATTTGTTTACAAAAGCATGTTTATTTTCAAAGGTTATAATTACAGTGATTAAGTTTATGTAATCACCAAGTTACAGCCGGTATGTGGGGTTTTGTATACATTACATGATAATCTTCACCATTGGGGCAGCCAAGGGGTGATATGACCATAATCACAGACACCATTGGACGAATGGGCCAATGGGTCGAGTGACAAAGTACTGTGGGTATTTGGTTGATATCAGAAACATTGTAATCTTCCTTAATACTGTAAATTATAACAAATGTGTCGTTTTAGTAAATAGAATGATTCACTCAGTATTTCCCGCTGACAAAACCTTTTTCAAACATGTTTCAGGTGATTTGTTGTAATTCAGGAAAAGTGCTGTGGAGCATTTCAAGCTTAAGGAAGTGGCTCATTATAAAATAAAGAAATATGTTTTGTAAAATAAAGATTTCTTAGTGAAATCAAATGATTGTAAATTACCGGGGTTTTATCCCGAATTGTGAAATACAATAATCGGGGAAAATTTTAGCTTTAAAAAGATCCTGATAATAAACTTCCGCTGTTAAACTCAATTAAATAAATACCACGGGATTTCTGTCCCGCGGCTCCTGAAATGGGTCAAACCGGGTCGGGGGCCGTGACAATATCACACTTCAGTCGATCGAATGACTATCCGATTGGGAGACTAATTCTTTGCAACTTCAACTTATCAAACGAACAGTCATCCGATCGAACGGCCATCCGTCGGATAACCATTCGATCGAATGACATTACTTATGCTGCAACGAAAACTTCAAAAGTTTAACATTTCACAAACACACTTTTCCAACCGAATGACCATCCGACCAAACGGTCATCCGTCCGGATGACCTTTCGTCCGGATGAGTCATCCGATCGAACCACTATCTGATCCAACATCACACTCAACGCACTGTTACACGCTGTTCAATGCTTATGCTATCGTTCTGTGATCAGGCTAACTCAGACGTGCTCTCAATCAATCCAATCAAGTTGTGTTTACTTGTTAAACACCTACTGTGAGTATACTTGACCCCCTTTTAACGCTTTAAACACACTTATCAAACTATTGTCACATGCGAATTACTGTCGTACATATTTACATGTGATGCTTGATACATATGTGCTAGGAATTTTACTCGCGACGTCCCACCTTAGCTAGCATCGAGCGACTTAGCTGGTAGTATATGTTTTGTAGTGTATATGTGGTGTGTCTTGTTTATGTATGTAGAAATTCGCAGCACTTTTATCTACTTTATTTACCATGTTAAACCTGTATACTCGCCAATACTTTTGTATTGACGTCGCTTTGACGTATGTTGCAGGTTAATCGCAAGCTATCTCGAAATCAAGCTAGGAAGTCTAGAAACACACAATAAATCTAGGTTGTCGGATTTGTATTGTTTGAGAGAACATGAAGATCTGTATGACTGTTTATTGATGTATTGTTTATTAGTATGGGATAATGAACGCTTTAAATATTGTCACTAAATAGTTGTTATGGATTCTCTTGAGCAATCTGATTCGCCTAGTGTCGCGCCCCGATGATTCCGCCATCGGTTGGGGTGTGACAATTTATACTTTTAATAAGCTGTCACAGTTGTCAAAATCGTTGCGTGCATTCATATTGTTTAGACAACAACAGATAATGAACGGATTGTTGGACTTCTTGTTCCAAATGCACGCCTCAATTCATCTTTTTTACTCTTTTCTTCGATTTCAACAAATCTTTTCAATAATCAGTACGCAACAAATCTTTGTGTAGTTATTCGGAATGTTTCGGATCATCATAGAAAACGAAACTTCAGCAACCATTTTTCCTTTTCCTTCAATTTCGAGAACATTCTCCGTAACATGAAGACGTGTCGGGATCTTCTGCAAGTGGTTTCTGTATTGAACCGAGAATATGAAGTTCACGGTACAAAGAGACCGCCTTGTTAATTTTAATGAAGCAATGAAGATTGAATCTGTAAACCGCAACCATTTTTTACCACGGAAACGGTGGCTATGCGAAATACAAACCGCAATCGTTTGTGACTACGGGAAACACTAGCAAAAGAAACAAATATTTTTAGAGAAGCATTGGGATTCAAGGGTTTAGTTAGAAAATCCTTTCTTCGATTTCAACAAATCTTTTCCTTTTCCTTCAATTTCGAGAACATTCTCCGTAACATGAAGACGTGTCGGGTTCTTCTGCTAGTGGTTTCTGTAACCAACTGGGAACCACATATTTGCTTCAAGATTTATGTATCCGAATCAGGTTCTCAAACAAACACCACTAAAGATGAGTTGGTATTGAACCAAGAATATGAAGATCACGGTGCAGACAGACCGCCTTGTTAATTTTAATAAAGTATTGAAGATTGAATCTGCAAACCGCAACCGTTTTTTACTACGGAAACGGTGGCTATGCGAATACAAACCGCAATCGTTTGTGACTATGGGAAACACAAGTTTTCTTTTTGAGCTTGATGGATGTCCGTTATCTCAACGCTTCTCCTTACATTACTGATCTGGAATTGGAGAACCGTTGTTAATTTAGTGCTTCTCAATCAAATATTATTTATTGAAACATAACTGAAACAGTCAGAATGAAACAATCAGATATTATATATCTGTGTGTGTCACATCCATCCTGTTATAGCAATCGATATTGTTTAATTTTACAGATTTGTTTCTTATTGGCCATTATTCGACCGAATTTTTGAAGTACACGTTCTCCGATACCTGATCGTGTTTGGCTTTGTTTGCGATTGAATCATCGATGTCCTTTATCTCGATTTCAACTTCCATTGATCAAATAATAAAAACCCAAAGTGAAAATCCGATTTAAGAAACCCAGAGGAATCCGTTGTATAGTTGAGGAGAGAGAGAGAAAGAGAGAGAGAGAGAGAATGTTTGGGTACTTCTTCTAATGGCGCCTCATTAGCGCTTTAACTACCAAAAGAATGCATACACAAATAGTTCCAATGGACGAAGCAAAGAGACCGCCTTGTTAATTTTAATGAAGCAATTAAGATTGAATGTGCAAACCGCAACTATTTTTTTACTATGGGAACGGTGGCTATGGGAAATACAAACCGCAATCGTTTGTGACTATGGGAAACACAAGTTTTCTTTTTGAGCTTGATGGATGTCCGTTATCTCAGCGCTTCTCCTTACATTACTGATCTGGAATTGGAGAACCGTTGTGTATTTGCTTGCTGATCTGGAATTGGAGAACCGTTGTGTATCTGAATCAGGTTCTCAAACAAACACGACTAAAGATGAGTTGGTATTGAACCAAGAATATGAAGATCATGGTGCAGACACGGGGGAAGAAAGTCAGTGGACTGCCTTTGGCAGACATAGAAGTTTGAACCCACCTCAATACGCATCGAATAGGCATATACGATGTGTATTAAGGGTGTCGATTTAATCCCAAGGTGTGCCAATAATACGACCCTTTATATTCTCTATGTGGTTGGTGGGTTATTTAGAAGAGTTTTTTTTTCAAACTAGTGTTGGTAGAAAAAATATTTACCATTTTAGTGTTCTCTCAAAACTATTTACCAAAATGGTGTTTTTGATTAATTTTGCATTTATCCTTTTTATTTTAACCAATATTTTACACTATTTGTTTGTTGTATTCAATCAATTCATCTTCTATTTTTTATTAATTTGAAGTGTGAGTTAATAAAGAAAAATTAATAAACAATACCTGTGAGATCACAAAATCAATCAATATATGATTAAGGTTCCAAACGATAATTTAATCAATATGAAACCACAAATGCAAGTTACATAATTCAATCTTTCTATGTAAACAAAATAGATGTTTTTCTGACGTCAAGAACAAACAAATTCAATCTTTAGTTCAAAGTAAAAAAACTATGAAGTCACAAACGAGCAAACAAACAGATTCAATCTTTCTAATGACTCAAAATTAAGGAGTGTGATAAATACACCCAATATAGGGATTAATATACCAAATTAGTCAAATATGGTAATGATTAAGTTCTTTAATATATTATTTTATTATAAAGTCAAAAGTAATAATTATGTTTTTTTGTATTATTTTATTTTATAAGACTTTTGTTACTTTTTTATATTTTTATACTATTATTAGTATTAGTATTAGTATTAATATCAATATTAATAAATAAATAATCAAGACACTTTTTTATAAACACGAAAGTGAAAAGGTTCATTATAAATAAATAGCGAGTCTCTAATAAAAAAGTAAACGTGCAAACATTAAAACAATTAATCACCTAGATCGACAAAATCACTTTCACGACGATAAAGTTTGGTATATAATTCTAGACGCCACCCATGTATTGTCTCTCATCCAGCCGCAGACATACTAATGTTGCTTCATATATGTTTTATAATTAATAAAGACATTTATCTTTTTTTTTTCAAAGCACCATAGCTTGATAAATGTTATTTAGAATAGTTTTTGCTGATACAAAGCACCATAGCTTTATATATTAACCATCTTAAATTAAAAAAAAAAAAATATATATTTATATGATAAAGTGTTGTCTTTTAATATTTTTACATATTTCATACCACTTTTTATTTAACTTGATTGGTTTAAAAGTTGAATAATTTATTCAAAAACATTGTCTGTGAGTTATAAAAAAGATTAAGAAAACTCATTACATAAAATTTTGATTGTGTCAAAATACTTTTTGTTCACTTAAAAAATAATATAAAAGTTAAAAACTAATGATTGTAATTAATAATTAAAAAATAGAAATATTAGTTAATTAATGCTTTGGGTAATTAATGTCAATCATTTTCTCTCTCCTGCCCACCCTTCTCTCTCCTGTAAGGTTGACTTTTGGGTATATTTAACAATACCCAAAATTAATTAAAAAAACTATGAAATCACAAACATACAAACACTCAATCATTGGTAGAGGTTGGTTCAATGGTTATGGATCAAAAATTCTCTCTTTAAAACTATGAAATCCTCAAAATTAGATAAGGTCGATTCAATCAGTCATCGAAATATCTGTTCCGTGATGGCGTCAAGGGCCCGTTACAATCGGCTTCAAAGAAATCATCAAAATTGGTTTTAATGACGTTGGCGGGAGGTCGATCGACTCTAGAGTTTAGCGATGGCGTGATTCAAAGGGGGTAGAAGATATGTATGATGGCAACAACAGATATGGATGACGGTGATAGCTTGTTGAAGATGAAAGGACATTGATTCAAGTATTCAACAGAAACGTTGGGGGAAAGTTCTTCAAAATTCCACTTTTTTTTGTTAATAAAAATAAAGGATAAACATCAAAACATCATTTTGGTAAATAGTTTTGAAAGAACACTAAAATGGTAAATATTTTTTCTATCAACACTAGTATGGAAAAAAAACTCTATTTAGACCGTGGGGTATGGTGGGGCTTGGGTTGGGGCATTAGTTGACACGTGGATGTTGAAGATGAACAAACCCAAAGCCAAGTTGTAGGGGGTATGGTGGGGCTTGGGTTGGGCGTGGCTGGGCTGGCGTGGCCAAACCACATCAACATTTTTTTAATATATATATATATATATTTATAACTACATAAATAATAAACATACATATTTTTTTTTTAAACTACATAAACATACATAATAACTATCAAAATAAAAAACAATCATTCTTCGTCGTCTTCGTCGGTTTCGAACCCAGGAATCGTTGAAACATGATCCACCAAATCAGATCGAAGGTTGTGATGTATATCCCTTGACTTTATCAAAAATTCATTGCCGCTTTATCTTCGTCTGTTACGTTACCTGGTTGGGAGTCATCGTCATCATAGTAGGTAACGACCGCTCTACCTTCATCCTCCAAAATCATGTTGTGAAAATGATACATGTGTACATCACGTTTCCAATCTGATCCTTGTCCCATAGTCGACAAGGCATTGCCAATATTCGCCACCTTTTCTTCAAAACACCGAATGCTCGCTCGACGTCTTTAAGTGCAGCCATCTGGACCCTGTTAAACTTTAATCTCTTTGGATCTGTGGTACCGTGTCTTGTGAACGATTTTACAAAAACCCCCCACTCCGGGTAAATCCCATCAACTAGGTAGTACCCATACACGTACTCAACCCTGTTTACAAAAAAAGTTCCTTTGGGTCCTATACCATTTACCCGATCATTGAAAAGGGGCGAGTGATTTATGATGGTAATATCATTATGTGAACCTGGCATACCGAAGAACGCATGCCATATCCAAAGATCTTGGGACGCAACCGCTTCAAGCATGATGGCTGGCATCCCGTGAAATCCACTAGTGTGAGCGCCTTGCCATTGGGTAGGACAAAGTTCCCAAGCTCATTTCATACAATCTAAACTACCGAGCATCCCAGGTAGCCCATGATAATCTGCGTGATGTTCCAATATTTGTTGCATGTCACTGAAGGAGGGCTTTCTCAAAAATCTTTTCCTATAAAGTTCTAGAATACACGAACAAAAGTTGTGAACACTTTCTCTAGCTTCATGTGCAGACATTTTTATATAGTCATCCATAATGTCCGAACTATTGTCGTACGCTAACTGCCTAAGTGCGGCCGTGACCTTTTGCCACGTACTAAATCCTAATTGCCCGGTTACATCGGGTTTTTGTTGGAAATAAACATACTTCTCCTCAAGATCTCTAGATATTCTTAAAAATAAGTTTCTACTCATACGAAAACGACGCCTAAACATTTTTTCATCATACTTAGGTTCCGCTGAGAAGTAATCGCTTATCAACAAATTGTTAGCGGTGTGCCGTTCACGAGCAATGTACCTTCTCCTCCGTTTAGGTTGTTGAGTCTCTTCCTCATCGTCTTCGTCTTCCACGATAGCTTTCACCACCGCCGCGATCGTTTTTAGAAATATTTCTGCACCATCGTCAGATGATGATGACGATTCACTATAACTTGAAGAACTCATGGCAAGATTGTGGTTTATGTGTTTGATATTGTGTGAGAAAAATGTTTAATATGGAAAGGTATTTATAAAGGAAAAAAATATTTTTAAAAACATGCCCCCAACGGCTAGTTTGAATTGGCCATTCACAGCCCGTCATGTCAGCTCGCTTCCCCCGTCCCACGCCCGGCTTGAAACCCAAGCCCCAAGAGCCACGCCCCAACCCAAGCCCTATACCCCATACTCTTAGAAGGCTAAAAATGAAGCTATTTAATGACATGAAGACGGAGCTCATCTTTGATTCTATAGTACAATTCTCTTTTATTTATTTGGATAGTATCTAGGAACAAGAAAGTTAATGTCTCATGGATTTAGTGGATATAAGACCCACTTTTTTATGTAAACGTTTGGTTATCCTTTTTCTAGCCATCATCCGTTTTTTTATAATTTTTGTCTTTAATTAGTAGTTTAAAAAAATAAAACTTTTTTATTAAAATGACCAAAATAAATAATATTAAAGATTAATAAAAATAAAAAAAAATCAAAATACATTTACTTTCCACACCAACATGCACTTTTAATACGTAAAATTATATAACCT
This sequence comes from Helianthus tuberosus, assembly GCA_030545235.1. Lineage (NCBI taxonomy): Eukaryota > Viridiplantae > Streptophyta > Magnoliopsida > Asterales > Asteraceae > Helianthus > Helianthus tuberosus. The sequence continues at coordinate 171,290,639 of CM060369.1, forward strand.
AATTATTAACATATTGATTAATAATAACTGAGACAACAAGCCTGGGGCAAACTCAAGCTTAAAAAACTACTCACAAGCCAAATTTAAACTTTATAAACATAACTCTAAACGAGCAAAGCTCAAGCTTAAAAAAAAACTAGTCACGAGCCAAGTTTAAACTTTATAAACAAAACTCTAAACGAGTCGAACTCAAGTCTAAACAAGCTTGACTTAGCTTGTTTGCAACTCCTTTTTTTTTTTTGTTAAAATATACTTTTAACAAAGGAATGAAATAAATTATAGGCCATCCCTAAATGCTCTAGAGTCTAGATGATGAATGGACGGCAATTCCATTATTTTAGGTCCCGCTGTATGAATAAGACTCATGAAAAAAAAAATGTGATCGGCTGAAATCTCAATTAAAAGGGTGATGGTTTTTTCTTCGGAAATATGGTTTTTCGACAGACCAGAAGAAAAACAAATAATAAGAATATGTAATAGTTACAAAATGTTTTTGATTTCTCTTGATAGAAAATTTAGAGTAGAGAAAGTTAACAGAGTTTCACATAAAAAATCTTTGTTTGAAATAGTGAGGAAAAAGTATTTAAAACAGCTTTTTTACTTGCTACGTTATGTGTTATATCCGTCCTACATATTAAATGCACCTCACCGCTATACCAACACGTTCCTTTTAGATGTGGCTCAACCATTTCGAGAACCCAAAGCGAACAAAAAATATGGAGCCCCTTTCCAAAGTTCACGTTATAAACCCGCCTCCTCTTTGGGACCAGCAAAACCAAAAAAAAATAGTTTATATTTAAGGAAGTTAGTTTTTTTATTTATGTTTATATATTTTTAATATATGTATAAAAACTAGAAAGATTACCCGTGCTAAGCTGCGGAATTTCGGTTGATATCTATTTTGGTTCCGTATAGCAACCGAAAGAAATATACTCAAAAGAATATCGAAATATATTTTACAACGACCGACAACCATAAAAATAAATTTAAATTGGGCAGGGGATGGGATGATTTTAAATTAATTGTAAATGAAAACGTAAACGCTATCTTAAATATAACTTTAATGAAAAAATTACCTCGAAACGTAAACTAACTTAAATTTAAACCGACACGTGCATGGCGTGTAAAAAATAGTGTTTTTTTAAGTTAAAGAATGGCACGGCACGTTGCGGCAGTGACGAAACGTAAAGTGACTCGAGCTTATGCCGTCTAATGAAAACGTATTATAGCTGATCCGACTTGTTTTCGAACAGAAATTACGTCAAAATGTATACCAAAGAAAAAGTACATAAATATAAGTATGAAAACCTATTATATTTGACCGTACTCATTTCTGAAAAAAAAAAAATATATATATCAAAACGTACATTAATTGAACACGTACAAATAATAAGCATAAAAACATATTATATCTAACCTAACACATTTCTGGAGAAAATTTACGTCGAAACATAAATCAACTTAAATTTATACCGGCAGGTACATAAAAATAAACACGTGAAACCCGGTTACAAAGTCTTTTAAAAATTAAGTGGTTATAAATGTCAATCTGAAAGTTAAGAGGTAAAAGTATAAAAAAGAATACAAAAAAAGAAGAGTAAACTCCCATTTTGGTCCCTGTGGTTTGGGCAGTTTTGCCATTTTAGTCCAAATCTCAAACTTTTTAAATCTGGCTCCATGTGGTTTGCATTTTGTTGCCATTTTAGTCCAAATCTCAAAAAGTCTCATATTTTACTCTTCCAACATGCCTTTTTTGTCTTTTTGTGCAGGGGTAGTTTTGTCAATTTACTTTTCATTAAAATGGTTATTTACATTTTATAAATAAATACAGACAACCATCTATTTCTCTCTCTCCCATTTATGCACCATCTCAGCTCTCTCTCTCTCTCATATCTCTAAACCTAAGTCTTGACATCCACAAACCACCTACAATCTCCTCTATAATCACCGCAACATCATCAACAACCACCATCATCACCCCCGTCAGTCACACCCACCACAGTCACCGTCAACAACCACAACCGTCACTGTACCCATTAAATGCCACCACCATCGCCACTCGAAAACCCTAAACCTACCACCACCGATCTGAAAGAAAGGTAGAGACAGATGGTGCATATCTGAGATGGTGGCAGGGGTTGTTTGTTTGTTGGATTTTGCAGCAGTGGTGGTCATGGCGGTGGTGGCGATTGGGATAGGTAGTGACAGGGGGTGGTGAAGGTGACGGTGGGGGTCATGGCGGTGGTGGCGATGGGGATAGGTAGTGACAGGGGTAGGGGTAAGAAAGGTGGGAGAACGGGATTCTTGTTGGGTGAATTGACGGGAATGGCCCTGATTCAAGGCAGTGTTGATACACACAGGGAGGGTGAAAGAGTAAAAAGAGGTGAGAAAGGGTAGCCGAGAGTTTGACCCTGGAATCAAAGTCAATAGATGCTGCAGATTGCAGAATGCATACACTATAACTTGTGTGTGAATGTATACATGTATGTTCATTTATGAAACCCCCAAATCAAACAAATGAAACGGTTTTTTAATCGACAGTAGGAAGGACGTTATTGATGGTGGTGAGCGGAGACGGTGGTGAGCGATGGGGATAGGTAGTGACAGGGGGTGGTGAAGGTGACGGTGGGGGTCATGGCGGTGGAGGTGGGGGTTGAATGTGACGGTGGAGGTGGTGGTTGTGGGTTGAAGATGAAGGAGATGAGGAAATTATATTTTCTTTATTAGTTTTAATTAATAACCAGTATAATAAAACAGAAATGACAAAATTACCCCTGAGGAAAATGACAAAACAGGGGGGTTGAATTTGGGGAATCTGGTCAGATTTTGCTTTTGGACCAAAATGGCAATAAAAGTGAAACCACAGGGACCCAGATTTAAAAAGTTTGAGATTTGGACTAAAGTGGCAAAAGTGCCCAAACCACAAGGACCAAAATGGCAGTTTACTCAAAAAAGAAATAAAAAGAAAGTAAAAAAGTCAAAGTACTATGTATCAAAGTTGCTAACTCTATTATAGATAATGACTAAATTAAGTTAACTTTTCTAGCTTTGGAGCTTCATCAACATTATGAGGTTTATCAACATTTGAAGGATGTTCATTCAAATTGTTTGGAGCATGATATTTTTGTGTGACAAATTTTCTAAAATGCCCGTTTTGTGATTAATGTATACGTTCATTAAGAGAACTGGTGGTATGATGCAATGACTTGCGATTTTGAATGAGCGAATGCAAGATTAAATCCCAGTATAGAGAGAGAAGAAGAACACTGCAAATCAGGTAACCTAATTTGGAATGGGATCACAAATTCACAATTTTCTTAAGTTGAAAAGGACTACCCAGATTATCAGTTGATGTTTAGGAATTTGATTTTAATGAGGAATTCGGTATAACTAATAATTAGGAACTAGGTTGTTCCCACCCGTACATTGTGGCGGAGAACTAACCTAATAATGGGCATTGAAAAAACTCCCAAAAATGAACTAGGTATACATTGTACAGCTCACAGAATTATACCCTTTAATTCGACAATAATGTCTATAGAAAACAAAAGCAACAAAACATTAACGACCACTTAGATGTAAATGGAAATTTAAAAAACAAAACAAAACAAATAGCACATGAAGCTATCATTCTCCCACTCAAACACAACATGCATACCCTATACATTTGATCACGCCAAAATAGAAGTAGAAAGGGGGCGTAAATAAGTAACATATAAGCATAAGTGTCATCCGTATTCCATGGTATATTTATTATTATTTTAAAGAGAAAAATGCCCGGATAGTCCCTGTGGTTTGGCCATTTTTCATCTTTAGTCCCTAACTTTCTAAAATTACAGCTATAATCTCCAACTTTTGCAATTGCGTTCCCGGATAATCCCTGGCGCGGATGAGAGTTAGCTTTTAGTGTTGGTGGGTGCAAGATGACTAAAATACCCTTACCAATAAAAAAAATTATTCTCCTATGCACAAACCCTCATTTGTCAACAACTTCACCTTCAAACCATCTGTAAACTCATCCCGTGATTCCATCTCACACAACACAAATAAATGGTGAAGGATCGTAAAGTAGGCATTGCAATGGATTTCTCAAAAAGCAGCAAATCTGCTCTGCAATGGGCGATCGATAACTTAGCTGACAAAGATGATACGTACTACATCATCCACATCAAATCTCTTTCTGGCGACGAGTCTCGCAACAAACTTTGGGAGACTTCTGGCTCACTTAACCTCCGATCCATTGGTGGAGTTTCGTGTGCCGGAAGTTATGGCGAAGCATGATTTGAAAATTGGATATTGATGTGCTTGATATGCTTGATACTGGAGCTAGACTAAAAGAGGTTTCAGTTTTCACTCTTTTTGTTCTTTGATGATGATGCACATATTCTGATTTAGATATTTTATTGTTGTTGATTTAAACTTTTGATTCAGGTTTATGATTTATATATGTTCTGGATGCTGAATTTGGTTATTAGAACTTTATAGTTTAATCGCTGGATTGATATGACGTTTAGAATGGGATTTAGGTTGACTGATATGTTTTCAATTTTGAAAAGTTTAGTTAGGTTTTACTAGCAAACCAATAGAAAAAAGTTATTCTCGTTTAGAGGGTGGAGGATGGGTGCAGGGGCTGTGGAGGGTGTAGCGGTGGTTGAGGGTGGAGGCGGTGGAGGGTAGATGATGAGTGCAGGGGCTGTGGAGGCGGTGGAAGGTGTAGTGGTGGTTGAGGGGTGGAGAAGAGATGATGGCCTTTAATAAAAGATGTGGGTCCATCTGAATTTTTTATATTATTTCTTTTATTTTAGCTGTTATTTTTTAATAGTAAGGGTATTTAGGTCATTTCACACCCACTTAACTGAAAAGACTAACCTCCATCCGCGCCAGGGACTATCCGGGAACGAAATTGAAAAAGTTGGGGACTATAGCTGTAATTTTAGAAAGTTAGGGACTAAAGATGAAAAAAGGCCAAACCACAGGGACTATCCAGCCATTTAACTCTATTTTAAACAACGAATTACTTTACTCATGTGAGACTTGAACTCAAAACCTTCATACAATACTACTATGATAGTATTTAATTATTAAGATGCTCACTAACTCTATATATTCATTTTGATTGCTAATATTAAACAAACTAATATTGCATAAGACTTCAAATAATTGATTGTGTGAAACACAAACACATATGTAGCGTTTGGTACGCAGGATTGAAAGGTAGAATGAAATGGACCATTGTGAGAGAATAAAGAAAAGAATGTTTGGTTGGTTGATGGGATGGAATCGCCCATTCCAAAATGCATTTTATTTCCTTTAAATCATTCTATCACTCCCCTCCTTGTTTTTTTCCCATTTCATTCCCTCTTTCACCCTTCATTAACAATACCACAACCCACCATTATCGCCAGCACCCACCACTACCGCCCTGCCACCCGCCGCCATCACCCACCTCCGCCGCCTCCCACCACCCATCGCCGCTACCACCTCTGACCACCACCGCCACCACTATCGACACCGCTATCATCCACCACCACTATTGCTGTCAGCCCTAGCCGCCGTTACCACCCACCATCACCGCCGCCCACCGTCGTCGTGCCATTCACCACTGATTTTATTCTTTCGTCTTTTCTTACCTATCAAACAACAAAATGTAATGACTCATTTCATTCTTACATGGTAACTAAATAAGACATGGAATAGTAATGATCATTTTCATTACCTCACCCATTCCGTTACCTTGTCCAATCCATTACCTCATCCATTCCATAACCCATATTTCTGAACAACAGCTGTTTCAGAAACGTGCGGATGTTTCCCGAAATTGCTGGCCATATCGTGATTGTTTGCTCTGGGTATTTCCTATTGAGGACCCACTTTTCTGGTTCTGTGCGCGGAGTTGGCTTACTTGCTTTCGTCGGGCGTGTTTCATCGGTCATTAGCACTTCTTTGCTTACATAAATGATTGCTACGCCCATCTCCGTTGGGAATCCAACCGTTGAGTGAGGTCTTAAGCAAATCATGCTAAAATCTCCTTGGGATTCTCTTCCAAGGAGGATATCGTGACGAGAGTTCGCCGGTAAGACCATGAACATGACATCCTCGGTTCGTGAGTTCTTCCTGTCCGATAACAAAACTAGGTTATTCCAGTTGGTCATCTCATGAAGGGTGGTTCAGTCTCTATCTTTCACTCATCGTATAGCCGATCTCATAAACAAAACAACAACATCGGTGACTCGCCACATGGAGGAGAAAATGAGGGTTCTCCTTTTGACCACCATCTGGCGTGAGAACAAGTATTTGTTTTGAGGATAAGTGTGTGTTGAGAGTGAGAGAGTGAGAAATCGAATCCTTAAACCTGGAGATGGAGTCTTCTATTTATAGCCGGAGAATAGTGAAGGAGGAGGCCTGCCAGCTAGCCAGTGCCTGCCAGTTGTCTGACCTGGAGGAATATCCTTTCTGTCCCCTTTGACGTCGTCAGTCCCTGAGGTGACGTGGCACACGTTTATTCGCTCCAGCTGGGCACTCGCTTGTACTGGCTGTTGGCTTGTCCTCCAAGGATCTTGTAATCGCTGTTGGCGTCTAGCTATTAGTGCCACCTGTTGTCCTTTTTGTCTGCAGGAGCATCTTTCTTGTCACCAGGTAATTCCTTCTAGAAGGTTCTAGAACCTTCTATATGCGCTCGTGTGATGTGGACGCCAGCTTGGAATGTAGTGTGGTCCCCATGACATGTGTTTACTTGTGATTTGGGACCATACGTCTTCACCATAACAGACCCATAGTGATAGACAACATATAAGTTGAAAAAGGGGTCCAAACCAGGTCAATTATTGATGAGTTCTTGTAATAATGGAAAGTTGAAACCAAAATAGCAAGAACATGAATAAGAAAAACACTGAACCGATCTTGCCCTTTGATCACACATGCTTACCAAACCCTCTTGGATTCTCTGTTGGTGGCCTTCGTCTATGCATCTATAAACATAAACAACAACAACAACAAACCCAAAAGCAATCATCCATAATGCTAAGTATTTGCGTCGATGTGTTCTTGGAACATATGATGTGTACTTTCTTTTTGTGCCCAATCATCGGTCATTATTCAAAGTCACTGCCACCAAGTGATGGTAGCCTTGCATCTTCAAACGCCATTTTTCTTGATGTATAGTTCTCCCACACTACATGTCCCAAAATTTCCTTTAAAGAACACAACTTTTTTCATCACTGGAGTTTGTCTGCTTATAACCCTCCCAATAGCCACATGCAACATAGTTGCTCCTACGAATTCGGTTTGCACTATTGCAGGAGGGGTTATATGTGACGACTATCCTAATAACCTATCCTTGGATCACCAGAAAATTGAACGAATCGAAGAAAATCAAATAGAGTGTCTCATACCAGAAAATCAAATAGAGTGTAGATAATTAATCAGAGACACATACCTTATTGTCGTTGGTCTTCATTGTTATGGAATGTGTAGTGCAAAAAGAGTAGCAGAAGTCATCGTGTGTGCTCTCTCTCACTCTCTTAAATTTGTGTGTCATCTATGTACTTATTTTCTTAAATCTATGTTAGAAATGGATCAAGACATATGTATAGCATATGGCACAAGTAGATGCAATATGTTTGTGGGGAAAATGAGATTTCTGAAACTTCTTTTGGCTAAAATGAGAAGACTAAATTTTATACTATTTCTAGCTTTGCGTAAAATATATAGGCAGCATTTTAAATATATATAGGTAATGTGCAACAACTCAGCAAGTATTTAGTATATATTAAGGGCGATGGTATTTACACTTCCCCCAAAATTTTTGTACATCCCTCAATAGGAACTGAATAGCCCAATATGCTTCCCATAGGGTTTGAAGCATTAAATGCGACACCAATACGAAACTTATTGGGCAATACGCTTCCTATTGATATGCACGTAGTTCAAAACTGAAAAGGTCTGAAAAGTGACCCCAATAGGAAGCGTATGGGGAAATATGATTCCCATAGGTCTGAAAAGGTTTGGGAGTCATATAGGAAGTGTATAGGGCAATATGGTTCCCCTGTCAGTAAAGTATTGGAAGTGTATATGGCAATACGATTCCCCTGTCACTAAAGTATAGGAAGCATTGATGCGTTGTCAAGTGTTATATATATTAGGTGTATATTTTAAGCCCCTTTAACACTTTTTAGCCAAGTTTTAAATTTATAAAACATGATATTTACTAACACTAGACACACATATGGGCAAGTGCACCCATCGTGAGCGTAGTATAGTGTTGGTAAGATACCGAGGTCGTCCAAGGACACAAGAGCTTTTAGTACCGGTTTATCCTCAACGTCTAATCAAAATAAAAAGTTTAGAAAAATGGTTTAAACTAAGAAAAATAAAAACAAACTAAAATGCTGAAAATAAAAATAAAAATAAAAATAGATAGACAAGATGAATCACTTGGTTCCGACTCGTATCTAGTGTAACCTTTGATTATTTCCGCACTTTTGCACATAATTAAGAGATTATCTTAGTTATTGTAGCAGGCCCCTCTTTTGAAGGTGACGTTACCCTCACCCCAGTAGTTTGAGTCAGCAAGGATACAATCCTAAAAGGGTGGATTATTGGAAGATAATTAATTAAGTTATTAATGCAATATTATGGTAGGCCCCTCTTTTGGAGGTGACGTTACCCTCGACTAAGTAGTCTGAGTCAGCAGGGATACAGTCCTAAATAGCCGGGTTATAGTATTAATAGTAGTTAACTTATGAGGGGATCAAAGAGTTTGGACCCCCGCCATCCAATACCGTTAAGTATTGAAGGAGGTCCTACTAAATTTGACCCAGGTCCATTGCAGGACCTCTAAACGCTGAACAATGGCAAGACCTTTACCAAACCGTTCCCTTAACCCCCGACCAGGTAGCCAACATACCTCCATATAGACCGTGGAGATATGAATGGTGAAAATCTTTTATTTTATATAGACAGTAAAATAATTTCAAGACACCACGGACAAACGATAAGGAAAGATCACCTTCAACATAAGCAACTAGTTATTAAAGTCATTAATACAAAACCAAATAAAAAGTGCAAAAGATTAGAAATAAAAAGTATTACACTAGACACTTTGTCTTCACCAAGTGATGTAAGAGACTTAGGCAAACATGGCCTTGATTGTCAAGAACTCTTACGATCAATCTTGGATCCCGAGACGACTCACACACTCTATGATGGACAATGGATGATGGTGGTGGATGATGGTGTTATGGTGGTGGTGGGTGGTGGATGAAGTGTGAGAGAGGTGGTGTGCCAAGGGATGGTTTGAGCTTGAGCCAAGCACTTCTATTTATAGGCTGAACAGAAGCTCGGGCACGGCCCCGTGTCCAGTGGGCACGGCCCCGTGTCCACATCCTCTCTTTCTTCATTAAATGCAGCTTTGTCTTATTGGTTGACCACGCCCCCGTGTCCGCTGAGCACGACCCCGTGTGCAGAAGAATCTTTGTACTATGAAGATTTGCCTGGATTGTGCGAATCTTATAGTTGACCACGGCCCGTGTCCGCTGAGCACGGCCCCGTGGTGGGCAATAGAAGCTTCTACCACTTTGTCTTTTTTGCTGACACTTGGGCACGCCCCCGTGCTGGCTGAGCACGGGGCGTGTTCAGGCTTCTGATCTCTTGTTTTGCTTGGGAAGATGCTGTTGTGGGGTCGGGCATGTCACGTCTTGTCCTTTTTCTCGTATTTATGTTAGATTTTGATGTCTTTTTGCTTCTTTTGTTAATTTGAGCTCATTTAATCCTGAAAATACAAAAGGAAGACAAAAGCACACTTTTTCCAACATTAGTACTAAAAAAGGGTTAGTTTTATGCCTCATTTGATGAAATTTATATGTTAATATTTGAACACATCAAATACCCACACACTTGAATCTCTGCTTGTCCTCAAGCAAAACTCTTTAATATGTGGCTATTTACACTCCCAAATGGAATGGGTAGAGAAGAAGGTTTTTGGGCTTGTCGTAGAGTGTCGGGATTTCCAAGATTCTTTATTTAATTTTATTTTTATTTATTTACAATCCTATTCGTCATGATTTATTTAAAACTTTTCATAAGAGAAATTACTTATTAGGGCATAACATGTCTTTGTAAAATTCTATTTATATACAAGTTCACATACCTCACGGGGATCACTCAACACTCGGCCGAAAATGTATTTTTGTGGATCACTCGAGAGCGGCATGGAACTTACTCCTACCATAGGCTTGCCAAGCAATCAATCCTCCTCCTTTTTAACTTATATACCTTTGTAAATATCAAGAGGACTTTGTGGGTAAAGGGTTAGGCTTGGGTTAAAGGTAGGTGGTTGGGTTGGTGGTTAGTGGTTAGTAAAAAGGGCGAAAAGCGTAACAAGTGTCGGTTTTCGTAAGACTTTCTATTTTTCGTAACTTTTATTTTGATGAAGCTATTTATTCAAACAAAGTTATTTTTGATGAACTTGTTTGTTTATTTTCTTTTGCTTCATCATCAACAAAAATATATATATATAATTTTTTTTTTTTTTGAAATCATACGAAAAATCGAACTTGTTACTAAAACAAAGGGGTAAAAATGAAAAAGGTTTTGGTGGGTAAAAGGGTGTTTGGTTTGGGTTATGAAATGAAAAGGTTTAGGCTCAAAGGGGCTAACTAGGGGGATTTTGGGTAGGTGGTAAAAAAAAAGAAAAATAATGGTGTAGAAGAAAAAAGGTTAGTCCTAATGCCTCCATCATTTACTTACTCGGGTTTAAGTTGGTAAGGACCGGGAATGTATTGTCATGGCAAGTTCTAGAGTCGTAAGAACCAAGCGGCTATTCACACAAGAAACGAAAAATGAGCAATTAGTTCTAATGATGTGTAATTGTATGCTCAATAAAGGCTCAAAACTCACTTTTGTGGGAATGGGTTTTTATGTGATCAAGTATATATAATCAAATTTTAACTAAGCTTGTCATGCCTTTTCATAATTTTCTTATGTTGGTTCTTTTTATCACGACGCTATCGGTTGTAAATTCGTAAAAATATAACTTTTTTAGAACTTGAATTTCCCGAGTTAAACCTAGACAAGTAAAAAAAATGAAAATTTTTTGAAAAAATTTGGGGTGATTAGCGGTTCCAATAGAGTTTTGTGTAAGGCATGTATTTAGGACTTGCAAGATTCAAGGTTTTAGCATCCCCCCCACACTTAAATTACACATTGTCCTCAATGTGTCCCAAAAATAAGTTTTTAGGTTGATTGAATGCGTAAAAAGGTGTAAAAAGCAAAAAAATTTGTGTTACTGGTTACCTGGGCACGACCCCGTGTTGGGTGGACACGACCCCGTGCTCAGGTGCCAGTAACGAAAACTTACAGAAGGTGAACATGGGGGCGTGTTGGGTGGACACGACCCCGTGTCTGTCAAGGTCTGCAGAATTAAAACAAACAGCAGGTTCAGGGGAATGGGCACGGGGGCGTGTCGGCTGGGCACGGCCCCGTGTGGACAGTCTGCCAAGTTGACAAACAGGTTTCTTTCGTCTGTTTTCCTGCCCCGGCTTTAGTAGTACTAATGTTTAGCACTCTAAGCCTCTTTTGTACCTGTTTAGTCAATAAACACTCCACCAAAACATAGCAAACATCCTACTTTTACCAAAGTTAACATCCGTGTCAAAGTTAAAGGAAAAATAAATGCAGAAAAATAAAAGAAGTTAGGAAAGTAAATTGTTCAACACTTGGCACGCAGGCCATCAATTGTTCAAGAGTGGAAAAGGGTTAACCTGGGAAACCATCAAACAACCTTCTCTTCCTCCGCTCCTTCCGCCTACTCCATAGCATCGTCATCATCATCATCGTCATCATCCCCTCCATGGCGTGCAATGTGGTCTCGTATATATCCAACATCGTCTTGGATATCGGATATGTTTCTTTCGATGGCTCCGACCCGATGGTAGGTGTTGCTCGCCATGTTGTAAGTGTTCCTGGTGCACATAAGGTTTTCCTGCAACAAATCATGCAAACTTTGGAGATTAGGAAAACCGCCTCCGGAGGAGGATTGGCCCGGATCACCTTGGGGTTGGTATTGATACTGATGATGTTGCGGAGCTTGGAGGACAAGTGCTTCTTGCGGGTTCCATGCATGACCTTGCATCCTTTGAAAGCTCACCGTCCCGTCTTCCGCCTCATAAATCAGGTTCATTGAGCGGCATATGTGTATATCCACCATACCCGACCATGGGCTCTTCTCAAATGACCTTGGTATGTGGGCGAAGTGCCTGAAGAGACGGTACACCCATCCCCCAAAGAAGATAGGGGTCGGTGCACTAGCAAGGCGGTTGTGATGCATGTTTCGGAGCATGAGGAACGGAACATCGAGCGGCCTGCGGTTGTGGATGCAGTGGAGGACAATCAAATCTCTTAACCCAACGACGCCACTACTATCATGCCTTTGGCTAAGAGAGTAGCCGAGGAGCCTATGGATGTATCTGTAGAGCGGATCCCTCAGCTTTGTACTCTTAGTGCTGCTCGGATTGTAGTACCCCTCACCAATCTGAGCCCAAATGGCTTGGCGTTCGTTCTCACCTATCTCCCTCATTCCTCCAGTATTTTCTTCGTTTCCCGTATCCTCTTCCGCATACAACCCGACAATCGATCCAAACTGAGCCATAGAGATCGAATACCTCGTTCCGCCACATCGGAATGATACCCCGTCATTGTCGAACGGGTCGCTCCTCGAGTTGAATGCGAAGGTGCTATAGAACTCTAAAGTGCATTCGTGGACGGAACGGAGTCGAGTTGTTAGGGCGACTCTGAGTGGTCCCGTGACAATGTTGTTGAAACGGTCAATTTGATTCACCAAGGTTAGCAAGTCCGTGCATGCTTGCCTCAGGTATCCCTCTGGCCTTGTTTGAAGTGTCTCGTATCGAGCTCTAGCATCGAGCTCATTGGCGTTGAATCTTGTGAACTTCCTAGCCATCTGAGAGAATATACCAAAAGTTAGCACAAAACAGAAATATTTTCGGACGAAACTGCAAACAGTGGGCTGGACACGACCCCGTGTGCAGCGGACACGGCCCCGTGTCCAGGGGTCTGTTACTCAAAAATCCCATTTTTCGACCCGGTTTCGAAAACTTGAAAATTTTTGGTCCAATAGGTGCGGTTTCCCCCGAAAATGAAACCCTAAGTACCGTTTTTTCCCAAAATATCCCGTTTACCCTATCAATTTTATCTTTTTCGGTTTAAGAACAAGGGTTTGGGGTTTTTGTGAGAAATCGGGTGAATCTATGAACAATACAAGTGTATTTACTTCCCATAACACTAATCTAACTAAATGCAAACAGATTTAAACAAAAATTTGAGGTTCGATCCGTATGAACTTCAAGAACCCTAGATTTTCCCCCAAATTTTTGGTGTTTTAACTACATGCAAGTAACTAATCTAACTACTAAAAGTGATAGAATCATACCTTGATGTTGTTAGAGCGATAGGAGACGTCGAAATTCTGCGAAAAATCGCCTGTAACCAGAGCTTTTTCGGGGAAACGGGGCGTGTGGAATGAAGTAATTGTTTTGAAAAACGGGATTTATCCCGACTGCAGCGCGGACACGGCCTCGTGCCGAGCAAAGTTTTAATTTTTTTTTTTTTTTTTTTTTTAGTGCTCGTGTGAGTGCCCTTGTTTCCCATAAGCTTTAGTTAGAAAACTTACCTCTTTGTTTGTTGTCTCAATCGTTCGTAACTTACCAGGCATGATGTTTTATTCTTCCACCGTTTGAAGCGAGATCTCTTCTTCTTCATCCTCAATGAATCCTTGATAGAGTTTCAGCCGTTGGCCATTGACTTTAAATGGAGGCCCATTTCGAGATTTAATATCTACAGCACCGTGTGGGAAAATATGGGTGATGGAAAAAGGTCCTGACCACCTAGACTTTAACTTACCAGGAAACAATCGAAGTCGTGAATTAAACAAAAGAACTAGATCCCCTACCCGAAATTCATTAGGTTTAATGTGTTTGTCATGCAAATTTTTCATTCTTTCCTTATAAATTTCAGAGTTTGAGTATGCATAATTCCTAAGCTCGTCTAATTTATTTAATTGACAAAATCGATTTTTACCAGCAAATTCTAAATCTAAGTTTACATTTTTAATTGCCCAGTAGGCTTTGTGTGCAATTTCTACTGGTAAGTGACAACTTTTTCCATAGACTAGCTTATATGGGGTTGTACCTATTGTTGTTTTATAAGCAGTTCGAAAAGCCCATAAAGCATCATCTAATTTATCTGCCCATTCCTTTTTATTTAACCCTACGGTTTTTTCGAGTATTCGTTTCAAACCTCTATTAGTCACTTCGGCTTGTCCGTTTGTTTGAGGGTGATATGCCGTTGAGACCCGGTGATAGACCCCATATCTTGTTAAAAAAATTTCAAGTTGATGGTTGTAAAAATGGGTACCTCTATCACTTATTAATGCTTTAGGCGTGCCAAAACGAGAGAATAATTTTTTCAGAAATCTTACCACAACTCTTCCATCATTTGTTGGAAGTGCCTCGGCTTCGGCCCATTTAGACAAGTAGTCTACTGCCACAAGTATATATTTGTTTCCTTTCGATGGTGGGAAAGGTCCCATAAAGTCGAGTCCCCACACATCAAAAATTTCACAAACAAGAATGCCATTTTGTGGCATCTCATTTTTGGAAGAAATATTACCTGTTCTTTGGCAAGCATCACATGTCTTGACAAGACTTTGGGCGTCTTTGTAAATGGTTGGCCAATAAAATCCTGAATCAAATACCTTTCGTGCGGTACTAGCGGCACCATGATGCCCTCCGTATGGACCTTCATGACAATGGCGGAGAATTCTTCGTGCTTCGCTACCATGTACGCATCGTCGGACGAGTTGGTCGGCACACATTTTGAAAAGATATGGATCTTCCCAAAAATAGTGTTTCACATTGGCAAAGAATTTCTTTCTTTGATAATGTGACCATCCTTTTGTGACTATACCCCTAGCTAGGTAGTTAGCATAGTCGGCGTACCATGGCTCTTCCTTATATTCCACCATTTCCAGGGACTCGGTTGGAAATTTTTTGTTGATTTTCTCGTCCCTGGTTGCCTCCAAAGCTGGGTCTTCTAAGCGCGAAAGATGATCTGCTGCGGTATTTTCTGCTCCTCTTTTGTCTCTGATTTCAATGTCAAATTCTTGGAGGAGTAGAATCCACCGAATCAAACGTGGTTTTGCGTCCTGCTTCTTGAAAAGATATCGAATGGCTGCATGATCTGTATAGACTATAGTTTTAGAAAGAACAAGATAAGAACGAAATTTATCAAAAGCAAATACCACAGCTAGTAATTCTTTTTCAGTTGTTGTGTAATTTTCTTGTGCTTTATTAAGTGTTTTACTAGCGTAATAAATTGGGTGGAAATGCTTTTCTTTTCTTTGTCCCAAGACAGCTCCAACTGCAAAGTCACTAGCATCACACATGATTTCGAAAGGAAATTTCCAATCAGGCGCTATCATGATAGGTGCATTGACTAACATCTCTTTTAAGGTTAGAAATGCTTGGTTGCAATCCTTGTCAAAGATGAAAGGGGCATCTTTTTCAAGTAATTTCGTTAGAGGCCTTGAGATTTTTGAAAAGTCTTTGATAAACCGTCTATAAAATCCGGCATGTCCTAGGAAACTTCTAATAGCTCTTACGGAGGATGGAGGTGGTAATCTAGAAATGGTATCTATTTTGGCTCGATCCACCTCCATTCCTTCGCTCGAGATCTTGTGACCGAGTACTATTCTGTAACACCTCGAAAATTTACGTCCAATAATGTATTGACACGTGTCATGGGCTTTGAATATGTGAAAACATACTTTAGAGGGACTAAAGTTGACAAACAGTGAAACTATGTGAATATAAGGGTCCAAAGTGTCAACAATGGATAAATAGGCTCTAAAATAACCCTACATGGTGTTTATAATCTTAAACGGATAAATCATGGATCATACGAAGCGGAAAATGAAAGAAAGTGAGGAATTACAAACTACATGGGCTAAATGTGTCAACATGTTGAAAGTATACCTCTGAGTGACCTTTTGGCAAACCCGAAGCTTTGTAATGATAAAATATACTCACTAGAATATGTGGTAAAAATTTCATCAAGTTTCGTTATCGTATGAGAAAGTTATGATCAAAACCGTGCACGAAAGGTTAAATGCGTTAACGTTGAATTTCGTGACTTTTCGGGTGAGCACAAAGTTAACCAAGGACCTACCCAAGTTTGTAAATGTCCCAAGGCCCTTAAAAGTCAGGTTTAAGGGTCTAGAGTGCAAAATAAATAGCCAAAACCACGTTACAAAGGTCAAGGACTGAATTGTAATTTGTTGAAAACTTGTTAAGCTGGTCGACAGCTGGTACGCGGCCCGCGAGAGGCCTGTCGCGGCCCGCCTACAAGTGCCCAGCGACAAAATAAGCGACCAGCTGCCAGTTCATGTCTGTTTGCGAGTTGTAACCAGCTGTATCCGATTCCAGAGCTTCACCAATGAACTTACATGCATCTAGGGGCACTTGGACACTTCTCACAACATCAGTAGACCTCTGTGGCAGCCTCTAATCAGATCAAAATTGAGATAAAAGGATCTTGAAGCTTACTACATTGAACACTTGCATTCACAAATTTCACAAGGCAACTTCTGGAGCTCTCTGGACGACAAGACAACTTCCTAGTGATCTCTAAGCTTTATTAGGACTCTTGTAAGTGTTCATAACCCTTTCAAATTCGTTCTAGCTTAGTATATTAACCGAAAGTCAAACCATCGTAAATTAAGTTTGACTTCGTGATTAAACGAATTTTGCTCAGTCTTTTCTCAAATTGAAAGTACCTACAAGTTGGTATTTATGTGGGTAACAAACCCTCAAAAGGGTATTTTCAGATTCCCACTCTAAGCATGATAATTGTCGAGTCAAAGCTTTTCTTAAAAAGTCAACAGAATTGTTATTTGCAAATTTAAGCATGATTAGCAATGTAGGTTACATGAAACCTGTTTGATCATCAAAATAACTTGGTAATTAGTGTAAGAACATGTCTCAACATGTTCATCTCGACAATTTTCAGTTTAAACCCGAATCGGAACCGAAAGTCGCATAAATTGACTTTTTCTTTGACTTTCAGTTCTGATCCGTTCATGCATGTTTGAGATCTGCATTAGAGCTTATTTTGTACCAATTTTCATATAAGTTTAACTCTCTGAGATTTTACAACTTGGTTCAACACTTATCCGATTCATATGCATGTTTCCGGTTTATGCTTAAAAATGACTATTATGCCCTTTTTACTAAAAAACGTGATTTTTGAAAAAGTGAAAGAGTAGAAACATTTGTTACTGATTTATAAACTTGCACCTAAAATTTGATATCAGTTTGAGGTCTAGATTAAGAGTTATGCTCAATATCGTAATTTGAAAGCTTTATGTTACTTAAACGGCGTAATTAGCATATAACCCATTTAAACCCACTTTTTAGTATCAAAATTTTTACCCACTGATGTTATATAATATTTTGGGATTTTTAAAGATTTTTATTTAATTTTTAGCTGAGCATAACATAGGTCTCTAGGTTGATTCGGTAAATACCGATTTTGCCCTTTTTGGCCATAAAATGAGTTTTATAAATCCTTTTGACCCCAAACCTTTTTCTACTGATTTTATTTGTTAAATAAAATATTTTGAGCCTTCTGGAATTATAAAAATATCAGCTTTCCTTTAAAAACCCGGAAATGGCTCCAAATCGCCTTTTTAAGCGTTTTTATCGCATAGTATGCACTATAACCATATTAGACATATAAGATTGATACCTACTGATGTTTTTAGCATATTTTTATATAATAACAGTAAGTACAAGTTTTTAAACTCAGGTTTCCAGTTTTGACCTTTTTAACCCTTGTGAAATTACCAAAATACCCCTAAGGTGCATAGTTTGGTTTTAAATGATAAGTTTCATACATGGGTCATACCCTACTGTTATAACATGTTAAATTAAGTATATTTACTGTATGAATCAGACCTGTAACTCAGATTTCCAAATAAACTCTTTTATAATCTTTTAAATGACCAAAATGCCCTTATGAGGCGTAAATTGAGTTTAAATTCATTTGGGGCCTAATAGAAGATATCTTTCTAATATTATAACATAATTAAAGTATATTAAATCAGGGAACTTGCATATGACTCATTTGGTTACCCGTAACGCCCTTTTCGCGTTCGGTTCGGTTTATGTAACTAGTTTGCATAAATTGATCGAAACGGGTCAAACATTATCATTTTTGTCTCAAAATCCAGAATGTGTTTAGTATACCCATATCATACAAGTCTTCAAACTTGTCGGGTCTAAATCACATTCTACCCGGTCTTCGCTTAATCGTGCGTTTGAACCGTATCATCCTTAAAACTAACCGGTCTAGGCTTAGGCTTAAATAAAGACCCGTTAGAAGTCTAATAGGTTATTATAAACCTTTTGTTCCAGAATAGAAGAACCAGTAAAAGCTACCTTCACTTGCTTGTTGTGATTTATACTTACCAAGGTAAATACTTTTAACTTATTTTCCCTATACGGGCTTGGGTTACGGTATATAGTATACCGCTTGATCGAGCATCAAATCTTACATCTTTGGGTGGTTAATTGAATAATTTGATCGGCTCGTTTAAACAGTCTTGTTCACTTAAAGCCTTTGGGGGGTTAATGACCATGTCCCGGATATCCTTGGCATCATCTTAAGAGATGGCCACGACCGAGCACGGGGTGTAGGCGTACACCTGTCAGTGTATAACTCAATAATGTGGTGGGTCTATTGATCTTTAACCCGGCACGAACCGGGCCACCGAACGTACAAGTAGCATCTAATTCATTCACAAGATTATTATCTTAAATAATTGACCCAAGTTATAAAATGTTTTGTGCCATGAGCATTCAAATAAATTTTCAATCATTTTCAAAATGAGTCAGTTAAATTGTATTTACCAGTGTAAACTGACGTATTTTTCCCAAAAGGTTAAGTGCAGGTACTACACGTAATAGGCTGGCAGTCTTCTAGAGCATCCACAATAAGTCTCGCAAGCTTGGACGACAATAAACTGTTGAACAATATCTTATTTTATTTTGATCCGCCTGTGGATCCGTTTAAACTATTAATGATATTTAATATTACACTTTATTAAAGTTGAAATGAATCTATCTTTGCTTCCGCTGTGCATTTATATATTGTGTTGTTTGTCTATGATGATACCAACTACGTCACGATACTCCCCACCGGGCCCACCGGTGACACGTGGAAAATAGGGGTGTGACATATTCCCTCCGTTACCATGAAATGGCATTTTTCCCAATTAAGGGCGAGGTTAGTTTCCTCACATCGGGATAGCATTCGTTCAAGGTTATCGAGGCATTGGTCATATGAATCCCCAAAGATAGAAAAGTCGTCCATGAAGACTTCCATTGTCTTTTCTATCATGTCATGGAAGATGGCTACCATGCAACGTTGGAATGTTGCGGGGGCATTACATAGACCAAACGGCATGCGTCGATAAGCAAAAGTTCCATAGGGACATGTGAAAGTTGTCTTTTCTTGGTCTTCGGGTGCTATCGGGATTTGAAAGTAACCTGAAAAACCATCCAAGAAACAATAAAATTTATGACCAGATAATCTTTCTAACATTTGATCAATGAAGGGCAAAGGAAAGTGATCTTTTCTTGTTGCTTCATTTAATCGTCTATAATCTATACATACTCTCCATCCTGTGACGGTTCTCGTTGGTATTAATTCATTCTTTTCGTTAGTTATCACCGTCATACCTCCTTTCTTTGGAACTACTTGGACGGGACTCACCCAAGGACTATCGGAGATAGGGTAGATAAGTCCGGCGTCAAGTTGTTTGATGACCTCGTTTTTAACCACTTCTTGAACGTTTGGATTCACTCGTCGTTGTGGTTGTATGACCGATTTGTAGTCATCATTCATCAAAATTTTGTGTGTGCACATAGAAGGACTAATTCCTTTT
Organism: Helianthus tuberosus; assembly: GCA_030545235.1. Taxonomy (NCBI): domain Eukaryota; kingdom Viridiplantae; phylum Streptophyta; class Magnoliopsida; order Asterales; family Asteraceae; genus Helianthus; species Helianthus tuberosus. Next base: position 171,310,656 of record CM060369.1, read on the forward strand.
ATGTCTACAAGCTTCCAAGCTATTGCATTTTTATGTTTCTTCAAAAGACTAATTAATTTTTCTTTTTCTAAGCTATCTAATTTAGACGAAATAATTACAGGTAAATTACCCTCTTTGTCTAGAAAAGCATATTCCAAACCTTTTGGAAGTTCTTTGAGCTCAAGCGGTGGGTCTTTAGGAGACTCCTTATTTGGTTGCTCATTTCGATCAAGAACTTTAAAAGTTTGTTCTATGGCGACCTCTTCTTCAACAAAGTGGTCAATCTCTTCACTTGTATCGGGTGGTTCATCTTCATCTTCAATTAGGGGGTCATTATTGCTGAATGGATATTTCATTGACCGTTCGAGATCGACACTTCTTTTAAATGCCCCTAATTGAAGAGGTAGATTGTTGAACTTCCGGTTTTTCAAAGCTTCGTGTGTTTTTACAAATGGTCGTCCCAACATTAGAGGAGCGTCATCGAGGATGACAAAGTCGGTTGGTATTACCATTTGATTTGTTTGAACCAAGACATCCTCAACTATACCGATTGATTTTATTACTTTCCGATTGGATAGAAAAATGGGTATTTGAAGTGGAGAAAAATCACTAATACTTAATTTTTCGAAAATGTAGTTAGGCATTATGTTAACACAAAGATCTTTATCGATTGTGACGTTACTAATAAATGAATTTTGAAAGAAACATGGAACCGGTGTAATGTTAATTTCAAATGGGTCTTCTTTTATTAGCGAAGTTTGATCATTAGTTAACTTAACACTTACCGTTTCGTCAATTTTAGTGTTAGTGTTTAACTCTTTTAAAAACTTAGCATGAGTGGGTACTAAACAATGATTTTCGATAGAAGGTGACAAGAGATTAATTTCTCCAAAATTAGACTCTTCTTGTATTTTAACGTTGTCGGACTCACCTTTTTCGTTGTTTAACTCATGTGTCGGTTTTTCACTTATTTGTTCTTCCATTTTTACATTTTCAGTTATCTCTTCCTTTTTTAATTCTTCTCGTGCGCGGGACTCCTCTTCCCTTGCGCGAGATTCTCTTATACAGCGATCGATAACTCTTATGTGTTCTAATATCCTATCGGTTACTTCGGTTATAAAAAAAGAATCGGTATTTTCTAAGCTTGAATCCGGTTGTTCGACCCTTTGTTCCTCATAATACCCATATGAAGTAGATGGTTCACACCATTGTTCTTCATTGTAAGCATATGATGGATAAGGTTCGTAATTTTGTTCTTCATAATACTCATATGAGGTGGGTTGTTCACGCCAAGGTTCCTCATAGTAAGCATACGAAGGTGGTGGCTCATATCTTGGTTCCTCAAAGTACGAGTATGAAGGCTCATACCTTGGTTCATCAAAATATGAGTATGAGGGAGGAGGTTCATACCTTTGGTCTTCATAGGATGTGTATGAAGTTGATGGCTCGTACCTGGGCTCCTCATAGTAGGTGTATGAATTGGATGGTTGATATGAGTGATTATTTTGAACCGATCGTGCGTTACGACAATTAGTGCAATAATTACCCCTATAATCATCCTCCTCATAGGTGTAGTTGTAACCTCCTGAGTATTGATCCATAAGAATCACTCAGCAGACCACAACCGGGTCTCGAGATCAGAAAACGAAAATAAAACCGGAAACAGAGGCTGGACACGGCCCCGTGTTCAGTGGACACGGCCCCGTGTTCAGGATCTGTATCTGGGCGTTTAAATTAAATTTACTGATTTCGTTGAGCACGGGGCGTGTTCAGTGAGCACGGCCCGTGTTCAAGCTACTGTTACTGGGTGTTTATGAAAAATCTGCAGCACGGCCCCGTGTTCAGCGAACACGGCCCCGTGTATAGGTTACTGTAAATGCAAAACTAAACTAAAATGCAGAAAAAAAATGCGCGTGTTTAAAAAGGTTTTGAAAAACTGATTAAGCCGTCGATTTTAAGCTTTCTTAAAATCCTTGTGTCCCCGGCAACGGCGCCAAAAACATGATGCGTTGTCAAGTGTTATATATATTAGGTGTATATTTTAAGCCCCTTTAACACTTTTTAGTCAAGTTTTAAATTTATAAAACACGATATTTACTAACACTAGACACACATATGGGCAAGTGCACCCATCGTGAGCGTAGTATAGTGTTGGTAAGATACCGAGGTCGTCCAAGGACACAAGAGCTTTTAGTACCGGTTTATCCTCAACGTCTAATCAAAATAAAAAGTTTAGAAAAATGGTTTAAACTAAGAAAAATAAAAACTAACTAAAATGCTGAAAATAAAAATAAAAACAGATAGACAAGATGAATCACTTGGCTCCGACTCGTATCTAGTGTAACCTTTGATTATTTCCGCACTTTTGCACATAATTAAGAGATTATCTTAGTTATTGTAGTAGGCCCCTCTTTTGAAGGTGACGTTACCCTCACCCCAGTAGTTTGAGTCAGCAAGGATACAATCCTAAAAGGGTGGATTATTGGAAGATAATTAATTAAGTTATTAATGCAATATTATGGTAGGCCCCTCTTTTGGAGGTGACGTTACCCTCGACTAAGTAGTCTGAGTCAGCAGGGATACAGTCCTAAATAGCCGGGTTATAGTATTAATAGTAGTTAACTTATGAGGGGATCAAAGAGTTTGGACCCCCGCCATCCAATACCGTTAAGTATTGAAGGAGGTCCTACTAAATTTGACCCAGGTCCATTGCAGGACCTCTAAACGCTGAACAATGGCAAGACCTTTACCAAACGTTCCCTTAACCCCCGACCAGGTAGCCAACATACCTCCATATAGACCGTGGAGATATGAATGGTGAAAATCTTTTATTTTATATAGACAGTAAAATAATTTCAAGACACCACGGACAAACGATAAGGAAAGATCACCTTCAACATAAGCAACTAGTTATTAAAGTCATTAATACAAAACCAAATAAAAAGTGCAAAAGATTAGAAATAAAAAGTATTACACTAGACACTTTGTCTTCACCAAGTGATGTAAGAGACTTAGGCAAACATGGCCTTGATTGTCAAGAACTCTTACGATCAATCTTGGATCCCGAGACGACTCACACACTCTATGATGGACAATGGATGATGGTGGTGGATGATGGTGTTAAGGTGGTGGTGGGTGGTGGATGAAGTGTGAGAGATGTGGTGTGCCAAGGGATGGTTTGAGCTTGAGCCAAGCACTTCTATTTATAGGCTGAACAGAAGCTCGGGCACGGCCCCGTGTCCAGTGGGCACGGCCCCGTGTCCACATCCTCTCTTTCTTCATTAAATGCAGCTTTGTCTTATTGGTTGACCACGCCCCCGTGTCCGCTGAGCACGACCCCGTGTGCAGAAGAATCTTTGTACTATGAAGATTTGCCTGGATTGTGCGAATCTTATAGTTGACCACGGCCCGTGTCCGCTGAGCACGGCCCCATGGTGGGCAATAGAAGCTTCTACCACTTTGTCTTTTCTGCTGACACTTGGGCACGCCCCCGTGCTGGCTGAGCACGGGGCATGTTCAGGCTTCTGATCTCTTGTTTTGCTTGGGAAGATGCTGTTGTGGGGTCGGGCATGTCACGTCTTGTCCTTTTTCTCGTATTTATGTTAGATTTTGATGTCTTTTTGCTTCTTTTGTTAATTTGAGCTCATTTAATCCTGAAAATACAAAAGGAAGACAAAAGCACACTTTTTCCAACATTAGTACTAAAAAAGGGTTAGTTTCATGCCTTATTTGATGAAATTTATATGTTAATATTTGAACACATCAAGCATATAGAGCAATATGGTTCCCCTGGTCCTCTAATCCATTACAGAACGTATCCCTATATACATATACACCTATCTAGGGTTGATCAAATTGCTCGACGCTCGAGACTCGTTCGATGCTCGATCGAAAAATGTTCAGAATTTGCTTGTTCAATTCAGTTCGATTGAAAAAAGCGCTAGGTTCGGATTGCTTCAGTTTAAAACGAACCGAGCATGAGCAAAGGTTCGCTCAGTTTGGTTCAACTCGGTTGGCTAGAATTATGTTTTAGTATATGTATATATATATATATATATATATATAGCGTGAGGTTCATTGGGGAACACTAAAAAAGTGGGGAACAGTGGGGAACCGACTCAAACGAACTCCGATTGGACTCATTCCTGCGGCGTTGGAACCGGCTCTGTGACAACCGGGGATTTACGGCTCTTAATTTCGTGATTAACAGATGACTAACGCGACAATAAATAGTGTTTAAGACGCAAATTAACTTAATTAGGCCTTTGGAGTGCCTAGAAACGGCTAACCGGCTTTACAGGGCGTGAACGGTGGTTTACGGAAGGATCCGGTGAATATTAAGTGACAACGAACTGATGCCGTACAAAATACTGACAACGCCGACAAATATAAAAATTTTTACGATATATTCTAGCTTCGTAATTAAATTTTAGCAATCGTAGTTGAAACCGGCTTGAAAAACGGATTAAAGACGGCAACGATGTAATTTTTCGCGATTATTACTGTTATCGACACACGAACGCGACTACGGCGGATACCGACATTATTATTACATGTTTTTAACTCTGAAATATTATTTTACAAAGCTACGGTGATTTCGGTTATAAAAACGTGCCTCGTAGGAATTACGAGCCACTTACACATAAGATGGGCTTGTAGGCCCCGGGCCCAAGCCCAAAACCCACAAGCCTAAACCTGCACGTAATATATTAGCGGTTTTCCTACATAATCTGTACAAGATCTTACAAGATCCTATAAAATCTCTATAAGATCTTTATAAAATCTACTAAAGATTTACAAATCTCTACAAGATTTAGAAAATCCTGCAAAATCCTTATGAAATCTCATTAAGATCTCAACCTAGCTATAAAAAACCCATATCCCCTCCTTTGATTCTCATTTGTGCAGAGATAAAACAAATACACACACCACACTCATCTTCCCAAATTACACACATACAAGCTCACAAATACTCCCTCTTCTTTACTCCCTCTCTCTCGATTTCTCACAAACAAAACACAGAGATTTTTTTTACTCTCCTTCCGTCTCTCTCGAAGACATCCAGCCACAACTCACAACACAACACCCCCCCTCTTCGAGCAGTAAAACGGACCACCACCACCGTCCGGTGGTGGTGAGCGGCGGCTGAAAGAATCAGAGACGGGAGAGAGAAAGTGGACGCGTGAGAAAGGAGAAAGCGGTAGAAAGGGGAGCGGCGCCGCCGCTCACGGCGGCGGCAGTGAACGGCGGCAGCGGAGGTAACGGCGGTGGCCTTGAGTTCCTTCGACGAAGTTCAATCGGTAAACCTTTCTCTATTTTCTTTCGATTTTTTTCTTTCTCCGAAGGACTGATGAAGTTGATTGGTGTTGCTGTTATGTTGTTAATGATAATTCGGAGGTGGTGGTCGACGACTGATCGGTGACGGTCGGAGCCACGCCTATGCCGGAGACACCAGGTGGTGGTGATGATTATGGCAGTTGGGATTATTGTTAAGATTTGATGCAAGTTCGGGTGCCCATTGGGTCAGTTTGATCTCGGTCAGGCACGAGTAGTTCGGCTCAGACTTGGGTGAGAAGCTCGGGTTCGGTTCGGTCAGGCGGTTCGGTTGACTCAGTCAGCGAGTCGCTCGGGTCAGACGAGTCCACTCGGTTTGGTTGGGGTCAGCCGGTTCGGTCAGACGGTCAGCTTCAGTTTCGACTCGGTCAACATTCAGTCAATTCAGTCAACGTCTCGACGCGAGAGCTTTGGTAAAGATTTTAACGGCGCATTTTATTCATTATCTTTATAGTTTTTACCATGACAAACGAGCTTGAACCAATCGATTAAAGCATAGTTTATATTTCGACTTATTCGACGGAATCTTATAAATATTGTTTATATTGTTTGATAAATTGCTGAATTTTGAAAATAGTGACAACTTGTGTTGTCGGGGCGTCAAAAAACAGAGGAAATTCTGCCCGTTTTTCAAGAAAATCCGTAAACACAAAAGGCGTTTTATTATAAAAGAAAGTTATCGGATTTGAATAATCTTTTATAAAGACAATTACAAATATATAGCTACTTACGACAACACTTTACAACTTACAACAAACGACGATTCGGCAAATTGTTTACAATAATGAATATAGTTATTTTAAACTTCAAATTTCGACAATTCTTTTATAAGATCAATATAACTATTTATATTGTTTCAAACGCCGATAATACGACTTCTTTTATAAATAAATATAGTGTTATATATTTATTTCGGATATCAACACAACACGACGATTCTTTCATTAAAATAAATATAGTTTATATATTTATTTTAAATATCAAACTACTCGTATTCCTTTTATAAAAATAGATATAGCTTATCTATTTATTTCAAATATCCAACAACACGGATTCGCTTTTACAAAATAAATATAGTATATATTTATGCAACGACTCGATGAAATTTTTATAGAATAAATATAACTTTTCATATTTATTTTATACGTCTAAACGGCATATACGAATATTTTGACAAAGATCATACAAAACGCGATATATAATACGAGTTTGATATATATTATTTTCGTGTAAATATTCTTTTATACACGTACGACTTCTCGGGACGACAAGCGATCTTAACGATATATTTATATATTTTGATATAAATATTTATTTACTTTCAAATATCTCGAGAATCAAGTCTTTTCAAGACTTATTAGTTATTATCGACGATAAACGATACTCATCAAATATGACATAATCGTTTCCATATACTTCACAAGTTACCGTTGAATCGTTCGGTTAACGATTCGGTAGAGCTCGATGACACGTAGTTTAGTTACTGCGTTTATTTAGAAACTTATAAGATATTCTGTGTTAGGAATATTGTAGAATGCACGCTAGCGAGTCTCATCTTGGAAACGACATCGTGAAATCGTAATTAGCTAGCTTTGCACAAGGCAATTCAGGTGAGTTCATAACCCCATCTTTTTACGGTTTTACATTTTTATAAATGTTTTTGGGGTGGAAAGACATGCACGTTTTGCAGAAAACACACAAAGTTCTCGATGAACAAAGACTGCATATTTTTAGACAAAGCACGCTGTGCAATGAAGATACCAGTCCAGTCACGCCAGCTCTGATAATTTCGGGGTGTGACAGATTGGGATCAGAGCTATAGGTTACAGCGAATAGGGTTTTCTGTAGAGATACCTAGGCTCTAACCTCATTTTTTCTCTGGGAACTTAGACTATTACGACTTTGAATACATACAGAACGCCTAGTACTCGAATATGGTCTCCAACCGTTGCCGAAAAACAAACAGTTAAAATTTCGTCTTCAAACATACGCTATTGTGGTGTTTCATACACGGTGCATAAAACAATTACCTACAGTACACAAAACTCTGAGAGTTTAGGAAACATGTATTTAAGACCTTCGGAAACTTATGTTGAAGTTCATTAAAGGTTATCATGTAGGAACCGCGAATATTAACTCGGGCACGCACTATTATCCATATTGTCTGTGACGACCCTCATAATTACATGTATCCTTACGATTTATTAATGATAATTAAAGTGCTTGATGACTGTGCTGAATTACTTAACTGCTTTCTGATTTACTGCGTCATACTTACATGTGCTTGTTAACATACTAGTCTTGTGCAGAAAATTGACTAAATGATCCTGTATGCTTTCCCAAGTGTTGGGAATTAAAAGTGTTACAGAAAGATATATATATATATATATATATATATATATATATATATAATCTAGCATTATCCTATATAGGGTAGGGCTAGATAGAAAACCCTATATATATAAAAAACCCGAGAAAACCCAAGCTCCCGACATTTTTTTTTTTTGAAAAAAATAACACATGTAATATACATGTTTTTAAGACTTTTGGGCCAAAAAAATCAAAAAAGCGCCGAAGGGATATTTAAAAAAAAAAAAAACAAGTTTCAGCAATTTTCAGCGAAATTCTGTTTTTTTTGCTTAACACGTGTTAGGAGCTGAAATTTGTTTATTTTTTTTAAAAAAATCCATTCGGCGCTTTTTTGTTTTTTTTGGCCCAAAACACTCTAAAACATGTATATTACATGTGTAATTTTTTTCAAAAAAAAAAAATGTCGGGAGGTTGGGTAAAAATGGCTTCCCATTTGGGTTTCCAAAGTTTTCTAAGAATTTTAGGGTTTTTTATCTAGCATTATCCTATATATATATATATATATATATATATAGGACACTATACGGAATAACTAGACGCTTTAACGGAACGGTATCTAACCGAACAACCGGACATTACCCGGGACACTAAAATATTGTTAAAAACATTGTTTCACTTTTTCTGAGCTAGTCATAGTTCCCGAGCATACTAACATATTACATAAAGCATGAAACATATTAGACACTAGACTTTTACATCTTAACCTTTAACTAATTACCCACCTTACCATTTAAATTTGCAATTAACTCCTCCCCTTGGCTGATTTTCGGACCAAACATGGCCCTACCATAAGATTTTTATAACCTTCCTAAATCTCCTCCAAAATCTTGCATTGGGATATGGTAGATCATGCATGTACTACTTAAAACATTTTAACCAATGAATAATAAGTTTAGTGGTTATAAGTAACCATAACCATCAACCCATCAACACTTCATCCCAATTTCCTTCCTCCCACTAAAGCTACGGCCGTGACCTTCACCACCATCACCATTCTTTTTATTTCAAGCTCTAGTATGCCAAGTACACTACAAGGTGCACAAAGGTGTTTTAGAAGGTGTGGAGCACTCGGATCTTGAAGGACCTCCCTGGTGTTCTTTTATCCACTCATTTTCTCTAGTGTTTCTTCCCTAGCTTAAAAGCTAATAGTAAGCTCCATTGATCCTTATTTACTTCATGTTTATGGTGGTTAATAGTTATATCTTGATGAAAATATATGAACACTAAAAGATCATTAACTTAAAGCTTGAACATAATGATGAAATAAGATTAAATAATGCTAGTATGAAGTTGTTTTAAATATGTGGTTGATTTCTTGTTGATTACTAGTAATATGATGATTTATCATCATATGGAACTTGTTAAAGTATGATTAAAAACACAAGTTAACAAGTTAGGAGGTGATTAGGGGTCTACATAAAATAATCACCTTCTCATTTAAACATGAACTTGAAAGAAAAAGCAATTTCTTGTAAAATAATAAACATAGTGAGCTAGTAAACTTATTCCTTCAAGACCTGTGAATGATTTTTTCTAAAGGAACCAAATTAAAAAGACGACTTTTGAAAGATCATAATTCTTACACTATTTTTGGAAAGAAATAAGTATATGGATACTAGTAGAACAAGAAGATATGGTAAATAAATATTTTTGTAAAAAGTATTCACAAGTTGTGAACATCTAAAAATCCCGAGAATGAGATTTTAACAAAAGTAAACACACTTTGGAGGGTAACTAAACCCACTAAACGCCATACCAAGTTACTACGCGTTTTTATGAAACATCAAGTTCATGTTGTTATGTAAAGTGCATTGTTTTTGCACTTGACTAGGGTAATGTTGTTTAGTAACTTGTCGTTGATTGTTGAATGATTTTTGGAAAAGAAAATGATATGCTTATTAGCATGGACACCTCCGTTTACAAAGGAAACTCTGGCGAAATTTTCTAAAAATTCCAACACTTAGAAAATATTTTTCTAAACAAGCGTTACAAGTATATTTTATAATTTGTGTTTCGAATATAAACTTCGCCATAATTTTTGTAACAAAATACAAAATGTCGGAGGTTGATTTTTGTAAATAAAAATGGGTAAATATATATTTAGAATATATATCTTATACTAGAACACTTGTGTGGATACTTGTTTATTTTGTGAGATAGTTATATTATTTTAAGGTAAAATAATGTAACTTAACAATATAACTTGACATTTGAATTGTGTGGTATGCGATAGAAATAATGAGTAAATAAACCGTACGTAGGATACGTGTTATGCATGAGAAACTGATTGTTATCCGTACCTTATTAGGACGTGCTTGATTTCTGATTATTAGAGTAACTAATCTAACCGAGCAAACCAAGGTGAGTTCACACTTTCTAAGGCATGGGATTCCCGGTGGTTGGGAATGGGTTAAAGAATTAAAACGGAACCTAAATATCCTCCTTGGGTAGGATATGTACCGCCATCCTCCATAGGTAGGATGCCAATATTAATCCTGCGTATTCTCCTTGGGTAGAATACGTACGTTCGTCCTCCTTGGGTAGGACAACAACCTTAAAACTTACTAGACAAAACTCTATCATTAAGTCCCTCATTTTATATCCACTTAATCGCCGAGGCCAATGGCGAGCGGGTCATTAGTTAATAGCGCTATTAGGTTTAACAAACCTCACACCGTGCCAGTCGGACGGGCGTGTAGTAATGGACTATGGCAAACTGTCAATGATGATAGACATTGACGTAGGGCACAACTTACTTTCGTTAGTAGTCGATATGGTAACAGTCTAGTGGTTCACATGGGGAAGCCCCTACTGATTATGGATATGGTTTGGGTAATAAAGAAGAAACTGATTAATCATATTTTCAACTATGGGGTAAACCCCACGGCAAGTAAGCCAGCAAAAGACAAACCATGTTTTCGGAAACAACGTAAAACTAAACAACCAAACGTGAACTCACTCAACTTTGTTGTTGACTCGTTGTTACATGCCTTACAGGTCGTTAGATGCTTATGGAGCTTGCACGAGGAGGAGGTCGTTGTGGGATATGGACTGTTATGTCCCGTGATAAACATTTAATCCTTATGAACTTATTAAACTTACGTATTGGACTTTAAACTTATGAACTATGGAACTTATGTTTTAGACTTACGTTTTATGCTTCCGTTGTTAACTTAAAGTCGGTTACCTTCTTTTGGTCACCAATTATATTGTGGTTGGTTTTATTTACTTAATTACATTGTTCAATATGATTGGTGGCTCGATCCTGGTCACGTCACGCCTCCAAGCGGTGATACTCCGCAGGGTGGATTTTGGGGGTGTGACAGATTGGTATCAGAGCCATTGGTTATAGTGAACTTGGTTTTAAAAAGGGAAAAGCTTTTTGACAAAACCAGACTATAACCTGTACAGTGCTCAACGATCCACAACGACGCTTCGCTCCACGTGCAAGACTCGACACAATAGGTGGTATGATTTATGTTTATATTGTCGATTAGATAGTTCACACTGTGCACTAGTTAACGTGATAACTGCTATTTGAACCTTGTGTGCTTACTCTCTCCTGTTATTCCACGCTTACGCACTTTCGCGACACTTTTCTCACTTACGTTGCTTCGTTGTGAAGATCATGAACGGACGCGGAGGACGTATCAACCTAACTCAAGCCCAGTTGACGGATTTGATCAATGAACGGGTTGCTGAGGCACTCGCAGCTGTCCCTGCAGGAGGTATAACCTGCCAAGTCAACCCATTTTAGGATGTTTAGATCCTACCTTCGCAAACCAACCCTCGTGCTTAACCTTGTCTTTTATTCTCGCGCAACAGGTCAACATGCTCAGCCTCCTGTGTGCACGTTCAAAACATTCATGGATTGCCGACCTAGTACTTTCAGCGGCACAGAAGGAGCTGTAGGCCTTCTTCACTGGTTCGAGAAGCTTGAGTCTGTTTTTGAGATGTGTGAATGCCCTGAAGATCGTAGGGTGAAATTTGCTACTGGAACACTCGAAGGTGCTGCGTTAACCTGGTGGAAAGCACAGGTTCAACTGCTAGGGCTGGCGGTTGCTAATGCCACCCCATGGAATGACTTCAAAGAACTGATCAAAGAAGAGTACTGTAGTCGTGACGACATCCACAAGCTAGAGGTGGAATTTTTCAATCTGAAAATGACAGGGTCGGAAATTGAGGCGTATACGAAGAGGTCAAACGAGCTGGCCATCTTGTGTCCTACTATGGTGGACCCTCCCCTCAAACGTATTGAGCTGTACCTCAAGGGTCTTGTACCAGAGATTCAGAGTCACGTAACTTCAGCTAACCTGGGTACCATTCAGCAAATCATCCGGTTGGCTCATCGTCTCACTGATCAGGCAGTTGAACAGAACAAGCTACCCAAGCGTATCAGCGCTACTACTACTGATGCTCCCAGTGATAACAAGCATAAGTGGGATGGAAATTCGGGCAAAGGTTCTACTGCAGTCCAGTCTCAGTCCCAGCAGCGAAAGTCAGATGAGTACAGGAGCCCCGGTCAGCAGTCTTCTGGGAATCAAGGTCAGGGTGGATACAAGGGAAATCACCCTAAGTGCAATCGATGTAATTTGCACCACAGCGGGCAGTGCCACAAGGGTCGTTGTCTGAGGTGTAACAAGTTTGGTCATGAAGCAAAGGATTGTAGGGGCGCACGAACAGCAAATCAGAATCGCCAACAACAACAACAAGCTCCACAGAACCACCAGCAGCAGCAACAGCAGGGCAATAAAGGATGCTTTCAGTGTGGCGCTGAAGGCCACTTTAAGAGGAACTGTCCTCAGCTGAACCTGAATCAGAACAACAACCAAGGAAATGGGAACAACAATGGAGGCAACAATGGAGGCAACAACGGGGGTAACAATAATGGCAATGGTGCCAGGGGACGTGTGTTCGTGCTGGGTCAGGGTGATGCAAGGAACGATCCCAACGTTGTAATGGGTAAGTTTCTTCTGGACGACTTCTTTGTTACTGTTTTATTTGATTCGGGTGCTGATACTAGTTATGTGTCCTTAAAAGTTAGCCAAATGCTTAAGCGCACTCCAACACTTTTGACCACCAAACACACGGTAGAGCTAGCAAACGGTAAAAGTCTCGAGGCCACACACATATTTAAGGGTTGTAACCTCGTCTTAGCTGGCCAGACCTTCTCTATCGATCTCATTCCTATCGTTTTGGGTAGTTTCGACGTTGTTATTGGGATGGATTGGTTATCTCATCAGCAAGCGGAAATTCTTTGCAACGAGAAGATTGTCCGCATCCCTCGTTCTGGTGAAGAACCCCTCGTGATTCATGGCGATAAGAGTGGTGCTTTCGTAGGCATTATCTCTTTCCTTAAGGCCCAGAAGTGTTTGCGAAAGGGCCACACTGCTATCCTAGCCCTCGTTTCTGATACATCCTCGGAAGAAAGGAAGATAGAAGACATACCTGTTGTACGTGATTTTCCTGAGGAATTACCTGGTCTTCCGCCTCATCGTCAAGTTGAATTTCAAATCGAGCTAGCTCCTGGGGCAGCACCCATAGCTCGAGCACCTTATCGTCTAGCTCCATCAGAACTTGAAGAACTGTCCACGCAACTACAAGAACTCTTGGAAAAGGGTTTCATACGTCCTAGCTCTTCGCCTTGGGGAGCTATAGTGTTATTCGTGAAAAAGAAAGACGGTACCTTTAGGATGTGTATTGACTACCGTGAACTCAACAAGGTGACCGTGAAGAATCGTTATCCTCTCCCACGCATTGATGACTTATTCGACCAGTTGCAAGGGTCGAGCTATTACTCTAAGATTGATTTGAGATCGGGATACCATCAGCTGAGAGTCCGAGATGAGGACGTCTCTAAAACAACATTCAGGACTCGTTATGGGCATTAGGAGTTTCTGGTTATGCCTTTCGGATTGACGAATGCACCTGCGGTTTTCATGGATCTCATGAACAGGGTGTGCAAACCTTACCTGGATAAGTTTGTCATAGTTTTCATCGATGATATCCTGATCTATTCGAAGAGTCAGGAAGAACACGAGCAACACCTGAGGCTTATTTTGGAACTTCTTCGAACAGAGCAGTTGTATGCCAAATTTTCGAAATGTGACTTCTGGCTTCGCGAAGTCCACTTTCTAGGCCATGTGGTAAACAAGGATGGGATTCATGTGGATCCATCCAAGGTTGACTCGATCAAGAACTGGCCTGCACCCCGTACACCGACAGAAATCCGCCAATTCTTGGGTTTGGCAGGATATTACACAAGGTTTATAAAGGATTTCTCAAAGATTGCACAGCCTCTCACTTCACTGACGCAGAAGGGTGTCACCTATCGTTAGGGTGATGCACAGGAATCTGCATTTCAACACTTAAAAGATAAACTTTGTACCGCGCCTATCCTCTCATTGCCTGAAGGCACAGATGATTTTGTGGTTTATTGCGACGCTTCCATCCAAGGACTTGGTTGCGTGTTGATGCAACGTGACAAGGTCATTGCCTACGCATCGTGTCAACTTAAGGTTCACGAAAGGAACTACACTACGCACGACTTGGAGTTGGGAGCAGTTGTTTTCGCACTTAAGATATGGAGACATTACCTGTACGGTACCAAGTGCACCATTTACATCGATCACAGGAGTCTCGAGCATATCTTCAAGCAAAAGGAATTAAACATGCGACAACGCCGATGGGTCGAACTCTTGAATGATTACGAATGTGCGATCAAGTATCATCCGGGCAAAGCCAATGTTGTGGCCGACGCCCTCAGTCGAAAGGATACTATACCTAAGCGTGTACGTGCGTTACAGCTTACCATTCACTCTAACCTTCCCGCTCAAATTCGTGATGCTCAGGTTGAAGCATTGAAAGCAGAAAACATCAGGTCTGAGTCCCTGCGAGGGTCGAGGCAGCGGTTAGAACAAAAGGAAGACGGCGCCTACTATGTTAACGGACGCATCTGGGTTCCACTTTATGGAAACTTACGCGAGCTTGTGATGGATGAAGCACATAAGTTTTGTTATTCAGTACATCCTGGTTCGGATAAGATGTACCACGACCTAAAGACTGCATACTGATGGCCTAGCATGAAAGCCCACATAGCAACCTACGTCAGTAAATGCTTGACTTGTGCTAGGGTCAAGGTCGAGTACCAGAAACCATCAGGCCTACTTCAACAACCAGAGATCCCGAAATGGAAATAGGAGCAAATTTCCATGGATTTCATTACTGGCCTGCCTAGATCTCAACGCGGAAATGATACCATTTGGGTGATAGTGGATCGACTGACCAAGTCTGCACATTTTCTGGCTATCAAGGAAACGGATAAGTTTTCTACTCTAGCAGACATCTACCTAAGGGAAGTAGTATCAAGGCACGGAGTGCCAACCTCCATTGTTTCTGATCGTGACTCACGTTTTACATTTGAATTGTGGCAAGCTATGCACGAGTCCTTTGGTTCTCAATTAGACATGAGCACGGCATATCATCCACAGACGGATGGGCAATCTGAACGCACCATCCAAACCCTTGAAGACATGCTTCGGACATGTGTAATCGACTTTGGTAATGGCTGGGAAAAACACCTCCCGTTAGTGGAGTTTTCGTATAACAACAGTTACCACACCAGTATCCAGGCCGCTCCGTTTGAGGCATTGTACGGACGGAAGTGCCGATCACCTCTTTGTTGGGCTGAGGTTGGAGACAGTCAAATCACTGGCCCAGAACTTGTAGTAGATACAACTGAGAGGATTGCTCAGATATGAAAACGAATGGCGGCAGCTCGTGACCGTCGGAAAAGCTATGCTGATAAGCGAAGGAAACCACTCGAGTTCCAGATTGGGGACCGAGTGCTGCTTAAAGTCTCACCTTGGAAAGGTGTAGTCCGTTTTGGCAAACGAGGCAAACTCAATCCGCGTTATGTCGGACCATTCGAAATCATTGAGAAAATTGGCAAGGTCGCCTACAAGTTGAATCTACCTGAAGAACTCAGCGGAGTTCACAACGTATTCCACGTGTCAAATCTGAAAAAGTGTCTATCAGATGAGACCCTCATAGTTCCCTTAATGGAGCTCACTATCGACGACCAGCTGCGATTCGTCGAGGAACCAGTAGAGATTACTGACCGAGACGTTAAGATTCTCAAGCGTACCAGAATACCTCTTGTTCGAGTTCGTTGGAATTCCCGTCATGGCCCAGAGTATACCTGGGAACGAGAAGACCAAATGAAACTCAAGTATCCTCAGTTTTTTAAGAAAAGTGCAACCACTACTGAGGCTGAAGCTACTGCAGAATTTCAGGACGAAATTCCAAACCAAGGGGGGATGATGTGACACCCCAGGAAAACCAGGAAACCACACAACTTAACTAGCTTCCTTAGTAACCACGTGCTAAATTTCGGGATGAAATTCTATTAACAGGGGGAGAATGTGACGACCCTCATAATTACATGTATCCGTACGATTTATTAATGATAATTAAAGTGCTTGATGACTGTGCTGAATTACTTAACTGCTTTCTGATTTACTGCGTCATACTTACATGTGCTTGTTAACATACTAGTCTTGTGCAGAAAATTGACTAAATGATCCTGTATGCTTTCCCAAGTGTTGGGAATTAAAAGTGTTACAAAAAGATATATATATATATATATATATATATATATATATAGGACACTATACGGAATAACTAGACGCTTTAACGGAACGGTATCTAACCGAACAACCGGACATTACCCGGGACACTAAAATATTGTTAAAAACATTGTTTCACTTTTTCTGAGCTAGTCATAGTTCCCGAGCACACTAACATATTACATAAAGCATGAAACATATTAGACACTTGACTTTTACATCTTAACCTTTAACTAATTACCCACCTAACCATTTAAATTTGCAATTAACTCCTCCCCTTGGCTGATTTTCGGACCAAACATGGCCCCACCATAAGATTTTTATAACCTTCCTAAATCTCCTCCAAAATCTTGCATTGGGATATGGTAGATCATGCATGTACTACTTGAAACATTTTAACCAATGAATAATAAGTTTAGTGGTTATAAGTAACCATAACCATCAACCCATCAACACTTCATCCCAATTTCCTTCCTCCCACTAAAGCTACGGCCGTGACCTTCACCACCAACACCATTCTTTTTATTTCAAGCTCTAGTATGCCAAGTACACTACAAGGTGCACAAAGGTGTTTTAGAAGGTGTGGAGCACTCGGATCTTGAAGGACCTCCCTAGTGTGCTTTTATCCACTCATTTTCTCTAGTGTTTCTTCCCTAGCTTAAAAGCTAGTAGTAAGCTCCTTTGATCCTTATTTACTTCATGTTTATGGTGGTTAATAGTTATATCTTGATGAAAATATATGAACACTAAAAGATCATGAACTTAAAGCTTGAACATAATGATGAAATAAGATTAAATAATGCTAGTATGAAGTTGTTTTGAATATGTTGTTGATTTCTAGTTGATTACTAGTAATATGATGATTTATCATCTTATGGAACTTGTTAAAGTATGATTAAAAACACAAGTTAACAAGTTAGGAGGTGATTAGGGGTCTACATAAAATAATCACCTTCTCATTTAAACATGAACTTGAAAGAAAAAGCGATTTCTTGTAAAATAATAAACATAGTGAGCTAGTAAACTTATAGCTTCAAGACTTGTGAATGATTTTTTCTAAAGGAACCAAGTTAAAAAGACGACTTTTGAAAGATCATGATTCTTACACTATTTTTGGAAAGAAATAAGTATATGGATACTAGTAGAACAAGAAGATATGGTAAATAAATATTTTTGTAAAAAGTATTCACAAGTTGTGAACATCTAAAAATCCCAAGAATGAGATTTTAACAAAAGTAAACACACTTTGGAGGGTAACTAAACCCACTAAACGCCATACCAAGTTACTACACGTTTTTATGAAACATCAAGTTCATGTTGTTATGTAAAGTGCATTGTTTTTGCACTTGACTAGGGTAATGTTGTTTAGTAACTTGTCGTTGATTGTTAAATGATTTTTGGAAAAGAAAATGATATGCTTATTAGCATGGACACCTCCGTTTACAAAGGAAACTCTGGCGAAATTTTCTAAAAATTCCAACACTTAGAAAATATTTTTCTGAACAAGCGTTACAAGTATATTTTATAATTTGTGTTTCGAATATAAACTTCGCCATAATTTTTGTAACAAAATACAAAGTGTCGGAGGTTGATTTTTGTAAATAAAAATGGGTAAATATATATTTAGAATATATATCTTATACTAGAACACTTGTGTGGATACTTGTTTATTTTGTGAGATAGTTATATTATTTTAGGGTAAAATAATGTAACTTAACAATATAACTTGACATTTGAATTGTGTGGTATGCGATAGAAATAATGAGTAAATAAACCGTACGTAGGATACGTGTTATGCATGAGAAACTGATTGTTATCCGTACCTTATTAGGACGTGCTTGATTTCTGATTATTAGAGTAACTAATCTAACCGAGCAAACCAAGGTGAGTTCACACTTTCTAAGGAATGGGATTCCCGGTGGTTGGGAATGGTTTAAAGAATTAAAACGGAACATACATATCCTCCTTGGGTAGGATATGTACCGCCATCCTCCATAGGTAGGATGCCAATATTAATCCTGCGTATTCTCCTTGGGTAGAATACGTACGTTCGTCCTCCTTGGGTAGGACAACAGCCTTAAAACTTACTAGACAAAACTCTATCATTAAGTCCCTCATTTTATATCGACTAAATCGCCGAGGCCAATGGCGAGCGGGTCATTAGTTAATAGCGCTATTAAGTTTAACAAACCTCATACCGTGCCAGTCGGACGGACGTGTACTAATGGACTATGGCAAACTGTCAATGATGATAGACATTGACGTAGGGCACAACTTACTTTCGTTAGTAGTCGATATGGTAACAGTCTAGTGGTTCACATGGGGAAGCCCCCACTGATTATGGATATGGTTTGGGTAATAAAGAAGAAACTGATTAATCATATTTTCAACTATGGGGTAACCCCCACGGCAAGTAAGCCAGCAAAAGACAAACCATGTTTTCGGAAACAACGTAAAACTAAACAACCAAACGTGAACTCACTCAACTTTGTTGTTGACTCCTTGTTACATGCCTTACAGGTCGTTAGATGCTTATGGAGCTTGCACGAGGAGGAGGTCATTGTGGGATGTGGACTGTTATGTCCCATGCTAAACATTTAATCCTTATGAACTTATTAAACTTACGTATTGGACTTTAAACTTATGAACTATGGAACTTATGTTTTAGACTTACGTTTTATGCTTCCGCTGTTAACTTAAAGTCGGTTACCTTCTTTTGGTCACCAATTATATTGTGGTTGGTTTTATTTACTTAATTACATTGTTCAATATGATTGGTGGCTCGATCCTGGTCACGTCACGCCTCCAAGCGGTGATACTCCGCAGGGTGGATTTTGGGGGTGTGACATTGTCTATGATATTTTAACTTCCCGAGCAGGCAACCTACGCATAACGAAACACTAGTGCACGAGAATACATGGAACTTAAATTTTATGTCAACGGATGTCGGAGTACATCACATTATATGAGGAACGAAATGCTAGTGCACAGGTATACGTGAAACTTAAGCTATACATCAACGGAGTTTGAAGTACGACACATACGACTATCAAGGCGAGGCCTTTGAAAAGACACGATGACGCAATTCAACGACGACGCTAGATTCCTGTCAGCAGGAGAACTAACGATCAGGAAACAGCAACATGTCCCGCGATCCTGCAACGACACGAATCACGCCAGGGAGAAGACGTATTTCTTCACATTCCCCCTATCTCATTAACGACGAATACGATATGTTCGACATTCCATGGTAATATCACCTAACAACTGGTCATCACACGAAACCCCAGGTAAAGGCCTTAAATTTCTTTTATAGAAATTCCGATTTTTGCATCTAATGAGTAGATTTTCACATCTCTACTCCTCTTAAGGGTCATTGTATCACAATCATTTCTTTACAAGTTACATACATGGTTTTTCGTTGTGACCATGCCGAAAGTTTTCTTGTCGATACATATATTTATTGTCGGATTGTGCTAAAACCAAGTTCAACTGTTTGAACTTGTCCATTACACATATTCACTTCAGAGCATCATATGATGTATTGGGAGCATCATATTCAAAAAATTCGTTTTAACAAGTGTTTCATTTGTTCCGAGTCGTAGTGGACTTGTTTTGCATTCGACTCCATTAAATTGTTTGTTGACTTCGACACCTTGTGGTGGTGTTTTCACTAATTTGAAGTTTGCGCTAATCTCGTTTACATATCTCATGCACGGATTTGATTATTTTAGATAAAATCCGCTTTGATTTATCACAATACAACAGTTTTAACACAATCGTGTGATAAGACAAGGGTACACAAAATTCATTTCATATTTCGGTGTACCTCCTAACGGTCCTTTCAACATCGATCGAATGATTTGCGATAGTCATTGCTTTTTCGTCTTCGATCGAAAACATTATTTCTTTGATGTTCCATTTTCAATTAAAAATCCTATGATGTCATTTGAAACAAACTTTCAGATTCACTTCATTGAGTTTTCATTTGACTTCGAACACGGTGAACTTGTTGATCACCGCAATTATTGAATTATTTAAATCACTACGACACCTTGTGGTGTCAGTACAAACTTGTAGCTTGGGCTATTCGTGATTGACCGTTTCATGCAAAACACAGGTGATACTTGTTCGATCACCGCTATATTTGAATTGTTTCATTCACTACAACACCTTGTGGTGTCGGTATAACTTGAAGCTTGTGCTGATCACAATCGAGCGTTTCATGCAAACTATTACATTTGAGTCTGTTGATTTTAATCTAGTGGATGTTATTGCTTCTAAAACTCATTTACATATTGTGAACGGTTATACGGAATTCGATTGGTCGAAGTTCCTGTTCTTTGTTGGACCCCTGTTAACTTAGTCACACTAGTGACTGTATCTATACATTTTGTTTCCTTAGACATCAATTTCTGCAACACACTTCTTTTAAACCGTTGGGATTCCTATTGTGGAGGAATGTCCTTGAATTCACATGATTCGAATAAGTCTTGATTCGATTTCGTGGTCATCCACTTTGATACTATTCGTATTTATATACACATAACGTAACTCTAAGGAGTTAACGAAATCTAAATTTCGAGGACGAAATTTCTTTAACAGGGGGAGAATGTGACAACCGGGGATTTACGGCTCTTAATTTCATGATTAACAGATGATTAACGCGACAATAAATAGTGTTTAAGACGCAAATTAACTTAATTAGGCCTTTGGAGTGCCTAGAAACGGCTAACCGGCTTCACAGGGCGTGAACGGTGGTTTACGGAAGGATCCGGTGAATATTAAGCGACAACGAACTGATGCCGTACAAAATACTGACAACTCCGACAAATATTAAATCTTTACGATATATTCTAGCTTCGTAATTAAATTTTAGCAATCGTAGTTGAAACCGGCTCGAAAAACGGATTAAAGACGACAAAGATGTAATTTTTCGCGATTATTACAGTTATCGACGCATGAACGCGACTACGACGGATACCGACATTATTATTACACGTTTTTAACTCTGAAATATTATTTTACAAAGCTACGGTGATTTCGGTTATAAAAACGTGCCTCGTAGGAATTACGGGTCACTTACACATGAGATGGGCTTGTAGGCCCCGGGCCCAAGCCCAAAACCCACAAGCCTAAATCTGCACGTAATATATTAGCGGTTTTCCTACATAATCTCTACAAGATCTTATAAGATCCTATAAAATCTCTATAAGATCTTTATAAAATCTACTCAAGATTTACAAATCTCTACAAGATTTAGAAAATCCTACAAAATCCTAATGAAATCTCATTAAGATCTCAACCTAGCTATAAAAACCGATATCCCCTCCTTTGATTCTCATTTGTGCAGAGATAAAACAAACACACACACCACACTCATCTTCTCTAATTACACACATACAAGCTCACAAATACTCCCTCTCTCTTGATTTCTCACAAACAAAACACAGAGAATTTTTTTACTCTCCTTCCCTCTCTCTCGAAGACATCCAGCCACAACTCACAACACAACACCCCCCCCCCTCTTCAAGCAGTAAAACGGCCACCACCACCGTCCGGTGGTGGTGAGCGGCGGCTGAAAGAATCAGAGACGGGAGAGAGAGAGAGTGGACGTGAGGGAAAGGTCAAAGGAGAAAGCGGGAGAAAGGGGAGCGGCGCCGCCACTCACGGCGGCGGCAGTGAACGGCGGCAGCGGAGGTAACGGCGGTGGCCTTGAGTTCCTTCGACGAAGTTCAATCGGTAAACCTTTCTCTATTTTCTTTCGATTTTTCTTTCTCTGAAGGACTGATGAAGTTGATTGGTGTTGCTGTTATGTTGTTAATGATAATTCGGCGGTGGTGGTCGACGACTAATCGGCGGTGGTCGGAGCCACGCCGATGCCAGAGACACCAGGTGGTGGTGATGATTATGGCAGTTGGGATTTTTTTTCAGATTTGATGCAAGTTCGGGTGCACATTGGGTCAGTTTGATCTCGGTCAGGCATGGGTAGTTCGGCTCAGACTTGGGTGAGAAGCTCGGGTTCGGTTCGGTCAGGCGACTCGGTCAGGCGGTTCGGTTGACTCAGTCAGCGAGTCAACTCAGTCAGCGAGTCGACTCGGGTCAGACGAGTCCACTCGGTTTGGTTGGGGTCAGCCGGTTCGGTCAGACGGTCAGCTTCAGTTTCGACTCGGTCAACATTCAGTCAATTCAGTCAACATCTCGACGCGAGAGCTTTGGTAAAGATTTTATCGGCGCGTTTAATTCATTATCTTTATAGTTTTTACCGTGACAAACGAGCTTGAACTAATCGATTAAAGCATAGTTTATATTTCGACTTATTCGACGGAATCTTATAAATATTGTTTATATTGTTTGATAAATTGCTGAATTTTGAAAATAGCGACAACTTGTGTTGTCGGGGCGTCCAAAAACAGAGGAAACTCTGCCCGTTTTTCGAGAAAATCCATAAACACAAAAGGCGTTTTATGATAAAACAGAGTTATCGGATTCGAATAATCTTTTATAAAGACAATTACAAATATATAGCTGCTTACGACAACACTTTACAACTTACAACAAACGACGATTCGGCAAATTGTTTACAATAATGAATATAGTTATTTTAAACTTCAAATTTCGACAATTCTTTTATAAGATCAATATAACTATTTATATTGTTTCAAACGCCGATAATACGACTTCTTTTATAAATAAATATAGTGTTATATATTTATTTCGGATATCAACACAACACGACGATTCTTTCATTAAAATAAATATAGTTTATATATTTATTTTAAATATCAAACTACTCGTATTCCTTTTATAAAAATAGATATAGCTTATCTATTTATTTTAAATATCCAACAACACGGATTCGCTTTTACAAAATAAATATAGTATATATTTATGCAACGACTCGATGAAATTTTTATAGAATAAATATAACTTTTCATATTTATTTTATACGTCTAAACGGCATATACGAATATTTTGACAAAGATCATACAAAACACGATATATAATACGAGTTTGTTATATATTATTTTCGTGTAAATATTCTTTTATACACCTACGACTTCTCGGGACGACAAGCGATCTTAACGATATATTTATATATTTTGATATAAATATTTATTTACTTTCAAATATCTCGAGAATCAAGTCTTTTCAAGACTTATTAGTTATTATCGACGATAAACGATACTCATCAAATATGACATAATCGTTTCCATTTACTTCACAAGTTACCGTTGAATCGTTCGGTTAACGATTCGGTAGAGCTTGATGACACGTAGTTTAGTTACTGCGTTTATTTAGAAACTTATAAGATATTCCGTGTTAGGAATATTGTGGAATGCACACTAGCGAGTCTCATCTTGGAAACGACATCGCGAAATCGTAATTAGCTAGCTTTGCACAAGGCAATTCAGGTGAGTTCATAACCTCATCTTTTTACGGTTTTACATTTTTATAAATGTTTTCGGGGTGGAAAGACATGCACGTTTTGCAGAAAACACACAAAGTTCTCGATGAATAAAGACTGCATATTTTTAGACAAAGCAAGCTCTGCAATGAAGATACCAGTCCAGTCACGCCAGCTCTGATAATTTCGGGGTGTGACAGGCTCGTCGAACCCTAACTAGGATCTCTTAACCCTAAACCCTAAATCATAACCCCTAAACCCTAAATATATTAGGGTTTGGCTTTTAGGGTTTAGCTTTAAGGTTTAGCCTTAGGGTTTAGCTTTAGGGTTTAGGGTTTAGCTTTAGGGTTTAGATTTAGGGTTTAACTTTAGGTTTAGCCTTTAGGGTCTAGCTTTTAGGGTTTATAGTTTAGATTTTACGGTTTAGCTTAGGTTTTAGCCTTATTTTTTAGCTTTAGGGTTTAGAGTTTAGGAGTTAGGATTTAGGGTTTAGGGTTAAGAGATCTTAGTTACGGTTCGACGAGCCGGTTCCAACGCCACTGGAATGAGTCCAATCGGAGTTCGTTTGAGTCGGTTCCCCGCTGTTCCCCACTTTTTTAGTGTTCCCCAATGAACCTTCCCCTATATATATATATATATATATATATATATATATATATATATATAGGATAAGGATCATGTGAGAAGTAGTAGGCTATTTGAGAAACTTGAGAAGCATTCTGGACCACACATTTTCCCTAAGCAAAAAAATGTAAAAAAAATGCAAAATTTTTTTTTTTTTTTTGAAAAAATCGCAGCTTTTTCTTTAAGGATTTAATTTTTAATTTTAAAAAAAAAAAAATTTTTGGGATTTATACACATGTGTATATTGTTAATCTTCTAACTATACATATATGTATATACATGTTTAAAATTGAAAAATAAGTGTTATTTAGGGTTTAGCATTAGTATTTAGGGTTTAGCATTAGGGTTTAGGGTTTAGCTTTATGGTTTAGGGTTTAGCTTTAGGGTTTAGCATTAGGGTTTAGCATTAGGGTTTAGTAATAGTATTTAGGGTTTAGCATTAGGGTTTAGCTTTTGGGTTTAGCATTAGGGTTTAGCTTTAACTTTTGGGTTTAGCTTTATCTTTAGGGTTTGCATTAGGGTTTAGCATTAAGGGTTTAGTTTTAACTTTAGGGTTTAGCATTAGGGTTTAGCTTTAGGGTTTAGAATTAGCTTTAGGGTTTAGGCTTTAGGGTTTAGCATTAAGGTTTAGCTTTAGTGTTTATGGTATAAGGTTTAAGATTTATAACACATATTTTTTTAATTTTAAACGTGTATATATATATATGTATAATTGACAATATACATATATGTATAGTTAAAAGATTAACAATATACACATGTGTATAAATCCCAAAAAAAAAAAAAAAATTTAATCTTTAAAGAAAAAGCAGCGATTTTTCCAAAAAAAAAAAAAGAAATTTGCATTTTTTTCACCTTTTTTTGCATTTTTTGCTTAGAGAAAATGTGTGGTCCAGATTGCTTCTCAAGTTTCTCAAATAGGGTGAACTTCTCTTAGGATCCCTACCCTATATATATATATATATGCTGAGTAGGAGGGTGGGCAGGATGTTGTTGAGATCCCGCCTTAGCATGAAGAAAGGGATCATTAGTATCCACAAAGAGTTTATCGTGCGATTAGGTTGCCTCGGTCAACCAAGAGTCTTCTCAATAGGATTTTGCATAACCAGGATGAGCAGATGCGGCTTCTGACACTGTAGGATGCATGATGACACGGGGTGGCTGATGGCTGGCATGGGTGATTCCCTATATGATTCCTCCAGGGAACATATTGCCCTATATGATTCCTCTGGTCCCCTAATCATTGGTCTGAAAAGTTTTACTTCAAGGACACTATAGGAAGCGTATAGCTTAATACGCCTGGACCCAGAGGAACCGTATTACCATATATGATTCCCACCGGTTTTTACACAGACACGGAGTTGGTTCAGGACCCGTTAGTTCGTTACTTGCATCGTTGCTTTAGCACGGGCACTGCGGTCCGTGGCAAGAGTTGCGAGCACGTAACAAAGACCGATCTTTTCTGTCTCTATTGTTTATTTACTGGTCGTCTGTGCGCCCTCCATCTCTGCCTGGTGGATTATTTTGCCACATGTTGGAAAAAGCAGCGTCGTGGTAGTATGTATATATGGAGGATCCTTTATCGGCCGGATAATCCAGAGTGTTGGTAGGTACTTTGGTCAGGAGATAACATCCCACGGTCTCCAGATGGACCAGATGCATGATGACATGAGGTGGCTGATGACTGCCATGGGTGAAATGTATAAGTATATATGAGTACTTTGTTTAATTTTTTTATAGGCTCCAGGCACATCCTATACGCGGCACAGCCCATCACCCTCTACTAGGCGTGGCCCGAACTTTACGGAGCAGGAGCTCGCTGAGTCTGATGAGGATTCATGACGATAGTGGTTTATGTTATTATTATATGACGCAGTATTGTACTAACAATTGATTTTAATTTTAAGTATTTGTAATATTTGTTTAATTTGGATATGTTTAGTTTGTTTGGATTGCTTAATTTCACCACGACTTTTATAAATTTATAACAAAATAACCAACATCATTTTATAACAAAAAAAATCAACTTAGTTAGTTTTTAAAAAAATAAAGTTCAAAAAGATACTAATAATAATACGCTGCTCTTGCAAAAAAAATTCCTCCAGGGAACGTACATGTTAGGATCTGAGTTTGGTTTTGATTGTGTTTTCACGTTTGAATTAAGATGAAGATGGATGAGTTGTGCAGCGGAATTAAGATGGAAACAAACTTTACACACAATCAAACGAGAGAATTGCTTTAATCAAAACATTTTCCACAAAGAACCGAAAGATTGAATTTATTTCAATAACGATTATAATGCGATGATTGAATGCAAACTCCCCCTCAGCCTGAGCTCAGTGTTTGTTCGTGTAGGAAAACAATTTTGCAAAGAGCTAATAGAACAGTACAGAGCACTGTTCTATTTATAGACACTAGTAAACCACTGAGCATCTAAGCTGACATCACCATGAAAGTGACATCTACCCTCCTAACAAACTCTAACCTCTGATCAATACAAAACATAGCTTGCTAACTACTGCTATTACATTTCATTACATAAAAGACATCTAAACAACTGCTGCATCCTTCCACTTATGTGAACCCAGCAGTACTTGTCCGGATCAGCAGAGCTTGACTCAAGGCAGTAGATTGAACAGCAGAGCTTTAGTCTTTCATCAGGACTTTACTTGATCAGCAGTTTGTAGGTCAGCAGTTTGCACGATCAGTAGATAGGAGGTCAGCAGATGTTGAAACCACTTTCAAGGGGAGAGACTTGTATGTAACATCTGCTTATTCTGGATCCACTGTGCTGATCCAGTTTTGGCTTTAATTATCTGTTCCTTTGATAGGGTTCAATCCCAACAATCTTCCCTTGGAACAGATAATGCCAAAACCCTTCATTATTGTGGAACTTTATTGCCTCATCAACAGTTCCCTTATCTGACCTTTAAGTTGTAGCTCAAAGTTTAGGGCATCTGTGTCATCTTCATCCCTACCAAGTGAAAGATCAAGGAGATCCTGCATATCTTCAAGAATTAGGCCAAGTGCTTGTTCCCTTGATATTTTCTTCACTTCTCCACCAGACCTGAACATAGTCAATACATGGGTCTGTTTGTCAGTTTCCCACTTTAGTACTTTTGAGCCTGGTGGGTTTCTTGGGAGATTTTTATTGGATGAGGAGTTTGGTGAAGCTGGCCTTGTGATGACTGTTTGAGCAGTACTTGCAGGTTGATTTAGGCCAAGAGTATCAGCTATCATTTCTTTAATACCTTCCTTTACAAGCTCATCTCCTGCCATTAATTCATCCACTGTTTCAGTACCCAACTGTTTTTGTTGCCTTCTTTTAAAGATGGCTGCAGCAGCTGGAGTAGTGGATCTCCTGATTTGCAGCTTTGATGGTCTTTTTGAAACCTCTGCTTCAGGATAGTCAGGTTTTTGTGGAACTGATGGATCTTTCTTTCTTAGCTCCTCCAACCTTTTGTAGGTGGCCCTGACTACATCTTCTTTCCATCTAGCCACTTGATGTTTAGACCCATAAACAGCAGCAACTAGTTCCTCTTTCATTCTCTTTAGCTCAAGTGATTTTTCAGGCACATTCTTCTTGTACTTTGACCATTCTGGAGGAGTGTGTTTGACCTTATTCTTTATCATTTCTTGAATCCTGGCTGCTTCTTGTTCAAGCTCAGGAATGGTCCACTCCTTGTACATGTGCTTTTCTCCCTTGTACTTCTTGGTTGCCATGATGCTTTCAATGTAGTCTTTTCTCAAAGTTTCATCTGCTCTCTCTGAGATCTGTTGACATACATTTTTTTGCAAATTCCTCCAGGGATATGACTTGTGTTAGCAAATATTGATAGTTCTGCTGTATTTCCCTATCAGATTTCCCTTGTGTATTTCTTTTTGAGATATCCTCTGCTTGCTTAGCCTTGATTTTTAAGTATTCTTCAATATTGTTAGGCCTGAGATATCCTTTAACTGATGGCAATCTCCTTTTGGCAGGGTCATCCTCATAATAAAAGGACTTGATTTCTTCTCTTACTGCTATGAGCTCAAGAGGAAATTGGACACCTGCAGGAGCTAAGGGCTGTTGAACTTGTGCTGATGAGAGAGGAACAGGCTTGGGTATTGTAACAAGTGACAAAGATTTTGAAGATGTTGGTGGTGGTGAAGTGTCATCATCTTTCAGGATTAGCCTTCTCCTTTTTGTTTGAGGAGGGACTGATGATGCTTTGGATGGATCAGTGGTGGTGATTTGAGTGGCAGTGGTTTGTGATTGACTAACAGCTGTTGAAACAACTGGTGTTTCAACCACTGTTGTCATTACAACAAATGTTGTAACATCTGCTGTCTTCTGCTTTTTGGCAGGAGAAGATGATGGTGAGGTTGTTTTTGGTGGTGATGGTGGTAGTGGTAAGGCAGTGGTTGTGGTGTGTGTTGAAGTGGTGTGTGTTGAAGTGATAACAGATGTTGAAACCTCTGAAGTACCAGCAGTAGTTGATACAGCAGGAGTTACAACAGATGTTTGGATGGAGGTTTGATGTTGGTGGCTTTTGGATGGTGGTTTAGAAGTATGCTTTGTGAGTCTGGATGGTGTGGACTTGGGTTCCCTCACTTTTCTAGTGGGATTTCTTTTTAGCTCAGGATTTTGAACATCCTTTAGCCCAGAACAACCCTGCGCATTCAGCTCCATGTAAGCTCTTTTCTCCTTATTCCACCTTGACATATCCTTTGCCGCTCTGTCCCTTTTTACACTTGCTATTGCTTCATCAAGTGCATTTTGGGTAACATCAACCTTTTTGCTACCATCTGGCAAAGGTATCTGCTTGGTCATATTCTCCATTTCTGGTTCTATGTAGAGACCATCATCTACTCCCTTTTTCTTCCATTCTTTAATTTTCTCCCCCTTTTTGGAATTATCTGGGGGTAATTGATCGATGAAGAGCACAGTGGGAGGAGCAGTGCCAGTGGTTTCCAATAAATGGGCCTTGAGAGCCTTGATGTCTGCTTGTGTGTTCTTGAACCTAGACTCCATGATGTTTCTCAGCTCTTGTACATGTTTATCATGTTGCTGATCAGCCATTTGTTTTTGTTGTTGGAGAAAAGGTTGAAATAGATTCCAGAGCTCATTTGCAGCAGGTGCTTGTGGTGGAGCAGGTGCTTGAGGTGGATCAACAGTGGATTGCATCTTTTGTATTGTCAACAGCTGTTGTAGCATGTCTTTGATATCTGCAACAGTTGTATCCAATTTGTCAACTCGTTCCGTCAAATCCTGATATTTTAAACCATCACCCAATTTAATGGGATCATCTGATTTCCCACTAGCAGTGGTTTTATCAGTGGTTGAGGTAGGGAGTGTACTCCAAACATTAACCACTGATGCCCCTTTTTCTTGGTACTGGGGTCTTCTTCCTTCAACACTTGACAATCTTTTGATGTTGCCAGTGGTCAAAAAGAATCCACTGGTAGATGTCAGAGGTGCTATGGAAGGAATTGCCTCCAAGGAAGTCTTATTGATGTAACCACTGTCCAAATGTAAACCAGTGGGTTCAACATTTGTAGTGGCTGCTTCACTTGGATTACCACCAAGAGTTGCTTGTAACTCAAGGGGTGTAACCTCCTCAGGTTGTGTTGGTGGGTTAGCAAAGATTGATACATCAGACCCAGTCATTTGTTGAGGTATATTCTCATTGATAGGTGATTGAGAAAGACTGGTTTGTGCCTGGTTCAAATCAATTGCTTCCAACAAAAGTCTTGTCGGTGGAGGAATTGTGAATGTGAGGTTTGGGGTTAGAAGAGAATTTGCCCCTGGCATTGGGCTGTGGATGATGGAAATGAGTGATTCCAGAGCATCATATTGTGGTGTCCCAATTTGTACAACCTGTTCTTTTTTAGAAGAAGCAGGAGGAGTTTCGTTTATGGGTTGAGATATTTGTACCAACTGCTGTGAGGAAGTAGCAGCAGTGGTTTCTTGTGACTTTTGTTTTGTCACAGACAGTTGCTCTGGTATCTCATCCTCCAGAGTTGCCTTTTTGATGGGTTTGGGGGGTTTTGAGTTTTTCTTTTTGTTGGCTTTTTGGTGATTGTAGGTGTGGGTTTCAAAGCAGTTGTTTTGCCACTTTGATCACCTTGAGCAGTGGGCTCAGCCGCAGATACCTGAGGAGCAGTGGTAGCTGCTAAATTCTGCTCAGGCACCTCTGCTTGTGTTTTGCAAGGTGTTGACATTCTTGTAAAAGTTTCAGCAGTAAGCTGTACATTTGTAAAGAGTCACTTTGTTTTATTGCAGAAGGATCATTCTTACCAAGTTTCTTTTCAAAATAATAACTCAAAAATCTTGGAAATAGTAAGAATGCCTTTGTTTCAACATTTTTAACCAGATCATTAAAAATTTCCCGGGAATAATTAAGATTTTCTTCTTGAAGAATAGCATAACCCAGGTTTTGAATTTTTAATGGTATTTCATTGAAAGAAGTAGTTTTGTTTGAAACACACATTAGAAGGGTATGAAATAGAAATCTTGTTGCAGAAGGGAAGTAACCTTTTTGTAAGGTGTCCTTTTTTACTTCTGCATTATACCCTCTTTCCAGAAAATCATTTTTTAACTCGTTTTTGGGAAAAGTGATTTTACCTTCCTGATCGTCGAGTTGAAAGACCTCTAAGATGGATTGTGGTGTAATCTTGACGGCTTTACCCTTTAGAGAAGAGTTGATGGCTATTACAGTGTCTCCTTGTTTTTCAAGGGTTACATTCTTCCAGAACTCTCGTTGGGTTGCCAAGTAAATTGGTGCATCTGCTGTTAACAAAGTTTTGTACTTTGATGCAGATATGGTAGCAATGATGGAGTCGAAATTGTCAGTGGTGCCGGGTTTTGTGAGAAGACCCAGAAGGTTATGAGACGGGTTGTGTGGAATTTCAGTGGGTTTAGCCTTTTGAGAGGCTTCTTTTGATGATGATTTGGAAGTGGGTTTTGCAGATGATTTCGATTTTGTCATTTTGAAGATGATTGATCGAAGAAGATGATGAAAAATTCGAGAGAATGAGATGAAAAACTGTTTTGAGAAGAGAATTTTTAAGAATTCAATTCGACAGTAAAACCCTGTTTTTGGTTGGAAATGGGGGTTTTATAGAGAAAAAGTGAATGCTGACGTGACAGCGGTTACAAAAGGTCTGGCCACTATGTACTCCCCACATGCCAACCCCTGGTGAAATGAAGGACATTACTTTTATGAAAGATACTGATGAAGGCAGTGGTTTCAACGGTAACAAATGGAAGCAGTGGATGATTTTCACTATCAGTGGATAGCATATCAGTGGATAAGACACTGCTTTTGAATAACAGAGTTTATCAAGAGAACAGGGGATGGCTTTCAGCAGTGAACAGACATTTGAAGTAGAGCAGACTTTTGAACAAGCAGTGGTTATGGCAGACTTTTAAGGATTTTAATGAAAACTTCATTTTTAACTATTTTTAAGGATGGATTTTTGATTTTCTGATAACATTTTAATGCTTTTATTCATAGAAACACAAGATGTTGCTTGTTATTCCATGTTTAGCATGCCAATCCTAGAGACCAAACTTTCAAAAGTGGCTGTATCTAATGCTTTTGTGAGCACATCTGCCAGCTGGTCTTTAGTTGGAACATGATGCAGAGAAATCAAACCTTTTTCATAGCAATCCCTCACAAAGTGATGTCTGATGTCGATGTGTTTAGTGGTTGAATGGGAGACTGGATTTTTGATGATATTTTCTGCTGCCTGGCTATCCAACATGAGTGGTGTCTTTAAGGCAGTGATACCAAAATCCAGCAACTAATTTTGAAGCCACAGGAGTTGGGCTGTACAGCTTGCAGCAGCAATGTATTCAGCTTCAGCAGTGAATGTTGAAACAGCTGCTTGCTTTTTTGCTTTGCCAAGAGACTAAGCAATCACCTAGAAACTGGCACCCTCCTGAAGTGGACTTCCTTGTGGTGTTACATCCAGCAAAGTCACTGTTTGAGAAACCTGAAAGCTTGATATTCCCATTAGCTGGATACCAGATACCAAGTGTGGGAGCATTTTTTATGTATCTGAAGATCCTTTTTACAGCAATGAGGTTTGATTTTCTGGGAGCTGATTGACTTCTTGCACAAACACATGTTGCAAACATGATGTCTGGTCTAGATGCAGTTAGGTACAGTAAAGACCCAATCATGCTTCTATAAAGTGTTTGGTCAATCAGCTCATCCTTTTCATCAGACATGACAAGCTTATTTGTTGCCATGGGTGTGCTGCATGGTTTACAATCATTCATATTAAATTTATTCAAAAGTTCTTTAGCATATTTGCTTTGATGAATGAAAGTTCCATTTTGCATTTGCTGAACTTGGAGACCAAGAAAGCATTGCAGCTCACCCATTGCACTCATTTCAAACTCAGCTGTCATGAGTTCCCTAAACTCTTCACACATTTTATTACATGTGCTTCCAAAAATAATGTCATCCACATAAATTTGGACAATCATTAAATCCTTTCCTCTCCATTTTAGAAACAGTGTTTTATCAATGGTACCTCTTTTGAAACCATTTGAGAGTAGAAAAGGTGGAAAGAGTTTCATACCAGGCCCTAGGTGCTTGTTTCAGGCCATACAAGGCTTTGTTTAGCCTGTAGACATGATCTGGATAAAATGGATCCTCAAAACCTGGAGGTTGACAGACATACACCTCTTCTTGAATTGTACCATAGAGGAAAGCACTTTTGATATCCATTTGGAACACCTTCATGTTATGGTTGATAGCAAAGGCCAGGAACAGTCTTATAGCTTCCAATCTTGCTACAGGGGAAAATGTTTCATCATAATCAATCCCCTCTTCCTGTCTGTAACCTTGAACCACAAGCTTGGCTTTATTCTTGACAACAATGCCCCTTTCATCAGTTTTGTTTTTGAAGACCCACTTTGTGCCAATGGGACTTGCATCTTTTGGCAGTGGTACAAGCTCCCATACTTGTTGTCTTTTAAACTGTTGGAACTCTTCTTGCATGGCTTCTACCCAGCTGTTGTCTTTCAGTGCCTCTTGGTACTTGACTGGCTGATGGAGTGATAGAAATCCAGCAAAAAGACAAATGTTTTGGGTTTGGCTTCTTGTGAGCACCCCTTCATTGATGTTGCCAATAATTTGATCAGGTGGATGAGATCTCAAGAAGATTAAATCTCCTTGGTATGGTATGATGGCATTTGTTGGTGAAGGCTGCAAATGTGTATCATCTGAGCTAACCACTGCTGGTGACTTTGATGACCCAACAGTGGCTTCAAAAGGTGGTGGAATAGGAGGTAATGGTGTGGACACATGCTGATTTTTATCCAATGTTTGGGGACTTTTGTCAGCAGTGTTTGATGATGTGGAAGCAGTGGTTGATGGGCCACTTTGGTCAACAACTGTTGAGGTAGCAGTGGTTGAGCTTTGACAGCTGTTTTGAACATCTGCTGCTCTTCCCATTTTGGCAGACTTTTGTTGAGGAATGATGATTTCATACCCATAGTCTGATGATGAATTCTCTGATGGACCTGCACTGTTAGTCTTGATAGCAGTATTTTCAAAAGTGAATTTATCAAGATCAAACAAATCTGCAGGATTTGCTGGGATTTTCATTGATGAAAGTTCATTGAACTTTACATTCAAGGTCTCCTCCATTGCCTTGGTCCGTGTATTAAACACTTTGTAGGCCTTGACAGTGGTTGAGTATCCCAGATGATAACCACAGTTAATTTTGTCTGCAAATTTTGAAATGGAATCTTTTAAGTTCAAAATAAAGCATGGGCAGCCAAATACCTTGAAGTATGAGATCAGTGGTTTGATTTTATACAGAATTTCATAAGCAGTCTTTTTGTGCCTGGGGTTTATTAAAACTCTGTTTTGGACATAGCAAGCAGTGTTTACTGCCTCTGCCCAGAAAGTTAATGGCAAACCTGAATCAGCAAGCATGGTTCTGGCAGCCTCAATCAAAGTTCTGTTCTTTCTTTCAACTACCCCATTTTGCTCTGGTGTTCTAGGGATGCTGTACTGCCTTACAATCCCTTTCTTCACACAGAAGGCATCCAACTCCTTATTTTTGAGTTCTGTGCCATTGTCACTCCTGAAGACTTTTACTGGGAGGTCAAATTGCTTTTCAACCTGTGTCACAAAGTCTTGCAAAATGCCTGCAGTCTCATCTTTTGAGTGTAAAAAGAAGGTCCATGTAAACCTAGAGAAGTCATCAATAATAACCAAACAATATCTCTTTTTCTTGAGACTCATGACTTGAACTAGGCCAAACAGATCCATGTGCAGCATTTGCAAGCACTGGGTTGTTTTGGACTCTTCAATGGACTTAAAAGAGCTTTTATGCTGTTTTCCTTTTAACCAGGAAACACAATGCTCAGGACATGAAAACAATTTTTGTGGCAAGCCTCTTACAAGGCCATTTTTTGAGATTTCAGTGATTGTCTTGAGATTTGTGTGCCCCAGTCTCCTGTGCCAAAGTTCTGTCTCTTTGTTAGAGGCAGCTGAGAACAGACAGGCATCAGCTCTGGGACACTCTTTTGACATATCAACAACATAAACATTGCCACTTCTTTGAGCAACAAGTTTTGTTTTTCCAGTTTTTATTATTGCTTCAATCTTTTTGACCATTTCTGGTCCAACAATCCTACAACACTCCTTTGTGAAGAATGACCCATACCCCTT
Organism: Helianthus tuberosus; assembly: GCA_030545235.1. Taxonomy (NCBI): domain Eukaryota; kingdom Viridiplantae; phylum Streptophyta; class Magnoliopsida; order Asterales; family Asteraceae; genus Helianthus; species Helianthus tuberosus. Next base: position 171,345,677 of record CM060369.1, read on the forward strand.
GTCACTCATTTGTGAAACACTCAGGAGGTTGAATTTCAGACTATCTATCAGATTGACATTTTCAAATTTTACATTGCCAGACTGTACTGTACCAGACCCCAGAACTTTCCCTTTACTATTATTCCCAAAGGATATATCACCCCCTCCATGAATTTTGAAATCTTTGAGTAGGGCTTTACATCCAGTCATGTGCCTGGAGCCTCCACTATCAACATACCAAAGGCTATCTAAACATGCAGAAGCTCCCTGCACATGAAGTAAAAGGATTAGTTCATTAGGGTTTCCAAAGCCAATAAGGCTTTGGATGGGGTCTCAACAGTGTCTGGGATGGATGCAGGTTGATGGACAGTGGTTAGGTCAGGGGTTTGGACAGTTTTAGGACTGTTTCTTTCTAACCACTGTTGGGGGTCTTGACCAATCACCTGTTGATAACCAAAAGGATGCCTATTCATTTTAGGTTTAGAGGGCCTTTTGTAAGTCTCATAAACGTGTGGAATCCTTTGGTAAGATGGTTGTTCCTTACCTCTTCTATATTGATTTGCAGGTGGTGCATCAGTAACCTGAACATCTCTTTTGATAGATGTTTGGTTCAGCTGTTTTGTGACAGCTGTTTGAACTGGCACAAACAGTGGTTGGTTCTTGGTGAATTTGACAGATGATGTTGATGGACTCAAGGATGTTTTAGCAGTGTATTCATTCTTTTTCACATCAAAGTTTTTGAGATACACACATGCTTGAGTTTTGTGGTTTGTTTTACCACAGACGATGCAGCTTTCAGCAGGAACAATGACACTTGTTTTGTTTAGATCGTATGCTTTTAAATGAAAACAGTCTTTTGTTAGATGATTTCTTTTCTCACAAAATTCACAAAACAAGTTATTGATCTTTTCTCTCTTCTTTCTCTTCTCAGACTCCTTTGCAACAGAGTTTTTAACCTCTGTTGGGATGTCCTTAAGAGGGATGACTTTTGCTTTTGGAGCTTTAACACCGTCAGTGGTTGTAAAATCCATGGGCTTGAAATTTTCAAGAATGTCACACTCATCAGACCATGTGGGTTTAAACTGGTATTTCTCAATCTCCTCAAAAGTAGAGGATCCCAATGGTCTGTCAAGTGTGATTTTGTTACCAAGTTTATCAGTGATTTTCACTTCTTGGCCATTCTTGTTTGTGGGGATGAACTCAGTGGTTACATCAGTGGTTTGAACAGATTTTTAAAAAGCAGTGTGTTCATCATCATGTTTTCTATAACCAACACCAAATTTCACATTGCTTTTTAATCTGTTTTTCAAGCATAACCTCATACCCTTTGCATGATTCCACCCATTTTTCACAGGTGATCTGGCTGGACTCCAACTCCTTTTTGTAAACTTGGTATTTTTCTACCATAGTTTGGAGTTGAGTTTTGGTTATGCTCTGCTCTTCTTTAAGACTGCTGATCTCTTTCTTTTTTTCAGTCAATTTGTTTTTAAGTTCTTTTAAAGATCTTTCAAATTTGACTTCATCAGTTAAGATTTTATCCCTAAGGTTTTCATTTACCTCTTTGATGTTAGCAAAAGCAATAATGCAAATGTCTGAACACAGTTTTTCAAGAACTTGAGGTGATACCTTGGCAGCAGCCATCATGGCACAATCACATTGATGATTTTCTTCATCATCAGCTCTTACTTCTTTCTCACCTGCTCTCTTCTCTTCCTCTTCTTCTTTGTCCTCTTTGGACCAGGGGTCTGTCAGTGGTTCAATCAGGGTTTCTGAATTTTCTCCCAGCAGTAGTTCACCAGCAACTGCACTAACAACTGCTTCAGTCACCTCATCCACTGTTTCAGCACTTAGCTGTTCACCTTCAGTTTCTACCCCCTCTGGTATTGACTCTAATGCCATCAAAAAAAATTCATCATTAGAAGGTTCATTAAAAGCATGGAGTGCAAAATTTTCATCACCAAGCTTATCAGGCATGCTGCTCCAGTCAACAAAGCCTTGAGTGAAGAAGCTTTGCTGATCTGGTTGTACCACTGCTGGAGCAGCTGTTTGAGGTGCAACAGGTTGCACTTGTGCCTGAGGGACAAGGGTTTGAACATACTGAATTTGTGGAACAGTGGTTTGGACATAATGCACAGGCATAGGGGTTGCAGCATAGTGAGCAGTGTTAACATGGGCTGCAGGGGTATATTAGGTATAGTGAACAGTGCTTTGATTTTGTGGTCTAGGGTTTGAGCTGGGATGAGTAATTATAGGACCAGTAGTTTGACTCCTGCATTCCCTAGCGAAATGACCTAGCCTATTGCACTTGTAACACTTGATTTTAGATTTATCCAACCCCACCCTTAAATTCCCATGTAACCCTGGGAATTTTCTCCCTGTTCTTTTATAGAATTTGCTTGTTCTTACACTAAGCAAAGCCAATTGATGCAAAATGTCCATCTCTTCTAAGTCAGTGGGATCAAAGTGTTGCAAATCATTGAGATCAAAGCACAAATTATCTGACATCTGGTTTTCACAATTTGTAGTAAAAGCATAATTTGCAGAGTGAGGATCAGGGTTGTTAAAATTTCCACCAGCAGTTATATCAATGAAGTGATCATAACCCTGATCCTTACCACTGCTACCAGATTCTTCCTGACCAAAAAGAGTTGTGCTACCGAATGAATAATCATCAGCAACTTTGCCAGACTCTTGAAACTTCTTTTTCTGGTTTAACTCCCTTTCATAAGTCAGGAGTCTACCATGAAGTTGGGTCAGGGTCAGATCTTTGAACTCAGCAGAGTTTCTAGTGAAAAAATCTATGGTATCCCATTTTTCTGGTAGTGACCTAAGGAACCTGTTATTTTGAGTTGAATTTGGAAATATTACTTTAACAAGCCTTAGTTCACTAATGAGACAACTGAATTGCTCAAATTGCTGAGTCAGTGATTCACCCTTGATGTGACAAAATGTTTCATACTGCTGATTCAGAATTTCCCTATTGTTTTCAATGACTTCTTCTGTTCCCCCAAATTATTCCTTCAGTGCATCCCATAGCTCTTTGGCACTGTTACAGTGTCACAGTCCAGCATAGATCCCAAATTGTATTCATTACGTTTAAGCATAGGTGGTTTAAAAAGCGAGCCAATGTTGAAACAGCTGCTTGCTTTTTTGCTTTACTGCCTCTGCCCAGAAAGTTAATGGCAAACCTGAATCAGCAAGCATGGTTCTGGCAGCCTCAATCAAAGTTCTGTTCTTTCTTTCAACTACCCCATTTTGCTCTGGTGTTCTAGGGATGCTGTACTGCCTTACAATCCCTTTCTTCACACAGAAGGCATCCAACTCCTTATTTTTGAGTTCTATGCCATTGTCACTCCTGAAGACTTTTACTGGGAGGTCAAATTGCTTTTCAACCTGTGTCACAAAGTCTTGCAAAATGCCTGCAGTCTCATCTTTTGAGTGTAAAAAGAAGGTCCATGTAAACCTAGAGAAGTCATCAATAATAACCAAACAATATCTCTTTTTCTTGAGACTCATGACTTGAACTAGGCCAAACAGATCCATGTGCAGCATTTGCAAGCACTGGGTTGTTTTGGACTCTTCAATGGACTTAAAAGAGCTTTTATGCTGTTTTCCTTTTAACCAGGAAACACAATGCTCAGGACATGAAAACAATTTTTGTGGCAAGCCTCTTACAAGGCCATTTTTTGAGATTTCAGTGATTGTCTTGAGATTTGTGTGCCCCAGTCTCCTGTGCCAAAGTTCTGTCTCTTTGTTAGAGGCAGCTGAGAACAGACAGGCATCAGCTCTGGGACACTCTTTTGACATATCAACAACATAAACATTGCCACTTCTTTGAGCAACAAGTTTTGTTTTTCCAGTTTTTATTATTGCTTCAATCTTTTTGACCATTTCTGGTCCAACAATCCTACAACACTCCTTTGTGAAGAATGACCCATACCCCTTGTCACTCATTTGTGAAACACTCAGGAGGTTGAATTTCAGACTATCTATCAGATTGACATTTTCAAATTTTACATTGCCAGACTGTACTGTACCAGACCCCAGAACTTTCCCTTTACTATTATTCCCAAAGGATATATCACCCCCTCCATGAATTTTGAAATCTTTGAGTAGGGCTTTACATCCAGTCATGTGCCTGGAGCCTCCACTATCAACATACCAAAGGCTATCTAAACATGCAGAAGCTCCCTGCACATGAAGTAAAAGGATTAGTTCATTAGGGTTTCCAAAGCCAATAAGGCTTTGGATGGGGTCTCAACAGTGTCTGGGATGGATGCAGGTTGATGGACAGTGGTTAGGTCAGGGGTTTGGACAGTTTTAGGACTGTTTCTTTCTAACCACTATTGGGGGTCTTGACCAATCACCTGTTGATAACCAAAAGGATGCCTATTCATTTTAGGTTTAGAGGGCCTTTTGTAAGTCTCATAAACGTGTGGAATCCTTTGGTAAGATGGTTGTTCCTTACCTCTTCTATATTGATTTGCAGGTGGTGCATCAGTAACCTGAACATCTCTTTTGATAGATGTTTGGTTCAGCTGTTTTGTGACAGCTGTTTGAACTGGCACAAACAGTGGTTGGTTCTTGGTGAATTTGACAGATGATGTTGATGGACTCAAGGATGTTTTAGCAGTGTATTCATTCTTTTTCACATCAAAGTTTTTGAGATACACACATGCTTGAGTTTTGTGGTTTGTTTTACCACAGACGATGCAGCTTTCAGCAGGAACAATGACACTTGTTTTGTTTAGATCGTATGCTTTTAAATGAAAACAGTCTTTTGTTAGATGATTTCTTTTCTCACAAAATTCACAAAACAAGTTATTGATCTTTTCTCTCTTCTTTCTCTTCTCAGACTCCTTTGCAACAGAGTTTTTAACCTCTGTTGGGATGTCCTTAAGAGGGATGACTTTTGCTTTTGGAGCTTTAACACCGTCAGTGGTTGTAAAATCCATGGGCTTGAAATTTTCAAGAATGTCACACTCATCAGACCATGTGGGTTTAAACTGGTATTTCTCAATCTCCTCAAAAGTAGAGGATCCCAATGGTCTGTCAAGTGTGATTTTGTTACCAAGTTTATCAGTGATTTTCACTTCTTGGCCATTCTTGTTTGTGGGGATGAACTCAGTGGTTACATCAGTGGTTTGAACAGATTTTTAAAAAGCAGTGTGTTCATCATCATGTTTTCTATAACCAACACCAAATTTCACATTGCTTTTTAATCTGTTTTTCAAGCATAACCTCATACCCTTTGCATGATTCCACCCATTTTTCACAGGTGATCTGGCTGGACTCCAACTCCTTTTTGTAAACTTGGTATTTTTCTACCATAGTTTGGAGTTGAGTTTTGGTTATGCTCTGCTCTTCTTTAAGACTGCTGATCTCTTTCTTTTTTTCAGTCAATTTGTTTTTAAGTTCTTTTAAAGATCTTTCAAATTTGACTTCATCAGTTAAGATTTTATCCCTAAGGTTTTCATTTACCTCTTTGATGTTAGCAAAAGCAATAATGCAAATGTCTGAACACAGTTTTTCAAGAACTTGAGGTGATACCTTGGCAGCAGCCATCATGGCACAATCACATTGATGATTTTCTTCATCATCAGCTCTTACTTCTTTCTCACCTGCTCTCTTCTCTTCCTCTTCTTCTTTGTCCTCTTTGGACCAGGGGTCTGTCAGTGGTTCACTCAGGGTTTCTGAATTTTCTCCCAGCAGTAGTTCACCAGCAACTGCACTAACAACTGCTTCAGTCACCTCATCCACTGTTTCAGCACTTAGCTGTTCACCTTCAGTTTCTACCCCCTCTGGTATTGACTCTAATGCCATCAAAAAAAATTCATCATTAGAAGGTTCATTAAAAGCATGGAGTGCAAAATTTTCATCACCAAGCTTATCAGGCATGCTGCTCCAGTCAACAAAGCCTTGAGTGAAGAAGCTTTGCTGATCTGGTTGTACCACTGCTGGAGCAGCTGTTTGAGGTGCAACAGGTTGCACTTGTGCCTGAGGGACAGGGGTTTGAACATACTGAATTTGTGGAACAGTGGTTTGGACATAATGCACAGGCATAGGGGTTGCAGCATAGTGAGCAGTGTTAACATGGGCTGCAGGGGTATATTAGGTATAGTGAACAGTGCTTTGATTTTGTGGTCTAGGGTTTGAGCTGGGATGAGTAATTATAGGACCAGTAGTTTGACTCCTGCATTCCCTAGCGAAATGACCTAGCCTATTGCACTTGTAACACTTGATTTTAGATTTATCCAACCCCACCCTTAAATTCCCATGTAACCCTGGGAATTTTCTCCCTGTTCTTTTATAGAATTTGCTTGTTCTTACACTAAGCAAAGCCAATTGATGCAAAATGTCCATCTCTTCTAAGTCAGTGGGATCAAAGTGTTGCAAATCATTGAGATCAAAGCACAAATTATCTGACATCTGGTTTTCACAATTTGTAGTAAAAGCATAATTTGCAGAGTGAGGATCAGGGTTGTTAAAATTTCCACCAGCAGTTATATCAATGAAGTGATCATAACCCTGATCCTTACCACTGCTACCAGATTCTTCCTGACCAAAAAGAGTTGTGCTACCGAATGAATAATCATCAGCAACTTTGCCAGACTCTTGAAACTTCTTTTTCTGGTTTAACTCCCTTTCATAAGTCAGGAGTCTACCATGAAGTTGGGTCAGGGTCAGATCTTTGAACTCAGCAGAGTTTCTAGTGAAAAAAGCTATGGTATCCCATTTTTCTGGTAGTGACCTAAGGAACCTGTTATTTTGAGTTGAATTTGGAAATATTACTTTAACAAGCCTTAGTTCACTAATGAGACAACTGAATTGCTCAAATTGCTGAGTCAGTGATTCACCCTTGATGTGACAAAATGTTTCATACTGCTGATTCAGAATTTCCCTATTGTTTTCAATGACTTCTTCTGTTCCCCCAAATTATTCCTTCAGTGCATCCCATAGCTCTTTGGCACTGTTACAGTGTCACAGTCCAGCATAGATCCCAAATTGTATTCATTACGTTTAAGCATAGGTGGTTTAAAAAGCGAGCCAATGTTATTCTTATCATCTTGTGATTGTGACGTCATCCTGGTTGTTTTTTACAGACACTGATTAATCAACTTTGATGGTGATTAAACCTTGCTCTGTTTTTCAACACAAACGAACAAACTATCAGTATCAACTTTTATGAGCTGAACTATTTACGTCAAAATGATTGTTAAATCAAATTTGACTGTCCAAGCTCTGATACCAATTGTTAGGATCTGAGTTTGGTTTTGATTGTGTTTTCACGTTTGAATTAAGATGAAGATGGATGAGTTGTGCAGCGGAATTAAGATGGAAACAAACTTTACACACAATCAAACGAGAGAATTGCTTTAATCAAAACATTTTCCACAAAGAACCGAAAGATTGAATTTATTTCAATAACGATTACAATGCGATGATTGAATGCAAACTCCCCCTCAGCCTGAGCTCAGTGTTTGTTCGTGCAGGAAAACAATTTTGCAAAGAGCTAATAGAACAATACAGAGCACTGTTCTATTTATAGACACTAGCAAACCACTGAGCATCTAAGCTGACATCACCATGAAAGTGACATCTAACCTCCTAACAAACTCTAAACTCTGATCAATACAAAACACTGCTATGCTAACTACTGCTATCACATTTCATTACATAAAAGACATCTAAACAACTGCTGCATCCTTCCACTGATGTGAACCCAGCAGTACTTGTCCGGATCAGCAGAGCTTGACTCAAGGCAGTAGATTGAACAGTAGAGCTTTAGTCTTTCATTAGGACTTTACTTGATCAGCAGTTTGTAGGTCAGCAGTTTGCACGATCAGTAGATAGGAGGTCAGCAGATGTTGAAACCACTTTCAAGGGGAGAGACTTGTATGTAACATCTGCTTATTCTGGATCCACTGCGCTGATCCAGTTTTGGCTTTAATTATATGTTCCTTTGATAGGGTTCAATCCCAACAGTACAGACCTAAATGATTCCCCTGATCTTTTGAAAAAAAATTCCTTCATGGAGCGTATGGCCCTATACGCTTCCCCTGATCCTCTAATCATTAGCTGACCATCTTCTGAAAAGTTTGTACTTCAAATACACATATAGGAAGTGTATTGCTCAATACATTTGGGCCCAGAGAAACCGTATTGCCCTATACGTTTCCTATAAGGTTCAAGGGATGTGCAAATAAAATGGGGGATGTCAACCAAGGCCTATATTAATTATTAGTGGGATAGACCTTATAGTTGTATTATTCTTTATGGATCTTTTACAAGCCCAAATAACTCTATATGACATATGTATCAAACTTTTTTTTGAACGGCCAACAAACCCAATCCCGAGCACTCTCGGAGCACCCACTGGATAAGCGGAGTACTCCGAGAGTAACCCGAGTCCACCACCAATTCCGGGGAAAACCCGGTAACCCACCCGCTCGTAGACACGACGGTGAAAATACCGGTAAAACCCGTTTGGCTCAAGGATCTAACCCAGGTTTCCCTGGGTCTTCTATCATTGTCCACTAGTGCTTCACTCTACACCAAGTGGGAGTCGAACTTGCATCTCTCAAGAGAAATGCAAGCCCTCCACCACTTGATCTATAGATCATTGGCATATATGTATCACACTATTTGGGAATTAGGACCCTAATCGATGAATTATTTCTTAGGGTGGCGTTCATCTTTAAGCTACTCTCATCTTCCTTCACCAACAATTCAGTTTTTTCTCTGGATGTTCATGGACTCTCCTAACCAGGTGAGGTGGAGTTCCCTGAACTCTAAACCTTTTTTAAAACAATTAGTTAATACCAATAAATAAATAAAAATTATAATTTGTCATTTTGTTTAAATAATAATATAATATAACATTTCATTTCATTAATACCAAAATTAGAAAACATCATAAGACTATATAAAAAAACATAAAGATTATTACTATTACTATTAGTGTTGTTGTTGTTGTTGTTGATGATGAGTGGGTTACTGCACCAAGTGTGTTTTTCCTACAAAGTGTGGGAAGCGATCCTGACCATTGGATGGGTGTGTTTAATGGCCGAGATCAAGTTGGTGGTATTTTTGTAATATTTGTGTGTCATTAATTAATTGTTATAATAGGTTAGGGGTACTCTCGTCATTTACCATGTTTTAAATCAATGGAAAACTACCAAAAATAACACACCTCTTATAATCTCGCATATTTCCTTCTCTCTATCTAAAACCCACTATCGATAACCATCTTGTATACCAAAATTAGCTAGAATCATGGATCAAGATTGCAAATTCGACATGAAATACAAGCGTAAGAGATGATCAAAGTGTTGTGTTTTATTGCACTTGATGTTGGATATTAGATGTGTTCATAGTAGTGTGTTTTAGTGATAAACACAATGTGATGAACAAGTGACTAACTTGGTAAAGGTGTTGTTTTTTACATTGATATTGTTTTAAGGATTTATGTATTAAAGCTACATTGTGATTAGATCCTACATATACATGTATTCAGTATGTTTTGTTAAAGACAATGTGTTTTTTTAGTTTGATCATAGTACTGTGTTTTACTGCACTTGATGTTGGATACTAAGTGTGTTCATAGTAGTGTGTTTTAATGATAAAACACAATGACGAACCAGTTACTGACTAATAAAACACAACGTGACGAACTAGTTACTGACTGTTGAATAATTTTTATTGATGAGTTGCCTATTTGAATTGTTGAGTTACTAGTAAATATCCCACGTGTTGCGGCGGGTCGAAATTTAAAGTAACTCGAGTTTATTTCGTCTAATGAAACATATTAGATTTTACCCAATTTGTTTCCGAATAAAAGCTACGTCAAAACGCAGACAAACTGAAAATGTGCATAAAAATAAGCATGAAAACGTAGTACATTTGATCCGACTTATTTAAGCAAGAAATTTACGTTGAAACGTTACCCAACTTGAACTTATATCGACACATACATAAAAATAAGTACGTAAGTAAATTCTGTTTTTTTTAAGTTAAAGAATGATACGACGCGTTGCGCCAGCATCAAAACGTAAACTAATTCGAATTTACACCGTCTACTGAAACCGTATTGTATTGGACCTGACTTGTTTTAAAACAAAATTTATGTTAAAACATAGACTAACAGAAAATGTACAGAAAAAGGCATAAACAAAATTTATGTTAAAACATAGACTAACAGAAAATGTACAGAAAAAGGCATAAAACATATTGTATTTGAGCCTACCCATTTCCGAAAAAAGTTTAAAACCTAAATCAATTTGAATTTATATCGATACGTACATAAAAATAAGGACCTGAAATTGAAAAAAAAAAGGTCTTTATAATATTGAAGGGTTATAAGTAACAATACTAAATGTTAAAGAATAAAAGTGAGCAGAACAAACATAAACTAAAAGACAAAAAAGAAAAAAAAACTAAAGTTACTCTACATCCAACTTCATATATGTTATAGATATAATTTTCTAAAGTTGAAATTTGAGTCTGTTCTATATTGGATCTTGATTGCAATATATAGTGGTATATTGTTGCGCATTGTAAGAACATGAAATTCTTTTGCCTTTTGATTTTCAGAATTAAAATGCCAAAAACGTATGTCGTTCACCTTGGTAAAGACCCACAAAGCAAAGCTTACTCATACTACAGAGTTAAATGCTTGGTTGGTCTCTGTGGTTTGCGAAAATTGCAGACTTGGTCCCAATGGTTTACTAATTACAAAGTTGGTCCTAATAGTTGTAATTTTTGCACTCGGGTGGTCCTTATCACTAACCTCTGTTAAATTTCTCAGTTCAATTGATATGAAATAACCAAATTGCCCTCAACAATTAAAAAATAAAAGTAAAAATAAGAAACAAAACATCATCCTCTTCACCCCTCTCTCTGAAAACCAGTAACCACCATCAGCCATCATCTTTGGGCCACCACAACCACCACCTCCGTACACCACTGTGAACCACCACCTGAAATCAGCACCGCGAACCAATACCACCAGCTATCATCTTGTCGTTCATCTTGTAGAACAAACAAGAAATTCCGGATTGATTTACCTTAACTGTTGACAATCATACCAAATTCGTTTCAACTGTATTCGAGTATATATATGGAACCCAGAACACTAGTCAGACCTTTAACCACACAATTTCACTTTCAATTCTTTTCTGCAAACGCACCCTGTGTTCATAGATCATTGTCGGATACGGTGAAGCTCCGACCAAGTCAAATATTTTCCGTCTTAGACTGGGTGTGTCGATCGGAGTGGTGGCGGCGTGCATCAGTGGCGCCGACGCTGAGCAATGGTGGTGGCGTTGAGTAGTTGTAGCGGTACCATAAGGGATGGGTGGGTTACCTAGTCTTCTGGAGGTAGTGGTTGACTATGATCTTTGTGGTGAATGCGGGTAATCAAAGGGTGGTTGCTGAAAGGGAAGAAGGGGGGATGTGGTGGTTGCTGAAAGGGAAGATAGGGTTTGGGCTGGAATTAAAGGATGGGTAGTTGTCAAAAAAAGTATAAGAGATTCGATTAACACAAGAACCTTCAGGAACCAATGATTAACATTATTGAAAGAACCTTGACGATTATAGCGAACAAGAAGAACAGAACATACAGTTTACAATCAACTCTCAACCCTCACACAATGAGATTATCTCAACACTAACACAGAGTCTCAAACTCTAGATAACTTATTCAAGACAAACCAGTAAGAATCTATGAAACCCTAACACTGTGTTCCAGAGTTTACTAATGGAAGGAAAGGAAAAGAAACAAAAAGAAAGTAAAAATATTTTGTGTTCCAGAGTTTCATTTACGGATGGAAAAGAAAGGAAAATAAAACATGTCGTGTTCCCGAGTTTCATTTAAGGAAGGAAAACAAAGGAAATGAAAGGAAAACTAGGCTAAATTCTTTAGCTTTTCTTTCCTTCCGATTTGGGAGGAAATGGTGGGAAAGACATCTTTTTTGTTCCTTTCTCGTCCTTTCCTTTCTCAATTTTACTTTCTTTTCTTGTTGATACATATTATGTGGACGCGACTTGGTTCGACGCGACTTAGTTCGACTCGGTTAGGTTCGGCTCAAGCCGACGTAGCGACATTCCTCCGTCGTGCGCCCCAGAGTTCGACACGCGAAGCACGGAGAGCCGCGAACCAATTCCCGATGACACATCACCATGACATCATCATGATGTCATGATGATGTAATGTGAAGACGTTTCATGAGACATATTCACGTGAATTCAACATGTTAGTCAAACATGTCATGCTTTAAAGTTCCCCATGATAAACTTTAAGGTTCCCCATGATGAAGGTTCCCCATGAAGAAGGTTACAACCTTCTTCACATGTGAAGCTTCGTCATCAACCTTCGTCAACATGTGAAGGTTCGCCAGTCACATTCAGTATATATACAGCAACAGAAGGCAAACACTGTGTGCAAGTCTGAATAGATTTGAGAGCGAACACACTGTAACACACACACACACTGAGAGTTTACAGAGACCATTTGTAAACATTGCTTTGTAACCGTTTTCTAGATTAATACAATGGAGTGTTAATCGGTGAATCTCGTGTTTGTCGTTTTTGTGTTCGTAACTTGGTTTAACTTACCCGTTTGGATTCCGCACTTTCGGGTTTGTCGGAAAACAGGGAATAGAGGTTACTCGATCCTCCGGGTGGACCTACAATTGGTATCAGAGCCATGGTGCCCGATTTAGTGAATCTAACAGTTTGCTAAGTCACATGTGCTCTAGATCTGTGATTTTCGTGATTTTTTGTTTAAGATCTAAAAATGGTGAAAAACCCAGATCTGGACCGAAATATTCGGGTCTAGATGAAACAGAACATATACAAGAGTTGGGTTTTATGTTTTATACCTAAATAATCAAGTTATCATCATCAAAAATCATATATACAATGTTTTCATCAAATCTGCAAAAGAAACAGTGGCTGTGTTCTTGAGATGAATATGGCGGCTGGTAAGAAACACTAGGGTTCCTGTTGATACCCTACGACAAAATCCACACTCCGACGAACACCCCAGTAGACGAAAACCCTCTGATTTCGTCAAACATGTTTCAGACGAAAACCCTCTGATTTCGTCACATCTATCAGCGACGAAAACACTTCTGATTTCGTCACATCTATCAGCAACGAAAACACTTCAGATTTCGTCACATCTGTCAGCGACGAACACTTCAGATCTCGTCACCTGTTGTTGGAATCGCAAAGATTTAAAAAAAAAGGATTTGTTGTTTGGATGCTGAATCGTAGTGAGAGGAAGACAAATGATGATAGCGGCTGACATTAGGTGGGGAAGGTGATGATCGATTAGGATTAAAAGGTGGAATCGCTGGGTTTAGATGATGGACCAAATGATTTCTTTAAGATGTGATGAAATTAGGTGATGGTGGCTGCTGTTGTTTGTTATCGCAAAGGAGAAAATGAGAAATTGGGGAAAATGATTATTGAAAGTGGAGGATGACAAAGATGATGGCTGGTGATATTGTCGGCTGAAGTATGATGAGGATAAAGGTTTATTTTTTTTTTTTTGAAGGTACAAGATATTGACTTTTGGGTAATGTTGAATGGTTGGCTATCAAGATATTGATGGCTGGACAATTGGATGATAGGCCAAAGTGTTATGGGCTCTTCTAAAAGTCAAAGCTTTTTTTTTTAGTGGGTCTTGGATTTCCAATGGATCTTCTAAAATTGATAACTCTTATTTGGGCCAAGAATATTTGGGTTTCAAGTGTTTAATCCTAAAGTGTGGTTTAATTCTGGGTCATGAGTACAAGATCATTCTAATGGGTCGCGAAACAAAGTGGGGTCGGGTGTTCGCAAAGCTTATCTGACTCGCGCTTCAACGACAAATTCTTACGGGTTCGGGAGCGCGCGGGATGATGCGGAATGATGAAAACAAAAGATGATGATATTTAAAAAAAATGTGGGGTAGTCACGGTTACCGATGCAAACGTTAAATTTTGGTGACTTGACTACTATGGGCCAAAAACAAAAACGGTATGTTTACTTCCGCACGTCAATGTTTATGATTGTTATCAGTTATTCGTAAATGTTCGAAAGCATTTTGTTTATTGTCATATTCTCGCATTTGGAAACGAACGTATGAACCTAGAATGTCAATACCAGTCCTAACGAGTTCACAAAGTCTTTGGAGGGATACAAGTCGGATCCTACGGGGTACTAGGCGAAATTTCTTTATCAACTAGAATATGCAAAGAAGAAAGTTTTTCGTTTATTGTCATATTCTCGCATTTGGTAACGAATGAATGAACCTGGAATGTCAATACCGGTCCTAACAAGTTCACAAAGTCTTTGGAGGGATACAAGTCGGATCCTACGGGGTACTAGGGGAAGTTCTTATTCAACTAGAATATGCAAAGAAGAAAGTCGTTTTCGTGATTTTTCGGAACCGAGAACATTCAGTGAAGATTGACGACAGTTCCGCTAAGTGAAGGGAATTGGTGAACATTTGAAAGTTGACAACAGTTCCTTTGAAGTGGAGGGAATCTGTTAAGGTTTAGAGATCTTACCAAAGAAATGGGGGAATAAAAATTTTCGTATGTTTAATTTCTTCGGTAAATTTCTAAACGCAATCACAGGTGGTAGAGTTTGTGATTTTCTGGTGATACTAACGGTTCGGCGTGGAATGTTTTGCACAGACACATATTTGAGGATTTTAATTAATTCTCCAGCCAGCGTAAAGAGTTTTGCACGGAAACATACAGGCATCTTAAGTCTACAGTAGTTACAAAAGCGCTGTTCACTGAAGACCTGGGGAATCTTTATGAAAGCTGATAGTTCAAGACTGAAGACCTGCAGGATTCGGTTTTGGGTTTGATGTTTCTTTGGGATTTTACAGGGATCTGGGGGTAACTCAATTCGTTGAGTTTGCAAACGATGTACTTGGTCTAGCTGACTTCCTGAGTACTGATGTTGAAGATCTGTAGTGCATTACGTGGTCAACTTCACAAAGGCGAGACAATGAGATCTGGATGTAGTTCAACTAAGCATGCTGGTTGAGCTTGGAAGGGATACACTTGGTCTAGCTGACTTTCCTGAGTGTTGATGCTGAAGATTAAAGTGCATTACTTGGTCGATTCCACAAAGACGGTTTACAGAAGACAATTCACCAGAAACCTCTACCAATGTAGTATGCTTGAAGATCAAGACTTGATGCAGTTTTTAAAGAATGGAACCCTTATCAAATGCCGGTTGGAGTTTTGGAAGATCAGTGGAAGATCGGTCAATTGAGCCTTTTGAGGAAATTGCACAACACCCAACACGGATACGCATACTTTGAGGGGGAACTATTATACAAAGAAGCGTCAAGATACTAATTACCTGGATCATCGGTCAAGGGGGAATTTGTTAACACAGAAGATGAATACTTGACTGAAGATCGATTGCAGTTGCATTTTCGGCATTCGACAGCAATGGACAAGGGGGAATTTGTTGATGCATATTTTGTGTCCGATGCTTGTCGAATAGATTAGATTTATTTTATGCTGAATTTGTAATAGTTAGTGAAACGGCCTAACGAACGTGTATAGACCCGCTCGTTTGAAGTGGTTAAACGAGAGGGTTATTTGTTTGACCGTGTGTGTTTGAAAGACAAAGGGGTGTAGCTATAAATAGCAACCGTTTGTCATTTCAAACACTTGGAAGTTTTAGGAGGTCTCTGACCTCACCAGGGAGAGATCACCACTTGGTCTCTCCCCGGATGTGTACTCCTTTGGTATGGTTCGGTTAGCTTGTTAATCGGGCCGGCTTGTTATGTTATGTTACAAAATCAATACAAGTAAGTATTTCATCCGTCTCTAATCTTCCCGTCTATGAACATAATCATGATAATCACGGTTTCGGCCACGAAACACGGTCCTACAATTTTATATGTCCTTGATATGAGCCAAGCAATAACAACGACTGCACAAGCAACTTGTTTCATTTCCAAAGCCACTGAAATAGACTCTATCTCTTGGCACAGACGTATGGGTCACATTCACTTACGGAAAATGAATCATTTGGTGTCGAATGAATTAGTGAATGGTGTTCTTCTTAAAAATTTCCATCTTCAAGACGTCTGTGTCTCATGCCAAAAAGGAAAGCAAACTAAGAAACGACATCCAACAAAGAAGATCAACACGGTGGCAGTTCCTCTTGAACGTTTACACATGGATTTGTTCGGTCCTGTCAAGCACAAAAGCATCAGGAATGATCAATACTGCCTCGTGATAACTGATGATTATTCAAGATTTTCTTGGGTGGCGTTTATGGCTCACAAGAGTGAAACTTTCGGTATTATCAAAAACTTGATCATTCAGATTGAGAATTTGTATAAGTTGAAGGTTAGACGGATACGCAGCGACAATGGTACTGAATTTAAAAATCATGCTATGGCGGAGTTTTGCACATCAAAAGGTATTCTTCAAGAATTTAGTGCGGCTTATACTCCTCAACAGAACGGCGTCGCTGAACGTAAAAAACGTACATTGATCGAGACTGCTAGGACTATGTTGGTAGAGTCGCAGTTGCCCATTCCATTCTGGAGTGAAGCTGTGGCCTCCGCATGTTACACGATGAACCGAGTCCTTACAGTCAAAAGACACAACAAGACCTGCTTTGAGCTTCTTCACAAACGGAAACCAGATTTGTCATATCTTGAACCGTTTGGAGCTCCTTGTACAATGATCGATCTTAATGGAAAGTTTGGGGCAAAAGCTATTGAAGGTCACTTTCTTGGTTATGCCACCCCGAACTTAAGAGTCTGGAATCTAGAGACTAAAAGGGTTGAGGAATGGTCTGAAGTCAAAGTACAAAGGCACACTTTGCCAGTCAGAAATCCAGGTCAACCATGGATGTTTAAGTACGATGACTTTTTCAATTCGATCAATGTTAAAGCAGTTGAAGAAAATGTTGCGGCAAGGATGTTTTTCGAGAGTGACAACACAACAGATTCACCGTTGGTTCGTCCAATTATTGTCAATCAAGAACCATCTTCAGTAAACAATAATGCTCTCGACAATGAGGATTTTCATGATGCAACCGAACTGAACGAATCTTCAGAGGATGATGAATTTCTAGATGCAGATCAAGAAGCTCCAACAACAGCTGTACAAGGTACTTCGGAAGCTACAGCTCCAGTTGATATCCCTAAAACAGCTGAAGCTACTGCATCTTCCTCTTCGTCAGTTCCGGGTATTGAATTAGTTGTTGATCTCAATCTCAACAAACTGGGTTCTAACATTCCAGTTCCGGAAAACCCTGAAACAAGAATTCACAATACCCATCCTCAACAAAACATCATCGGAAATGTATAGAGTGGCATTCAAACAAGAAACATGTTGCGAAACAACAACAACGCAGGCTTATATGCGGCGATTCGAGAATCTGGTGAACAAAACGATTGGTCTTTCGCATGTTATGTCTCACAGGAAGAGCCAAGAACTTGGAAAGAAGCTTTGAAAGATAACTCTTGGGTTGAAGCAATGCAGGAAGAACTGCAACAATTCCAGAAACTTGGTGTCTGGAAGCTCGTAGAGAAACCTGCTGATTACAAGAAGATTGGTACCCGTTAGGTGTATAAATGCAAAAAGGACGACCGTGGAATCGTTATTCGAAACAAAGCAAGATTGGTCGTTCAAGGTTTTCGTCAGATTGAAGGTATAGACTACAACAAAGTGTATGCACCTGTTGCACGTCTGGAAGCAATTCGGATCTTTCTAGCTTATGCCTCATTCAAAGGATTCAAGGTTTACCAGATGGACGTCAAAAGTGCATTCTTACATGGTCTAGTCGAAGAAGAGGTGTATGTTGAACAGCCTCCAGGTTTTGAAGATCCTATCCATCCCGATCGGGTTTGGTTGCTGAACAAAGCTCTCTATGGTCTACATCAAGCACCGCGAGCTTAGTACGTAACCTTATCTAATTATCTGCTGGAGAATGGATTTCGCAGAGGTCTTATCGATTGCACTCTCTTCATAAAAGAACTAGATGGAGATCTTCTACTGGTACAGGTATATGTGGATGATATTATATTTGGTTCTACTAACAATGTTATGTGTAGGGATTTCGAGCATGTAATGCAGGATAAATTCGAGATGAGCGCTATGGGGGAGATGAATTTCTTTTTGGGCTTGCAAGTGCAACAAACGAAGTCTGGGATTTTCATCCATCAGACTAAGTATGTTCAAGACATTCTAAACCGATTCCAGATGTCCGACACATTGCCCATTGGTACCCCACTGCAGCAAAATCATGGAATCAATCCAGACTTGAAGGATGAACTCGTTAGCTCTTCATACTACCGTGCGATGATTGGATCCCTTATGTACCTCACAGCATCAAGACCAGATATAATGTATCCAACATGCCTGCTAGCCAGATATCAAGTGAACCCGAAGGCCTCACATCTTGCAGCTGTAAAAAGGATTTTTCGTTATTTGAAGGGTTGCCCAGACACCGGTCTATGGTACCCTAAGGATGATAACTTTGATTTAGTCGCTTTCAGTGATTCTGATTTTGGCGGATGCAAAATCGACGGCAAATCCACAACGGCTGGATGCCAGTTTTTAGGAAATCTCCTTGTAACATGGTAGTGCAAGAAGCAGACTTGTGTCGCTACATCAACTTGTGAAGCTGAATACATTGCTGCCTCAAGTTGTTGCTCCCAAGTCCTGTGGATACAACAGCAAATGCGCGATTACGGTTTTGAATTCCTAACTACTCCTATTTTAGTCGATAATTCTGCTGCCTTATCTATCACTAGAAATCCTGTGCAGCATTCAAAGACCAAACACATCGAAATTAAGTATCACTTCATACGTGATTGCTTTGATAAAAGGCTAATCGATGTTGTTAAAGTCCACACTGATGACCAACGTGCCGACCTTTTTACCAAAGCATTTGATAAATCAAGATTTGACTTTTTATTATTGGTAAACGGCATTAAGGTCAAGCAAGAGTAATCCGCATCGGAAAATCGTTTTTGTAAATATGTTTGTGTTTTTAAAATTATTGTAAGTTTGTTGATTTTAGGGGGAGTAAATCCAAAATTTGAAAAATTCAAAAACATCAAAAAATTTCAAAACTCAAAAACAATAGAAAAACAAAAATGAGTTTCCTGGCGAGCAAAAGAGAAAATGATAGTACATCAGTGGTCTGTTGAAACCTCTTTAAACTGAAATGCAAAATGAAAAATGTTAAGCAGCTCTATATAAGATGTATCGGTAGGCTCACAATCATCTTAAAGTGTGCAGGGTGATATAAACTTAAATCGACTGAAGACCAGGTGGGAACCACTCATTGGCATATGGTCTTAGTACCGAAATTTTGTTTGAGAGATTGCCGAGGTTCTGAGATATGTGGTCTTTATGTTGTTTATCATCTGGGTATCATGGTTGTTTCTTTTATCGAAATATAACGGAGACCCGAAGTCTAGATCTTCCATGATATCATACATACGTGTACATACTGCATACGACCTCAATAAGTGATCAACAATCACATGTCCACAAAATAAGTGATAATATATCACATTTATCCGGGAGTCAAGTTCGTCTCTTTGCTTTACGAAAGTACTGACCTGTTCACGGACTTGCTCTTGTGCCCTTCATGCATCTGAAAATCAAGTTCCTCATCAATAAGTGATTCTATCACATAGGGCTTGTTTTCAATCAAAATAAGTGAGTTTCTCACATTTTCATATACGTCAAAACAGATGATAAATGGTATACTCACCAGTAAGATGAACTCTCGTGCATACCTTGATACGGGAATGTGTCGTGATGTGGATGAACACCGGTCGGTAAGTATAAATCATACCTTAACGTATCCCCTCGCCATGATTACATCTGATAAGTTGAGCTTAAGTGGATAACAATACCGATAATCGTTATAGGATGTTTATCTAAATGTAACAAAAAGAACAACAAGAGTGTTTTGGCATGACCGTACACTGATATGATTCTCTTACCCTCGAAACTCGCAAAAAGAATGTCTGTAAATATTTATTTAATGCTTTCAGTTTCTGCATCTTTGTATTTATTTATTTACTGCTTTCAGTCTTTACATTTGAAAAATGCAAAAATACCAAAAAGATTTTAGGTGTGTTTTAATATAAACTTTATAAAAAGCCAAAAAGATTTTATTTCTATCTTATTTTCGATTGAACGATGTTGGATCTCAAGTCTTCGTTGCCTGAACGAAAACCAAATCGACTAAATCTTCATAAACGGTCGAAATTTGCAAGTTTTTGAAAGTTAAAGACTAAAATTGAACAATTTGTTAAACTTTCAAACTGTCGGACGGTAGTTGAACATGGTTACATGTGTGTCATTTGTTTAAATGTTAACTATATTCCAAGCGGTTGTTCTCATTACGCATTTAGCTTTCTTGTATGTGCAGATGCGACATCCAATCAGCTAAAGGCGAAGAGAACGTGTTAGATGAAAAGCTTCGGAATGAAGACACAACATGGACGCACTCAAAAGATCAAGATGATCGAGTTGCCGCTGACCAATCAGTCAACACCACAAGGATCTAAAGCATTGAAGATCAAAAGATTCACGAGCATAACTCAAAGGAGAGCTTATGTTAAGGGGGAGTCTGTTAACACGCTTCCTAAATGAAAAGGGGAGTTTGTTGATACACTTTCTACTCACGAAGCGTGAAGACTTTGAAGGTCCTCCGACATGGAAGACATGGAAGATGACCTCACGAGTAGAGTCCAAGGGGGAGTTTGTTGATACATATTATGTGGACGCGACTTGGTTCGGCGCGACTCAGTTCGACTCGGTTAGGTTCGGCTCAAGCCCGACGTAGCGACATTCCTCCGTCGTGCGCCCCAGAGTTCGACACGCGAAGCACGGAGAGCCACGAACCAATTCCCGATGACACATCACCATGACATCATCATGATGTCATGATGATGTAATGTGAAGACTTTTTCATGAGACATATTCACGTGAATTCAACATGTTAGTCAAACATGTCATGCTTTAAAGTTCCCCATGATGAACTTTAAGGTTCCCCATGATGAAGGTTCCCCATGAAGAAGGTTACAACCTTCTTCACATGTGAAGCTTCGTCATCAACCTTCGTCAACATGTGAAGGTTCGCCAGTCTCATTCAGTATATATACAGCAACAGAAGGCAAACACTGTGTGCAAGTCTGAATAGATTTGAGAGCGAACACACTGTAACACACACACACACTGAGAGTTTACAGAGACCATTTGTAAACATTGCTTTGTAACCGTTTTCTAGATTAATACAATGGAGTGTTAATCGGTGAATCTCGTGTTTGTCGTTTTTGTGTTCGTAACTTGGTTTAACTTACCCGTTTGGATTCCACACTTTCGGGTTTGTCGGAAAACAGGGAATAGAGGTTACTCGATCCTCCGGGTGGACCTACATTTCTTATCCTTCATTAAGTTAACTCGGGAACAGAGCGTAAGTGTGAGTAGAAAAAGAACCAGAGATGAATAATTGTCACTTGCACAATAAGGCATAAGCCAGGACTGGATCTTTTATATAAACCCTGATCCACATAACGACTTCCGGATTACCCGGAGACTTCATATAAACTTCAAATGCGTAGCCCATTTCTTCAGCCCAACAGCGACATAAGCCCAATATACTTCCAGTTTAGCTCCAGGCCCAGCACAGCAACAACATGAAAAACAAATAAAACCATGCATTAAAACAAGTAATAAATATAATAGAATTGCAAGATTTAAAAAATGTCTCATTTTAACAGTAGTAATTGATATTTTGTTTTGTTTTAAATGTTTGTTTAAGGTTCTTTTTAATTGTTTATTAAATGAACAAGGGTATTTTGGACCACCCGAGTGCAAAAATAACCACTATTAGGACCAACTTTGTAATTAGTGAACCATTAGAACCAAGTCTGCAATTTTCACAAACCACAGAGACCAACCAGGCATTTAACTCCATACTATATTATGGGTTGGGATGTTTGATTATCCTAATCCTACTCAAATCCATGACTTTTGTTTATGGTTTAGCACATCGCAATACACAGGACCAAATACTAGTTATTATTATCTTCTAACTATAGTAATTCGTAGGAAAAGTTATTTGGACAATCGAAACCGCCTTCTAAACTCGTCAAGTCCGTAGGTTGAATTTTCAACAAAGTAGTCTTGTAGGAGACGATTGTTTGCACCTTCTCGATCACGGCCAAACAATCTTCTCGTGCTTGGGGTTGTCAAACACCTAAAGCGGCTTGTGCAACACCAACAAGAAATTTAAAATTATGTGTGTTCTTGTCATCAGACGACGAATCGGAACTTGATGATGATGACAACAACAAGATGCTAAAATATTAAAAATATTCTCTTTTACCAAAAAAATAGCATTTTATATAACTTTATGTTAATAAAAGTCTATAACTTACAATATTATTACATGAAATATATAGTTTAAAAAGTGTACAAAATCATGGTTTATATTTGAACTAGTACAAAAACGATATGATAAACAAGTCAAAAAATTTTACAACATATACAAGGCGGCTTTATATTTGGGCACTTCTTCATCCATCCACTTTTTTATCAGTTGCATCCTAGCGTGGGGAAACTAGGACGTCAAGCGGAAATGCCTTGTCATTTGTCATTCCAGGAAGCGCGCTCATATCAACAGGTGCACCACTTTGAGTCGACATCTCAAAGTTTTGTAGTAAAGTTGCTAAAACCATATGTAACATTTGATACGCGAAAGCTATTCCAGGACAACACCTTCTCCCGGCCCCAAAAGGGATGAACTCAAATTCAGTCCACTTCACATCGAAGGCCTTTTGGTCTGGGGTTAGGAACCTCTCTGGTCTAAACTCGCATGGGTCCGACCATACCTTTGGATCACGGTGGATCTTCCACATGTTGGTTAGTAGCCATGTTCCTTTTGGAACATGGTAGCCAGCTATTGTGCAATCTTTTGTAAAGGTTCTTGGACCTCCTAGGAATCCGGCTGGGTATAGTCGCAAAGTTTCTTTTACGATAGCTTGGAGATAGACCAAGTTTTTTATATCTGATTCATTTACCTGTCTATCTTTTCCTACTTGTGTGTCTAGTTCTTCTTGAGCCTTTCTGAGAGCGTGACGATTGTTTAGTAGTAATGAGAGTGTCCACGTTAGCATGATAGTAGTTGTATCTGAACCACCCGCAATAAGGGTCTGAAAACATATCAGTTAGAATGCACATACATATGATTAAAAAAGACAAATCCCAAAAATATATATATTTACCAGTCAAAGTTTCTATGTGGTTGATGTTTTCGCATTAAACATACATGTTCATTTATGGGATATGAAAAGTCAGTGTTCATTTTAAAAACTTTGTCTGGTCGTCCTAGGTTTGTTTATGGATTATACTGAATAAATATGTATCTACACACCTCACATGTGGTTTTAATCACGGTATCAGCATTGTAACCCGCTGTGTTATCGTCTTCTACTACTTCCATCATCACATCAATGAAGTCTTTTACCTCTGTTGCAATTCCTGAAGATCTTTTTCGGCGATGCTCTTCTAACCATTTCCCAAATATAGAATCGAGTTCCCTTGCAACTCGTTCCATTGTCTTTTTATATCCGCCCAAATCCAACCAATCCAAAAAAGGAAGAGCGTCAGCCACCAAAAACTGTCCGAGGTATTGAAACCACTCCCTTAGCACTCCACGACAACTCATCATCTCCTCCTCGTCTTTACTGTCAACTCCTCTAGTGTACCGTTTTCCGACGACCACTTTAAGCATCGTATTCATCGTCAAATCCCCAAACCATTTCTTCATTTCCACCAACACTTTCCCTTGCGCATCTCTTTTCTCCCTCCAAAGATCATGAATATTTTTAATTGCGCTTTCTAGTTCAACCACTCGAACAACCTTAAGCTTCTCAAGCCGACTTACAGACAACAACTCTTGAGAGATGATTTTACGTATTCCACGCCAATATGGACCATAAGGAGTGAAAGACAAACTTGCACCGTCAAACCCCAATATCTTTGCAGCGACGTAATTCGGACGGTCAGAAACTATCACATCATGGGTAGTAAAGATCTCCTTAGCTATCTCCCAATTACTCACCACCAAGACTTCACGTATACCAAGCCGGATCATGAAGATGGGTCCATATCGGTCAGCCATGGATGACAAGGTTACATGGGGAAGATCAGGACCACTAAAAACTTTGAAGTGGCCTATTATAGGCCATGCACCACTTGCTTTAGGAGGAGTAGCAGTGGTTTTGTAGAAAAATGATATGTAGTAAAGGACTACAATCAGGGCAAAAGTTGCAAGAACGACTGTGTAATTCTCTTGCATATGTGAAAGATCCATGAGACAACTATTGGTTTGTTTGTCCCGAAAGATTGTAGAGAGATGCTTAATTGACTAATTGTGCCATATACTTATAGTCATTGAGTTTATTTCACTTTCTACATAATAAGGACTCGTGACTACGTGGATATCGATCTATGGATTGCCACAGATGTTAATAGGTCAGTTTTGTTACTATCGATGTCTATCAGAACGTGTGGATAAATTACTTGAGGATACGGCTAGGTTAGAAGTGTATTTACCACACATACAATATATGGTATAGGAAAAAGGTCGGCACTCAAATTATTTTGTTTGTTGGTTTCTGAGATTTCATAAATAAAAAATATGAGTATATGTTTACAGACAAATACTATTAATTAATGACCCAGTGTTTAACCTGAAATATTTTAGTTAGATCATTGGTCAGTTTTACTCCTTGAATTCACTAAACAGTATTAACTGGATTAACACTATTAACCCCAGACACTAAAGGATACAACAAAAAGAAAAGTAACATACAGAGGAACTAAATTCCCACATATGCCTAGTGACTATTAATTACCACATTCACAAGACAGTCCTTCACACACCCATAACGCCCTTGTATAGCGGTGTTTAATGCCAAGCCAATTGACATGGCTTGGGGCATTAAATTGGTCTAACAGAGAATTTGTATTCATATATAAATTCAACTAGCAGGATTACATGCGCTATGTTGCGCGGTTTCGGTCGATATCTATTTTGATTCAATATAGCAACCTAAACAAATATGCTCAAAAGAATATCAACAAATGTTTTACATCGACCAAAAATCATAAAATTAAATTTAATATGGATAGCGGGGCGAGCTGATTTTAAATTAATTGTAATTGGAAACGTAAATGTTATCTTAAATATACTTTAATGAAAATTTATGTCGAAATGTAAACCTAGTTGAATTTATACCGACACATGCACAAAAAATAAGCACGTAGTTAAAGAATGGTACGACCCGTTGCGGCGGTGTTGAAACAAATAGTGCTCGAATTTGTACCGGTTAATGAAATTGTATTATATTTAACCCGACTCGTTTCCGAACAAAATTTACATCAAAATGTAGAGCAATTGGAAACGAACATAAAAATATGCACGAAAACGTTTTATATCTGACACAACTCGCCCCCCCCCCCTCCCCCCCAAAAAAAAATAATAATAAAATTTACGTCAAAACATAGAACAACTGAAAACGTACAATGTAAATCAACTTGAATTTAATTCGACGCGTACAAAAAATAAAGAAGTATAACCTGATTGCAAAATTTTTAAAAAGTTAAGGGGCTATAAGTGTCGATGCTAAAAGTTGGAGAATAAATAAAAGGGTAAATTACACTTTTCGTCCTTTATGTTTGTACCGGATTGCAACGAATAGCCTTTAACTTCATTAATTACAGTCACAGTCCTTTATTTGTAAAACCCATTACACTTTACATCCTTTGACCCTAACCTAGTTAAAATTTTCAGTTATATATGTCATGTGGTATGCACATAAGGGTAGATTGGTAATTTTACTTATTTTATTTAACTAAAATAATATCAAACAAATAAAAGAAATCATAAAATTATACAATACATATCAAAAAGAAATTAGATTTAAAGAAACTTTTACAATTATATATGAAAAATATAAACTCTATCTCTTATCCCAGCTCCCCCCTCTCTCTCTCTTCAACAACCCCTCACTGCCACCACCATCGTAATCAACCACCTACAACCACCATCTCTGTAACAGCCATTCTCTCCCACTGACAAGACGCCACCGCCGTATTCCCACCCATCTTCATCTCATTCCGATCTGAAAAGCCACCTGCTTCTCTAGATCTGAAAAAGCCCATCTCCGTCTCTCTCTAAAAACTCAAAGAACCGATCTCTCTCTCTCTCTCTCTCTTAACTCCTTATCGAGGCCAATTCAGATTTTTATGCGGCGGTGCCGGTGGCCGGAGAAGGAGAAAGAGGCGGCTGCGGCGGTGCCGGTGGCCGGAGCATCGGATTCAGGGGCGGAAGAACAGAAACCGGCGAGTTCTTGAACAAATTGAAGATTTTGTTGAGTTGATCAGTGAAAATTTTGTTTTGTGTCTTTGAAATAAGGTACTTGAAATTGATGATTTTGCATACTGTTAATTATTTGGTTGATTGATGATATTACACAGAATGTTTTTCTTTTAGCTTTTATTGAATGTTGATATGAGTATACTGTGTGAGAATTGACGTATAAGTTTTGGTAATTCTTACTTTGATTAATGTTGGTGGGGGTTATTGATTTGGGGAAGAACGGTGTGAGAGTTTTTTTTGTTTAGGTTTTAGGATCATTGGGGTAAAATGACATAAATGCCCTCACATGAGGTGCACATGATCTGATTTAACATAAAATTTTAACTTGGTTAGTGTAAAAGGATGAGATGTGTACCGAGTTTTCCAAATAAAGGATTGTGACTGTAATTATTAAAGTTAAAGGCTATCCATTGCAATCTGGTACAAACATAAAGGACGAAAAGTGTAATTTATCCTAAATAAAAATACAAAAACAAGAGTAAAAAAGTCAAAGTATCGTTCACCAATATTGATAATTGTATTATATGATAATTTTGGATACTGATGACAGGCCAATAGCTTGCCCCATTTACCCGTCTTGGGCCGCTGTCACGTAGGCCCAGCAGATAAAGCCCAAAAATTGTAATACTTGTATATTAAGAATTCTCTCATACAAAACGGGCGGGAAAAAGGAAAGATCAGAGAACACACGGTGCATTAATGAGTGACATGAAAAGGATCTCCGGCTGGCATTGTACTTCCGAGCCGGTATCATTAAATGAAGGCAGAATCCTGCCGTTGGGGTTCAGACACGTGTCTGAGCCCCCCAAAGACCGTCAGAATCCTTTGGATCACCTCGATATCATCCCATTGGAGAGAAAAGGGCTTTCGGCTATATAAGGAAGGTATAGAACAATCTTCAAGGGGATCGGAGGTATCTCACTTAATACTCTCATTTATTCCGACCATAATTCCGTTACACTAAATACACACACGCATTTATATCAGATTCACACCATAGAGATTGTTCCGGTGATCACACTCATTGGAATAAGTTACTCTCTTACTCTCCGGCAAGTTTACTTATTCTCACGCCGGAGCTTGGTCACAGATCCCCCCCCCCCCCGGGGCCCTCCGTGACGAGGCTAACGGTTTCCTTTTTTATAGCAAGCGAAGGTTGGAGTATTACGACGTCAGCGAAGACCCTTTGAACGTCATCCAGGGATTTGGGGATTCGACATTGGCGCCATTCGCGGGACATCTCAGTCCGGCTGATTTTTTCCACTCAAAATCACCGGCGTCGTGGTAACCCAATCTGCGAGAAGAAAGACATGGCAACACCACCAAGTTCACGAACCATCCAAACGGTGCAAAACGACCATGATAGGGTCACGGTAGAAGACATTACTCACGAGGAAGAAAACGAGAATCAGACAAGAGGTCTGGAAAGAGAAGAGAATATCACCCCCAGACTTCGTTGCCATGCACAAGGAAGAGCTAAAGAAACATCTTGAGAACCTGGAGAGGCAGGAAAGGCTCGATAGCCTCAGGGCCAGGCTGTCATTTGACACCCTATCTAACAAGGGAGAAATGGATCCACAAAACAAAAACGATAGTTCTGACCCCTTAGAAACCTTCATGACATCCCTCAGACAGATGTCATCGGAAGAAAGAGAAGACCTCATCACAGGAAAGGGACAGAAAGGAAAAGGAAAAAGAGAGTCAAAACGACGACGGTTTGAATCAGCCCTACCTACCCCGAGATTTAGCTCAAATCTCAAAGTTCACCAAAAGGATAGCCGAGGCTCTCATGCCCCCAAGCTCAAGCTACCCTTGAACTTTGACAGATATGACGGGACACGAGTCCCGGAGGACCACCTTCATGCCTTCAAGGGCGCGGGACAGTTAGGGCGATGGCCCATGCCGGTCTGGTGTCACGTGTTCGTACAAACCCTAACGGAGGGAGCCAGGCTCTGGTTTGACAACCTTCCTCCTGGGGGAATCGATAGTTATGAAATACTAAGTGAGAAGTTCTTGAGAAACTTTGGTCAACAGAGGAGGGTGGTCAAGAACCCGAACGAAATCATGCATATAAGGCAGAAGGACAACGAACGGATAGACCAGTACATGGAAAGGTTCGTCAAGGAAAGTATGAACATCAAGGACGTCCATGAGGTCATGAAAATCAGCAGCTTCACTAATGGACTGAAGCATGCACAACTGTGCGAGAAGTTAGGAGAGGAGTTCCCCCATACGTTCGACAACCTCATGGACAGGGTCAGGGCCTTTGTCAGGGGAAAAGACACAGTCAGCGAGGTAAAAGAGATGGATGCCCCGGCCTAAAGAAGCAGTCCCGCTCCAAAACCTCCAGAAAAAGGTACATCATACTCCTGAAAACCAACTTTTGACAAAATGTTGCATGACAGGGTGAGACCCACGTACTCCCCATACAGACCTCGGGGTAGGGGATCGCTCCCTTTCTCCGATAACTTCACCCCTCTCACCAAAACTCTGAGTGAAATACTGGCTACTGAGAGGGTGAAGAATTCTTTTCCAAGGCCACCACCCATAAAGCCAGGGCCGAAGGCACAGCCAAACGAATACTATGACTTCCACAGAGGCTTCGGCCACAAAACCGATGATTGTATGTACCTAAAAAGGAAATCGAAACCGCGGTAAAAATGGGTAAACTGGCTCACTTGGTTAAGGAAGTTAAGGAGGGAGGAGGGGATCGCAAAGGAAAAGACGTGAGGGAGCCTAGAAGGGTAGATGTTGATATGATCAGGCAAAGGGATGAGTTTGACACCACTAGGAGTGTAAAAGCCAAAGTCATGGGCTCTCCAGACCGCATGAGAGCTCCCATCCTGATGCCACACCTAGAGGAAAACAAGGTACAAAGGCTTCCCCTCAACATTTCAGCCATAATAGCCGGACATAAGGTAGCCAGGATACATGTAGACGGGGGAAGTGGAGTAGAAGTAATATATAAACACTGTTTCCTAAGGTTTAACAGGGATGTGAGGGACAAGCTTGAGGAAGACTCGATCCCCCTTGTGGGTTTAAATAACAGTGTATCTCATCCCCTGGGAAAAATCAGGCTCCCATTTACTGTTGGGGTAGGAGACCGTGTCCGAACCATAACCCTTACGTTCACGGTGGTCCGGGCACCCTCGGTATACAATGCAATCCTAGGAAGACCGGGGATTGGGGATTTGCAAGCACATGCGTCAACCCCACATGGAGCTCTGGTATTCCAAACACCGAAGGTCTTGGCCTGGGTAAGATATTCATACGAGGTAGTATCATCGGTTTCTGAGGGGGAAGTGCCAGAGAAACCTCAAAAGGAAGGAGTAGAAGAATGGGTCCTCTGTGACAGGTTCCCAGAGCAGACAGTTAAGGTAGGAAGCCACCTGAGTGACAAATGCAAAAGCGCCCTCAAAGAACTGCTTCTCTTCAACATAGACGTATTTGCGTTTCAACATGGGGACATGACGGGGATCCCAAGAAGTTTGATAGAACACCGGCTTAATACATACACCTGGGCGAAGCCGGTAAAGTAAAAGAAACGAAGCATGGGTCCTAGCAAGAGAAGGGCAGCATGTGAAGAAACCAGGAAGTTGTTCATAGCAGGAATAGTGAGGGAAGTAAAGTATTGTAGGTCCTGAATTCTGAGGATCGAATACGAAAACCGAATCCTTGTTTATAACAAACACGGTCACGAGTGCGGAATCCCCGTGACTATGCCAAACCAAACATAGACAATACTAACACGATATAACCAATGAATCACACTCAATTGATTAAAAGGATGAGAAGAAAGATCAAACTAATACACACAAAGTTTGACAGTATACTCCAAACATAGGTTATGCTCTCATAAGTTTCATATAGAAACTATGAGGTGTTTATATAGCAGCCCAGGCCCATACATCGACGAAACATCAATGGGCTTAACGAAACCTCTGATGGGCCTGACGAAACCTCCTGGACGACGAAACTCTAGGAGTTTCGTCATCCATCACGACGAAACCTCAAGGTTTTGGACATTTGGGGGTTTCGTCATCATGGCCTCGACGAAACCTAGGGGTTTCCTCGAAGGCTGCAACTGTTGTGATGTTTGCTGCAAATAGACAGCAAACAACTAAACATATAAACATCCAAACATAAACCTAATCTAATCATGCAACATGCATTGTTTCATATAACATTACATAACGACAGAGACATTGTCGGACACTTAGATAGATAGGAGGATATCCAACTAAGGTCGACGGTGAATTACATACTCGATAAACGTAAAAGACCGTATAAATTACATCGTTAAATAAGACAAGTTACAGACACCAAAATAATGCATCAACAAACTCCCCCTTGTCTGTTACTGTCTTCTTTAACGATGTAATTTATACAGTCTTTTACGTTTATCGAGTATGTAATTTGCCGTCGACCTTAGTTGGATATCCTCCTATCTATCTAAGTGTCCGACAATGTCTCTGTCGTTATGTAATGTTATATGAAAAAATGCATGTTGCATGATTAGATTATGTTTATGTTTGGATGTTTATATGTTTAGCTGTTTGCTGTCTGTTTGCAGCAAACATCACAACAGTTGCAGCCTTCGACGAAACCTGGGGTTTCGTCGAGGCCATGATGACGAAACCCCCAAATGTCCAAAACCTTGAGGTTTTGTTGTGATGGATGATGAAACTCCTAGAGTTTCGTCGTCCAGGAGGTTTCGTCAGGCCCATCAGAGGTTTCGTCGAGCCCATTGATGTTTCGTCGATGTATGGGCCTGGGCTGCTATATAAACGCCTCATAGTTTCTGTATGAAACTTATGAGAGCATAACCTGTGTCTGGAGTATACTGTCAAACTTTGTGTGTATTAGTTTGATCTTTGTTCTCATCCTTTTAATCAATTGAGTGTGATTCATTGGTTATATCGTGTTAGTATTATCTATGTTTGGTTTGGCATAGTCACGGGGATTCCGCACTCGTGACCGTGTTTGTTATAAACAAGGATTCGGTTTTCGTATTCGATCCTCAGAATTCAGGACCTACAAGTGGTATCAGAGCATTGGCTCTTATCCTTGTTTAAAGTCAAACATAGTTGGATTTTTATCAAGTGTTGAAAACTGTTGTTTTATGATTTTCTGGAAATCTTGTTCTTGAAAAACTTATATTTTCTGGAAAAGTGCTTAAAATCTGTTTGAATCTTTCTTGTGTGCCAAAGTTTTGTTAAAAACCTTTGTTACATTACTTGTTCACAAGATAAAGACCGGGTTTTTCAGTAAAAGTTTGTGCAAATTTGTGTTTCGGAAAATTGTTCAGTGACCGGAAAGTTCATTGTTCTGGGTTTGGTCTTCATATCTTCATAGAACATTCAAAGTGTTCTTGAATATTTCATTGAATTTACAATTAAAAAGGAATTGATAATTGATAAAAGAATTAAAATGAATTAAATATTGGTCACCATACTTGTTGGGTAAAATAGGTATGTTGTGAGTTGAAATTGTGTGTCATGTGTCAGTAAACAGATAAGATTTACTTTGAAAAATTTCACCAACTCTCACCCACTTGTCTGAACCTTATCCCAACGAAACCCATATACGACGAAACCCCTTTGAGTTTCGTCACAAGGATTTCCGACGAAACCCTTATAGTTTCGTCATAAGCACTTCGACGAAACCCCTAGGTTTCGTCAAAAGCACTTCGATGAAACTTCTGAGTTTCATGAAAGGAGTTTTGTCGTGATCAATTGTCAATTTTAAACAGAGGACTTGCAAAAGTGTTTTAACATTGTGTTTTCAAGTGTTTAATCAGGTTTTATCATACATATATCAATCATGAGCTGTACTAGTCCTTGGGATTGGAGTAAGGAACCAAGACCAGGTGAAGATCAGACTTCAACAGCCGCGTGGTTAAGGAACGTTATACCACCGCAATCTATAAGTTCAAGTCAATGGGCTTTGGTATCGAATCAAAATCAAAGCATTCAAAATCTTTTGCTTAGCGAGAGTGAAACGGGTAGCAATAATCGCCCGCCAAAGTTGAATCACATGAACGACTATCCATCATGGAAAGGTCGTTTCCATACTTACGTTCTAGGGCAAAACACAGAATTATGGACGTGTTTCACCTCTCCATACAACACAAACCTCGAAGAAGCAGGTTCAAGTGTGGCGACATTGGCGAATATGCTTGAAGACGACAAGAAAGCGTATGATCTTGAGAAGAAGGCATTTGCTATTCTCACACTAGCACTCCACAAAGATATCTATCATCAATTCTGCTATTGTACCAGCATGAAAGCTTTATGGGATGCATTGGTAGCGAGAGGAGAAGGAAATGCAGCTACTAGAAAGACACGCCATGATCTATTGAAGAAAGAATTTGAATCATTTCAGTTCTTGGAGAATGAAACCCTAAATGATATGACAACACGTTTTTATCATTTGATTAGTGAAATGTATTCTTATAATGTTCGTGCAACTCAACTGGAAATGGTTGCACGGTTTGCTGATGCTCTACCTCCAAAGTTGAGCCCATTCATTGAGCTTCTAAAGCATACGGGCGCATTAGATACTGTCAATATCTATGAATTTATTCAGAAGTTGGAGCACAAGAATGATGAAGAAATCCGGAAAGCTAAACGAATTCCTGTTCCTCAAAATACTGAAATGTATCTTGCAGGTTTTAACTCTTTAGCTAGTTCCAGTTCCAGTTCAGTTCAGCAATCGAAGCTATAGACAGCGTTTATGTCGAATACAAGCTCTTTTCCGTTTCCACAATCAGCTCCACCTCAGGTTTTCGATCCGAGTGCCTATCATCCGCCAGCACATATGATTGCTCAAGCTCATGCTTTCTCAAAACCTCAATTCGATGCAAGTGCATGGCTACCAACACCCCAACCTCCACCTCAAGTTACCACTACTCAACCACAGTTCGATCCAAGTGCTTATCTTCCACAATCCCAACCACAAGCCCAACAACCACAACAACAACAGCAACAACAACAACAATCACATTATACCAACAATCCTCCACCCTAAAACACCAATACTGTCAGAGTTGATACTTCGAACCTCTCAAAAGTTAGCATTGAAGTAGCAAAGGAGCATATGGAACTCATTAATACAATGGTCAGTGCATACTGTGGTTTGGTCGCATGTCAAATTGGAAACATCAATATGACCAATGAAGATTATCAACAAATCGACCGTGATGAAATGGAGTTGATGGATATAAAGTGGGCGTTTGCAAGTGCTGTTAGAAGGGCAAAGGATTTCATGAGTCGAACGGGAAGAACTTCGTTGGAAAGTAAGAAGGATACGAAGTGCGGGTTTGATAAAGATGCGGTTACATGTTTCAATTGTGGCGAAAAGGGTCACTTCAAACATGAGTGTACCCGACCGAGCAGACAAGGAAATCAGAATCCGTTCAGAAATCAGACGGGTACTTCTAATGTCAATCAAGACAATCATGAACGAAGGATGGTAGCGGTGAACAACAATCAGAACCAGAACCAGTCTGGACCTTCAAACACCACCAGAGCATTAGTTGTTCAAGCTGATGAAGGGTGTAACTGGTCTGTACAATTTGGGGAAGGTAATCAAGAAGGAGGAGGAGGAATAGCTTGTTATGCAAAGATCATCAATCACATCAAGCACGTTCACAAGGAAGAATTTTCTGAAAGTGACGACAGTTCGGGTTATACCGGGAGTTCTGATGAAGAAAGTTCTAATTTGGGTGGTTATAATTCGGAATCTGATGTGTAAGAAGAAGGTAATTCTGATGTTGATGATTTATTAAATGAAGCAGAGGAGTTGAAGAGTCGGAAATCTATTCTCATCAAGAAGGCTGGAGTCGCATCAAAAGAAATGGAGAAGTTCTTATCTGAAGACGGGTCTTTTTCTTATCAAACTGCCTTCATGGAAAATGTCTCAGCCTCTACCAGGCAGGTAAAATCTGAAACTCCTGCTCCTAGTGTTTGTAATACTTGTGCAGATTTAAAGCTTGAATCCTAAAAGGTTCATAGCCATAACCAAAGTTTGGTTATTGAGTGTCCAAATGCAAAGAGGCAAATATGGCTTTAGCTAGAAACGAAAAGGATTTTAAATCTATGATTGAAACCTTAAAGAAAGGCGTTTCCGAATTGACGAAAACTATTTTTAATAAACAAATTGGTATTAACAATTACATTAATATCATCGAGGAAACCAAAAAGGAGCTAGCCATTGCCAAATGCGAGCATGATGCAATCAAGCTCAAATTGGAGAGTTATTCTAACTCCCGATATGTGCTTGATTACATCATTGACGCTCAACAACTGAAGGGAAACAAGAAAGGAGTAGGGTATAAGAAGTGTCCGCCCCCTTTGAGACATAATTATACTCATATGCCTGATGAAGAAGAAATGCCACATTTTGAACCCAGTGTGCCTCTTGATTATGAGGAAGTTACTATTGGCCTAGGGTTCAAATCGGACAGCTCCTCAAGTACTTCATCTGATGAAACTGAAACTTCAACATCGACGCATCAAAGTGCTCCAATTATTGAGGACTATGAGTCGTTGGATGATGAATCAGATGTAAGTGATCAGGATAAATCACTTGATAAAATGAAAGGAGCAGATATTCCAATTGAGAATTACATTCTTTGTGATCCTCCTACTCCTGCTGTTCAATCAGTTATCAAACAAGTGATAGATCCTTTCAAGGATGTCAAAGATGACAAGGAATGTGTGTCTGCTGTTAAGAGCAATAACGTGTTGTATACTTTGGTCGGGGATGTTAAAATCTATTCAGATAACGATTTTCCAATAAAAAATGTCAATCCATCTTCGATTGATAAAGTTTTTAAAGTTAACACAAGCAAGTTTTTGGGAAAGACGATCCCAGGAGTTACTGTAACTCAATGTGATCCAGTTCCAAAAGCTGAAATCAGAAAACAATTTGGAAATCAGAAACCACCGACAAAGCAACAACCTATTGCTGCTAAGGGTAAACAACCAGAAAAGCGAGCTCAAAAGCCTAACGTTTCTCAATCTAAATTTGAAACAAAAGGAGCTCGTTATCAAAAGAAAAACAGCAATGTCAAATTTGTAGCATTAAAGGGTACGGATAAAATTGAGACTTTTGAAAACAAATCAAACACCGAATTTGTCCAACAAGTCATGATTTTAAAGCGTAACAGTCAAAACAATTACACTCAACATACAAACGGGTGTGATGAAAAAGCAAGTACCTCGAGTTCTACGGGTCCGACATCTGTTCGTCGATCAGATTCTCCTAAGTTTGTGGAAAGGAGAACATGTTTTAAGTGTGGGGAGTTTGGACATATCATTAAAAATTATGCAAACACTCCCAAGGAAAAAAAAATTGAGAAAGCACCACCTGAAAAGGTTCACCCTCAACGTCGTCCCGTTTCACCAAAACATGATAAAAGAACTGTTAAGGAACAAGAAACGAAACAACGACGTCAAAACGTCAAAGCTGTTGAAAAGGCTTTAAATAGGGAACCAAGTTCATCAAAATCCTTACTACCAGAAGTTTCAGAATCTTTTCATAAAACTAAATCTGGTAGATCAAATCAAACTTGGAGACCTAACACGGGTGAAAGTTCAGGGGGAGGTGTTGTATTACAAAATCATCAGGAAATCGAGATCACTTTTCGTGATGCTCAGGGACGAC
This sequence comes from Helianthus tuberosus, assembly GCA_030545235.1. Taxonomy (NCBI): domain Eukaryota; kingdom Viridiplantae; phylum Streptophyta; class Magnoliopsida; order Asterales; family Asteraceae; genus Helianthus; species Helianthus tuberosus. The sequence continues at coordinate 171,381,776 of CM060369.1, forward strand.
CCAAGACCACTAAGGCTTGGGTCCCCATCCTCAACTGATCATTGATGATATGTGCAGGATGTTCCAGGAGGAACTATTAATAGTCATTGGATTGTTGGTACTGGAGCATCTAAGCACATGACAGGCGACTTACGGCTTCTTTATGATGTGAGAAATATTAGAGGAGGCTATGTCGCGTTTGCTGGAGACAAAGGCGGATACATCACTGGAGAGGGAATGATCTCCAATGGTGTTGTATGTTTCGATAAGATCAATTATGTTCGTCAAATTGATCATAATCTTCTCAGTGTTTCGCAAATCTGCGATAAGAAGTTCACCGTGCATTTTGATGATGCCGATTGTTATGTGCTGAAACCTGGTTTCAAAATTCCAGAGGAATGGATTCTCTTATCGGCTCCAAGAGTTAATGATATTTATATTCTTGATATGAGCCAAGCGATTACGACGTCTTCGCAAGTCACATGTTTTGTCTCAAAAGCCACAGAGAAGGAGTCTATATCTTGGCACAGAAGAATGGGGCACATTCACTTGAGAAAAATGAACCATTTGGTGAAAAACAATCTTGTGAATGGTGTGCCTGTGAGAAGTTTTCATTTACAAGATATATGTGTTTCATGCCAGAAAGGGAAGCAAACGAAGAAGTCTCACCCTCTGAAGAAAATCAACACTGTTAGCATGCCTCTCGAACGTCTTCATATGGACCTATTTAGACCTATGAAACACAAGACAACATTCGGGGATGCTTATTGTTTAGTGGTTACTGACGATTATTCTAGATTTTCTTGGGTAGCTTTTATGGCACACAAGAGTGACACTCCTGGAATCCTCAAGGATCTACTTACCATGCTTGAAAATCTATACACGTTGAAAGTAAAGAGGATCAGAAGCGACAATGGAACTGAGTTCAAAAACCGTGTGATGGATGAGTTCTGTACTTCTAAGGGCATTCTTCATGAATACAGTTCTCGCTATACTCCACAACAAAACGGTGTCACGGAGAGGAAGAATCGAACGATAATTGAAACTGCAAGAACGATGCTGGTAGAGTCGGAGCTTCCTGTTCAGTTCTGGGGGGAGGCTGTGTCGACTGCTTGGTACACGTTAAACCGAGTTCTTACAGTTAAGAGACATGGCATACTTGTTTCGAACTTCTACAGAGAAGGAAACCGGATCTTTCTTATCTAGAACATTTTGGCGGTCCATGTACTATGATTGAGCCGGATGGAAAGTTTGGCGCGAAAGCTATCGAGGCTTTCTTCCTTGGATATGCTACTCCGAATTTTCGCGTATGGAATCTGGCTACCAAAAAGATTGAGCTATGGAGTGAAGTAAAGGTTCAAAGGTATACAAGTTCTGTTAGAGCTCCGGGTGATCCTTGGATGTTCGATTACGATGGGCTATTTGACTCCTATAATCTGCCAACCTTTGATGAAGAATTTGCAGCTGCAAGAATGTTATTTGATAGTGACAACGCTGCTGGCTCGCCATTGGTTAGACCTGTTATTGTTAACCCTCAAGGTTCTAATTCGGTTAACAACACGGCTCAAAATGAGGTATTTGAAGATGCTACTGAGTACAATGAGTCATCGGAAGATGATGAATATCATGATGCGACTGAAGGCACTTCAGCTCCAGTTGCTCCCATTCAAGGTGCTTCTGTAGATACTCCTCATGTGCAGAATGTTGATACTGCTGAAGGGAATGCATCCACTTCTACGCCCATTCCCGGTGTGGAGTTGGTTGTTGATCTTAATATTAACAATTTGGGTATTAATGCTCGTGTTCCTGAAAATCCTGAATTAAGGATTCACGATACCCATCCGCAGCAGAATATCATAGGAGATGTCCAACACGGGGTACAGACGCGTAATCAGCTAAGAAACAACCAGAATGTTGGTTTATATTCAGCCATCAGATAATCTGGTTATTAAAATGATTGGTCCTTTGCGTGTTACGTTTCACAAGAAGAACCAAAATCTTGGAAGGAAGTCTTAAAGGATAATTCTTGGGTTGAAGCCATGCAGGATGAACTGCAGCAATTTCAAAAGCTAGGTGTTTGAAAGCTTGTTGAAAGGCCGGAGAACTACAAGAAGATTGGCACACGCTGGGTTTACAAATGCAAGAAGGACGATCGTGGAGTAGTTATTCGTAACAAGGCGAGATTGGTTGTTCAGGGATTTCGCCAGATCGAAGGCATTGACTACAACGAAGTTTATGCACCTGTTGCACGTCTGGAAGCTATTCGGATCTTTCTAGATTACGCTTCATTCAAAGGATTCAAAGTCTACCAGATGGACGTCAAAAGTGCTTTCCTTCTCGGTGTGGTTCAAGAAGAGGTACACGTCGAACAACCTCCGAGTTTTGAAGATCCTATTCACCCCAATCGGGTTTGGTTGCTCAACAAAGCTCTTTATGGTTTACATCAAGCACCTAGGACTTGGTATGCAACATTATCCAACTATCTTCTGGAGAATGGATTTCGACGAGGTCTTATTGATTGCACTCTCTTTATCAAGGAACAAGATGGAGATCTTCTGCTGGTGCAGGTATACGTTGATGATATAATTTTTGGTTCAACTAATGATACTTTGTGCAGGCAATTCGAGCATGTGATGCAGGAAAAGTTCGAAATGAGCGCAATGGGGGAAATGAATTTCTTTTTAGGCCTTCAATTTCAACAAACTGAGTCTGGGATATTCATCCATCAGACTAAATATGTTGGTGATATCTTGAGCCGATTCCAGATGTCAGATGCAACGCCCATTGGTACCCCACTTCCGCAGAATCACGGGATTACTCCGGATCTGAAGGGTGAAAGCGTTAACTCTTCATACTATCGCGCTATGATTGGATCTCTCATGTTTCTTACAGCCTCGAGGCCTGACATCATGTATCCAACATGCCTGCTTGCAAGATATCAAGCCAACCCGAAGGCCTCGCATCTTTCTGCTGTCAAAAGGATTTTTCTCTATTTGAAGGGATGCCCTGACACCGGTCTTTGGTACCCTAGGGATGATAGCTTCGACTTAATTGCATACAGTGATTCTAATTTTGGTGGTTGCAAAATTGATGGCAAATCAACAACAGCGGGATGTCAATTCTTAGGAAATCGCCTGCTCACGTGGTAGTGTAAGAACCAAACGTGTGTTGCTAAATCAACCGGAGAAGCAGAATACATTGCTGCCTCTAGTTGTTGCTCCCAAGTCTTGTGGATACAACAACAAATGCGCGACTACGGTTTTGAATTCCTATCTACTCCTATTTTTGTTGATAACAATGTTGCCTTACAGATCACTAGAAATCCTGTGCAGCATTCCAAGACCAAACACATCGAAATTAAATATCACTTCATACGTGATTATTTTGACAAAAGATTAATCGATGTTGTTAAAGTTCACACCGATCAGCAACGTGCCGACCTGTTTACAAAAGCTTTTGATAAATCACGTTTTGATTATCTACTTTTGGTCAATGGCATTAAGGTGATACCCGAGTAACTTCTTTGGATAATCGTTTTTGTAAATATTTTCTTTATAAACTCTGAAAAAAATCCAAAAAGATTTTCACCTTTTAGCATTTTAGGGGGAGTAATTCAAGAAAATACAAAAACATCTGAAAAATCAAAAATCTAAAAAGATGTCTTTACTTTCTGTCTTTCCGTTTGAAAAAATTCAAAAAAAAAATAGAAAATCAAAAATGAGTTTCTTGGAAAAAGGAAGATGATGATATTAACTGGTGTGGTCGGTCAACATGTTCAAAATGTAAAACAAAAAATTGAGAAATGATAAGTATCTTTACTAACGATGTATCGGTAGGCTCACAATCAGACTAAAATATGCAGGATGATACAAACCTAACAGACTTCAAGTCAGGTGGAAACCATTCATTGGCATATGGTCTTGGTACCGAAATTTCGTTTGATTGATTGCTGAGGTTCTGAGATATACGGTCTTTATGCTGCTTATCATCTAGGTATCATGGTTGTATCAAAATAACGGAGACGAAGTCTAGATCTTCCATGATACCATAAATACGTGTACATATTGCATTCGACCTCAATAAGTGATCAACAATCACATGTCCAACAAAATAAGTGATAATATATCACATTTATCCGGGAGTCAAGTTCGTCTCTCTGCTGTACTTTGTACTGATCTGTTCACGGACTTGCTCTTGTGCCCTCATGCATCAAAAATCAAGTTCCTCATCAATAACTGATTCTATCACATAGGGCTTGTTTTCAATCAAAAATAAGTGAGTTTCTCACATTCTTTTATACGGTCAAACAGATGATAAACGGTATACTCACCGGTAAGTTGAACTCTCGTGCATACCTTGATACGGGAATGTGTCGTGAGTGGATGAACATCGACTTGTAAGTATAATCCTTACCGTAAATCGTATCTCCTTATTGTGATTACATCTGATCAGTTTGAGCTTATGTGGACAACAATACCGATAATCGAGGTAGTATACGTATCCAGAGCTTTAAACAGAAATCAAAATCATGTTGACTAAGACCGTAAGCTGGTATGATTCCTTATCCTTGAAATTCGCAAAATGATTGCACTTGTACAGTTGTTTATTGCCTTTTATAGCTTTTTGATTAGTTTTCCGCACTTTAAATTATGTTTTAGTGTAGTTGTAAAGTTCATTTTTGAATTAGCCGAAGTTGCGACTTGGTGTTTTCTGCCGGAGCCCGGAAGCCTGAAACCTACTTCATAAAATGTCCTTGCATTTGTTAAACTCAATCAAAATGAAATGTGTTCAAATAAACAAAATATGTTCAGTGTGCAAAATTTTCAAACACTTAGTGAATTTGTGGAAAAGGTGTCGACGAAACCCTTTTATGTCGACGAAACCCCTTAGTCAAAGTCAACTTTTCAAACTTGGTCAACTTTTGGTCAAAATTGTTTTAAATGACGACGAAACCCCAAGTTTCGTCGAGGTCACGACGAAACCCCAATGGCCCTTTTAGGTTTCGTCGTGGGCTAAATGTTCAAGCCCAATCCTGGCCCAATTTAAGGTTTCGTCGAGCCAATATGAGGTTTCGTCGCAATGAAGGTTTCGCCGAGGTATGTCGGTATATAAAGGGGTCCCAGTGTTCAGAAGTCTTCACTTTTTCAAATCATCACTGCTTCTCCTTCTTCAACACACCACCCTCCCATACCCTCTCACCAACTCTCAAAACTTTGTATTTTCTTTAAGATTTTCAAGTAAAATCAAGGTATACAAATGCTCATTAAAGTGTTTTGAACCATATGAACCCTCTGTTTTTGTCTGAAACCCTAGGACACCTCTTTTTGTTCGATTTCTTCATATGAATATGTGCTTATTGTGCTTATTTGTTGATAAAAACTGTTAATAAGTACTTGTATGTTCATTTGAATGTTCATTTGGGTTAGGGTTTGGCTTAACAAAACAGGGGTTGGTTATTGTTGATGTTTTAAACTGATTTGGGTGGTTTCGGTTCAAAAGCTTATGTCGATTAGTTTACTAGGTTTTTTTTTTTGGGGGGGTAATTCGATTTCATTAATAATTCATCAGGGCAAATTACATAAGGATAGCAGGTAGATGAGCAACAAACTGCGCCGCCATCCCTTTCTAAATAGAAAACCCTAATCTACTAAAAACAAAGCCTCGCCCCTGAGGGGTCGAAAAGTTGATGTGGACCACACGCTGAACTCTAGACAAGAACCGAACTGCCTCCGGCGCCAAGGAGCCGAACGTGTCAAACGCCAGGGGGACAAAGGCATGATGAGTATCCTCACAAGCTTTTGCGTGCTTTTCCACCTTCTTCGACTCTGCTTTCAATACTGCTTGTCCTGCCACAAACCCATTTTCCCGGAACCCGGCTAGGGGGGATACACCTGTGAGATCGACACAAGCATGTTTCCCACCCTCCCAACCAAAAACCAGCACATCAGCCGGGCGTAGGGTGGATCTCCCCTCCGACGGGTCTGTAAGAAAATGATTGGTTTGATTATGAATTTGATAATCATTTAAACTACAGTCGGTGAAACCCCTTTAATTTGAAAACCCCCAAATGACGAAACCCTAACTGTTCAAAATGTAGACGACAAAACCCCCTTGAATGACGAAACCCTGAGTTTCTTCAAATGATTGATGACGAGACCCCCATGACGAAACCCTTTTGAACCCCTGTGACGAAACCCTCTAAAATCAAAGAAGTTTCGTCGAAGGACTGTCGATGAAACCCCACTGGTCAACAGTCAACTCTGACTTTGGTTGACCAAGGGAGTTTCGTCGTGAAGTAGGAGGTTTCGTCGAGATGATGAGGTTTCGTCGTCCATGCCTTAGTGAAATTTCAAGTTTTGGTGCCTTTCACAGATTACTTGGATTTGAATGATAAATGTGCCATTCACACTTGAACTTGCATAGACATTTGTCTAAATGCATATGTTTACCATTGTTATTGATTCTGGATGTTTACATATGTAGATGGCACCGAAAGAAGGTAAACGTAAGGCCCCGACTAAGAAGGAAAATAAATCTGAAGAGGAAATGATGTCCGAGAAGCGTCACAACCAGATTGCCATTCTGGATCCCGAAGAAAAGATCTCTGAATTTAAAGAAATTACTCGGTGGATTAGAGAGTCGCGGATCAAATAAGCTGTTACCTTTTCAACACCTGTTTACAAATCGCTCATTAAAGCCTTCTGGAATACCGCAAGCGTCGTGCAAGTAGATGGTACTGAAGTCATACAAGGGCAAGTTAATGATCAGATCGTGACTGTCTCTCTGGAAATATTGAACGTTGTTTTAGAGTTGCAAGATGATCTGAATGGTCCGTCCTCTATACCGATCATGTGTACGCGTGGCTGCTTATTACGGATGAAGTGTATTGGCGACATCTTCAGTACTCAAATCAACAAGGGAGACCTGCCGTTACATTACAAGTTTCTTTTGCACATTCTCATTCAGTGTATCAGCAACAGACGTGCAGGATATGATATGGCTGGCAACGATCTCGTTCGTCTTATGGTGGCATTGGTGCTAAACAAACCGTTCAGCATCTCAAAATACATTTTCGCCAATATGAAAGAGAATATGACGAGAACTGGAAGTAGAATTACAGGGAACAAATTCTGGATGTATCCTCGGTTTCTTCAAATGATCATGAACGTCCAACATCCTAATCTTCCAAAAGCTGACGACGACATCTTGAAGATAGAACCTATGATCTTGCAATCGTTAAGGATAATCAAGAGTCTTGCAGCCAAGAGATACAAAGAAAGCGATCCTCCTAGGAAGTTAATCGGTGCTCTTGGGAAACAAGACTATATTGCTCCGGAAGATGATAATTGGCGTCACAATGACAGCCAATCAGATGATGAAGAGCCGGAGTTGAAGAAGAAAATGATAGAAAAGTTTGGTCCAGATCCAGAGGATTCAGGTTCATCTGATAGTGATGATGATGAAGCTGGTGATGGTGGTGATGCAGGTGCTGGTGCCGTTGGTGCATCGTCTGCTGGTGCAGCTGGTGGCACTTTAGCTGGTGACAACTATGAGGATTCTGAGTCTGATGACAATCCTCCTGAGCCCGAATATGAAGTTTACTATGATGATCGAGGTGTTAAAATGATCAGGAAGATTAGACTGGAGGTTGATGATGATGATGAATACGTTCCTTCGGATATCAAAGCGGAACGATCAAAGAGAAAGGAAACGGCTGTCAAACGCAAGAAGAAAGCTAGAAAGTACATTGGTACTTCTTCTGTACAGCAATCTGATCCTCAAGAGCCTGCACAAGAAGCGGTAATAGATCCAAATCTTGGATTCACGGCCACTGAAGCTTCTTGAATGATTTCTTCACCTCTGAGGTCCACAGAACCAACTCCTACAGTGAGTTCAACACCTGAAACTCCTATAGTGACTCCTCAAGCACCTACTCGCTCCATTGCATCAACTATTCGTGCTTCGACCTCGCAGCCTGCCTCAGAACGCCGACAAAGTGTATTCAAATGTATGCAGCAGGATGAGAAGATAGATTTCCTATTTTCTCAACTTCAAGCTGCTGCAGGTCAGATCACCAGGCATACGGAAGTGATCCAAGCTATAAGAGCTGACGCGATCAAGCAACAGTTGGAAATTAACACGTTGAATGCCACTGTTGGACGACAAGCAGCAGAAATCACACGTCAACAGGCTGAAATTGATCAATTGAAAGCTGAAAATGCTAACTTGAAAGCTGCAAACGAAGTGAGAGAAAGGCAGTTACAACAAATGCGTGCGGCAGATAATACATGCGGCACTGAAATGAACTGCATGAAAGAAAGTAATTCTCTACTTCAAAAGTTGACCGAAGGTTTAAAAGAAAGACATGACTTCATGAAGCAGTGGTATGATTCTCGAAACACCACTATAGTTGATGGGTCAAGAAGATCAATGAAGGCTATGAGTTTCTTCGAAAGCGCGTCAATACTTTATGGAACGAACGATGTAAGCTGCAAGAAGTGATGAAGAAAACAGATGATGATCCTGAAGATCAAGGGAATCCCGATCCTTCTGCTACATCAGAGCAACCACCGGAAACTTCTTCTACACAATTAATAATCTTCAAGCCTGTGCAACTTGGATCTGCACAAGGAACCTCCACTGGAACAGTTGAAGAAATACAACAGATTGAATCTTTGCCTGGTACTTCTTCTGTTCCTAGCACTGCTGATCTTGCATTGCAGGTTGTACATCCGATTACTGGAGAATTACTTGAAGAAGGGGAGATCATCTCAGATCTTTCACATGAGCAGTTACTTGCTCTGAACGCAATGAAAGAAATTAACGGTGCTGAGATTGATAAGATGCCGAGTGAGCCTGAAACTGCCAATATTGAAAATATTGAAGAGATCGTGTTTGAAGGAAATCAAAAGAAATCAACTTATGTTCGTGCTAACGGAACAGATTTTGATCCATTTGATGAAGAATGGATGCAAGATAATCAGGAAGACATTGATGAACAATTGAAGAATCGTACGTCTTCTGATAATCCGGCTGACGCATTCCAAGAATGGAGAAGACGTTTCTTGTCCAGAGTTGAAAGGCCTACACCTCTGGAAGCACAGGTTGATTTCCTACAGTTTGAGAAAGTGAAGCCGAATGGAAGAATTCTCTGTTGGATGTTCGTTAAGGAAATACATTGCGTCGCCATCAAGCGGGAATTCGGTATTCAGTATTTCCGATCATTGCTTAGCATATTGTCCTTACCATTCTACGACGTTGCAGCTTTGACGAAGCTTGAGCTTGTTAATCGTTCAAACTTCGAAGGAGCTACATTGTTCGAGCGCAAGATAAAGTTCAACAAAAGATCAGGCTGGAAAGATGAGTCGTACAAGTCGCAGTTCCCTATCTATCAGCAGATCAAGTTCACGCTAGATCCAGCGACCAACACGACGCATTACAAGCTTATCTACCAACAGCCGAAGTTCATGGATAAGATCCCGTTAATGCCGATGAAGCAGAATTTTCTTGGAGAAATGAGGTTATGGTGTTACGACTCCGATACGCACGAGGCGGTGATTGTTTTTTATGGCGATCGTGAGAATTTCAGGATGTTGGATCCGATGTGGATCGTAAACATATCAGCGGCCGACATCGATAAGTTATTTCGGCATGATATATTTTACGAAACAAGGACGCTCATCAAGCGCTTCGATTTCAACGCGTCGCTTGTTATTGCTTTTATCGAGGAATTCATGCGGGAAGCACCTGGACGCTGAAACACTGAAGACGAAAGATCGAAGACCGAAGACAGTAACAGACAAGGGAGAGTTTGTTGATGCATTATTTTGGTGTCTGTAACTTGTCTTATTTAACGATGTAATTTATACGGTCTTTTACGTTTATCGAGTATGTAATTCGCCGTCGACCTTAGTTGGATTTCCTCCTATCTATCTAAGTGTCCGACAATGTCTCTGTCGTTATGTAATGTTATATGAAACAATGCATGTTGCATGATTAGATTATGTTTATGTTTGGATGTTTATATGTTTAGTTGTTTGCTGTCTGTTTGCAGCAAACATCATAACAGTTGCAGCCTTCGACGAAACACCTAGGTTTCGTCGAGGCCATGATGACGAAACCCCCAAATGTCCAAAACCTTGAGGTTTCGTCGTGATGGATGACGAAACTCCTAGAGTTTCGTCGACCAGGAGGTTTTGCCAGGCCCATCAGAGGTTTCGTCAAGCCCATTGATGTTTCGTCGATATATGGGCCTAGGCTGCTATATAAACACCTCATAGTTTCTGTATGAAAATTATGAGAGCATAACCTGTGTCTGGAGTATACTGTGAAACTTTGTGTGTATTAGTTTGATCTTTGTTCTCATCCTTTTAATCAATTGAGTGTGATTCATTGGTTATATCGTGTTAGTATTATCTATGTTTGGTTTGGCATAGTCACGGGGATTCCGCACTCGTGACCGTGTTTATTATAAACAAGGATTTGGTTTTCGTAATTGATCCTCAGAATTCGGGACCTACAAGTATCCATCCTGGGTTGCTAACCCAGTCATGGTCAAGAAAAAAGATAGGGGATGGAGGATGTGCATAGACTTTCAAGACCCGAATAAAGCATGCCCTAAGGACTGCTATCCCCTCCCGGAGATAGATGTCCAGGTGGACTCCCTATCTCAGTACCCCCTGAAGTGCTTCTTGGACTCCTACAAAGGATACCATGAAATACAAATGTTAATGGAAGACAAGGAGAAGACTGCATTCATCACAGATGAAGGAACCTTTTGCTACACCAAAATGCCCTTCGGGCTAAAAAATGTTGGGGCCACTTACCAAAGGTTAATGAACACCCTCTTCAGAGAGCAACGGGGACGAAACTTGGAAGTGTACGTCGATGACATTATCATAAAAAGCCTCACAGAGATGGCCATGATAGAAGATATAGCTGAAACCATACGGGCTATGCAAGACGTAAATATGAAGCTGAACCCTGGGAAGTGTTGCTTCGGGGTAGAAGAAGGGAGATTCCTGGGAGTAGTGGTCACCAAAGGAGGGATCAAGGCTAACCCGGAGAAAACCCAAGCCGTAGCCGAAATGCGATCCCCCCGGTCCCTAAAGGATATTCAACAACTGAATGGGAGATTAATCGCCCTGAATCGCTTTCTGTCAAAGGTAGCTAACATAACCCTCCCCTTCATGAAAGTGCTAAAGGACTGTCTCCAAACAAACAAGTTCAGATGGACTCCAGAAGCTGAGGCAGCTTTCCGAGAAATGAAAGATTACATCTGTAAGCTCCCCACCTTAGCCACTCCGGTTCCCTGGGAAGACCTGCTCCTGTATTTGTCTTCCTCGAAAACAACCATAAGTGAAGTAATGATGGTGGAAAGAGAGGGAAAGAAGATCCCCATATACTTCATTAGCAGGACTCTCAAGGGTCCTGAGGAACGCTACATGCCTCTGGAGAAGCTAACTCTGGCCCTCGTCTTCGCATCTCGAAGACTCGGAAGATATTTCCAAGCACACAAGGTCACGCTAATGATGGATCAGCCACTTCAAAAGGTACTCAGGAGACCTGAATTGTCAGGCCGATTGGCCAAGTGGGCGGTTGAATTGGGAGAACACTCCTTAGAATATAAAGCCAGAATAGCTATGAAAGGACAAATACAAGCTGACTTCTTGGCTGAGGTCCCAGAGGATGAAGAGAAAGAGCTCCTGAGGTGGGAGGCCCTGGAGAAGGAAGAAAAAAAAAGGAGGATGAAGCAATATGGAAACTACTCACAGATGAGGCCTCAAGCGAAGAAGGAAGCGGAGCGGGCATTACACTGATCAGCCCCGAGGGAATTGAGCTAACTTACGCCATCAGACTGGACTTCGAGAACATGAACAACACAGCCGAATATGAAGCCCTCCTGGCAGGAATGAGATTGGCTAGAAAAATGATAGCAAGGCACCTGGAGGCCAGTACTGACTCACAGCTAGTGGTCAAGCAGTACCACGGGGAGTACGAGGCCAACGATAACACAATGGCCAAATACGTGGCCAGGGTGAAAGAAATGGCTAAGGTATTCAAAACCTTCAAGCTAGAATACATACCCTGGGGGAGGAACAGGAAATCCGACGCCCTCAGCAAGTTAGCTTTCGTAGCCTTTGACCACCTTGCGAGGGAAGTCAAGGTGGAGGTTTTAACATCCCCCTCCGTCAATATCGAGCAAATAGCCACAATCGAGAATGCTCAGGAGACTTGGATGACACCGATTGTTAAATTCCTCAAGGACGGGATACTACCCGAGGGTGACTGGGCATCCCGGAAGATAAGGGTCAAAGCTCTGCAGTACGAACTGATTAATGGGGAACTCTATCGAAGGTCCTACTTAGGACCGTCGTTAAAATGTGTTGATAGTGAAGAAGCCAGATACGTGATTAAAGAGATTCACGAGGGTATTTGCGGCATGCATTCTTGGCCAAGGATAGTGGTGGCAATAGCAATGAACACGGGATTTTATTGGCCTAGAATGTATGAGACAGCATCGGAGGAGATCAAGAAATGTGACAACTGCCAGGTCCATGCACCCATGACACACCGCCACAAGCACCCAATGATACCTGTGTCTACATCTTGGCCCTTCCAGAAGTGGGCCATTGACATCGTCGGACCATTTCCAGAGGGTCCAGGAGGGGTTATGTATGTAGTGGTCGCTATCAACTACTTTACCAAGTGGGTAGAGGCTAGGTCTCTGGCGAAGATAACCTGGGAGCAAATGAGGCGGTTCGTGCTGGACAACATCATATGCAGATACGGGGTCCCAAAGGAGTTAGTAAGTGACAACGACGTCCAATTTGCAGGAAAGCCCTTCAGGCCATGGTGCGAACAGATGCACATACACCAGGTATTCACCTCCGTCACCCATGCCCAGAGCAACGGGTTAGTAGAAAGAGCAAATCAAAGCGTTATCAAAGGAATAAAGGGGAGGCTCGGAAGGAAACAGAAGGGGTGGTTTGAGGAACTGCCTTTTGTTCTATGGGCATATAGGACCACTCCCAAGGACTGCAACGGGGAAACCCCTTTCAGCTTGACCTACGGGATGGAGGCTGTTATTCCAGCTGAGATAAGGTCCCCAACTGCAAGGATGAAGCTCAGAGAGGCCGAAAATGAGCAAGATCTCTGGATGAATCTAAACTTGCTTGAAGAAAGAAGGGAAATAGCGGCAATCAAGGAGGCCAAGTATAAAAGACAGCTTGAAAGCTACTATCATGCCAAGATGAAGAAGCTCAACCTCGTCCCTGGAGACTTGGTCCTGAGAGTAAATGAAGCTAGCTTACAAGAGAGCACCGGAAAACTAGGGCCTAACTGGGAGGGGCCCTACCGGGTTATTTGGGCGAATGGCAAGGGAAGTTGCAAACTGGAAACACTTTAAGGAAAGGAAGTCCCAAGGACCTAGAACCTTATGCAACTCAGGAAATACCACATGTGAAAGACGAAGATGCCTTCAAGGGAAAACGGCCAAGGAGCCACTTTTGTAAAAATTAAGCACTAGTTAGGGGATTACCCCAAGAAAAACATTTTGTAAGATCTTGTACTAGAGGACAGAGTCCCCAAGAAACGTATGGTAATGAACAATCCACTTGTTCCTTTTGATAAGAGTACAAGTATTGTATTAGGGAAGACGTGCCCAAAAACTACAAACCTAATAACAAACAACACACGTGTAAAAGGTATACTCAACATACCGGACGCCCGGCTGTGGGGCAAAGCAGGGCTTAGCTAGCCCAAAGAGAAGGACAAACAAGTTAGAAAACATAATCTGCAGTTATAAACTTGTCCAAGGATTGTCCTCAAACAGACAGTCTTGGTTTACAAAGCAAACCATAAAAAAAAACACTTTTGTAAGCAAACTACAAAAAATAACTAACACATTTACACCAAAGAAGCTTTTTGTATAAACTACAAAACGAATGTACATAAATACAACAGGGGATTTTGCCAACCCTAAAAAATCAAATGTACAATAAACAACTTGGTAAATAGACCAATGGAATTTTTGTAATCATACTACAAACAACCAGAAGTCTCCGGGTAGATACTGGGCTGACCCTCGGTAAAAAGCACCTGCAAAAAGCAACACAACAAAGACAACAAAAACAATTCGACAACATACAGTCAAAAGATAGCAGGCCATACGTTAGATACCGGGAGGACCCCAACACAAAGGCCATCCCCCCATACATCAAAAGTCAACAGTATTCAAAGTGCACAAGTGTTAGTTACAACCATATCGAAATTGTCAAAGTTTTAAAACTACTGGGAGTCATCACCAGACAAAGGCTTCGGAGAAGAAGGACTAGCGGGAGTCAGTAGGGCTTTAAGCTCATCAATGGACATCAAGGGACGCTCAAGGATTTTCTCAAGAAGGACAGGAGTCTTTCCGCCAAACTCCTTATCCAACTTGGGCAGCCGCTTCTTGGCTTTAGAATTATAAAGAGGGGTCTCCTACCTCCCTATACCTTGAGCTGAGTAAGCATACCCGTCCTTCAAGCCCGACTAATATCCCACATCCCTGTAAGCCCTGTAAATCTGCTCAAGACTATTCTTAAAATCCTCAGACTGGGAAACAGCAGTAAGGAAGGACCCGAAGCCTTCAGTGATCAACCAATACTTCTGCTGGGCTAACTTTTGGTTGCCATCCGAAGTTATCCCCCACTCAGCATACATAGCATCTAACTCCTTCTGAGACACGGAATCCAACTCCTTCTGATGCTTCAGCTCGGCGGCCAACTCCTCTTTCTCTTCAATCAGAGCTGCCATCTCCCTCTCCCAAGCACGTTCCTTCTGCACCAGCATGGTACCGGCTCCTTGAGAAAAAAGTTGCAAAAGCTCCGAAAAGGTTAAATAATAATAAAAAAAGAGAGGGGGGAGGAAGAGAAGGACTATGCACCTTCTCCTCCTGTAATTTACGCTCAGCATCAACCACCCGACACCGAAGCTCAGCAGCAACGGTTTGAGAAGTCTTGATATCACTCTTGAGCCCCTCATTCTCCCTCCTCAGTTCATCCACTCGTTGTAACATGCCAACACCCCGGAAAAGACCTTCACAGAGGGACATGTTGTATTGATCATCAAAAAGATCATCCCTCAGAGTAGAAATCATAAATCTATGGGAAGGAGGAACAAGATGAGCTAGAAAGTCCCGGGCAGTCTCAGGAGTTCCCACTACTGAAGACTGGGTACTCTTCCATCTAGGAATGTATGGAACTGGAAGGACGTCAGCAAACAAAGGAGCCAGAGGGGATCGAGAGGTAAAACCCTCAAAGTGAGAGGGTTTGCTAGTCCCAGTGGCATGGTGAGGAGAAATCTCAAAAGCTGGGGTAATACGGGCAGCACTAACTTCAGGAGTCTTGTCCCAGACACGGGTGGAGGAAGGGGCAGTAGGGATCTCAATCGGAGCATGAGAACTTCCCTGCTCCAAACACACACACAAAAAAGGGGGGGAAACATTAGAAACCTATCAGAAAAAAGTTAATCCAAAAAGCAACAAGGGATTGGGAGCCTGCTACATCAACCAAAACAGAAGATAAGTGGAGGACTTACCAACAAAGGCTCACTCATAAGACTGGAAGATCGCAAATGCTTAGACAAGGAGCCTTTAACCCTAGTAGGGGGAAGTTCGGAGGCAGCTTTTGCGGCAGGGAAGGCTTTTTGACCACTAGCACTCTGGAGTCGTAGCTAGGGCTGCAAACGAACCAAACGTTCAGCGAACAGTTCATGAACCGTTCGGCGGGAAGTTCGTTTGTGTTCGTTCGTTTACTAAACAAACGAACACGAACAAGAAATTTCATTCGTTTAGTTAAATGAACAAACATGAACAGAGGTTGTGTTCGTTTGTTTATGTTCGTGAACGTTCGGTAACATGTTCGTTTGTGTTCGATACTTTATTAGTGTTTTTAGTTTTTATATTTAATTAAATACTTCAAAATTCCAACAAATTAAATATCTAATAATTGTCGGTGTATTATATATTCTGTTCATGAACGATTGTTTATGTTCGTTTGTTTCCATTTGTGTTCATGAAGATTAGTTTGTGCTCATTTGTGTTCGTCAATGTTCGTTGCCTAAAATTAACAAACAAACACAAACGAACACGAACAAGTTCATTTCCTTAACAAACGAACAGGAACATAAAATCTCATTCGATGAGTGTTCGTGAACGGTTCGCGAACACATATATTTCTTAACAAACGAACACGAACAAGGTCTTGTTCGTGTTCGTTTGGTTCGTTTGCGCCCTAGTCGCAGTTGGATACCACGTGGGGCAGGAACTTGCTTAGGGCCGACAGCCTTTCGCTTGCGAGCCAAGCGGCTCTCCAGGTCTTCTTCATCATCATCACTGGAACTCTTCGCTTGAAGGGAACCGGGGGAACCCTCCTTCTCATCAGAAGAAGCTCCCTCATCCTTCTCCCAGGCAGCAGAATCCCCTGCCTGAACCGATCCCTCAATAACCCTCATCTCAACACCCCGGCTCAAACCCGGTTCAACTTTGTCATCAACCACAAATTTGACATCCCTGGAATCCCCCTGAAGCAAGCCCCACAGGGTTATCTCTACACAAAAGAAACGCTAAAGATGACTACACAAATCCCTAAGAAATTTTCAGAAAAAAAAAAAGATAAGCACAACAAGCCAAGAACAAGAATACCTTTCTTGCCATAGAAAGCCTTTGGCCGAACCGAGTAGAAGGGGCTTAGTCCTCCCATAGCCAGGATCCCTTCGGAAAAAGTAAAAGCTCTCGTGGGATTCTCATACATACGTTTCCACTTGACAATATCATCGGCATATAAGATTGGAACACTGTCGTCAATAGCAGCCTTGCCATCCCTCAACGGTGGTGACTCTGGTATCATGGCGGCAGAAACAAAAATGAACCCGCTTTTCCATTCCTTAGGATAGGTAGAGGTTGGCATAAAGGAGTAGCAAGGCTGAGAGATTCTACTCTTCCGTTTGGCAAAGGTAAACCAATCCCCATCCGAGATCAACTTATAGAACATGCAAAACAGGGGAATCGATGGCTTACCGGAAACCGCCACACGTGACAGCTCAAAATGCACAACCCTCATAAACCCTAGAGGGTGCAATTGGGAAAAGTGAACTTTAAAATGACGTAGCAAATTTATCTTGAAAGATGAAAGTGGGTAACGGACACCACAAGAGGAAAACGACAGAGTGTAAAGAACGATCCAGTCAGGTGTGCACTCTGCCAAGTCGTCAGGACCGGGTAAGGTGGGAGAAAAATGCTCTGGTATCTTGTACGTTTCAACAAAGGATTCCAAATCCTTTGCCGTCAGAACGGAGCGAATCATGGAACGGCCAGTACGGCTCATGATGAAGCAAAGTGGTGATCGGAGAACGGTGATGAAAGAAAGAAATGGGGAAGAAATGGAGAAAATTGGAGGATAAAAAGAAATCTAAGGGGCGGTGGAAGTTTTTAAAGAGGGTAACTGACGTGAAAGGAAAAAATTGTCGCATCACCATCATTTCAAATTTAAAACTGCCCTGCACGTGTATTAAGGGGATTGAACCCCCGCCGTTGATATCCGACGATTAATGATTCTCGAAAAGAGAGGGGGGGCGTGATGATTAGCTAGGGTTGGGCCCACATTCCTAGCCCAAGAAGACCATCCCCGTGAACATTTGTGACTCAGCACCGGATCATGAGATTTGGATCTCAGAACCAGGGACTAAAGATGACTTGACGACGGGCCAATAGGTTGCCCCATTTACCCGTCTTGGGCCGTTGTCACGTAGGCCCAGCAGATAAAGCCCAAAAATTGTAATACTTGTCTATTAAGAATTCTCTCATACAAAACGGGCGGGAAAAAGGAAAGATCAGAGAACACAGGGTGCATTAATGAGTGACATGAAAAGGATCTCCGGCTGGCATTGTACTTCGGAGCCGGTATCATTAAATGAAGGCAGAATCCTGCCGTTGGGGTTCAGACACGTGTCTGAGCCCCCCAAAGACCGTCAGAATCCGTTGGATCACTTCGATATCATCCCATTGGAGAGATAAGGGCTTTCGGCTATATAAGGAAGGTATAGAACAATCTTCAAGGGGATCGGAGGTATCTCACTTAATACTCTCATTTATTCCGACCATAATTCCATTACATTAAATACACACACGCATTTATATCAGATTCACACCATAGAAATTGTTCCGGTGATCACACTCATCGGAATAAGTTACTCTCTTACTCTCCGGCAATTTTACTTTTTCTCACGTCGGAGCTTGGTCACGGATCCCCCCCCCCCCCCCGGGGGCCCTCCTTGACGAAGCTAACGGTTTCCTTTTTTGTAGCAAGCGAAGGTTGGAGTATTACGACGTCAGCGAAGACCCTTTGAACGTCATCCAGGGATTTGGGGATTCGACAGATACATATCACAACTTTGTATTTGTGTTAATATATGATATTTTTAATAAAATATGTTGTGTTAATGTATGATATTCTTAAAAAAATATTTAAGAAGATTATAAGGTACTTTAACATGATTTAAGATAATTGCGGGAACCAATTTTCAAACTCAAAATTCCAAATCCAAAACTACAAGAAATGAAAATGAAATTTATGATTATGGCGGGTCGAATTTATACAAATGACACCGCATAATTTTTCTCTTGCTGCTTAGTTAGATACATACTTGTATATTCGTTCTTAACTTTCATTAATTACTGCGATCAACTTTTACGTTTAACGTCTGTCACATATTTTGTAATTTTTACTAACCAGAGGGTGAAAAAATTCTGTTAGTCTTTCTTAGAATGGCTATTTTACTCATGTTAACGAAATAAAATAAAAGAAGTATAAACAAAAATTTAATTTAGGGTAAAGGGCCCGCACATTTGATAAACTTCTTCTGCATTTCACGACGGAAGAGAGAGCTTTCAGAATCTTTCTTTTTGTGTGGTTATAAAAATCAAGCTTAAAATGATCGATATATTTTGACAAGATTCTGTGGGTTTTTTTTTTAATTTATTATACCAATGGGTATTAATATTTAGAGTTAATTAATTTATTGTATAAATAGGTCTTTAAGATACAAAGTATCTTTATCGTAAAAACGGAGAAATTTTTTTTAATTTTTTCCCCTACTTATTAAGCACGTATCTTAGTTGTCATAGAATTCAAAAAAAAAATCGTGCTTTTACACTAGTAGAATAATTATAATAACTCTACTACTGTAAAATTACTATTTTTTTTACATTTTTCAAATAAACGTCATTCTTAAATAATAGAGGTAAAATTTTCAAAAAATAAAATTTTCTCCTTCACTTCTTACAATAAGAATATTTTATGTATTAAGACTCATTTGTACTTGATTTTTACACGTTCTTTTTTTTTTAGAAATTCAATCGTTTTTGTTTTCTTGAATGTCTCTAAATTATTTTCTATGTCCCTTGTTTGAATCTTAGTCTTCTGTTCTAAGAGGCATGTGACTTTAACAAATGGGTGAACCCCACATTGACTTTAAAGATTCATTTGAACGGGCGACATTGGAACAAGTAAAAATAGCATAATCCTAATCCTATTTTATAGAAAGAGCGGTTTGGTCTTTTAATTTTAACTGGTGGGATACCTCCGTGCTTCGTGGCGAGCTATCGTTCAGTATTGGTTTGATTCATTACAATATCAGTATGATATCAGCACCCGATATAGCAATTTACACGACCTTTACATGAAACGAAGAACTTAGAAAAGAATATGAGTAACTATTAGAATAACTATATTATGCACATATTTTAGGAGAGATTATGTATCTTTATTGTTTTGATTATTTTCTTCTATATTGTATATTCTCTCCCTATTTAAAGGGTTCTTATGAATGAGAGGAGACACACGAATTATTCTTGAACCATAACAATCTTTAGTAACAACTCTGGTGTTGTTCAGTCGGTAACAGTTCAGTTCGTCAAGGTACGGAACGGTACCGACACTCGATACAAATTACCATACAAAAAAATACACTTGTGCAAATACAACTTTGTGTTAAACGAATTTATACGGCCACATCTGAAACCGGCTCGTGAGTTATTCGAATAAAACTTTTATTCAATCGTAAATTAAAATAAGCACATCAAAACTGTATATTCGTAATTTTATTAAACGTTATATTATATTATATTATAGCTAAAAAAGAAAAGAATAAACAACGTCCCTTTATAAGAAAAATAAACCGATGTTATATGTTACCGCTATCGCTACCGCTGTGATGTTATTTGAATGATATCGGTTCGGTTAGTCACACCAAATAACCAAAAAAGTCATCTATATTTGACTCGTAAGAACAAAACTTTTATCAAATCTTAGAAAAAAATAAGCATATGGCAACGGTAAATTCAAGAATTTTTAAAACGTCATACTTTATTACTAAAAAACACGACACATCTTTAATAACATGTATGTCTATGTTTCGACCACATGTATTCGAAACTTTATAAATATCGTAGTTTAAAAGTTATAAACGAAAAACAAAAAAATAGTTACATAATTAATGATAAATATTACAATTCAGATTAAAAGTCATTTGTGTATGTTAGTTTGTGTTTTTTTATTATAAAAATGACAAAACGAAAAATAATAAAACTATAAAAAAATAGTCTATGTTAATATAACAAAAGTTCTAACAGGTGAAAGATTAAACGTAAGAATGTGTATAGGACTGCAAATTTAGTGAACCTTTAGCGAAACAGTTCGCAAATTGTTTGGCAAAAAGTTCATTTGTGTACGTTCGTTTAATAAATGAACGAACACGAACAAGAAATTTCGTTCGTTTAATGGAAGAACATGAACACAGGGCGCGTTCGTTCATTTATTGTTCGTGAACGTTCTGTAACATCTTCATTTATGTTAATTTGTGTTTGGCAGTTGATAAGTGTTTTTAATTTTCATATTTTATTTAAATACTTCAAAATTTTGACAAATAATATATTCAGTAAGTTTCAGTGTATTGTATATTTCGTTTATGAACACTTGTTTGTATACGTTGTTTTCATTTGTGTATATGAGGTGTTTGTTTACGTTCATTACCTAAAATTAACAAACGAACTCAAATGTACACGAACACGTTCATTTCCTTAATAAACAACGTATTATTTATGTTCGTTTGATTCATTTGCAGCAATATATGTGTGCGTTCAATATGAATTTTAAACTAGATTATGTATTTTTATTTATTTTTTAGAATATATTACATGAATAATCCCCAACTAGCCTACAAAAATGGTCCATTATTTGTAAAATGACTAAATTGCATTTGGACTAACCAAATAGCCTACATGAGTTAGCAAATTTGATGTAAAGGGTTAAATATTTGAAATGTCGGGAAATGATATGTAAAGATTTGGAATTCGGACTCAAGTAGTATGAGAAAACCTAAGAGACAAAATCCGAACATAACTATAATTATTCGGACTTAGAGGTGCACAAACCGGTTAATTTTAATAACCGGTTCGGTTAACCAGTTATACCGGTTAATTTGACTTTTTGACTTTAACCGGTTAATGCTTTAACCGGTTATTACTTTAACCGGTTATTTTTTTAACTGGTCCGGTTAATTACTTTAACCGGTTCGGTTAATTAACCGGTTATTTTCGGTTATTAACCGGTTTTTTGTCTTTTTTTTTAATTTTTCGGTTATTTTTTCGGTTAACCAGTCTATCGGTTAAAAAACCGGTTTAAAAAAACCGGTTAATAACCGGTTATTATACTAAACACTTATAACCGGTTACTAACCTACGGTTAAAAATAACCACTAACCGGTTATTCCTAAATCGGTTATTAACCGGTTACGGTTTCGGTTAATAACCGGTTACGGTTAATTAACCGAATCGGACTCAAGTAGTATGAGAAAACCTAAGACACAAAATCCGAACAAAACTATAATTCTATATACCTACCAATTGAAGTTACATATAGAGTAACTATAATAATATTTTAATTTACTTTTTTAATTCACATATTTTACATTTTTTCTGTCTCATAGTGTGTTTTTAGTTATTTTTTACTTTCACACTTCAATATTTAGCATTGACACTTATAACCCTCAACTTTTTAAACTTTTTTAATCAATTTTTACATGCTTATTTTTATGTATGCATTGGTATAAATTTAGGTTGATTTACGTTTAAATATATTTTTTAAATGGGTAGCCTCAAATATAATACGTTTTTTTACTTTTTTTTCATACCTTTTTGGTTGGTTTACACTCTGACATACATTTTGTTTTAAAACAAGTCGGATCAAATGTATTACATTTTCATTAGATAGTAAAAATTCGAGTAACTTAACATATCGATGCTGCCGCTTCGCGTCGTACCATTCTTTAACATATACTTAATTTTCTTACGTACTTATTTTTATGTACATGTTAGTATAATTTAAAATTTGTTAACGTTTCAACATAAATTTCTTTGGCAAATAAGTCGGATAAAATATAATACGTACCAATGGAATGGTAATCCATTGGGAAAGGCAAAGCATTTAAACAACTTGGGAAAGGAAGGTCTTGGGTTCAAGTCATATAGACGACAGTAATAAAAGAACTTTGCCGTTCAAAAAAATAAAATATAATACGTTTCCGTACTTATTTTTATTTTATGTACGTTTTTAGTTTGTCTACGTTTTGACGTAAGTTTTATTCAGAAACAAATCGAGTTAAATATAATACGTTTTTATTAGACGGTACAAATTCGAGTTCTTTTACATTCCAAACCTGCCGCAACGCTCGAAAAAATTTACTAGTTATAAACAAATTGAATTCCCCCTCGGAGTGCGTTAGGAATACGGTGTGTCCACAAAAAAAATTACATTTTGCAGCAGTATCAAACCTT
The DNA here is from genome assembly GCA_030545235.1 of Helianthus tuberosus. Lineage (NCBI taxonomy): Eukaryota > Viridiplantae > Streptophyta > Magnoliopsida > Asterales > Asteraceae > Helianthus > Helianthus tuberosus. Next base: position 171,404,628 of record CM060369.1, read on the forward strand.
TTTATGTAAAAATGAGAAAGTCTAAATGAAAAATTAAGTATTATCGAAACCAGAAAACCATAAAAATGACCACCAGTATCCAAAATCGAAAACCATAATAATGAAGATGGTACATATGTTTAGTCCAGAGGTGGATCTACCCTTCAAGAAGGGGTAACGGAGACTCTCCAATGGTAGTGTAAATTTAACGTTTTTTCGATTTCGTTACCCCTTTTCCTTGAAACGTTGCCCCTATAATAATTTTCTAGATCTGCCACTGGTTTAGTCAATATCGGTTAGCATGGAAGGCTAATCTTCTTTCGATGGGAGGTCATTTTGACTATAATCACTTCGGTCCTTGGTTCAGTAGCTACTTGTTAGCTTTTTCGTTTTGGCTTCCTTAGAAAGTTAATTCGATCCTTGGACGTCCTTTTCATCATGTGCCATTTTGTACAAGGCATTTGGAAACAATGGGCCATATTTCATGTGGGGTTGCTACATGCTCTTAGCGATCGGCCTTCAAGTGGTTAAACATTTTTGGGTTGATTTGGTGAGGTCCAAGTATTTATGTTGGGATTTTCTAATGGCACACCCACTGTCTATCCGCACACGTGACAGTTCATTTGATAAAATACGTGGGAGAAAAGACCAGCACCCTTGTCGTTCCGTATTTTCTCCTTTTCTAATTCTCGAAGAATCTCGTAACGTATTCTCTGTTTCTCTAAATCGTCTGTAAAATTATGTTTCTCTAATATGACACAAGATAAAAGCGTTTCTTTAGACAATCTGGGCACTGATTTTTTGAAGTTTATTTTTTCCTGTGTTGTGTCGAATGCGAATGCGAACCCGAGAAACGAAAAGGATTTCAAGCAGTTGGTCGATGACATGATAGATAAAGATCTTGAGACTATCATATCCATTTTCAAGTATTAGACTAGATAGTCCAGGATGAAATATATTAAAACCATTCAAGCCCATCAGTCTAGAATGTGTTATGGTGAGATTTTTCAAGTTTGCACAGTGGGGGAAAAGACCAGCACCCCTGTCAGTATTTTCCTTTAAATTCGCATAAACAAATATTCGTTTCATAACCTCCTCCTATAAATCAACCACAACTCACCCGAGACCGACCTCTGGATCACACATGATAAAAGCGCTTCTCTAGACAATCTAGGATTATGTTCCGTTTTATAACACATGACACATGATACGGCACGCTTACCTTAATCACATCTTCCATGGAGTCACATATCCGACAAAAGGGCCCACGGATCTTCTCCTTTTCTAATTCTCGAAGAATCTCGTAATGTATTCTCTGTTTCTCTAAATCGTCTGTAAAATTATATAAAAAAAAAACAAACTAGTGGTTTATCACTGTATGTGAGCATTGGAAGCCCGACAAACAGTCTTGCAATTACATCTTCAATCGAGACCGCATTATTAATTATAATGAAGCAATGAAGATTGAATGTGCAAACTGCAACCGTTTTTTACTACGGAAAAGGTGGCTATGCGAAATACAAACCCGACACGTCTTCTATGATGATTCGAAACTGTTGGTGCATGCGTCTGTCGACTTTGTCTTGTATCGAGTCTTGTACTTTGTATGTTAGATCAGGGCACGTAGTTCGAGAAATAGGATGTTTGGTAATTTCGCTTAAAGGAACCTAATTCCGCTTTAAAGTAACATTTTGTAATTCCGTGCGAAATTAAGTCTCGCTTGAGACTAATTCCTCTTGGAACTTGCTTCATGCGGAATTACGACTCCTATAAATAGTGGCTCAAGCGAAATCAGTTGTAAGATTCTGTGATTCCGGTACCGAAGTGCTGCCGACGTGCCGTTTGATTGTAAACTGTGTTAAATCAATAAACAAGGCAATTTTAAATGAAACAGGTTGTTTTACAAGTCCGTTTCTTAGTTTCCGCCTCTGAAACAGACGAGAACTCTTCTGATTGACTCGTTTGGGTCACGACACGATCCTACATGTGGTATCAGAGCTCAGGAGGAGGAGTTCTTACCTAAACAGCCTCAATTTCTCATTTCTACACCTTCTTTTTCTATATTCACAAGATTTTACGGTCAAAATGTCTTGAATTTCACAAATTGTGTGCGAAATTGTGTTTTAAAGAATCCTTGAGAAAATTGGACCTTAATTCAATCAAAATCTGATAAAATCTGTAATTCCGTTTCAGAATCTGTTCGTAAATGATGACGTCAGCCTAATTTCGTACGGAATCATCAGCTTGTTTTCAAACGAAATTACATAATTCCGCTTGAGATTCATAATTTCGCTTCTGTGTAATTTCGTTTGAGCCAGTTCACACAAAATTACCTAATTCCGCTCGAGATTAACTAATTCCACATGAAATAGTTAATTCCGTTTCAAAGTGTGATTCTGTGTGACATAATTCCGCGTGGAATTGCTATTTTCGTTTGAAAGTTGTAATTTCGTGTGAAGATCTAATTTCGTTTTAAGTGATTGTACAGGTAATTCCGTTTGAGGAGTATTTCCGCTTGAATTGGAATTTCGTTTGAACTTGAATTTTTTTTAAAAATTTGCCGAAACATGGCTGAAGAATTTTACAATGCGTTCGCGACACCCGTTGCTCCAGTTACTGCTGCTGAAACTGTGTACAATGAGAATGAGACAGGAACTTATCAGAAACCACCAAAGCTCATGTACATTGAAGATTTTCAAGGATGGAAAAATCGTTTTGAAAACTGGGTGCAAGCTTATAAATTTGATGCATGGTGTTCATTGTTGAAAGATTATGAGAAACCAAAGAATGAATGTGGGATTGAAAAAGCTATTTGTGACTATTCAGAGAGTGACAAATTGAAATTTACAAGTGAGAAAAAGATGATCAGTATTCTTCAACAAGCGATTAAAGAAGATACATTTGTTTTGCTCCAACATAGTAATACAGCTAGGTCAATTTGGGAAGCATTGATCCAGAAATTCAAAGGAAGCGCAGATATGATCAAAAACAAAAAGGCGTTATTGAAGAAATCGTTTGATATGTTTTCAGCTTTTGATCATGAAACAACAAAGCAGACTATTGATAGATATTGTCATCTGGTATTGGAAATGAAAAGATTGGACATTGAGAAAGAGGATGATGAATGGGTCGATAAACTAGCTGAAGCACTACCACAACATAAGTGGGGAACTTATTTGATGATTGTGAAACACATGAGGAAGTCTGAGAGTATGAATTTGGCACAGTTCATTCAGAAAATTGAAGAGCATGAATTGGATATTCAGAAAACTGCTATCATGACAAATCCAAATGCTCAACAAGATGTCAGTTTGTATTACAGAGGGAACAAGTTTGAGACTACCCCCAGCCGTAGCCCAAAGATCCAAACTGGTTTTAGTGCTGACAGTTCATCTGGAACAAAGTGTATTAATGTGACACAGAGTGATGGATCTTCATCTTCATATTCAAGCTTTGATCCTAATCATACAACATCAAGTTCTCAACGACATAATTCAACAAATCTTCAATGCAACGTTACTTTGAACATTCAAAATGGTCAGAATTTGTCTCCAGAAACAGCCAAGCAACACATGGCATCACTCGTTGCTATGCTGGAATCTTATGAAAGTTTGATTGCTGGCAAGATTGGAAATCCGATGCTTACAAAAGAAGATTATGACCAAATTGATGCAGAGGAACTTGAGTTGATAGATGTGAAGTGGTGTTTGGCTAGTGCTTGGAGGAGGACAGAAAAGTTTCAACAAATTACTGGTAGATATGAGTTTCGGGGAATGGCTACTTCTCCATTAGGTTTTGACAAATCAAAAGTTACATGTTTCCGGTGTAAAGGAAAGGGTCATTTTAAGAGAGAATGTACAAATAAAGAAGCAACCGAGAATCAAGAAAAGAACAATTATTATCAGAAATCAATTTTTCATCAGATTGATCAACATACTCAACAAAAGGATCCAAAAACTGCTCATGGAAAAATGATCGAAGATGCAAATAAGAAAGCTTATTTTGGAATAATTGATCAAGATGATGAGTTTGTTGCAGAGGGTTTTAGCTGGGATAAATACATTCCACAAGGTTCAGGTCTAGTTACAGAGGGATTTAGCTGGGATAAATATATTCCACAAGGTTCATGTTTTGTTGCTAGAATTCTGGGTGAAGATGAGGCTAATCAGAAAAGAATCCCGATTTTTCCAGATTTTGGAAGTGATATGGATACTGATGATGAAGAAGAATATCTTAACAAAGCTATAAAAGGCATAGATCCTGACAGCTTTAATTTATTTTTTGCAGATAAAATGGAGATGCTGAATCAGAAGAAGATTGCCAGATTAAAGAGAGAGCTGGAAGCAGCAAGAATCTTTGCTGATGAAAAAGCAAAGACAGAAGCTGGAGAAGCTAGTAGTGATCAAGTAACTGAAAAAGTAGTAGAGAAAATTGTTGAAGTGGAGAAAGTGGTGGAAAAATTAGTTGAAGTGGAAAAAATAGTCGAAGTTGAGAAACTTGTTGAAGTAGAGAAACTCGTCGAGGTAGAAAAAATCGTTGAAGTTGAGAAATTTGTCGAAGTTGAAAAGATAATTGAAAAAATGGTTGAAGTTGAAAAACCATGTTTGAAGTGTTTAGAATCTTGCAAAGTTTGTGAGGAGAAAGATAAGAAGATTGCTAATTTGGAGAAGATAAAAGAAGATTTACTGTCTGATTTGAAGTATATAAAAGAGTCATATGATGTTTTGAACAAGTCAGTCGATGGTTTGAACAAGACAAACAAAGAAGTTGATGCTGCTATGACAATGATGAGCTCAACATTAATGACAAAGCAGAGCGTCATCAATGAATATATTGAAGATTGTGCTAAGCTGAAACATGAGTTAGAACTTGAAAATATTGAGAGTGAAAGGATTAAACGATTATTGTTGAGTTATACTACTTGTGATTATTTGATTGATCGTGTTTATCCTACTGTTGCAGGTCTTGAAGCATTTAAAGATAAAGAGATGGAAGACATAGATGCTGGTAAGACACAAAGTGTCAAGTATAACAAGTGTCCGCCTCCAATCTATGAGAGTTATTCCCCCAGGAATCCTAACGAGGAGCGTCTAAAAAAAGCAGTCAACATCAAGTTAAAGTCTGAAATCATTGATGAATTACCAGACAATATTGATGTCACATTCACAGCGTCTGACACTGATCATGAGTCTGAGTTATTAAAGAAAGTGGTCGATCAGGTGTTAGATATGGATGAAGAGTCAAAACTGGAGTCTAAGTCTGAAAGTTCGAGTTCGTCAGAAAAGAGTCCGAGTTCACCGGTTAAAAGAGTTTACAATAAAGAATTCCTGTTATCAAAATCTAATTTGAATGATGGACCAATCAAAGTAGCTTATACTTTGAATGATTCAGACAAATTATATTCTGATGAGGAATTCCCAATAAGAAGTGTCAAATCTGAAATGATCAAACAGGTTTTCAAATTAACAGAAATTAACATTTCTGAAATAAAATATTTAAATCTTCATGAAAAACCTAAAAAATACACTTCAAGAGTTCAACAGAGATTGAACAAGAAAAAGGGTTACAGTTATGGTTCTGGTTATCGAAAGAAACCAAACCACAACGGTAATTTCAAAAAGCAAGGTCTTGGTTTTAATTCTTCAGAAAATTATAAAAATGAGAAAAGTTATAAACCAAAAACAGCATTTGTTGCAGGAGGAAGTTCTGAAGATGAGCAGAAGAAACCATTCTTGAAACAGTCCAATCAAGAGTTTCTTGCTGAAGTAAAGAAGAATGTAAAGAAATTTGCTTCGAGAGTTGATAGAAGAACTTGCTTTAAGTGTCAAAAAGCTGGACACATTGCTTGGAACTGCCAAGAGTCCACTTATTTAAAACAGGGAGTGTCTTCTAACTTTGATATGAGAAGAAAATATGTTGACAAATCTGAACAGTTAAAAGAAAAGGTTAAACTGTTTGAAAAATCGACTGTGGAAGTTGGTGAAACTTCAAAACGGTTTTACAAAAGACAAGTCGATTTGTATAAACAAAGATGCGTTGTAAAATCTGAAAATAGTTCTGACAATGAATCTGATTCCATAAAATCAGAGGAGTCATCTGTTGAGAAGAAGAATGAGAATTCCGTTCCAGAGGTGAACGATGAAAACTTTCCTAAATTGTCTAAGGAAAATTTGAAGTTGAAAGTGGGTAAAACTGAGATTTCAGGTCAATTCTTTACTGGTAAGAAAGAATTTGATGCTGAAAAAGTGTTTAATGGAAAAGTTAAACATATTTTTGAGAAGATGGTTGATGGGAAAGTTAAAAGTGCAAAAGAATTTTACAAATCAAAATGTTGGTGGGATAGATGTGTACCAGAATCTCCCAAAGCTGGTCAGGCTTGGGGGAAAGTTTTTCCTAACTGAAATCCTGACGTGCCGGAGCTTCCAGGTTGGTAAGAGTGGAGCAGGAATCGGCATCATTCTTGAATTGTTTGATTGATAAATTTACAGGTGATATCTTTATATTGTTATATTTTGATTAACTAGTGGTTATGGTTGGTAAGTGAACCTTCAAGAGGTTGAAGAAAGGTATTCACTTTCAAATGGTAAATCAAGGACATTAAGTTGTACTTGTTTTTCCTACATATGATTGAGAAACGATGTGATGAACCCCAATTTTACAAGTGATAAAATCAACGAAACTTATTTTCCGGAAAAAACCATTTGATTAAAACAAACTTAAGTGTTTTGAGATCACAATGGGAAATTAGTTTGTTGAAAGGGGGAGTTCTGATTGTTTATGCCAAAAGGATGGCGAATTGAAGCAATTCACAACAGTTGTCGCTTTGCTTGTACAGTTTGTTTTCAAATTTCTTTAAATGTATTTGCATTTTAGGGGGAATAAAAATTTCAGAAAATTCAAAAACATTTGAAATTTTGAAAAAACCAAAAACATGATAAAATGTAAAATGAGTTTTGTTGTGAAAAAGAGGAAATGATAGTACATCAGTGGACGATCACAGCATGCTAAAGAAATGGAAAGTCAAATGTGATAAACGGTCTCACTGATGATGTGCCAGTAGGTTTTTGCACATTTAGTAGATTGTGACGAGATATAAACCTAAATTCAAACTTGCTTATATCGTGGGTAACATCTCTCGGATATATGGGTAATCCTCGAAATCTTGTTTGAAGGACCCCTCTTTCTGAGATACTAGGTCTTTATGCTTAGTGATATCTGGGGTATTATCCCGGGACTTCTGATTTTGCGGAAGCAATGGCCTAATCCCCGGAGAATACTTTTCTCTTGCTTGAAATATAGCCCGCCCTCAACATAAAAAATCATAAAACATTGCAAAATGCAAATCATGTGCTGTTGTAAAAAAAGATCCTCTAAAGGGGACCCACCTAAAGTCGAACCGTCATCTCTCTGCTAAACGGAAGTTCTGACCTGAGCTCTCACGGTTTCGCAATTAACCCCTTACAGTTATCATCTAGGTATACTCACCTGTAAGACTGAATATTGGGATCTGGATACGGGAGTATATTCTGAGGTGGGACACGCGAATAAGTTTAAGTCTCTAACACATTAATCTCGTATCTCGAAACAGTTGAACTTTGTGTGAAAATTTAAGTGGATCAGTATACTGACAATCTAAGTGAATCGTTTAGAACTTAAAATGTTTAAAGCTTAACGGTGTTGATGATTTGTCTCAGAAACTGATATGATTCTCTTACGCAAACTCACAAAAATATTGTATGTAAATATTTCTTTACTGCATTTCATTTCATATAAAAAATCCAAAAAGATTTTAGACAACTGATGTTGAAAAGCTGTTTTTCAAAATTCCGAGTGCTAAACATGACGAACAGGTTTGGGAAAGTTTGTTTGAAGATGCTTGAAATGAAAATTGATATACATGCAAGTGGTTCATCAAAGATTAACATGATAAATCATTATTGATTGATACTTGAAAATGATGTGTTAAGTTTGTGTTTGCAAGTGGTTAGAAGGGTTTCTAAATTTTGTTATATCTTATCTTTTATAAAACTTATGTTTTGGGTAGAGAACTTGCAGGTAAGCCAGGAATCGATCCTGAATCTGTAAACATTTGAGAGAGCCAGGTTGCGATTATTGAACCTGTGATCATGTGAGCAGAATGTGAGCCAGACTACGATCCCAGCACAAGTTGAGGGAGAGTCTGTTAGAAAGAGAGAGTATGAAGATGCAAGAGCTAGGAATTTGATCCTGAAGATGCCAAAGATTGATAGAGCACAATCCGAGGGGGAGATTAGCTGAAGAAAGGATTAGAGTGTGATAAGAGCCAGATCGAGATTCTGGAAAGCCCGAAGACTGATAAAGAACTGAAGACGTTGAAGACTCGACACTTTAGACTCGTCAACATTCGAGGGGGAGTCTGTTGGTGCATGCGTCTGTCGACTTCGTCTTGTATCGAGTCTTGTACTTTGTATGTTAGATCAGGGCACGTAGTTCGAGAAATAGAATGTTTGGTAATTTCGCTTAAAGGAACCTAATTCCGCTTTAAAGTAACATTTTGTAATTCCGTGCGGAATTAAGTCTCGCTTGAGACTAATTCCGCTTGGAACTTGCTTCATGCGGAATTACGACTCCTATAAATAGTGGCTCAAGCGAAATCAGTTGTAAGATTCTGTGATTCCGGTACCGAAGTGCTGCCAACGTGCCGTTTGATTGTAAACTGTGTTAAATCATTAAACAAGGCAATTTTAAGTGAAATAAGTTGTTTTACAAGTCCGTTTCTTAGTTTCCGCCTCTGAAACAGACGAGAACTCTTCTGATTGACTCGTTTGGGTCACGACACGATCCTACAGAAACATTCACAAACCACAATGGACTCAGACTCATACTATAATATGACACATGATAAAAGCGCTTCTTTAGACAATCTGGGATTATGTTCCGTTTTATGACACATGATACGACACGCTTACCTTAATCACATCTTCCATAGAGTCACAGATCCGACAATAAGGCCCACGGATCTTATGCCCACCCGAGACCGACCTCTGGATCACACGTGGGAGAGAAGACCAGCACCCTTGATGTTTCGTATTTTCTCCTTTTCTAATTCTCGAAGAATCTCGTAACGTATTCTCTGTTTCTCTAAATCGTCTGTAAAATTATAAAAAAACAAACAAGACATTGTTAAAAGGGAGAATCTATTCGAGGTGGTCAAACCTTTCTAAAAGTATAAAAAAATAAAATAGAAGAAAGTGTTCCTCTTTGTTACTAAGCATGTCATCTGAAACAATTAACAGGGCATTGTTAAAAGGGAGAATCTATTCGGCCACCTAACATTAACAGTTTATATTTGTTACCAAGCATGTCATCTGAAACAATTAATAGGACATTGTTAAAGGGGGAATCTATTGGAACACCTGATCGAGAGAAACTACTTCGAGCTAACTGCCGATATCTCATCCTTCTTATCTTGCTATTAAACGAGGTATAATAGCTAATAAAATATGTCTAACTTTTAAAGGTTCTTTATATGCTTCTTTCCCGATGCATGTCTGTGTCGAACAGTTTCTTAATAGATTTCGACTGGTTTCAAAGCCGGTTGAGGATTACGAGTGTTCTAGACTCTTTCAAGGCATGCTTGTTTGTGCGATTTACAAAAAAAGGGATGCATTCCACGGTAAACGATGCAGCTGATGAAACCGAAGCTGTTATTTCTGTTATTCAGTACTTCTAAGATGATTCAAGTGAGTCCTATGAAGCAAGCATCTGTCTATTTAATTGAGAGGAATCATTGCATTACATCCCCGTTGAAAACAAGTGGTTGTAATGATGGAACCCTTGATTTGAAAAACATTTTTGAGAAATTTATAGTTCAATATGCATCGTATAGGCCTATACGACGCGTATTAATCGATGAATTTACTGAAATAACCCTGTTTTGTGATAAATTCAGGGGTATTTTTGAGAAAATTGAAAGTTTAATACGCATTGTATAGGCCTATACGATGCGTATTAAGCCGATATACGATAAGACATAGGCCTACACGATCGTATATGGCATTATTTCAAAATTAGTTTTATAGTGTTTCCCTCGGTTCGACGCGTATACGTGTCGTTTTTTGCCGAACTTTCGCATTTTTGTCGTTTTATGACGTATACCTTCAACATAAGTCGTTTCGGTGCCGTTCGGCTGCGTGCGAATATCGTATTCTATGATTACGTACAGTTTTGTTTGAAATCCACTTGTGCTCCATAGTGCTGTGTTATATGTATACGTGTGTCGAAATATCGTTAGTCGCGTATTTTGATGTATTTTTGCGTATTTTGGCACATATTGTTGCATATTTAATAGTATTTTTGACGTATTTGAGCGTATTCTGACGTATTTTAGCTTATTTTAACCTATTTTAGGGTATTTTTACGTATTCCGGCGTATTTTAACGTATTTTCATCTATTTTTTTGTAATATGACGTATATTAACATATTGCAGCGTATTTTAGCTTATGTTGAAGGATAACGCAAACAACTTCTCCACAGTTTGTTATTCAGATGTCTATTCGGTCATCTTTCCAAACTACAACACACGATAAGTTTAAACTTTATAGTATGTGATTTGACCAGGAAAGGATTGGAGGTGATTTATGTAACAACCCGCATAACCGCGCTTGTTACTCTCGTTTCACTCGTTACGCCTAGCACCAGAGATTCGGATCATAATGTAACTATATCGCTTACAACGTTATTTCGCTTATATTCGCATACTTTCATACACTATATCGCACATCACAACGCATACACTAACGCTCGCGATGACATCGTGTGGATAGTTAAGCTGCTCCCATCGATCGTCGTGATGCAACGTGATCACACTAATGACGACATCGCGTGAGTAACTTAAGCGGTCCCCATCGATCATCGTGATGCGTCGCAACGCTAATGCAGACTCAATGTAATTATTTGAACTATGACATGTGATATATATATACTAATAGTAACATCGGAATTGTTGAAACTATCAAAACGCACACTCGCAGGCACGCGCAACCCAATCTATCGCACTTAACACGACGCTACTTGTATCGCTAAAACGCTTAATGTATCCACAATGCTTAACGCAACAAAACACGTCGAACGAAACGAAAGTCGGGAAACCAACTCTCACAAGCCGCCGATCGAATGACCCTTCGATCGAATGGCCATCCGTCCGGATGACCATCCGACCGGTCTGTCACACCCTGATTTTCGATGTTTGCGGAAGCGTATGGCGAGGTGTGACGAGAGCGGCAATCGTTACAATCAATCGAGTAAACAACACATTTGAAACATAAAAGATGTTCATCCATACATTTGATTCGAAACCATAATTTACATTACATATGTCTTGTTTGAAACTTGAAACAACAACAACTTTAACTACATTATTCAAAGTTCAAAACATAATAACTGAAAACGGATGACATCACAAAAGCTTGCGTTCTTGATAACCACTTGAACATATTTTTCCAAAGCCGTCCACTAATCTCCTGTAATACATGTTAATTTTGAAAACGTCAACATAAGTTGAGTGAATTCATGTTATTTTGTTTTTCCATCAAATGAGTCTCCAAAACATTTGAAGTAATAAAATTCGTTTTTGTATAGTATGATAAAAAAAATTGTATGATCATTAGTGTGTTGCAAGGACACTAATATGTATGCCGAATAGGAGGCAACCAAACCTTGACAATTTATCGTGTGTGTCAACGACACTAGTTTGGACACAAAGGCACTCTTGACGATCGTGGTTATCGTTTTCGTTAAGAGTGGGGCTTGCCAAAACCCAAATAGATCTATCCGTTTGTTCCTCGGTACTTGTTTATTCATTAATGGCCCCTTTATTTTAACACCTATCCGCATGTGATCAAAATAGTTTCATCGTATTATCATACTATTTGTAACATGTATACATCCCCGAAGTTTAAAACTATAAACATTCAAAGTAAAAGGGGAAACATGAACTCACAGATTTGCGTTCCGTGCAAATCTCTATTCGATTCTTGTTCGTGGTTCGATTCTCGACCTACAAGTGTTCTAATCTAGTTAGACACTTAGGTTTATGTTTATCGTACAAATATTCTATCTTGTATTTTGTTTTTGTGTTTTCGTATATATATAACTTCCTTGTATATATATTTATTCTATTTGATTTGTGTTTGAATGGGCTTAATTTATGTTTTATAATTTAAGTCCATTTTGGGTATTTGGTGCTTATGGGCCTAGCCCAAATAACTTTGTTTAAAAATATGGGTCAAGCCCAAATTAATTTGTAGGAGTGGGCCTTAGCCCAAAGCATTTTATAAAAGTAGGCCTAGCCCAATTTAGTTTATAGTTGTGGACTTAGCCTAAATAACTTGTGTAAGAATGGGCCTAGCCCAAATTGTTTTCTAAAAATATATCTAGTCCATAATAATTTGTAAATATTGGGTTTTTAGCCCAAGTATTTTGTAAAGTGGGCTTTAGCCCAATTTTGACTAAAAATATGTTTTAGTCTATTGTCTTGTAAAAGTGGGCCTAGCCCAAATTCGTTATTTATGAGAAATGGGTATTAGCCCAATTTTAATTTATGGACCACTTTTTAAACTACAAAATTTTGGGCTAGTCAAAAATAATAATAGTAATACTTGTATTTTTATAAAAATCTAATTTTTATAAAAATCATTATTTATGCCATAGTTGAATCCTTTTAGTGCATAAACTTGTGTGACGGCTCGTATTTTATTCTAGTCGTTTACTACTTGTCGGTTTTATTTATCCGTATCGTTTATCCCGTTGTGTCGTCCATCACGTTTTACCATTTGCTTTGTTTTTGCCATTTTAGTTTGTTCAAAAGTCCATATAGTCCAATAGTGTCCGAATTTGTCCATTTGTGTTTTCGAGTCCAAGGATGGACATTTTATTTCGTTATTCAAGTTCATATATATATTTTTGGTAATTTTTGTGGATGTGTAATAATTTTGCATTTGTTCCTACTAGAACTAACATATGATGTACACATCAAAATATATAAACTTATGATACTTGATGAATATTTTTGTAAGTACACATTTTATCCAAAAATATATACTTGTCATTTTTATTTAGAAATCTTTTTATAAAACATGGATTTATGACTTTGTCCAAAATTTGTTTAACCATGTTTAAAGACTTCAAATAATTGTTTTAGTAACAAACTTTTTTGTTTAACAACTTTTAATACATAACAAAATTTATAAAAATTTTGCCATAGTTTTGTTTGAAATATGGATTTTCCCCAAGTTTATACAAAACTTGTTTTCAAATTATTTCAATACAAAACATCATCAAGTATCAATATCTATCAAAATTTTTCAACAAAAGTAGCATGAACATGATATTGTTCTTAACTTTCCCAAAAAGGAAACTTTATTCCTTATTTTTGTCAAAAATTTGTAGAACGAGATTCTATGAAAAACTCTTGTTTTAGATGTCTTACAAGGTCATTTGAAGCATAAATATGTATTCAAAACGTTTACTACCAACATATTTCTTGATTTTGATCCTTTCCAGAAATGGAAACTTTATTCAAGAAATATTTCAAAAATTTATTTTCTTGGTTTTAAATGTTTTCTTACATTTCACTAGCATGCATGTTCATAAAAAAATTTCATGTTCATCACTTTGTTGATGAATCTTGGTTGATCCTACATGCATGTATGTAGATCATATTTTTGAGTAAAAATAACCAAGATTCAAGTTTATTAGGTTAGATTTCTCCAAGTTCATCTCTTAATCATATAAAAATCATGTTTAAAAATAATGATTTTTAGTTGTTTCTTGTTATTTTTCAAGTGGGTTTATGATGAACTTGTAAAAGAAATCAAAATAAAAGTTAAGTTAGTATGATGTTCTTACAATTTTGCAAGGAAATAAAGATGAAGATTTGAAAATGTTAATGGTTTAGAGCTTCAAGTTCCACCAAAGAAGGCTCCTAATAGCTTTCCTAGTCTCCTAAGTATTTTGGTTCATCCATAAACCTTCATTTTTGTAAGAACTCTTGAGTTTGAGATTGAAATGAAAGTGTTGTAGGGGTGTTTGGTTCTACACGATTTTGGAGAGAGAGAGAGGAGAAGATGGTAAGTGTTTGATGGTTTTGGAAATTATGAAAGAGAAGGTGGAGTGTTGGAAGGTTTACTTGGATTAGATCTACACTAATCATGCTCTCCTAGTTCCAACACAACAAGTTAAACAATGGTGGCATTGAGAGGGGGCCCACCAATTCGAAAATCAGCCAAGGGAAGGGGATTTTTGCTGAATTTTTTTATAAAAATATTGTTTAAACTAAAAACTTTAAGCATTTTTAGAACTTTTAAATTTTATATAAAAATATCTACAAGGTTTTAAGCTCTAATATTTTAAAGTAGTGTGACACTAGGTAAAACTAGTTCACCAAAATTTTTATTTTGTAATTCGGGTGAAAAAAGTCGGTTCGGGTCCTGTACCGGGTTAAATACTGACACCGTGTTTTGTTTAGATAAATAGATAACAATAATTATTTTTGCACATGTTTTATTATCCAAATAATTAATCCAACTTTTTAGAGTAAAAATTTTACTATTTTTGACACTGTTCCGGTACCGGCTTTGCTGACTGGCAGTTTATTGAACTAGCCGTGTAGCTTAACGCAATAAGATTCGATTGCGGATTTTGTGCCGTTTTTAATACCCATTATATTATTTATGTCAAATAATATTTATTTTTGGGTTTTTAGGACAGTTATTGTTTCGTTCCGCGGAATGCTGTATCTTTCCGCATGATTGCTGTATTTTTCTGCGGACTTGGACTTGGAAAAAGATTTTTATAGAATATTTGTGTAGACATAACTGTATGTCTTGTTTTCATTGTGTCAGACTGTACCGTGACTAGTACTGACAAGTATCGTTTATTCGCGTTCCTATTGTTAGTCTAGGATATTGTTTCTAATCGCAACGGATTCGTTATCATAATTCAGTATGATTTTTGTAATTCCTAGACTCTCAAGACTTTGATTAATTAAAATTAAGTCAAATACGCAAAAATAATAGTCGAAATCGTTGTTCAAGTTGTACGGAATTACCGGAATTTTGCCGATTGTCACACGAACGGCCATCCGACCGAACGACCATCCGACCAGTTAACTCTCACCGTCTCTTCGCATCTTCCAATATAAATACTCAGCAGTCACATCAACTGTTCACTTGATGTGACAGCCCCCTCCGACCGGTGCACTCTCAAGCTATTTTATCTCGATTCCTCGTGATTCTTGTAAGTTTTCACCCTAAATCTCTTGTACTTTCATCATCATTACACACTTTCTCATCATTTTCTCCAAGAAATCACAAATTTCCACCACAAAATCCTCTGATTTGAGTTGTTCAAAGGGACGACATCATGGAGTTCTTATGAACATTGAAGTGTGACCTCATCTCACCAAGAATAGTTCGGATCTAATGCGTTTCTATACAATTTTACACCGATTTCAACTAAATCTAAACATTTTCAACTGGACTCAAACTTTTCTTCAACATTCTTCACTTTTTACCCAAAACCGTTAGAAACTGGACTCGTTCGAGCTCTCTACTCATACTCTAGTGGAGAACCGACCTAAGAATGGATTTCTATCGAAGAGACGTCCGATTCACAGGTTGAACATGGAAAATCTGTCAAGAACAGACGAGTCTGATCGAACGGGGTGATTCATGTCCTATCGAACGAGTTGGACTTGATGTGATTCCCGTTGTTTGACACGTCGTCATACCGTCTCCGTCAAACCGCAAACTTTTCAACTTAACGGTTTTTACAAATTATCAAACAAGCAGTTGCTCGATCGAATAGCCATCCGATCGGACGACCGTCCGGTCGAAAGACCATTCGACCAGGTGACTTGTGAACTCAACACTTAACCAATTTTGCAAGGTTTCAAGGAATATCACACTTCAGTCGAATAGTCATCCGATCGAATGACTATCCGATTGGGAGACTAATTCTTTGCAACTTCAACTTATCAAACGAACAACCATCCGATCGAACGGCCATCCGTCCAGATGACCATCCGATCGAATGACTTTACTTACGCTGCAACGAAAACTTCAAAAGTTCAACATTTCACAAACATACTTTGACAACCGAATGACCATCCGACCGAACGGTCATCCGTCCGGATGACCCTTCGTTCGGATGAGTCATCCGATCGAACCACCATCCGATCCAACATCACACTCAACGCACTGTTACACGCTGTTCAACGTTTATGCTATCGTTCTGTGATCAGGCTAACTCAGACGCGCTCTCAATCAATCCAATCAAGTTGTGTTGACTTGTTAAACACCTACTGTGAGTATACTTGACCCCCTTTTAACGCTTTAAACACACTTTGGGGTGTAACATACGTTCATATCTAAAACGCACTTATCAAACTATTATCACATGCGAATTACTGTTGTACATATTTACACCTGATGCTTGATACATATGTGCTAGGACTTTAACTCGCGACGTCCCACCTTAGCTAGCATCGAGCGACTTAGCTGGTAATATCTGTTTTGTTGTGTATATGTGGTGTGTCTCGTTTATGTATGTAGAAATTCGCAGCACTTTTATCTACTTTATTTACCATGTCAGACCTATATACTCGCCAATACTTTTGTATTGACGTCGCTTTGACGTATGTTGCAGGTTAATCACAGGCTATCTCGAAATCAAGCTAGGAAGTCTAGAAACACACAATGAATCTAGGTTGTCGGATTTGTATTGTTTGAGAGAACATGAAGAACTGTATGACTATTTATTGATGTATTATTTATTATTATGGGATAATGAACGCTTTAAATATTGTTACTAAATAGTTGTTATGGATTCTCTTGAGCAATCTGATTCGCCTAGTGCCGCGCCCCGATGATTCCGCCATCGGTTGGGGTGTGATAGATTGGTATCAGAGCCATAACTATAGGGAATTAGGAAAGACATGACCTAGTCTGGGTTTGTTGTCTTAGAATAACCTAGTCTATAGTCTAAGTACCTACAGCTGGTCAGTTGCTTCGTGCGAACCCAGTAGGGCTTTTGTACTAACCTACATGTTTTTATACTCTCATTCGAACTCGCTAAGACTACATCTTTGCATGAACATCGCATACTACAGCTTCGCGCAAAGGACAGCTTTTCCTAAGGCTGAAAACATATATTTGCCTTTCCTAAGGCTGACACAATACCCACGTTTGACGATACTCGCATAACACCAATGAGTGATCGCGTCGAGATTAGGTGTGAAAACCAAGAACTCTCGATGAGATCGCTCACTCAGCGCATCATTCTTAGCATGAGAACTTTTGTTGAGCCAGGAGTGATTTCCACATCTCAACGAAACTCTCCATTTCTATCTAGTGGAACTCCCGGAATTATTCGGTGAGCACAACCACAGCTAGGGGCGAAGTTGTTAAGTCTGGGGTGAAACCCACATCTTAATAACCCGTTCTACTCACGAAAATGGTTTTCAAAAGCTCTCACCAAAGTCTCGACTGTACCAACGACTCGAGCCGCATAATGACTGGAAGGACGAGTGTCGTAGCCGCATCCCGGTGAGGGCAGAGTCCATTAGGCTAACTCGCGTAATCGAATTTGTTGGGTATAGTTGAATCGCTTTGGGTAGTCGATGTCTAACACCCCAGACACTCCACCTATTTTAAATCCGCAATTACCGAATTTTACGAGTCAACAAATTTTACGAGTTTACGATTTTTTACGCTTTAACAATTTTCGACTTTACCGCTTTATCGATTTATCGCTTTTCACTCCCCGCTTTATACGCACAACTCACACCGCAATCGCAATCTAAAACAAGAGCCGAATGTTCGCAACAAAACTAAAGTCTAATAACTCACTCGCTCTCTTTACACCGCGTCCTCACGTTATCTATACAAACATATATGTACGTAAGTGTATATATATATATATATATATATTATACGAATACATGTGGTATACGTGAGAAATTAGGAATTTTGTGTATCCTACGTGGCTCCTATGTGAATACGTATTACTACACTACCTGCAACAAGTTTTAAATGCACTCAATCGCATCGCTACCTCAAAATCATTATGAACGAATCTCACTCCGAAACTCTTTTCGTTTAGATGTCTTCGAACGACGCCACCTCGAGACGTGCAGTCAAGAGAAGGGCCAGTCGAAGCGCCAAAAAGAGGATTGCTTCACTCGTGGCCAAGGAAGTGGCCAGGGTCATTCCTCAAATCGTCGCTCAGGTTCAATCTCTCAGTAACTCTCGAACTTCGGAAGGCTCTAATGCCAACACGCCGCAATCTCCATTCTTCTACAAGCACTTCAAATCCTGTGATCCAATGGTCTTCACATGTGAAGGAGGTGTACCACAGCTACTCCAGTGGTTTGATGCCATCGAGGTGACCCTTCGTCAGAGTGGGTGCCCTGAGCATTTTCGTACCACATGCGCTACAGGAGTATTTCAATCAAGAGCCCTCGACTGGTGGACAGCCGAGCGTAACAAACGTGGGAATGATGCAGCCTACGCTCTCTCCTAGAATGAACTGAAGGAGCTCATGAAGGAGGAGTATTGCCCTCCCCACGAACTCCAGAAACTAGCAGACGAATTTTGGGAAATCAAGCAAATCGACGGTGACAACCACGGCCTCACAACAAGGTTCAGACAGCTTAGCATTATCTACCCAAGCCAAGTGGACACTCCCGAAAAGGCTATCAAGAAGTACATCCGTGCCTTGCCTGAATGTGTGGGCGATTTTATTGACGCTGCAAAACCTGCTACCATCGAAGAAACCTATCGCTTAGCTGCAGAAATCAACGACAAACAAGTCTTGGATGGATTCTTCTCCAAAAGTCCTATTAAAAAGGCTAATCAAGTAATCATCATCGACTCCTCCGACGATTCCTCTGACGATTCCTCCGACGACTGTCACACCCCAACCAATAGCGGAATCATTAGAGTGAGACTTGTTCAAGATTGCAAGAGACTTCATAACACTATTTGTGACAATATTTAATTCAACCGATTTCATTTCATAGATAAATTGTCAAAACATTACAAGAAATTCAAATGACAATATTGTTTAAACATAACATAACAAAATTGATACAACACTTTAAACCTAAACGTCTAAGTGAGTATCTAGGAATCTTTGCTAGTCCATTTTCATAGCATCATCAATAATCAACCTGTAACATGTTTAAAATACAATTTAATGCAAAAGCAAAGGCGAGTATACAAGTTTAAGAATAAGTATAAGTATAAAAGTTTTTAAACAACACGAAAATAACATATGAAAATAATCACCTAGTACATATGATACTTGTTTTTGACACTAGGAAACTCTAAGGAGTTTAAATGTTTTCATGTAACAAGGTTCCATTAGAATCGTGACAAGTTATCAAAGTCTAGGATGATATAATCTAGTACCTTGACATATGAACACTAGTTCATCATCAAAGATTTGATTATTCGGTTAATATGTTTATGTATTATATAGGTTATATAATATGTATTAATATGTCCAATAGTTCAAGCATGAGGTAGAAGATTACAATCTTCATTTAGGTACCTCTAAATATCATGGAAATCATGTAGGAGGTAGGAAGAACAAGCTTCCATTTAGGCACCTCTTATGTTCACCACTACACTTGATGTAGAAATATACAAGGAGGGTCATGAACTAAGATTAATACAAGAATGTAAACAACTACACTATGAGAAATCATCAAGTAATGTGGAGATTTTATGTTGGACAACCCAAGTTAGTCCATAATCACACCTTCATCAAGCTTGAAGCTTGAACATCACTTGTGGGTTAAAAACCCTAAAAAACAGAATATATGTGAGGTTTAACCTCTGATTTCGTATGTCTCAGCCCTGTTTTTAAGCTTAACTAACCATAGAAGTGGTTATAAGTATAAGGACGTGGGTTTGAGTGAGTGAGACTCAAGTTTAAACAAGTATAAACAAAGTTTGATTCAAAACAAAACGAACAGTGAACTTTGGAGCCTTTTTTCCAGAGTTCCAGGGACTTATTTGCTGTGAATCACCCATGGAATCAAAGCTAAGGAAAATCCAAGCACATAGGAAAAAGAATGAGCTAAAACGGGCAAGAAACGAAGAAGTTATGCTTGTTTGAAGAACCTGTATCGAATCTGTCCAAACTCCGAATCTGCAGCTGTTTGAGGGTGTTTGAGAGTGATTTAGAGGAGTTTATAAAGTTTTTAGGACATGAATTAGTGTGGTATTTATAGGGGAAGGGTTGGGGTTAGTAGTTGTGGGTCTTAAATGCAAGAAACACACT
Organism: Helianthus tuberosus; assembly: GCA_030545235.1. Lineage (NCBI taxonomy): Eukaryota > Viridiplantae > Streptophyta > Magnoliopsida > Asterales > Asteraceae > Helianthus > Helianthus tuberosus. Next base: position 171,424,936 of record CM060369.1, read on the forward strand.
TAAAACCAACCAAAACTCACCAAAATCGCGACCTATCCAAGGCTGTTAACAAGCTAGCTCCGGATTCAGGGTTTACGCGGGCCGCATAAGGAATGGAGTAAGTTTACGCGGGCCGTGACAAGGGGGAAGGCAGAAGTTTCATTAAATTGTAATTTGGCCCCTGAAGTTTGTAAATTAGGGTTTTAAGGCCTTTTAGGGACTATTTTCGCTATAAAAACATAGTTTAAAGGCAAATCAAGTCTAAGGAACATAACCCAAGTATAATTAAGCATATGAATGTCGTATTTGGATATCATTTACGATCCAAACACGTTTTTTGCATAAGTTTCACATATTTGCAAGTTTAGCACATAGTTTCCAAGAATTACAAATAAGCCTCAATTGTTTCACGAAATCGAATGTATGAGCATGTATAAAGTATGTATAACATGTATTTAACAAAATATGAGTTTTATTTATGATCCAAGTCTTGGATTTTACAACGGTTACAAAGAAAGAACGATTACAAGAATGCAAGATTTCCAAAAATAGAGTTTCAAGCAACGGTTTCTAAATGTGGAAAGTATGAAAACGCAGGGCGTTACAGTCTCCCCTCCTTTAGAAAATTTCGTCCCAAAATTTATTCAAGAGGTAGACTTGAAGAATTTTAGTAAAAATTTGAGACTTGGAAATTTTGAAACGTTTTGAAAAGTACAAAATTTTGGGAGAATAGTCAAAATAGGTTTGTATAATGATTTGTTTGGCTAAAATAGTTTAGAGGCATAAGCATGAGTGGAACGTGCATAGGTAAAACGATTTTGAATAGCTAAATTTGGAGTTGCTTTACCAATGTATTGTATTTACGAATGAGGTCTTTATATAATGGTTTGAAATCAAAAAGTGAGGTAGGTCACATAGGAAGTTTTAAAGGTAGTATAGGACCACATATTCATAAAAATTGCTTCTCGAGTGGAACGAGAAAGTTTGGTACTTTAAATAAAGTGCTATGGTCTACTAAGTATGTTTACACAAGAATAACAAATAGGAATTTTTTTTAAAGGTAGGAAGGTGAGTTAGGATTTGAAAGCCTCAAATGAACTTGATTGTAAACAGTGTTAGAAATAACGAAAGGATATAGAAGTGAATGATTGACTCTTTAAAGAATGCAAGCATAAGAATAGCATAAGTGTTGGATAGATGAAAGTAGTGTGTTAATAATGAAGTCTCGTCATGGATAATCGGATATAATGCGTTTGTGAGTTGTCTAAAGGTTTGAATTAGGTCCAAAAGGTCTGCAAAACACTGAATTTCTCATGGCACGTTTTAGGAAAATTTGGTAACATGGTGAAAACACTTATATATAGGAAGTACCAGCGGCGTATCCACCATGTTTTGACCATGTTACGTTCGTTTCATATTCGGTATCGTGTTACATTCCGTGTCTTATCAGACACAGTAGTACACCCTATGGTTCTCATGAGCCAATCACTATAATCCCGTGTGCACCCGCGATTATTTTGATCGTCACATGATCCGCATAGCCTGTACTAGTTGTGTATGAATCAGGGTATATATAATTTTAAAAAAAGTAAGAATGTGTACGTATAAGAATTTAGTATATATGCAAGTCCATGCTTGAGTATGTACGAGACCCATGCAAGCAAATCCCTCGGATTACGCTCACGTATAGGTACGATGCATGAATCATGTGTATGAATAAAAGTATGAGCATAAGTATAAGTTTAAGTATGAATATGCACGTAAGTATGAGTATCAACATAACACGTACGAGTAGTATGAGTATACGTATAAGCATGAAACGTATGAATATAAGTAAAAGCATGAAACGTATGAGTATAAGTAAAAGCATGAAACGTATGAGTATAAGTATGAATACGATTATAAGTATAAGCATAAAATGTATTGTTATGAATATGAGTGTGAGTGTGAGTACGAATACTAATGATTGCGTATATAGTATTAATTGAAACATAACAAATTTAAGCATGTAAAAGTGCTCAAAAGGTTAAGCATGTAAATACGAATGATATAAATGAAATTGTCATGATGAAACGACTAAAACGTGTATGATGATATGCGTTTAAACAAAACGTTGAGTTTATCGAATCAAAATTAGATTGAGCTTGGTTTGAAGGGTAGAATATAGTTTGCATATGTAAGAAGGTATAAAGTACTCATTGGTTAAGCATAATGTATTTTGTAATGAATGGAAATGCTACTTTTGTTTTAAAAGAGTTTACGTAATCCGAAGATGGTCGGTCCCCATGAAGTCTTCTTGCCCACGTGTTTTGTAAATTGGTGTAGGAAAAAGGTTTTTGAAAATAAAAAAAAGTGAGTTCGTTTCATCAAACAAGAAAGTATGAATTTAGGAGGTTCTTGTGAAAACGAAGATCCTTAGAAAAGAAATTTAGCAAAAGGACTTAGTGATTGTTAAAAGTTTTTAATAATTGATTTGTTGATGTTGCAAAGAGTATTTGGTAAAACGATCATATAGCACCTATAAGATCTTATAAGTAATTGAGAAAGGTTAGTTTGATTTCGATTAAGAATGGAAGTCTCTAGCATGATGATATAACGTGTGCATGTTTTAGGGATTAAGTTGAATATGAAGTTCATGGGCCAGAGATTCATTGGACCGATTAAATTGATAGGTAGCATTTCGTAAGGTTTTGAAATTCGGGAAATTAAACGTTTTAAGGTATGATTAAGAATTTCGTGTATGTGAGTTATGTGAAAATAGATTGTAGGATAAGAAGTATGTTTGATAAAACAATGTATTTTGGAATTGATATAAGTGGGTATTTCGATAAATGATAAGTGATTTAGGTATGAAACATGATGGTGTTTGCTTGATAAAGTATTTTGAAGGAAGGTTTTGGTAACGATCACCTAGGTAAGGGAATCACCCCTAACTCGTTGGTGATGTCGTTTTAAGAAAAGAAGGAGTGGAGTTAATCGTCAAGGTAAGGAAATCCCTCCTAACTCAATGATATGTCTCCATTTTGGCGTTATAAAGAATGTAAACAAAATTGACTGACGTTTTGAAATCATGTATAGGTATAAATGTATGAAAAAGACTTAATATGATGTGTGTGTGTGAATAAAATATCGAAAGTAAATTCAAATTTGAAAGATTGCATCGTATAAAATAAATAATAGAAACACATGTTTGATTAAAATTTGGGATGGTTCCAAAACGGAACTTTGACTAATCAAAGTGGTCGAAAAGTCTTTCGAATTTAAGGAGCATGATTTGGCCTAATAGGTGGAATACTCTCGCCGACAAGTCGGTTAACGGTATTTACCCTTCCGGTTACTATATGTCCCAAATCAATCCAAATTTCGAGACTTGGCGGGATTTATGAAAAATCGAGGAGTGGAACTAGTCGACAAGGTGCAGGTTTCACCCATATCTTGGCGATTCCGTACCCTAAGTGTGGTTGGTACTCATCGGGTCAAAATTTAATTTTGACACGTTGACGAGGGTCCACCAGAATTTGAAATTGAAATTCTTCATCAAGATGAGGACTTCACTCCTAACTTGATGATGAATCTCGTGTAAGAATAGGTAGATTGAGAGTCGTTCACGAAATTGTGGGTTTCACGACTATTTTGGTGAAGTTGTCTCGTTTGTATAATGCGAGTGTTTGCGGATTTAGAATAGTCGAGTAAAATGTATGCGGAAAAGCGTATGTTGAAGGTTAAACAAACAAGTATAAACATGTCAAGAATGGCACATAAAGAATGAAGTATTAAAACAAATATTAACACATACTAAAACATGTATTAACGCATAAGAATAGTATGTCAAGTATTAACACATAAGTGACATATATGTTTAAAGATCAAAAGAGAATAAATAATGAGCAAATAAAGTAACATGCAAGTAATTCAAGCAAAGCATGAGAATAAAGCTCTAGAACTATAGACTAGGTAAAAAGCATGGCAATTTTTCCTAATTCCCTATAGTTATGGTTCTGATACCAATCTGTCACACCCCAACCAATAGCAGAATCATTGGAGTGGGGCTTGTTCAAGATTGCAAGAGACTTCATAACACTATTTGTGACAATATTTAATTCAACCGATTTCATTTCATAGATAAATTGTCAAAACATTACAAGAAATTCAAATGACAACATTGTTTAAACATAACATAACAAAATTGATACAACACTTTAAACCTAAACGTCTAAGTGAGTATCTAGGCATCTTTGCTAGTCCATATTCATAGCATCATCAATCATCAAACTATAACATGTTTAAAAATACAATTCAATGCAAAAGCAAAGGCGAGTATACAAGTTTAAGAATAGATATAAGTATAAAAGTTTAAAAACGAATCCACATGGCAACTTAGTTTATACAAGATCAACCTAACATGGCATTCAATATTTCTAGCCAGTCCTCTGTTTACGCAAAAATGATATAATTCAACATGACCACTAGTCTACGGGCGGTGCGTTACTCCTATAGCGCTATACATGTCAAATGGAGGCTCGTGAAAGCTAATGACTAATACATATCACATAAGTATGGTCCACGTATAAGCATCAAGTATCATAACATAGTATTCTTGTATAAGGATTGTTTTCGTGCATTACATAAAGAATAAGTTTAAGTGTGTTTTTTAATAAGGTAACATGTTACACCCCAAAAAGTGGTAAACATAAAAAGTGGGTTGCGAGTATACTCACAAAATTTGCATATGCTTTCCTATTATCCAATTGTTGACGAGCAATGAGATTAGGAGATCGAATGTATAAGGGTTAAAGTTAAAGGTAGGTTTAGAGCCGAGATTCGGAATTTAAAGAACACGAAAATAACATATGAAAATAATCACCTAGTACATATGATACTTGTTTTTGACACTAGGAAACTCTAAGGAGTTTAAATGTTTTCATGGAAGAAGGTTCCATTAGAATCGTGACAAGTTATCAAAGTCTATGATGATATAATCTAGTACCTTGACATATGAACACTAGTTCATCATCAAAGATTCGATTATTCGGTTAATATGTTTATGTATTATATAGGTTATATAATATGTATTAATATGTCCAATAGTTCAAGCATGAGGTAGAAGATTACAATCTTCATTTAGGTACCTCTAAATATCATGGAAATCATGTAGGAGGTAGGAAGAACAAGCTTCCATTTAGGCACCTCTTATGTTCACCACTACACTTGATGTAGAAATATACAAGGAGGGTCATGAACTAAGATTAATACAAGAATGTAAACAACTACACTATGAGAAATCATCAAGTAATGTGGGGATTTTATGTTGGATAACCCAAGTTAGTCCATAATCACACCTTCATCAAGCTTGAAGCTTTAACATCACTTGTGGGTTAAAAACCCTAAAAAACAGAATATATGTGAGGTTTAACCTCTGATTTTGTATGTCTTAGCCCCGTTTTTAAGCTTAACTAACCATAGAAGTGGTTATAAGCATAAGGACGTGGGTTTGAGTGAGTGAGACTCAAGTTTAAACAAGTATAAACAAAGTTTGATTCAAAACAAAATGAACAGTGAACTTTGGAGCCTTTTTTCCAAAGTTCCAGGGACTTATTTGCTGTGAATCACCCATGGAATCGAAGCTAAGGAAAATCCAAGCACATAGGAAAAAGAATGAGCTAAAACGGGCAAGAAACGAAGAAGTTATGCTTGTTTGAAGAACTTGTATCGAATCTGTCCAAACTCTGAATCTGTAGCTATTTGAGGGTGTTTGAGAGTGATTTAGAGGAGTTTGTAAAGTGTTTAGGACATGGATTAGTTTGGTATTTATAGGGGAAGGGTTGGGGTTAGTAGTTGTGGGTCTTAAATGCAAGAAACACACTTAAAACCAACCAAAACTCACCAAAATTGCGACCTATCCAAGTTTGTTAACGAGCTAGCTCCGGATTCAGGGTTTACACGGGCCGCGTAAGGAATGGAGTAAGTTTACACGGGCCGTGACAAGGGGGAAGGCAGAAGTTTCATTAAATTGTAATTTGGCCCCTGAAGTTTGTAAATTAGGGTTTTAAGGCCTTTTAGGGACTATTTTTGCTATAAAAACATAGTTTAAGGGAAAATCAAGTATGAGGAACATAACCCAAGTATAATTAAGTGTATGAATGTCGTATTTAGATATCGTTTACGATCGAAACATGTTTTATGCATAAGTTTCACATATTTGCAAATTTAGCACATAGTTTCCAAGAATTACGAATAAGCCTTAATTGTTTCACAAAATCGAATGTATGAGCATGTATAAAGTATGTATAACATGTATTTAACAAAATATGAGTTTTATTTATGATCCAAGTCTCGGATTTTACAACGGTTACAAAGAAAGAACGATTACAAGAATGCAAGATTTCCAAAAATAGAGTTTCAAGCAACGGTTTCTAAATGTGGAAAGTATGAAAACACAGAGCATTACAACGACTCTTCCAACGAATCCTCTGGCAAATCCTCCGACAACACCGCACCACCGCAAGAAGTTCAGCCCAGCCGCAAATGAAAGACCTCGAGCCCAAACTCTTCAACAAATGAGCTGCCACAACCAGAACCCCTCCAAGCAGTTCCAGTTCGCTCGAAGCGCGCCTACACCGGAACCCATCCCCTGTGTTTGAAATGTACCTATTACCACCAGGAAGAATCCGATTGTCGCTATTGCATAAATTGCAACTGTCTTGGTCACCATACCCACCATTGTCGCATAGGGCCACGAACTTAGGGAACGCTAGTACTCACCACACCGCCAATGCAGTCTACAACTCCAGCAACAACCGCAGCTCCAGCAAGAGTCTTGAACATCAACAACAATCAGGCGTAAAATAATGTTGTAATGATGCTATACTCGACGAGAACTCTTGTGTACTTATTCCATTACTCGTAGTAACGTTGACTCTCTCTCCCTATCCCTTGCTTTTGCACTTAGTCTGAGTTCGCACAACACGATAATACTAGTACTATGTATAATATGTTTTACCCTCAGTATACGTCCTTGAAATAAGTTACAATAAACATGCAAGGAACAACTAAATCACGGGTGCACACAGGATTATTTTGGTCAGTGCACGGAGATCGTAGTAAGTTTCAATGACGCCATAACGTTCAAAGCATGGTTAAACGTGGTGGATACGCCGCTGGTACTTCCTATATATAAGCGTCTTAACCATGTTGACAAAGTGTGACATCTGTTCACGGGACAGAGGCGTGTGGTTGAAGCATGGTGGATACGCCACTGGTACTTCCTATATATAAGTGCTTCGCCATGCTAACCAAGGTCTTGTGAAGAAAGTGCCATGCGGAGTTGAGCGTTATTAGACCTCTTATACTATTAAGGCTATTTTCAGCACGCAAAACTCACTCGCAAGGCGTAACATCTCATCGCAACTCAAACGCGTCATCGCTAGACTTTTCGTAAGTCTACATGAACGCAATCGCACCTTCGCCGAAATCTATATCACATCACAACGCTACAGCTCTCGATGTTTTAACGCTTATCACAATTTGTGTATCGCTTAACGCTTATCGCATATCGCCATCATTTATCGCTTTTGACGCCTATCGTTTATCGCTTACCGCGTATCGCTGTTCGCTTATCACTTATCGCGTATCGCTGTTCGCTTATCGCTTATTTTGTATCGCTTATCGCGTATCGCTGTTCCCTTATCGTGTATCACTGTCCGCTTATCGCGTATCGCTGTTCGCTTATCGCGTATCGCTTATTGTGTATCGCTTGTCGTGTATCGCTTATCGTGTATCGTTATCAGGTATCGTTGTTCGCTTATCACTTGTCACGTATCGCTTATCGCCTGTCGCTTTTTGCTCTTCGCTCTTCGTCTGTTACCCGCTGCCTATCACCTAACGCTCACTTGGTGGTTATCACTGATAGCTTATTGCTTTTCGTTTACCGCCCCCGTTCCTCGCACTCGACGCTCGCGCTACTTTGACGCTTGCAATTGCTAAACCATTTCGCATCAATAACTGAGTAGCAACCGACTTCGCTGCTCAGTCTACTCAATCTGCCTCCTAAACTTGATCCAACCACTAATCGCCTGGACCGAGGATGCAAAGACTATCCGTACCATATCGACACGCATGACATTGCTTCATGGGACAGAGGCAATATGGCTAAAACATGGTGGATACGCCACTTGTACTTCCTTTATATAAGTGTTTTAGCCATATTTGCAAACTTTCATGGAAAGATGCCATGTGGAGCTCGACGATAATTAAAACATTTTGGACCGTTTAAAGCTTTTTGAGTGAAGATTTTTAATTAAAACCATTTTCGACAAAAAATAAAACTTTCTTGTAACGTTGGTTTAACAATCGACTCAAGTTAACACCACGTCATAAGAACTTTTCGTAACAACCAAGTTTTCCATACGACCTTTTGATAACTCAACAAAACCTTTTCGACGACACTGGCGTGAACATCGACTCAAGTGCAACGCCACACCGTACGAAAGTTTTCCTAAAACCAAAACTTTTCTTTAAAACCTCATTGTCTTAAACTTTTCGAGAATTTAAAACAACTTCTGGATCGCTAACTCATGCATTACCAATCTCTAGTTGATTGAAACGCCTTACTCATCTCTCTCTCTCATGTCAACAAGATGCTCTCGCTAATCAATTCCCGATCGATCACACGTTCACTTTTCGCTCAACCTAACGCAAATTCGTCGCTTACTCATGTCAATGCTCGCTACTCGTTCTCGTATCAACTCTCGCAACCCTCCTTGTGAATTAATTTCGAGACGAAATTTCCTAAAGCAGGGGAGACTGTAACAACCCGCATATCCGCGCTTGTTACTCTTACACTCGTTACGCCTATCACCAGAGATTCGGATCATAATGTAACTATATCGCTTACAACGCTATTTCGCTTATATTCGCATACTTTCATACATTATATCGCACATCACAACGCATACACTAACGCTCGCGATGACATCACGTGGATAGTGAAGCAACTCCCATCGATCGTCGTGATGCAACATGATCACGCTAACGACGACATCGCGTGAGTAACTTAAGCGTTCCCCATCGATCGTCGTGATGCGTCGCAACGCTAATGCAGACTCAACGCAATTATTTGAACTATGACCTGTGATATATATATATATATATATATATATACATATAATAGTAACAGCGGAATTGTTGAAACTATCAAAACGCGCACTCGCAGGTACGCGCAACCCAATCTATCGCACTTAACACGACGCTACTTGTATCGCTAAAACGCTTAATGTGTCCACAATGCTTAACGCAACAAAACACGTTGAACGAAACGAAAGTCGGAAAACCAACTCGCACAAGCCGCCGATCGAATGACCCTTCGATTGAATGGCCATCCGTCCGGATGACCATCCGATCGGATGGCCATTCGACCGAACGGCCATCCGACCAGTTAACTCTCACCGTCTTTTCGCATCTTCCAATATAAATACTCAGCAGTCACATCAACTGTTCACTTGATGTGACAGCCCCCTCCGACCGGTGCACTCTCAAGCTATATTATCTCGATTCCTCGCGATTCTTGTAAGTTTTCACCCTAAATCTCTTGTACTTTCATCATCATTACACACTTTCTCATCATTTTCTCCAAGAAATCACAACTTTCAACCACGAAATCCTCTTATTTGAGCTGTTGTAAGGTGATGTCATCATGGAGTTCTTATGAACACTGAAGTGTGACCTCATCTCACCAAGAATAGTTCGGATCTAATGGGTTTCTACACAAGCTAGGAAGTCTAGAAACACACAATAAATCTAGGTTGTCGGATTTGTATTGTTTGAGAGCACATAAAGATCTGTATGACTGTTTATTGATGTATTGTTTATTAGTATGGGATAATGAACGCTTTAAATATTGTCACTAAATAGTTGTTATGGATTCTCTTGAGCAATCTGATTCGCCTAGTGCCGCGCCCCGATGATTCCGCCATCGGTTGGGGTGTGACAATTTATACTTTTAATAAGCTGTCACAGTTGTCAAATTCGTTGCGTGCATTCATATTGTTTAGACAACAACAGATAATGAACGGATTGTTGGACTTCTTGTTCCAAATGCACGCCTCAATTCATCTTTTTTACTCTTTTCTTCGATTTCAACAAATCTTTTCAATAATCAGTACGCAACAAATCTTTGTGTAGTTATTCGGAATGTTTCGGATCATCATAGAAGACGAAACTTCAGCAACCATTTTTCCTTTTCCTTCAATTTCGAGAACATTCTCCGTAACATGAAGACGTGTCGGGATCTTCTGCTAGTGGTTTCTGTATTGAACCGAGAATATGAAGTTCACGGTACAAAGAAACCGCCTTGTTAATTTTAATGAAGCAATGAAGATTGAATCTGCAAACCGCAGCTGTTTTTACCATAGAAACGGTGGCTATGCGAAATACAAACCGCAATCGTTTGTGACTACGGGAAACACTAGCAAAAGAAACAAATATTTTTAGAGAAGCATTGGGATTCAAGGGTTTAGTTAGAAAATCATTTCTTCGATTTCAACAAATCTTTTCCTTTTCCTTCAATTTCGAGAACATTCTCCGTAACATGAAGACGTGTCGGGTTCTTCTACTAGTGGTTTCTGTAACCAACTGGGAACCACATATTTGCTTCGAGATTTATGTATCTGAATCAGGTTCTCAAACTAACACCACTAAAGATGAGTTGGTATTGAACCAAGAATATGAAGATCATGGTGCAGACAGACCGCCTAGTTAATTTTAATAAAGTATTGAAGATTGAATCTGCAAACCGCAACCGTTTTTTACTACGGAAACGGTGGCTATGCGAAATACAAACCACATTCGTTTGTGACTATGGGAAACACAAGTTTTCTTTTTGAGCTTGATGGATGTCTGTTATCTCAATGCTTCTCCTTACATTACTGATCTGGAATTGGAGAACCGTTGTTAATTTAGTGCTTCTCAATCAGATATTATTTATTGAAACATAACTGAAACAATTAGAAAAAAACTGAAACAACCAGATATTATATATATCTGTGTGTGTCACATCCATCATGTTATAGCAATCGATATTGTTTAATTTTATAGATTTGTTTCTTATTGGCCATTATTCGACCGAACTTTTGAAGTACACGTTCTCCGATACCTGATCGTGTTTGGTTTTGTTTGCGATTGAATCATCGATGTCCTTTATCTCGATTTCAACTTCCATTGATCAAATAATAAAAACCCAAAGTGAAAATCCGATTTAAGAAACCCAGAGAAATCAGTTGTATAGTTGAGGAGAGAGAGAGAATGTTTGGGTACTTCTTCTAATGGCGCCTCATTAGCGCTTTAACTACCAAAAGAATGAATACACAAATAGTTCCAGTGGACGAAGCAAATAGACCGTCTTGTTAATTTTAATGAAGCAATGAAGATTGAATGTGCAAACCGCAACCGTTTTTTACTATGGGAAAGGTGGCTATAGGAAATACAAATAGCAATCGTTTGTGACTATGGGAAACACAAGTTTTCTTTTTGAGCTTGATGGATGTTCGTTATCTCAACGCTTCTCCTTATATTACTGATCTGGAATTGGAGAACCGTTATGTATTTGCTTGCTGGTCTGGAATTGGAGAACTGTTGCGTATCTGAATCAGGTTCTCAAACAAACACGACTAAAGATGAGTTGGTATTGAACCAAGAATATGAAGGTCACGGTGTAGACACGGGGGAAGAAAGTCAGTGCACTGCCGCAGATGAAGTCAAATGTGATCAAACATGGACATCAGACGTAAATCTTGAAGAAAATATGTGGTTCCCAATTTGCGGAACATAATCCCAGATTGTCTAGAGAATCACTTTTAGCTTGTGTCATATGGTAACAAGAGTATGCTGTTCCAAGATCAATTCCAAAAGAAGTTTTTTCAACTCTTTTTTCAACTCTCCTGTTCCAAATGCAACTAATGAAACCAGAGCTGTTATCTCGGTTGTTCAGTACTTTCGTGATAAATACAATGTTCATCTTCGTTATCCTTTGCTTTCTACAATTCAAGCAGGCACGGATGCTAAACCTACTGTTATTACAACCGAGACGATTCAAGTGAGTCCTATGAAGCAAGTGTCGGTCTATTCAATTGAGAAGAATCATTGCATTACATCCCTGTTGAAAAACAAAATCGATAAATTTAGGAAAAATGGGGTTGAAAGATGATGACCCAACAGTGGATGATCTCATTCTACAGCTTCGATAAATTCAGGTGGTATTCTCAAATAATGTTTCCTAGATGTTTGAAGACCGACAAATGCCCAAAGTGCTGCTTCTTCGTTCGCGTGACAGAAAGCTACCGCGTGACAGGAAGCTACCTTGAAAAATTAAAAAATTAAATCGACACCTTCAATACGCATCGTATAGGCCTATATGATGCGTATTACTTTTTGGTAAGGGGACATTGGCAGCCTTTGGCAGGCATAGAAGTTTGAACCCACCTCAATACGCATCGTATAGGCCTATACGATGCGTATTAACGGTGTCGATTTAATCCCCAATATGTGCCAATAATACGACCCTTTATATTCTCTATGTGGTTGGTGGGTTATTTAGAAGGATAAAAATGAAGCTATTTAATGACATGAAGACGGAGCTCATCTTTGATTCTATAGTGCAATTCTCATTTATTTATTTGGATAGTATCTAGGAACAAGAAAGTTAATGTCTCATGGATTTAGTGGATATACGACCCACTTTTTTATGTAAACTAGTTTTATGCCATGCGCGCGTTACGGCGCGCTAAACCGAATAGTTCTCGGTTTGATAACATGTAACTAACAGTTTTGCTTCGGAAAACCATTCAAGTCAATTGAATTGCTAAATCATCATTGAAGAGTGTTCTTGTAGTGGTGGTTTACATTATGTGATCTAATTAAAAACATCATTTTCTCTTATATTCTACACAATAAACGTTGAATCGCATAAAATTTTGTGGCAGTTCGTTTTTGTATATTCCGTTACAGAATGCAACTGTAATCTGCTACAACTGTAATCCGCTGGACAAATTGCCATTGTAAAAACATCTACCTGAAACATCTCCTTTTGAGCATCTATGTTCTCTACACAATCTGGGAAAAAAACAACCAACACTTGAATTATAATCACCACCTGATTACATATGCACATTTGTGTATGTGTTGGTAGCTTACATACCTTCTAAATCCAGTTGCATCAATTTTATGTGGCCACCAGGTTGAAGCAATTCACCAACTCTAGCTTGCAATCCCAGGTCTCTTTGTATGGCAATAACTCATCCCCTTCCTATAACACTTTAAAGTTGCTTAATTAACACCATTTATCATCTAATTATTTATGATTCATATAAATAGTTGATAATGCAATATGCAGATAATGCAACAAAAAATATCTTGGAGAGAACCTAAGAAAAGAAGTATGCCTTGCCAATTGCTGCAACACCAGCACCGACTATGATAATACCAGTCGCTCCTTCGTGAGTATGAACCAAATAGTTGGTCTGCTTATGAAAATCCAAATGATATCCAATTCCAAATCATGGTCTGCTTTGTTCTTCTTTACAACCAACAAATATCATCCCCTTCATTGCATAATTGCAAAAGCCTACTTATATCCGGAGAGAAAAGCTCCACACTTGCACCCTGTTTATAAATTAATCAAACAATGATCAACAATAAGTCGATAAAAACTAAATACCATAACGATGCCATATTATTCAGAATTTAGTTATCACACCCCAACCAAAAACAATTTAAATATCATAAAAGGATCCGACCGACAACTAACTGTGATGATATCACATGAGTCACAATTGAAACAAAGATTATTTAACATCAAAGCAGCCACATTAACATCAAATCCCAGTTCTATATTTAAAACTAAAGCATTGAAACCTGCAACAAACACCACCTGCACGTGTATATAAATAGACATTATTTCTGAATGATAAAATCAACCTTTTCAGTTTCTTTAGGTGAATTAGCAATCTCATATTTGCCTTGATCCTCGACATCGCACGTAATGAAATCATAAATAAGAACGCTACAAACAGAAGCCTAGACACCATAAATAAATTACCCAAACGACCGACGACGATGACATCTAAACGGCGATAATGGTGAGAACGCCACAAACAGAAGCCTCGACACCATAGATAAAGTGTAGTATGAAGCATAACTGAAGCATGCCAACCGGAGAGAACAAAATCACTCTAAATTATGTTACTCCGACACCACCTGATCGTCCCCGGATAACAGCACATCAAACATCGTCATACATCAAATCGACCCAATAAGCTACACTCATCCAAAGAAATATTCAACATCATCAGTTACATATAAAAACAGAACAACGCAATAACAAACAATATATACTCTGGCAACTAATTCACATCCATCATCGCCCGGTGCGTCAAGAAATCAGGGTGCAAAAGCATTAGTATAGTTGCATAACACATAAAAGATTTGATTAAATTTTAAACGTGCGAACACATCGAATGAAAAATAACCCGGCGTAGCCTATGCAAATGTCGACTTTCTAACAACCTGTTACCTCGTTTGCCTATTCCTTTGCTTATTGAAAACCATTTTAAACCTGTAAGGAAGTATAGAATTTTCCAAACCATATAGTCATACTTTAAAATATAAAATATATGTTCCAAATTTTATTCATTCTAAACATTCAACTTGCCATAATGGTGGATAATACTGTGAATATGAAACCTGCAAATTTCAAAAAAAAAAAAAACACAACGATAGATGTAAGTTACAAAATATATATGCGTAGCTCATAATATGTTGATTGGGTGACATTTGACAACCATTTCAAAGTATTTTAAGGAATACAACCACATTTTATATATAATAAGATTCTATATGAAATTTCACGAAAGAGCTTACCTGAATTCTCGCCGGAACACTGGTTCAAGTTTCCAACGTTGCGGTTCGACTTCAAGTTTCCCATTCTGTCTCTAGATCGTCCGATGAGAGACACCGGTACCCTTGTCGGAACCCTAGAACCCACAACGGTCACAGTCACCAAACCATCACCACAGGTTTAACCTGAGGGCCAAGAGGATTGCCGACCGGTCTGCAAGTCTTAAACCCAATCGGAACTGAAAACTTACCGTGGTCGGAATTGAACCCTAGCCGCCGCCAAAAACATCGCTACCGCCGTAGTTACCCATCGTCGGAGCACAGAATGGCCTCCACCGCGTTTGCCGTCGCCAACAACCATCTCCATCTCTCTTGATTCTCTGGCTCCTCTTTTTCTCTGGCGATTTGTTTCTTGAAATGGGTTGAACGGCTAGGGTTTCTAATCACCACCACCATAACTACGCACTTACGCAGGAAGCATCACCAGGTCTCTCTTTCCATATGTGTATGGGGTGTATGATCGGAGTGCAGTATTAGGGTTTTATGCTCTACGGCTTCAAGACGCGTGGCAAACGCTTCTCAAGCTCGTTAAGAAGCAACCACGCGTCATATGTTATGTGTTGAAATCCCATTAATACCCCTAACAACTGTTCATTCAGTTTCTTTACTAACATATATTAATGTTTGGTTATCCTTTTTCTCACCATCATCTGTTTTTTTATAATTTTTTTCTTTAGTAGTTTAAAAAAATAAAACTTTTTTATTAAAATGACTAAAATAAATAATATTAAAGATTAATAAAAATAAAAAAATCAAAATACATTTACTTTCCACACCAACATGCACTTTTAATACATAAAATTATATAAACTAATTATTAACATATTGATTAATAATAACTGAGACAAGCCTGTGGCAAACTCAAGCTTAAAAAACTACTCACAAGCCAAATTTAAACTTTATAAACATAACTCTAAACGAGCAAAGCTCAAGCTTAAAAAAAACTAGTCAGGAGCCAAGTTTAAACTTTATAAACAAAACTCAAACGAGTCGAACTCAAGTCTAAACAAGCTTGACTCGGTTCGTTTGCAACTCCTTTTTTTTTTTTTTTTTTTTTTTGTTACAATATACTTTTAAGGCCATCCGTAGTCATAACGCCCCTTTGTGGGCGTTATGCGACACGTGGCGCGCCACGTCAGCGTGTGGGCGTTATGGGGCCTTATGCATTTAAGCCCGTAGTCATAACGCCCCTACCTCATCATTACCCAATTAATTAATAAACCCTTAAATTATAGATATATATGTATATATATATGTCTGTGTGAGTGGAGGGAAAACAAACAACAAGCATGGCACCGCGCTATACACATCGCGCCTCCCCCATTTTTCCGACTGATGGCGCCCTCCGTGGCGGTGTGCCCGGCGCTATGCCGGCGCTATGAGGCATACCGTCCCCCACATGCCGCCCACTACACATACCCTAAGGCCATCCGTAGTCATAACGCCCCTTTGTGGGCGTTATGCGACACGTGGCGCGCCACGTCAGCGTGTGGCGTTATGGGGCCTTATGCATTTAAGCCCGTAGTCATAACGCCCCTACCTCATCATTACCCAATTAATTAATAAACCCTTAAATTATAGATATATATGTATATATATATGTCTGTGTGAGTGGAGGGAAAACAAACAACAAGCATGGCACCGCGCTATACACATCGCGCCTCCCCCATTTTTCCGACTGATGGCGCCCTCCGTGGCGGTGTGCCCGGCGCTATGCCGGCGCTATGAGGCATACCGCCCCCCACATGCCGCCCACTACACATACCCTAACAAAGGAGTGAAATAAATTATAGGCCATCCCTAAATGCTCTAGAGTCTAGATGATGAATAGACGGCAATTCCATTATTTTAGGTCCCGCTGTATGAATAAGACTCATGAAAAAAAAAATGTGATCGGCTGAAATCTCAATTAAAAGGGTGAAGGTTTTTTCTTCGGAAATATGGTTTTTCCACATATCAGAAGAAAAACAAATAATAAGAATATGTAATAGTTACAAAATGTTTTTGATTTCTCTTGATAGAAAATTTAGAGTAGAGAAAGTTAACAGAGTTTCACATACAAAATCTTTGTTTGAAATAGTGAGAAAAAAGTATTTAAAACAGCTTTTTTTACTTGCTACGTTAATTATTTAGACCATGTGTTATACCCGTCCTTCATATAACATGTACCTCAAAGCTATACCAACACGTTCCTACTAGATGTGGCTCAACCATTTCGAGAACCCAAAGCGAACAAAAAATATGGAGCCCCTTTCCAAAGTTCACGTTATAAGACTGCGGGGTATGGGGCGGGAGTTTGGGCGTGGGTAGGGGGAAAACGCCCAAGCCACCACCCCGGGTGGGCATGGGTTTCGGCGTGGCCCTTGGGGCATGGGTTTCAAGCCGGGCGTGGGGCGGTCTGGCCAAGCTGACATGGCGGGTTGTGAATGGCCAAACCAAACTAGCCGTTGGTCTATTTTAAAAAAAAAAAAAAAAAAATTCCTTTATAAATACTTTACAATATTTATCATTTTTCTCACACAAAATCAAACACATAAAACACAATCTCGCCATGAGTTCTTCAAGTTATACTGAATCGTCATCATCATCTGACGATGGGGCGGAAATATTTCTACAAACGATCGCGACGGTGGTGAAAGCTATCGTTGAAAACGAAGAGGAGGAGGAAGAGAGTCAACAACCTAAACGCAGAAGAAGGTACATCGCTCGTGAACGGGTCACCGCTAACGATTTGTTGGTAAGCGATTACTTCTCAGCTGAACCTAAGTATGATTAAAAAATGTTTAGGCGTCGTTTTCGTATGAGTAGAAACTTATTTTTAAGGATATCTAGAGATCTTGAGGAGAAGTATGTTTATTTTCAACAAAAACCCGATGTAACCGGGCAATTAGGATTTACTACGTGGCAAAAGGTCACGGCCGCACTTAGGCAGTTAGCGTACGGCAATAGTTCGGACATTATGGATGACTATTTAAAAATGTCTGCACGTGTAGCTAGAGAAAGTCTTCACAACTTTTGTTCGTGTATTCTAGAACTCTATAGGAAAAGATATTTGAGAAAGCCCTCGTTCAGATCCAAAGAGATTAAAGTTTAACAGGGTACAGATGGCTGCACGTAAAGACGTCGAGCGAGCATTCGGTGTTTTGAAGAAAAGGTGGCGAATATTACAAATGCCTTGTCGACTATTGGACAAGGATCAGATTGGAAACGTGATGTACACATGTATCATTCTTCACAACATGATTTTGGAGGATGAAGGTAGAGCGGTCGTTACCCACTATGATGACGATGATTCCCAACCAGGTAACGTAACAGACCAAGATAAAGCGGGTAATGAATTTTGGATCAAGTCAAGGGATATACATCACAACCTTCGATCTGATTTGGTGGAACATGTTTCAACGATTCCTGGGTTCGAAACCGACGAAGACGACGAAGAATGATTGTTTTTTATTTTAATAATTATTATGTTTGTTTATGTATTTAAAAAATATGTTTTTTTTATGTAGTTAATTAATTTAAATATATATTAAAAAAAATGGTGATGTGGCTAGGCCACGCCGGCCCAGCCACGCCCAACCCAAGCCCCACCATACCCCATTAAAACTTGGGTTTGGGTTATGAGAATTCAACATCCAGGTGTCAGCAATTGCCCCAACCCACGCCCAACCCAAGCCCCACCATACCCCGCAGTCTAAACCCGCCTCCTCTTTGGGACCAGCAAAACCAAAAAAAATAGTTTATATTTAAGGAAGTTAGTTTTTTATTTATGTTTATATATTTTTAATATATGTATAAAAACTAGAAAGATTACCCGTGCTAAGCTGCGGAATTTCGGTTGATATCTATTTTGGTTCCGTATAGCAACCGAAAGAAATATGCTCAAAAGAATATCGACATATATTTTACAACGACCGACAACCATAAAAATAAATTTAAATTGGGCAGGGGATGGGATGATTTTAAATTAATTGTAAATGGAAACGTAAACGCTATCTTAAATATAACTTTAATGAAAAATTTACCTCGAAACGTAAACTAACTTAAATTTAAACCGACACGTGCATGGCGTGTAAAAATAGTGTTTTTTTTTTTAAGTTAAAGAATGGCACGGCACGTTGCGGTGGTGACGAAACGTAAAGTGACTCGAACTTATGCCGTCTAATGAAAACGTATTATAGTTGATCCGACTTGTTTTCGAACAGAAATTACGTCAAAATGTAGACCAAAGAAAAAGTACATAAATATAAGTATGAAAACCTATTATATTTGACCGGACTCATTTCTGAAAAAAAAAATTATATCAAAACGTACATTAATTGAACACGTACAAATAATAAGCATAAAAACATATTATATGTGACCTAACTCATTTCTGGAGAAAATTTACGTCGAAACGTAAATCAACTTAAATTTATACCGGCAGGTACATAAAAATAAACACGTGAAACTCGGTTACAAAGTCTTTTAAAATTTAAGTGGTTATAAATGTCAATCTGAAAGTTAAGAGGTAAAAGTATAAAAAAGAATACAAAAAAAAGAAGAGTAAACTGCCATTTTGGTCCCTGTGGTTTGGGCAGTTTTGCCATTTTAGTCCAAATCTCAAACTTTTTAAATCTGGGTCCCTATGGTTTTGCATTTTGTTGCCATTTTTGTTCAAATCTCAAAAAGTCTCATTTTTTACTCTTCCAACATGCCTTTTTTGTCTTTTTGTGCAGGGGTAGTTTTGTCCATTTACTTTTCATTAAAATTGTCATTTACATTTTATAAATAAACTAGCCATTTACCCGCGCGATGCAGCGGAAGTGGTGATTTACAATAGGATACTCGTTTAGTGTTAGTTTATCGTTCGTCTCGTAATATATTGTATGGTACTTAAGTTAGTTTTCTTATTCGTGATATGTTGACACTCGTGTTTCTTTTAGTTTATCAATTCTTTGGCGATATACCTTTGTTAATTTTTTTAGCTGTAGGTTCGGCGTGATCTATCTATGCCTTGAATGTTTTTGGAAATTTTAAAGTGAGTACGAAGAAAATTTGAGGTTGTTAATTTGATAAACTATGAGTTTAAAGTTGATGTAGGATAGCGTAATTAAGTTAAGGGGAAAACACTTAACCAACTTACTGACTTTTAATGTCAAATATTGATGGATATACTAATTTGTTTCTTCAAGTTTTGGAACCTTTCGAAGTTAACTTAAAAAATAAGAAGTCTACAGTCACCCCATCTAAGAAGAAACAATCTGCTTCCTTCCAGCGATACTGAAAGATTGTTAATCTTGCTCGAACTCGACTTATTGGATTCTAAAGCTCATTGATTCAAGAAGTTTCTCTGAAGATGAATTGGAAAGGGTGCATAATATATTAAAAAACGCTATGGTGCGTTATTTTGATGATAAAAACTCTCAACTGAAACCCCAATTCTTGAAAGAAATATTCAGGAGGTGGCCGTGGGTTGGTCAACATTTCTTCGGGTTTCTTGTTGACAAATGTGACGATGCAAAGTCGAAGTTTAGGCAAGTTGAAGCACTCGACTTGATATTGGAAATATTGAAGCCGTATATTTTGGCCAACAAGGTAGAAATGATGAAGGGAAAGAGATGATAAGTTATGTGTACAACTTTTGGGGGTCGTTCTTTTGAAGATTTCATCTTTGTTATGTGTACAACTTTTGGGGGTCGTTCTTTTGAAGATGCAGCAGATTGTGATACTACAACTTCAAGAAATTTTGTCGGGAAGGTTTCCATTGAGTGGCATATAGAGTGATGTAGGTTTTCATTTGTTTTTGTATCACAAGAAACTTACACCAACGTTTGCACTGGCTTTAGCTTATTTGTTTTTTCAATATATTTCAGCACATTTACTTATAACATTGTTTCGATGTATGAATCAATTCCTCAAACTCAGTCTACCTACTAAGACCTATTAAGACCTATTAAGATTTATTGGTTTCGGTAGTTTTTGTTGCTGATTTGATCTCTGTCTTGCCACAACTTTTCGTTATTTTTAATTGAAGTTGAACAGGGATGAGCATTTGGTATCAAATACCGTACCGATACCGATCCCGAAAATACTGTACTGAATTTTTTCGGTATCGGATTCAGTATCTACTTTTTGGCATTTTTGGTATCGGTACTTTCGGGGTCGGTACCGGTTCGGTACGGTAGCGATAAAATACCGAATTTTACCTTCAAATACCAACACCATACCGATACCGTACCGAATATTTCCGTATCGGTATCGGTATCAGTATCCAGTTCTGACGAAATTCGGTATCGGTATTTTGCTCTCCCCAAGTTGAAGCATACATGTTGGCTGGGTGAAGAAATTGGATCACAAGGAAAAGAGAACAAGGAGTTTGGTAAAACTCAAAACACGTTGAGAATTTTTCTAGCACCGGTCGGGTATAACCGGTGGTAATTCGGCATGACCACGACTTCCTCAAGCTGCTGCAATATGTTGGATTCACTCGGTGCTCAATGCTGCCCGGCAGCATCGTTTGTTAACACGTCTTTACAAATTGCCAGGCTGTCAAAGATATTATCACAAATCCCTGCAAAAGGGTAAATCAGTCAATTATCACAAAAAGAAACTGGTATTTTAGTCATTTTCTGAGTCGAAGTTTTTGATCAAAGATAATATTAAAGTTAACTTACAAAAATGTGAGCTGGGTCATATTAGCCAAAGGCTGAGGAATTGGACCAGTGAGAGTGTTATTATTTAACCGCCTGTGACAATTCAAAATACAAAACTTTAACATAATAATAATTAAAAGAAGTGAAAACAATTCATTACTCTTTGAATATCCTAATTCGCTCCCGAAAACCAAAGGTAAAATGGTAATTTCATATTCTTACAAGTACTGAAGGGTCTTGATATTGGCTAAAGAAGGTGAGATTTCACCAGTTAACATATTGTTGGAAAGATCAAGTGCTTGAAGCTTTGGTAACCTCCCAAGCTCTACTGGAAGTGGCCCTGAGATTCTGTTATTTTGTAGCAACCTGCATTACACACTTGTAACATTAGCATCTCAACTTGTACATCCAAAACTGTACAGATGAATAATATTTTCTGTATATTGACAAACAAAAAACCTGAACTTTTTATATAGATAAATTACGGTAAAAAAGATAATGACGATGATAAAACGTCAATAACTATCCTAATATTCAAACTACTGACAGAATAACGACTAAAAGACAAAATTTAAATAAATAAAAATCAAATAATCATAACTATAATAGATAATAAACTCGGCTAACACTTACACTGTCTGCAGATTCGTCAAGTTAACGATGCCCGATGAAAGAGAACCCGAAAGATTTTGGCTTGGACTTCCCCTACAATACAATTAAAAAACAAATCAAACATGTCGTCGATTTTTATTGTCAAACAAAACCCATGATTTGATGCAACCTTTCTATCTTATCTAGTCATACTCTTTAAAATAAGGTTGTCATTTGTTTAAAAAATATATAAAATAGCATCTTTAAATCTTATGCATTTATTGTTTCATTAAAAGTTCACGTACACAACTAAAAAAGTTGCAAATGGATTTCTTAGCCTTATCTAAATTGGATAGTCTTGTATATGTTGAAGATTTTATGGGGCGGTTTGGGTTTTTGAGTCTTACACGAGCACGGCGGATGGCACAACTAATGGCTTTAACTGCTTCGTCTTGACCGATGATACGCGTGTGGAGTGTTTCTTTCATTTTGAGAAGACGGTCCGATTCGTCTGTTGAGACTTTTTAGATCGGTATGCCAGTCCATGCTGAGACAATGTGCTGAATGTCCGCTTCAGTTACGGTGGGGCCCTCTTCTCCCGCCTCGGTCTCGGCTTTGCTCATCTTTTTGTTCTTGTCCACAAGAGAGGATATTTGAGTTTTATAATCCATTTCCCGATCATGCAACTCCCCAGCCTGTCAAGAGCATAATATTAGCATCTCATGTGTACAGAAAAAAATATATGTGACACCATGTGTGGATTGGCTAACGGGCCAAAACAGGTTTTGAGTTAAAACTTGGTTGACCCGCTTGGACTCAGAATTAAAGTGTACCCGTTTGGACCTGTAACCCAACGCGCCCTTTAGAAAAATACGAAAAAATATAACTAACCTGTAGAGAATCCTGTCATTTTGTGACAAACAGTAAAAGCGACATCAAAGTAAGCTACAAGAGCATGAATGTAATCATCACGCTCGGCCACAAGCTTGAAAGGCGCTGTAAACGATGCATCCCCGGACGTCTTCTTGGAGATATTCATGCTCTGTAGGATTTCAAACGTCACAAATTAGATCCATTCACTTATAAACAGCTCGATTTGACTTATGTAGTTATGTATATATGATATATGTTCAACCTTGAATCATCATCCAGCAAAAATGAGCTGCTGACAGCATTGTTTGAATCTTCAGTCATCAGCACCCTCATGTTGGAAATTACCTGTCAGAAATGAGATTTAGAAATGGGTGTGCTTTTATTTTAAAAAATATACACATAAAAGATAAATACATCTGGAGAAAGACTATGTGTGCGTGTTTGTCATCCCAATACATGGTACTGATTCTGTAGAGCTGTTGTATGCTAAGAATCTGCAGGTGAAACGGATTTACCATCAGTGGAGGAACATACACAAATGAGTACTCTTCTAATGATCGTTTTGAACTAAACTAATAGAGTCGTCTCAAAACCTTTGGTCGATAATATTAATATATTATGCATTAATCAACAGTCTTTATTAATAAACTAAATTGGTAATTTACCTGGTCCATAACATATGCCATAGCGACGGAGCGGGAGATGTTTATCGCGTTTAATCTCTGTTCAGACTTCCGCGGAAAAATTGTGCAATTCCGGTGTTCTATCTATAAAATTTTGAATTTCCCATGATTTTGAGATTGCATACGGGTACACCATATAACTTTCCTCAGGTGATGCGCCTTGTTTTATATCATCTTCTTCTTTCTGTATTTCTAGTTTCGGAGTTTCAGCAACCAAAAAACCGACAACAAACGGGTGCTTCACCATCGGGAAAACCAAAGCCCGGGACTCGGGAATAAATTCTGCCTACAATCACATTAATATGTATCCTAAATTGAACAAAGAACAATCAGAAACAAAAAAAAAGAGTATATCCTATTCCTACATTTAGTAACATAAAAGCGTACCTGTTGTTTCAAGAGAGGAGCTTTTGCTGCTCTTAATCCTAATGGGATGCTAAAATCACCTCCTAACACACCTACATCATAAATTCATCAAAATTTTAATAACAACCAAAAACAAACATTAACAAAATAACAAAGTTTGCTAAAAAAACACAGAGAATGGCAAGTCTTTAACCTTACTATGACAATAAAAATTGTTGAAGGTGGCCTAAACCCTAGCTTGGCCGCTAAATAACACAAAGTTAGAATCGGGTCTTAATAGGTATTGATTTACTGAGAAAATCGAATGAAGGTATAAATTTTAACCTGATTCATCGAACCTGAAAATTGTCATCGGATCTTGATCGCCAAAAAGTTGGTTTTACAGCCGGAACCTTAACCGCCGCCGTCACCATTGATGTTCAAAGGTTCCACCATCACCGATCTCTCTCTCTCCTCTTGTCGCTCATATTTTCTCTCTCTAGCTCCAGATTGTCTCCATCTGTATAGAGACGGGGTAATGGGAAGGGGATTATGAGAAACCCTACTTCATACATGGATTTGGGCAGGATTTCCCAGTTTTGTGTTTGGAAAGGTTCACCGGATCAAAGAGAAACTTCCACATACTGGATCTGTTGGCTCCATTGCAATGGGATTTTAGGGCTTGAAAAAATGAGGGAGAGGAGATGGTTATGCTCAGATGTAAAAATGGCAGGAGCTTTTGAAATTTGAAATTCCGCCGGTGGATGCGAAGTTGGCTGCAGATCTGGTCGTCTGCCAGAGGAGAGAGTAGATGGAGGCGGACATGAAATGAGATACCCTGAAACCCTAATGTGGTATCCGTGTTTTCTTCTATTTGTGAGTGAGGGTATAATTGGAAATGTAAATTATATTGTGTTTTAGAGGGTTGTACAACGTGCTTTAGGGGTGTTTTAAGGAAATTCATATGACCTTAAGAAGTCTTTTGGATATGCTTATTAATATAGTATAGATACAGACAACCATCTATCTCTCTCTCTTCCATTTATGCACCATCTCAGCTCTCTCTCTCTCTCTTATATCTCTAAACCTAAGTCTTGACATCCACAAACCACCTACAATCTCCTCTATAATCACCACAACATCATCAACAACCACCATCATCACCCCCGTCAGTCACACCCACCACCGTCACCGTCAACAACCACAACCGTCACTGTACCCATTAAATGCCACCACCATCACCACTCGAAAACCCTAAACCTACCACCACCGATCTGAAAGAAAGGTAGAGACATATGGTGCATATCTGAGATGGTGGCAGGGGTTGTTTGTTTGTTGGATTTTGCAGCAGTGGTGGTCATGGCGGTGGTGGCGATTGGGATAGGTAGTGACAGGGGGTGGTGAAAGTGACGGTGGGGGTCATGGCGGTGGTGCCAATGGGGATAGGTAGTGACAGGGTTAGGGGTAAGAAAGGTGGGAGAACGGGATTCTTGTTGGGTGAATTGACGGGAATGGCCCTGATTCAAGGTGGTGTTGATACACACAGGGAGGGTGAAAGAGTAAAAAGAGGTGAGAAAGGGTAGCCGAGAGTTTGACCCTGGAATCAAAGTCAATAGATGCTGCAGATTGCAGAATGCATACACTATAACTTGTGTGTGTATGTATACATGTATGTTCATTTATTAAACCCCCATATCAAACAAATGAAACGGTTTTTTAATCGACAGTAGGAAGGACGTTATTGATGGTGGTGAGCGGCGACGGTGGTGAGCGATAGGGATAGGTAGTGACAGGGGGTGGTGAAGGTGACGGTGGGGGTCATGGCGGTGGAGGTGGGGGTTGAATGTGACGGTGGAGGTGGTGGTTGTGGGTTGAAGATGAAGGATATGAGGAAATTATATTTTCTTTATTAGTTTTAATTAATAACCAGTATAATAAAATAGAAATGACAAAATTACCCCTGAGGAAAAGGACAAAACAGGGGGGTTGAATTTGGGGAATCTGGTCAGATTTTGCTTTTGGACCAAAATGGCAATAAAAGTGAAACCACAGGGACCCAGATTTAAAAAGTTTGAGATTTGGACTAAAGTGGCAAAAGTGCCCAAACCACAGGGACCAAAATGACAGTTTACTCAAAAAAGAAATAAAAAGAAAGTAAAAAAGTCAAAGTACTATGTATCAAAGTTTCTAATTGTATTATAGATAATGATTAAATTAAGTTAACTTTTCTAGCTTTGAAGCTTCATCAACATTATGAGGTTTATCAACATTTGAAGGATGTTCATTCAAATTGTTTGGAGCATGATATTTTTTTGTGACAAATTTTCTAAAATGCCCGTTTTGTGATTAATGTATACGTTCATTAAGAGAACTGGTGGTATGATGCAATGACTGGAGATTTTGAATGAGCGAATGCAAGATTAAATCCCAGTATAGAGAGAGAAGAAGAACATTGCAAATCAGGTAACCTAATTTGGAATGGGATCACAAATTCACAATTTTCTTAAGTTGAAAAGGACTATCCAGATTATCAGTTGATGTTTAGGAATTTTATTTTAATGAGGAATTCGGTATAACTAATAATTAGGAACTAGGTTGTTCCCACCCATACATTGTGGCGGAGAACTAACCTAATAACGGGCATTGAAAAAACTCCCAAAAATGAACTAGGTATACACTGTACAGCTCACAGAATTATACCCTTTAATTCGACAATAATGTCTATAGAAAACAAAAGCAACAAAACATTAACGATCACTTAGATGTAAATGGAAATTTAAAAAACAAAACAAATAGCACATGAAGCTATCATTCTCCCACTCAAACACAACATGCATACCCTATACATTTGATCACGCCAAAATAGAAGTAGAAAGGGGGCGTAAATAAGTAATATATAAGCATAAGTGTCATCCGTATTCCATGACATATTTATTATTATTTTAAAGAGAAAAATGCCCGGATAATCCCTGTGGTTTGGCCATTTTTCATCTTTAGTCCCTAACTTTCTAAAATTACAGCTATAATCCCCAACTTTTGCAATTGCGTTCCCGGATAGTCACTGGCGCGGATGAGAGTTAGCTTTTAGTGTTGGTGGGTGCGAGATGACTAAAATACCCTTACCAATAAAAAAAAATATTCTCCTATACACAAACCCTCATTTGTCAACAACTTCACCTTCAAACCATCTGTAAACTCATCCCGTGATTCCATCTCACACAACACAAATAAATGGTGAAGGATCGTAAAGTAGGCATTGCAATGGATTTCTCAAAAAGCAGCAAATCCGCTCTGCAATGGGCGATTGATAACTTAGCTGACAAAGGTGATACGTACTACATCATCCACATCAAATCTCTTTCTGGCGACGAGTCTCGCAACAAACTTTGGGAGACTTCTGGCTCACGTAACCTCCGATCCATTGGTGGAGTTTCGTGTGCCGGAAGTTATGGCGAAGTATGATTTGAAAATTGGATATTGATGTGCTTGATATGCTTGATACTGGAGCTAGACTAAAAGGGGTTTCAGTTTTCACTCTTTTTGTTCTTTGATGATGATGCACATATTCTGATTTAGATATTTTATTGTTGTTGATTTAAACTTTTGATTCAGGTTTATGATTTATATATGTTCTGGATGCTGAATTTGGTTATTAGAACTTTATAGTTTGATTGCTGGATTGATATGACGTTTAGAATCGGATTTAGGTTGACTGATATGTTTTCAATTTTGAAAAGTTTAGTTAGGTTTTACTAGCAAACCAATAGAAAAAAGTTATTCTCGTTTAGAGGGTGGAGGATGGGTGCAGGGGCTGTGGAGGGTGTATCGGTGGTTGAGGGTGGAGGCGGTGGAGGGTGGATGATGAGTGAAGGGGCTGTGGAGGCGGTGGAAGGTGTAGCGATGGTTGAGGGGTGGAGGCGGTGGAAGGTGTAGCGGTGGTTGAGGGGTGGAGAAGAGATGATGGCCTTTAATAAAAGATGTGGGTCCATCTGAATTTTTTATATTAATTCTTTTTATTTTATTTGTTATTTGTTATTTTTTAACAGTAAGGGTATTTAGGTCATTTCACACCCACTTAACTGAAAAGACTAACCTTCATCCGCGCCAGGGACTATCCGGGAACAAAATTGAAAAAGTTGGGGACTATAGCTGTAATTTTAGAAAGTTAGGGACTAAAGATGAAAAAAGGTCAAACCACATGGACTATCCAGCCATTTAACTCTATTTTAAACAGCGAATTACTTTACTCATGTGAGACTTGAACTCAAAACCTTCATACAATACTATGATAGTATTTAATTATTAAGATGCTCACTAACTCTATATATTCATTTTGATTGCTAATATTAAACAAACTAATATTGCATAAGACTTCAAATAATTGATTGTGTGAAACACAAACACATAGGTAGCGTTTGGTATGCAGGATTGAAAGGTAGAATGGAATGGACCATTGTGAGAGAATAAAGAAAAGAGTGTTTGGTTGGTTGATGGGATGGAATCGCCCATTCCAAAATGCATTTTATTTCCTCGAAATCATTCTATCCCTCCCCTCCTTGTTTTTTTCCATTTCATTCCCTCTTTCACCCTTCATTAACAATACCACAACCCACCATTATCGCCAGCACCCACCACTACCGCCCTGCCACCTGCCGCCGTCACCCACCTCCGCCGCCGCCGCCTCCCACCACCCATCGCCGCTACCACCTCTGACCATCGCCGCCACCACTATCGACACCGCTATCATCCACCACCATTGTTGCTGTCAGCCCTAGCCGCCGTTACCACCCACCATCACCGCCACCCACCGTCGTCGTGCCATTCACCACTGATTTTATTCTTTCGTCTTTTCTTACCTATCAAACAACAAAATGTAATGACTCATTTCATTCTTACATGGTAACTAAATAAGACATGGAATAGTAATGATCATTTTCATTACCTCACCCATTCCGTTACCTCGTCCAATCCATTACCTCATCCATTCTATAACCCATATTTCTGAACAACAGCTGTTTCAGAAACGTGCGGATGTTTCCCGAAATTGCTGGCCATATCGTGATTGTTTGCTCTGGGTATTTCCTATTGAGGACCCACTTTTTTGGTTCTGTGCGCAGAGTTGGCTTACTTGCTTTTGTCGGGCGTGTTTCATCGGTCATTAGCACTTCTTTGCTTGCATAAATGATTGCTACGCCCATCTCCGTTGGGAATCCAACCGTTGAGTGAGGTCTTAAGAAAATCATGCTAAAATCTCCTTGGGATTCTCTTCCCAGGAGGATATCGTGACGAGAGTTCGCCGGTAAGACCATGAACATGACATCCTCAGTTCGTGAGTTCTTCCTGTCCGATAACAAAACTAGGTTATCCCAGTTGGTCGTCTCATGAAGGGTGGTTCAGTCTCTATCTTTCACTCGTCGTAAAGCCGATCTCACAAAGGTGTCCTTCAAAACAACAACACCGGTGACTCGCCACATGGAGGAGAAAATGAGGGTTCTCCTTTTGACCACCATCTGGCGTGAGAACAAGTTTTTGTTTTGAGGATAAGTGTGTGTTAATAGTAAGAGAGTGAGAAATCGAATCCTTAAACCTGGAGATGGAGTCTTCTATTTATAGCCGGAGAATAGTGAAGGAGGAGGCCTGCCAGCTAGCCAGTGCCTGCCAGTTGTCCGACCAGGAGGAATATCCTTTCTGTCCCCTCTGACGTCGTCAGTCCCTGAGGTGACGTGGCGCATGGTTATTCGCTCCAGCTGGGCACTCGCTTGTACTAGCTGTCGGCCTGTCCTCCAAGGATCTTGTAATCGCTGCTGGCGTCTAGCTATTAGTGCCACCTGTTGTCCTTTTTATCTGCAGGAGCATCTTTCTTGTCACCAGGTAATTCCTTCTAGAAGGTTCTAGAACCTTCTGGATGCGCTCGTGTGATGTGGATGCCAGCTTGGAATGCGGTGTGGTCCCCATGACATGTGTTTACATGTGATTTGGGACCATACATCTTCACCATAACAGACCCATAGTGATAGAAAACATATAAGTTGAAAAAGGAGTCCAAACCAGGTCAATTATTGATGAGTTCTTGTAATAATGGAAAGTTGAAACCAAAATAGCAAGAACATGAATAACAAAAACACTGAACCGATCTTGCCCTTTGATCACACATGCTTACCAAACCCTCTTGGATTCTCTGTTGGTGGCCTTCGTCTATGCATCTATAAACATAAACAACAACAAACCCGAAAGCAATCATCCATAATGCTAAGTATTTGCATCGATGTGTTCTTGGAACATATGATGTGTACTTTCTTTTTGTGCCTAGTCATCGGTCATTATTCAAAGTCACTGCCACCAAGTGATGGTAGCCTTGCATCTTCAGACGCCATTTTTCTTGATGTATAGTTCTCCCACACTACATGTCCCAAAATTTCCTTTAAAGAACACAACTTTTTTCATCACTGGAGTTTTTCTGCTTATAACCCTCCCAATAGCCACATGCAACATAGTTGCTCCTATGAATTCGGTTTGCACTATTGTAGGAAGGGTTATATGTGACGACTATCCTAATAACCTATCCTCGGATCACCATAAAATTGAACGAATCAGAGAAAATCAAATAGAGTGTCTCATACCAGAAAATCAAATAGAGTGTAGATAATTAATCAGAGACACATACCTTATTGTCGTTGGTCTTCATTGTTATGGAATGTGTAGTGCAAAAAGAGTAGCAGAAGTCATCGTGTGTGCTCTCTCTCACTCTCACTCTCACTCACTCTCTCTCTTAAAATTGTGTGTCATCTATGTATTTATTTTCTTAAATCTATGTTAGAAATGGATCAAGACATATGTATAGCATATGGCACAAGTAGATGCAATATGTTTGTGGGGAAAATGAGATTTCTGAAACTTCTTTTGGCTAAAATGAGAAGACTAAATTTTATACTATTTCTAACTTTGCGTAAAATATATAGGCAGCATTTTAAATACATATAGGTAATGTGCAACAACTCAGCAAGTATTTAGTATATATTAAGGGCAATGGTATATACATATCCCCCAAAATTTTTGTACATCCCTCAATAGGAACCGAATAGCCCAATACGCTTCCCATAGGGTTTGAAGCATTAAATGCGACACCAATAGGAAGCGTATTGGGCAATACGCTTCCTATTGACATGCACGTAGTTCAAAACTGAGAAGGTCTGAAAAGTGTACCCCAATAGGAAGCGTATAGGGAAATATGATTCCCATAGGTCTGAAAAGGTCTGGGAGTCATATAGGAAGTGTATAGGGCAATATGGTTCCCCTGTCAGTAAAGTATTGGAAGTGTATATGGCAATACGATTCCCCTGTCACAAAAGTATAGGAAGCATATAGAGCAATATGGTTCCCCTGGTCCTCTAATCCATTACTGAACTTATCCCTATATACATATACACCTATCTAGGGTTGATCAAATTGCTCGATTCTCGAGACTCGTTCGATGCTCGATCGAAAAATGTTCGGAATTTGCTTGTTCGATTCAGTTCGATTGAAAAAAGCGCTCGGTTTGGATCGCTTCAGTTTAAAACGAACCGAGCATGAGCAAAGGTCCGCTCAGCTTGGTTCAACTCGTATCACAGCCCCCGATCCCAAATCCCCGGGAACGGGCGGCCGCGAGCCAGTTTCGGTGGTATCGCGTATTGTCTAATTTGGCAGCAGAACTTTCATCAGGACCGTAGTTAGGAAATATTTGATCAGAATAAAATACCACATTTTCATAACATTAAACACATGGGATAAAACCCAAGTTTGCAGTACACCCACTATCATAGGAATAAATCTTATTTTATTTAATAAAAACATCTATTGATTTTAGGTAACTTTATTGCCACTTTTTCAAGCATTCAATGCTGTCCAGCTGGCTTCTATTTGGCTTTCACAATTTGTTACCTGAAACGCGTTTTAAAAACATTTGTCAGTGGGAAATGCTGGTGAGTGAATCGCAGTTTAATCAAGTTTAAACAAAAACCATTGTACAGTATTGAAGGCGATCTCGCAATTATATTTGTTTCCAAGTTATATCAATTAACATCCATGGTATTGTCAGACCCGACTTGTGGAAATGTTACTCCTTGACCAGGTGGTAACAAATTTTGTATACAAAACCCCAACATACTCATGATAATTGTATTCTTACAAATACTCAATAACTGCTTAATATACATTTAATTGTATGAGGTTTTGTAAAACAGTTAACAAAAGGTTTACAAAAAGCGGATCAACTCACATTGCTGTCTTAGATTATCCTTTAGGGTTTCCTGGTGACAATCTATAATTTACACAAATGCACACGTGTTAGTATAATAACCCATTTTAACATTAGTAATACCCTCCCCGAGACGGCATTCCAACGACTACGTCGGGCAGAACCACGACAGCCGTTACGGAACCCTAGATCAATCGGGCAGCGTATCTAATACGTATCCAGGGGTTATAATAGTTACAACGGAGCAGAACTTCGCTATTTAGGGGGGTATAATACCCGTATATTATGCCTACTATCAGATTTTCGAGATATAGAAAAGAAAGTGAGCGAGTTCGACTGAAGATCCGAGGCC
Organism: Helianthus tuberosus; assembly: GCA_030545235.1. Lineage (NCBI taxonomy): Eukaryota > Viridiplantae > Streptophyta > Magnoliopsida > Asterales > Asteraceae > Helianthus > Helianthus tuberosus. Next base: position 171,457,576 of record CM060369.1, read on the forward strand.
CTCTATATATAGTGCTGATTTCTGGTCCTCTCGCGGCCCGCGTAAAGGTAGACCAAGGCCTACGCGGCCCGCGTCAACGTTGGTCAACGTTGTAGCTGATCCGAGTCATCAACTAGCCTCACCACGATGATGACAGGTGTCATCACCGGGTGTTGCCGCGTTCTTGATCGCTCGCGGCCCGCGTAAGCTAACTGGGTGGCTTACGCGCCCCGCGACAGCCCCAAACTTTTGATTTTTAATTAATTTTAATAATATTTAAGGTATTCGGGGCCCGTTTTTACGTATGGGGTGTATTTTAGGACATATTGGGATATTTTAAATATTTTTAGGGTGTCGGAAAATTCATGAGGGTGTCGGTTTTCTTTAGTGTTGTTATATCCTCCCCACCTTCTTTTAGAGCTCGTCCTTGAGATCTACTGGAATAGGTGTGGATATTTTTGTTGCATTTCTGATTCAAGCTCCCATGTATACTCAGGTCCTCTTTTGGAGTCCCACTTCACTTTGACCAGAACTAATCTCTTGTGCTTGAGGTTTTTGACTTTCCTGTCTTCAATCTGTAGAGGCCTTTCTACAAACTTGAGTTGTTCATTTACCTCTATATCTTTAAGAGGTACCATCAGCGATTCATCAGCCAGGCATTTCTTGAGATTAGATACATGAAATACATCATGTATTCCTGCTATTTCTTCTGGCAGTTGTAGCTGATAGGCTTCAGGTCCTATTCTTCTAATAATCTCAAAGGTCCAACATACCTGGGACTTAGCTTTCCTCTTTTGATAAATCTTACCACTCCTTTCCAAGGAGAGACTTTTAATAATACTCTATCCCTTACTTGAAATTCTAATGGTTTGCGTCGGTTATCAGCATAGTTCTTCTGTTGATCACGTGCTGCTTTTAGTCGTTCCTTGACTTGAATAATCTTGTCGGTTGTTTCTTGCACTATCTCAGGTCCAGATAGTTGCTTCTCCCCAATTTCTGCCCAACAGACTGGGGTTCGGCACTTTCGTCCATAAAGTGCTTCGAATGGTGCAGCATTTATACTTGTGTGATAACTATTATTATAAGAAAATTCTATTAAAGGTAAGTGATCGTCCCAATTACCTCCAAAATCAATTACACAAGCTCTAAGCATGTCTTCCATTGTCTGAATTGTCCTTTCGCTCTGTCCGTCTGTTTGAGGATGATAAGCGGTGCTTAGATTTAACTTGGTTCCCATTGCTTTTTGGAAACTTGACCAAAAATGAGAGGTAAAACGGCTATCCCTATCAGAAACAATTGATAAAGGTATTCCATGTAATGAAACTATTTCATTTACATATAATTTAGCTAGTTGTTCCATACTGAAAGTTTCTTTCATTGGTAGGAAGTGAGCTAACTTAGTTAGTCTATCTACAATCACCCAGATTGTATCATTACCTTTCTTTGTTTTGGGTAATTTAGTAACAAAATCCATTGTTGTCAATTCCCATTTCCACACTGGCATTTTTAACTGTTGCAGCAATCCTGAGGGTTTCTTATGTTCAGCTTTAACTTGAGAACAGGTTAAACATTTAGAAACATAGGCTGCTATATCCTTTTTCATTCCTATCCACCAGAAATTCTTTCTTAAATCCTGGTACATCTTATCACTTCTGGGATGCATCGTATATTTGGACTTATGGGCTTCTTCTAATATACGATGGCGCAGGTTCCCTAACTTAGGTATCCACATTTTCTTTTTATGGAATCTCCAAATTCCATCTGTTCCTTGTTCTAGTTCCTTAATCATTCCTTTTAATTTTTCAGTATCATCCTTGATTACTGATTCTTGTGCTTTTCTAATTGGATCATTTAAATCTACTTGTAGATTTAATTTAAGAGAACGTACCCTTTTTGGCTTTTCGTGATACTTTCGGCTTAAAGCATCTGCCACTACATTTGCTTTTCCTTCATGATACTGGATATCACAATCATAATCACTAAGCATCTCCATCCAGCGTCTTTGTCTCATATTCAACTCTTTTTGCCCGAAAACATACCTTAAACTCTTATGATCAGTAAATATGGTAAACTTGCTACCATAAAGGTAATGTCTCCAAATCTTAAGGGCAAAAATTATAGCTCCTAACTCTAGATCATGGGTTGAATAATTCTCTTCATGATTCTTAAGTTGTCTAGATGTGTAAGCTATAACCTTTTGGCGTTGCATCAGCACACATCCATAACCTAATTTAGAAGCGTCACAATAGACTACAAAGTCTTCAGTTCTTTCTGGTAACACTAATATGGGTGCATGGGTTAATCTTTGCTTAAGAATTCTAAAGGCTTCTTCTTGCTTTGGTCCCCATTCAAACATAATGGATTTACAGGTTAACTTAGTTAAAGGAATGGCTATTCTAGAAAAATCTTGAATAAATCTTCTATAATATCCGGCCAATCCTAAGAAACTTCTAACCTCGGTTGGTGATTCAGGGGTTTTCCATTTGGTAATTGACTCGATCTTTGTGGGATCCACATGAATTCCTTCATGATTAACTAAGTGTCCAAAAAACTGTACCTGCTCTAACCAAAACTCGCACTTTGAAAACTTAGCATAAAGCTTTTCCTTTCTTAATAGACTTAGAAGTGCGTGCAAATGCTTTGCATGTTCCTCTTTACTTTTAGAATAAATGAGAATATCATCAATAAAAACAATTATGAATTTATCCAAATATGGCTTACATATTCGGTTCACCATGTCCATAAATGCGGCTGGGGCATTGGTTAAACCAAATGGCATGACAGTAAATTCATAATGACCATACCTTGTTCTAAATGCAGTTTTAGGAATGTCCTCTTCCTGTACCTTTAATTGATGATATCCTAACCTTAAATCGATTTTTGAGAAAAATCGAGCTCCTTGCAATTGATCAAACAGGTCATCGATTCTTGGTAATGGATACCGATTCTTAATTGTGACCTTGTTCAATTCACGGTAGTCAATGCACATACGCATTGATCCGTCCTTCTTTTTGACGAATAAAATAGGTGCTCCCCATGGCGATGAGCTTGGCTGTATGAATCCTTTCTCCAATAATTCATCTAACTGTTTCTTTAGTTCCTGCATTTCGGCTGGTGCCAAACGGTAGGGTGCTTTGGCAATTGGTGCTGTTCCGGGTAGTACATGGATTCTGAATTCAAATTCTCTGTCCGGCGGTAGTCCTGGTAATTCTTCCGGAAATACATCTGAAAACTGAGACACTACTAGAATGTCTTTTAGTTCTTTTCCTTTAGTGTTAGTGATTATGGAAATCAAATACACTAATGACCCTTTTCTTATATAGCTTGCAGTTTTCATCACAGAGATGAATTTTGTGGATCTAGAGGGTTTATCTCCTTTAATTGTAATCTTTTCACCTTCAGGTGAATTTACCTGGATTGACTTTTGATCACATAAAATATTAGCTTTATTGGCTATTAACCAATCCATTCCTAAACACAACATCAAATCCTGCCAGAATCATTGGGTAAAGGTTTGCAATATACTTTTGATTTAAAATTTCTACTCTTGATGTCACACCCCGACCACGTAAAACAACAAATCGTGGCGGAAACGTCGGGGAGTGTTGTAACAGAATCATTGTTTCATAACACATGGAAATTTGAAATTTTGTTTTATTGAATAAAAGAGTTACAATGTCTTAACAACAAGGAAGCAATACATAATTAACTAGTCTTGCATCTTTTATTGTCACTAAGGCCCGAGTCTGCCTATGTGTAACTTGATCAATCCTATGCATCATTTCCTGAAACACATGTGAAAATAGGTACGTCAACATAAAAATGCCTGTGAGATACATAGGTTTTATTGATTTAGGATTCATGACTTATAAGTTTAAAATAATGTTTTAACAAAAGTAGTCATAAACCTTGTAAAATATTTTTGTTTTATAAATCATATAAAAATCGATAAGGAAACATATGACATAAAAGAAATATGTATGGTTAAATAAATAACAAAGTAAAATGAATTTGTATAAAATGTGTTGTTTGTAAAACAATGTTTTGTAAAGATATGTTAATTTGTGTAAAATGTAATATGTCAAAATTGAAATGATTTAAATAACGCTACGATATGTAATATCATACAAGCACTTATATATAGGAAGTACCAGCGGCGTATCCACCATGCTTGTATCATATTACACACGCCTCGTTACTTAAATCACTTACCAAACAAACCACCAATGTAAAAATGTTTATGTATAATCAAATGTCAAAATGTTTGTGTGAAAACCATGTCTAATGTCAAATGTAAATCATGAAATGTGTAAACAATTGTCATGTATGTTAAGCAAAAAGTGACTACTTAATCATATGTAAAAAATGCACAAAACGAAGTATTTGAATAAATCAAAAGTTATGCTTTGTAAAATAATGCATGCTTTACTGATACAAACATTTATACGGTAATGTTAAAATGCATACATTCAAGCCTTGAGACTGTGGCGATAAACACTTAAACGAATTTAAAGGTTTATCTGAGTTATGTGTATCGAATTCGGTCATTCCTTTCATCCAAACATACCTAGGATGTCGGGAACGGGAGTTGTCAATTCCTATGGTACCACTACCTACTAACGAACGGCGTAGCTAATGTTAATGAATGTATTTTTATCCCATTTAAACAAACCAAATGTCATACCAAAATGTAAGCATGTGATGAAAAACAAATGTACTAAGTATGTAACAAATGAACATACATAGCATGTGATTTAAAACAATGCACTAAGTATGCACTAAATGGATATACATAGCGTGAAATACAATGTAAAACAATGTACTAAGTATGAACTAAATGGACATACAGAGCATAAAATGTAATGTAAAACGATGTACTAAGTATGCAACAAATGGACTGTCACACCCCGAAATATCAGAGCATTGGCGTGACTGGACTAGTATCTTCATTGCACAGCGGAAGCAAAATAAGCAAAGTCTTTTAGCAATTGAACGCCCACTAAGTACTCGAATCTTCATGGTTCTCCTATTCCAACCGTGCCTTGTCTTAGAAATGCAACCTGAGAAAGAAACATGCGAAAAAGTCAACATAAAGTTGAGCGAGTTCATAGTTTGTTTGTAAAAGATTTGAAATAAATCTCTTTGAATAACCGGTTTTTGAAGTATTGTTGTGAAAACGAATTTAAAATCATTTTCATATGTAAATCAAGTTTTCATGTGTACCCCACGTACTCATGTATAATTCAAGTTTTTTTTTCTTGAGTACCCCACGTACTTCAAGTATAATTCCCGTTTTCTTGAGTACCCCACGTACTTCAAGTATAATTCAAGTTTTTCTTGAGTACCCCACGTACTTCAAGTTATAAATCAAGTTTTTGTATGGTATGAATTTTATGTAAATAAAGTATTCCTGTAAGTATCAGGATTGTTAATGGGTTGCAAAACCATTAACATGTGACACGACATAGGAAGTCACCAAACCTTAGGCATTTAATTGGTATATTCTGAGACACAAAAGCACTACTCGATTCTCGCCCTCACCGAGAGTGTGGCTGCCCAGCACCCGTTAGATCTAACCTTTTGTTCTGCGGTCTAGGTATATTGTTGATTAATGGTGCTTCTGTACCCTATTCGTGACACGATTTCTCGCATCATTTCTCATAACGCCTCATACTTGGTTCTCGTCCTCACCAAGTGCGTTTCTCGTATTCTTATATCTCGTCACACTTGGTTCTCGTCCTCACCAAGTGTGCTTCTTGTATTTTTATCATACCATTTGTATACATTTTAACATTTGTATATTGTAAACTCTTGTATTTGTATTTTCCCGTAGTTTATAAAACTAGAATCTCGTGTGTATGCATATTTCGAAAAATACGTTTGTTTGAAAAACCGGTATAAAACATAAGCTTTTCGTAAACCATTTGTGTCATTTAAACTTGCTTGTAAAATGGTTTAGAAATTTGTAATTCTCGTATGCTTTGCAAAAAGTGCAAGTCTTTCCACCCCAAAAACATTTATAAAAATGTAAAACCGTAAAAGGTGGGGTTATGAACTCACCTGAATATTCCTGTGCAAAGCTAGCTATATACGACTTCGCGATGTCGTTTCCAAGACTTGACTTGCTAGCGTGCATTCTACAATATTCCTACCACGGAATATTTTATAAGTTTCTAAATAAACACAGTAACTATTCTACGTGTCATCGAGCTTTACCGAATCGTTAACCGAATGATCCGTTGATATGTTGTTAACTTAATAAAATAATTAAGTTATACTTGTTAAGTTTCATTTACTAAGTCTAGAAAGTACTTAGTTTTTGAGAAATTCGAATATATAAATATTTACACAAAATATAAATATATCGATAGGATAGTGTTTATCGTTTCGAGAGGTCGTATGTGTATGTAACGAATGTTTTATGAAAAGAATGTATAATAAACTCGTATTATATATCGTATGTCGTTTAGGTGTTTGAAATAAATATAACAACTTATATTTATTTAATAGCGTTTTCGTGTTGTATGGTATTCGAAATAAATATGTAACTATATTTATTTTGTAAAACGAATACGAGTTGTTGGACGCTTGAAATAAATATATAAAATATATTTATTTTATAAAAGAATTGTCGTTTTCGTATGTGATAAAGCGTCGTCAAAAATGGTATACACATTTATGTAAAAGTCGCTTTTCAATAAAACATGTTTTACTTTTACAGGTTTTCTCGAAAAATGGGCAGAGTTTCCTCTGTTTTTGGACGCCCCCCGACGACACAAGTCGTCATTATTTTATCAAATTTCAACAAAACTTTAACAATATAAGCACTATATATGTAATCTTTGCCAAATGCACCATAAGTAAACTATTATCAAATCAATTCGGGTCGAGCTCGTTCACGAAATAATTAAAACTACGTAAATATAACGAAATAAGCGCGTCGTTAATCTTTACCATCTTCATGACGGGTTGTTGACCGAGTCGGCCGCACCACTTCAGAATCTGTCCCGTAACCCGAGACCCGAACCGAAATCTGAACCACGCTGCTAACTGCTGTTGACTCGAGTTGACCGAGTTGACTCGGTCGACCCGTTTGGCTGATTTGACTCGAATCGTCTGACCCGAAACATAACCCGAACCGTGCTTGAATCTGGACCCGAAACTTGAGCATAACATCATCATCATCATCAATATTTGCAAGAACTATAGAGAATGAAAGATGTTTACCAGGTGACCCGTCGGACCGAGATAGGAACCGCCGGACCGAGACAATACCCACCGGACCGAGATGCCACCGCCGCTCACCACCACCATCGTCGGACTGAACTCGAACTCAAATCAGAACATCACGAGCATCATCGGAGATCCTGTCGGAGAACGAAACCACCACCGGATAAACGAATCGACCACCGGATAACAGAACCGACCGGCGGTCCGAGCTTTTGACCGCCGGTTCTCCCTCTCTTCTCCGAATCTCTTCAGCTCTCTCTCTCTCTCTCTCTCTCTCTGCTTTCTGCATCGTCCGGCACCAACCACCACAGCGCCGCCGCCTGTGGTGGTGGTAGTGTTGCTGTTGTAGTCTGCCACCACCAAAAGATGGTGGTGGTTGGTCCGATTAATAGGGGGGGGGGTAAAACATGTGGGTTGGGAGCTGATTTCTGTGTTAAACTGATGGAGAGGATGAGATGATATATGTGTTTAGGGTCTTTCAAAAGAAGGTGAATCTCTGTTTTGTTTGTGTGATATCGAGAGAGAGAGAGTAGGGTAAAGGAGAGTGTTGTCTGCTAATGAAATTGGTGATCAAGAGGTAAGGTTTTATACTAATTTAAATGGGTATTGTCTAGTGTGATTTACTAATGTCCTGCGTGTATAGATCCATGAAGATTTGATCAATATTTTGTAGGGATTTTGTGTTTCTCTTTTAGAGACAAAATCTTATGGAGATTTTTTATATATATATATTTTGTAAATATTTTGCAAAATTTGTAGAGATTTTATCTATTTTAGTCTTGTGGGTTTTGGGCTTGGGCCCAGGGCCCTCAAGCCCATCTCACTTGTAAGTGGCCCGTAATTCCTACGAGACCCGATATCGCGACCCATACTCCGTAAGCATAAAATATTCTTAGAAATCCGTGTTTGTCGGCGTTGTCAGTATTTCGTACGGTATCAGTCCGTTGTTGCGTCATATTTAGCAGATTTCCCATAAATCACCACACGCGCACTGTATAGCTGAACAAACGTTTCTGGGCACTCCAAGGGCCTGGTTACGTTAATTCGTGTCGTAAACACTATTTATTATCGCGTTAATTGCCTGCTAGCCACGTAATTAAGGGCATAAATTACCGGTTGTCACATTCTCCCCCTGTTAATAAAATTTCGTCCTCGAAATTTTGACTACGTTAACTCCTTAGAGTTACGTTATGCGTAGCAAATACGAATAGTTCCAAAGTGAACGATCATGAAATCGAATCAAGACTTATTCGAATAATGTGAATTCAAGGACGTATCACAAGATACAAATGAATTCTAGAAATGATTGCATCCAATAAATGAATTTAAATTTCAACAAGCTCAAATGTACTAGTTTGCATGAAACGCTCGATCATGATCAGCGCAAGCTGCAAGTTCTACCGACGCCACAATGTGTCGTAGTGAATGAAACAATTCAAATATAGCGGTGATCGAACAAGTATCACCTGTGTTTTGCATAAAACGCTCAATCTTGATTAGCCCAAGCTGCAAGTTTGTACTGACACCACAAGGTGTCGAAATCAACAAACGACTTAGTGGGGTCGTAGACCAAACAAATCTACTACGACTCGGAACAATGAAACGCTTGTTAAAACGAATTCGAATATGATGCTTTCAATACATCATATGGTGTCTTGAATTGAATATGTGTAATGAACAAGTTCAAACAATTGAATTTGATTTCGGTGCAAGCCGACAATAAATACATGTATTGACAAGAAAACTTTCGGCATGGTCACAACGAAAAACCATGTATGTAACTTGAAAAGGAAAGAAATTTCAAGAAAACGTGTTGACTTGATGACAAAGAAGCCAACAATTACAACAATGCGGGTCATTCGAATCACAAATCAATAATTAGATTTAGCGAAATAATATTTGAACTTTGATGAAACGTTTATTCGAAACGAGACCACATGCGTAACAAACGATGCATGCGTAACATATGAATTTTTCAACAAATGAAGCAAATGAATATTCGTTATACTGAAAGAAATGATCGTGACACAATGACCATTATGAGGAGTAGAGATACGATAATCTACTCAGTAATTGTGAAAGTCGAAATTTCAATAAAAGAAATTTAAGGACTTTACCTGGGGTTGCATGTGATAACCAGTCGTTAGGTGACATTACCATAGCGTATTCGTCGTTATTCGGATAGGGGGGATACAGTGACTTGCGTCTTTTCCTTAGCATGACTCGTGTCGTTTGCAGGACCGCGTGCCAAACCGCCGCTTCCTGATCGATAGTTTTCGTGCTGACAGGATCTAGCGTCGTTGCTGAATTGCGCCATCGTGTCTTTTCTAAGGCATAGCCTTGATAGTCGTATGTGACATACTTCAACCTCCGTTGATCGAGTTCTCGTGTACTTTTGCACGCTCGTGCTTCGTTTTGCGTAGGTTACCTGCTCGGCTAAATAGCATAGATGACATAAAAATGACGTTTGTCCGAGTCAATAAACGTGGTACCTACGTGGTGACCTTTAATGAACTTCAACATGAGTTTCCGAATGTCTTAAATGCATGTTTCCTAAATTCTCAGAGTTTTGTGCACTGTATGCAACTGTTTTGTGTACCGTGTGTAAAACACAACTTTAGCGTATGTTTAAAAACAAAATCTCGACTGTTTGTTTTTCGGCAACGGTTGGAGACCATATTCGAGTACTATGCGTTCTGTATGTATTCAAGTTTTAATATTCTAAATTCCCAGAGGAAATGTGAGGTTAGAGCCTAGGTATCCCTACAGGAAACCCTATTCGCTGTAACCTATAGCTCTGATACCAATCTGTCACACCCCGAAATATCAGAGCATTGGCGTGACTGGACAGGTATCTTCATTGCACAGCGGAAGCAAAATAAGCAAAGTCTTTTAGAAATTGAACGCCCACTAAGTACTCGACTCTTCATGGTTCTCCTATTCCAACCGTGCCTTGTCTTAGAAATGCAACCTGAGAAAGAAACATGCGAAAAAGTCAACATAAAGTTGAGCGAGTTCATAGTTTGTTTGTAAAAGATTTGAAATAAATCTCTTTGAATAACCGGTTTTTGAAGTATTGTGGTGAAAACGAATTTAAAATCATTTTCATATGTAAATCAAGTTTTCATGTGTACCCCACGTACTCATGTATAATTCAAGTTTTTTTTTTCTTGAGTACCCCACGTACTTCAAGTATAATTCCCGTTTTCTTGAGTACCCCACGTACTTCAAGTATAATTCAAGTTTTTCTTGAGTACCCCACGTACTTCAAGTTATAAATCAAGTTTTTGTATGGTATGAATTTTATGTAAATAAAGTATTCCTGTAAGTATCAGGATTGTTAATGGGTTGCAAAACCATTAACATGTGACACGACATAGGAAGTCACCAAACCTTAGGCATTTAATTGGTATATTATGAGACACAAAAGCACTACTCGATTCTCGCCCTCACCGAGAGTGTGGCTGCCCAGCACCCGTTAGATCTAACCTTTTGTTCTGCGGTCTAGGTATATTGTTGATTAATGGTGCTTCTGTACCCTATTCGTGACACGATTTCTTGCATCATTTCTCATAACGCCTCATACTTGGTTCACGTCCTCACCAAGTGCGTTTCTCGTATTCTTATATCTCGTCACACTTGGTTCTCGTCCTCACCAAGTGTGCTTCTTGTATTTTTATCATACCATTTGTATACATTTTAACATTTGTATATTGTAAACTCTTGTATTTGTATTTTCCCGTAGTTTATAAAACTATAATCTCGTGTGTATGCATATTTCGAAAAATACGTTTGTTTGAAAAACCGGTATAAAACATAAGCTTTTCGTAAACCATTTGTGTCATTTAAACTTGCTTGTAAAATGGTTTAGAAATTTGTAATTCTCGTATGCTTTGCAAAAAGTGCAAGTCTTTCCACCCCAAAAACATTTATAAAAATGTAAAACCGTAAAAGGTAGGGTTATGAACTCACCTGAATATTCCTGTGCAAAGCTAGCTATATACGACTTCGCGATGTCGTTTCCAAGACTTGACTTGCTAGCGTGCATTCTACAATATTCCTACCACGGAATATTTTATAAGTTTCTAAATAAACACAGTAATTATTCTACGTGTCATCGAGCTTTACCGAATCGTTAACCGAACGATCCGTTGATATGTTGTTAACTTAATAAAATAATTAAGTTATACTTGTTAAGTTTCGTTTACTAAGTCTAGAAAGTACTTAGTTTTCGAGAAATTCGAATATATAAATATTTACACAAAATATAAATATATCGATAGGATAGTGTTTATCGTTTCGAGAGGTCGTATGTGTATGTAACGAATGTTTTATGAAAAGAATGTATAATAAACTCGTATTATATATCGTATGCCGTTTAGGCGTTTGAAATAAATATAACAACTTATATTTATTTAATAGCGTTTTCGTGTTGTATGGTATTCGAAATAAATATGTAACTATATTTATTTTGTAAAACGAATACGAGTTGTTGGACGCTTGAAATAAATATATAAAATATATTTATTTTATAAAAGAATTGTCGTTTTCGTATGTGATAAAGCGTCGTCAAAAATGGTATACACATTTATGTAAAAGTCGCTTTTCAATAAAACATGTTTTACTTTTACAGGTTTTCTCGAAAAATGGGCAGAGTTTCCTCTGTTTTTGGACGCCCCCCGACGACACAAGTCGTCGTTATTTTATCAAATTTCAACAAAACTTTAACAATATAAGCACTATATATGTAATCTTTGCCAAATGCACCATAAGTAAACTATTATCAAATCAATTCGGGTCGAGCTCGTTCACGAAATAATTAAACTACGTAAATATAACGAAATAAGCGCGTCGTTAATCTTTACCATCTTCATGACGGGATGTTGACCGAGTCGACTCTCTGAGTTGACTCGGTTTGACCGAGTCGGCCGCACCACTTCAGAATCTGTCCCGTAACCCGAGACCCGAACCGAAATCTGAACCACGCTGCTAACTGCTGTTGACTCGAGTTGACCGAGTTGACTCGGTCGACCCGTTTGGCTGAATTGACTCGAATCGTCTGACCCGAAACATAACCCGAACCGTGCTTGAATCTGGACCCGAAACTTGAGCATAACATCATCATCATCATCAATATTTGCAAGAACTATAGAGAATGAAAGATGTTTACCGGGTGACCCGTCGGACCGAGATAGGAACCGCCGGACCGAGACAATACCCACCGGACCGAGATGCCACCGCCGCTCACCACCACCATCGTCGGACTGAACTCGAACCTAAATCAGAACATCACGAGCATCATCGGAGATCCTGTCGGAGAACGAAACCACCACCGGATAAACGAATCGACCACCGGATAACAGAACCGACCGGCGGTCCAAGCTTTTGACCGCCGGTTCTCCCTCTCTTCTCCGAATCTCTTCAGCTCTCTCTCTCTGCTTTCTGCATCGTCCGGCACCAACCACCACAGCGCCGCCGCCTGTGGTGGTGGTAGTGTTGCTGTTGTAGTCTGCCACCACCAAAAGATGGTGGTGGTTGGTCCGATTAATAGGGGGGGTAAAACATGTGGGTTGGGAGCTGATTTCTGTGTTAAACTGATGGAGAGGATGAGATGATATATGTGTTTAGGGTCTTTCAAAAGAAGGTGAATCTCTGTTTTGTTTGTGTGATATCGAGAGAGAGAGAGTAGGGCAAAGGAGAGTGTTGTCTGCTAATGAAATTGGTGATCAAGAGGTAAGGTTTTATACTAATTTAAATGGGTATTGTCTAGTGTGATTTACTAATGTCCTGCGTGTATAGATCCATGAAGATTTGATCAATATTTTGTAGGGATTTTGTGTTTCTCTTTTAGAGACAAAATCTTATGGATATTTTTTATATATATATATATTTTGTAAATATTTTGCAAAATTTGTAGAGATTTTGTCTATTTTAGTCTTGTGGGTTTTGGGCTTGGGCCCAGGGCCCTCAAGCCCATCTCACTTGTAAGTGGCCCGTAATTCCTACGAGACCTGATATCGCGACCCATACTCCGTAAGCATAAAATATTCTTAGAAATCCGTGTTTGTCGGTGTTGTCAGTATTTCGTACGGTATCAGTCCGTTGTTGCCTCATATTTAGCAGATTTCCCATAAATCACCACACACGCACTGTATAGCTGAACAACAACCAAGCAAAGCTAGAAGGATCACGAAATCAAACGGCACCTGATATAGGTAACTATGTAAATAAACGGACCTAAATCAGAAGATCGGATAAAATGAGGTTTCGTAAACCAAATGAGTATAGGAACTCATGTAACATGGTTTAACAAAGCCTACATTCTAAATCGAAACCTATCCTAAATGCTTACGACCCATTACGACCCGTTTAGGTAGCTTACGCTACTTTAACGCGTCGTTCGCGTAAAATGCGTTTGGACCACCTAACTAGTAAATCACACTAGACAATACCCATTTAAATTAGTAAAATGCGTTTGGACCACCTAACTTTAACGCGTCGTTCGCGTAAAATGCGTTTGGACCACCTAACCAGTTTAGATGTCAAAAATTATGTTACATATGCTTAAAATGAATTTTGGCGTAAAAAAGGGGATTTTGGTAATTTTCCTAAGGCATATAAACTACCTATCATACAACTAACTAAACGACGTGACCATAAGGTATAACCTCGGAAGGTTATTCCCTGTACAACTATCATCACCTAGTGTGTTTGGTCGGATCCTAATGATCGACCAAACGGGTCGGGTTCGAAAGTCTAAGCAATTGTTTAGATCGCTTACCTTACGACCCTATATAAGCACTAAATCTAAAGTGACGAGCTAAACATGTTAAAACATGTTTAACGAATTTAGAAAACAGGTTTGGTATCAAAACAAATGGTCTTGATACCTAAAAGTAGTTTGGTTACAAAATACGCAAGAATACGCATTTTGGCCGAAACTACGACTCGCCACTATGCCTAAATAACGTGGTAATCAGTAGGTATAGTCACAAGGGACTAGAACCATCGTGATTACGCTCACGTTACGAAGTTCAAACGAACTTCGTGTTGAACATAAATTGGTCAAACCTGAAAGCCAAACAATGTTTGACTTTCACGCTAAAACGCGTAAAAGAACGAAAGAGGACTTACAACGGGTCCAAGCTATGGAGTTTTGATCCGATTACTCTCAGGTATGAAGTGTATAACTTCAACTTAGAGAGCCAAATCAGATCAAAGTGTGAGTTTTGAAGCAAGAGGGTGGGGGTATTTATAGGAAAACCAAGACCGTTAGGATCGTTCATCGAAAACCGAGCTTCGATCTGGACCTTACATGTGTGCCCATGGTGTTAGAATACCATAGGTACCCCAAAACAAGCCCCTAGTTTCATTAAAGCCATGTGCAAATGAGGGGAACAGCTGGAACAAGCTGGAAATCAGATTTTCAACTTTGGTCCCTTCCTAAGATAACTATGGCAGATTGTCAATTTTGGTCCCTGAATGTGCAAAACATGGTTTTTGATGCATTTTTGACACGTTTAAGCCCCGTTAATCCCATTACAAGGCTCTAAAATGAAGTTAAAGTATAGGGAACATGAAACATGCTCAAAAATATATCGGATGTCGGTTCGTTTGGTCGTACGGTTGCGTTGTTCGGTTAATTATGACGAAACACGAACGAATGCGAAAAACGATCCAAATTACGCGACGAATGGAATTTTATCATGCCAATCACTAAAATAAAATATTTTAATGATTACATAAAGTTTTGGATGTCCGGATGTATTCAGAACGTAAGATATGCGCGAAAATGCAAACTTATGCACTTTTTGACGCTTTTAGTCCCTGAATGACCAAAAAGTTTATTTTAGCACACCGAACCCCTCAGAGCCTATTTATAAGCTATGTAAAGGATATTTAGGGTATTTTTAACTTATGGTCATGTTCCGTATTGTCCGTTACAGTACGAATCGGCATACTTTCGCAGTTTGTCGAATTTAGTCCCTGTAAGCGAATAAACTTGATTTTGCCATACCAAAGCCTTCAAAACTTATTTCTAAGTTATGTAAAGGTTATTTAAGGTATGTTAAGTATATATTGATCTTCCAAAGTGTTTGTCACATTAAACTGATTATGTTTATGCATCAGTGCGCGTATAACCTTCCAGAAAGCGATTTAGAGCCCGAAATCGAACAAGAATTGATATGTGCAAATGATACACATATTTATACATATCCCAAATATGAAACACAATATTTCATTGGTTTGGTATTTGTTTGATGGTCGCAGAGGCACATGTGTCATAGTCTCTTCTACTTCAGGAAATTTCGTCCCGAAATTTTATTTAGAGGAAACTTGTGAGAGTTTGAAACATGAAGTTGAAAAGATTAAACAACACTGGTTAGAGTCCTGAACTTCTAGTAACTTTAAATAACATCATGCTTGCAATGTGAGAGGGACACCTATATACAAGTATATAAAGTGTTATTGGTGCGTCCACCGTTCCCCCATTACATTGTTCACGTTTCGTTATTGTTGTCACTATCAGTTCTTACACATGACAAATCTTATTGGGTTCCTGTGCACTGAATTTCATAATTATGTACGCGTCCATAATTATGTAATTCCTTGCATAGTCCGCACAGTGCATTTTATAATGTGTAGGAAAAACCAAATGAACAGACTTGTGATGAGCGTGACTAGACCACCATAGGGTCCTTTTAATTAAATCGATAAATGATTTAAATAGACTACCAATGAGTCTTTTTGGCTTATATCATCACATGTCATTCTTAACCAGATTCTGAATCAATCTTTTTGACTAGACCACTCAAAGGGTCTCTTTTGAATCATGGAATGGTACTATATAATCCAAGGGTCTTAACTATCACGTAGAAGCCCAATTAAGGATTTTAAGGTAGTACCTTTTTGAATATATTACTATGAATCCTTCATATGAAGATATGGAAGATTCTACGAGGATTTGGATAACGAATATCCAGATTACTCAAAAACACAAAATGCATAAAAGAAAACACATAAGCACATAACCACATAATTGTTTAACTTGATTTTTAAATTTGTTATCATTTTGTTAATTTGTTTGTTAATTGTGCACATGTATTTAAAGCACACCAGGAATCCAATCCGTGGATTTCAATTGGCACTTTAAATATTTTCAAGAATCTTATCATAAAGATGGGAAGATCTTAAAAAGGAAATTCGACTTCAATTACAAGGAATCGCAGTATTCGAATTAGGATGCATAAGGAATTCAATTAAGGACTCCGATTAGAATGATGATCATCCACCAGGATCTAATTTGTGAAGATAAAAAGATCCCATATGGATTTTTTTTAGAAGTTGAAGATGTTTTGAAACCTTGCACTGGACGTGCTTAAGTCAATACACGAGGTAAAATGCTCATGAAGTTGAGGCGCTAGATATGCCAAGGCGACATATGAAGCAGAGTTTGAAGGTTAAGTCAATGTATGGGGAAAACGTTTTTGAAAACTATGCATGGGGTTCTTTTTGAAATGTGTTTAATGTTTTTGAAACCTTACATAATACTTTTGAAATCATAAAGTATGTGTATTAGATAAATATATTTATAAAATGTTTTAAAATCATGCAAGATGAATTTTTGAAATTATGTATAAGGTTTTTGAAAACATGAATGATGTTTTTGAAATCATGCACTTGATATATTAAGTAAATATACTATGTTAAAAATGTTTTCAAACTATATGGAATATTTTGAAATCATGAAGGTTGCTTTTGAAAACTTATGTTATGCATGTTGTTATGAAAATCAGAATGTAATTGGTATGAGATTGAGGAATACCCTTAGTTATCAAACCAAGGATTTAAAGGCACAGATGTGCAAAAAGCACGATTACTCATAATGTCGCTTTATTTCCTGTACTTCATTTCTTAGAATGAAACGAATACTTGAAATTTTCGAGGAAATCATGAGCGATCACTTGAAAGGGAGAATTTTGTTTAAAGAACATGGTTCTTTGATGTAGGTATCATAGGGAAATGCCATACACATATGTAACTACACTTATATATCAGAATTGGGAACAACGATTTATTTATAAACAAAACTGATTGTTTCAGAGTTCAACAAAAGAAACAAAAGCAGAAGATTCAAATTATTTAAAGCAGCAGCTTCCCCTAATCAGCCAAATGCTCATCCGTGGGTTGGATTTGCATTGACAATCTTTGGGCATTTGTTCCTGAAATGGCTCGTCTCGCCACAATTGTAGCACGATCTAGGTGGAAAGCGAGCTTGAGCAGGGTTGGCTTGGAGTTGAGTAGCAGCAAGATTTGCAACAGCTTTGTTTTGGATAGCAAAGCGGCACACGTCAACCAAATGTCCCCATCGTCCACAGTGGGTACATTTGAAACATGGTGTTTGATCTGGATGATGACGGTTGCATCGATTGCACAGGGAAGCAGTTCCCAAGTACGGCTTCTTGGCTGGTGGTGCTGCCACCTGGCTAGGTCCTGCTTGTTTTGGTGCAACGACTGGAGGATTCTTTGATGCTTTACGCTTCCTTGACCTTTTTGAAGGCTTGGCTTCTGCTTCTTTCGATGCTTCTTGGGTGGCTTCATTATTGAGACGAGACATGGCGACACCTAAATCCACAGACTTCAGGATTACTTCGCCTATTCGCTGGGCAAATTTGGCAGTTTGCTCGGACATTTGAGTGTCGCTACGATGAAGAGACATTCTGGAGGAAGTGAAAGACATAGGAGGAAACAAGTGAAATGTTATTGGATAATCAAAACAGAATGGCAATGCATAAAATTGTGATCATTTGTTGTAACGCCCGAACTTTCCGTCAAATTTGTATAATGTGTATAAGAAAATAACAAAGACTCGTATTGTAATTAGTTGAAACTTTGGGGTGCATCATCTTTGGGAACAAGTCGTCGCATCATAAAACTTGGAGGGTTATTTTGAAACCTCTAATTAAATCATCATCCTTAGATAACCAACTTTTGCCAAACCGCCTGCGATACTTTCACAATCTCGAAACCCTACACGGAGAAGAAGAAGGAACATAACTCACATACTCCATCGAATCTTAGGTAATTCTTGCTTGTATTCTCTGATTTGTAGATGCTAGTGTGATCATGAATGATATCTTATGTACGAGGTTATTGTCGGTTAGGGTATTCATGGTGTGCAGTAAGCAGTGACGAATAAGGTGAAGGGACACGGTCTGATTCTTGGTTCTTCTCCGATTCTCAGGTAACGCACACATCTCGATTTTATTTATGAGTAGCGTTGATGTGTTGGTCGAGGCTCGCTATGAAGCTATTAATGATGGTTGTATGATTCTCTAAGGTTTCGCGTGTCCTTGACGGTGTACGTTCCTCTGGTTGGTGATCACACGCGGTTTGTGAAGCGGTCTCTGTTTCGGTCGATCCTCTCCAACATTCTCAGGTACCTCGCTTAGCTCCTCATAGGAGGTGTAGCGTTTAAGAATTTATTAGTAAAATGGGGTAACGGATGGGTCTGTACAGGGTGACGAGTACGGTAATGGATCACATGCTTGTTCCGTGTGTGCATATGTATGTAGGCCACACCCAGACTTGGGTTGAGGTAGCATGCGATCCATGGCAGACTACTGTGTGAGTTGTAAATTTGAAATTTGCAAAGTTGTAAGGCATGCATGTTGGAGTAAAAATAATAATAATAATAATAATAATAAAAATAAAACGTTTTATTTGAGGATGCATGAAGTTGAGGATATGGTTTGAGAAACCATAATTAATATAGTAAGGTTTGACTTTGGTGATCATATGATGGTGTTATAAAAGAAAAATGATGCATACATACATCATATGTATGATTGTGACTATTATTTTACCTTTGCAATTTATTGCAATGAGAACATGCATGCTGTGAATTCAGTTGATTGAGGCTTGGCTTAGATCGTTGTCGAGTTATTATAAATATATATATATATATATATTTCTTTGCCAAGCTTCATGTCATTTGAGTAGCACAATCAACCATCTTAGTTGACAAGTATAGCAGCGACCATAAGTACATCGGCAACCATGTACGGTTTCATAACCCGACCAATGGGTTTTCATCTTTTCTGTTTACTAGTGTTGTGAGGCGTAGGATTTCTGGAAATGTAATTGGTCGTGTGTAGGTTCTTGAGCTCGCTTTAGGGTTCGCGTGTTCTTTCGCTTGTTCACTTTTGATAATTCGAACATTTGCGTTAAGGTGAGTTCTATCGCCCATCTTTCCATGTTTTATTTGTTTTGGGCTGAAATACATGCTTAAGTGATTTTAAATTTAGTAGGCATACGTGTATTTTGTGCGAGAGCTTGATTTGAAATAATTGTTTGCCTACGTGTACTATTTTATTTATTTATTTATTTATTTGAGGGCCTCGGGTCCTCGGTCGTTGCTTTCGGGGAGTCGACGGTTATGCGGGATGGGAAACGTCAATCCAAGTGGTGGAGTCGATGTGACCCAATTGTCGTTACCTTCGGGGTGGCGACGGATTATGCGTGATGTTGTTGTGATCTTCGGGGTCGCAACGGTTTATGTTAGGTCGCATTATGTGACCTGGGCATGTAGTCCCTGTACTTATGCCAAACCAGTATCTTAAAATGGAAATGACGATTTACGAACTATTTTACTAGAACCGGAACAGGTTCAAAGGTTTTGAACTAAAATGTTTAAAAGAAAATTCATAATAGAAACTTATTACTATAGAACTCACTCAATGTAGTTGACGATTTTTAGCATGTATTTCAGGTAAGAAGAAGGTTTGAATGTTGGCGGCTCTTTGGTATTGGCAGTGGTTACCCGACATCTTTTAATGTTTTGGCATTTCCCGTGTTTTGAACAACTAAAACACTTTAGTCGTTTTGGTACTTTGAAGTTTGTTCGTATTTCATTTAAATTTTTTTCCACTGCGTAATGATGACATTTTGGTCTAGAACTATATTTGCTTATCGTATTACCAACGAGTAGGGTTCCCGAGTTTGGGGCCTTACAAGTTGGTATCAGAGCCGTAGTTTGAGAGATCTGGGCATCCCCGATGCCTAGACTTGGACTGAAAATGGGACCATGAGTGGAAATGCCAAAACGGGTAACCTAAAGCCAAGATCGCCAACTGTTTATTTGTGTTTAGTAGGTTAGGACAGGGGCGAAATGCCAACGATGCAGGACAGGGATGGTTTAAAACCCGAAAGGCAAGGCGATAGGGAAATGGTGATTGGCCACCGTCATTAACTAATTGTTTTGCTTGTAGTGTTTTACATTGTACCTGAATTGCTCTATTTGGTGTTTCATTTCAGTAACTCGTAGATGGCTCGTGGAAGAAAACCAACTAACGATGGAGGTGCTAAGAACACCCGCAAGAGCAAGATTACTGTTGACCATGTTGATGAGGGGTTGGTTCACTCTCAGCACTCAGAGCCCTCTCAGCACTCAGAGCCCCCACAGCATACTAAGAAGTTTGTGTTGGAACCCGCAGTTCGTGAAGCTGTTAGGGATGAAATCCTTGGGATGATTCAGGAGTTTCTGCCAGATATCGTGAAAGGGGCTTTTGAATCATTGAAAGTTGACGTGTTGAAGGATATTGGGACTAATAAAAAGAAGGCAACTGATGATGATACCGATGGTGAAGGGGATGGTACAAGCAAGAATGGAAAAGGGGGTTGTAATTATGCAGCTTTTAAGAGGTGTGACCCACCTTGTTTTGATGGACGAAAGGACACAGTGGCGACATGTCACTGACTGTCTGAGATGGAGGCTGTAATCTCTATTAGTGAGTGTCGCGCTGATCAGGCGGTGAAATTTGCTGCTCATTCGTTCATCGCCGAGGCACTACACTGGTGGAACACTATTCGGGAAAGGAAGAGTGCTCAAGAGTTGGATGATATGAAATGGGAAGATTTGGAGCAGATGGTAAAAAAAAATTTGTGCTCCTAACGAAATTGAGAAAATTGAGAAAAAGTTCCTAACTTTCAAAGCAGAGAAATTGTCACACCGGGAGTATACTTCCAAATACATTGAGATGGCACGTCTCATACCGTACATGTCTGGGAATGATGAAAGGTGGAAGAAACATTACATTGAGGGGTTTCCTGATAGGGTTAGGCACTTGGTAAAGGCTCATGCTCGTCTTGATTTTGATGCAGCAGTTGAGCTAAGTGCGACTCTTTACGATGATGTATTAGCAGTTGAAGAAAAGGTGGAGGAACCAGAAAAGAAAAAGTGGGTTGGGTCGAATAAGAGGTTCAGGGGTGAACATGGGGATACAAGTGATAAGAGGGTTAAAACTGAGAACTTGGGTACATGCAGGAAGTGCGGAAAAACGCACTATGGGGATTGCTCAATGAAGACCATTCTATGTTTTCGTTGTGGGCAAACGGGACACTTTGCTAATGATTGTAAGGTTGGCTCTAAGTGTTACAAATGTGGGGGTTTTGGGCACATATCCAGAGAATGCAAGGGCAAAAAGGACGAGGGGTCAAGCCAGGGTCCTGTTGAGGTCAAGAAAGAGGATGTGAAACCGAAGGCAAATGCACGAGCCTTCACAATGACTAAGGCTGAGGCGAAGACTGATCCGAATGTTGTTTCAAGTACATTCCTTGTTAATGATGTTCCTGCTTCTGTGTTATTTGACTCTGGGGCCAGTAGGAGTTTTGTGGCCCATTCCTTTTGTGGTAAATTGCGTAGAATGCCTAGGAAGATTGAGGAACCATTTTGTGTTGAAACTGCTGTGGGTTGACCTACTAGTGTGACCGATGCTTTAGATGATTGTTTTATTGATTTGGAAGGTCATAGGTTCCCTACTAGACTGTTTATCATTACGTTGGGTGGTTTTGATGTGGTATTGGGAATGGATTGGTTGTCCGCGTTTAATGCAAATATCGTTTATCGGGAAAAAATGATACGATTGACGTCATTAGAAGGGAGTCCTGTGACAGTTTATGGCGATAAGGTGTGCTCTTCGCCGAAAATCATTTGTATGATGAAGGCGGTAAAATTCTTGAGGCGCGGGTGTGGAGCTTACTTGGCATATGTCATCGATGACGATGTGGAACGTAAGGAGTTGGCTGATGTACCTGTGGTGTGTGACTTCCCTGATGTTTTTCCTGATGATTTGATGGGAGTGCCACAGGAACGGGAAATTGAGTTCCAAATTGACTTGCTGCCAGGAGCTCAGCCAGTTTCCAGAGCGCCTTACCGTCTGGCTCTGACCGAAATGAAAGAGTTGATGGAGTAGCTTCAGGATCTTTTGCATAAAGGATTCATCCAACCGAGCATCTCTCCGTGGGGTGCTCCGGTGTTGTTTGTGAAGAAAAAAGATGGTAGCATGCGTATGTGCATTGACTATCGGGAGTTGAATAAACTCACGGTGAAAAACAAATATCCTTTGCCACGCATCGACGATTTATTTGATCAGCTACAGAGAGCGAAGTGATTTTCCCGAATTGATTTGAGGTCAGGTTATCATCAGTTATGGGTAAGAGAGGAAAACATTCCGAAGACAGCTTTCCGTATGCGCTATGGTCATTATGAGTTTCTGGTAATGTCGTTTGGGCTAACAAATGCCCCTGCGGCATTTATGGATTTGATGAATCGGGTGTGTTGCCCGATGTTGAATCGGTCAGTGATTGTGTTTATTGATGACATCTTGATTTACTCTAAGAGTGAAGAGGATCACACGGTTCACTTGCGAGAGGTGTTAGAGATGCTATGGAAGGAGAAACTTTATGCTAAGTTCTCTAAGTGTGCTTTTTGGTTACGCGAGGTTCAGTTTTTGGGGCATGTTATTAATTCAGAAGGAATTATGGTGGATCCTGCTAAGATAGATGCAATAGTGAATTGGAGTCCTCCTAAGACTCCATCAGAAATTCGCAGCTTTTTGGGTCTCGCGGGCTACTATAGGAGATTTATTCAGGATTTCTCCAAGTTAGCATCACCATTGACTCAGTTGACAAGGAAAGAGGCAAAATTTGTGTGGGGTGTGGAGCAGAAAACCGCATTCGAGGTGCTAAAGAAGAGATTGACCGAAGCTCCGGTTTTGACATTACCGGAGGGAACAGATGACTTAGTAGTGTATTCAGATGCTTCGTATCAGGGACTGGGTTGTGTTTTGATGCAACGTGGGAGGGTGACAGCGTACGGTTCACGTCAGTTGAAAACTCATGAGGTTAACTACCCTACTCATGATTTGGAGCTGGCGGCAGTGGTGTTTGCCCTTAAGATTTGGAGACATTATTTGTACGGCATAAAGTGCACTATGTACACGGACCACAAGAGTTTGAAATATTTCTTTGAGCAGAAAGAGTTGAACATGAGACAACGGAGATGGCTCGAATTGATTAAGGACTACGACTGTGAAATCCTTTATCACCCTGGGAAAGCGAATGTGGTTGCTGACGCGTTGAGTCATAAGGAGAGACACACACCCATTCGAGTAAGGTCATGCCAATTGATTGTAACTCCTGATTTCTTGGTACAGTTGAAAGAAGCGCAGACTGAGGCATTGCGTGAGGATAGGTTAAAGGGCGAACGGGTATTCGGCCAGCATGGGATGTTGACCGAAAATAACCAAGGTATTAGATCGATGGGTAATCGCATGTGGGTGCCAGTTTTCGGTGGGTTTAGAGAGAAGATACTCGACGAGGCTCATAAGTCAAGATATTCGATTCATCCAAGGGCAACCAAGATGTATCAGGATTTGAAGAGGGATTACTGGTGGCCAGGTATGAAGTATGACGTGACCCAGTATGTAGGGAAGTGTTTGACGTGTCTCCAGGTGAAAGCAGAGCATCAAAAACCGTATGGGAAGATTCAGCCGTTAGAGATTCCCGAATGGAAATGGGAACACATTACTATGGATTTTATCACAAAACTACCAAAGACATCGAAGCGTCACGACACTATATGGGTGATTATGGATAGACTAACAAAGAGCGCTCATTTTCTGCCGATCCATGAAGCATTCTCATCTGAGCAGTTATCAGAATTGTTTGTAAATGAAATTATTGCTCGACACAGGGTACCGGTGTCGATCGTGTCGGACAGAGACACACGGTTTACGTCTAAATTTTGGAATGGGGACTCGTTTGCATATTAGCACCGCATATCATCCTCAGACTGATGGACAATCAGAATGAACTATACAAACACTTGAAGATATGCTTAGGGCTTGTGTTATTGATTTTGGTGGTAGTTGGGATAGCCATCTGCCGTTGGCAGAATTTTCTTATAACAACAGCTATCATGCCACCATTGGGATGCCACCTTACGAGATGCTTTATGGGCGGAGGTGTAGAACCCCGGTGTGTTGGGGTGAAATTGGTCAGAAAGAGTTAGGGAGTCTGGATGTGGTTAAGGCCACATCAGAAAAATTTGATCAGATTAAAGCTAGAATGAAAGCCGCACAAGATAGACAAAAGTCTTATGCTGACAAACGGCGTCGACCTATAGAATTCAATGTTGGGGACCGGGTTATGCTTAAAGTCTCCCCATGGAAAGGTATCATCAGGTTTCGGAAGCGAGGCAAGTTGAGTCCGCGGTATATTGGACTGTTTAGAATTTTGGCGCGCATTGGTGAGGTTGCCTATCGATTGGAATTACCAGATGAGTTAGCAGGGATACATCCCACATTTCATGTGTCCCACCTACGCAAGTGTTTAGCGGATGAAAATGCACATGTACCGCTGAATGACATAGAAATTGACGAGAGATTGAACTACATCGAACAACCGGTAGCAATACTTGACCAGAAGGAAAAGCGACTGAGAAATAAAGTTATTCCTTTGGTTAAGGTACAGTGGATGCATAGAAAGAGGTTTGAGGCTACTTGGGAGCTTGAAGCAGAAATGCGGGAGCACTATCCATAGTTGTTTTCCAGCGATGCGGGTTTCGAGGACGAATCCCCTTTAAGGGGGTAGACTTGTAACGCCCGAACTTTCCGTCAAATTTGTATAATGTGTATAAGAAAATAACAAAGACTCGTATTGTAATTAGTTGAAACTTTGGGGTGCATCATCTTTGGGAACAAGTCGTCGCATCATAAAACTTGGAGGGTTATTTTGAAACCTCTAATTAAATCATCATCCTTAGATAACCAACTTTTGCCAAACCGCCTGTGATACTTTAACAATCTCGAAACCCTACACGGAGAAGAAGAAGGAACATAACTCACCTACTCCATCGACTCTTAGGTAATTCTCGCTTGTATTCTCCGATTTGTAGATGCTAGTGTGATCATGAATGATATCTTATGTACGAGGTTCTTGTCGGTTAGGGTATTCGTGGTGTGCAGTAAGCAGTGACGAACAAGGTGAAGGGACACGGTCTGATTCTTGGTTCTTCTCCGATTCTCAAGTAACGCACACATCTCGATTTAATTTATGAGTAGCGTTGATGTGTTGGTCGAGGCTCGCTATGAAGCTATTAATGATGGTTGTATGATTCTCTAAGGTTTCGCGTGTCCTTGACGGTGTACGTTCCTCTGGTTGGTGATCACACGCGGTTTGTGAAGCGGTCTCTGTTTCGGTCGATCCTCTCCAACATTCTCAGGTACCTCGCTTAGCTCCGCATAGGAGGTGTAGCGTTTAAGAATTTATCAGTAAAATGGGGTAACGGATGGGTCTGTACGGGGTGACGAGTACGGTAATGGATCACATGCTCGTTCCGTGTGTGCATATGTATGTAGGCCACACCCAGACTTGGGTTGAGGTAGCATGCGATCCATGGCAGACTACTGTGTGAGTTGTAAATTTGAAATTTGCAAAGTTGTAAGGCATGCATGTTGGAGTAAAAATAATAATAATAATAATAATAATAATAATAATAATAATAATAATAATAATAATAATAAAACGTTTTATTTGAGGATGCATGAAGTTGAGGATATGGTTTGAGAAACCATAATTAATATAGTAAGGTTTGACTTTGGTGATCATATGATGGTGTTATAAAAGAAAAATGATGCATACATACATCATATGTATGATTGTGACTATTATTTTACCTTTGCAATTTATTGCAATGAGAACATGCATGCTGTGAATTCATTTGATTGAGGCTTGGCTTAGATCGTTGTCGAGTTATTATAAATATATATATATATATATATATATATATATATATATATATATATATATTTCTTTGCCAAGCTTCATGTCATTTGAGTAGCACAATCAACCATCTTAGTTGACAAGTATAGCAGCGACCATAAGTACATCGGCAACCATGTACGGTTTCATAACCCGACCAATGGGTTTTCATCTTTTCTGTTTACTAGTGTTGTGAGGCGTAGGATTTCTGGAAATGTAATTGGTCGTGTGTAGGTTCTTGAGCTTGCTTTAGGGTTCGCGTGTTCTTTCGCTTGTTCACTTTTGATAATTCGAACGTTTGAGTTAAGGTGAGTTCTATCGCCCATCTTTCCATGTTTTATTTGTTTTGGGCTGAAATACATGCTTAAGTGATTTTAAATTTAGTAGGCATACGTGTATTTTGTGCGAGAGCTTGATTTGAAATAATTGTTTGCCTACGTGTACTATTTTATTTATTTATTTATTTGAGGGCCTCGGGTCCTCAGTCGTTGCTTTCGGGGCGGCGACGGTTATGCAGGATGGGAAACGTCAATCCAAGTGGTGGAGTCGATGTGACCCAATTGTCGTTACCTTCGGGGTGGCGACGGATTATGCGTGATGTTGTTGTGATCTTCGGGGTCGCAACGGTTTATGTTAGGTCGCATTATGTGACCTGGGCATGTAGTCCCTGTACTTATGCCAAACCAGTATCTTAAAATGGAAATGACGATTTACGAACTATTTTACTAGAACCGGAACATGTTCAAAGGTTTTGAACTAAAATGTTTAAAAGAAAATTCATAATAGAAACTTATTACTATAGAACTCACTCAATGTAGTTGACGATTTTTAGCATGTAATTCAGGTAAGAAGAAGGTTTGAATGTTGGCGGCTCTTTGGTATTGGCAGTGTTTACCCGACATCTTTTAATGTTTTGGCATTTCCTGTGTTTTGAACAACTAAAACACTTTAGTCGTTTTGGTACTTTGAAGTTTGTTCGTACTTCATTTAAATTTTTTTTCCGCTGCGTATTGATGACATTTTGGTCTAGAACTATGTTTGCTTATCGTATTACCAATGAGTCGGGTTCCCGAGTTTGGGGCCTTACATTTGTTTGTTACCTAAGGCAAACAAATGAGATGGTGACAAATCAAAGTAAACGGGTCATATTAATGTATCATTGAAGACATGCTTGCCTATAAGTGAACACTCACCCCAAGAGTTCCCAGGTAAGAGTGACTGGTCCGATACTGCGGATTTGTACGAATACTCTAGCCTTAGACAAAAAACTTAGAGTACAGGCATTTACCCTTCTAGTTTGCACGTGTTCACATTATAAGGCCCAAACTTTGACGAGATTTTGAAAACTTAGAGGGTTCAAAACCTAGTAATCAATCATCCTAGAACAGATGATTAATTTTCAAAGCGGTTTTGAAATTTGTGCTCTTGTTGTGGTTGTCGCCTAAGGATAGGTGACGGTATTGTTTTAAGATCTAAACACAAGGATTTTGTGTTAGGGTCCTAGAAAGGTTATAGACTAGGTTAAAGCATTACTAACAACCTAATTCCCTATAACCATGAGCTCTGATACCAACTTTTCTATCAAACCCCGACCACGTAAAACAACAAATCGTGGCGGAAACGTCGGAGAGTGTTGTAACAGAATCATTGTTTCATAACACATGGAAATTTGAAATTTTGTTTTATTGAATAAAAGAGTTACAATGTCTTAACAACAAGGAAGCAATACATAATTAACTAGTCTTGCATCTTTTATATTCACTAAGGCCCCAGTCTGCCTATGTGTAACTTGATCAATCCTATGCATCATTTCCTGAAACACATGAGAAAATAGGTACGTCAGCATAAAAATGCTTGTGAGATACATAGGTTTTATTGATTTAGGATTCATGACTTATAAGTTTAAAATAATGTTTTAACAAAAGTAGTCATGAACCTTGTAAAATGTTTTTGTTTTATAAATCATATAAAAATCGATAAGGAAACAGATGACATAAAAGAAATATGTATGGTTAAATAAATAACCAAGTAAAATGAATTTGTATAAAATGTGTTGTTTGTAAAACAATGTTTTGTAAAGATATGTTAATTTGTGTAAAATGTAATATGTCAAAATTGAAATGATTTAAATAACGCTACGATATGTAATATCATACAAGCACTTATATATAGGAAGTACCAGCGGCGTATCTACCATGCTTGTATCATATTACACACGCCTCGTTACTTAAATCACTTACCAAACAAACCACCAATGTAAAAATGTTTATGTATAATCAAATGTCAAAATGTTTGTGTGAAAACCATGTCTAATGTCAAATGTAAATCATGAAATGTGTAAACAATTGTCATGTATGTTAAGCAAAAAGTGACTACTTAATCATATGTAAAAATGCACAAAATGAAGTATTTGAATAAATCAAAAGTTATGCTTTGTAAAATAATACATGCTTTACTGATACAAACATTTATGCGGTAATGTTAAAATGCATACATTCAAGCCTTCAGACTGTGGCGAATATAGGTAACTATGTAAATAAACGGACCTAAATCAGAAGATCGGATAAAATGAGGTTTCGTAAACTAAATGAGTATAGGAACTCATGTAACATGGTTTAACAAAGCCTACATTCTAAATCGAAACCTATCCTAAGTGCTTATGACCCATTACGACCCGTTTAGGTAGCTTACGCTACTTTAACGCGTCGTTAATGTAAAACGCGTTTGGTGTTGGTGCATGCGTCTGTCGACTTCGTCTTGTATCGAGTCTTGTTTGTATTTAGATAGATCAGGGCACGTTATACGAGAAATATGTCAAAAAATAGGGTGAATGGAAGTTTCAAGCGAAATAACATATGTGATTCCGCTTGAAGCTGATATCGCTTGAAACATGATTTCACTTGAAACTTGTTCAAGCGAAATCAGAATCCTATAAATAATTGTGTATTGATTTCATTTGTAACGGTTTCCGGTCAGAGCAACGAAGTGCTGCCGAAGTGTCGTCTCGCTGTAAATCATTGTGAAATCAATATAAGTGATATTCTTGATGAATTGAACTCAATACGTCTGTTTCCGCCTTTCATATTGAGTAAAACTCTTCTGATCGACTCGTTCGGGTCTGAAAACGATCCTACAAGTGGTATCAGAGCTCAGGAAGAAGAGTTCTTACCAATTCAGCTGCAATTTCTGATTTCTACATCTTCTTTTCAAAATTTAACAACTTTTCATGGTTAAAATGTTCTGAGTTTTACACATCTTGTGCGCATTAGTGTTTTAACAAAGCCTTGAAAGTTTCAGGCCTAAAATCGATCTAAAACTGGTAAATTTCATAATTCCGCTTGAAAAACAGCTTGAGAATATGACATCAGCATAATTTCGCTTGAACTGACCTGTTGATTTCGCTTGAAATCAGACTTTGAATCTGATTTCGCTTGAGAAATTGTGTTGATTCCGCTTGAACCAGTATTTCGCTTGAAATTGTGTTGATTCCTCTTGAAACTTGTTATTCCGCTTCAAAGTCTAGATTCCGCTTCAACAGGGTGATTTAGCTTGAACAGTAATTTCGCTTGAGAACTGTAATTTTGCTTGAACAATCAGTTTTCTGATCTTTGAAAAACCGAAACATGGAAGAGGAATTTTTCAACGCATTCGCTACCCCGGTTACCCCAATTACTCTCGCACAAAACACGATGTTGGAAAATGAAATATGTGACACCTGTGTCACTGCGACCATCAAACAAATGCCAAACCAATGAAATATTGTATTTCATACTTGGGATTTGTAAAAATATGTGTATCGTTTGCACATATCAACTCTTGTTCGACTTCAAGCTCTAAATCGCCTTCTGGAAGGTTATACGCGCACTGATGCGTAAATATAACCAGTTTAATGCAAGGAACACTCCGGAATAGTGAAATAGGCTTAACATACCCTAAATAACCTCTACATAACTTAGAAATAAGTTTTGGAAGGTTTGGTATGGCAAAAACAAGTTAATTCGCTTACAGGGACTAAACTTGACAAACTGCGAAAGTATGCCAATTTGACCTGTAATAGACATTCCAGAACATAACCATAAGTTAAACATACCATAAATATCCTTTACATAGCTTAGAAATAGGCTTTGAGGTGTTCGGTATGCTAAAATAAACTTTTGGCTCATTCAGGGACTAAAAGTGTCAAAAAGTGCACAAGTTTGCATTTTCGCGCATAACTTACGTTCTGAATACATCCGGACATCCAAAAATTTATGTAAGCACTAAAATATTTTATTTTAGTGTTTGGCATAAGAAAAATCCATTCGTCTCGCAATTTAGATCATTTTTCGCGCTTATGCACATTCCGTCGTAATTAAGCGAACATCGCGATCGTACGGCCAAACGAACCGACATCTGAGATATTTGTGAGCACATTTTAAGTTCCCTATAATTTAACTTCATTTTAGAGCTTTGAAATGGGGTTAACGGGGCTTAAACATGTAAAAAAAAAACGCATCGAAAACCAAGTTTTGAGGTTTCAGGGACTGAAACTGTAAATCTGCCAAACTAGGTCCCTAAGTAGGGGCTAGATGCAGCAAAATGGTTTTTTTTACAGCTGTTAACAGCTGTTAACCACTCCCTAACCCCTTGCCACATGTTGATCTCTTATGGTGAGTGGCCATTTTGGGTACCATAAGGTTCCGACACATGTACGGATGTGATTAAGGCACGATATTCGACAAACGATCCTAACGGTGGACCATTTACTATAAATACCCACCTCCACCCTTCACTTTTCCTCACAAGAATCTGATCCAAAAGACTCTAAGTTGGAACCATTGTTTCATACCTGAGTTATTTGGATCTAGATTAGCATTCGGGGACCCTTTGTAAGTGTTCCTTCGTTCTTTTATTGCTTTTCGAGTCCGAAAGTCAAACCTTGTTTGACTTTCTGCATTGACCAGTTTATGGTCAATGCGAAGTTCGTTAGAACTTCGCAACGTGATTGCAATCACGATGGTTATAGTCCTTGTGACTATGCCTACTGATTACCACGTTGTCTAGGGTCGTAAGGGTAAGCGACTTGATCAGTCGCTTATGCTTTCGAACCCGACCCACTTGGTCGATCATTAGGATCCGACCAAAAAACTTAGGTGACCATAGTATATAGGGAATAACCTTCCGAGGTTATACCTTATGGTCGTTTCGTTTAAGTAGTTGTATGATAGGTAGTTTATATGCCTTAGGTAAATTACCAAAATGCCCTTTTTTTACGCCAAAATTCATTTTAAGCATATGTAACATAAATTTTGGTATCTAAACTGATATGGCAACAATATTAGACATGTTAAGGCATATTTTACTTGTCATGGGACTAGTTAGGCGGTCCGAACGCGTTTTATGCGAACGACGCGTTAAAGTAGCATAAGCTACCTAAACGGGTCGTAATGGGTCGTAAGCACTTAGGTTAGGTTTCATTTAATTATGTAGGCTTTGTTAAACCATATTACACGAGTCTCAATACTCGTTTGGTTTACGAACCCGCATTCTATCCGATCTTCCGATTTAGGTCCGTTTTATTAACATAGTTACCTATATTAGGTGCCGTTTGATATCCGTGATCTCTAGAATTGTTTGGTTGTCACTCAAGGACTACTGAGCATTCTCAAGTGAGTACATAGACCCCTCTTTTACTGTTTTCCAAACTGTTTTGGGATGAAACACATGTGCCTACTTGTTACTTTCATGCTTTCCATGTTTTCACATCATATACCTGCTATGTTCGTTAGTACATTATAGTACATGATTTCATTACATTTCATGCTATGTATGCCCATTGTGTGCGTACTTAGTACATCGTCCTACATTACATTTTATGCTATGTATGTCCATTTAGTTCATACTTAGTACATCGTTTCACATCACATCACATGCTATGTATGTTCATTTATTGCATACTTAGTACATCTGTTCACATTACATGATTTACATTTGATCATGCATTTCCACAGAACATAACTTTGATTTAAACCAAGTTTTACTTCAATACTCTGTTTTGTGCATTTCATCTATGGTTTAGTTGATGCATTTCACTAGCCATACATATCATTTTGGTTACACATTACATGGTTTACATTTGACACATAAACACTTTTGACATTGGTTATACATTACATGACTTACATCTTGACATAAACATTTTTACATATTATTCAATACGTTTGACAATTGGTTTAAACATAGACATCTTACATTGTTGGTTTGGTTTGAGTAAGTGATTAAGTAACGAGGCGTGTGTAATATGATACAAGCATGGTGGATACGCCGCTGGTACTTCCTATATATAAGTGTTTGTATGGTATTACATATCGTAGCGTTATTTGAATCATTTCAATTTGAGACATATAACATTTTATACAAATAACATACTTTTCACAAGACATTGATTTACAAACAACTTATCTTATACAAACTCATTTTTACATGGTTATTCATTTAACCATACATTATTCTCTTATTTATACATATCATCTGATCTTATCGTTTTTCAAATGATTTACAAGACAAAGCAAATTACAAGGTTCATGACTAAACATTTTCTCAAACATAAGTCATGAATCCTATTTTCACAAAACCTATGTATCTCACAGGCATTTTTATGCTGACGTACCTATTTTCACATGTGTTTTCAGGAGATGATGCATAGGACTTATCAAGACATACTTAGGCGGACCTGTGCCTTAGTGACTTAAAACTAGACAAGAACTAGTTAATTTATGTTATGTACTCTTTGTTTCTTGTTTAAAACAATGTAAACTTTCATGTTTGATTAATAAAACGAAACTTCAATTGCCATGGATTTGAAACAATTAATTCTGTTACAACACTCCCCGACGTTTCCGCCACGTTTGGTTGTCCTACGTGGTCGGGGTGTGACAAAATAGGGACTATGCAAAAACCTCCTAAGCTCATGAACATCGAGGAGTATAAGGGTTGGGAAGGACATTTTGAGAACTGGGTACAAGCCAATTACTTAGATGCTTGGGAATGTGTTGAAACGAAATAAGTTCGACCGATGAATGATGACGAAGAGATTATTGCAATTAAGGATCTGAGTGCTGAAAATCGAAAGAAATACAAAGATGAGAAAATGATGTTAAGTCTACTCCAACAAGCTGTGAAAGAAGATATCTTGGTTCTATTGCAACATAATGGAACTTCTTATTCGATTTGGAAAGCTTTAAAATCAAAGTTTCAGGGAAGCCAAGAGATGGTCAAGAACAAAAAATCACTTTTGAAGAAAGAGTTTGATCTGTTTCGTGGGTTGAAAAATGAAAGCGCAAAGCAAATTATTGAAAGATATTGCAATTTGTTAGCCAACATGAAGAGATTGAGCATCAACAAAGATAATGAAGAGTTGATCGAAAAGCTAGCTGATGCATTGCCATATGAGACTTGGGGTACATATCTCATGATGTTGAGAAACAAGAAAGGTTTTAGCAATCTGACACTGAGCAAGTTCATTGAAAAGATTGAGGCTCAGGAGATGGAACAAAGAAAGGTTTTAAGAATGAAGGATTTTGACGGTGAACAAGACATTGGGCTTTATTACAAAGCAGGATTGAATGATAAAACTACCAACATGTCATCGAAGATTGAGACTACATTCAATGCAAAGAGTTCATCTGGAAGTTCATCCAAAGGATCAAACAACAACACAAGTTTTTCATCATATCCATCATTTAATCCAAACATTTCAACAACCAAGATTGGCAAGAAGCTACAATGCAACATTGTTTTGAATCTTGAGAATGATGAGGATTATTCAGCAGAAATTGCTAAGAGTCACATGTCTTTGTTGGGAACTGTGTTGGAATCATATGGTAGTTTTTTTGCAGGTCGGATCGGGAATCCAATGCTTACAAAAGAGGATTACGATCAAATTAACGCTGAGGAAATGGAGTTAATGGACATAAAGTGGTGTTTGGAAAGTGTGTTGAGACGAGCTGAGAAATTTAAGCAGATCACAGGAAGAGATGATTTACGTGAAGCTAATGTTTCTACTTTAGGTTTTGATAAATCTAAAGTCACTTGTTTTCGTTGCAGGGAAAAAGGACACTTCAAGAGGGAGTGTACAAATCGCGAAGCAAGTGGAGCTCAAAATCCGTTCAACAACAATGATTACTACCGGAAGGCTATCTATCATCAAGTTGCACAACAACAACAAGAACCACAAGTGGCACATGGAAGAAAAGTGATCGAGGAATCTTCAAAGAGAGCGTGTATGGTGAATCAGGATGACAAAAAGCCAACGGAAGGTTTCAATTGGGACAAATATATCTCAGCTGATAGTAAAGCATGCCTGATTAACCAAGATGATGAAAAGTTACCGGAAGGATTTAACTGGGAAGGTTTTAGTTGGGATGATTATGATCCAAACAAAACTACAAATCACAAAGCTTATGCCGCTCGTGTTGAAGAAGATAGTGATGATGATCGTGAGTATTATGCTAGAAGATTGGCAGCTCATTTCAAAATGATGGAAGAAAGTGATAGTGATGATGAAAAATCTAAAAAGAAAAAGAAAAAGATTAAAACACCAGTCAGTAGTGATGATGAAGAAATACCAGTGATAAAGAAAAAATTGGACATTCCAAAGTTCAAAGTTGATGCAGAAGCTAACGCTAAAAATGTTCCGGTGATTTGTGAAAATTGTGAGATTATGAAAAAGAAAAACAGTGAACTGATTAACAACATAAACCAGTTGAAGGAGTCTTACGATGTTCTGAACAAAGCCATAAATCAGTACAATCAATCAAGCGAAGAACAAGCAACAACAATGAAGACACTTCAAGGAGCTTTCATGATAAAACAAAAAGTGGTGAACAATTACATTGAGAAGTGTGCTGTGCTTGAACAAAAACTGGAAACACAAAGAATAGAAACTGAAAGAGTAAACCGTTTGTTAAAAAGTTACTCATGTACTTCTTATGTTATTGACAGGATTTATCCAACTGTTGAAGGCATGAAAGCGTTTGAAAATGTTGAAGTAACCGAAGAACAGAAGGTTTCTGAAGAACAGATTCCTGAAAATAAGAAGGATACTAAAGTGAATGATTCTGGTAAGAAACAAGGATTCAGTTACAACAAGTGTCCATCCCCGCTTGAAAATGGATATTCTCCGAGAAATCCAAATTCAGAAAGAGTCGAAAAGGCAACAAATTTACAGTGGGAGTCGGAGTCTACAGTTAACTTGCCAGATAATATTGATGTCATGTTTACATCATCTGACACTGATCATGAGTCGGAGTTAATAAAGAAAGTGGTCGATCAGGTGTTAGATAAAGATGAATCCGAGGAGTCAAAGTCGGAGTCTATGTCAGAGTCAAAGTCTGAGTCCAGCACTCCGAGTCAAACCGACAAACAGGGCAAAAGGGTTTACAATAAAGAATTTCTTCTATCAAAATCTAATTTGAATGACGAAACATTCAAAGTTGCATATACATTGCATGATTCCGACAAATTATATTCTGATGAGGAATTTCCAATAAGAGGTGTTAAACCAGAAATGATAAAAAAGGTTTTCAAACTAACAGAAATTAATATTTCTGAAATAAAAGATGTAAATCTTAATGATAAACCTAAAAAGTACACCTCAAGAGTTCAACAAAGAGAAAACAAGAAAAAGGGTTACACTTCTGGTTCTGGTTATCGAAAGAAACCAAACCATAACGGTAATTTCAAAAAGAAAGGATTAGGTTTTATTCCATCAGAAAAACAAAAAAATGAAAAATATGTTCAAGATTTTAAATCAAAAATGATATTTGTTTCAGGTACATCTACTGAGGAAGAGAAAGAAAGTTTGTTCAAGAATCAGACGAGCAGAGAATTCCTTGCGAAGAAGCAAGAAGAGATAAAGTTTGTTGATCAGAAGAAAGAAACGAGAACCTGTTTCCAATGCAACATTGTTGGACATATTGCCAAGAATTGTTCCAAGGCAATACAATCAAAACCGGGAGTTTCTCGTAAACTGAAAGATAAAGAGATTGAGTTTGAACCACTAATTGATAGAACCAAACTTTTCAAAAATTCAACTTTTGAGATTGGTGAATGTTCAAACAGATTTTACAAGAAAAGAGTAAATCTTGACAACTAGAAATGGGTTGTTAAGAAATCAGAGGATAACTCTAGCAATGATTCTGATTCTTCAAAATCAGAGGATCTATCTTCTTGCGTTGAATCTGATTCCACAAAGTCAGAGGAGCCATAGGTTGAGGTTAAAAGTGAAAAATCAGCGCCGACTGTGGATGATGTGAATTTTCCACCACTTCGGGCTGAAAATTTTAAGAAGAAAGTTGGTAAAGTTGAGATTTCAAATCAATTTTTTTCTGAAAAGAAAGATTTTGATGTTGAAAAAACATTTAATTCTACTGTTCATAGTATTTTTGGCAAAATGGTTGACAGGAAAGTCAAAGGAGTCAAGGAATTTTACGAGAAGAAAACAAAGAAGCAAGGTAAAGTATCATCCCTGGTTTGTGACTGGGATGGTACATATTACGAACAGTAAAATTCTGGACTTGCCGGAGCTCCCAAGTTGATAATCGTGGAACATGAATCGGCATCTTTCTTATATTGTTTGTTTGAAAAAATTGAAAATAGTTCAAAAGTATGACTTGCCGGAACTCCCAGGTTGGTAAGTGAGGAGTAGGAATCGGCATCTTGAGAATTCAATCTACATGTGGTATTGGTTGGTAAGCCATGTGATTGAAATAGAGGTTATGATCTTATACAAGTGGTAAATCAGGGACATTAAGTTGTACTTGATTGGACCATTCTTACAAGTGGTTGAAAGACAATGTGATGAACCAAATCCCTAACCTACAAATGGTAAAATCAATCAACAAAATTTATTTTCTGGAAAAATCATTTAATTAAAACAAACTTAAGTGTTTTGAGATCACAATGGGAAAATAGTTTGTTGTGAGGGGGAGTTCTGATTGTTTATGCCAAGTGGATGGCGATTTGAAGTGATTCGATATCGGTTGTCATTTTACGTGTATAGTTTATTTTCCAATTTTCTAAAATGTGTTTGCATTTTAGGGAGAGTAAGAAATTTTCAGAAAATCCAAAAACATTTGAAATTTGAAAAAGCCAAAAACATGATAAAATGAAAAATGAGTTTTTGTGTCAAATAAAAGAGGAAATGATAGTACATCAGTGGACGATCACAGCATGCTAAAGAATTGGAAAGTTAAAAGTGATAAACTGTCTCACTGATGATGTGTCAGTAGGTTTTTGCACATTTAGTAGATTGTGACGAGATATAAACCTAAATTCTAACTTGCTTATATCGTGGGGAACATCTCTAGGATATATGGGTAACCCCCAAAATCTTGTTTGATAGGTCCCTCTTTCTGAGATACTAGGTCTTTATGCTCAGTGATATCTGGGGTATTATCCCGGGACTTCTGATAATGCGGAAGCAATGGCCTAGTCCCCGGAGAATACTTTACGCTGCTTGAAATATAGCCTACCCTCAGCATAAAAAATGATGAAACATTGAAAAAATATGTAAATCATGTGCTGTTGTAAAAAAAAGATCCTCTAAAGGGGACACACCAAAAGTCGAGCCGTCATCTCTCTGCTGAACGGAAGTTCTGACCTGAGCTCTCACGGTTTTTCGCATTTAACCCCTTACAGATATCATCTGTGGTATATTCACCTGTAAGACTGAATATTGGGATCTGGATACGGGAGTATATTCTGAGGTGGGACACGCGATTAAGTTTAAGTCTCTAAGACATTAATATCGTATCTCGAAACAGTTGAACTTTGTGTGAAAATTTAAGTGGATCAGTATACTGACAATCTAAGTGAATTGTTTAGAACTTAAAATGTTTAAAGCTTAACGGTGTTGGTGATTTGTCTCAAAACTGATATGATCCTCTTACACAAACTCACAAAAATATTGTTTGTATATATTTCTTTATTGCATTTCTTTATTTTAAAAAATTCAAAAAGATTTTCAGTGTGTTTTAGCATAAACTTTTGAAAAATTCAAAAAGATTTTCGACAGCTGATGTTGGAAAACTGATTTTCAAAATTCTGAGTGCTAAACATGATGAACATTTGGGTTGGGAGAGTTGACTTTGAAATAAAAATTGTGATAAACAAATTTACCCAAAAGTAAGTTGTTGATGATTAAACGATGTCTGCATGAAGTATATAAATTTATCAAATTGTTAAATTTGTGAAATTTATTTTGAGGTAGAGATCTGTGCAGGATAAGAGCCAGTCACAAATCTTGAGATTAATGATAGAGTCAGGAATCGATCTTGAACCTGTGGAAAGAGCACAGAGCCAGGTTGCGATTCTGAAAGAAAGAGAAGAGAGAGATTTGAGGATACTTACACTTAAGACTTCAAAGAGTTCGAGAGGACTGATAAAGATTGAAGATGCGAAGACTCGACACTTAAGACTCGTCAACATTTGAGGGGGAGTCTGTTGGTGCATGCGTCTGTCGACTTCGTCTTGTATCGAGTCTTGTTTGTATTTAGATAGATCAGGGCATGTTATACGAGAAATATGTCAAAAATAGGGTGAATGGCAGTTTCAAGCGAAATAACATATGTGATTCCGCTTGAAGCTGATATCGCTTGAAACATGATTTCGCTTGAAACCTGTTCAAGCGAAATCAGAATCTTATAAATACTT
This sequence comes from Helianthus tuberosus, assembly GCA_030545235.1. NCBI lineage: Eukaryota > Viridiplantae > Streptophyta > Magnoliopsida > Asterales > Asteraceae > Helianthus > Helianthus tuberosus. The sequence goes on from CM060369.1 coordinate 171,496,582, forward strand.
GTGTCTTGATTTCATTTGTAACGGTTTCCGGTCAGAGCAACGAAGTGCTGCCGAAGTGTCGTCTCGCTGTAAATCATTGTGAAATCAATATAACGACAGTTTAAAGTGATATTCTTGCTGAATTGACCTCAATGCGTATGTTTCCGCCTTTCATATTGAGTAAAACTCTTCTGATCGACTCGTTCGGGTCTGTAAACGATCCTACATTTGGACCGCCTAACTAGTCCTATGACAAGTACTATATGCCTTAACATGTCTAATATTGTTTCCTAATCAATTTAGATGTCAAAAATTATGTTACATATGCTTAAAATGAATTTTGGCGTAAAAAGGGCATTTTGGTAATTTTCCTAAGGCATATAAACTACCTATTATACAACTAAATAAACGACGTGACCATAAGGTATAACCTCGGAAGGTTATTCCCTGTACAACTATGGTCACCTAGTGTGTTTGGTCGGATCCTAATGATCGACCAAACGGGTCGGGTTCGAAAGTCTAAGCGATTGTTTAGATCGCTTACCTTACGACCCTATATAAGCACTAAACCTAAAGTGACGAGCTAAACATGTTAAAACATGTTTAACGAATTTAGAAAACAGGTTTGGTAACAAAACAAATGGTCTTGATACCTAAAACTAGTTTGGTTACAAAATACGCAAGAATACGCATTTTGGCCGAAACTACGACTCGCCACTATGCCTAAATAACGTGGTAATCAGTAGGTATAGTCACAAGGGACTAGAACCATCGTGATTACGCTCACGTTACAAAGTTCAAACAAACTTCGTGTTGACCATAAACTGGTCAAAGCTGAAAGCCAAACAATGTTTGACTTTCACGCTAAAACGCGTAAAAGAACGAAAGAGGACTTACAACTGGTCCAAGCTATGGAGATTTGATCCGATTACTCTCAGGTATGAAGTGTATAACTTCAACTTAGAGAGCCAAATCAGATCAAAGTTTGAGTTTTGAAGCAAGAGGGTGGGGGTATTTATAGGAAAACCAAGACCGTTAGGATCGTTCATCGAAAACCGAGCTTCGATCTGGACCTTACATGTGTGCCCATGGTTTTAGAATACCATGGGTACCCCAAAACAAGCCACTAGTTTCATTAAAACCATGTGCAAATGAGGGGAACAGCTGAAACAAGCTGGAAATCAGATTTTCAACTTTGGTCCCTTCCTAAGATAACTATGGCAGATTGTCAATTTTGGTCCCTGAATGTGCAAAACATGGTTTTTGATGCATTTTTGACACGTTTAATCCCCGTTAATCCCATTTCATGGCTCTAAAAAGAATTTAAAGTATAGGGAACATGAAACATGCTCAAAAATATCTCGGATGTCGGTTCGTTTGGTCGTACGGTTGCGTTGTTCGGTTAATTACGACGAAACACGAACGAATGCGAAAAACGATCCAAATTACGCGACGAATAGAATTTTATCATGCCAATCACTAAAATAAAGTATTTTAATGATTACATAAAGTTTTGGATGTTCGGATGTATTCAGAACGTAAGATATGCGCGAAAATGCAAACTTATGCACTTTTTGACGCTTTTAGTCCCTGAATGACCAAAAAGTTTATTTTAGCACACCGAACCCCTCAAAGCCTATTTCTAAGATATGTAAAGGATATTTATGGTATGTTTAACTTATGATCATGTTCCGGATTGTCCGTTACAGTACGAATCGACATACTTTCATAGTTTGTCAAATTTAGTCCATGTAAGCGAATAAACTTGATTTTGCCATACCAAAGCCTTCAAAACTTATTTCTAAGTTATGTAAAGGTTATTTAAGGTATGTTAAGCATATATTGATGTTCCAGAGTGTTTGTCGCATTAAACTGATTATGTTTATGCATCAGTGCGCGTATAACCTTCCAGAAAGCGATTTAGAGCCCGAAATCGAACAAGAATTGATATGTGCAAATGATACACATATTTATACAAATCCCAAATATGAAACACAATATTTCATTGGTTTGGTATTTTTTTGATGGCCATGGAGGCACAGGTGTCACACTTGCTCCCTACAAGATTTCAGAAATCCTAACCGTTTCTCCATTTGCGGTCTCTATTAGACATTCTTGTGAGAGTTTAGTTAATGGTTGATTAAGGAGTTTGCAAAATGAAGTATTAATAAAACTTTGGTTTGCACCAGAGTCACATAATACCTTAGCAAAAACATCATTAACTAAAAACGTACCGGCTATCACGTCTGGAATCATCTTGGCTTCAACTGCAGTAAAAAAGAATGCCATAGCATTTTTAGTGTTCTTGTTGTTTGCGGCTGGGGCTAGTTTTGGATAGTTCGGCTTGATGTGGCCTTTTTCTCCACAGTTGAAGCATAATCCATTACTGGATTTTCTCCTGCAATCTTCTTCCTTGTGTCCTGGTAACTTACAGAAATTGCAGTGAGCGAAGCATTTTCCCGAATGCTTCTTCTTACAAGCTTTGCAGTATGGTGCAGAGGTAGAACCTATATTCCTACGATTGAATTCCCAGAACGGAATTCTTGGGTAAGCCTTTGAGCTAGGTTTCTCCTCTGGTATTCTTCTCTAGTACGGATTAACTCATCAGTCAAGGTATTTGCTAGTTCTACAGCTTCTTCTATAATTTGGGGTCTAGCTGCCTTGACTACATGTCTAATTTCTCCAATTAATCCCCAGATGTAACGGGAGATTAATACTGGTTCAGGTGATGCAAGGGTTGGTACTATTCAAGCATATTCAAAGAATGTGGTAGTATAACCCTTACTATCTACCCCGGTCATTCTTAAGTTCAGAAACTTATTTGCTATCTGTTCCTTTTCATTGGGAGGGCAGAATTTCCTTTCTACCATATTTTTAAATTCCTCCTATTCCATATTATAAATCCTATCATTTCCTCTAGACTGGAGGACAATGTTCCACCATTCTAAGGCTGAGTTCTTAAATAGATTAGAAGCAAACATTATCTTGTCTTCTTCAGCACACTTGCTTATTGTTAAAACAGCCTCAGCCTTTTCTATCCAGTGTAGAGCTGCAATGGGTCCTTCATTGCCCTAGAATTCTATTGGTTTGCAGGACCAGAATTCTTTGTAAGAACAACCTCATGGTTCTTCTTCTTTTGGGAATGGGCACTTGAAGTACGGGTCCATTGTTCATGCTGTGTTTTGGTTCAATTGGTTGCTTACTGCTATGTTTACTTTTATTATCAGCATCCTTAACAGTTTGAAGAATAAATGGCATTGCATCTATAATTCCTTGTGCCACTATATGTTGGATAGCACTATTATCCACTTGGTTTCCATTGTTATTGATGCTCGGATTCTCATTAACCAAGTTAATGTTACTCTAGTTATCGTTATTCAGATTTTCTTGATTTCCTTCGTCGGCCATCTGAATTTTAAACATTTACCACGTATTAATATCACAAAATAATATTTAATATAGCCAATCACATGACACGCATTTTGGTCAAAAGCGTCGATCATTGTGACTTACTCTATTTATATACTATGCATCTATTACACACTAGTACTGAAATAAAAATTACAATACCGACTAAAATTTAAAGTTACACTACTAGTAATAGGCATCCGTAGTTTTTTTTTCATACACATACACACATATTATATTATTTTATTATTATTATTACTACCGTCTCCACCATCACATTCATGGATATGGATTCATCCAAAAATCCATATTGCGCTCGTCGTACTTCCAGACGAGTCGCTCTCCCACCTGTCTCATTCTTTCACTACTCTCTAAAATTTTCTCACCATATGTCCTAAGTTCTTGTACGTTTTATACACTCATTGGGGGTGCAGGTTCTAGGACTGGGTTCGGAATCTGGGGTGCAGGTTCTTGATATGGGGGTGTAGGGCCTGAAATTGGTAAGGATTCTCTAAAATCTCCCTAATAAATACATCGTGGTAATAGGGATCTGAAGGATCCAAACCTGGGTAGGCTCCTATGTTTGGCATGGGCATGTCTTCATGTATCGGGTAACGTTGCACATAGTCCCTAACGTCATCCCACCAGGGGTCGTAATTTGGATCTAATGGATTTGGTGCTAGTACCCTAGGTATTTCCTCCGGGTTGAAATCATGCATTTCTACTTGATTTTCAGGGTTTTCTATTTCCATTGGTTGGTCAGGAATTGGTGGTTGTGGTTGGGGTGCTATCATTTGCTCCAGGTTAGGGTCAGCTGCAGTGGTTGCTAAGATGTGAATATTGGCTATACCCCTATTAAGCATATCCTTGGCATAGGCATCTGTTTCTCTTTTGGCTGCGGCTAGTACTCTCTGGTCTTGTAACTTTTTCATACGCTTCCTATGCTCATGTGCCCCTCGACTGAACCATCCTCTCTTTTTCTGAGGGAATGGCTCCTCGGACTGAGCTTTAAACACGAATATTCCTTCTTTCGTATCAGCAGAGTACCCTGAGAGGGCAGGCTGAGAAGAGGCACCTTCGCTTCTAGGCGAACCAGACAATTGACGGTACGCGTCAGATGGTCCTTGGTCGCTCATACAGTAAACTAACTAATAGTCAAATAACACATAACAATAAAATACAATTATGCACGTATTTCCATAATTTATTTCCTAACAGATTGAATTTTGATGTCAGCGGAACACTTCTGTGGCTGAATCAGTGGCTTAGCTCTGATACCACCTTCTGTCACAGCCCCCGATCCCAAATCCCCGGGACGGGCGGCCGCGAGCCAGTTTCGGTGGTATCGCGTATTGTCTAATTTGGCAATGGAATTTTCATCAGGACGGTAGTTAGGAAATATTTGATCAGAGTAAAATACCACATTTTCATAACATTAAACACATGGGATAAAACCCAAGTTTGCAGTACACCCATTGTCATAGGAATAAGTCCTATTTTATTTAATAAAAACATCTATTGATTTTAGGTAACTTTATTGCCACTTTTCCAAGCCTTCAGTGCTGTCCAGCTGGCTTCTATTTACCTTTCACAATTTGTTACCTGAAACGCGTTTTAAAAACATTTGTCAGTGGGAAATACTGGTGAGTGAATCTGTAAGGACCTTCAAAAATGTCCCAAAACAACCCATAAGTGGAAACCCGGACCCCTGAAACCCTACTGTGCATAAAAAATCAAGAAATCAAGGTTTTTGGGTTTCAGGTGGGCCGCGTAAGCCATAAGGGATGCTTACGCGGGCCGCGTCAAAGTGTGTTTGACCGGATTAGCGTTCAGGGCCACGAGGCAGACCTAGGTGTGACACGGATGCCCTAATCTACGCATAGGGGGCTCTCGCGGGCCGCGTAAGAGTCTGTTAAGGCTTACGCGGGCCGCATAAGACTCAAAAATCAGCTATAAATAGATTTGGCCATGAGCAGTTCACTGGTGTCGAAATTTCAATCAAAAACATGAAGAATACTGCTCAAAAGTCGAAAATCATATTCACAGTAGTGAAGCGCTGCTACGATACAGGGTATTAACTCGATCGCTGCTACGATTCAATGTCCGATCGATTGAAACTATCCAATGGATGTTTAAGTGCTGCCCACATTAGGGCTATACTTTGTCATTCGTCGTAAATTCGATGGATGTTTAAGTGTTGCACTTTGTCATTCGTTGTGAGGGTTTTAATCTCATGAGTTATCGTAAATGTTGTATTAGTTACTGACCTAGTTCGTGTGCATTGTTATTTAAATTAGGTCCCAAGGCTAATCAGTAGGCTAAACTCTGCCCGTTTAAATCTGCAATGTGAGTCATTCTCTTTTATCAAAAGTATTTTACAATACTCCAATTATTTTCAAAGGTTATAATTACAGGGATTAAGTCATGGTTATCTTAATCACTGACTAGTGGGGTATTGTGCACATTACTAATTTCTCACGGTTAGGCTAATAAATCCTAACAGTGATAATCATCACTACTTGGGTGAAAGGACCCAATAGTGGTATGACCATCGTCACCAGGAGGTGACACGGCGCCAGATAAAAATAAGATAGAAGCCATTGTAATCGCTCTTATGCTGTAATTTATAACTATGTGTCGTTTTATTAAACTTGAGTGACTCGCCAGTATTTCCCCGCTGATAAAATATTTTCAAAACATGTTTTAGGTAACTACTGTGAACCAAGGAAAAGTGCTACGGAGCACTAACAAAGCTTGAAGTAGTGGCTCAGTTAAACAAATAAACATGTTTTGTAAATCAGGGAATTTCCTTGTGAAATTTCTCTAATGTAAATTACGGGGTTTATCCTAACTTATGAAATAAAATAATCGGGCACTTCAGAGTTTAAAAGATCTTGTTTAAATCTTTCGCTGTCAACTCAATTAATAAATACCACGGGTTTTCTGTCCCGCGGCTCCTGGACCGGGTAAAACTGGGACGGGGGCCGTGATAGAAAAATGTGGTATCAGAGCCACTGATTTAAGCCAATGAAGTATTTAGAAATACTTGATTTTCCTGATTAGCTTCTTGTGATTATGTGTTTTATTAACTGACTACTTGTTAGTTACAGTATGGGTAAGCAAAGAATTTCAGACATCTATCGTCAATTAGATAGTTCACCAAAAGATAAGGGAACCTCGTTCCAATCAAATTCCTCAAGATACTCAGCAGAAACTGAGGAAGGAATATTTGTTCGTAAGGCACAGTTTGAGAAACCACTTACCCCTAATAAAAGAAGTTGGATTATTAGAAAAAGTCAAGAGAAAATAAAGAAATCACAACCAAAAGGAGTGATGAGTAATAAGGAAACTCAGGAAATAGGCAATAACCCTCCATGGGAAGATGAATTAGATGAAAATGGGCAAATCTCTATATGTTAGCCACTACAGCAGTAAATGCTAACTTATAGTTGAATTGCCAAACTAATACCAGCACTTATATCATCTATAAGCCAGAAACTTTGCCCATTAAATAAACAACTTAGTAAGAAAAGATAGACTAAAATAAATTTTCCCTAGTATATTTTAAATTTAAGTTGTAATTTGTAATAGATATATATAATTCGGAATATTTTTATTTTAATCAATCTGTTTGTATAAATACTTAATTTTTCTGATTGTCTTTTTGTGATTATGTGAAAATTCAATTTACAAAATTTTAACCTAGAATTTTGTGTGTTTCTTCATATCTGCTAAACAGCATGAATGAGTTGTCTGAAGCTCTTCAGAATCTCAATCTCTATTCTGTTAATGTGGAAGTTTCCAGAGACTTTACTGGTTATTGTGCCGACATGGAAGAGCCTATGGATTTTCAAGCCCAGCCTCCGGAAAAATCCAAGCCAAAGAAGAGAAGAAGAATTGTAGGCTGGAGGCGTGTGCGCCGGAGGAAACCAGCAACACGGAAAGTTATAAAGACGGAGGATCCAATGGATAAAGGCAAGGGAATAGAGATAGGAGAAAGTTCCAGGCAAGCCGAGGAAATGCCATTATGGGAGGAGTTGGATCGTAAACTGGTGGACTGTGATATCCTTAAGCCTGTCAATGAAAACCTCTTTACTTATCCTGCTGAAACCCAACTCCCAGTGAATTTGGAACCAGCCATCCCAGATCCCCTTGTCAACACCCGACCTTTAGGAGAAATGGAAGAATGGTGGACCAATGACTGGTAGTTCCAGAATCTCTTAAATAACCCTTATACCTTTTTCCCTCAGTTTGACCCAGAGCCTGCACCAAATCCCCCAATGAGCAACGAGAACCTGGCTGAACTCCGCCATTTTGGCGAGGAGCTGGTGGATGCAGGGAATCGAATCCGGGAGGTGGGAGAACAGATCTCCTGGAAGTACGACGAGAGGGAACATCATTTCTGAAAACGCCAACTGATGGGATAGTATGGGATGGTGGAAGCATGTGTTTAATAATAATATAATAATCAAAATATAATTATGTGAAATAACCTAAAAATAAAACTTTTGTAAGATAACAGGTGTGTACGGAAGCATATTATAATATATAAAAAAATGGAAGTCGAGAAATCGACAATTTTGGCTATACGTGTTGATGTGATTATGTGCGATTATTTTGTTATATTTGATTGTTAAGTATTTTTCTGCTAATCACTTATATATATTAATTACCAGATGGAACACGCTGGTAATGAACCTGTTAACGAAGTTAACCAATCTGAACAAAACCATGAAGATCAATTTCTGAATAGGCAAGATATCGAGAATATCGTTGCTCAGGGAATAGCCAATGCTATTCCAGCAATTCTTGCTGCTGCTCAAAATCCAGTTGAACCTCAACAAATTGTTCCTAGTAAACGTACACACGGCGACAATTTCAGTAATAGTGTAAACGGAGGCGGCAACCATACTAATAATGATAACGATGGGATGCAAGCCCCACTCCTTAAGAAAATGAAAGCTGCAAAGCCTGGTTGCACTTATAAGGAGTTTCTTGCCTGTAAACCGGTTGAATTCGCAGGCAACGAAGGGGCGATTGTTGCACTGCGTTGGTTAGAGAAAACCGAGGCGGTGATTAAAATAAGTAAATGTGCAGAGGAAGACAAGGTCATGTATGCGTCGCATCTTTTTAAATAAGGGGCGCTAGAATGGTGGAATACGGTACTTCAAGCCAAGGGAAGCGATGTAGCCTATGCCATGAGCTGGGAAGAATTTAAGCGGTTAATGGAAAGAAAATTATGTCCCGAATATGAGAAAGAACAAATGGCAAATAAATTTCTGAACCACCGAATGGTGGATGTAGACTGTCGAGGGTATACTTCGACATTCTTCGAGTATGATAGAGTTGTACCTACCCTGGCTTCGCCAGAACCGGTACTTATTTCTCGCTATATTTAGGGATTGATTGGCGAGATCCGTGATATCGTTAAGGCTGCGAGACCCCGCACTATTGACGATGCTGTGGAATTAGCCAACACTTTGACGGACGGACTAGTACGTACGCGAGAAGAAAATAGAAAGAAGGAAGTGGCCCAAAAGATTACTCAGGGATTCCGTATGGGTAACCGTAGTAATTTCAAGAAAAAGGGAACCGGGCAATCTTCCACTGTTCCATTTTGCAATGCCTGCAAAAGAAAGCATTTTGGAAGATGCAAAGGGTATTGCAATTTCTGTAAAATTCCGGGGCATCAGGAGGAAGATTGCAGAAAGAAGAAAGCAACAATCTGCTACAACTACGGAGAAGCTGGACATTTTAGGCCAGACTGCCCGAAATTGGCCAAACCAGCTGATAACAAAGGCAAACCTGCAAAAGGAACTACCAAGAAAAATGCAAGAGCCTTCCAGTTGACTACTCAGGAAGCAGAGCTAATCCCTGACGTAATAGCTGGTACGTTCCTAGTTCACGACGTTTATGCAAAAGTATTATTTGACTCTGGTGCAAACCAAAGTTTTATAAATACTTCATTCTGCCAAGCTCTTAACTTACCCTTAACCAACCTTAGGCAGATTTTTACAGTCGAAACGGCAGATGGAAATTCTGTTAACATAGATATGGTTTTGCGAGAAGGAAATATAGAACTCTTAGGCCATAAATTTTCTGCAAACCTGTTACCTATGAATTTAGCAGGATTCGATATAGTATTGTGAATGGATTGGTTAGTAGCCAACCATGCTCGAATTCTCTATGATAAAAACTCCATAGAAATTCATACACCCACTGGAGAATTAGTGGTGATTACAGGAGATAAGCCACGGAAGCCACTGAAATTCATTTCAGTAATGAAATTGGCCAGTTATTCAAGAAAACAAAAAATGGTGTATATGATTTCAGTAATCATCAACACGAAAGGTAAGGAACTTAAAGAAATCCCTGTAGTAGTAGAATACCCAGATGTATTCCCAGAAGAACTACCAGGATTACCACCCAATAGGGAAGTCGAATTTAGAATTCATCTAATTCCTGGAACTACACCGATAGCCAAGGCACCTTATCGATTAGCACCCACCGAAATGCTAGAATTGAAAAAGCAATTAGATGAATTATTAAGTAAGGGATTCATACAACCTAGTTCATCCCCTTGGGGAGCTCCAGTGTTGTTTGTGAAAAATAAAGATGGTTCGATGCGAATGTGTATCGATTACAGAGAATTGAATAAGGTTTCAATTAAGAATCGATACCCATTACCTAGAATTGATGATCTTTTTGATCAATTGCAAGAAGCTAGATATTTTTCTAAGATAGATTTACGCTCTGGATATCATCAATTGAAAGTACAAGAAGAGGACATACCTAAAACTGCTTTCAGAACTAGGTATGGTCATTACGAGTTTCAGGCATGCCCTTTGGACTAACAAATGCTCCTGCAGCATTTATGGACATGATGAATAGAATCTGTAAACCGTATTTGGATAAATTTGTAATTGTCTTTATCGACGATATACTTATTTATTCCAAAAACCAGGATGAACACCGTCAGCACCTGCATGCACTCTTAACTTTGTTAAGAAAAGAGAAGCTTTACGCCAAATTCTCGAAGTGTAAATTTTGGCTGCAGGAGGTACAATTTTTAGGACACATGGTGAATCACGAAGGTATTCACGTAGATCCCTCTAAAATAGAAGTAATCACCAAATGGAAAGTCCCGCAGTCAGCTATGGAAATTAGAAGCTTTCTAGGGTTAGCTGGTTACTATAGACGATTCATTAAGGATTTTTCCAAAATAGTTGTCCCATTAACTAAACTAACCTGTAAAGAAGTTAAGTTTGAATGGGGACCTAGGCAAGAAGAGGCCTTTAGGATTTTGAAGCAAAAGCTAACAAACGCCCCAATTCTAGCCTTACCAGAAGGAACCGAAGATTTTGAAGTTTACTGCGATGCTTCTAAGCTAGGATTAGGATGTGTGCTAATGCAACGCAAGAAAGTAATTGCGTATGCCTCAAGGCAATTGAAAAAGCACGAAGAAAACTATACGACTCATGACTTAGAGTTAGGAGCCATAATTTTTGCCCTTAAGATTTGGAGACACTATCTGTATGGAAGTAAGTTTACTGTCTATACAGATCATAAGAGCTTAAGATACATATTTGGGCAAAAAGAATTAAACATGAGGCAAAGGAGATGGATGGAAATCCTAAGTGACTACGACTGTGATATTTAATATCACGAAGGAAAAGCAAACGTAGTTGCTGATGCTTTAAGTCGTAAGTATCATGAAAAGCAAAAGCGAGTTCGTGCTCTTAGATTAAATCTACAGTTAGATTTAATGGAACAACTAAAGAACATTCAAGGAACAGCGATCAAGGATGATGTTGAAGGAATGAAGGGAAGAATAAAGGAACTAGATCAAGGAAGTGATGGAATATGGAGATTCCACAAAAGAAGGAATTGGGTACCTAATATAGGAGAATTAAGAAATAAGATTTTAGAAGAAGCCCATAAATCTAGGTATACCATGCATCCTGGTAACAATAAGATGTACCAAGATTTAAGAAATAACTTCTGGTGGATAGGAATGAAAAAGGACATAGCTAGGTATGTTTCTAAGTGTCTTACTTGTTCACAAGTTAAGGCAGAACACCAGAAACCCTCAGGTCTACTACAACAATTAGAAATGCCGGTATGGAAATGGGAACTCATAACAATGGACTTTGTTACTAAGTTGCCCAAAACCCGAAAAGGTAATGACGCAATTTGGGTAATTGTGGATCGATTAACCAAATCAGCTCATTTTCTACCCATGAAAGAAACCTTTAGCATGGAAAGGTTGGCCAAGTTGTATGTAGATGAAGTAGTATCCTTACATGGAGTTCCACTCTCCATTGTATCGGATAGGGATAGTCGTTTCACTTCCCATTTCTGGACAAGTTTCCAGGAAGCGATGGGAACCCGACTAAATTTAAGCATGGCATACCATCCTCAAACAGACGGACAAAGTGAAAGGACGATCCAAACCCTGGAAGACATGCTTAGGGCATGTGTGATAGATTTTGGTGGAAATTGGGATGACCACCTACCCTTAATTGAATTCTCCTATAATAATAGTTACCATTCAAGCATTGAAGCTGCCCCATTTGAAGCACTATATGGACGAAAATGCAGAACTCCAGTTTGCTGGGCAGAAATCAGAGAAAGTCAATTATCAGGTCCTGAAATCGTGCAAGAAACCACCGACAAGATCACTCAAATCAAGGAAAGACTGAAAACAGCTCAAGATCGCTAGAAAAGTTATGCAAACAATCGACGCAAGCCACTACAATTCCAAGTTTGAGACAAGGTACTCTTGAAAGTTTCTCCTTGGAAAGGAGTAGTTCGGTTTGGTAAGAAAGGAAAACTAAGTCCAAGGTACGTAGGACCATTCCTAGTAATCCAACGAATAGGGCCAGTTGCTTATCGCTTACAACTACCAGAGGAGCTAGCTGGAGTACATGACGTCTTTCATGTATCCAACCTCAAGAAGTGTTTATCCGACGAATCATTGGTAGTACCTCTCCAAGACATAGAGGTAAATGAAAAGTTGAAGTTCGTAGAGAAACCGCTTCAAATAGAAGACAGAAAGATCAAGTTTCTCAAGCACAAAAGATTGGTACTAGTCAAAGTCAAATGGGATTCGAAAAGAGGACCCGAATATACCTGGGAGCTGGAATCGGAGATGAAGCGAAAGTATCCTCACTTATTTCAATAAATCTCGAGGACGAGATTTTAAATAAGGTGGGGAGGATGTAAGGACCTTCAAAAATGTCCCAAAACGACCCATAAGTGGAAACCCGGACCCCTGAATCCCTACTGTGCATAAAAAATCAAGAAATCAAGGTTTTTGGGTTTCAGGCGGGCCGCGTAAGCCATAAAGGAAGCTTACGCGGGCCGCGTCAAAGTGTGTTTGACCGGATAAGCGTTCAGGGCCACGTGGCAGACCTAGGTGTGACACGGATGCCCTAATCTACGCATAGGGGGCTCTCGCGGGCCGCGTAAGACTCAAAAATCAGCTATAAATAGATTTGGCCATGAGCAGTTCACTGGTGTCGAAATTTCAATAAAAAACACGAAGAATACTGCTCAAAAGTCGAAAATCATATTCACAGTAGTGAAGCGCTGCTAAGATACAGGGTATTAACTCGATCGCTGCTACGATTCAATGTCCGATCGATTGAAACTATCCAATGGATGTTTAAGTGTTGCCCACATTAGGGCTATACTTTGTCATTCGTTGTAAATTCGATGGATGTATAAGTTTTGCACTTTGTCATTCGTTGTGAGGGTTTTAATCTCGTGAGTTATCGTAAATGCTGTATTAGTTACTGACCTAGTTCGTGTGCATTGTTATTTAAATTAGGTCCTAAGGCTAATCAGTAGGCTAAACTATGCCCGTTTAAATCTGCAATGTGAGTCATTCTCTTTTATCAAAAGTATTTTACAATACTCCAATTATTTTCAAAGGTTATAATTACAGGGATTAAGTCATGGTTATCTTAATCACTGGCTAGTGGGGTATTGTGCACATTACTAATTTCTCACGGTTAGGCTAATAAATCCTAACAGTGATAATCATCACTACCTGGGTGAAAGGACCCAATAGTGGTATGACCATCGTCACCAGGAGGTGACACGGCGCCAGATAAAAATAAGATAGAAGCCATTGTAATCGCTCTTATGCTGTAATTTATAACTATGTGTCGTTTTATTAAACTTGAGTGACTCGCCAGTATTTCCCCGCTGATAAAATATTTTCAAAACATGTTTCAGGCAACTACTGTGAACCAAGGAAAAGTGCTACAGAGCACTAACAGAGCTTGAAGTAGTGGCTCAGTTAAACAAATAAACATGTTTTGTAAATCAGGGAATTTCCTTGTGAAATTTCTCTAATGTAAATTACGGGGTTTATCCTGACTTATAAAATAAAATAATCGGGCACTTCAGAGTTTAAAAGATCCTGTTTAAATCTTCCGCTGTCAACTCAATTAATAAATACCACGGGTTTTCTGTCCCGCGGCTCCTGGACCGGGTAAAACCGGGACGGGGGCCGTGACAGAATCCCAGTTTAATCAAGTTTAAACAAAAACCATTGTACAGTATTGAGGGCGATCTCGCAATTATATTTGTTTCCAAGTTATATCATTTAACATCCATGGTACTGTCAGACCCGACTTGTGGAAATGTTACTCCTTGACCAGGTGCTAACAAATTTTGTATATAAAACCCCAACATACTCATGATAATTGTATTCTTACAAATACTCAATAACTGCTTAATATACATTTAATTGTATGAGGTTTTGTAAAACAGTTAACAAAAGGTTTACAAAAAGCGGATCAACTCACGTTGCTGTCTTAGATTCTCCTTTAGGGTTTCCTGGTGACAATCTATAATTTACACAAATGCACACGTGTTAGTATAATAACTCATTTTAACATTAGTAAAACCCTCCCCGAGACGGCATTCCAACGACTACGTCGGGCAGAACCACGACAGCCGTTACGGAACCCTAGATCAATCGGGCAGCGTATCTAATACGTATCCAGGGGTTATATAATACTTACAACGGAGCAGAACTTTGCTATTTAGGGGGGTATAATACCCGTATATTATGCCTACTATCAGATTTTCGAGATATAGAAAAGAAAGTGAGTGAGTTCGACTGAAGATCCGAGGCCCTCTATATATAGTGCTGATTCTGGTCCTCTCGCGGCCCGCGTAAAGGTAGACCAAGGCCTACGCGGCCCGCGTCAACGTTGGTCAACATTGTAGCTGATCCGGGTCATCAACTAGCCTCGCCACGATGATGACACGTGTCATCACCGGGTGTTGCCGCGTTCTTGATCGCTCGCGGCCCGTGTAAACTAATGGGGTCGCTTACGCGCCCCGCGACAGCCCCAAACTTTTGATTTTTAATTAATTTTAATAATATTTAAGGTATTCGGGGGCCGTTTTTACGTATGGGGTGTATTTTAGGACATATTGAGATATTTTAAATATTTTTAGGGTGTCAGAAAATTCATGAGGGTGTTGGTTTTCTTTAGGGTTGTTATAACTCGGTTGGCTAGAATCATGTTTTAGTATATATATATAGGCTGAGTAGGAGGGCGGGCAGGATGTTGTTGAGATCCCGCCTCAGCATGAAGAAAGGGATCATTAGTATCCACAAAGAGTTTATCGTGCGATTAGGTTGCCTCGGTCAACCAACTGTCTTCTCAATAGGATTTTGCGTAACCAGGATGAGCAGATGCGGCTTCTGACACTGCAGGATGCATGATGACACGGGGTGGCTGATGACTGGCATGGGTGATTCCCTATATGATTCCTCCACGTATTGCCCTATATGATTCCTCTGGTCCCCTAATCATTGGTCTGAAAAGTTTTACTTCAAATACACTATAGGAAGCGTATAGCTTAATACACCTGGACCCAGAGGAACCGTATTACCATATATGATTCCCACCGGTTTTTACACAGACACGGAATTGGTTCAGGACCCGTTAGTTCATTACTTGCATCGTTGCTTTAGCACGGGCACCGCGGCCCGTGGCAAGAGTTGCGAGCACGTAACGAAGGCCGATCTTTTCTATCTCTATTGTTTATTTACTGGTCGTCTGTGCGCCCTCCATCTCTGCCTGGTGGATTATTTTGTCACATGTTGGAAAAAGCAGCGTCGTGGTAGTATATATGGAGGATCCTTTATCGGCCGGATAGTCCAGAGTGTTGGTAGGTACTTTGGTCAGGAGATAACATCCCACGGTCGCCAGATGGACCAGATGCATGATGACATGAGGTGGCTGATGACTGCCATGGGTGAAATGTATAAGTATATATGAGTACTTTGTTTAATTTTTTTATAGGCTCCAGGCACATCCTATACGCGGCACAGCCCGTCACCCTCTACTAGGCGTGGCCCGAACTTTACGGAGCAGGAGCTCGCTGAGTCTGACGAGGATTGATGACGATAGTGGTTTATGTTATTATTATATGACGCAGTATTGTACTAACAATTGAGTTTAATTTTAAGTATTTGTAATATTTGTTTAATTTGGATATGTTTAGTTTGTTTAGATTGCTTAATTTCACCACGTCTTTTATAAATTTATAACAAAATAACCAACATTATTTTATAACAAAAAAAAAATCAACTTAGTTAGTTTAAAAAAAATAAAGTTCAAAAAGATACTAATAATAATACGCTGCTCTTGCAAAAAAAAAATTCCTCCAGGGAACGTACAGACCTATATGATTCCCTGATCTTTTGAAAAAAAATTCCTTCATGGAGCGTATGGCCCTATACGCTTCCCCTGATCCTCTAATCATTAGCTGACCATCTTCTGAAAAGTTAGTACTTCAAATACACATATAGGAAGTGTATTGCTCAATACGTTTGGGCCCAGAGAAACCGTATTGCCCTATACGTTTCCTATAAGGTTCAAGGGATGTGCAAATAAAATGGGGAATGTCAACCAAGCCCTATGTTAATTATTAGTGGGATAGACCTTATAGTTGTATTATTCTTTATGGATCTTTTACAAGCCCAAATAACTCTATATGACATATGTATCAAACTTTTTTTTTGAACGACCAACAAACTCAATCTCGAGCACTCTCGGGGCACCCACTGGACAAACGGAGTACTCCGAGAGTAACCCGAGTCCACCACCAATTCCGGGGAAAACCCGGTAACCCACCCGCCCGTAGACACGACAGTGAAAATAACGGTAAAACCCGTTTGGCTCAAGGATCTAACCCAGGTTTCCCTGGGTCTTCTATCATTGTCCACCAGTGCCTCACTCTACACCAAGTGGGAGTCGAACTTGCATCTCTCAAGAGAAATGCAAGCCCTCCACCACTTGATCTAGAGATCATTGGCACATATTTATCAAACTATTTGGGAATTAGGGCCCTAATCGATGGATTATTTCTTAGGGTGGCGTTCATCTTTAAGCTACTCTCATCTTCCTTCACCAACAATTCAGTTTTTTCTCTGGATGTTCATGGACTCTCCTAACCAGGTGAGGTTGAGTTCCCTGAACTCTAAACCTTTTTTAAAACAATTAGTTAATACCAATAAATAAATAAATAAAAATGATAATTTGTCATTTTGTTTAAATAATAATATAATATAACATTTCATTTCATTAATACCAAAATTAGAAAACATCATAAGACTATATAAAAAAACATAAAGATTATTACTATTACTATTAGTGTTGTTGCTGTTGTTGTTGTTGTTGCTGTTGTTGCTGTTGTTGTTGTTACTGCACCGAGTGTGTTTTTCCTACAAAGTGTGGGAAGCGATCCTGACCATTGGATGGGTGTGTTTAATGGCCGAGATCAAGTTGGTGGTATTTTTGTAATATTTGTGTGTCATTAATTAATTGTTATAATAGGTTAGGGGTACTCTCGTCATTTACCATGTTTTAAATCAATGGAAAACTACCAAAAATAACACACCTCTTATAATCTCGCGCATTTCCTTCTCTCTATCTAAAACCCACTATCGATAACCATCTTGCATACCAAAATTAGCTAGAATCATGGATCAAGATTACAAATTCGACATGAAATACAAGCGTAAGAGATGATCAAAGTGTTGTGTTTTATTGCACTTGATGTTGGATATTAGATGTGTTCATAGTAGTGTGTTTTAGTGATAAACACAATGTGATGAATAAGTGACTAACTTGGTAAAGGTTTTGTTTTTTACATTGATATTGTTTTAAGGATTTATGTATTAAAGCTACATTGTGATTAGATCCTACATATACATGTATTCAGTATGTTTTGTTAAAGACAACGTGTTTTTTTAGTTTGATCATAGTACTGTGTTTTACTGCACTTGATGTTGGATACTAAGTGTGTTCATAGTAGTGTGTTTTAGTGATAAAACACAATGACGAACCAGTTACTTACTGACTAATAAAACACAACGTGAAGAACTAGTTACTGACTGTTGAATAATTTTCATTGATGAGTTGCCTATTTGAATTGTTGAGTTACTAGTAAATATCCCGCGTGTTGCGGCGGGTCGAAATTTAAAGTAACTCGAGTTTATTTCGTCTAATAAAACATATTAGATTTTACCCAATTTGTTTCCGAATAAAAGCTACGTCAAAACGCAGACAAACTGAAAATGTGCATAAAAATAAGCATGAAAACGTAGTGTATTTGATCCGACTTATTTGAGCAAGAAATTTACGTTGAAACGTTACCCAACTTGAACTTATATCGACACATACATAAAAATAAGTACGTAAGTAAATTCTGTTTTTTTTTTTTTTAAGTTAAAGAATGATACGACGCGTTGCGCCGGCATCAAAACGTAAACTAATTCGAATTTACACCGTCTACTGAAACCGTATTGTATTGGAGCAGACTTGTTTTAAAACAAAATTTATGTTAAAACATAGACTAACAGAAAATGTACAGAAAAAAGGCATAAACAAAATTTATGTTAAAACATAGACTAACAGAAAAAGGCATAAAACATATTGTATTTGAGCCTACCCATTTCCGAAAAAAAGTTTAAAACCTAAATCAATTTGAATTTATATCGATACGTACATAAAAATAAGGACGTGAAATTGAGGGGTTATAAGTAACAATACTAAGGGCATGTTTGGCTAAGCTTTTTGAAACAACTTATTAACTTATTGGCTTTTTGGAAAAGTCAGGATGGAGTGACTTATTGACTTATTAGCTTTTTCCCCTCACATACACCCTCATTGCCAAACATCATTTTGGAGCTTATGACTTTTCTAAAAGCCAATAAGTCAATAAGTTGTTTCAAAAAGCTTAGCCAAACATGCCCTAAATGTTAAAGAATAAAAGTGAGCAGAACAAACATAAACTAAAAGACAAAAAAAAGAAAAAAAAAACTAAAGTTACTCTACATCCAACTTCATATTTGTTATAGATATAATTTTCTAAAGTTGAAATTTGAGTTTGTTTGTATTGGATCTTGATTGCAATATATAGTGGTATATTGTTGCGCATTGTAAGAACATGAAATTCTTTTGCCTTTTGATTTTCGGAATTAAAATGCCAAAAACGTATGTCGTTCACCTTGGTAAAGACCCACAAAGCAAAGCTTACTCATACTATAGAGTTAAATGCTTGGTTGGTCTCTGTGGTTTGCGAAAATTGCAGACTTGGTCCCAATGGTTTACTAATTACAAAGTTGGTCCTAACAGTTGTAATTTTTGCACTCGGGTGGTCCTTATCACTAACCTCTGTTAAATTTCTCAGTTAAATTGATATGAAATAACCAAATTACCCTCAACAATTAAAAAATAAAAGTAAAAATAAGAAACAAAACATCATCCTCTTCACCCCTCTCTCTGAACACCAATAACCACCATCAGCCATCATCTTTGGGCCACCACAACCACCACCTCCGTACACCACTGTGAACCACCACCTGAAATCAGCACCGCGAACCAATACCATCAGCCATCATCTTGCCGTTCATCTTGTAGAACAAACAAGAAATTCCGGATTGATTTACTTTAACTGTTGACAATCATACCAAATTCGTTTCAACTGTATTCGAGTATATATATGGAACCCAGAACACTAGTCAGACCTTTAACCACACAATTTCACTTTCAATTCTTTTCTGCAAACGCACCCTGTGTTCATAGATCATTGTCGGATACGGTGAAGCTCCGGCCAAGTCAAATCTTTTCCGTCTTAGACTGGGTGTGTCGATCGGAGTGGTGGCCGCGTGCATCAGTGGCGCCGACACTGAGCAATGGTGGTGGCGTTGAGTAGTTATAGCGGTACCATAGCGGATGGGTGAGTTACCTAGTCTTCTGGAGGTGGTGGTTGACTATGGTCTTTGTGGTGAATGCAGGTAATCAAAGGGTGGTTGCTGAAAGGGAAGATAGGGTTTGGGCTGGAATTAAAGGATGGGTAGTTGTCAAAAAAAGTATAAGAGATTCGATTAACACAAGAACCTTCAGGAACCAATGATTAACATTATTGAATGAACCTTGACGATTACAGCGAACAAGAAGAACAGAACATACAGTTTACAATCAACTCTCAACCCTCACACAATGAGATTATCTCAACACTAACACAGAGTCTCAAACTCTAGATAACTGATTCAAGACAAACCAGTAAGAATCTATGAAACCCTAATTAACTCGGGAACAGAGCGTAAGTGTGAGTAGAAAAAGAATGAGAGATGAATAATTGTCACTTGCACAATAAGCCAGGACTGGATCTTTTATATAAACCCAGATCCACATAACAACTTCCGGATTACCCGGAGACTTCATATAAACTTCAAATGCGCAGCCCATTTCTTCAGCCCAACAACGACATAAGCCCAATATACTTCCAGTTTAGCTCCAGGCCCAGCACAACAACAACATGAAAAACAAATAAAACCATGCATTAAAACAAGTAATAAATATAATAGAATTGCAAGATTTAAAAAATGTCTCATTTTAACAGTAGTAATTGATATTTTGTTTTGTTTTAAATGTTTGTTTAAGGTTCTTTTTAATTGTTTATTAAATGAACAAGGGTATTTTGGACCACCCGAGTGCAAAAATTACAACTATTAGGACCAACTTTGTAATTAGTGAACCATTATGACCAAGTCTGCAATTTTCACAAATCACAGAGACCAACCAGGCATTTAACTCCATACTATATTATGGGTTGGGATGTTTGATTATCCTAATCCTACTCAAATCCATGACTTTTGTTTATGGTTTAGCACATCGCAATACACAGGACCAAATACTAGTTATTATTATCTTCTAACTATAGTAATTCGTAGGAAAAGTTATTTGGACAATTGAAACCGCCTTCTAAACTCGTCAAGTCCGTAGGTTGAATTTTCAACAAAGTAGTCTTGTAGGAGACGATTGTTTGCACCTTCTCGATCACGACCAAACAATCTTCTCGTGCTTGGGGTTGTCAAACACCTAAAGCGGCTTGTGCAACACCAACAAGAAATTTAAAATTATGTGTGTTTTTGTCATCAGACGACGAATAGGAACTTGATGATGATGACAACAACAAGATGCTAAAATATTAAAAATATTCTCTTTTACCAAAAAAAAATAGCATTTTATATAACTTTATGTTAATAAAAGTCTATAACTTACAATATTATTACATGAAATATATAGTTTAAAAAGAGTACAAAATCATGGTTTATATTTGAACTAGTACAAAAACGATATGATAAACAAGTCAAAATATTTTACAACATATACAAGGCGGCTTTATATTTGGGCACTTCTTCATCCATCCACTTTTTTATCATTTGCATCCTAGCGTGGGGAAACTAGGACGTCAAGCGGAAATGCTTTGTCATTTGTCATTCCAGGAAGCGCGCTCATATCAACAGGTGCACCACTTTGAGTCGACATCTCAAAGTTTTGTAGTAAAGTTGCTAAAACCATATGTAACATTTGATACGCGAAAGCTATTCCAGGACAACACCTTCTCCCGGCCCCAAAAGGGATGAACTCAAATTCAGTCCACTTCACATCGAAGGCCTTTTGGTCTGGGGTTAGGAACCTCTCTGGTCTAAACTCGCATGGGTCCGACCATACCTTTGGATCACGGTGGATCTTCCACATGTTGGTTAGTAGCCATGTTCCTTTAGGGACATGGTAGCCAGCTACTGTGCAATCTTTTGCAAAGGCTCTTGGACCTCCTAGGAATCCGGCTGGGTATAGTCGCAAAGTTTCTTTTACGATAGCTTGGAGATAGACCATGTTTTTTATATCTGATTCATTTACCCGTCTATCTTTTCCTACTTGTGTGTCTAGTTCTTCTTGAGCCTTTCTGAGAGCGTGACGATTGTTTAGTAGTAATGAGAGTGTCCACGTTAGCATGATAGTAGTTGTATCTGAACCACCCGCAATAAGGGTCTGAAAACATATCAGTTAGAATGCACATACGTATGATTAAAAAAGACAAATCCCAAAAAATACATGTTCATTTATGGGATATGAAAAGTCAGTGTTTATTTTAAAAACTTTGTCTGGTCAACCTAGGTTTGTTTATGGATTATACTGAATAAATATGTATCTACACACCTCACATGTGGTTTTAATTATGGTATCAGCATTGTAACCCGCTGTGTTATCGTCTTCTACTACTTCCATCATCACATCAAGGAAGTCTTTTACCTCTGTTGCAATTCCTGAAGATCTTTTTCGGCGATGCTCTTCTAACCATTTCCCAAATATAGAATCGAGTTCCCTTGCAACTCGTTCCATTGTCTTTTTATATCCGCCCAAATCTAACCAATCCAAAAAAGGAAGAGCGTCAGCCACCAAAAACTGTCCGAGGTATTGAAACCACTCCCTTAGCACTCCACGACAACTCATCATCTCCTCCTCGTCTTCACTGTCAACTCCTCTAGTGTACCGTTTTCCGACGACCACTTTAAGCATTGTATTCATAGTCAAATCCCCAAACCATTTCTTCATTTCCACCAACACTTTCCCTTGCGCATCTCTTTTCTCCCTCCAAAGATCATGAATATTTTTAATTGCGCTTTCTAGTTCAACCACTTGAACAACCTTAAGCTTCTCAAGCCGACTTACAGACAACAACTCTTGAGAGATGATTTTACGTAACCCACGCCAATATGGACCATAAGGAGAGAAAGACAAATTTGCACCATCAAACCCCAATATCTTTGCAGCGACGTAATTCGGACGGTCAGAAACTATCACATCATGGGTAGTAAAGATCTCCTTAGCTATCTCCCAATTACTCACCACCAAGACTTTACGTATACCAAGCCGGATCATCAAGATGGGTCCATATCGGTCAGCCATGGATGACAAGGTTACATGGGGAAGATCAGGACCACTAAAAACTTTGAGGTGGCCTATTATAGGCCATGCACCACTTGCTTCAGGTGGAGTGGTAGTGGTTTTGTACAAGAATGATAAGTAGTAGAGGACTAGAATTATGGCAAAAGTTGAAAGAATGAGTGTGTAATTCTCTTGCAGATAGGAAAGATCCATGATACAACTATTGCTTTGTTAGTATCGAAAGATTGTAAATTTGTGCTTAAGTGACAAGTTGTGAGCATATACTTATAGTCACTTTCGATCTATGAATTACCACAGATACTTACAAAATTGATAGGTCAGCTATATATGTTTATTATCGATGTATGTCATTAGTAAATGAAGTAGTTGGGGACAGGGTTAGCTTATACTTAGCACTATAAAACGATTGTTTTGGCTGGTTTCTGAAATTTTATAGATAGATGATTGATCAGTTCTACTCTTTGAATTCGCTAAACAATAGAATATAACTAGAAAAAATTTGTATTCATATAAATAAGTTCAATTTTCCGATTTTATCATATATGGATATATTTGTGTCACATATGTGAAATTACACAAATACACATATTCATTATGATTCAGTTTGAAAATCTTTGGTCTTCATCTTCGCTCTCTTTTTTTTTGGAAGGTGACTTTCTATGTACTGGACCTATTGGTCACCGGGTTCATGTCGAAGACATTCCCCCGTCAGCCCCGCACTCTCGGACGCGATGTTCGATCGGGCCCCGGCCGCCGCGCAAGCTGACTTCCGCCCGGAAACCATACTGCCCCCACACGAGAGACTCGCTGGGGTAACAGCTGGGTAAAACCGGGTTGCCCTCAAGACCGCACCATGCCTCGGTAGGATACGATCCATCATTGGGACGTCCCTCCCCCTAAGACCATAGTGGGTTCGGTCTCTGATTGTAAATTTAATAATTTATTATCACGATATTTGACAATATATAATAACTTTCTGTTTTACTTTTTGAAAGAGGTGTAAATGAACAGAACGGACATGAACATAGGCATGTTTGTGTTTTTTCATTTAACTTTAACCGAACATGAATACAAATAAGAACAAATAATCAAACACATTTTTTGTTGTTTTCGTTTATTAAGAAAATAAGCATGTTCGTGTTCGTTTATGTTCATTCATTTAAACTCTAAACGAACAGTTCACGAACATAAACAAACAAACATAAACGAATATAATTTAACAAAGAGTAAATTACGATTTTGGCCCCTGTGGTTATATCATTTTTATCCTATTAGCCCAAAATATGATTTTTTTTTAACATATGTGCCCCCATGATCTCTATAACTAACTATTTTGACCCCTGAATCTAACTAAATCCATTACCCTGGTTAATTATTTGTCACATGCAACTCACATGTTGGGTATATTTGTAAATTCACATATCCCTTTACTATAACACCTATTAAAAACCACTCTCTTTCTTCTCTCTTTTCTCCTCCACCCACCACCACCTCCTCAACCCACCTGCAACTTCATCATAACCATAACCACCACCATGGCTTCCTCCACCTTCTCCACCCCGCTTCTCTCTCCTCCCAATCTGAATCTCAGTCAATAGCAGCAGTTAATCCGACCAATCTGAATCTCAGTAAGTCACGTAGTCTCAATCTAAATCTCTTTATCACTTTTCTTGATAGATTCTGTGAATATCTGTTGTTTACTGAAAAATTATCTGGTATATTCGTCCTGTTTCGTAACTTGATCTGTCACAGGAATTAGATTTGATTAAATTGATGTAAAATATTGTAATATGTTCGTAATTTTTCAATCGATGATTGCTCAAAGAAGATATGATGATGTTTTTACACCATTAATGATGTTCTTAGCTTCCATTACATTTTTGTTTTCTGGATTTGAAATCTGATGTGCTCATCTAGTACATTAGAATGGAGTTTGAATGTGTGTCTGTTGATTGTTAATTCAATGTAATAAGCTACAGATTTGCTAGGCAGACGGAGTAATGGCTGACGGTCACTTGTTTAATGTCGGTTGCTTGGGTTTTGATTAAGGGGAAATTGAGGGGTTTTGAGAGGGAGAGAGAGGTAGGGTGATGGTGGGTGGGGAGGAGAGAGAAGCGGGGTGGAGAAGGTGGAGGAAGCCATGGTGGTGGTTATGGTTACGATGAAGTTGCAGGTGGGTTGTGGAGGTGGTGGTGGGTGGAGGAGAAAAAGGGGGAAGAAAGAGGGGGGGTTTTAATAGGTGTTAGTTGAATTTACAAATATACCCATCATGTGAGTTGCATGTGACAAATAATTAACCAGGGTAATGGATTTAGTTAGACTCAGGGGCTAAAATAGTTAGTTATAGAGATTATGGGGGCACAGATGTTAAAAAATCTTATTTTGGGCTAATAGGGTAAAAGTGATATAACGACAGGGGCCAAAATCGTAATTTACTCTTTAACAAACAATAAACAACACAAATGAACCTAATTGAAGAAACATAAATGAACACAAATGAAAATAATTTTGGAATAATGGATTTTAATAATCCTAACTATTAGCAGTTGGTCGGCAATGCTCCTAACTTCAAAAATAACCTGTAGTGGCCCCACATTTTTACATATTGTAAACCAATGGACCTTTATTAATAGAAAAAGAAAGGATGACAAAAAGAAATTAAGAATCTGTTAATAAAGGTCCATTGGTTTATAACATATGAAAAGGTGTGACCACCAATGTTTATTTTTTGAGTTGGGAACGTTATCGGCCAACGGCTAATAGTTGTGATTATTAGAATCCAGTATTTCAATAATTTACTAAACATAAATGAACATAAAATAATTTTTATATAATTAGTGATTAATTACGATAAATTCCATTGGAAAATCCATTTTTATTACTAGAAAACTCAATTACCAATTGGTTACATCTGTATAAGTAGTTAGAAAGTTCATTTTATGCTTAATATTTATATAAATATAATTACTTATTTACTTAACTTAAAACGAACATAAATGAACACAAGTGAATAAACAAAACATGTGTTCATGTTCGTTCGTTTATTTAAATGAATATAAATTTGTGTTTAGTTTCGTTCTTTATCAAATAAACGAACTTCAATTCCTGTCGAGCAAGTTCACAAACATTTTATGAATGTTTGGTTCATTTACAGGCCTATCTGAGTATCTGCATACTCATACAAGACAGCTTTTCCTAGACATCCTTAAAAATTACATAAAATTCATTTTTATCAAGTCTGTAGTATCTAGATTTAGATAAAAATAGTCCTAATTTTTAAACAGCAAATTTCTTTTAATCATTTGTCGTCTGTGAGTCTTGAACACAAAATCTTCCTCTTTTAAACTAAGTGTGTTAAAAATTTTGTATTTATTAATATACCACCACCTCATTCATATAAACAATCGTATTAGTTGGAATAGGTTGATGCTAGCTTATATTATAATCCGCACTAAGTTGTTAGTGTGGTAAGTTGAATATGACGAAATAATTAGATAAGAACAAGGACTTTTAACCATTGAATAGGACAAATATTTGATAAGGACAGATATTTTTCCAAATTATCGGTCTCGTATTGAACGATTAGATAAGAACAGATATTTTCCCAGATTATCGGTCTCGTATTGGACGAATCAAAGATGTATCAAAAGTGGTATAAGTATTTCAGTTCGGTAAAAAAAACAAGATCCATACCGGTATTTTTTCGGCATTTCGGTATTTAGTACCGACTAAGGTGTTCATCGAATCAAATATCGAATTGCTCGAATCAAAGAATTTATTTTTTGCTTGAATTCGTATTCAATTCAAATTCGATTAAGAACTAGCCAATTTGATTCGAATCAAAATACCAATTCGAATTCGATTCTAATTTTATTAAAATTTCAAATCAAATTCAAATAAATTCGTTTTGATTCAAATTCGATTAAAATATGTAATACATATGGGCTTTGTAATGGATTTGATAATGGACCATTTTAATACTTAGAATAAATTTTGAGCTTAATTAATATTATAGCCCAATAAAAGTTATATATGTATTATATATAAGAATAATTCAAATTATGTTAAGAGTAAATTACAAGTTTTGTCCTTTATGTTTGCATCAAATTTCAGGCGCTGTCCTTTACCTTTAAAATTGTCAGGCGGTGTCCTTTATGTTTCAAAATCCTGCACGTTATGTCCTTTAGGCCTAACCCAGTTAGTTTTTTATGTTAAATCAGATCATGTGCTAGGCACATGAGGGTATAATTGTCAATTCACCCTATTAGTTAAAAAACATTTAAAAAAACTAAAATACTATATATATATACACACACTCATCTCTTTCTCTCTCTAAATTACTGAAAACCTTTCTTTCTCACTCTCTGCTCCATCTCTTAGAGCATTCACATCCAAACCATCAAATTATACATACATTCCACTAAAAAACAACTCCTATATCAATATATTTCCACTAAAAACAAATACTTTTTCTCTCTCATTTTCAATTAAATAATATTATCATCACATTTTTCTCTCTCCTTCACTCACAACCACTTTCAATATATATTAAAAAAATTATACTGGGTGAACAGTGTCCCCCCAAATATACAGATGAACAGTAACATTTTCTCTCTCCTCCATTCACAACCACTTTTTATATCCTTTATAATATAAAAACTCTCACTCACATATTTTGATGGATAGAATGTGAATGCTCTTACCACCGCAACCCTAACCCTAAAAATCACAGAAAACTCGCCCCAAATTCATTCGTACGGTCCTTGATCTCCGTTCTTCGACTCCGGATCTCCGTTCTCTGACTCCGGATCTCCGTTCTGCAATGGTCCTTGATCGAAATTGAGAGCGTAACTAAGAGGATTATACTGAAGGCAGCGATTTCTCATGACCACAGGCTTCTGGTTGATTGCTGTTCTTCACGTCTTCTGGTTTGTCCCAAATTTCAGCGATTCCTTGTGTATTTTTGTAGCTCTGTTTTGGGGATTTGTGGTACGGTGGTGGTTGTGGTTGACGGGAATGGTGGTGATGGGTGGTGAATACCATCTGGGATCGAACTCCATTCACCAGCCATCAACGAACTAACAGAAACCATCCGTCATCTTCTCCGGCGAGATCCGTCTATTCAGATCTATCCACATGGGTTTTCTCTTTCCCTCTTCCTCATTCTTGAATCTTGGTTGATGATGATTGTAAAGCGATAATTTTTATGGGTTTAGGTTAAAATCCATGGAAACCCAGATGGTTTAGGTGTGATTTATTGCGATTTGAACTGGATATGTGTTAATATTGATTTATTGCCGAATCGGTTGCAATCGAGACCCTAGTCCCAACCGACGTGACGAACAGACTAGATTGGGGACTAGATTAATTTGAGACTTTGACAGCAGTTGAAACCCTAAGAATTAGGGCAAATGATGGAGGTGGTTGTTAATGGTGAGGAAGATGGTGGTATTGTTGGGAGACGGTGGTTGTGAAGAGGATGAGTGTGGAGCTAAAGGTTGTGATCGGCGCCGTTAATGGCAGAAATTTAGAGAAAAAGCAAAGTGAATTGTTCTTTGAAATCTAGATCTGAATTTTATTATGTGTATGATTGATGTTGAAGGCGGTGGTGAAGATGGCGGTGGTGGCAGAATGTGGTGGTGTACATGAAGGCGGTGGTGGTGGTGGCGGCATATGGTGGTGGTGGTGGTGGTGGCGGTGGCACATGGTGGTGACCGGTGAAGATTTGGTCAACATATTGTTTCTGAATATTTGGTCTTCATCAGTTTATATAAATGATTTTTGCACATTAGTCCTTTATATTAAGTGATTTGCACATTAGTCCTTTATATTTAGAGTAAATATCTTTTTTGTAGTTTCACAATAGTCCTTGAAGACAAATTCTTTAACACAATGGTCCCTGATGAGATGAAATGACATTTCTACCCTCATGTGCCCTGCACATGCCTTCATTTAACTGAAAAAATTAACTGGGTTTGCCTTAAAGGACATAACGTGCAAGATTTTGAAACATAAAGGACACCGCCTGACAATTTTAAAGGTAAAGGACAGCGCCTGAAATTTGATGCAAACATAAAGGACAAAACTTGTAATTTACTCTTATGTTAAAATATGTAATAGATTTGTTTAAGTTATGGGCTTTGTAATGTGTTTGGTATGTAAGATTAAATATATATTATTTTATACTTAATCTAGTAGCCATTATAATCATTTACATTATATAGATCAAAATATATAACAACCTATTAAATAATTAGTTGGTAATTGTTGATGGGTCTTATTACCATTATTAACTAATTAGGGTTTCCTCTTGGGTGCATATATAAGGAGACTTATGTAGAGGTTCTAGGGTTAGACACATAACCTAATTACTCTCATAACATCAATCGACCTCCTCTCCTTAACCGATTACCCTTTATCGGTTTCATCATCACCATCATTAGATTGCACCCTAAGGAGGAACCAGATCACTCTGACAATCATGTCAAACACTATTGCTGCGTCTCCATCTGGATTCTCTGCTGCCCTGTACTGATGCATTCAAAAGTATGTTTTCGTGTTTTCCATTATGCCTAAAACAGAACTGATCAACATGTGGTATCAGAGCATATGTTGATAAATCAGTTTTGTTTTCGTATCCATTATTCTGGGATTGAAATCTGGAAAACATAAGTTTTTGAAAATTTAATGAACATCAAGGCTGGTTTCGAGTCTAATGTGCCGAGATCAATTTTTTCGGAAAAAGAATGTTACTTAAATGACTCGAAATCATATTGGTTAAAATCAAGTCCGAAATATGTTTATAAAAAGCCTTAAAATTCAGGTTTCGGGTTCCAGAATTATGTTTTATTTTTAGGGTTCATCATATGTTCTTAGGAAAATTCAAAAATTCCTTTATGTTTTGGAATGAAATTAGGATTATTGAGTGTTTCTCTTGTTTTGATCCAATTTTATCTTTCAATTTTGTTCGAAAACTATTTATTGATAATCAGATAAATATTTTGATAAAATTAGATCATCACTAAAACCGGAAACCATATCTCAAATCCCTAAGAATTCGAATTTTCAGTTATGTTTTTACATTAACAGTTGTAACAGGAGTTTCGAGATAAATTTTAACGAGCCGAGACCAAGATCTCGACTCGAGACCACAAGTTCTCGACTCGAAATCATAAGTGTTCTCAAATCCTTACAACTCGAGACAATGGTTTCGACTCGAGACCATAAGGTTTCGACTCGAGACACTGAGGTTTCGACTAAGGGCTTCAATCTTCACAACTCGAGACCGTGGTTGCGACTCGAGACCTCATTATGGATTCGAGATCTCATAAAACACAGTAGTCGAGACCATGATTACGACTCGAGACACTGAGGTTGCGACTCGAGACCTTACTGAGTCGAGACCTCATAATGTTACAAGATGAGTCGAGATCTCATAACTGACTCGAGATCTGACTCGAGACCTCATAACTGAGTCGAGATCTCATAACTGAGTCGAGATCTCACTCGAGACCTAAGACTAACTCGAAATCTCAACCTCGTTACTTTAGGCTGTTTAATGTGAACTAAAAGCCCCGAACCCCCTGCACCCCCCAGCGAACTCACCGCGGAGTTCGATCCGCGCTAACAGGTGGTTTGCTATTAAAAAAAATTGGTTTTTGTAAATACTTAGTTAATTAATCAGGATCAAATAATATTTTACAAAACCAAAATGGCTTTACTTGAATGAGCTTTTGATGTATCATTTCTGGCCAAAGCTGATTTGATACATCTACTTATCGTTCAAGTATTACGAAAGCTACGTTAAGTGTGCATTACAAACGTGAATGTCTTAATATCTGGCCAAAGCTGATTTAATTCTTTCATGTATAGCATACTTAACAAGTGCATAACTAAAGTGATTGTCTCATTTCTGGCCAAAGCTGATTTGTCACGATTACTTTGCACACATGCTTAAATGATTACACTTCTGACCAAAGCTGATTTGTCTTCGTTTAAGTAGAACTTTAAATAAGTCTATTATTTTGATGCTAGTAATAGACATATCACAACCTCTTCACATAATGATCCTTATATCAATGATCCTTCATTAATTTTATGATCATTTCGTCTGCCTTAATTTTTAGTACCCATAATTTTACTCACTGTAATTTTCTTCTATAAATCAATATCTCATCCACTCTAATTCCTAAATCTAATATGTTTTGCTTTACTTAAAGTTTCTATAAGAATTAGCTCTTAAATTAAATCCTTGATTATCTCTTAAGACACGATAATCCTACTGCTCTCTTCTGATAAAGGTACTACAGAAGAAAAGTAGAGCATGATGAATAGGACAAATCGAGCGTGATGTCTCTTATGATAATCAAAAACTCTCTAACATAAATGCTATCACTAAAGTTATTCCAGATTAAGTCTTTCCTAAGACTAATCTATTATCTATGGAATAATTACAAGAATTCCTAAGATACATGCCTTCATTTAAAATTCTAAACTATAAAGCTAAGTAGTATATGTGAATACATAATAATGTACAATACCTGACCCATAAAGTTAAGGGCTTACGCATGGAAATAAGTACATTTTTCCAGTATATTACATACTAAGATTTTCACTTGTGCAATTTGATGCCTTATAAATCAACTATAACACTCAAAAGTACCAAAGTATAATGAGTGTGTTGATAAGCAACATATATACAAAGAAATAAATATTTTGAAGCTGGAAAATAAGTTGTTACTCACCTTACAACCACTTAAACTTTAAAAGAGGATTGTTCTAAGGTCCATAGACAAATTACAAATGCTAATTCCACCTCTAAGGTTCTTCAAGGGAAAATCTCACTGCATAATTATGCCGTTAGACTAGGCATAAGCAACGAGACTATCCATTATTCTAAAGAACAGTTGGATAAATTAATTAGATAGTCACTTACTAATGATATTTAAGTCTGGTAATTTTAATATTCCAATTAACACATGATTAGTTGACTCTAGTTTTAAACGTTTCCTTGCCAGAAGTCAACAAATAACTAACATGAGAGTTAGTGACAAAATTAAATGTTAAGGCTATAAGAACCATAATAAGCAGTCGTCTAACAACGTTTTTCGATACCTTATATATATTCTGAAGATTAGTCAGAATATGGTATCATAATTAAGCAAGTTATGAAGGTTGTGAGGTTTGCATAGTCAACATAAAGTCACACTTACCTTAAACTCTCATCTTATTTGTTCTAAATATCTAGATTGAAACATTACTAAGATAAAACTAGATGATACCTTACATTTTCACAACTTTTGTCATCATGTACATGAGAAATTGACAAAAGGTAAATGAGACCTATAAATTTCAACCATTATAACCAAAATCCATGAGAAATCATGACATGGTTAATGAGGATGATTATTCAACTAATCTCATTCTAAGTGATTTTAAATCATGACGTTAAAGCCCTAAAATATGAATTGGCTTAAGGAATAAGTATGGGTCCATTATAAGTCATTCACTGACATTTGTGGAACTTATTCCAAATGGAATATTCAGACGTAATTCATTTATCATTTAAAAGACTATCAACTTGTATCTAATTTTTGTCGCATATGGCTCATGGTCTTAGAAGAAATCTATTTATATATATATTTAATAAGATTTCTATTAGATATGTCCCTAAAGTTTCTTATGATATCTGGACATTAAAGAAATCAAATAAAGTCTAACATATATATGATAGGTTCCCACGTCACGTACCTCACTGAAACTTCTCTTGTAGCATTCTAGAGATATTAAAGATCAGTGGGAGCGTTAAGTGTCTTAATAATAACTTGCAATAGTTGCAAGAGGTGGGGGAGTAAAAATTTTACATTACCTAAATTTACACCTCTTGTACAAAACACCGCTCACTGTTCCATCAAAACTTGTCTCCTTAAAATATAATGCTACACTTACAAAAGTTTCATTGTTGCTTAATTGTGGGCACACTTAGATTTCTTACCTAAACTAACATAATCCTCAACAAAAGAAACTACAACGACTAACGTCATTAACTTGTTTCTCTATTAAAATTTGTTGGTCGTTACATATTGACCCTAAGCATGCTGAGTTCCTAAAGATTTCTAAGGTCAGTGGGAGCAGTCAGAGTCCTAATTATGACTTACAAGGAATACAAGAGGCGGGGGGAAGAGTGTCATTAAATTTCACTCCGAATTTAACTCCGATTACACCTCTTGTACACCATACTGCACCAACTCTTACAAACTTAGAATGAAAATGATAGCAACCTAACCAAGAGCTAATCCATAAAACTGAAACTTTTAAAACCCAATAATCAACTCAGGAGGTCATCTAGGTTTAAAAGCCTACTAACTTTGATGATTACATAACCTCCCTAACTGAAGTTGAAATGGATTTTGGAAATGTTTACTAATCCTATCTCTTCAAATTAAGCCATTAGCATCAATTAATCTTCTAAATGGAATAAAACAGTTTTCTAGTAAAACTGATTTTATGTGTTCGTATAACGTTTGGGATTTGATTGAATTACCTAAGAGTGTTCATAACTAAACCAAATCCTAATATAAGCGTTAAGACACTCAAAGGCAGGATTGATTGTCAAAGGTTGTACTCAGGAAGAGATAAATTATTAAAGAATCTTTATTACATATATAACAAAAGATTTCTTTGAGGATCATCACTGTTCTAGTAGCTTATAATAGTTTAAAGCTACATTAGATGAACATTAAAACAATTTTCCCTAACAAATGGCTAACATATTTACATGTTCATAAAACAACCTGAAAGTTCCAAACTGAAGGTTAAAGAACACTTTGTTTGTAAGCCAATAAAATCCATGTATGGGTTAATGCAAACATCATAATGTGATGAAATATTAACGTAATTATTTTCATCAACAACCAAGTGGATTAATGTACCTACCTCAAGATGAGTGGGAGCAACTAAATTAAACTTGTCTATAGAGATAAAATTCTTTTGACAAGTATTTGTTACATAAGTCAAAGCATTGTTAACAAAAACTTTGATATAAAAGATCTCAGTGATATCTCTTACGTGATAGATATCATAACATACCGAGATAGACCAAATGGGAAATTAGTTCCGTTCCATAAGTTTAACGTTAAATGGGTCCTTACACATGTAACAAACAATACTGCTCTCATTTAGAGGATAATAGGGTAAATGAGATTATTTCCTTACGCTTCATTAATTAGAAGCCTTATGTAAGTTCAAGTCTATACTCGTTTAGATATTACTCATATTGCAACACACTAGATACGTCTAGATTAACGTGAAGCATTTAATAGAGTATTACAATATCTTTAAAAGAAACGAGAGGCTACGATTTGAAGAAGAAGTGAGAACTCAAACCGGTTTATTACTTTAACTTTGTAATATTCAAAGATGAAAAAATGTAATTTCGGGTATATCCTTATGTCAGCAGACAAAACCTATCTCATGGAGGAGTCATAATGGACTGATATCAACAACCTAAGTTATAACGACATAATATAGTCACTAAATGTTGTTTGAAATTTATCAGTGAACTCATAAGTTTATTAACTCCATATAATTAATATTTGAAGACTTAGTGTGATAAAGTCAGCTAACATGACTCCTTGAACAGTAACAGTTCAAGAGGTGCTGCATTAAGTTTCGATACGCAATTAATTATTCGTTTATGAACGAATTGAGGAAACTAAGTCTTTGTATCGAAAACATTCATGATATGCTTAAGGATCCTATAACTGAAGGGCTATTACCCATAAGTCTTATTAAGAGAGCTCATAGAATGGTATTAATTAATGGTCGTGCGCAATTGCATATCGTACTATGAATGACTAACTATAAGTTAATTTTTCCTCATCAGTTTGATTTTGTATGTCTCTAAGAATATGTTAAGCCGGCATAATGGCATATAGACAAATAAAGTTACAAATCAAACAAAGGGCTTATGCGTATTTTGATCATAACGATTAGGCTTTAAATTAAGGCTATAGTATGACTAATGGGGGTCCTGAGTCGCATAATGATTCAACGGCTGTATTTCTCTTCTATAGTTCTTGTTTAAGGCTAAAATGAATGTTAACTCCTGATCAGGCTTATCTAATACTCATAGTAAATGATTACTCGGCTAAGTGGGAGAATGTAAGATTAAATATATATTATTTTATATTTAATCTAGTAGCCACTATAATCATTTACATTATATAGATCAAAATATATAACAACCTATTAAATAATTAGTTGGTAATTGTTGATGGGCCTTATTACCATTATTAACTAATTAGGGTTTCCTTTTGGGTGCATATATAAGGAGACTTATGTAGAGGTTCTAGGGTTAGACACATAACCTAATTACTCTCATAACATCAATCGACCTTCTCTCCTCAACCGATTACCCTTTATCGGTTTCATCATCACCATCATTAGATTGCACCCTAAGGAGGAACCAGATCACTCTGACAATCATGTCAAACACTATTGCTGCATTTCCATCTGGATTCTCTGCTGCCCTGTACTGATGCATTCAAAGGTATGTTTTCATGTTTTCCATTATGCCTAAAACAGAACTGATCAACATGGTAATGGACTATTTTAATACTTAGAATTAATTTAGAGATTAATTTATACTATAACACAATAAAAGTTTAATATCTATTATATATAAAAATAAAATGTATATATATATATATATATATATATATCTAACTACTATATACTTTAATAAAATATTATCCTCAAATCTAAATTGCTAATTTAATATATTTTTAAAATAAATACCTCTCTTATCTACTTATCTTATATTAAATATATATATAATAAATTAATATTAAATGTTATCCTAATTTATTAAAAATATAACTTTTTTATTATTTGGTATACAAAATTATATTTATTCAAGTCGTGTAAAACGCGGGGTTTTTAAGGATATAAATTTTTTTATCTGGTAGATTTTTCAACCAGACTATACACGGGTTTTTTAAAGATACGACGTTTTTAGTATTTAATATACAAAATTACATTTATTTATACTTTAATAAAATATTATCCTCAAATCTAAATTGCTAATTTAATATATTTTTAAAATAAATACCTCTCTTATCTACTTATCTTATATTAAATATATAAATAATAAATTAATATTAAATGTTATCCTAATTTATTAAAAATATAACTTTTTTATTATCTATACTATATAATAAAAGAAACCGTTTTAGGGACACTTGTCATTATATTAAGTCATCTCTTACAGATAATTATTATTTTAGTTTAATGTTTTGTAATTAATTATAGATAATCATGCTACTAAATATTATTTAGTTTAATATATTATATTATAGATAACCCTCCTACTAAATATTATTAGTTTAATATCTTATGGATAAATATTATTAGTTTAATTTCAGTGAGTTTTATGTATTCATAAATCTTAAGTATAAAACGACTTATTTCACTCTTCCATATTTAGACCATGCACACTTTACTTTGTTATTTCACTTTACTCCATATTTAGACCATATACTCTACTTTAGTTCAATTTCTTTTTAGTCTATTCGGTTAACTTTATACTCGGTATTTCATATCCACCTCTCTTTTTGTAGTGTTGTTTATCACATCTGTAGCGTTGTTATGGATCCATAATATGATAACAAATTATATTTATTTAATACACCATTAATCCAAAATTATATTTATTTAATATACCATTAATCTAAAATTACATTTATTCAACTCGTGTAATACATAGAGTTTTTAAAGATTTAACTTTTTTATTATATAGTATATAAATTACAATACACGAGGTTCTTAAAAATATAATATTTTTTATTATTTAATATATAAAATTATATTTATCAATTCGTGTAATAAATGAGGTTTTTAAAGATATATTGTTTTATTATTTAGTATGTAAAATAACATTTTTTTCAACCCGTGTAATAGACGGGGTAATAATCTAGTTTGTTATACAAAATTATATTTATTCAACTCGTGTAAAACGCGGGTTTTTAAGGATATAATTTTTTTAATTGGTAGATTTTTCAACCCGACTATACACGGGTTTTTTAAAGATACGACGTTTTTAGTATTTAATATACAAAATTACATTTATTTAGAATATAATTTTTTTTATTATTTGGTAGATTTTTCAACCCGACTATACACGGGTTTTTTAAAAATACGACGTTTTTAGTATTTAATATACAAAATTACATTTATTTAATCTGTGTAATACGCATGGTTTTTAAAGATATAACTCTTTTTTAGATCTACTCAACACGTGTAATATACGGGGTTTTTAAGGATGTAATTTTTTATTATTTAGTAGATTTATTCAACCCGATTATACACGGGTTTTTTAAAGATACGACATTTTTAGTATTTAGTATACAAAATTACATTTATTTAATCTGTGTAATACACATGGTTTTTAAAGATATAACTTTTTTTATTATTTGATATATAAAATTACATTTATTTAACCCGTATAATATACAGGGTTCATAAAGATATAACTTTTTATTATTTAATATATAAAATAATATTTATTCAACCCGTGTAATACACGGAGTTCTAACCTAGTGTATATATATATATATATATAGAGAGAGAGAGAGAGAGGCCAGTTAACGTACATTATGGCTTAACGTACGACCAGTACGCGACCAAATTACGCACGTTATTTTGAAAATCACACACGTTATAAACTCAAAAAACCTAATCACGCATGTTGAAAGCAATAATCACGCACATTATCACACATGCCCTACCTCCCAATTCAAAAATCGTATCCCCTGTTCTACGATCTGAAACCATTGTTACTGCCCTCTGACTCCAATTTCGATGAAATTGACCGAACAATAGCCAATTTGAAGTGAAACGAAAAGAAAATTGAAACGAATTGGACGAAATTGATCAAACCCAGGCTAAATGAAAATTTGCATATAATCATGCATGTTATATCAAAATAATCATGCACGTTGTCGTGTGTGATATACGTTAAGCCGCAATGTATTTTACACTTTCTCTCTATATATAAATATATATATATATATATATATAGGGAGAAGATCATGCGAGAACCACCTCTTATTGCGAGAACCGCGAGAACCAATGTGAACACAACCAAAAATGCCTAAAAATAGCTAAAAATCACAAAAAAAAAAAATTTAATATTTTTTATAAAAAATCGCTACTTTTAGAAGCAAAAAAAAAATTTATTTTTAAAAAAAAAATTTATTTAAAAAAAAAAAAAAAAAATTTTGGCTTCTAAAAGTAGCGATTTTAACATAAAAAATATTAAAAAAAAATTTTTTTAGATTTTTTTTTGATTTTTTTAGATTTTTTAAGGTTTTTTGGGGGTTAAGTTTTCAGCATTTTAGCTTGGGGGGGGGGGGGGGGGGTTAGGTTTTTAGGGGGTGGGGGAGGGGGGTTTAGGTTTTGGGGGGGGGGGGGGGTTAGGGTTTTTTAGGTTTTTTTAGCTATTTTAGGTTGTGTTCACATTGGTTCTCGCGGTTCTCACAATAAAGGTGGTTCTCGCATGAGCTCCTCATATATATATATATATATTTATAATTCTATTTTGAATTTTGAATCGAATTTAAAATTATAAAACTATATTTAAAATTATAAAATTGTATTCCATACTCGAATTGAATCTAATGTGAATTCTTGATAATGGAAACTGATCCTTCATAATCAAATCGAGTTAAATGAAATTTCGAATTTTCGAATTCGATAAGTATTGTCAGCAACCCTACCGACTAGAAATGTAAAGAGTTTTTTTTTAGCAATTTCCATAAAAATCGACTAAATATTTCCTTATTTTTTTTTTTTTTGAACGGTGACTTTCTTATGAGTGACCCATTGTCACTCCAAAATTCACATCCTTATCAAAATAGGCATTCGAAAATCAAATCGAATCACACAGCCATAACGATGTTATCCTTATCCAATCTTTAACTTGGTGCAATTGTTTTGAATTTTTTCCAAGGGGTTAATCAATTCAATGTTTTAGAAGCCGGTTTCTAAATAACATTCTGACAAGTTTGTGAATAGTATCCTCACCATTTAAAGCTTGCCATGCTATGTGGCAAGTCTTTTTTTTTTTTTTTTTTTAATAGTAACCTCACCACTCAAATCTTGTCATGTGGCAAGCCTTTTCTAAATAGTATTCTCGCCATTTAAAGCTTGCCATGTGACAAACCTTTTTTTTAATAGTAACCTCACCACTCAAAGCTTGCCACTTGGCAACCCTTTTTATTCGTTTAATGAATATTACCATCTCCATTCAAAGCTTGCCACGTGGCAAGCTTTTTTTCCCATTTATCCATCTTTTATCAAAATACCGGTATGGTCCTGTTCGGTCTCGGTACATGAAGGTAAAAATCGGTACCAGCCTGGTACAGAAAACATCAAATGTCGGTACCGAATTGATATTGAAAATTTTTAGTTCGGGAAATTCGGTACTCCTAACCAATACCATTTGCTCATCCCTGATCACGGGTATCGTACAAACATCAACGGTATCGTACAACTTTTTTTATTGATTTTCTTCAACTTTTAGTGTTTCCTTTTTTTTTAGTTTCAGCACTAGGGATGAGCTCGGTGCCAACCGATATTAAATCGGTACTGGTACCGAAAATACCGGTTACGGTACGGTATATGAAGGTAAAAACTGGTAGCAAACGATACAAGGAACGCTAAAAGTTGCTACCGAATTGACTTAAAATCTTTCGGTTCAGTAAATTCGGTATTTTTTTCCATTTATCCATCTTTTATCAAAATACCGGTACGGTCCTGTTTGGTCTCGGTACATGAAGGTGAAAACAGGCACCAGCCTGGTACAAAAAAATCAAACGTCGGTACCGAATTGATATTGAAAATTTTTAGTTCAGGAAATTCGGTACTACTAATCAATACCATTTGCTCATCCCTGATCATTGGTACCGTACAAACACCAACGGTATCGTACAACTTTTTTTATTGATTTTCTTCAACTTTTAGTGTTTACTTATTTTTAGTTTAAGGGCTAGGGATGAGCTCGGTGCCAACCGATACTAAATTGGTACTGGTACCGAAAATACCGATTACGGTACATGTATATGAAGTTAAAAACTGGTAGCAAACCGGTACTAGGAATGCCAAAAGTTGCTACCGAATTGACTTAAAATCTTTCAGTTCGGGAAATTCGGTACCGGTACCCAATACCATTTGCTCATCTCTGACCACGGGTGTCATACGAACAACATCATTACCATAAAACTTTTTTTGTTGATTTTCTTTCGGTTATCTTATACTGTTTTTTTTTCTACATATTTTTTTATTCTTGTCAGCGGTTGTGTGCGTAACGCGCTCATAGTTGTTGGTACACAGAATGTCTGTTGACTACATCTACGTTAAGTCCTAGGTCAAGATAGGTCAACATAGGGTCTTGAAAATCAAAATCATGTTTTATGTTGTAGGTCTGCTTTTGTGAACATGTTTAGAAGATGGTCCGCTCATAGGGTTTGAACAGGTTCGCTTATAGGTCAT
Organism: Helianthus tuberosus; assembly: GCA_030545235.1. Classification (NCBI taxonomy): domain Eukaryota; kingdom Viridiplantae; phylum Streptophyta; class Magnoliopsida; order Asterales; family Asteraceae; genus Helianthus; species Helianthus tuberosus. The sequence continues at coordinate 171,536,814 of CM060369.1, forward strand.
CAGGTATGGTTCGCTTATTTGTCAATGTAGTAGGTCCGCTCATATGGCAGTCCATATGAGCGAACCATGTCTCACTATAAATACCTGATCAGTTGTACATTGGAGCGGACCTGGATAGTTGCTTGTGTAACGAAACTCTGTCAAATTTACATCAGAAAGCAATAAAAGAGAAGGAATTGAATAGGAAAAGCTGTGTAACTTCATTTACGTTGATTCCGCCTTCGTACGTGAAGATGAACGTTCTCAACTGACTGTTTAGGGTCGGAACTCGGTCCAACAAGTGGTATCAGAGCTTCAGGACGAGGAGTTCATACTACTACAGCTGATTCGACAAAATTCTCTCACTTCTACTCATTTTCTCTCATACTTTTTCGATTTGAGATAGTTCTTACGGTTGAAAGTGTCTGATTTTTTAGTATTACGTGCGGAACATACAATTAACAAACCCTAGAAAGTTTCAGGTTAAAATTCGGTTTAAAAATGGGTAAAAACAGTTAAAAACTTAGGTCCGCTTTTACGGACTTCGATAGGTTTGCTCGATAATCACATCTGGTTCGCTCTAAATTACCTGTTAGATCCGCTCATTCGGATACTTTCGCTCGTACGAACATAGGAGATCCGCTCGAACGAACAAAGTAGGTTCGCTCGAACGGACAATTTTCACTTCCGCTTGAGCGAACAGAGTAGATCCGCTTGAACTGACAATACCTGGTCCGCTCATCCGGACAATACCTGGTCCGCTCATCCGGACATTATCTGGTCCGCTTATCCAAACAATACCTGGTCCGCTTATTTGAACATTTCACTTTCGCTTATTTGGACTTCCTCTTATACGGACACTTTTGGTTTCACTCTTACAAACAACCATAGTTCTGCTTGTTTGTCACATTTTTCAAAAACTTCAAAAATTTGTCTAAGTGTTTGCTGATTTTGCAGGTACATTCAAAATGGATGATATATTCTTGAATCCGTTCAGCGACATGTACGCATTCGCTGGAGATTCCGGAAACAATGATACTTCGTCAAGCAATGTGAATGAGAATCCGCCAAAAGAGAAGAAAAAGGAAGCTTGGGAATCTGAAAGCGCATTCGGAACATTCAATAAACCTCCAAAGCTAATGGCTATCGAGGAATACAGTCGGTGGTCAAGAAAGTTTGAAGATTGGATGATGGCATTTGCATTTCCCTGCTGGAAGAGTTTGAAAAACGGTTATGAACATGGAAACAAAAATGGTGAAACTTTAAGAGTAGCTGAGGAGATTGATTCATTTGTAGCTGAACAAAAATGTGTGGCATTGTTATTTCAGTCCGTCCAGGAAGACATTATTGCCTTGATCGATTATTCAAATGCAAAAGATCTTTGGGAAAAGTTAGAAAAGAAATGTATAGGTAGTGAAGAAATCAAGAAAAACAAAAAGAAGCTACTTAGGAAAGAGTTTGATATGTTTGGGTGTTTAAAAAACGAATCAGTATCAAAAATGATTGAAAGGTTTGGGCACTTGAAGCTAGAATTAGCTAGACATGGAATTAAATATCCTGATGATGAGCAAGTAGACAAGTTGTTCGATTCGTTGCCAGACGAGATGGATTGGAGATATTATGCTCTCATGCTAAAAAACACTATCTTGCCAAAAGATCTTACTCCAGATTTGCTGATTGAGAGACTCGAGAGTCACGAGTTGGAACTGAAGAAGACATACAAAGTCAATCATTCATCTTACCAGCAGAATTTGGATTTGTATTATCCAAAGAGCATGATGCCAAAAGCAACTTCTCCAAAGACTGCGTTTTCTGCTGAGAATGTGTCCACAGCAAGCAAAGAAAGTCAAAGTGGTCAAAGTAGTGGAAGTCACAGTGGTTATCACAGTGGATCTTCATCATCTGCAAGTTATTCTGATGCAAAGAATCGTTTTCAATGCAACATTGCAATAGACTTGAAGAATGCTCAGAATTTTGATGAGGAGTCGGCCAAACAGCAAATGATCTTTCTAGCATCGGTGTTGGAATCGTATGAAGGGTTAGTAGCTGGGAAGATAGGCAACACCAACTTAACGAAAGAAGATTATGATCAGATAGATCCTGAAGAAATGGAGCTGATCGATATTCGTTGGGCTATGGCAAGTGCTGTTCGTCGAGCACAGCGTTTCATGGAAATTACCGGCAGAAAGACAATTGGTGGTCCATCTACCAAGCTGGGGTTCGATAAATCCAAGGTGACGTGCTTCAAGTGTAAGCAGAAAGGTTACTTCAAGCGAGAATGCAGAAATGCATATGCTGATGAGTCAGAGAATCCTTTCAGAGATGATTACTACAAGAAGGCGATTTATCACCAGAATAAATCTGAACCGCCTAGATTGAAGCAGGTTGAAGACAACAGAGAGAAATCTAGAGCTCTTGCGGTGATTTACGATGATGAGGGGTATGATTGGAGTCAAGAGGTTCTACCAGAAGAAGATGCGGTTGGTTACGCATTCATGGCGAAAAACGACGATCCTATTCCATGGAAAGACGATAGAACTGAAGAGCAGAAATATAAATACAGAAAAATGATTGCTGAAAACAAAATAATTAGAATATCTCGTATCTTTCTGGAAGCGAGGAGAGCAAATAGATGGGATCCGGACAGGGAGTGTTATCTTGATGAATATGGAAATATTGCGATCGATGATAAAACGCTTGATATCGAAGCTATAATCCAGCAATACAAAGAAGAGGATGAGTACTGGCATAATAAGTGGTGGGGAACTGGAGACGAGAAAGAGAAAGAAGAGAAAGAGAGAAAGGAGAAAGAAGAGCAGGAAAAATCAAAGAAAGTTGATACTGGAGTTATTGACACAACGCAGGAGTTGAATGCTGAGAACTTGGGAAAAATGGCTGACAAAGTGCTGGCTGCTAAGGCACTTGAGGTAGACTCTAACTCCGTGTCTGAGTCAAAAAGCCAGGTCAGTTCAAACGTGTCAACAAATGCGTCAGGTAAGAAAATTGATGGAAATGCTGATTGCAAAAATTGCAACAAAGAGTGCAAATTTTGTAGCACAGTCACGTATCTCAACGGGAAGAAAGTTGATGATCTGACAGCAAAAGTCAGAAGCGTTGAAAATCAGATTCTTGATCGTGACAAAACAGTTAAAGCTTCAACTGAAAGGATAAGAGAATTAACTAGCAAAATTGAAAATGATAAAATTGATCATGACAAAATTAAACAAGAAAATGAAAGGTTAATTCTTGAAAACCGTCAGATTTCTGAAAAGTTTGAAAAACTAAAAAGCACAATGAAAGATAGTGATGATCGAAATGGTAAAACTTTTAAAGAAAATGAACATCTAAAAGCTGTTCTTAGAGTAAAAGAAGAATCAATCAACCAACAACTGGATGAAATCACTAAACTGAAACTTAAATTTCAAGAGGCTGAAATCGAAAACGAGCGAATCCAGTTGAAGCTTAACAGTTACAGCTCCGCAAGCTTTGTTTTGCAACACATTATTCCCAAACCCATTGGGAAAGACAAAGCAGGCGAAGATGTGTACTGTGATGGAACTGGGGTGGGTTTTCATCAAGTTCCACCACCTGTTCTTGATAATTACATGAAAAAGCAATCAGGGTTGGTTGAAATTGAAGAAGAAAGTGAAGTTAAACTTCCGGAGAACATTGATGTCACGTTCACATCTTCCAATGACGATAGTGTCCAAAATGATATTGTAAAATGTGTTGTTGAAAATGTGCTAAAAATGGATAGTGACACTACTGAGGAAGATGGGTGTTTCTTGGACAAATACATTCAGAAACCAAAATCCAAAAACAACTTAAGTGATGAACTGGGTCTTGTGATGTACAAGATGGCTGGATCTGATAAGTTGTATTCGGATTCTGAGTTTCCTATTGAGAATGTTAATGTGAAAAAGTTGACAAATGTTTTCAAATTGGTTGAAGTTGAGTTGTCAAAAGTGAACAGTTTGAAACAAACAAAAAGGCAAATGAATTTTGAGAAAGATAAAGCTTATTACAAAAAGCCTGTTGTGCCACCATGTTTTTATAATAACAATCGAAACAATTGGTTGAGAGGTTATCGGGGTGGTAAGAGTTATCAGAAAAGGAGTTTTCAAAACAAAAGGTTTGGTGAAAAGAAGGTGTTTGTGAACGGTTCAAGTTCACTTTCTGATGAGGAAAATGAAATCTTTTCAAAATCAAATGAAGAGTTCTTTGAGAAAAGAGCTTCACAGTATCAGTCTGAAGACACAAGTCGAGTTGTTGATACTCGAACATGTTTCAGATGTAATCAAGTTGGTCACATTGCACGAAAGTGTACAAATGTAAAGCCTAAGACTGAAACTATGAAGATTCAAAAGAAGAAAGTTGACAAGAAGGGTAAAGCACCAATCATTGTTAAGAAAAAGAGTGTGAAACATGACAACATCAAAATGAAAAATGAACCCATAAAGAAAGTGGTAACTAAAAACGACAAATTTTATAAAGGGGTTGCATTATCTCAACAAGTTTGGAAACCAAAAACAGAGATGAAAATTTCAACTTCTGAAGTGAAAAAGGCTGAAGAATCAATTTCAGTTGATTATGATGCGAATTTTCCACCTTTGAAGGCTGAAAATTTCAAAATTCAAATTGCAAGAGTCAAGGTTACACCTAAGGCTGATGAAGCCTGGGTTGACTCCATGTTTGACTAAGCAGTTTGAATTGCCGGAGCTTCCTTGATCGCGAAGCATGAATCGGCATCTTTATTAAAGTTTAAGTCATAGTTTGTTATGTGCAGGATCTTCTAAAACTTGTATCCAGATGGATCATGGATAGTGGAGCATCTCGACATATGACAGGGAAGACTGCGTTGTTGTATGATGTGAGAAATATCAATGGTGGTTACGTAGGTTTTGCTGGTCATGAAGGTGGTTGAATTATTGGTGAAGGAACGTTATCCAACGGGATTGTTACGTTTGAGAGAGTTAACTACATTACTGAGCTGGAGAACAATCTGATAAGTATCTCGCAGATTTGTGACAATATGTATACTACTCACTTCACTGATAAGGAATGTTTGATCTTGAAACCAGGATTTGTTATCCCTGAAGAATGGATTATCATGCGGGCACCTAGAGTGAATGATTTATATGTGTTGGACATGACTGTAGCAACTACAACTACTGGTCAAGCACATTGTTTTGTTTCTAGAGCAACTGAGAAAGAATCAAGATTGTGGCACCGCAAGATGGGGCATATTCACCTAAGGAAAATGAATCACTTGGTGCACAATGATTTGGTTCTTGGAGTTAATATCAAAGGTTTTCATCTGGAAGGGGAGTGCATTAGCTGTGTTAAAGGCAAGCAGAAGAAAAAGTCACACCCTACAAAGCAAGTCAATTCAGTTTCGAGACCACTGGAAAGACTTCACATGGATTTGTTTGGTCCTGTGAATGTCAAAAGTATTACAGGAGATTACTACTGTTTGGTCGTTACTGATGATTATTCCAGATTTTCGTGGGTTTCTTTCTTGAAAATGAAAGACGAAACATTTGACAGTTTGATGGCGTTGTTCAGAAAGATTGAGAATTTGTACCAAAGGTGTATCAAAAGAATTCGTAGTGATAATGGTACTGAATTCAAGAACAATAAGATGAAAGAATTTTGTGATGAAAGAGGTATATTGCATGAGTTTAGTGCTCCGTACACTCCGCAGCAGAATGGAGTCGCAGAACGCAAAAACCGGACACTAATCGAGACGGCTAGAACTATGCTCGCAGATTCAAAGTTACCGATAAATTTTTGGGCTGAAGCTGTTTCCGCCGCATGCTATACGCTCAACAGGGTTCTCACTGTCAAGAAGTTCAACAAAACATGTTTTGAGCTAATCAATAACCGTAAACCGAATTTGAAGTATCTAGAACCGTTCGGGTCACCCTGTACAGTTATAGAGCCTCATGGAAAGTTTGGTCCGAAGAGCATTGAGGGAATATTTGTTGGTTATGAAAATCCGATGCGACGTGTCTTCGTTCCAAGTGAGAAGCGGATTATTGAAGCTGCAAATGTTGAATGTCAAGGTTATACTATGCCGCCGCAGAATCCTGGAGATTCATGGCGTTATCATTATGACAAACTTTGGGATTCGTTTGACATGAAAGAAGAGTCAGACGAAGATGAAGATTTCTTTGATGAGTTGGATATTTTGCGTGAATACGAGTCACAGCTAAGGTTCCCAGCTGAGTATTCTAGAAGACCTCAGGAAACTTCAAATGACGATGAAGCAGGTCCGAGTAATGCTGGTGAACATGATGATGTCCAACAGAATGAAGTTGCTCAGGATAATCAGTCGGTTCAGGATGATAATCAAGAAGCTGAAAACATGCCAGTCTTTGATCATGGTGATTCAGATTCTGAGGGGGAGCAAATTCAGATTTCAAGTCAAACAAACCAAGTTGGTGAACAAGATGCTGAGCAGAATGTTACTAATCTGGAGGGAAATGTAGATGTTCCAAGTGAAGTGATTCCGCGAACTTTTTCATATCATCCAGAGGAGTTGATCATAGGAGAATTGCAGACAGGCGTTCGCACTCGAAATCAGATTGATAAAGGGCTTACATGTTTTTATACAAAAGTTGCTCCTTTGCAAACTGAATTCTCATTGAGTTGTTTTATCTCGCAGGTTGAACCAAGAACTTACAAAGAGGCGCTTATTGAAGACTCTTGGGTAAATGCAATGCAGGAGGAACTGAGCCAATTCGAGAAATTGGGAGTGTGGAAGTTAGTTGATTTGCCGGATGGTCACAGAAAAATTAATACAAAATGGGTATTTAAGTGTAAGAGAGACGACAGAGGAGTTGTTGTTCGTAACAAAGCTCGACTCGTTGTTCAGGGCTTTAGTCAACAGGAGGGGATTGATTTTACCGAAGTCTATGCTCCTGTAGCACGACTAGAAGCAATCAGAATTTTCCTTGCATTTGCGTCTTGGAAGAACTTCAAAGTATATCAGTTAGATGTAAAATCGGCGTTTCTTTATGGGAAGGTCAAAGAGGAGGTTTATGTCGGTCAGCCGCCGGGCTTCACTGATCCAATCCACAAAAACAAGGTCTACTTATTGGACAAAGCGTTGTATGGTTTACACCAGACCCCGAGAGCTTGGTATGAGACTTTTTCTTAACACCTACTAGCCAATAAGTTCATTCGTGGAAAAGTGGATGCCACTCTCTTCACTAAAGAGGTCGACGGTCATCTTCTGATAGTTCAGATTTATGTGGACGATATAATCTTTGGGTCAACAAATGAAAATCTATGCAAAGATTTTGAATCAGTGATGAAGCAAAAGTTCGAAATGTCATCAATGGGGGAGATGAAATTCTTTTCGGGATTACAAGTTGAACAACTTCCTGAGGGAATTTTCATTCATCAATCGAAGTACGTTCATGATATTCTAGAGAAATTTAGGATGTCAAGTTCTACTCCAGCTGCTACCCCACTTGCAACAAATCATGGGATTCACCCAGATCTCACCGGAGACAGGGCTGATGAAACGTTTTACCGTTCCATGATTGGTTCTTTGATGTACCTAACTGCTTCACGTCCTGATATCATGTACCCAACATGCCTCGCAGCAAGATTTCAATCTAACCCAAGAGCTTCGCATATGATCATTGTGAAGAGGATATTGCGCTACCTGAAAGGAACTCCTTCATTGGGGTTATGGTATCCTAGGAAAGGCGACTTTAAACTCGAAGGGTATTCCGATTCGGATTTCGGATGCTGCAAAGTCAATTCAAAATCAACAACTGCAGGATGCCAGTTCTTTGGTCCAAGATTGGTTACCTGGCAGTGTAAGAAACAAACGTCTGTGGCGTTATCTACATGTGAAGCGGAGTATGTTTCTGCTAGCAGTTGCTGCTCTCAGATCCTGTGGATACAGCAACAGATGCGCGACTACGGTTTGCAGTTTCTTAACACACCTCTTTTTGTTGATAATGAGGCCGCAATAAATATAACAAAGAATCCTGTACATCACGCTAAAACTAAACACATCGAAATTCGTCATCACTTTATTCGTGATTGCTTTGAGAAAAAGTTGATACGAATTAAGAAAATCCACACTGACGAACAGAAAGATGATTTACATACCAAAGCTTTTGATAAAAATCGGTTTAAATATTTGTTAAAATTGAATGGTATGAAGCTTCTTTCGGTGTTGGATGGAATTGTGGGCGTTGATGAGAGTACTGTTGCGGATGAAGACGAGAAACAATCTGCAATGGTTTGTCGATTTTTTACTTGTTTTGGTATTTAGGGGGAGTAGATAGATGTATATAGATATATTTTTCAGAAAATACAAAAACAGTAAAAAATGTAAAAATACAAAAACATGATAAAATCTGAAAAAGAGCTTGTGTATATAGGGAAAATGATAGTACATCGGCTAGACTATTACAGTATGCTAAAGATTTGTAAAGTTTAAATGAGTTAAACAGTCTCACTAATGATGTGTCGATAGGTTTTTACACATTTAGTAGATTTATTTGGGATATAAACCTAAATTTCAAACTTGTGAAATTCGTGGGGAACACTACTTGGATATATAGGTAACCCCTGAAATCTCGTTTGAAAGGTCTCATAATCTGATATACTAGGTCTTTATACTCAATGATGTCTGGGGTATTATTCAGGGACTTCTGCTGAACGGTGGTTCTGACCTAATCCTTGGATAATACTTTTCGTAATGCTTGAAACACAGCATAAACCCTCAGCATGCCGATGAAACAATAAAATTGATAGTCGCTGCTGTTGTAGCAAAAAGATCCTCTAAAGGGGACATACCGTAAAGTCGAAGCTGATATCTCTCTGCGTATACGGAAGTATCGACCTGAGATCCCTCGGCCCTCGCATTACCTAATTTATGTACAGATATCATTGTAGTATACTCACCTGTAAGACTGATAATTGGGATTCTGGATACGGGAGTATATTCAAGAGGTGGGACACATGAATGAGCTAAGTTCATAATACATCTAATTCATATCCTGAGTAAATTGAAATTTGTGTGGGAATTTAAGATGGATCAGTATATCGACAATCGAGGTGAATTGTTTAAGTTTGAGTATGAAATGAAGCTTAACGGTACTAGTAATTTGTCTGATAGCTGATATGATTCCCTGACACGCTCGCCAAAAATATGTTTGTAAATAGTTTACTTTGTTTACTTTCTGAAATTTAAGTTTTCTGTATTTCATTTTTTAGTTTAGAACACTTTATAAAATCCAAAAAGATTTTATTTCTGCTTTATTTTCTGACAAACCAAAGTGGGAAGTTGATTGTTGGATTTTCAGATGTTGAAGCAGATGCAGGAGATTCTGGACTGAAGAATGAGGAGAGCTTATCTTAGATGAAGTTTGTTTTATTGGAAAGTCAAAAACAAGTTCATTAACTTGATACTTGTTATTTTCAGAAATTGTGAAATTGTTGTTTTAAATCAGTTTGATTCGTCAAATGATCAACCAAGGTCATTAAATTGGACTTGGTAGATTAATTGAGTAATCAGGGTCATTAACTTGGACCTGAATACTTGAGTGGATTGCTATAACTGATTGAGTTTGTGATTTATTGTTGAAAAGATAGTTTGTAATGATTGATGATTGAGACACAGGTTTGAACTTCATTATTCCCACGGAAGCTAAATGTCAAAGCTTGAACCAGATACCTCAGATTCTAGCATATCGAGAGGGGGAGTCTGTGAAAGGGGGAGTCTGGATCAACAGTCAAAGGGAAGATGGAAGTTAGAGTCAGGCTGTGATTCTAAACCTGTGTAGAATGCTTATGATGTGAAGACAGAGAGTTGGAGAAAAGACCAAGACTGAAGACTCAGGAGCTGAAGACTTCGTCAACATCCAAGGGGGAGTCTGTTGGTACACAGAATGTCTGTTGACTACATCTACGTTAAGTCCTAGGTCAAGATAGGTCAACATAGGGTCTTGAAAATCAAAATCATGTTTTATGTTGTAGGTCCGCTTTAGTGAACATGTTTAGAAGATGGTCCGCTCATAGGGTTCGAACAGGTTCGCTTATAGGTCATCAGGTATGGTTCGCTTATTTGTCAATGTAGTAGGTCCGCTCATATGGCAGTCCATATGAGCGAACCATGTCTCACTATAAATACCTGATCAGTTGTACATTGGAGCGGACCTGGATAGTTGCTTGTGTAACGAAACTCTGTCAAATTTACATCAGAAAGCAATAAAAGAGAAGGAATTGAATAGGAAAATTTGTGTAACTTCATTTACGTTGATTCCGCCTTCGTACGTGAAGATGAACGTTCTCAACTGACTGTTTAGGGTCGGAACTCGGTCCAACAATAGTGATTTCAAAACACATGTAAACACATACTAAATGACAAAAGAAGTTCGCCGCAACGTGGCCATAGTGATAAACCTTGTTGGGTTGAGTTATGAAACGGTTTAACCGTTTAATCCGGATTGTACTAGGGGTTAACCGGGTTACTAGTTAACCCTATAATCTCATAAAAATACAAATTCATCTAAACAACAATCAAATATCAATTAAGATTTATGTAACTGAACAATAATGATGGAATATTGGAATGGAAGGCATACATTAATCACCGGAAATATGCAAGGTTAATATTACCTTAATATCGTATTTTATCAAAATTAAAAAAAAACAATTTTAAGATAATGCAAACCGGTTCAACAGTTTGAACCGGTAGAACTATATTTACCGTCGACACATAACACATACCATATTTGGTTTAACCGACCTTTATCATACCGTGCGTGTGTCCAGTATCCGGTTTAACTGATTCATACCGGTATTTAAACATGGAATATTGGATTTTAATAATCCCAACTATTCGTCGTTGGCCGCCAATAGTCCCAACTTTAAAAATAACCACTGGCAGTCCTAACTTTTAACATATTGGCCTCCAATGGACCATGACTAACAGAACCCTAATGTCGTTAGTCTCCGGTCGTCGGAAAAACGTTTTTTGGCCAGAAAACTCATTTTTGGCCGGAAAACTCAACATTTTTGTCCCGGACCTCTTTGTAACCTTATTATGGACCTTTGGGAACCATTTTCTAGTAAAAGCTCCAATTATTAAAGTCACCGGAAAACTCCTTTTTCACCGGAAAACTCAACTTTTTGCCGGAAAACTCAACATTTTCGTCCCAAATTTCTTTGTAACCTTAGGTCGGACCTTTAGATACCTTTTTCTGGAAAAAAACAGTTTTCCGGTGACCGAAGACTAACGGCGTTAGGGTTCTGTTAGTCAGGGTCCATTGGTGGCAATATGTCAACAGTTGGGACTGCCAGTGGTTATTTTTGAAGTTAGGACTGTTGGCGGCCAACGACGAATAGTTGGAATTATTAAAATCCAATATGCCTTAAAACATTGGTCCAATTTACATAGGTTTGGTGAAAATTGTCATCACCATCAAAATGTTTAAATCTTACATGTGGCACAATGTGGTTTGCTTTTCTTGCCATTTAAGTTCACTTGACTAACACCGTTAGTACTTATCTGTTAACATGAAGGGTATTTTAGTCTTTTCAAATGTTATACAAGTTATTAATGCATGGTACAAGTTATTAAGCATTTACATCCCACACTCTATGTTACTCCCCATCTCTAAAATATGAAGGAATGTATAGTTTTTCTCTTAATTAGCTTTCACGTCCCATTCTTAATTTTACTCTTCCAAAATATATAGTAGAGACTAGAATGTAATAGTAACTCTCTATATATAGAGGGTAACTATTCATCCTTATTTATAAACATGTAAATATATAGGAAAAAAATAATAAAACAAGTGTTTGTAAGTAAGACATACATATAAATGGAAATAGGATTTGAGATGTTTTAAAATATAAACAAAGTCAAGAGAAAATGGTGTTTTTTATTTAAGTTATATAGATGGAGATGAAGAAAGGGATGTGAGTGCTCCAGGAGCATTCACATTAGACTCTCCATACTCCTTTCCATCTATAAAACATATTGAAATACATGTGTTTTATCTTAGAGTAAATTGCAATTTGCGTCCCTGAAGATGTTGGCTGGTGTCTAGGTGAGTCCCCAAAGTAAAAAAGTTTGCTTCTTGAGTCCTCAATCATGTAAAAACGCTAGAACTTGAGCCCCCACCCCCCAAACCCAGTTAGGTTTTAAGGTTAAATGATGAGTTTACACTTAAAATTGAGCATCCATGTGATAGTAGAGTTGTTGACATTTGAGTCCCCTGACTAGTCTATTGAATTTACCCGCCAATTTCAAATTCAAACGACGAATTGTGAGTCCCTAAGGTGTTCAATGAGTAGTGAAACACGTCCCTAGGGTCTCTAATTCTCATAAATTGACACGTAGAAAAAAATACGTCCGTCAAAGGAAATTTTTTTAATAAATTTTAGGAACTCTAGAGTAATTTTATTAAAGCCAAGAGTAGTAGTGTTTTTCCACAAATAGCAAACACTCACTATTCCCCCGGCTTGGGCGGGGTGTTTGGCCGAATATTTCTCGGTTTGACAGCATGTACGTATGTGTCGCAACCCCCGACCCCTACCCCGGGAGCGGGCAGCCGCGAGGACAGTATCAGTGGTATCGGTGTTTATTAATTTGGCAGCGGAAATTAACATCAGGACCTTAGTTAGCAAATAGTTTATCAGAGTTAAAACACCACACTTTTATAAATAATAAATACATGGGAAAACCCAAGTTTCCATTACAATATATTTATAGGTATAAATCCTAATTTATTGAAATAAAACTTCTTTCTTATTTAGGTAACTTTTATAGCCACTTTTCCAAGCATTCAGTGCTTTCCAGCTGGCTTCTATAAGCTTCACATTAAGTTACCTAAAACGCGTTTTAAAAGGTTTTATCAGCAAGAAATACTGGCGAGTGCATCTCAGTTTAATTAAAACAAGCTTTTATATTTTTACAGTATTGAGAGCGATTACAATGTTTATATCTACCCAATTACCACCCACGGTACTGTCAATCCTGACTTGTGGTCATGCTACTACTCACAGTGTAGTAACAAGTAATGTATACAAAACCCCAACATACTGACAGTAATTGTAGAATACATAGACTCAATCACTGTTAATTGTACTTTAAAACATTTGAGGCTTTGTAAAAACAGTTTACAAAAATAAGATGTACTCACTTGGCTATTTTTAGGTAATGTTGGTGCATATTGGTGACAATAGCTTAGATTTGGTCTTTGGATATCTTGTAATTAGTTAAACGATAAACGGTTAGCGGGTTTAGCTTTGTATTAGTGAATTAATAGAGTTTGGGCTAAACTAAACCTAGTTGGGTCATAGGGGGACGAATTTGGCTTGCCCATGTAGGAATCCCTAGCCCAAGTAGCAACCTTGTGTTATATAAACAAGGCTTTGCTTTAGGGTTTAGGTTAATCAGCCAAAACAGAGTTTGAGAGAGATTTCGTGAGAGACTAGTGTCTTGGACGAAATTGTGTGTGTTAGGGTTTTGATTGATTGTAATTCTTGTAATTGATAATCAATAGAAACCTGGTTTGAATTGGAATTCTGTTCTTCTACTTGTTTCTGTGATATTCTGATCAAGAGGATTCCGCACTCTTGATTAGATTGACAATTCTGTGAAGATCCATATGAATAGGGGACCTACAATTGACTGATTTTAGTGTTTCAATTTTTGCAGGAAACTGTTAAAAGAATCTGGAAAATCTTTAGAAATTTCGAACATATTGAGTTTCGAAAATTTGCTAGCATAATTAACAATTCCGCTGACAAACCAGAGGAATTATCTGATCCAGCGAATTTAACATCGGTGACCGACGAAATTAAAATCCAAAGGCGACTTTGGTAACCGTTTTAATAGTCCTAAGCGACATTATTACGGTGAACGGCGAAATTAACAATCGTCGTAGTAGCGAACTTGACCAGACCAGCGAAATTAGTCTGATCAGCATAATTAACCAGCGAAATTAAGTTTACCAGCATAATTAATTTGATTTGCCAGCGGATTTAACTTGACTCGCCAGCATAATTATAATTACTCTACCAGCATAATTATAATTAATCTATCAGCATATTTAACTTGGTTTGCCAGCATAATTAGCGTGACCTAGCATAATTAAGTTGGTTTGCCTGTGAAATTATCTAGAGGAATTAAAAGGTGGAGTATTTATTTTTGTGGAGTAATTAGATACGTATAGAGGAATTAACGTTTTTGAAAATAGAAAGTGATCCGTAGCTCATTTGACTAAACCGTTTGCACGGTTGGATTCGTTGGATTTTTAGGACAAAAAAGACTCTGGAAAATCCCGAATTTGGTTTTTGACATTATATATCATTGGATTCGTTTTTTTGAGACGATTCTAACGGTATAATTTGGTAAAAACAGTTTTCGGAGATATTTTGTACGGTTTTACCAGTCTGTTGCGTTAAAATGTCGAACATGACGAATTTGAATGCACCTAAGATGATGAAGGTGGAGAATTATCTTACATGGAAGGACAGGTTCAAATCCTTCATTGAATATCAGGATGCACGCATGTGGATTTGTATTGTAGATGGGTACACAAATCCAACTCACGATTTTGAGGGCAGACCACGTAGAACTGACTATGTGAACATGCAAGAGGAAGATAAAAAGATGTATGAGGCTGAAAAGAGAGCCTTGGCTGCAATAAAAATGTCCTTACCTGATAGCATCAAACATACCTTTAAGAAGTACACTAATTCAAAGGATATGTGGGATGCATTAGAAAAGCGATATCAGGGAAATGCAGATGTCAAAAAGAATAAAGCTTTGAGCTCTACAACACGAGAAGGTTCATATGATTGGAGTGTTCATCTGGAAGATAATGAGAATGCCACTCAGGCATTCATGGCAGAGATAGTGCCAGTTGATGAGGCTGAAACTACTGTGAATGATGCTGAAACAAAAGTGGATGCTGAAGTAGAGAAAGAGAGTGAAGCTGAACAGGTCGTTGCTGATCAAACTACAGAAGTTCATGAGGAAGACGTACAATCTAATTCTGTGTGTTTAAGATGTCGTGAATTACAAGGTGAGGTTGACGGGTTGTTAACACAAAACCAAAGTCTAGTAAGTGAGATGTCTAACATAAAGGAATCAAACTTTTTTGCTAAAAGAAACGAATCTTTATACTTGAAGAAGATAAGAGGTTATGAAAGTGAAAATGAAGCTTTAACCTGCAAACTAAACGAAAAACTTCAAGTAATAGACTTAGCTCATGACATGATGGCTGAGAAAACAAAAGAGATTTCTGAAAAATGCAAAGAGCTATCAGATGCACAACTCAAAATTGTTGAACTTGAAAAGAAATTAAGTCAATTCAGAGATTCGTCTTTTGTAATGAAACACATGATGGGTGGGTTAAAGAAGAGTAATGACAAGACCAGTGTGGGCTTCCAGGGCTTTAATGAAGTCTTACCTCCTCTTAGTCATGATTATTCATTCCTGTCTGATGAAGATGAGCTAAAAGACTTTATGTCAACTGCACCAAGTAGTTTCGCATCAAGTCAAAGTGAGGAGTCTGAGAGTGATGATGCTAAGAAGAACAATAACAGGGAACCTTTGAAAAGGAAAAATTCACCTCCTAAGAGTAAAAATCAAACTTTTGTTAAAAAGATTAATTTTGTTCAAGGTAGTGATATGAAAAACGAAACCACTATTATTGAAAACGAATCGAATGTAGAGTTTGCAAAAAATAAGAACATAGAAAAATCTGAAAGTAAGCAAACTGAACAAGATTCATCCAAGGCATCATCACCATCTGATGAGGGATCTACCTCAAAGACTCCAGCTAAGAAGTCTTTGAAAAGGAGATCGTGCTTCAAGTGTCACACAAAGGGACATGTAGCTAGATGTTGTCCTAACAAAAAGACTGAAGCACAAGTGAGTGAGAAACAGAGAGGGAAATCACCTGAGAAGAAAGGTGATAATAAGGAGAAAGTTGCAAATTCTCCAAATAAATCTGCTCCCAAGCAACCAAAGAATGTTGCTATTGGTGTAGATAAGGCTGGAAAAGGAACTCCATAAGTTCCTCGTTTTCAAAGAAATCAACCAAGATTTCAGCCCGACTCTACATCAGGGAGATATGAGAGACCTAGAAGCAGTTCACCTAGAATGAACAATTTTAATGGAAATTCAAATAATTTCAGAAGTCAAAGTCAATATCAAAATCGATACCAGAATAATGGTGGTCGAACTTTTTACAACAATGGCTTTAGAAATTATAACAGTCAAGCTTCATGGAATCAAAATTCAAGATATCAAAATCAAAATTTTCAAAGGTCAAACAGTCCAAACACATATAGGAACCCTCAGGACCAGAGACCTTATGGAAATCAAAACCCATTTCCATCAACAGGTCTGAGATCCAAGACTCCAGTTAGGAGTAATGGATATTGGATGGATGTTCCAGTAGTTGGTGAATTTGGACGACCCAAGACCATTAAGGCTTAGGTCCCCCAATCTAACTAATTTCTTAGTTGGTGTGTGCAGGAGCTGCTAAGGAGGATTATCAACTTATGTTGATAGTGGCTGCTTCAGGCACATGACGGGGGATGTGAGATTGTTGACAGAGTTTGAAAATTATGATAATGGACATGTGAATATTAAATGATTTAAAATGAAGTTCAAAGTGCTGAAAAGAAACTAATTGAACTTCATAGAGTCGATACACTAGATAACCTGGCAGATCTTTATACTAAAGCTTTTGACAGGGCTCGCTTTGAACATTTAGTCGAACTAACGGGATGAGGAATCCTGAATAACTGGTTTTTCATAAGAATTGTGTAAATAGTTTACTGCTTTCTTAAAAAAATCAAAAATACAAAAACATTGAAAAATAAAAAACTTAAAAAAATAGAAAATAAAAAATGAGTTATCACTGTGTGAAAAAGAAGAAATGATAGTACATCAGCAAGTTAGACTGTCACACTAAAACTGAAATTAAAATGCTTGAGTGTGATAGCAGCTTCATCATACGATGTATCAGTAGGCAAAAAGCATGAAATAATCAACTTACCAAAGTGATATAAACCTAAACGAAATTGAATATGAGTGGGGAACATATCAGTGGTGTATGGTTTAATGACCTTAAATCTTGCGTTGATAGATTGCCAAAATCTGAGGTTTTGGGTCTTTATACTGTTATTTCATCTGGGGATATCAGGGTTGTCCTTATGCTGCATCCAGATACATGCTGACCTAGGCACAACCAGGATATCATAAAAGAGCAAAAAATGCCAAATCCCATAAATGAGAAGCTCTCCTAGAGAGTCATTCAAAATGTGCAAAAAGCATAAATCATAGCAAAAATGGTATTTGCCTTAGCCCTCGATTAGATATTTTGGTCTCTTTGTTGTACGGAAGTACTGACTTGATCACCAATTATCTATCGTTGAAAAACAAAATGGATGAATTCAGTATACTCACCTACTACGGTGAATCTTTGTGCATACCTTGATCGCGGGGGTATATCCTGAAGTGGGACACACTAGTATTTCAGTAATAATATTACCTTAACATATCATACGGTAATGGTACTTGAAATGTTCATGCATTTTGTTTAAGTGGACAAAACATACTGGTAATCGTCTTGGACTGCTTTTCACGAAAAATTATATAAGAATTATCTAATAGTGTGAAACAGATTGATTGTGCTGATATGATCTTCTTACCAGTGATTCTCACAAAAATAGAGTGTTTATTGCTTTTGTTATTTACTTGCTTTCAGAAAATATAAAAAATCCAAAAATAGTGTCTTTTTCTGTTTAAAATTCTTAACGTACTGAAAACTGTTATTCTTGGAGGAATTGTTACTGATAGGGGGAGACGTTTTGGAAAGTGAGTTCAAAATTTAAATCATGCGGGTTATAGGGTGTGTGATTAAAAAGTTTTGCATGATGGTGATGAAATTGAAATTGCTTAATCTGTGATATAGTTTAACTATCTCTTGAATAATAATAATTTATTTAACTTTGTTGAAAAATTCTTATGGTTTATCGAGATGTTTGTTTTATAGTATACAGGTTGAAGCAGTGTGTTGCTGAGAAGTTAAAGTGATGAGTTGCTGTGAAGATGAGAGTTTGATTGGATGCATGGTAGAACCTCCTTTCTACATTGCAGACAAAGTTGAAGAGTTTGAAGATTGCTTTGCAAATGCTAAACTGGAGTTTACTCAAGTGCTAACGTTTTGAAGATTTGGTGATTGGATGCATCAGCTTAGGGGGAGTCGGTTGCTGACAGAAACTGTTAAAGCTGAAGCTATCCAAAGACCAAAGACATTGCAAGATGACTGAAGACAAAGTTATTTTATGAAGCTATTGTCAAGGGGGAGTTTGTTGGTGCATATTGGTGACAACAGCTTAGATTTGGTCTTTGGATATCTTGTAATTAGTTAGACGATAAACGGTTAGTGGGTTTAGCTTTGTATTAGTGAATTAATAGAGTTTGGGCTAAACAAAACCCAGTTGGGTCATAGGGGGCGAATTGGACTTGCCCATGTAGGAATCCCTAGCCCAAGTAGCAACCTTGTGTTATATAAATAAGGCTTTGCTTTAGGGCTTAGGTTAATCAGCCAAAACAGAGTTTGAGAGAGATTTCATGAGAGACTAGTGTCTTGGACGAAATTGTGTGTGTTAGGGTTTTGATTGATTGTAATTCTTGTGATTGATAATCAATAGAAACCCAATTTGAATTGGAATTCTGTTCTTCTACTTGTTTCTGTGATATTCTGATCAAGAGGATTCCGCACTCTTGATTAGATTGACAATTCTGTGAAGATCCATACGAATAGGGGACCTACAGGTAATACTACGGCTTTCTGGTGACTTCCTGGTTATAATCTATTAAAATTAAACAATGCACACGTGTTAGTAAGATAACCCAATTTACATTAGCCATACCCCCAAGACAGAACTCCAACGACTGAGTCAGGCAGAGCCTTGACATGCGTTACGGAGCCCTACATCAATCGGGTAGAGTAACTAATACGTAACTGGGGGATATAATACTTACAACGAGGCAGAGCTTCGCGAATTAGAGGTGTACTACTAGAAAGAAACGGAGATTTAGAGAGATGGAAATTTCGAAATTCAATCGAAATGGTGCAGAAATTCAAGTCCCAGGCCAGGCTTTATATACCCAAAATGGTTCGCCCCCGCGTGTCACGACAGAAACGTGGTCACCTTTCGTCGTGTCGCCTGAGAGACCTATTTTGCCTAGGCCTGCCTTGCTGTGTTTCTAGCTCTGTTGTGTCGACGACTTTGGGTTTTGACACGTATAAGTACCTTTCGCGTGTCGCGGAAGGTTTAGGGGTACCCCCCCCCCCATGACCCCCCCAACCCTAAATACTGATTTTTCGTTTTGGTTCTCATCGTACATGTTTTGGGGTCTCAACTAGGGTTTCTTGTAATGTATTTTTTAGTGTTGTTACATCCTCCCCACCTTGTTTTAAATCTCGTCCTGGAGATTCACTGGAATAAGTGTGGATACTTCTTTTGCATCTCTGACTCTAGCTCCCAAGTGTATTCTGGTCCTCTCTTGGAATCCCATTTTACTTTGACTAGAACTAGTCTCTTATGCTTGAGATTCTTGATCTTTCTATCTTCAATCTGTAGTGGTTTCTCTACAAATTTGAGTTTCTCATTTACCTCTATGTCCTTAAGAGGTACCTTTAATGATTCATCTGCTAGACATTTCTTGAGATTACATACATGATATACATCATGTATTCCTGCCATTTCCTCTGGCAGTTGTAGCTAGTAAGCTACTGGTCCTATTCTTCTAACAATCTCAAAAGGTCCAATATACTTGGGGCTTAGCTTTCCCCTTTTATAAATCTGACCACTCCTTTCAATGGAGAAACTTTTAATAATACTTTATCTCCTACTTGAATTCCAATGGTTTTCTTCTGTTATCAGCATAACTCTTTTGATGATCACGTGTTGCTTTTAGTCTTTCCTTGACTTGAATAATCTTGTCCATTGTTTCTTGTACTATCTCTGGTCCAGACAGTTGCTTTTCTCAAATTTCTGCCCAACAGACTGGAGTTCGGCACTTTCATCCATAAAGTGCTTCAAATGGCACAAAATTGATACTGGTATGATAGCTGTTATTGTAGGAAAATTCTATTAATGGTAAATGATCGTCCCAATTTCCTCCGAAATCAATTACACAAGCTCTAAGAATATCCTCCATTGTTTGAATTGTCCTTTCGCTTTGTCCGTTCGTTTGAGGATGATAAGCAGTGCTTAGTTTTAACTTGGTTCCAACTGCTTTTTGGAAACTAGTCCAAAAATGAGAAGTAAAACGGCTATCTCTATCAGAAACAATAGATAAAGGAATTCCATGTAATGAAACTATTTCATTTACATATAATTTGGCTAATTGTTCCATACTGAAAGTTTCCTTCATTGGTAAGAAATGAGCAGATTTGGTTAATCTATCTACAATTACCCAGATTGTATCATTTCTTTTTCATGTCTTGGGTAATTTGGTAACAAAGTCCATTGTTATCAATTCCCATTTCCATATTGGCATTTCTAGTTGCTGCAATAAACCTGAGGGTTTCTGATGTTCGGCTTTAACCCGTAAACAAGTTAGACATCTAGCAACATAGGTTGTTATATCCTTTTTCATTCCTATCCACCAGAAATTCTTCCTTATGTCTTGATACATTTTATCATTACCAGGGTGTATCGTATACTTAGACTTATCGGCTTCTTCTAAAATTCGGTGGCGTAGGTTTCCTTGTTTGGGTATCCAGATTCTTTTCTTATGTAATCTCTAAATTCCATATGTTCCTTGTTCTAATTCCTTAATCATTCCTTTTAGTTTTTCAGTATCGTCCTTGATTACAGATTCCTGTATTTCTCTAATTTGCTCGTTTAAATCTATCTGCAGATTTAACTTGAGATAACGTACTCGTCTTGGCTTTTCATGATATTTTCGACTTAAAGCATCAGCTACTACATTAACCTTTCCTGCATGATACTGGATATCACAATCATAATCACTAAGGATTTCCATCCAGCGTCTCTGTCTCATATTTAATTCCTTTTGCCCAAAAACATATCTTAGGCTCTTATGATCGGTGAAAACAGTGAACTTGCTGCCATACAGGTAGTGTCTCCAAATTTTAAGGGCAAAAATTATGGCTCCTAACTCTAGATCATGGGTTGTATAATTCTCTTCATGATTCTTAAGTTGTCTAGAGGCATAGGCTATAACCTTTTTGTTTTGGTAAAAAATTACCGAAGCAATTAAGTGATCAAATTAGTTAAGTGAGGTAGTGTGCTAGAAAGTGCGTTGGAAATATGCTGGTTAAGTTGTTTGTAAAAACAGTTTTCAGGATACGGCTCAGGATATTGAGCTGTATCTACGATCAAACTATGAGCAAAAAGTAAAGGAAATGACACGAGATGTACGAGGAAAGCCCTTGATCAATCTAGATCGCCGGCATAAAACCTCGGGAGCTGACAATCGCAGCTGCCTAGTTCTTCTTATTGCTTCAAACTTCAGGATACAGTGCAGGATATTGACCAGATCGCTAAGTGTTACAATGCTTTGTGTGAAAGTAAAAATTGCGAGAGAACAAGTGTGAGAGTGTAGTGAGTGTAGCTGTGATGTCCTATTCGATCTGATATACCCACCTATTTATAGTAACAAAATACAAACTAAAATTCCTATAAATATGGGATGCTTCCGAATATTCCATTGTTAACGTTGTAGACCGAGTAATGCGGCTTCAACATCTTCATTTGAATAACTTGGACCGAGTCTCCCGGAGAAAGGGTCATCATGAACGTTGGGCACCTGGACGCGTACTCCTGCACACAACCCGTTAGTAATCCTGAGGATACCATTCAGGATGTTACCAATATCCTGAATGAGCATCCCGGTTATGAACAGATATCATACAACCAAGATATAACTCAAGATATTTCCCAGGATATGGGCTCAGAATTTCACCCATAACAATTGTCCCAAAAAAATGTTACCGTTTAGTATCCTGCTACTAACGGTTACATTTTTTACGAAGATCGAGGCAATTTAAGAGATTAGACCCATCATGTGACCGTTTGCAACTGCTCAGCCTATATTTACTCATCACCACCCTATAACTTCTCGTCCTTATCCCATTTATTCTTTACCGAAGTGAAAAAGGTAAAACCTCTCTCCCTTTTCCATCTTCTTCTCTCTTTCTGTTCAGCATTCCGGCGAAAATATGACAAGGCAAACAAGATCAAGTTCCGGCGACTCCGCCCCCATATTCATACAACATAATCTTCTCCAGGATCCGGAGAAAGAAATATGTACCTTTGATAGCGCCCATTTGTCGGCCCTCAAATCCTCCGGTATCTTCCCGAAAGGGACGGTATTCCGGCCGTTTGACCGGGAAATCCGGTCGGACATGGTTTCCGACGAATGGTTGTGCTTTATTGCCTTTCCTTTCACCTTAGGATTACGGTTCCCCTTTCCAGACTTTATCACCGAGTTTTTCAACATTACAAAAATCTCTTTTAGCCAAACAATGCCGATGCTTTGGCGTGTTTTGTCCGTTCTTGACCAGATCAAGAAGAATCACATTCCTGATCTTTCTGTTCATGACCTCCCCCTAGCTTACCGGCTTAGATGCCACGGATCCTGTATATTTTTGTTTTACTCCACCTCCGGCGAGCCGTTGATACTTCGTGCCACCAGGAACGAGGAGAAATGGCAATCCAAGTTCTTCTTTGTAAAAAGAGACTCAATCCCTGGTGGAACGGAATATCCGGTGAAATGGTTGAAAAAGGGTAGGATTTAGGGTTTAAGGATGATCCTGCCTCTTATCCTGTTCTATATCCTGAACTGATCAACTTTCTGTTTATTGTTTTGTATATAGCTGATTTTAGGAAGCTTGCACCTCCCCTTGCTGATTCACAGAAGAGGATCGACGCTATCAGACTCCTTCCAGAGGCTGAAAGAAGTTTTAATTTGTCTCCACCATCTCCAAGCCCTCTTTCCAGTGCAAACATGTCTGGTAAGGATCCTGCATAATATCCTGCATACATGTTTTTATTTGGCATATTTAGGAAAAATTCAACTCCCTGTATGCAGACTCCAACAAAGTCCCAATCCTCCTCGATCTCAATGAGCTTGACAGTTACCCTACTCCAGTCATGGTCAAGAAAGAGACCCTTGCTGCCACCAGCTCCAAGCCGCTCCCGGCTCCTAAAGCTAATCCGAGGACTCGTGCTTCCACCTCAAAGTAGAGGAAGAACTCTGAAGTTAGTGCTCCAGGCTCCTAAGGATTTTCTTATGATGAGCTCAGCTTCACTGATTCCTTGGAACCGATGACATCCTTCCTTAATAAGGTAATATCCTGGCCCTATATCCTGCACATATATCCTGATAGAATATCCTGACAGGATATCCAGGTTAGCGAATATTGATTTATTCCTGAATTGCTTACTTACAGGGCCTCCAGCATCTGCTCCACCTGTACAACGATGCCTGTGGTACTGCTGCACTCTTTGAAGCCAGGATTAAACAGCTTGAAACTACTGTTGCCGACCAAGGTGCCATTGCTGAAGCGAAGACCCGGCACTATGAGGACAAGCTGAAGAAAGTGACCCAGGATGCTGAGATCAAGCTGGCCACTGTCCAAATGGAACATGAACAGGCCATGGTTTCTTTCCGGGAAGGAATCAAAGCTTCTGCCATCGTCTCCCTGCTACAAGCTCGTATTAAGATGGCCTATGAGGCCAAGGGAAAAGGCCTTGAGTGCCCATCCTGGCCGGTCGAATCCTGGGTGGCAAAGCTGAAGGAGCTTGGAGGCAAGGCTGTGCCCCTTCCTGCTGAAGCTGGTGAATCCTCTAAGTCGGCAGAAGTGGCAGACAAGGCTGGAGATAAGAAAGACACTGGAGCGGATGCTGGGACGGATGCTGGTGAGGATGCTGCTCAGGATGCTGAGGCTGAGAAGGCAGAGAAGGTTGGAGAGGGTGCCGCTGTGTGAGGGCATTCAGGTGGGCGATGATGGATGTATGTGCCAAGGCCGGAGCCCACTTTTTTAAATTTGATCGTTGGCTTGTAACTCAAAACAATTTACTTTTTCTGCACTTTATTTTCCTGCATCTAAACAATATGATGGCCAAAGGTGGGGGGATCCTGAGTTTCAGGTCGAAGCCCTTGGTCATCAATGTTAGTATGTTTTGCTTTTTGAACGATATAACAGTTGGAGGCGGATGGGTGTCAGTTTGAGACAAAACCTTCAACTGTTAGGTAAATATGGTAGGGAACTAATTGTGCTCTTAGTGGATGGTCCTTGGTTTGAGGTGAAACCAAGAGCACAACTTTTGGTACGTTAATAACATAACCCTTTTCTGGCTTTATTTCTGTTGTTATATTTTCACTACATGAATCTTACTTGTAAAAATAATTTTGTCTGAACATTCTTGGGAACACATTGTAAATGTATCATGAAAGATATCTTGATCAGGATACCGACACACAATCTGTAAGTTATCCAAATAAAAAGGAGATATCATACCAGGAATTCCCTAAGGAATCAATTCCCATTTTCCACCATAGAAATGTCCCCAGTGCACACTTACAAACTTGGATCCATCCTTTAAATTGTATGATATATGTCCCCTGTGTTTAACATAGGAATATAGATATAGTCATACTTTAGCTTTACTGAATAGATCCTGAATATCTAGGGATCAACCCTTGATATCCTGGGATAAACCCTTAATATGCTTGGGATAAACCCTGATTTTCATGCGCTACGGGTGAGAGTGTATAAACTCCAAGTCTTAGAAAGGTGAAAACCTTTAAACCTTAGAGGGTATGAAAATACCCTTTCGTGAGAGAGGGTGATCAATCCTCATATACCTTTAGAATCCAGGATATAGCCAATAGTAACGAAATTGTCAGCCACTTTTACATGAACTGGTCCCGTTACCTTGAACTATCCCCAGATGACTTGCGCTCCAGGCGGGGTGTTCAAACCCAATTTGAGAGAAAGGTGAATACCTTTAAACCTTTGAAGGGATCAGGATCCCTTAAACGTGAGAGAGGGGGCCAATCCTCTAATCTTTCGAAATATCCTGAGCGTTTATCCTGGAGCTATATCCTGACACATATTCTGCAAAACAACCTTAAATTAAGGTGGGTGTTAGCTTGGCTAACACCCCTCCGATGCCTAAGTCAGTATTGGGTTCAAGATAATAAACGAATTCAAATATATTTAAGAGAGATAGAACACATACCATTCTGAGATAGAAATTAAATTCTATTCTTACTTGAAATAGAGCTTTAAGTGTATAGCATTCCAGGATCTTGGTAGCATTTCCCCTTCCATGCTCCTGAGTCGGTATGCTCCTTTTCCTGATTCTGATTCAACCTCATATGGTCCTTCCCATTTTGGAGCCAGTTTTCCATCAGCAGGATTAGTGGTATTTTGAAAAGCCTTTCTTAACACCCAATCCCAACTTTGAACCTTCTAGTCCTTATATTCTTGTTGTATGCTCTGGATATCCTTTGTTGATATGCTGCCATCCTAAGTCTTGCTGCATCTCTTGTCTCGTCTATGGTGTCCAAATCCTGGCACAAAGCCTCAGGATTCTGCTCAGGATCCTGGAGGATAGATCTCGCAGTAGGTATCACCATCTCTGTTGGGATCACTGCTTCTGCTCCGAATACCAAGGAAAATGGTGTCTGGCCAGTTGCATTCTTTACCGTTGTTCTATCGGCCCATAAAACAAAGGGTAGTTCTTCTGCCCATCTTCCTTTCTTGGTTCCTAATCTCTTCTTCAAGTTGTTAACAATTATCTTGTTTGAGGATTCAGCTTGTCCACTTGCTTGAGGATGTACCGGGGTGGATGTGATCATCTTGATTCCCCAACTCTTGCAAAAGTCAGTAGTTCTCTTGCTTATAAATTGAGAACCATTGTCACAAATGATTTCAGCTGGTACTCCAAACCTGGTCAGGATATTCCTCTTTATGAAGGATACTACTTCTTGATCTCTGACTTGAACAAATGCTTCGGCCTCCACCCACTTAGAGAAATAATCAGTCATTGCCAGCATAAAGACTTTTCCTCCTGGAGCTTTTGGCAATTTCCCTACTATGTCCATTCCCCACTTCATGAATGGCCAAGGGGAAGCTATAGGATATAGTGGTTCAGCTGGTTGATG
Source organism: Helianthus tuberosus (assembly GCA_030545235.1). NCBI lineage: Eukaryota > Viridiplantae > Streptophyta > Magnoliopsida > Asterales > Asteraceae > Helianthus > Helianthus tuberosus. Next base: position 171,563,008 of record CM060369.1, read on the forward strand.
TAGTATGTTACTGTGCCTTTGACATGCATCACATCTTCGAGCATATTCCGTAGCATCTTTCCTCATCGTTGGCCAATAGTATCCTGTTCTCAACACCTTTGAGAATAATGACCTGCCCCTAGTATGGTTACCACAATCCCCATCATGTATATCCTGAAATACTTCTTTAGTTTCAGGATCCTCCAAGCACCTTAGATATGGTCCTGCAAGAGATTTCTTGTACAAGACATTATTTATAATGGTGGATCGTGATACCTTCATCCTAAATGCCTTATGATTTTCGTCTTTAGGGATGTGTCCTTCCTTGAGATATCTTATGATTGGAGCCGTCCAGGATTTAGGATCCTCCTCAGGATATTCAGCAACAGGATCCTGGATACTTATTACTTCTTTATCCTGAGGATTCGTTGGTGGATACAAGATATGTAGTATTGGTATTTGGGTTCCTTCTGGTATCCTGACCGATGATCCCAGGTTTGCTAAGGCATCTGCTTCAGCATTATCTTCCCTTGGTTCCTGTTCAAGTGTAAAAACATCGAAATATCCTGCTAATTTTTTGAGAATATCGAGGTATTCGATTAATTTCTCACCCTTAACTGCATAGGATCCATTAAAATGATTAGTAATTAACAAAGAGTCAACATATACTTGCAAATTCTTGATATTCATATTTTTAGCTCGTTCTAATCCTGCAATTAAAGCCTTATATTCTGCTTCGTTATTGGTAGCAGGAAATTCACACCTAATAGCCTGGGGTAATATGTCCCCCTGTGGCGATTTTAGTAGTATTCCCAGTCCTACTCCTCTAACATTAGATGCTCCATCAGTGTACAATGTCCAGGATCCTGAGGATTCTCCTAATTGTTGGACTTCTAGGTCTACCTCATCCTGAATGTCACTACTGAAATCAGCCACAAAGTCGGCTAGAGCCTGGGATTTTATGGCATTCCTAGGTTCATATACTAAGTCATAATCACTCAACTTCACTGACCACTTAGCCATCCTACCGGACATTTCTGGTTTCCTAAGCACATTTTTAACAGGATAATTAGTTTTAACATGAATCCTATGTGTCTCAAAGTAATGTCTAAGCTTCGTTGATGTCATAACTAATGCTAATATCAACTTTTCTAAATGAGAATATCTAGTTTCTGCATCTAATAAACTTTTACTAACATAATAAACAGGATATTGCTGACCTTCATGATCCTTTATAAGGACGGCACTTACAGCATTCCCTGATACCGCGAGGTATAGGGACAGTGGTTCACCATTCTCAGGCTTCATCAATAGAGGTGCAGTTGAAAGATATTGCTTCAAATCCTGCAGGGCTGCTTCATGCTTCTCACCCCATTCGAACTTCTTGTTCTTCTTCAGGATATCATAAAACCCTTTGCATTTCTCCGAGGATCTTGAGATAAATCTGTTCAACGCTGCAACTCGTCCTATTAACCGTTGAACATCCTTCATGTTTGAGGGTGATTTGATATCCAAGATGGCTTTAATCTGCTCCGGGCTTGCCTCTATTCCTCTTTTGGTCACCATATATCCTAGAAACTTTCCTGCCCCCACTCCGAAATGGCACTTGGCAGGATTTAACTTCATGTTATATTCATCCAGGATATCAAATGCTCCCTTAATATCCTGGAGGTGATCCTCAGCCTTTTTAGATTTTACCACCATATCGTCGATGTATACCTCCATTGTGTCCCCCAGCTTGTCTTTGAACATCATGTTCACCAATCTCTGGTATGTCGCACCTGCATTTTTCAAACCGAAAGGCATAGCAGTATAACAATAAATACCTGTTGGTGTCATGAAGGCAGTATCCTCTTGGTCCGAAGGCTCCATTTGAATCTGCTGAAATCCTGAGGATGCATCCATGAAGGTTAACATCTCGTGCCCGGCGGTAGCATCCACCATTGCATCAATATGAGGAAGAGGAAATGGGTCTTTGGGACAAGCCTTATTCAAGTCTGTGTAATCTACACAAACTCTCCATTTCCCATTATTCTTTTGAACCACGACCACATTTGCTAGCCATTTGGGAAATTTGACTTCTCTGATCATCTTGGACTTCAATAATCTCTCAACTTCCTCTTGGATAATTGTATTTCGTTCAGGAGCGAACTTCCTTCTCTTTTGCTGTACAGGCTTGAACGACCTGTCAATTCCAAGCTTGTGAGTGATAATGTCTTTGGATATACCTGTCATATCCTCATGCTTCCACGCAAATGTTGACATTCTGCATTTTAAAAAGTTAGTTAATCGATCTTCAATATCCTGAGGGATATTGGTTCCTACGAGCACCGAGGTATCTGGATTATCCTGATCCAGGATAATTTTCTTCATATCCTGCTCCGAAGCCTCCACGATATCCTGGGACCACATCTTTAATTGCTATGCTGCACTAGATTTGGTTGAGGATTTCATCGAGGATGAGTAACATTCTTTCGCCTCCTGCTGATCACTATCAACCTTGATGACCCCCCAAGGGGTAGGGATCTTGATGCATTGATAATAAGTTGATGGGACAGCCTTCATGTCATGGATCCATGGCCTGCCCAGTATGATGTTATAGCAGGATAGGGAGTCCATCACACAGAAACGTTGTATCGAGTTGACCCCTTCATATACTGGTAACTTTATCTCTCCCATGGTATTCGTAGCTTCTCCACTGAAACCAACGAGCACAGTGGACTTCGAAGTAATGTCCATCGGAGATACATTCATCCTCTTTAATGTTTCCAGCTGAATTATACTAACAGAGCTACCGTTGTCCACCAATATCCTGCGTACAAAATGGTTAGCAACATATAATGTTATTACGAGAGCATCATGGTGAGGATCCTGCACAGTATCCCGGTCATCACTGTCGAAAGTGATCACTTTGTCAGTTGTAAGGGTTGTCATCCTGGCTGGTTTATCTCCCCTTTCAGTCTTAGCCTCCTTTGCATGCCTCTTGGCCGCAGAATACGAAGTCCCACAAATGTCGGATCCTCCCGAAATAAAGTTGATTATCTTGGCATCCGCAGGAGGTGACGCCGCTCGTTCAGGATCCTTCTCCGTATCCTGACCCTTATTCTTCTTTCTTCCTAGGAGATCCTTCAGATATCCCTTGCTCAGAAGATAACTTATTTCTTTTCTTAGAGCAATGCAATCCTCAGTCACATGACCAAAATCTTCGTGGAAGGCACACCATTTGGATTTATCCTTCCAATCAGCTTTTTGTTGGTTCTTTCGAGGCCACCTAGCTTTGTCTCCTAAACCCTGCATAGCATACATTAATTCAGGAATGTTAACAGAAAAGCAATATTCAGATAATTCAGGATATTCTTCAGGATCCTCATCTTCAACAGCATTCACTTTCTTGTTGTCATTTCTACCATATGGCTTAGAGCGATATGGTTTAAATGAGGATTCTGACTTCCTATTGGTTGACTCGTAGGTAGTGGATGAGTTCATCCTTTCTTGCATTTTCTTATCATCCTCCAGCCTGATATATCTCAAGGCCCTGTTTCGAGCCTCGTCCAAATTCCTGCAAGGATTCATCACAAGATCCTGATAAAATTGGGAATCCTTTTGTAGTCCCATCTTGAATGCTTGGACCGCTGTGGCAACATCAAGGTGCGGGATATCCAAGGATTCCCTGCTGAATTTGTTCACATAATCCCTTAGGGATTCCTGAGGTCCTTGAGTTATCCTGTAGAGATCACTTGTCAGTTTTTCAAAACTCTGACTACAAGAAAATTGACTATTAAATAAATTCACTAAGTGAGCAAAAGATGTAATCGAATGCGGAGGAACATTAAAGAGCCATTTCAAGGCTGATCCAGTTAAGGTAGAACAAAAGCCCTTGCACAAGCATGCTTCCTTGAGCTCCGGAGGGATAGGATTAATCTCCATTCTTTCCCTATACTGGGCAATATGCTCTTCAGGATCCGTAGTCCCATCGTAGAGCTTCATGTTGGGGGTTTGAAATCTTTTTGGAATCTCAGCATCACAGATAGGATATGCGAAACGAGATATCCTGTGGCTGTCTTGGGACACTTCCGGAATTGGCTGGACCACTCCAGGTACACTGGATATCATGTCCTTCAATTTCTGAAGCTCCCTAGTAAATGTTGATGTCACACCTGCATCCTGCAAAGATCCACTATTGTTAGCAGCATGAATATTATTATTTGACACGTTACCAGTCTGAGGATTCTGGCCATATCCTGAAACATATCCTGAGCTCCTCACAGTTGACATCCTGATCGAAGAGGGTATTTCAGGAGTATGATTCTGGGAATGACTGGGCACAATATTCCCCCTATTATCCTCAGTATACTCAGCCGAACTGAAGTTCAAAGTTCTGGGTTGTAAAGGAGTAACAATATCCTCAGCGGATCTGCTTGAGCCAGCTTTTAGTTGTATTTCTCTTAACAGCATTTGGTTAGTTTCCTGTTGCTGCCTCATTTGTTCCTGCACACTTCCAAATAAGGTTAGAATTTCATCATTAGAAGCTAAAACGGGAGCAGATCCCTGAACACTCCGAGTAGGGATAATATCCTGAGGTTGTGAAGAAGCTGGCATCCTTGGAGGAGGTGGTGGAAGCACTGAACCAGTGGTAGCAGAAGTTGTAGCAGACACAGTGGAGGAGCTCATGTTTGATCTTGAGGCCATTGTGGACAATGTGGCAAAAAGTTTTGAGAACAGAAAACCGATTAACGATTTTACAAAGATTTTTAGTAAAGGTAGCACCACTTGCCCCACGGTGGATGCCAAATTGTTTTGGTCAAAAATTACCGAAGCAATTAAGTGATCAAATTAGTTAAGTGAGGTAGTGTGCTAGAAAGTGCGTTGGAAATATACTGGTTAAGTTGTTTGTAAAAACAGTTTTCAGGATACGGCTCAGGATATTGAGCTGTATCTACGATCAAACTATGAGCAAAAAGTAAAGGAAATGACACGAGATGTACGAGGAAAGCCCTTGATCAATCTAGATCGCCGGCATAAAACCTCGGGAGCTGACAATCGTAGCTGCCTAGTTCATCTTATTGCTTCAAACTTCAGGATACAGTGCAGGATATTGACCAGATCGCTAAGTGTTACAATGCTTTGTGTGAAAGTAAAAATTGCGAGAGAACAAGTGTGAGAGTGTAGTGAGTGTAGCTGTGATGTCCTATTCGATCTGATATACCCACCTATTTATAGTAACGAAATACAAACTAAAATTCCTATAAATATGGGATGCTTCTGAATATTCCATTGTTAACGTTGTAGACCGAGTAATGCGGCTTCAACGTCTTCATTTGAAAAACTTGGACCGAGTCGCCCGGAGAAAGGGTCTTCATGAACGTTGGGCACCTGGACGCGTACTCCTGCACACAACCCGTTAGTAATCCTGAGGATACCATTCAGGATGTTACCAATATCCTGAATGAGCATCCCGGATATGAACAGATATCATACAACCAAGATATAACTCAAGATATTTCCTAGGATATGGGCTCAGAATTTCACCCATAACACTTTTGACGCTGCATCAACACACATCCATATCCAAACTTAGAAGCGTCACAGTAGACTATAAAGTCTTCAGTTCCTTCTGGTAACGCGAATATGGGTGCGTGGGTTAACCTATGCTTAAGAATTCTAAAAGCTTCTTCCTGTTTTGGTCCTCATTCAAACTTAACTGATTTGCAGGTCAGTTTTGTTAAGGGAATGGCTATTCTAGAAAAATCTCGGATAAACCGTCTATAATATCCTACCAGTCCAAGAAAACTTCTAACTTCCGTTGGTGATTCAGGGACTTTCCACTTAGTAATCGCCTCGATTTTTGTGGGATCCACATGAATTCCTTCATGATTAACCAGGTGTCCGAGGAATTGCACTTCCTCTAACCAAAATTCGCATTTTGAAAATCTAGCATAAAGCTTTTCTTTTCTCAGCACATTCAGAAGTATAAACAAATGCTCTACATGTTCTTCTTTACTCTTAGAGTAAATAAGAATATCATCTATAAAGACAATTATGAACTTATCCAGATATGGTTTACATATCTTGTTTATCATGTCCATAAATGCGACTGGGGCATTGGTTAAACCAAATGGCATGACTATAAATTCATAATGACCATACCTTGTTCTAAAAGCAGTTTTAGGAATGTACTCTTCCTATACTTTCAATTGATGATATCCTGAGCGTAAATCGATCTTAGAAAAGAATCGAGCTCCTTGAAGTTGATCGAACAGATCATCGATTCTCGGTAACGGGTACCGATTCTTAATCGTTGTGACACATGTGCCTTCACGGCCATCAAAAAAATACCAAACTACTGAAATATTGTATTTAATACTTGGGATTTGTATAAATATGTGTATCACTTGCACATATCAACTCTTGTTCGATTTCGGGCTCTAAGTCGCTTTCTAGAAGGTTATACGCGCACTGATGCGTAAATATAACAGGTTTAATGCAACAAACACTCCGAAATAGTGACATAGGCTTAACGTACCTTAAATAACCTTTACATAACTTAGAAATAAGTTTTGGAAGGTTTGGTATGCCGAAATCAAGTTTATTCACTTACAGGGACTAAATTCGACAAACTGCGAAAGTATGTCGATTCGTACTGTAACGGACATTCCGGAACATGGCCATAAGTTAAACACACCCTAAATATCCTCTAAATAGCTTAGAAATAGGCTTTGAGGGGTTCGGTGTGCTAAAATAAACTTTATGCTCATTCAGGGACTAAAAGCGTCAAAAAGTGCATAAGTTTGCATTTTCGCGCATATTTTACGTTCTGAATATATCCGGACATCCAAAAATTTATGTAAGCATTAAAATATTATGTTTTAGTGATTGGCTTGTCAAAAATCCATTCGTCGCGCAATTTGGATCGCACACGCGTCCGTTACGACTTCCGTCGTAATTAACCGAACAACGCAACCGTACGGCCAAACGAACCGATATCCGGCATATTTTTGAACACATTTTAAGTTCCCTATACTTTAACTTCATTTTAGAGCCTTAAAATGTGGTTAACAGGGCTTAAACGTGTCAAAACGCATCAAAAATCAAGTTCGGAGTCACAGGGGCCTGTTCTGCCATTTTTGAAACATATCTGGTCTGCAGGGTCCTTGCGCACCTCAAGGATATTGGTGTTATGGTGCGCAAGCCATCACCAGCACAGCAGAATGTTGCAAACAGCCTGTTTTCAGCTGTTATACACTCTTTTCTCACTAGCAACTGGTTTCTAGCAATCCTATGGGCTCCCATGGGTTTTTAAATCAGTGGGTATGTGTTGTACGGCTGAGATTAACGCTTGGGAAACAAGAAACGATCTTAACGGCTCTACATTTCCTATAAATACCCCCCCCCCATGTCCTGCTCATTTCCCTCACATTTGAAATCTGATTCAAAGCTCTCTAAGTGGAAGTTTAAATGCTTCCTACTGTGTTTGACTTTCTGCATTGACCAGTTTATGGTCAACGCGAAGTTCGTCTGAACTTCATAACGTGAGCGTAATCACGATGGTTATAGTCCCTAGTGACTATACCTACTGATTACCACATTATCTAGGCTCAGTGACGAGTCGTAGTTTCTGCCAAAATGCGTGTTCTCGCGTATTTTGTAACCAAACTACTCTAGGGTATCAAAACCGTTTGTTTTGATACCAAACCTGTTTTCTAACTTAACTAAACATGTTCTAGCATGTTTAGCTCATCACTTTTAGATTTGTGCTTGTCTAGGGTCGTAAAGGTAAGCGATCTAATCAATCGCTTATGCTTTCAAACCCGACCCATTTGGTCGATCTTTAGGATCCAACCAAACATTTTAGGTGACCATAGTTGTATAGGGAATAACCTTCCGAGGTTATACCTTATGGTCACAACGTTTAGTTAGTTGTATGATAGGTAGTATATATGCCTTAGGTAAATTACCAAAATGCCCTTTTTACGTTAAAATTCATTTTAAGCCTATGAAACCTAATTTTTGGTATCTAAACTGATTTAGTAACAATATTAGACATGTTAAGGCATATTTTACTTGTCATAGGGCTAGTTAGGCGTTCCGAACGCGTTTTACGCGAACGGCGCGTTAAAGTAGCGTAAGCTACCTAAACGGGTCGTAACGGGTCAAAAGCACTTAGGATAAGTTTTGTTTTAGTGTGTAGGCTTTGTTAAACCATATTATATGAGTTCCTACACTCATTTGGTTTACGAACCCTCATACTACCCGATCTCCCGATTTAGGTCCGGTTATTTATGTAGTTATTTATATAGGGTGCCGTTTGATTCTGTGATCCCTCTAGCTTTGCTTGGTTGTTGTTCAAGACTTCTAAGCACCCTCAAGTGAGTACATAGACCCCTCTTTTACTATTTTCCAAACTGTTTTGGGGTGAAACACATGTGCCTACTTGTTATTTTCATGCTTTCCATGCTTTCATATCATATATTTGCTATGTTCATTAGTACATTATTAGTACATGATTTCATTGTGTTTTTGCTATGTATGTCCTTTGTAGCATACTTAGTACATCATTTTACATGACATTTTATGCTATGTATGTTCATTTAGTTCATACTTAGTACATTGTTTTACATTTCATTTCATGCTATGTATGTTCATTTAGTTCATACTTAGTACATTGTTTTACATTTCATTTCATGCTATGTATGTCCATTTAGTGCATACTTAGTACATTGTTTTACCTTTTCATGCTATGTATGTTCATCATACTTAGTACATTTGTTTTACATTGCATCTCTGTTGCATATGTTCTCGTAACATATGGACACATTGTTTTACATCTCTACCTTGTATGTTTACTTAGCATACTAGGTACATTATTTTCATCACATGCTTACATTTTGATATGACATTTGGTTTGTTTAAATGGGACCATATACATTCATTAACATTAGCTACGCCGCTCGTTAGTAGGTAATGGTACCATAGGAATTGACAACTCCCGTTCCTAAAGTCCTAGGTTTGTTTGGATGGATGGAATGACCGAATTCGATTAAAACATAAGACAGATAGTCCTTTCATTTGTTTAAGGGTTTATCACCACAGTCACAAGGCTTGAATGTATGCATTTTTACAATACCGCATAAATGTTTGTATTCAGTATAGCATGCATTTCCACAAAACATAACGTTGATTTAAACCTCGTTTTACTTCAATACATTGTTTTGTGCATTTTTTTTACCTATGGCTCAGTGGATGTATATATATATATATATATATATATATTTCACTTGCCATACATGACATTTTGTTTACATATTATATGATAGACATTTGGCAAATGGTTTAGACATGGGTAATCTACATTGGTGGTTTGTTTGGGTAAGTGGTTTGAGTAACGAGGCGTGTGTAATATGATACAAGCATGGTGGATACGCCGCTGGTACTTCCTATATATAAGTGCTTGTATGATATTACATATCGTAGCGTTATTTAAATCATTTCAGATTAGACATATAACATTTTTATAGAAATAACATATTTTTCACAAGACATTGTTTTACAAACAACTTATCTTATACAAACTCATTTTACTTGGTTATTCATTTAATATTACATTATTCTTTTACATATCATCTACTTTATCATCGTTTTTCAAATAATTTACAAAACAAATCAATTTACAAGGTTCATGACTGACTTTTGCTAAAACAACTTTTTTTCTAAACTTATAAGTCATGAATCCTATTTTCACAAAACCTATGTACTCGCCGGCATTTTTATGCTGACGTACATATTTTCACATGTGTTTCAGGGAATGATGCATAGGACTGATCAAGATACACTTAGGCGGACTTGGGCCTTAGTGGCAATAAAAGATGGAAGACTAGTTAATTTTGTTATACTTCTTTGTTTGTTAAGACATTGTAACTCTTTTAATCAATAAAACAATATTTCAATTTTCCATGTGTTATGAAACAATGATTTTGTTACAACACTCCCCGACGATTCCGCCATGTTTTGTTGTTTTACGTGGTCGGGGTGTGACAATCGTGACCTTGTTTAATTCTCGGTAATCAATGCACATACGCATTGATCCGTCCTTCTTCTTAACAAACTAGATTGGTGCTCCCCATGGTGATGAACTAGGTTGTATGAAACCTTTCTCCATAAGTTCGTCCAATTGTTTCTTCAGTTCTTGCATCTCTGCTGGTACTAAACGGTAGGGTGCCTTGGCAATTGGTGTTGTCCCTGGTAGTAGGTGAATTCTGAATTCAACATCTCTATCTGGCGGTAATCCAGGTAACTCTTCTGGAAAAACATCGGAGAATTGAGATACTACGGGAATATCTTTCAATTCTTTTCCTTTAGTGTTAATGATTATGGAAATCATATACACTAGTGATCCTTTTCTTGCATAACTTGTTTTTTTCATCACAGAGATGAATTTTGTGGATCTGGTTGGCTTATCTCCTTTAATTGTGATCTTTTCACCTTTTGGTGACTTTACTTGTATTGACTTTTGATCACATAGAATGCTGGCGTGATTGGCTACCAACCAATCCATTCCTAGTACGATATCGAATCCAGCTAGATTCATTGGATAAAGGTTAGCAATAAAATTATGGTTTAAAATTTCTATTCTTGCTCCCTGCAAGATTTCAGTGATCTTAATAGATTCTCCATTTGTCGTTTCTACCAGACATTCTTGTTGAAGTTTAGTTAATGGTTGATTAAGAAGTTTGCAAAACGAAGTATTAATAAAACTTTGGTTCGCACCAGAGTCAAATAATACTTTAGCAAAATATCATTAACTAAAAACGTACCAGCAATCACATCCGGAATCATCTTGGCTTCTTCAGCAGTTAGAACAAATGCTCTGGCATTCTTAGTAGCTTTGCTGTTTGTTGCTAGAGATAGTTTCGGACAGTTCGGTTTGATATGACCAGTTTCTCCACGGTTAAGCATAGCTTATTGCTGGGTTTCTTCCTGCAGTCTTCTTCCTTGTGTCCCGACATTTTGCAGAAGTTGCAATATATTGAACATCTTCTTGAATGTTTCTTTTTGCAGTACTTACAGTAAGGTGCAGAAGTAGAACCTGTATTTTTCCCATGGTTTGAATTGCCGTAGCGAAATTCCTGGGTAAGCTTTTGGGCTAGGTTTTTCTCTGGTTCTCTTCTTGTGTACGTATCGTTCATCAGTCAAGGTATTGGCTAGTTCTACGGCTTCTTCTATGGTTTGTGGTCTAGCTGCCTTGACTACGTGTCTGATTTCACTAATTAATTCCCAGATGTAACGGGAGATTAATACTTGTTCTGGTGAGGCTAGGGTTGGCACTATTCTAGCATATTCGAAGAATACGGTAGTGTAACCCTTGCAGTCTATTCCAGTCATTTTAAGATTTAAGAACTTATTTGCGATTTGTTCCTTTTCATGAGGAGGACAAAATTTCCTTTCAACTATGTTTTTAAAGTCCGTCCATTCCATATTATAAATTTTATCACTTCCTCTAGACTGGAGAATAGTATTCCACCATTCTAAGGCTGCATTTTTGAAAAGATTAGAGGCAAACATAATCTTATCTTCCTCTACACATTTGCTTATTTTTAAGATTGCTTCGGTCTTTTCTATCCAACATAGGGCTGCAATATATGGCTCCTTCATTGCCAGAGAATTCTATTGGTTTGCAAGACCAGAATTATTTGTAAGAAGAACCATATGACATGGTTCTTCTTCTTTTTGGAATAGGTAATTGGAGTAGCGGTCCATTATTCACGCTGTGACTGGATTCAGTAGGTGGTCGTTTACTCCCACTATTAGTTTTATTATTTTCTGCTTCTTTAACAGTCTTGATGATATATGGCATAGCGTCTATAATTCTTTGTGCTACGATATGTTGGATGGCACTATTATCTATTTGGTATCCATTATTATCATTATTCTGGTTTTTCTGATTTACTTCGTTGTCCATCTGAATTATAAACATTTATCAGGTATTAATATAGCAGAATAAGATTTAATGTAAACAATCACGCAAACAAATTGATCAAAATCGTCGAGCATTGCGACTTTTACTATTTTCATATATATATATATATATATATATATATATAGGGTCGGGATTTGGAGAAAACGGTAGAAAGTGTGAGAACGGTGAGAACGCTTATGGATCGTCCGATTAAAACAATCTATGGACTAGATTGGCGCGGTGGCGTTTTCGTAAATAACATCAATTTTATTACGTGGACGCGCCTCATTAAGGGTAAAAGGGTCTTTACACCTCTATACGAAAACGCCATACTGATGAATAAAACACCATTACAGACCAAATCACATCGCTATATAAACAAAAAACATCCAAGACATAAAAACACACCCCCAGAACGTCAAACGCCATATTTTCAACTATATACCATTCAACTTACAAACGCCAAAATCACCAAAACATCAAACACAACTACTTAAAAATGCCATATTTTCTACTATATACCATTCATCTTAGAAAACGCCAAAACACTCAAATATCAAAAGATTCCAAAAGATCGACGGTTCCTTCAAATACACTATTTCCTCAGTAAAACGCCAAAAATGCCAAATATCGTTTCTTGTATATTCAAATTATTATTCTACGCCAAAGTTTCGGATAATGCATTCTACCCTGAGGTGCTGGGACTCAAATAACATTTTGCTGCATGATATGGACAAATCATAAACAAAAAGATGTTGGGGTCAGACTTATGTCATTTTCCGTGTTTTCTTCTTGATGAATATTTTAGTGGCACGAAAAGACGAATGACACTAATGAGTTGTTTGAAGATACATATTCAAAAAAAAAAAAAAAAAAACTCATGTCATTTTGTCTTTCCAAAGGGCCACAAAAACTCAAGCATGGCTAAGCCAAACCACCAGCGAACATGATTTAATGAAGAAAGAGACTGATGACAGTGAAGATTTGGAAGATGAATTGTTTTTATTTTTATTTTTTTAATTTTCTTTTTCTGTTGTTTGCTATGTATTTTTGAACTTAGAATAAAAAAATACATTATCTTAATAAAACGCCAAAACAGTCATAATGCATACGAAAACGCCATAAAATGGAGTAAAAACGCCAAAAACTCGCAAACTATAATGAAAGTAATTTGCAAAAGTATTAATTAATAAAAGCTAAAAATGGAAAAAAAAAAAAAAAAAAAAAAGCCAAAAACTACTTAAAAACATTCAAAAACGCCAAACCTGGGAGATGGAAAGTCTATGACCCTAAAAACTCATAAAAAGCTGAACATAAAAAACAGTAAAAATACACACTAAACTGAAAAGACGGCTACTTTATTAATATCATTTAATATAAATAAAAAACCGCCTAAACTACGCGCCAAAAACATCCTATAAAGAGAGACTTATCTGCACAAACAACTTATCACAAAACCAGAAACAAACGCCATATTCCCTAGAAACCATTCACTTTAAAAACGCCAAAAAATAATACTTAAAAAAGCCACAGATGCAGAACCTCGATTCTGCTATATTGAGTATTGATCTGAGTGTGGTTTCACTGAATGGATTCTTCTGTGAGTTGGGTATCTCTATAATCTTTTTGCTAAATGAGATGGACAAATATTCAAGATAAAGAGAATGATGACACTGATATGACATCATGTCACTTTGTTCTTGATTGATATATGGATGGCATGAAGGGATCAATACATTAGAGCAGACGTTGGTCTTCAACATGTCATCAAACAAGTATATATCCACCCACCATAAAGGATGCCACAAAAAATAAGCATCTTCTAAAGACGGCCGTTATGTAGGAAAATAAGGATCTACATAAGGCATTCAAAAACAGGTTCAAAACGCCAAAAAAGTTAAAGTAGAAGAGGCTGATGACAGTGAAGATTTGAATGAGAAATTAGATTTTAATTGTTAATTTTTTTTTCATTTTCTATTGTTTTGTTATGTAATTCTTTCTTGATTATCATCTGATTCTCTGCTATTTTAAAAAAAATTGAGTATCAAAAGCCAAAAACTACAAACAACAAAACGCCTGATAGTTTGAAAACTGTGAGAACGAATGCTAGCAAAGTATGAGGTTGCTATATAAAACGCCAAAAAACACAAACAAAGAATTACTGGAAAAATCAACACAAATTGACAGATGAAAATTGAAAAGAAACAGTAAAATAAAGAGACGGCATCATTTATTGCCAAAAAGTATTATAGTTATATTAATGCCACAATGCCACTACATAGAAAATTGAAATTTATTTATTTTCTCAAAACGCCATAATTGCCTGTCACATTATAGGCCTGTATCCTAAATGGCAAAACACTTGATATAATAAATCAACAAAATTACTGATGTTTTTAAATAATGTTACAACAAAGTTCATAATTAAAATTCTTATTCAAAAGAATTAAAACCTTATTCAAGTGCATGGCAAGACTCTCCACGAGAATCCAAGACAACAAAGATGCATGGCAACACTCTCAAGGACCTGCAAGATCTGATTCATGGTCCCCTTCTGCTGATAAATGATTAAAGATTCGAATTATAAAAGTTGCATGGCCAAGCCTAAGAAATCACAAAAATTTTGTCTTCTGATGAGGGCTTACGGACCGCAAGAAGACCACCTTACGGTCCGTAAGGTGGCGGAGCTGGGCAGAAATAATTAAAAAGCGGATACGGACCGCAAAGCCTGGGCTTACGGTCCGCAAGGATTGTAACTGGGCATCTCAGAACAAGGTCGGTTATGGACCGCAAAGCCAAGGGCTTACGGTCCGTAAGAGGTGCTTACGGACCGCAAGGCTCCTTGCTTACGGTCCGTAAGACCGTCGCTGGCAGCAAAAAATGGACAGTTGCCTGTTCAGCCTGTTGCACCGCCTTATATGAGTGGTTTTCGAATTCAGGGGCCTTGCAACTGGTTTTAGCATTATAGGGACACTTGGATACATATGAGTTCAGTCCTAGACTATTGTGGCAAGATCTTATGACTCATTCTTGAGTATATAAGGAGTTGAAGTTGCAACAAAGGGAACTTGCTCATTCAAACTCACTTCAAGGACTTCTCTGGAGCTCCTCTGATCAGCAACAAGCTTCCTTAGGCTACCTAATCGTGCTTAGGACATTTGTAAGTGTCCTTAACTTCCTGAATTCAGTTTTAATTAGCTTAATGACTATAAGTCAAACCTATCGTAATTAAGTTTTGACTTCGAGATTAATCAATAATTGTCTAGTCAAATCTCGAATTAAAAGTACCTATAAGTAGGTAATTATGTGGGTAATAAACCCTTAAAAGGGTACTCTCTGATTCCCACTATAACTAGGTCAATTGTCGGGTCAAACTTGATATTAAAAAGTCAACAGAAAGCTTAATATCAAATTAATGTATAATTAGCAATGTAGAAGCTATGCAACCTGTTTTATCATTAATATAACTTGGTAATTAATGTAAGAACATGTCTAAACATGTTCAACCTGACAATTTTCAGTTTAGGCCCGGTTCGGAACCGAAAGTCGCATAATTTGACTTTTGCTTTGACTTTCAGTTCTGACCCGTTTGAGCATAGTTTAGAAATGCCTTAGAGCCTCATTAGGACCAGGTTTCATATAAGTATAACCCTTTGTGATTATACAACTTGGTTCAATAGTTATCCGATTCATATGCATGTTTCCGTTAATTGCTTATATGTTGACTATTATGCCCATATGACCTTAAAATGTGATTTTTGAAAATATAAAAGAGTAGAAACCTTAGTTACTGATTTATAAACTTGCACCTAAAAATTTGACATCAGTTTGAGGTCTAGATTAAGAGTTATGCTCATTAGCGTAAATGAGGGCTTTTTAGTAATTAAACGGTGTAATTAGCGTATAGCCTATCTAAACCCGATTTTTGATACCAAACTTTTTACCCACTGATATAAAATAATATTTTGGGATTTTTGGAGATTTTTATTTATTTTTAGGCTAAGCATAACTTAGAATTCTAAGCTTTATTCGGTAATTGCCGGTTTTGCCCTTTTGGGCTATAAAATGAGTTTTACAAATCCGTTTGACCCCAAACCTTTTGCTACTGGTTTTATATGATAAATAAAATAATTTGAGCCTTCTGGAATAATAAAAAATATCAGCTTTCCTTTGAAACCCCGGAAATGGCTCCAAATCGCCTTTTTAAGCATTTTAACGCATAGTATGTATTAAAACTATTTTAAACACATAAGGTTTGATACCTACTGATAATCTCAGTAAATTTTTATATTTTTACAGTAAGCTAAGGTTTTTAAACTCAGGTTTCCAGTTTTCACCTTTTAGGCTTAAGTGAAATTACCAAAATGCCCCTTCGGTGCATAGTATGGTTAGAAATGATAAATTTCACACATAGGTTATACCCTACTGATTTAACTTAGTAAATTAAGTATTTTTACTGATTACATCAGACCCAAAACTCAGATTTATATTTAAACTTTTTTATAACCTTTAAAATGACCAAAATACCCCTACGGGGCGTAATTTGAGTTTAAATTCGTTTTGGGCATAATAGAAGATATCTTACTGATGTCACAACATATTTAAGGCAAATTAACTTAGGAGACTTGTATATGACTCATTTGGTTACCCGTTACGCACTTTTCGCGTTCGGATCGGCTTATGTAACTAGTTTGCATATATTAGCCGAAACGGGTCAAACCATATCATTTTTGTCTCAAAATCCAGAATGTGTTTAAGTTACCCATATTAAACAAGCATACAAGCTTGTCGGGTCAAAGCTACATTCTAAACCGGTCTTCGCTTTATCATGCGTTTGAACCGTACATTCCTTTTTAAAAACTAACCGGTCTAAGTCTAAGCTTAATTAAAGATCCGTTAGGATTCTAATAGGTTATTAAAAACCTTCATTCCAGATTAGGAGCCAAGTAAAAGCTACGTGCACTTGCTGTATTTGATTTATACTTTGCTCAGGTAAATACTCTTAACTTATTTTCCCTATACGGGCTTGGGATACGGTATTATAATAATACCGCTTGGTCGGGTATGTAGTCATTTAAATCGTATTGTGATTTGTTTATTTACATAACCCGTTTTATTCTGTATTATTTGGTGTATGGCCTTTGGGGGTTAAATGACCATGTCCCGGATATCCTTGGCATCATTCAAAGAAATGGCCACGACATAAGCACGGGGTGTAGGCGTACACCTGACAGATGCATTATGTAAAAACTGGTAATCCACTTAGAGGAAATAATCCTTGTGGGCATTATACCTGTGGCGTGTCAATTAATCTAGACCGGCCCTACAAACCGGCCCTGATGGACAACAAATAAGTAAAACTGTATACAAGATTATTTTAATGATTGTCCCAAGTTATAAAAGATATTTTTGCCAAAGTGCATTCAAACCAATTTTCAAACTCTTTTCAAAATGAGTCAGTTAAGTTGTATTTACCAGTGTAAACTGACGTATTTTTCCAAAAAGGCTAAGTGCAGGTACTATACGTAATAGGCTGGATACTCCAGGCATCAATAATCAAGTCTCGCAAGCTCTAGATGTCGAAGTCTGTTGAACAGTTTTCCTTTTTATTTTGATCCGCCTGTGGATCAGTTTCAACTAATTTGTGATACTTAATATTACAATTTATTTGGTTGAAATGAATCTATCTTTTGCTTCCGCTGTGCATTTAAATATTGTGTTGTTTGACTATGATGATATCAACTACGTCACGATACTCCCCACCGGGCCCACCGGTAATACGTGGAAATATCGGGGTGTGACATATTGCTATACTTATATAGAGAAAAAATATGTTTCGATCAGATGTTTAGTCCATGATGTTTTGTCTATGTTCATACAGTGGTGTTTTAATATTATTGTGATTCAAAGCGTGGTGTTTTAAACACATACCGGAAAGCGTGGTGTTTTTTTATCTACTGGAATGTAGGTTTTAAAACACCATGGTGTTTTATCATATGGAATCTGGAACATATACTAGCATGCAGATGTAAAACACCACGCATGCAGGTTTAAAACATCATGTATAATAACCATACTGTGAACATTATACTAAGAACACATTCTGGAAATGGTGTTATATACTTATTGAATGGTGTTATATAATTATTGAATGGTGTTATACATGTGCTGAATTGTGATTTTGCAGTGTTAGTCGTAGTGTTTTATAGAGATCTTTAAAATGGTGTTATATGCTTGTTGAATGGTGTTATATATTTATCGAATGGTGTTATATAATTATTGAATGGTGTTATATACGTGCTGAATGGTGGTTGCAGTGTTATTTGTAGTGTTTTTATAGAGATCTTTTAAAAAAATCATGTTCCTATAAATAAGGTGGCGGTTATTAAAGGTTTTGAATTAATTGAATCAATGATAAAATTACTTGTTTACCCTTTTGAATTAATTTAGATTGAGGACACATGTCATCTCAATAATATTTCTCACACTTCTCACACTTTTAACCTTTTTTTACAATAACCTTACCCTATATATATATTACAATCTACAACGGGAATTTGAACACACTACTAGTTATGCATCAATAGATATTAGATTATCTATATTTTAGTTGATTTGATATATAGGGGAAGGTTCAAATGAAAACCACTTTTATTGTGAAAACTCGAAAACTAACTAAAAAAAGCCTAAAAAACACACCAAATTTTTTTTTTACAATTTTTTTATTAAAAATCGCTATTTTTTATATATGAAAAAAAATTTCAAAAAAAAAAAATTGTAGTACACATGTGTGGCACTACAAAAAAAAATTGAAACTTTTTTTTATATAAATACTATCGAGTGCATCCCAGTTTAATTAAAACAAGCTTTTATATTTTTACAGTATTGAGAGCGATACGGTACTGTCAATCCTGACTTGTGGTCATTCTACTACTCACAGTGTAGTAACAAGTAATGTATACAAAACCCCAACATACCGACAGTAATTGTAGAATACATAGACTCAATCACTATTAATTGTACTTTAAAACATTTGAGGTTTTATAAAACAGTTTACAAAAATAAGATGTACTCACTTGGCTATTTTTAGGTAATACTACATCTTTCTGGTGGCTTCCTGGTTATAATCTATTAAAATTAAACAATGCACATGTGTTAATAAGATAACCCAATTTACATTAGCCATACCCCCGAGACAAAACTCCAACAACTGAGTCAGGCAGAGCCTTGACATGTGTTACGGAGCCCTAGATCAATCGGGTAGAGTAACTAATACGTAACCGGGGGTTATAATACTTACAACGAGGCAGAGCTTCGCGAATTAGGGGTGTACTACTAGAAAGAAACGGAGATTCAGAGAGATGGAAATTTCAAAATTCGATCAAAATGGTGCAGAAATTCAAGTCCCAGGCCAGGCTTTATATACCCAAAATGGTTCGCTCTTGCGTGTCGCGACAGAAACGTGGTCACCTTCCGCGTGTCGCTTGAGAGACCTGTTTTGCCTAGGCCTGCCTTGCTGTGTTTCTAGCTCTGTGGTGTCGACGACTTGGGGTTTTGACACGTATAAGTACCTTTCGCGTGTCGCAGAAGGTTTAGGGCTACCCCCCATGACCCCCCCCCCAAACCCTTAATCCTGATTTTTCGTTTTGGTTCGTGTCGTACATGTTTTGGGGTCACAACTAGGGTTTCTTGTAATGTATTTTTGAGTGTTCTTACAGTATGTGTTTGGGTTACTTGCATATACTACTCTTAACACGATCGCAATAAAAATTACATCCAGACGTAAATAAAAATATGCTCGTCAAGGGTATTTTTATTAATAAAGTTTAGGAATTGTAGAGTAACTTTATTAAAGTATTTGTTTGGTTTTAAAAGAAGTAGTTAACCACCAGTCTTTTGCACTAGATAGCACAGATGTAGCTTCATTTAAATCATACAAGATTTAAAAGAACATACAAATATTTAGACTGGGCAGCGGTAGAATCAGAAGGCATCAAAGGTAGATCAGGGGGTATTTGGTCCATATGGAACAGTGAGATTTTCAAAGTTTCCCAAGTACTGAACCAAAGAAATTACCTCATGGTTACGAGTACAATTTTAGGCGAACCAGATGTGCTGAACGTAGTGAACATATAAGCTCCCAATGATGCAAGTCAGAGAAAGGAGTTGTGGAAGGAACTCATCACACTAAGGAATAACTACGGAGGCAAGTGGATAATGTTAGGCGATTTCAACGAAACAAGATAAGAAGGGGAAAGAATAAAATTTGTTTTTGTTCAGGCCAATGCTTTGGCTTTCAATCATTTTATCAGAGAAACTTGGTTAATATAATATAATATGGGTGGATGCAGTTTCACTTGTGTATCGTGTGACCATTCAAAGATGAGCAAAATCGATAAGAGTATTAGTGTACAATGATTTCATGAACAAGTGGGTGACCGTAAAAATAACGACATCGACGAAACTAAATTCCGATCACAGCTCGTTAACATTTATTTGCACTATCGACAATTTTGTGGCTATCCCATTCAAGTTTTTCAAGTCATGGTTACATAAAGAAGGCCTATCAGTAGCAATCAAGAGAGGTATTCAAGCATAAATCATAATTGGCGACCCGGACGTGACACTAATACATAGGCTAAAAAACATTAAAGAGGAGATAAAGGCGTGGAAAAAGGCTAATAAAGAAAAGAATGGTAAAGAACTATCCGAAGCAATTACTCACTTAAACCTACCGGAAGAAATAGCTAGTAGTAGATTATTAACTGAAGAGGAGAAAAAGAAGCGAGTCAATTGCAAGAAGATGGTACAATGGGTCGAAGAAGATAAGTGTAAAGATTTGGCGCAAAAGGCGAAAATAAAGTGGGCTCAATTTGGTGACAAAAATTCTAGCTACTTCCACGGGATAGTCAACGCGAGACTATTAGCAAATAGAATCATAGGAATAGAAATAAACGGTGTCGCAATCCCCGACCCCTACCACGGGAGGCGGGCGGCTGCGGCCTACTTAGAGATGGTGGTATCGGCGTTTATCAATTTGGCAGCGGAATTTACATCAGGAACGTAGTTAGGAAATATTTTATCAGAGTAAAATACCACATTTTTATAATATTAAACACATGGGAAATTCCCAAGTTTCCATTATAAACATTTTATAGGGATAAACCCTATTTTATTGAATAAAAACATCTTCTTTATTTAGGTAAATTTTATAGCCACTTTTCCAAGCCTTCAGTGCTGTCCAGCTGGCTGCTATTTGGCTTTCACATTTTGTTACCTGAAACGCGTTTAAAAACGTTTTGTCAGTGGGAAATACTGGTGAGAGAATCCCAATTTAATCAAGATAGGTAAAGCAGCTTTACAGTATTGAGGGCGATCTCGCAATTACATTTGTTTATTTTTCTACTTTAATTACCACCCACGGTACTGTCAACCCGACTTGTGGTCATGTTACTACTCAAAGTGTAGTAACAAATTTTGTATACAAAACCCCAACATACCGACGATCATTGTAGAATACAAATACTCAATCACTGTTTAATATAATGTAAAACATTTGAGGTTTTGTAAAAACAGTTTGCAAAAAGGTTCACAAAAAGGAGATTACTCACATTGCAACTTTAGGGTTTTCCTTTGTGATTTCCTGGTTATTATCTATTAATTAAACAATGCACACGCATTAGTATAATAACCCAATATTTACATTAGTTATACCCTTCCCGAGACAGAACTCCAACGACTACGTTGGGCAGAGCCTCGACAGCCGTTACGGAGCACTAGATCAATCTGGCAGCGTATCTAATACGTAACTGGGGGTTATGATACCTACAACGAGGTAGAACTTCGTTAATTAGGGGGCTATAATGCCCGGGAATTACTATACTATCATAATTTAGAGAGAAAGTTGTGTGAATGAGCGAGTTGCAACTGAAGTCGATCGATCCTATTTATAGGGTCTGATCTTGACTTCCTCGCGGCCCGCGAAGGTTACATAAGGGGCCTTCACGCCCCGCGACCTAGCTATGTCCAGTCAACACTATAGGTTCGACAAAACACCTGACACATGGCAGCAGGGAGTGCGCCCTGGCCTTGAGCTGTCGCGCCCCGCGTAGAAGACCATAAAGGTCTTCGCGGCCCGCGAGCACCACCATAATTTCATCTTTATTTTATTTTTATGAAATTAAAGGTATATAGGGTCAGATCTCGTATACGGGGTGTATTTTAGGATGTTTAGGGTCATTCTAAATATTTTAGGGGTGTTGGAAATATTTCAGGAGGGTGTTATATCCTCCCCACCTTGTTTTAGAACTCGTCCTCGAGGTCTTCTGGAACAGGTGTGTGATATTTTCTCTGTATCTCTGATTCAAGCTCCCAAGTGTATTCTGGTCCTCTCTTGGAATCCCATTTTACTTTGACTAGAACCAGTCTCTTGTGTTTGAGGTTCTTGACCTTTCTGTCCTCAATTTGTAGCGGTATTTCTACAAACTTAAGTTTCTCATTTACCTCTATATCCTTAAGAGGCACTACTAGTGATTCATCGGCTAAGCACTTCTTGAGAATAGATACATGAAATACATCATGTATTCCTGCCATTTCCTCTGGCAGTTGTAGCTGATAGGCTACAGGTCCTATTTTTCTAATAATCTCAAAATGTCTAACATACCTGGGGCTTAGCTTTCCCCTTTTGATGAATCTTACCACTCCTTTCCAAGGAGAGACCTTTACACCTTGTCTCCTACTTGAAATTCCAATGGCTTTCGCCAGTTATCAGCATAACTCTTCTGTCGATCGTGTGCTGCTTTTAGTCGTTCCTTGACTTGGATAATCTTGTCCGTTGTTTCTTGTACTATTTCTGGTCCAGATAGTTGCTTTTCTCCAATCTCTGCCCAACAGACTGGATTTCGGCACTTTCGTCCATAAAGTGCTTCGAATGGTGCAGCATTGATAATGGTATGGTAGCTGTTATTATAGGAAAATTCTATTAACGGTAAGTGATCGTCCCAATTTCCTTCGAAATCAATTACACAAGCTCTAAGCATATCTTCCATTGTCTGAATTGTCATTTCACTTTGTCCATCCATTTGAGGATGATAAGCTGTGCTTAGATTCAACTTAGTTCCCATTGCTTTTTGGAAACTTGTCCAAAAATGAGAAGTAAAACGACTATCTCTATCAGAAACAATAGATAAAGGAATTCCATGTAATGAAACTATTTCATTTACATATAGCTTAGCTAATTGTTCCATACTGAAAGTTTCCTTCATCAGTAAGAAATGAGCTGACTTAGTTAGCCTGTCTACAATCACCAATATTGTATCATTACCTTTTCTCGTTTTGGGTAATTTGGTAACAAAATCCATTGTTATTAATTCCCATTTCCAAACTGGCATTTCTAACTGCTGCAATAAACCTGAGGGGTTTTGATGTTCAGCTTTAACCTGTGAACAGGTTAGACACTTGGCAACATAAGCTGCTATATCCTTTTTCATTCCTATCCACCAAAAATTCTTTCTTAAGTCTTGAGACATTTTGTCATTTCCAGGATGCATTGTATACTTAGACTTATGGGCTTCCTCTAATATACAGTAGCGTAGGTTTCCTAGTTTGGGTATCCACATTCTTTTCTTATGGAATCTCCAAATTCCATTTGCTCCTTGTTCTAGTTCCTTAATCATTCTTTTCAATTTTTTAGTATCATCCTTGATTACTGATTCTTGTGCTTTTCTAATTTGTTCATTTAAATCTACTTGTAGATTTAATTTAAGAGAACGTACTCTTTTTGGCTTTTCGTGATACTTTCAACTTAAAGCGTCGGCTACTACATTTGCCTTTCCTGCATGATACTGGATACTACAATCGTAATCACTAAGAATTTCTATCCAGCATCTTTGTCTCATGTTTAACTCCTTTTGCCCAAAAATATATCTTAAACTCTTATGATCGGTAAAAATGGTAAACTTACTACCGTAAAGGTAATGTCTCCAAATTTTCAGGGCGAAAATTATGGCTCCTAACTCCAAATCATGGGTTGTATAATTCTCTTCATGATTCTTAAGTTGTCTAGACGCATAGGCTATAACCTTTTGATGTTGCATTAACACACATCCATAACCTAACTTAGAAGCGTCACAATAGATTACAAAGTCTTCAGTTCCTTCTGGTAACGCTAGTATGGGTGCGTTGGATAATCTTTGCTTAAGAATTCTAAAGGCTTCTTCTTGTTTTGGTCCCCATTCAAACTTAACAGATTTACAGGTTAACTTAGTTAAGGGAATGGCTATTCTAGAAAAATCTCGGATAAATCTTCTATAATAACCAACCAATCCTAGGAAACTTCTAACCTCGGTTGGTGATTCAGGGGTTTTCCATTTAGTAATTGCCTCAATATTTGTGGGATCCACATGAATTCCTTTATGATTGACTAAATGCCCAAGAAACTGTACTTCTTCTAATCGAAATTCACACTTTGAAAACTTGGCATAAAGCTTTTCTTTTCTCAATAAATTAGGAGTGCATGTAGGTGCGCTGCATGTTCCTCTTTACTCTTAGAGTAAATGAGAATATCATCTATAAAAACAATTATGAATTTATCTAAATATGGCTTACATATTCGGTTCATCATGTCCATAAATGCGGCTGGGGCATTGGTTAAACCAAATGGCATGACAGTAAATTCATAATGGCCATACCTTGTTCTAAAAGTGATCTTAGGAATGTCCTCTTCCTGTACCTTTAATTGATGATATCCTGAACGTAAATCAATCTTAGAGAAAAATCAAGCTCCCTGCAATTGATCAAACAGATCATCGATTCTCGGTAGTTGGTACCGATTTTTAATCGTGATCTTGTTCAATTCTCGGTAATCAATGTACATACGCATTGACCCGTCTTTCTTTTTGACAAATAAGATCGGTGCTCCCCATGGCGATGAACTTGGCTGTATGAATCCTTTTTCCAAAAGATCGTCCAGTTGTTTCTTTAACTCTTGCATTTCTGCTGGTGCTAAACGGTAGGGTGCCTTGGCAATCGGTGCTGTTCCTGGTAGCAGATGAATTTTGAATTCAACTTCACTCTCTAGGGGTAGTCCTGGTAATTCTTCTGGAAACACATCTGAAAACTGAGATACTACGGGAATATCTTTCAGTTCTTTTCCTTTAGTGTTAATGATTATGGAAATCAAATACACTAATGATCATTTTCTTACATAACTGGATGTTTTCATCACAGAGATGAATTTTGTGGATCTAGACGGCTTATCTCCTTTAATTGTGATCTTTTCACCTTTTGGTGAATTTACTTGGATTGACTTTTGATCACATAGAATACTGGCTTTATTGGCTATTAACCAATCCATTCCCAATACAATATCGAATCCTGCCAGATTCATTGGATAAAGGTTTGCAATAAACTTTTGATTTAAAAATTCTATTCTTGCTCCCTGCAAGATTTTGGTGATCTTAATGGTTTCCCCATTTGCTGTTTCTACGAGACATTCTTGTGGAAGTTTAGTTAATGGTTGATTGAGAAGTTTGCAAAATGAAGTATTAATAAAACTTTGGTTCGCACCAGAGTCAAATAATACTTTAGCAAAAACATCAATAACTAACAACATACCGGCGATCACGTTCGGTGATCACGTTCGGGATCATCAATAACTATCTGTTCCTTTTCATTGGGATAACAGAATTTCCTTTCAATCATGTCCTTATACTCATTCCATTCCATATTGTAGACCCTATCACTTCCCCTAGATTGGAGGCAAACATTATCTTATCCTCTTCTGCACACTTGCTTATTTTCAAGACTGCCTCAGTCTTTTCTATCCAACGTAGAGCTGCAATGGCTCCTTCATTGCCCGAGAATTCCATTGGTTTACAGGACCAGGATTCTTTATAGGAACAACCATAAGACATGGTTCTTCTTCTTTTTGGAATAGGCACTTGAAGTATTGGTCCATTGTTTACGCTGTGTTCTGGTTCAGTAGGTGGTCGTTTACTTCCATTATTACTTTTATTATTATCTGCTTCCTTAACCGTTTTGATAATATATGGCATCACGTCTATAATCCCTTGTGCCACTTTTTGTTGGATGGCACTGTTATCTACTTGGTTTCCATTATTATCGTTATTCTGGTTTTCTTGATTCACTTCGTTGTCCATCTGAATTTTAAACATTTACCACGTATTAATATCACAAGACAATATCCAATACAAACAATCACACCACAAGCATATTGATCCAAAATTGTCGTCATTGCGACCTTTACTCTATTTTATATATGCATCTACTATATCTATTACAAATACAACTGGAATTGAAAATACAATACTAATATGCATCAGTAACTATAAGATTATCTATTTAGTTGTTTATAATTATATTTTTTTTTCAAAACGTACACACACACACACACACACATATATATATATATATATATTTATATATTATTATTATTACTACTACTGATAGGGGTTCATCCAGTATTGCATGTTGCGCTCGTCATATTTCCAGACGAGTCTCTCCCCTATCTGTCTCATTCTCTCACTTCCTTCTAAAATCTCCTCACCAAAGGTGCGGAGTTCTTGCACATTCTCAGTGCTCATGGGTGGTGCGGGTGCTGGTATCAGGTCTGGGTATTGTGGCATGGGTTCTTCGTAAGGGTATGGGTTCTCTAGAATCTCCCTAGTGTATTGGTCGTTATCCCAGTAGGGGTCTAGAGGGTCAAGGTCTGGGTAGGGTGCTACTGGGTTTTGCATGGGTTCATCTTCTAGTGGGTAGCGTTGTTGATAATCCCTATGGTCATCAAACCATGGGTCATAGTCTGGGGGATTGGGTGCTGGTACTCTAGGGATTTCAGCTGGTTCAAAAGCAGGTGCTGGAATTTGGTCTACTAGGTTTGGCTCAATTTCCATAGGTTGTGTGGGAAATAGTGGTAACGGCTGGGGTGCTATGAGTTGTTCTAGATTCGGGTCTGCAGCTATGGTAGCGAGTATGTGGAAATTGGCTAGTCTCCTATTAATCATATCCTGTGTTTGAGCATTCATTTCTCTATTCGCGGCTGCTAAAGCTCACTGTTGTTGAAGTTTTCTCATCCTTTTTCTACGTTCATGAGCTCATCTGCCGAACCACCCTCTCTTCTTGGGAGGGAATGGCTCTTCAGATTGTGCTTTGAATACGAAATCCCTTCTTTGGTATCAGCCGAATACCCCGAGGGGGTAGGCTGTGAAGAGGTTCCTTCGTCCCTAGGAGAGTTGGACAGTTGACAGTAAGCGTCCGAAGTTCCTTGGTCACTCATACTGTAAACTAACAAATTGTCAAATAACACAAAACAATAATATACGCACATAATCCCGTAGATAATTCCTACCATAATGAATAAAATTTTGGTGTCAGCAGAACACTTTTGTGGCTGAAATTAGTGGTTGTAGCTCTGATACCACCTTCTGTCGCAACCCCCGACCCCTGCCACGGGAGGTGGGAGGCTGCGGCCTACTCAGAGATGGTGGTATCGGTGTTTATCAATTTGGCAGCGGAATTTACATCAGGACCGTAGTTAGGAAATATTTTATCAGAGTAAAATACCATATTTTTATAATATTAAACACATGGGAAATTCCCAAGTTTCCATTACAAACATTTTATAGGGATAAACCCTATTTTATTGAATAAAAACATCTTCTTTATTTAGGTAACTTTTATAGCCACTTTTCCAAGCCTTCAGTGTTGTCCAGCTGGCTGCTATTTGGCTTTCACATTTTGTTACCTGAAACGCGTTTAAAAACATTTTGTCGGTGGGAAATACTGGTGAGTGAATCCCAATCTTAATCAAGACAGGTAAATCAGTTTTACAGTATTGAGGGCGATCTCGCAATTACATTTGTTTATTTTTCTACTTTAATTACCACCCACGGTACTGTCAACCCGACTTGTGGTCATGTTACTACTCACAGTGTAGTAATAAATTTTGTATACAAAACCCCAACATACCGACGATAATTGTAGAATACAAATACTCAATCATTGTTTAATATAATGTAAAACATTTGAGGTTTTGTAAAAACAGTTTGCAAAAAGGTTCACAAAAAGGAGATTACTCACATTGCAACTTTAGGGTTTTCCTTTGTGATTTCCTGGTTATTTGTCGCAACCCCCGCGCCCTATCTGTCCCGGGAACGGGCGGTCGCGAGACCAGTTGTGGTGGTATCATTTTATTTATCAATTTGGCAGCGGAAATTTCATCAGGACCGTAGTTAGGAAATATTTATCAGAGTAAAACTACCATATTTTATATTAATAATCACATGGGTAAAACCCAAGTTTCTTATTACAACATATTTATAGGGATAACCCCTATTTTATTTAAAACATCGTCTTTTAGGTAACTTTTATAGCCACATTTTTCCAAGCCGTCAGTGCTCTCCAGCTGGCTTTCTTCTAATTTGGCTTTTACATTTTGTTACCTGAAACGCGTTTTAAAAACATTTGTCAATGGGAAATACTGGTGAGTGAATCCCAGTTTAATCAAGAAGAGTTTCATCCATTAACAGTATTGAGAGCAATCACATTGTTTATTTCTACCCAATTACTCATTCAGTATTGTCAATCCTGACTGGTGGGTCATATTACACATTGGCTAACTCGTTGTCTAATGGTAACTTGTTCCACATTTTGTATACAAAACCCCAACATACCGGCAGTTATTGAAGAACTACAAAGACTCAATCACTGCTTAATCACATTGTAAAACATTTAAGGTTTTGTAAAAACAATTTACAAAAAGGAGATTACTCACAAAAAGGTTTACACAAAAAGAGGATTACTCACATTGTTGTCTTAGGTTTTCTGTAAGGGTTTCCTGGTGATTATCTATAATTGACACAAATGTACATACGTTAGTAAAATAACCCATTATTTACATTAGTAATACCCTCCCTGAGACGGCATTCCCACGACTACGTCGGGCAAAACCTCGACAGCCGTTACGGAACCCTGGATCAATCGGGCAGCGTATCTAATACGTAACCAGGGTTATAATACTTACATCAGGGCAGAACTTCGTTAATTAGGGGGTTATTATACCCGAGGATTATGCCTACTATGTGAAAATTGTGAGAAAGAAAAGAACGTGAGCAATTTGAGACTGAAGCCCGAGCTCCCAATTTATAGGGCTGTAATCCGAGTCTCTCGCGGCCCGCGTAAGAGTAAGCTTAGGCTTACGCGGCCCACGTCATAGGGGGTCTAGGCCGTAGCTGATCCGGGTCATGGTATAGGTTCAACACGTTGCTGCCACGTGGCAGCTCAGGGCTGCGTCTGATCTTGTAGCTGTCGCGGCCCGCGTAAGAAGTAGCCAAAGGCTAAGCGCCCCGCGACAGCCTTTAAATTTTTGTTTTTATTTTATTTTTAATGCTAGATCGTATTTTGGGCTCCATTTTCACATACGGGGTGTATTTTAAGATATATGGGAATATTTTAATATATTTTAGGGTGTCAGAAAAATTCAGGAGGGTTGTTATATCCTCCCCCACCTTGTTTTAGAGCTCGTCCTCGAGATCTACTGGAACAAGTGTGGATATTTCCTTTGCATTTCTGATTCAAGTTCCCATGTGTATTCTGATCCTCTTTTGGAGTCCCACTTCACTTTGACCAGAACCAATCTCTTGTGCTTTAGATTCTTGACTTTTCTATCTTCAATCTGTAGAGGCCTCTCTACGAATTTTAACTGCTCATTTACCTCTATATCCCTAAGAGGTACTACTAGTGATTCATCAGCTAAACACTTCTTGAGATTAGATACATGAAATACATCATGTATTCCTTTCATTTCCTCTGACAGTTGTAGCTGATAGGCTACAGGTCCTATTCTTCTAATAATCTCGAAAGGTCCAACATACCTGGGGCTTAGCTTTCCCCTTTTGATGAATCTTACCACTCCTTTCCAAGGAGAGACTTTTAGTAACACCTTATCTCTTACTTGAAATTCCAATGGCTTTCGTCTGTTATCAGCATAACTCTTTTGTCGATCACGTGCTGCTTTTAGTCGTTCCTTGACTTGAGTAATTTTGTTTGTTGTTTCTTGTACTATTTCAGGTCCAGATAGTTGCTTTTCTCCAATTTCTGCCCAACAGAATGGCATTCGGCACTTTCGTCCATAAAGCGCTTCAAATGGTGCAGCATTGATACTTGTGTGATAACTGTTATTATAAGAAAATTCTATCAAAGGTAAATGATCGTCCCAATTACCTCCGAAATCAATTACACAAGCTCTAAGCATGTCTTACAGTGTCTTAATTGTCCTTTCGCTTTGTCCGTCCGTTTGAGGATGATAAGCGGTGCTTAGATTTAACTTGGTTCCCATTGCTTTTTGGAAACTTGTCCAAAATGAGAGGTAAAACGACTATCTCTATCAGAAACAATTGATAGAGGAATTCCATGTAATGAAACTATTTCATTTACATATAATTTAGCTAACTGTTCCATACTGAAAGTTTCTTTCATTGGTAGGAAATGAGCTGACTTGGTTAGTCTGTCTACAATCACCCAGATTGTATCATTACCTTTTCTTGTTTTGGGTAATTTGGTAACAAAATCCATTGTTATCAATTCCCATTTCCATACAGGAATTTCTAACTGTTGCAATAAACCTGAGGGTTTCTGATGTTCAACTTTAACTTGTGAACAAGTTAAACACTTTGCAACATATGCTGCTATATCTTTTTTCATTCCTATCCACCAAAAATTCGTTCTTAAATCCTGATACATCTTATCACTTCCAGGATGCATCGTATACTTAGACTTATGGGCTTCTTCTAATATATGGTAACGTAGATTTCCTAATTTAGGTATCCACATTCTTTTCTTATGGAATCTCCAAATTCCATATGTTCCTTGTTCTAATTCCTTAATCATTCCTTTTAACTTTTCAGTATCATCCTTTATTATTGATTCTTGTGCTTTTCTAATCTGATCATTTAAATCTACTTATAGATTTAACTTAAGAGAACGTACTCTTTTTGGCTTTTCGTGATACTTTCAACTTAAAGCATCAGCTACTACATTTGCTTTTCCTGCATGATACTGGATATTACAGTCAAAATTTACTAAGTATCTCCATCCAGCATCTTTGTCTCATATTTAATTCCTTTTGCCCAAAAACATACCTTAAACTTTTATAGTCGGTGAATATGGTAAACTTACTACCGTAAAGGTAATGTCTCCAAATTTTAAGGGCAAAAATTATAGCTCCTAATTCCAAATCATGGGTTGAGTAATTCTCTTCATGATTCTTAAGTTGTCTAGAAGCGTAAGCTATAACCTTTTGACGTTGCATTAACACACATCCATAACCTAACTTGGAAGCGTCACAATATATTATCAAATCCTCAGTTCCTTCCGGTAACGCTAGTATGGGTGCATGGGTTAATCTTTGCTTAAGAATTCTAAAGGCTTCTTCTTGTTTTTGTCCCCATTCAAACTTAACAGATTTATAGGTTAACTTAGTTAAGGGAATGGCTATTCTAGAAAAATCTTGAATGAATCTTCTATAATAACCAGCTAATCCTAAGAAACTTCTAACCTCGGTTGGTGATTCAGGGGATTTCCACTTGGTAATCGCCTCGATTTTGGTGGGATCTACATGAATTCCTTCATGATTGACTAAATGTCCAAGAAATTGTACCTGTTCTAACCAAAACTCACACTTCAAAAACTTAGCATAAGCTTTTCTTTTCTTAGTAAACTTAGAAGTGCGTGCAGATGGGTTGCATGTTCCTCCTTGCTTTTAGAATAAATAAGAATATCATCTATAAAGACAATTATGAATTTATCCAAATATGGCTTACATATTCGGTTCATCATGTCCATAAATGCATCTGGGGCATTGGTTAAACCAAATGGCATGACAGTAAATTCATAATGGCCATACCTTGTTCTAAAAGCAGTCTTAGGAATGTCCTCTTCCTGTACCTTTAATTGATGATATCCTGACCTTAAATCGATTTTTGAGAAAAATCGTGCTCCTTGCAATTGATCAAATAGATCATCAATTCTTGGTAATGGATACCGATTCTTAATCGTGACTTTGTTCAATTCACGGTAGTCAATGCACATACGCATTGATCTGTCCTTTTTTTAATGAATAATATCGGTGCTCCCCATGGCGATGAGCTTGGCTGTATGAATCCCTTCTCCAACAATTCATCTAATTGTTTCTTTAGTTCTTACATTTCTGCGGGTGCCAACCGATAAGGTGCTTTGGCAATTGGTGCAGTTCCTGGTATCAAATGGATTCTGAATTCAACTTCTCTATCTGGAGGTTGTCCTGGTAGTTCTTCTGGAAATACATCTGAAATTGTTTAATTCTTTTCCTTTAGTGTTAGTGATTATAGAAATCAAATACACTAATGATCCCTTTCTTATATAACTTGCTGTTTTCATCACAGAGATGAACTTTGTGGATTTAGAGGTTTTATTTCCTTTAATTGTGATCTTTTCACCTCTTGGTGAATTTACTTGAATTGACTTTTGATCACATAAAATACTGAATTTATTGGCTATTAACCAATCCATTCCTAACACAACATCAAATCCTGCCAGATTCATGGGGTAAAGGTTTGCAATAAATTTCTGATTTAAAATTTCTATTCTTGCTCCCTGCAAGATTTCAGAAATCTTAATGGTTTCCCCATTCGCTGTCTCTACTAGACATTCTTCTGGGAGTTTAGTTAATGATTGGTTAAGAAGTTTGCAAAATGAAGTATTAATAAAACTTTTGTTCGCACCAGAGTCAAATAATACTTTAGCAAAAATATCATTAACTAAAAACGTACCGATGATCACATCCGGGATCATCTTTGCTTCTTCTGCAGTCAGAATAAACGCTCTAGCATTTTTAGTATTCTTGGGGTTTGTAGCTGGAGCTAATTTTGGACAGTTAGGCTTGATATAACCTTGTTCTCCGCAGTTGTAGCATATCCTGTTGTTAGGCTTTTTCCTGCAATCTTCCTCCTTGTGTCCAGATATTTTGCAAAAGTTATAGTATATGGAGCATCTTCCTGAATACTTTCTCTTGCAATACTTATAGTAGGGTGTAGTGGTAGAACCTACATTTCTCCCACGGTTAAAATTTCCAGAACGGAATTCCTGGGTAAGCTTCTGGGTTAGGTTCCTCCTTTAATCCTCTTCTCGAGTACGGACTAATTCATCTGTCAAGGTGTTAGCTAGTTCTATAACTTCTTCTATGGTTGGAGGTCTAGCTGCCTTGACTACATGTCTAATCTCTCCAATTAATCCCCAGATGTAACGGGAGATTAAAACTGGTTCAGGTGAAGCAAGGGTTGGTAATATTCGGGCATATTCAAAGAATAATGTAGTATAACCCTTACTATCTACCCCAATCATCCTAAGGTTTAGGAATTTGTTTGCTATCTGTTCCTTTTTCATTAGGAGGACATAATTTCCTTTCTACCATGTTTTTAAACTCCTCCCATTCCATATTGTAAGTTCTATCACTTCCCCTAGACTGGAGGATAGTCTTCCACCATTCTAGTGCTGAATTCTTAAACAGATTGGAAGCAAACATTAATTTATCGTCTTCCGTACATTTACTTATCCTTAAGACTGCCTCAGTCTTTTCTATCCAGCGTAGAGATGCAACGGCTCCTTCAATGCCCGAGAATTCCATTGGTTTACAAGACCAAAATTCTTTATAAGAACAACCGTAAGACACGGTTCTTCTTCTTTTGGGGATGTGCACTTGAAGTACGGGTCCATTGTTTATGCTGTTTTCAGGTTCAGAGGGTCGCTTACTATCATGCTTACTTTTATTTTCGGCTTCCCTAACTGTTTTGATAATATATGGCATCGCGTCTATTATCCCTTGTGCCACTATATGTTGCATGACACTGTTATCCACTTGGTTTCTGTTATTGTTGTTGTTCGGATTCTCATTATCCAAGTTAATGTTACTCTGGTTATCGTTATTCTGGTTTTCCTGGTTTACCACGTCGTCCATCTGGATTTTAAACATTTACCAATTATTAATATCATAAAATAATTAATAATTTAGGCAACGATCACACAGTACACATTTTGGCCAAAAGCGTCGAGCATTGCAACTTTTACTCTTTCTATTATAGTATGCGTCAATTACACACTAAGACTGAAATTAAAAATTTACAATACTACTATGCATTGCTAACCACAAGTGGTCTATACTACAACATATATTATATATATATATAGGGGATGGTTCAAATGAAAACCACTTTTATTGTGAAAACTCGAAAACTAACTAAAAAAGGCCTAAAAACACACAAAAAAAATTTTTTCAATTTTTTTATAAAAATCACTGGTTTTTATATATGGAAAAAAACTTTTTTTTCAAAAAAAACAAAAAAAATTTGTAGTGCACATGTGTAATAATACACATGTGTAGTATTACACATGTGCACTACACAAAAAATTTTTTTTTTTTTTTTTGAAATTTTTTTATATAAAAAAACCTGCGAAAATTATTATGCAAAAAAAAAATTTGGTATGTTTTTTTGGCTTTTTTAATTAGTTTTCGAGTTTTCACAATAACTAGTGGTTTTCATTTGAACCTTCCCCTATATATATATATTCATACAAAATTATTATATATTATTATTATTACCAACTTCACCATCTCCTTACTGGTCTGGATTTATCCAGTAATCCATATTGCGCTCGTCGTACTTCCAGACGAGTCGCTCTCCTACCTGCCTCATCCTCTTACTACTCTCTAAAATCTCTTCTCCGAAAGTCCGGAGCTCATGCACATTTTTTGCACTCATTGGGGGTGCAGGTGCTGGTACTGGGTCTGGATACTGGGGCATGGGATTCTCCTGAGGGTACGGATTCTCTAAGATCTCCCTAATGTATTTATCGTTATCGTAGTAGTAGGAATCTAGAGGGTCCAGACCTGGATAGGCTGCTAAGTTCGGCATGGGTTCGTCATTTAGGTGGTAGCGTGGCACATAATCCCTATGATCATCGAACCATGGATCATAATCTGGATCTAAGGGATTAGGGGCTGGTATCCTGGGTATCTCCTCAGGGTTGAAATCATGCATTTCTACTTGGTTTTCGGGATTGTCTTCTATCTCCATCGGCTGCGTAGGGAACAAAGGTAAGGGTTGTGGGGC
The DNA here is from genome assembly GCA_030545235.1 of Helianthus tuberosus. Classification (NCBI taxonomy): domain Eukaryota; kingdom Viridiplantae; phylum Streptophyta; class Magnoliopsida; order Asterales; family Asteraceae; genus Helianthus; species Helianthus tuberosus. Next base: position 171,598,102 of record CM060369.1, read on the forward strand.
TACTAGTTGTTCCAGGTTTGGGTCGGCAGCAGTTGTTGCTAGGATATGAAAATTGGCTAAGCTCCTATTAAGCATATCCTGTGTATGGGCATCTGACTCTCGCTTAGCGGCTGCTAGGACTCTCTGCTGTTGCAACTTTCGCATTATTTTCCTACGCTCGAACGCTCCCTTACTGAACCATCCTCTCTTTTTCTGAGGGAATGGCTCTTCAGACTGAGCCTTAAAGACAAACATTCCTTCTTCATTATCAGCGGCATACCCAGAGAGGGCAGGCTGTGAAGAGGTACCTTCACTCCTAGGTGAATCGGACAACTGACGATACGCGTCTGAGGGTCCTTGATCGCTCATACTGTAAACTAACAAATAGTCAAATAACACACAACAGTAAAATACAGATATGCACGTATTTCCATAATTAATTTCCTAACAATTTGAATAATATTGGTGTCAGCAAAACACTTCTGTGGCTGAATCATGACTTAGCTCTGATACCACCTTCTGTCGCAACCCCCGCCCCCTATCTGTCCTGGGAACGGGCGGCCGCGAGACCAGTTGTGGTGGTATCATTTTGTTTATCAATTTGGCAGCGGAAATTTCATCAGGACCGTAGTTAGGAAATATTTATCAGAGTAAAACCACCATATTTTATATTAATAATCACATGGGTAAAACCCAAGTTTCTTATTACAACATATTTATAGGGATAAACCCTATTTTATTTAAAACATCGTCTTTTAGGTAACTTTTATAGCCACATTTTTCCAAGCCGTCAGTGCTCTCCAGCTGGCTTTCTTCTAATTTGGCTTTTACATTTTGTTACCTGAAACGCGTTTTAAAAACATTTGTCAGTGGGAAATACTGGTGAGTGAATCCTAGTTTAATCAAGAAGAGTTTCATCCATTCACAGTATTGAGAGCAATCACATTGTTTATTTCTACCCAATTACTCATTCAGTATTGTCAATCCTGACTGGTGGGTCATATTACACATTGGCTAACTCGTTGTCTAATGGTAACGTGTTCCACATTTTGTATACAAAACCTCAACATACCGGCAGTAATTGAAGAACTACAAAGACTCAATCACTGCTTAATCACATTGTAAAACATTTAAGGTTTTGTAAAAACAATTTACAAAAATGAGATTACTCACAAAAAGGTTTACATAAAAACAGGATTACTCACATTGTTATCTTAGGTTTTCTGTAAGGGTTTCCTAGTGATTATCTATAATTTACACAAATGTATATATGTTAGTAAAATAACCCATTATTTACATTAGTAATACCCTCCCCGAGACGGCATTCCAATGACTACGTCGGGCAAAACCTCGACAGCCGTTACAGAACCCTGGATCAATCGGGCAGTGTATCTAATACGTAACCGGGGTTATAATACTTACATCAGGGCAGAACTTCGTTAATTAGGGGGTATTATACCCGAGGATTATGCCTACTATGTGAAAATTGAGAGAAAGAAAAGAACGTGAGCGATTTGAGACTGAAGCCCGAGCTCCCAATTTATAGGGTTGTAATCCGAGTCTCTCGCGGCCCGTGTAAGAGTAAGCTTAGGCTTACGTGGCCCGCGTCATAGGGGGTCTAGGCCGTAGCTGATCCGGGTCACGGTATAGGTTCAACACGTTGCTACCATGTGGCAGCTCAGGGCTGCGTCTGATCTTGTAGCTGTCGGGCCCGCGTAAGAAGCAGACAAAGGCGACGCGCCCCGCGACAGCCTTTAATTTTTTGTTTTTATTTTATTTTTAATGCTAGATCGTATTTTGGGCTCGGTTTTCACATACGGGGTGTATTTTAAGATATACGGGAATATTTTAATATATTTTAGGGTGTCAGAAAAATTCAGGAGGGTTGTTATATTATTATCTATTAATTAAAAAATGCACACGCGTTAGTATAATAACCCAATATTTACATTAGTTATACCATTCCCGAGACAGAACTCTAACGACTACGTCGGGCAGAGCCTCGACAGCCGTTACGGAGCACTAGATCAATCGGGCAGCGTATCTAATATGTAACCGGGGGTTATGATACTTACAACGAGGCAGAACTTCGCTAATTAGGGGGTATGCTAATTAGGGGGTATAATGCCCGGGAATTACTTATACTATCAGAATTTAGAGAGAAAGTTGTGTGAATGAGCGAGTTGCAACTGAAGTCGATCGATCCTATTTATAGGGTCTGATCTTGACTTCCTCGTGGCCCGCGAAGGTTACATAAGGGGCTTTCACGCCCCGCGACGTAGGGTGTGTAGGGCCTAGCTATGTCCAGTCAACACTATAGGTTCGACACAACACCTGACACGTGGCAGCAGGGGGTGCGCCCTGGCCTTGAGCTGTCGCGCCCCGCGTAGAAGACCATAAAGGTCTTCGCGGCCCGCGAGCGCCACCAGAATTTCATTTTTATTTTATTTTTATGAAATTAAAGGTATATATGGTCAAATCTCGTATACGGTGTGTATTTTAGGATGTTTAGGGACATTCTAAATATTTTAGGGGTGTCGGAAATATTTCAGGAGGGTTGTTATAAACGGAGCCCGGGTTACACAATAAGAACTAATATAAGATGAAGCTAGAAAATTTTTCAAAAGAATGTTTGAAGAATCGCTGAAAACGAGACCTAAAATCAGTTCTCTTGGGTTTACAAAAGTACCAGAGGAAAACATTGAAGGCCTAATCACACCATTCTCGTCTACAGAAATAAAACGTGTGGTCTGACAATGCGGTTCGGATATTAGATAGAATCATAGGAATAGAAATAAACGGAGCTTGGGTTACACAATCGGAACTAATATAAGATGAAGGTAAGAAATTTTTCAAACGAATGTTTGAAGAATCGCTAAAAACGAGACCTAAAATCAGTTCTCTTGGGTTTACAAAAGTACTAGCGGAAAACATTGAAAGCCTAATCGCACCCTTCTCGTCTAAAGAGATAAAACGTGTGGTCTGGCAATGCGGTTCGGATAAGCCCTCGAGCCCAGACAAGATGACTTTCAAGCTTATTAAACATCACTGGAATCTGCTGGAACAACATTTCAAAAAAGTAGTGGATTTTTTTCATCAACACTGTGAGGACCGTTTTCGGTTCTTGTGAACGCTCCGACCGGCTTCCTAGATCCTACTATCACATGCGGAATCCGTTTAATAGGTGAAGACAATCACTGAGATACCATGGAAGGATCTTTTCATTGATTAGAAACAAGTTACAGATCCTGGAAAAGATTCGACAGAGTTTCCCCTCTGTTTCCCAAGTTACATAAATGAGACCCCAGACCTCCTATTTATAGACATCCTCCATCCGTCTGAACCTAGGAGCGGATGGACCTACATCCGTGCGAATCAACCACATGTCCATCCGTGCGGAGGGACTCCATCCGTGCGGATGGACTGTTTTACATACAAAATCCATTTTTTGCAACGGATTTCAATCTAAACATACTTTAAGCTATACAATAAGACTCAATACAAGACGGAAGCTACAGACATATACATTCACAACACCGGAAGCTCAATCGGGGTACCAGCTCTTCATTTATCACCCTCATACCTAAAGGTAGCGATCCAAAATCGTTCTCTCAGTTTAGACCAATTTCTTTGGTTGGAGTCTTGTACAAAACAATTTCGAAGGTTCTTGCAAACAGAATCAAATTAATCATAAAAGGTTTAATAAGCGAAACTCAGACAACTTGCATCGAAGGGAGAAATATTCTCGACGGCATTCTTACGGTTAATGAGCTTGTGGCTTGGGCCAAGAAGAGTAAAAATGAGCTCATTTTATTCAAGATGGACTTACACAAAGCGTACGATTCGCTGAATTGGGACTTCTTGTGTCACACCCCGACCACGTAAAACAACAAATCATGGCGGAAACGTCGGGGAGTGTTGTAATAGAATTATTGTTTCACAACCATGGGTACAAAAAGAGTTTCGTTTTATTTATTCATTAAGTAATTTACATTGTTTTAATACAAAACAAACGAGTTACATATCGACTATCACTATTATTATGTCACTAAGGCCTCGTCCAGATCCTATGTGACTCATGCATCCTAGTAATCAACATCAAGCAACATCACCTGAAACATATGTAAAAACAAAGTCAGCAAAGAAATGCTGGCGAGCACATAGGTTTTATAGGAGTGTCGGATTCATGGCTAGTTTACATGTTGCAATACCTTATTAAAAAACCTTGTTTTGAAAAGAGTATAATATTGCAACGAAATTAACCAACTCAAATCAAGCGGGTTATAATTTATAAAACCTCGTAGCCATGATTCTTAACCCAAAAACATTTGTTTTAGTCAACCAAATTGTAAAACATTTCGTATTAACTCGTTTAATAAAACTCGTATGGTTTATATCCTTTCGAAAACATCGTTAAGTGACATCATTTCAAAATCGTTTACCCAAGTGAACTAAATAACGCCACGGTATGTAATATGTTGAAAACACTTATATATAAGAAGTACCAGCGGCGTATCTACCATATTTTCACCATATTACACCCGTCCCATTATCTAGACACTTAACCAAAAACCAATCGTTTATCCAATTCGTTTAACTTGTTTAAATCGTTAACTCGTTTAAATCGTTTAAATCATCCTCGTTTTAATTGTGAAAACTATTTATGGTCGTCTCGCTAATAACATTCAAACCTTCGTGACTCGACTATCTCGCTTCTCGCATTAACAAACCACCAAAGGGTAAGTTAACAATCAGATTCAGTCATTACCCACCTAACCCACACATAACCATGGGTGCAGAACGATAACGGGATTAGTCAAATCCTATGGTACCATAACCTAATACTGGTCGGCTTGATCAATGCTAATGAATGTCATTCGTTATGTAACTACAACCAACAAGTTCGTTCACATTATTGAAATCGTTATTAGTTTAGTATAAACCATCTTAATCGTTTTTGAAATCATTGTTAAAATATCGAAAATTGTTTTGATACATATGAATCACCCCAAAACAATTGTAAACAGTAAAATAGGGGAACTATGTACTCACATGAAGTGCAAAGTATCCTCAATCAATAGAACTTCAACAAACTCAAGTAAACTAGAGAAATCAAGCAGCACCTAGTAATCGAATCACTAGTCAAACAATAGACGCCTAAATCGGAAGATCGGATAGAATGAGGTCTTGTAAACCAAATGAGTGTTGGAACTCATGTGATATGGTTTAACAAAGTCTACATTCTAGATCGGAACCTAACCTAAGTGCTTTCGACCCATTGCGACCCATTAAGGTAGCTTATGCTACTTTAACGCGTCGTTCGCGCAAATGCGCGTTCGAGACGTCTAACTAGTCCTATGACAAGTATTATATGCCTAAACATGTTTAAATATGTTGCATAATCAGTTATGTGACAAAAGTTTAAGTTACATATGCTTAATTACCAATTATGCATGAAAAGGGCATTTTGGTCATTTACCTAAGGCATATAAACTACCTATCATACAACTAATTAAACTTAAGTGACCATAAGGTATAACCTCGGAAGGTTATTCCCTATGCAACTATGGTCACTAAACATGTTTGGTCGGATCCTAATGATCGACCAAACGGGTCGAGTTCGAAAATCTAAGCGGGTGTTTAGTCCTCTTGACTTACGACTCTACACAAGCACTAAACTAAAAGTGAGGAGCTAAACATGCTAAAACATGTTTAGTTAAGTTAGAAATCAGGTTTTGATATCAAAACAAACGGTTTTGATACCTAAGAGTAGTTTGGTTACAAAATACGCATAAATACGCATTTTGGCCGAAACTACGACTCGTCACTACGCCTAGTCAACATGGTAATCAGTAGGTATAGTCACAAGGGACTATAACCATTGTGATTACGCTCACGTTGCAAAGTTCAAATGAACTTTGTGTTGACCATTGACTGGTCAAAGCTGAAAGTCAAACTCTGTTTGACTTTCATGCTCGAAAAACGAAACAAGAACGAAAGAGGACTTACAAAGGGTCCAAGAATGGAAAAACTAGATCAACTTGCTCAGGTATGAGGTGCTAAGCCTCAACTTAGAGCAAATAGATCAGATTTGTGTGAAGAATGCAAAGAACTATGGTGGGTATTTATAGGAAATGGACCACCGTTAGGATCGTTTATCGGGAAATGAGCTTCGATCTTGGCCATACACCTGATGCCCATTGATTCGTAATACTAGGGGTGCCCCAAACCAGCAAATGGTATTGAAAAAGTTACAAAAAAGACCCCCAAGTTCAATCCTATTGCTGAAAAATGCTAAAATTCAAGTTTCTATCCAGATCAGTTGCTCGCGCCGCGCCACGGGATAGGCAGATGGTGGTGGCGCAGCGCCACCAGGTACCAGTTCCAAACTTTTTGCCAAAATGGCAGAAATGGTCCCTGCACATGTTTAAGGCCTATTTTGATGCGTTTAAACCCCGTTAACCCCATTTCAAGGCTCTAAAATGAAGTTAAAGTATAGGAAACTCAAAAAATGCTCAAAAACATCTCAGATGCCGGCTCGTTTGGTCGTACAGTTGCGTTGTTCGGTTAATTACGACGGAAGTCGTAACGAACGCAAAAACGATCCAAATTAAGCGACGAATGGAATTTTATCATGCCAATCACTAAAACAAATATTTTAATGATTACATAAATTTTTGGATGTCCGGATATATTCAGAACGTAAGATATGCGCGAAAATGCAAACTTATGCACTTTTTTGACGCTTTTAGTCCCTATTGATCAATAAAGTTTATTTTAGCATACCGAACCCCTCAAAGCCTATTTCTAAGCTGTGTAAAGGATATTTAGGGTATGTTTAACTTATGATCAAGTTCCAGAATGTTCGTTACAATACAAATCGGTATAGTTTCGTAGTTTGACACAAATAGTCCCTGCGATCGAACAAACTTGATTTCAACACACCAAACCATCCAAAACTTATTTCTAAGTTATGTGGAGGTTATTTAAGGTATGTTAAGCCTATGTCACTATTCCGGAGGGTTCGTTGCATTAAACTGACTGCGTTTACGCACCAGTTTGCGTATAACCTTCCAGAAAGCGATTTAAAGCTTGAAATCGGAATCGAATCAAATTGTAAAATCGTCAAACACAAATACACACATAATAACACCAAAACACATATAATAAACCCAAAGCACATTGTTTTATTGATAATTGTAGGATCGAATTCGGACCCGAACGAGTCGTTCAGAAGAGTTTATCTCAGTTTGAGCGGCGGAAACGAACAAACCGAGTTCAATTCAGCAAGATTTACACTTTAAACTGTTGTTTCTATTGATTCGATGAAGTTTACAACCTAACAACACTTCGGCAGCACTTCGTTGCAAACCGGAAGAAATCTCTGAAAGTTACAAATGATTTAGCTTGAAGGCTATTTATAGTGGTGTTGATTTAGCTTGAAATGACACATGCCACTTTCAAGGGAAATCAACATGTTGATTTAGCTTGAAATTGTCATGTGACATTTTCAAGGGAAATCACCACGTTCAAGCTAAATTACCTTAAACACATTCTAAAACGTATAACATATCTAACATTTTTAGTCCTAGACTCGATACAAGACGAAGTCGACAGACGCATGCACTAACAGACTCCCCCTCGAATGTTGACGAGTCTTAAGTGTCGAGTCTTCGCATCTTCAATCTTTATCAGTCCTTGATCTTCCTCTGAAGTATTTGTCATTGCAAGAATCCTCAATCTCTATCTTCATCATCAACAACACTCCTCTCTATCAAATGTTGAATATCATGATGTCTTCAGACTCCCCCTCTCAATCTGCTGGGATCGTAGTCTGGAATTAACTTTCCACAGGTTCTTAGATCGTAACCTGGCACTCATCTAACTCAGGTTTCGGAACCTGGCTAACCTGCAAAAACTCTACCCAAAAATAAATTTTCTGATAACAATTTGTGGATAAGATTTTCAAATCTAATTCACCACTTCCAGAAATAACGTTTATATTGCAAAACTTTTCTCATTTCATTTCAACATTTCTCAAACACTTTCTCCCAAACCATTTGTTCATCATGTTTAGCACTCGAAATTTTGAAAATCAGCTTTCCAAAATCAGTTGTCGAAAATCTTTTTGGATTTTTCAAAATTTATACTAAAACACACTAAAAATCTTTTTGGATTTTCTAAAAGAAAATAAATGCAGAAATGAAATATTTACAAACAATATTTTTGTGAGTTTATGCAAGAGGATCATATCAGTTTATGAGACAGAACACCAACACCGTTAAGCTTTATTTCATTTTAAGTTCTAAACGATTCACTTAGATTGTCAGTATACTGGTCCACTTAAATTTTCACACAAAGTTCAACTGCTTCGAGATACGAAATTAATGTCTTAAGAACTTAAACTCAATCGCGTGTCCCATCTCAGAATATACTCCCGTATCCAGATCCCAATAATCAGTCTTACAGGTGAGTATACTACAATGATATCTGTACATAAATTAGGTAATGCGAGAGCTGAGGGATCTCAGGTCGATACTTCCATATACGCAGAGAGATATCAGCTTCGACTTTTCGGTATGTCCCCTTTAGAGGATCATTTAGCTACAACAGCAGCGACTATCAATTTTATTATTTCATCAGCATGCTGAGGGTTTATGCTATGTTTCAAGCATTTGTGAAAAGTATTATCCAAGGACTAGGTCAAAACCATCGTTCAGCAGAAGTCCCGGAATAATACCCCAGACATCATTGAGTATAAAGACCTAGTATATCAGAATATGAGACCTTTCAAACGAGATTTCGGGGGTTACCCATATATCCGAGAGATGTTTCCCCACGATATAAGCAAGTTTTGAAATTTAGGTTTATATCTCGTCACAATCTACTAAATGTGCAAAAACCTACTCACACATCCACAGTGAGATCGTTTATCACATTTTAACATTTCATTTCTTTAGCATGTTGTGACAGTCCACTGATGTACTATCATTTCCTCTTATATGCAACAAAAACTCATTTTTCATTTTATCATGTTTTTGGCTTTTTCAAATTTTCAAATGTTTTTGGATTTTCTAAAAATTTACTCCCCCTAAAATGCAAACACATTTTAGGAAATTTGAAAACAAACTATACAAGTAACATGACAACTGATATCGAATCACTTCAATTCGCCATCCACTTGGCATAAACAATCAGAACTCCCCCTCACAACAAACTATTTTCCCATTAAGATTTCAAAACACTTAAGTTTGTTTTAATCAAAATGATTTTTCCGGAAAATAAGTTTTGTTGATTTTACCACATGTAAAATTGGGGATCAAATCATCACATTGTTTTTCAACCATTTGTAGAAAATCAGATACAACTTAATGTCCCTGATTTACCACTTGTAAGATCAATCTGATCTAAATTCTGAACCACTTGTAACCATCACAAACATACAACTCAAACCTGTTTTTCAACCAATTTACCATCTTTTGGTTGAATTCTCAAGGTGTCGATTCCTACTCCTCGCTTACAAACCTGGAAGTTCCGGCAAGTCCTGCAAAAAATTCTCAAACACAGATTAAGAAAGATGCCGATTCATGATCCACGATTACCAACTTGGGATCTCCGGCAAGTCAGGTTTTTCTATTTAAACAGATTCACCCAAGCCTGACGGTCCTTGGGTGATTTCGAATTCTTGTTCAACAATGGTGGAAAATTTGCATCATCCTTTGTTAAACCTGAATTCTCCATTTTTACCTCAACCAAAGGCTCCTCTGGCTTTGACAAACCAGAATCATTACCTGCACATGGCTTGTTTGACTTTGACACATCAGATTCATCGCCGACCAATTTCTTCTTCTTCTTTCCCTCTTTCATCCTCAGATTTGTATCCGATGAATTCATCTTGCTTGACTTTGCCAACAAGGAAGTCGATTCATCAGAACTCTTATTTTTACCAACAGATGAACCCGAGGACAAGATCTTCTCGAGATACTCTCTCGCCTTCTTTCTCTTCTTCCTCAGTCTGTCTTTCTGCCCCTGAGAAAGTTTCACTTTCGTTTCTTGAACTTTAGGTTCTTGAACCTTATGTTCTTTGGGCTTTGACATTGACTGATTTCTTTGCCATCTTCTGAGAATTAACCCTCAATCTTTCATTTGATCTCCTTGGGCAATCTCTGGCAATGTGACCAATGATGTTGCAGTTAAAACATCTTCTTGACTCAAACCTCCAACTCTGGCAGTTAATAGCAATGTGTCCTTGATAACCACATCTGTAACACACTCTGTTATCGTACCAATCACCATTTTCACACCAGATGCTCAGATCATAGCATTGTTTGGCTTGGTGATATCCATCTCTCCTCTTGTAAGCTGGATTTGGCTTTGAAGCACTGTGGTCCGACCTGCACCACTTATTACCAACAATTTTAGAGTTTTCATTTTTCGATTTTTGTAATTTTTCATTGCGATTGGATGATCGATCTGATGAGCTTTTATTATCTTTTTGAACATTTTTCAAAATTTTCTCTTTTTGTTTTTGTTCCACTATCTTCTTCAAAGGTTTTTGCTTAGAGCATTCTTCCTTTTCAGTTGATTGTGGAACAGTTTCTTGAAACTTTTCTTTTAATTTCAAAAATAAATTCTTTTTCGACAATTTTTCATTTTCAACATCAGATTTCTCATCGTAATCTTCAACTATGACTTTGTCATAGTTTGTGACACCGTCACTTATTGGAACTGAATTAACCAGTTTAGGACAAGTAATAGTTGAAGTATTCACAAACACCTTCAACTTTTCTTCCCATTCATTGATTTTCTTTTGAGCACATTCTGCCTCTTTTTCAAGTCGAATAATCTTTTCAAGATGAGAATTAATTGCAATTTGTTTTTCAAGATTGTTTTTACCAAACATATCTTTCTCATCTTCTAAAATTTTTATTTGACTTTGAAAAACTTTTTCAATCTTCAATTTTTCATTTTCAAAACTTTTAATTTTTTCTTCAAAAGTTTTGTTTTCTGATGTCAAACTGTTCAAGTCATTTAACAGTTTAACATTTTCAGATTTAAGCTTTTCACAATTTCCCTGCAACATAAGAATCTGTTGAACATCAGATTGCTTCTCTTCTTTCAACTTCTTGATTTCCAAAGTCAAACTTTCTGCATCCTTCAAAAGTTTGTCATTATCAGCCTTAAAGTTGTCACATTTAGAGCACACTGATTCTGAACTTGAAGATCCAAGCTTCACAGATTCTTCATTCTTTGTAACTTGCTCTGTCTCTGTTTTGTATGTTCCTGCACCAAAAATTGTAACGAAATCAAGAGGATTTCCATTATCATCAATATAACAACCTTTTTTCATATCATATTTCAAATTTCTTTTTGCTTCCCAACAAACATTGATTCTTTTATTTATTTCATTTATCACATCTAAATTCAAATCGTCTAAATTCATTTTTATTTTATCAATCACATCTCTCTTCTTTTGACAAATTTCATAATCGTGATTTTTAAGTTTACTGATGAATTTATTCAGAGGTAATTTTGAAAAACAAGAATCTTCTCTCAGATTTTTCAAAAAATCATCCCATTCAGCTGGTAATCCATTAGCAAACTTTGATACCATTTCAGCTTCTGATATTACTATTTGATTTTCTTTCAAATAGTCAATCAAACGATCAAAACGCTTCTCCAAATCATCTAATTTTTCATCTTTCTTACACAGAAAACACTTGAACCGGTTACTCCAAACCTCTTTGGGCAATTTCTGATAAGAACTACTGAAATATCCTCGATACCAGTCATTTATCCTTACAAGATCATAATTTTCCTTCTCATCAAAGACCATTGCCATCTTTCAAACTTGTTCAAAACACTTAAATTTGATTTGGCCGAACAAATTTCAACAAACACTGAACTGTCGTGAATTAAAGTAAATCAAACAAATTTTTATTCCATTAGTCGACAACACCTTTTCAATTTTCCAACACAACTTTCTTGGACCTCTAAAATAGTCTTGTGCTAATAAATGTCTTGGGCCGATCACAAGCAATTCCAAATCTCAATCCCACTGATCCGAAATCAATGTTATCTCATATACAAATGTGCCGTGTGTTGTTTTGTACCAAAAAAAATACTATTCTTGAATCAAACACTCATGTGACCTCATGACACACTATAATGGAAACTGACAGCTTCGTGAAAGACTGAACCAAGACCCGATGCATTTTTCCCAACTATCAATGACCTGACACTATATCTCGAGATTTTGTAAACAATTCACGTGACTTGCCAGTTCATTAGTTCTCTCATCATTTCCAAAAAATAACCAGCTATTATGATTAATCAACACTAGCCAACAAACCAATGTCACATGCAATTCTTGAACCAAGCAATTTCGTGTGACCAACTGACACAAACTCGTGAATTCTAGTCCCAACAAACTGACACACTTAAATGTCTATCACATGCAAACCGACCATTTTTTATATTTTACACATATTAATGAACTTTCTTTTAAAACATTTTAAGCAGTCGGTATATTCAAGCAGAATCAAGTAATATTTCAAGCAAAATCATCAAGATTGTCATATTTAAGCGAGATCATCAACATATTTTCAAGCGAAATCTACGTGATTATCAAGCGAAATCTGCAAATTGTGAACTTTCAAGCGAAATTATTAACTAATCTCAAGCGAAATCATGATGATGTCAGCAAAACGATCTGATTTTGGTCCGATTGAACAAGATTTAATCCGATTTTAATGCTGAAACTTTTCAGGATTCAATAATACATGATTACGCACAAGATATGTGAATTTGAGCCGATTTTAACTGTAAAAATTTGTTCGATTTTGAAAGAAGGTGAAGAAAATCAGAAAAAGTGACAAAAACGAGCAGTTTTGGCGAAATCTCTTCCTCCTGAGCTCTGATACCACTTGTAGGATCGAATTCGGACCCGAACGAGTCGTTCAGAAGAGTTTATCTCAGTTTGAGCGGCGGAAACGAACAAATCGAGTTCAATTCAGCACGATTTACACTTTAAACTGTTGTTTCTATTGATTCGATGACGTTTACAACCTGACAACACTTCGGCAGCACTTCGTTGCAAACCGGAAGAAATCTCTGAAAGTTACAAATGATTTAGCTTGAAGGCTATTTATAGTGGTGTTGATTTAGCTTGAAATGACACACGCCACTTTCAAGGGAAATCAACATGTTGATTTAGCTTGAAATTGTCATGTGACATTTTCAAGGGAAATCACCACGTTCAAGCTAAATTACCTTAAACACATTCTAAAGCATATAACATATCTAACATTTTTAGTCCTAGACTCGATACAAGACGAAGTCGACAGACGCATGCACTAACAATAATTGACATTGTTTTACATTGTACATTGATTACAGAACACAGTTGTCACAGTCTCCCCTACTTTAGGAAATTTCATCCCGAAATTTTATTTAGAGGAAGCTTGTGAAAACAAATGCAGATATTTCGTCTTCATCTGGTCCTCACATTCCCAAGTAAACTCTGGGCCATGTTTGGATTCCCAGCGAACTTTGACCAATCGAATCCGTTTGTTCTTCAACTGTTTGAATGCACGGTCTGTTATCTCCACAGGTTTCCCGACAAAGTACATCATTTCATCGATTTGGATTTCATCGAGTGGAATGTGAAGATGAGCGTCAGCTAAACACTTTCGCAAATTGGACACGTGAAAAGTCGGATGAATATTTCCAAGCTCTGGAGGTAGCTCTAGTCGATAGGCAACCTTCCCAATCCTTTCCACAATCTTAAATGGTCCAACATATCGTGGTGCAAGTTTTCCTTTCTTTCCAAATCTCACTACTCCTTTCCAAGGTGATACCTTAAGTAGGACACAGTCGCCGACTTGAAATTCTATGGGCTTGCGTCGTATATCTGCATAACTCTTTTGACGGCTTCGAGCTGTCATAAGATTATCGCGGATTTTCTTGATTTTGTCGGTTGTTTCTAGAATGAGCTCAGGTCCAGTAAGCTGAGCTTCACCGATCTCATTCCAACAGACAGGTGAACGACATTTTCAACCGTAGAGAGCTTCGAATGGTGCCATATTAATACTAGCATGATGACTATTGTTGTAAGAGAACTCGATTAATGGAAGATGAGAATCCCAATTACCACCAAAGTCTATTACGCATGCTCTAAGCATATCCTTCAAAGTTTGAATTGTTCTCTCAGATTGTCCATCTGTTTAGGGATGATAAGCAGAAGGTCGTTGATGTTCAGCCTTAACTTTGAGACAAGTTAGGCATTTCGATACATACAAGGCAACATCCTTCTTCATACCAGGCCACCAATACTGAGTACGAAGATCCTTGTACATTTTATCAGCACCTGGATGGATAGAATATCGAGACTTATGAGATTCGTCCATTACCAAGGTGCGAAGATCGTCTTGTTTCGGAATCCACAAACGATCCTTAAAATAGAGCAACCCATCGTCCTTCATTTCGAGTTTAACTTCGAGTTGACGCGGTAGCTCATATTTCAATAAGTCTTTGATCACACAAGATCGTTGAGCTTGAAGGACACAAGATTGAATATCAGTTAAAGTCTGAATAGAATGAAGCTTGACATTCGCCTTACCAGGATGGTAGCGAATTTCGCAATCGTAATCGTTCAAGAGTTTAACCCTGCGTCGTTGCCTCATGTTCAGCTCCTTCTGATTAAGAATATGCTGGAGACTTTTGTGGTCTGTGAAAACCACACACTTCGTTCCATAGAGGTAGTGTCTCCAGATTTTAAGCGCGAAAACCCCAGCTCCTAACTCAAGATCATGAGTCGTGTAGTTTTTCTCGTGAACTTTCAACTGTCTAGACGCATAAGCTATAACTTTACCTCGTTGCATAAGAACGCAACCAAGGCCTAAGTTGGACGCATCACAATAGACAATAAAATCATCATTTCCCTCAGGCAGAGATAAAACAGGAGCATCACAGAGCTTTCGTTTCAGCGTTTGGAACGCTTCTTCTTGCTTGGGTCCCCACTCAAAAGGCTTATTCTTCTGAGTCAAAGCAGTGAGTGGAACCACAATCTTCGAGAAGTTTGAAATGAATCGATGATAATAACCAGCAAGACCAAGAAAATATCGAATCTCTGTAGGTGTCGTCGTGTATTCCAATCCTTAATAGCAGCTATTTTGGATGAATCTACATGAATACCTTGCTCGTTGACTATATGACCCAAAAACTGAACTTCTTTAAGCCAGAATTCACACTTGGAGAATTTAGCAAAAAGTTGTTCCTTCTTTAGGAGTTCCAATGTCAAACGAATGTGTTACTCGTGATCGGCTCGAGACTTCGAATAAATGAGAATATCGTCGATGAACACAATGATGAACTTGTCTAAATAAGGTTTACAGACCCTATTCATTAAGTCCATAAAGATAGCTGGGGCATTCGTCAAACCAAAAGGCATGACAGTGAACTCGTAATGCCCATATCTTGTGCGAAAGGCAGTTTTGGGAATATCTTCTTCGAGAACACGAAGTTGATGATACCCAGAACGCAGATCGATATTGGAAAAGCATGAAGCACCTTGCAGCTGGTTGAAGATATCATCAATTCGAGGTAGGGGATATCGATTCTTGATGGTAAGCTTATTAAGCTCACGATAATCGATACACATTCGAAAAGATCCATCTTTCTTTTTCACAAAGAGGACAGGAGCGCCCCATGGTGAAAAGTTCGGACGGATGAATTCTTTATCAGATAACTCTTGAAGCTGTTTTGATAACTCTTGCATCTCAGACGATGCAAGACGCTAAGGTGCTTTCGCAATCGGGTTGGCATTGGGTACAAGGTCAATATGAAACTCGATTTGATGAACTGGAGGCAAACCAGGCAGTTCATCAGGAAACACCTCTGGATAATCCCGAACAATCGGAATATCCTGAATACTCTTGCTCTTGCCTTTCTCCTCAGTGACATGTGCCAGGAAAGCAACATATCCTTTTCGCAAATAACTTTGAGCTTTCGTAGACGACATAAGCTTCAATCCACCAGATGGTTTCTCGCCACGAACTTCCAGAACATCGCCAGACGGAAGAGGAATATGAACAATCTTATCGAAACAAACCACCTCAGCATGATGTTTGGTTAACCAATCCATCCCCACGATAATATCGAAGCTCCCAAGTTGCATCGGTGTGAGGTCAATGGGAAAAAGATGGTTATCAAGGTTTAACTGACAATCACGAATAACAGAATCGAGAAAAAGAGGTTTACCAGTAGCAACTTTGACAGATAAGGGTTTCCTCAGTTTAGTTCTAGGTATCGCAAGTAAAGGTTCAAAAGATAACGAAACAAAACTTCTATCGGCACCAGAATCAAAAAGAATAGATGCAGGTCGATGGTTAACAAGAAACATACCATTGACAATGAGGTTGTCAGCTCGAGCCTCGTTTGCATTCAGATTGAACGCTCGTCCACGAGCGGGATTCACATTGGCGTTGACATTCACGTTCGGATTCGCATTTGCATTCGCCAACCTCAGACAGTTGTTGCGGAAGTGACCAAACTCTCCACAATTGAAACATGAATCCGGTGGGAATCTAGCAGCATTCCCCTGAACTGGAGCTTGATTCTGAACAATCTGATTCTGACCCAAATGATAGATGTTGGCCAGATGCCCAAGCTTACCACACGTAGTGCATTGCTTGCAAGCTTGTTGTGCAACATGATGACCGTTGCAGCGAGCACAGTGAGGTGCGGTACCAGCATACACTTTCTTCGCAGGCGGTTGAGCCGGTGGGTTCTGAGCAGTAACTGCAAAGTTCTGAGCACCCTTTCGCTTCTTCGACTTCTTCGATGACTCACCTTTCTTACCCTTACCCTTTTCCTTGACAGAATCGGTCGACTTCTTCTTATCACCCTTGTGGGTAAGTTTACCCTTCCTGACTTGAGACTCAGTCAGGGTAGCAGACAACTCGATCGCGTGACGAACAGTAGTAGGATTAATGCCAGTCACAATATCCTGTATGGAATCGGGTAAACCATCGATATACCTCTCTATCGCTTTCTCCAACGGGGTAACCAAAGTAGGACACAAAAGACTAAGTTCCTCAAAACGATCCGTATACGCACGGTGTTCTCCCCCATCTTGCTTTAGATCGTCAAACTCTCGTTCCAAAGCTCGAATTTCGTGACGGGGACAAAACTCTTTCATCATGAGAGCTCGAAGCTCTTCCCATGTTTGTGCCAATGCCACTTCGGCACCTCTATCGCGCATAACACCGTTCCACCACGTAAGAGCACGCTTCTCAAACACACTTGATGCAAATTCAACCTTACGCCCATTCGGACATTGCACATGTCTGAATGTGCTCTCAATACTCTCGAACCACTGCAGGAGCGCAGTTGCTCCTTGCGACCCAGAAAACTTTAGCGGCTTAGCAGAGTTGAAATTCTTGAAATTACATTGTGCATTGTTATTATTATTGTTGTTATATAACTCGTGGATTTGGGTCACAACGCCTGGAAGCACAGCAGCCATTTGCTGAGAGACAAGGGCTGCGACTTCTTCAGCAGTAAAAGATTGTGCATCACGACGAGGAGGCATTGTCTAACAAGGAAACAGGGGAATCGAGTGAGATTGACAATTGGAAAAACAAAAGAGGTATTGAAAATATCGACAAAACACAAGGAAGGTGATTATTTGTTCGTTACCTTGAACAAACAAACGACGCGCGGTGACTAATCAAAGTGAATGAGTCAAAATAATGTATCGCGAAGACATGCTCGCCTATAAGTGAACACTCACCCCAAGAGTTCCCAGGTAAGAGTGATTGGTCCGATTATGTGGATTTGTACGAACACTCTAGCCTTAGACAGAAAACTCAAATACAGGCATTCACTCTTCCAGTTTGCACGTGTTCACATTATTTAGACCCAAACTTTGACGAGATTTTGAAAACTCAAAAGGCACTAAGCCAAATATGAGTCAAACTGGAAGGGTTCAAAACCTAGTAATCAATCATCCTAGAATGGATGATTAATTTTCGAAGCAGATTCGAAATTTGTGTTCTCGTTGTGGTTATCACCTAAGGGTAGGTGACGATTTTGTTTTTAAAAATCTAAACGCAAGAAAAACTTGCGTTGGGGTCCTAGAAAGTTATAGTCTAGGTCAAAGCATTACTAATAACCTAATTCCCTATAACCATTGGCTCTGATACCAACTCTTCTGTCACACCCCGACCACGTAAAACAACAAATCGTGGCGGAAACGTCGGGGAGTGTTGTAACAGAATTATTGTTTCACAACCATGGGTACAAAAAGAGTTTTGTTTTACTTATTCATTAAGTAATTTACATTGTTTTAACACAAAAAAAACGAGTTACATATCGACTATCACTGTTATTATGTCACTAAGGCCTCGTCTAGATCCTATGTGACTCATGCATCCTAGTAATCAACATCAAGCAACATCACCTAAAACATATGTAAAAACAAAGTCAGCAAAGAAATGCTGGCGAGCACATAGGTTTTATAGGAGTGTCGGATTCATGGCTAGTTTACATGTTGCAATACCTTATTAAAAAACCTTATTTTGAAAAGAGTATAATATTGCAACGAAATTAACCAACTCAAATCAAGCGGGTTATAATTTATAAAACCTCGTAGCCATGATTCTTAACCCAAAAACATTTGTTTTAGTAAACCAAATTGTAAAACATTTCGTATTAACTCGTTTAATAAAACTCGTATGGTTTATATCCTTTCGAAAACATCGTTAAGTGACATCGTTTCAAAATCGTTTACCCAAGTGAACTAAATAACGCCACGGTATGTAATATGTTGAAAACACGTATATATAAGAAGTACCAGGGGCGTATCTACCATGTTTTCACCATATTACACCCGTCCCGTTATCTAGACACTTAACCAAAAACCAATCGTTTATCCAATTTGTTTAACTTGTTCAAATCGTTAACTCGTTTAAATCGTTTAAATCATCCTCGTTTTAATTGTGAAAACTATTTATGGTCGTCTCGCTAATAACATTCAAACCTTCGTGACTCGACTATCTCGCTTCTCGCATTAACAAACCACCAAAGGGTAAGTTAACAATCAGATTCAGTCATTACCCACCTAACCCACACATAACCATGGGTGCAGTACAATAACGGGATTTGTCAGATCCTATGGTACCATAACCTAATACTGGTCGGCTTGATCAATGCTAATGAATGTCATTCGTTATGTAACTACAACCAACAAGTTCGTTCACATTATTGAAATCGTTATTAGTTTAGTATAAACCATCTTAATCGTTTTTGAAATCATTGTTAAAATATCAAAAATCGTTTTGATACATATGAATCACCCCAAAACAATTGTAAACAGTAAAATAGGGGAACTGTGTACTCACATGAAGTGCAAAGTATCCTCAATTAATAGAACTTCAACAAACTCAAGTAAACTAGAGAAATAAAGCAGCACCTAGTAATCGAATCACTAGTCAAACAATAGACGCCTAAATCGGAAGATCGGATAGAATGAGGTCTTGTAAACCAAATGAGTGTTGGAACTCATGTGATATGGTTTAACAAAGTCTACATTCTAGATCGGAACCTAACCTAAGTGCTTTCGACCCATTGCGACCCATTAAGGTAGCTTATGCTACTTTAACGCGTCGTTCGCGCAAATGCGCGTTCGAGACGTCTAACTAGTCCTATGACAAGTATTATATGCCTAAACATGTTTAAATATGTTGCATAATCAGTTATGTGACAAAATTTTATGTTACATATGCTTAATTACCAATTATGCATGAAAAGGGCATTTTGGTCATTTACCTAAGGCATATAAACTACCTATCATACAACTAATTAAACCTAAGTGACCATAAGGTATAACCTCGGAAGGTTATTCCCTATGCAACTATGGTCACTAAACATGTTTGGTCGGATCCTAATGATCGACCAAACGGGTCGAGTTCGAAAGTCTAAGCGGGTGTTTAGTCCGCTTGACTTACGACTCTACACAAGCACTAACCTAAAAGCGAGGAGCTAAACATGCTAAAACATGTTTAGTTAAGTTAGAAAACAGGTTTTGATATCAAAACAAACGGTTTTGATACCTAAGAGTAGTTTGGTTACAAAATACGCATAAATACGCATTTTGGCCGAAACTACGACTCGTCACTACGCCTAGTCAACGTGGTAATCAGTAGGTATAGTCACAAGGAACTATAACCATTGTGATTACGCTCACGTTGCAAAGTTCAAATGAACTTTGTGTTGACCATTGACTGGTCAAAGCTGAAAGTCAAACTCTGTTTGACTTTCATGCTCGAAAAACAAAACAAGAACGAAAGAGGACTTACAAAGGGTCCAAGAATGGAAAATCTAGATCAACTTGCTTAGGTATGAGGTGCTAAGCCTCAACTTAGAGCAAATAGATCAGATTTGTGTGAATAATGCAAAGAACTATGGTGGGTATTTATAGGAAATGGATCACCGTTAGGATCGTTTATCGGGAAATGAGCTTCGATCTTGGTCGTACACCTCATGCCCATTGATTTGTAATACTAGGCGTGCCCCAAAACCAGCAAATGGTATTGAAAAAGTTACAAAAAAGACCCCCAAGTTCGATCCTATTGCTGAAAAATGCTAAAATTCAAGTTTCTGTCCAGATCAGTTGCTCGCGCCGCGCCACGGGATAGGCAGATGGTGGTGGCGCAGCGCCACCAGGTACCAGTTCCAAACTTTTTGCCAAAATGGTAGAAATGGTCCCTGCACATGTTTAAGGCCTATTTTGATGCGTTTAAACCCAGTTAACCCCATTTCAAGGCTCTAAAATGAAGTAAAGTATAGGGAACTCAAAACATGCTCAAAAACATCTCGGATGTCGGCTCGTTTGGTCGTACGGTTGCGTTGTTCGGTTAATTACGACGGAAGTCGTAACGAACGCAAAAACCATCCAAATGAAGCGACGAATGGAATTTTATCATGCCAGTCACTAAAATAAAATATTTTAATGATTACATAAATTTTTGGATGTCCGGATATATTCAGAACGTAAGATATGCGCGAAAATGCAAACTTATGCACTTTTTTGACGCTTTTAGTCCCTATTGATCAATAACGTTATTTTAGCATACCGAACCCCTCAAAGCCTATTTCTAAGCTATGTAAAGGATATTTAGGGTATGTTTAACTTATGATCAAGTTCCGGAATGTTCGTTACTATACAAATCGGTATAGTTTCGCAGTTTGACACAAATATTCCCTGCGATCGAACAAACTTGATTTCAACACACCAAACCATCCAAAACTTATTTCTAAGTTATGTGGAGGTTATTTAAGGTATGTTAAGCCTATGTCACTATTCCGGAGTGTTCGTTGCGTTAAACTGACTGCGTTTACGCACCATTTTGCGTATAACATTCCAGAAAGCGATTTAAAGCTTGAAATCGGAATCGAATCAAATTGTAAAATCGTCAAACACAAATACACACATAATAACACCAAAACACATATAATAAAACCAAAGCACATTGTTTTATTGATAATTGACATTGTTTTACATTGTACATTGATTACAGAACACAGTTGTCACATCTTGTACGATGTATTACATCAAATGGGATTTCCTAACAAATGGGTGTCGTGGATAAAAGGGTGTCAAAATTTAGGGAGGGCTTCGGTATTGATTAACGGCTCACCGTCAAGAGAGTTTGATATAAAGAGAGGATTGAGACAAGGTTATCCGATAGCTCCATTTTTATTCATCATTACAATGGAAGCGCTCCATTTAATCATGGCCAATGCGGTAATAAGCGGGGCTTTCAACGGGGTGAAACTATAAACAATAGACTAAGGTTAACTCATCTATTTTTTTGGATGATGCGCTGTCTTAGGGACACAATTCGAAAGAAGAATTTAGAAACTCAGCAAGAATTTTGAGATTGTTTCAACTCACCTCGGGACTCAAAGTGAACTTAGAAAAAATTATGGTTTTCGGTCAGATATGCATCAAAAGGATGTTCAGAAAATTGCAAGTTGCTTAAGATGCTCGTTTGGTTCCCTTCCGTTCGCTTATTTAGGATTACCTATCGGAGCGAGTATGAAGAGAGGATCTCATTGGCATTCAGTTCTTGATGAATTTAATTCACGACTTTCCACTTGGATAGTTCGTCATCTTTCTTTTGCATGTAAAATAACACTGATTAAAGCGGTCCTCGGAAGCATCCCAACGCACTGTCTATCTATGTTCCAGGCACCAAATAAGATAACCAACTAGCTGGAAAAAATCCAAAGGAACTTCTTACGGGGAACAAAAGATTCAACAAAAAGAATTAGGTGGATTGCATGGGAAAAATCACAAAGGCTGGAGACAAAGACAGGCTAGGAGTGGGGAAAATCAAAGATACGAACACGACACTACTCATAAAGTGGTGGTGGTGGTTAAAGAAAGAAAAGGATTACTTATCGGCAAAAATCATATTAGCATTAAACAGTAAAGGCAAGGCAAACAAGACAGTACCTCTTTGCAAATCATTAAACGGGTCATGCAGAAGCATAGCGGGTATCCAATCAGAACTACTAAAGGCCGGTTTGGATATTCACTCCTATCGTAAGGTTTGGGTAGGAAACGGGAAACTAACCAGATTTTGGCTCGACAATTGGACTTAAGAAGGCATCATATGTGATGTTTTCCTAGAACTTTTTGGTGCCTCTTCAAACAAAGGATGTATTGTTTCTTCTGGGTGGGACGCTCAAGAGGCTTGCTGGAACATAAGATGCCAAACGATGACAATCCCACAGTTACAACAAAAGACACAAATGTATGCACTACTCGACCAAACATCCATCACGGAAGCTGAAGATAAATGGTTCTGGTGCGGAACTGAAGACGAAATGTTCACAATAAAATTCCTAAAGAACTGTTGGAAATTTGTGAAAATAGCAATTTTCACAAATATAGGAAATGCATTTTTCCTATTTTTGGACTAGAAATAAATATAAGAAACTGAGGGGTTTTATATATTTATTTGTGGGTTTGTGTTCTATGTTGGAAGAGCTTCGCAACGAACTAAACCGTGTCCAAAACGGAGCTAAGATGAATGAGATATCGATGCTCAAAGTTTGGTGTTTGAAACATTGAATGCTGAAATAATGGGAAAGTGGCACATTGTCCCACATAGGAGGAGAGATGAAACTTAAAGAGATATCTAAGTGGGAACACTCTATCCTTAATATTTCATGGAAGCACACACTAGTGTACTCGCAAAGGGTGCGGAGCATTCGCACACGCTCGCGCGTGGCATGGGCGATGGGCGCAATGTGGCGCTTTGATGACGCACTTTGCACTTTGATGGCGTGTGTGGCAGAAGCTTCCAGACTTTAATGACGTAGCAGTTTCATTTCAGCATTTGAAACAGACGAGTCAACGGTTTTGACTGAAAATTAAATGACGAATTAAAGTGCATTGAAGACGTTTAATGCAATTTAATTCTCCTATTTAATTCGTTTTTATGTTTCATCCAGACCTGTAGTATAAATAGGAGGCCAACCTGCTGCAGAACACACACCGAAAACACCAACATATGCAAAACATTCTCTGCGGAATCTTCTTCCTTTTATTTCTTGTTTCTAGGTATACCTTCGGGTTTCGTCAAATCCGGCAGTGCAACTGCTTAGGCTGTTGTATCCTGGAAAAAAAACTAGTTCTCCTGGGAGACTCGAAATTTATTATAAGGGACCCATGTCTAACATAATCCTCAGCCAAGAACTTTTTTGTATTTTGTTATTTTGTTCTTGTTTATCTTGTATTTCAGTTGTAACTGTATTGTAATTTACAGCTTTATTCTGTTATGTTTCTATAATTCAAGTTAATAAAATATTTTTATTCATTTTATACGAACGGGTTCCTACAGAAACAATTGAAAGAACTCGATTCTGCTCGGATTCAAAACACGTCTGCTCCTTCAGTAACTCTAGTAGCAACTCTGAACGAGTTATGGAACATTGGAACCCTTGGGTTCCTAGGAAAATCAACTTCTTCTCTTGAAGGGTTTTAATGGATAAAATTCCCACTAAAGTAGCTCTAAAGAAAAGATGCATGAACACACTTGAGGATGGTTGTGTATGGTGCAATATCGGCAAAGACGAGCCTAACCACATTATGGTTAACTGTCATATTTCCAAAATCATCTGGTGGAATGTTATGACGTGGATAAGAGCTCAAAACCATCCGGCTCCTCACAACCTCTCGAGTGCGTTCAACTTGGGTAACTCCGTGGGCTCCAATCAGATACAAAAAAGATGCATCTCGTCTATTTGAATGACGGTAGTGTGGGTACTTTGGAGAAAAAGAAACGACGAGGTATTCAACCAAAGGGAGGCACAAATTCATAACATCATAGAAGGCATCAAGACTTTATCTTTTCTTTGGGTTAAAAATAGGTCCAAATTACAGGGGGTTACGTGGGAGAATTGGTGTGAGTTCAAAGTTTGCGGTTAAAATCTTAATATTGAGGATTGTATTTTCGAACTTTTTACAGCGCCCTTAGCATCGTGTTAAGGGTCGTGTTTCTTTCTCTTTTAATGTATCAGTCCATTTTCCGGCCAAAAAAAAATTAATCATTCTGGTAAAATCGATTTGAAACCCATTAAGTTCGCAAATGTAAGTGGTTAAAATTGTAAAAATCACTTTGGTGGTTCTATGACAGATTCTAATGCTTCAAGTACTATGTCAAAGTGATCTTTTCAAAACCGAAATAATCTGCATTAAAGAAATAAGATTATAAGACTCAAGTGCAGAAGTGCAGAAGTGCAGTGCTGAAGTCTAATACTTTGTTGAAAGTTTTATAGTGTTACAGATTGTTATTTTCATGCCTACAAATCGAACATTTTATCATCTCTATAAATGTTTGTGAGTATACAAAGAGATAAATAAATTAATAAATTAGGTGTTAGGTGTTTACGAGTAAGATACACATGAAAAATGAGATGTAATAGGTTAAACAAAATTTTAAGATAAATTTAAAGAAAAATAATATTTAATTAAAGGGGTTTTCTCATATTTATTGAGTTCACTCTTGAATTTATGTATAGACATTATAGCCGAGTGAAGATAGATATGATCGGGTGGTTCCGCTAGTGGTACGATGATACCCTAGTTGTGATAAAAAAAAAAAAGTCTTTATTATCATATGATCAATTTAAGATGAATGTCTTAAATTGTCATAACTTAAAATGCAATCAAATATCATATTATTACAACTTCAAATAGCACAAGCAAGGAACACTATTGAACCATTTAGTTACGCCTTGTTATTTGATTCCGATTAAATACAAAATATGCCATACCCTCAAATAGGGTTGTAAACGAACCGAACGAACACGAACAAGGTCATGTTCGTGTTCGTTCGTTAAGGAAATTAACATGTTCGCGAACTGTTCATAAACGCATACCGAACATAAGTTTATGTTCATGTTCGTTTGTTAAGGAAATTCAGTTGTTCACGAACAGTTCATGAACACTGTTCTCGAACACAAACGAACGCAAGCAAATAACAACGAATGTAAACGAACATTTAACTTGAAAATAAAAAATAAAAAAACATTGTTATCCTTAAACATTGGATATAAGTAGTTAAATACAACCATCAAATGATAAATCAAAACACAAGAAGTCTACTACACCACTAAATGATAAATCAAGGTTAACTAACCTAGACATAATTATCCCAAAAAATTTCTTCAAGTGTCCGAATTTTAGCTAACTTAAAAAAAGACAGAGTTTCAAGTTTTCAATATATTTAGATAAAAGATTTATTATTTTTAATATAACCAAACGAACACGAACGAACGAACATGAACAAACGTAAACGAACATATTACCGAACGTTCACGAACGCAGTCGAATGAACGAAACCTGTGTTCGTGTTCGTTCGCTAAGCTAACCGAACAAAATATTTTGTTTGTGTTCGTTCGTTAAGCTAATCGAACGAACATAAACGAACTTCCCGCCAAACGGTTCATGAACTGTTCGTTGAACGTTCGGTTCGTTTACAGCCCTACCCGCAAATGGTAGAAGCACATCCACACAATCACTTTTAAAACGCACACCCAAACAACCTTAAGAAGGAGATAACTTTGTCGGGTCTTCTTGAAGATTTAACTTACGTTTTCGATACTATACCTAATATGAACACAGAATGTGTGATAAATTTTAGACGGTTTTTTGGCATCCAAACGATTACATTGCTGGTTAAATTGTCCTAGAAACGAGCTTACCATTTTGATATATACTTTGATGGCACATTGCTTTTTCGTTCTACAAAACGATTGAAAGATATAAGATGTACCATAAGACGGAAAATGGCTACAATACACAGTAGATCTTTCTTCCAGCCTCTTTTTACCCGTGTAAGCAACTTCCCCAATAAACAAAACTGACCTGCATAATATAAATTATGGACGAATATATGAGCAGAATCTTTTCGAATATGACTTTGTCAGTTTCTATAAGCAAATACGTGTTAATCATAGATTAATAAGAAACTTAAATAAAACCATTTATGATGTATTATGGATTCTAGAATTTATAAATTATCTGACACGTTAGAGATAAAAACACATCTATAATCTGCTGATTTAATCTATTTAACATGTTAGAGATAAAAACATATCCGGAATTCACTTCTTTATTTGACCCGTAGAGAGAAAAACATATCCGAATCCACTAATATCTTTGACGAGTTAAAGATAAAAACATAGCCGGAATCCACGAATTTATTTGGCCCGTTAGAGATAAAAACATATCCGAGATCCACTATTTATTTGACCCGTTAAAGATAAAAACATATTTGGTAACCACTTCTTTATTTGACAAGTTTGAGAGAAAAACATATCCGGAAGCCACTAATTTATTTGACTAGAGATAAAAACATATCAAGAATCCACTAATTTATTTGACCCGTTAGAGATTAAGAAAAATTATCCAAAACCCACTAGTCCGTTTGACACGTTAGAGATTTAAAAAAAAAAAAACAAAAGATAAATATTTTTTTTAAAAAAGAAAAACATATCCAGAATACAGTAGAGGTATAAACATATTAAGAATCCACTCATTCATAAGTAAACAAAGTTGAAATTACCTACAATGCAAATAATTACTGAAAAGGTAAAATGAGTACTCACCAGAATATGACGCCTTTCTAACAACACGACACGTTCGCCAATGCATTAGAAGGTCCCGTTCCAGTTTCATAATCAAGATTAATGCCATTCTTTCCAACACTTGTTATGTGGACCCGCATCTCACATTTACCAACAAGCTCGAAAATGCAAATATCTCCGAGTTGTATGTCATTATCACGAACAAACGCCATCCACCCTCCACAAATAGTATGCAATGTTTGTACTTTAAGAGTCGGGACTGAATTTACCGTCCAGCATTCTCCTTTCAAATTGTGAAGGATGATCTCTGTTCTGTAGTTCGGAAGGTGTTCCATAGAAAACCGAAACGGAATTTTCTGTTTATTTACATCAAAGAAAAAGTTATGCTAAAAATGCAAATCAATAGACTTAACTGCCGTTTTCGTCCCTGTGGTTTGTCCAATTATGCCAGTCCAAGCCGAATTTCAGATTTGTACTATTTACGTTCCTGACATTCTTGAAACATGCCAGTTCCGTTCAAAAAAAACTAAACGTCTGTTAAAACCTGTTGTTTAATGAAGGGTAAAATCGTCATTTTTCATTTTTCTTTTATTTTCCCTTTCTAAACCCTATTAAAATCTCACCCCTTTTTTAGGAAAAAGAAAATTGACGTTTTTACCCTTCATTAAACAGCAGATTTTAACATGCGTTAGTTTTTTGGACGGAACTGGCGTGTTCCCAGAATATCAGTGACGAAAATGGTACAAATTTGAAATTTGGCCTGGACTAGCATAGACCACAGGGACGAAAATGGCAGTTAACTACTTAACTCTACATCATATGAATGAAATAACTCGATATTTTTATGTAAACCCACCAGAGTGTAAGATCCACCTATGTTGAACTTTTTCATGACCCGAACAAAATAAGGAAAACTAGAAATGAACGATTCAGCGGCTATTTTTTCCTCGGGTGCTGATTTCATTGAAGTAAACCCTGTCATAGAAGAACCCCGATTTTCTTGAAACACTCTTGCTTTCCCTATCAATAATTGAGGTTAAATAATGAAACAAATTATATAGTTAATAGAAAAAGTTGAATGGGTAAAATGCTATTTTTGTCCTTGAGGTTTGGCCACTTTTGCGACTTTCGTCTAAAGGTTTGTTTTTCCGCATCTGGCTCCAAAAGGTTTTAAATCTTGCCATTTTCATCCAACTCGTTAACTCCATCCATTTTTTGACGTTAAGTCAGAGGTATTTTCATCTTTTTAGACATTTTTGTGATGATATAAACGGTTTGGGTGGGGAGAAACTAGAAAGTCAACAGAGGTGGATCTTTTTTTCTTATAGTGTTTTTTATTTTAATAAAAGATGTCTAAAAAGACAGGAATGCCCCTTATTTCACGTAGAAAAATGGATGGTGTTAACGAGTTGGATGAAAATGGCAAGATCTCAAACCTTTTGGATCCAGATGCGGAAAAACAAACCTTTGGACGAAAGTTGCAAAAGTGGCCAAACCTCAAGGACGAAAATGACATTTTACTCAAATTAAATTATACCTGATTTTCCATTAACGGTTCTTAATTGTGAACCAACCGACCCCTTCGCTGCAATACCAAGTTTGACTTTTTCAATGGAGAAAGCAAACTTTTGACTTTCAGTCAAAGCAGGAGTCTGTGTTTTAAGTGATTTTCGTTTGACTTTTTTAGTCAACCTTCCGGAAACTTTATAAGCGGCCGCATTAGTTGACCCCTTAAGATCAGTATGTTCATAGTCTTGTAATTCTTGTCTAACTCTAAGAATGTTAACGCGCATTTCACACTTGCCGACAAGTTCAAATATGCAGACGTCTCTAATGTTAATGTTGTTACTGCGAACAAAAGCCAACCACCCGCCACAGAACGTATGTGACGTTTGCACCCGTGTGGTTGGAATTGAATTAACGGTCCAAGATTCTCCTTTTAAGTTGTGTAACACGATTTTTACTTTGCAGTTTGGAAGGTACGCCATAGCAAATTGATATGGAACATTCTGCATAATATGAATAGCAGGTCGGGATCAACACAACGATTGTTAATTATCATTATTACTAAAAAATATAACCCTTAGCTACAGTAGCTAAGAGTTTTGTCTTTCAGTGGTTTTCTAATTATACCCCCTGTTATTTACTATATTTACTATACAACCCCTCAACTTTAACTTTCTTAACATACATGTTTAGTCCCTATACTTTAATAAAGTTTTTTCCTTCGTAAATTAACTTTGCTTATATACATGTTTAGACCCTCTACTTCAACTTTGCTAATATATATGTTTAGTCCCTCTACTTTAACTTTGCTAATATACATGATTACATGTTTAGTCCCTCTACTTTAATTCCTTTTCATCTTTTGCCTTTTAGTATTTTTTCCTCGCTAACGTGACAAACCAAACCGACTCCAACTAAACAATATCATTACCGGTATCCATATTAGCAGAACCGGCATTTTTATTTTTTTGCTTTTAGTGTTTCGTCTTTTAGTGATTTTTCCGAATACGTACGTTGACGTTTTGATGTTCTTTTCCCCATGGTTTTACGTTATCACTTTCGATTGCTACACCTAGTGTCGGTATTGTACAGATAATCAAACTCCTGCCGCAATGCGGGGGTGAAAACCAAAAAAATCTAGTTTTATTACTGTTTATAGACTTTCCCGACATAATTGAGCATGAAAAGAGATTTAAAAAGGTGAAAAATAAGAGCTACGCACCATAGTATATGAACCGCTTATGTTAAACCTTTTCATAACTTGAGTAAAGTGCGGAAAACTTGAAGTAAACGATTGCGCTATCTTATCCGCTTCAGAAGCTGATAACCGACCCAACTCATCATCATTAGGGCATACCTCTGCAATTAAGATTCATTAAAAATCCATACACAACCACAGCACAATATCCACTAAAAAGTAAATAAAATAACAATCACTTTAACCTGATATCGGCATAACATTGTTCAGGGGACTCTTCATCGCGCCGCTACAAAAATCGGCATTGTTTAAAAAATCCGCAACTTCACATTGTCCATTTAATCCATTAACGGATTCTTGTAACCCAAATTGTATTTCATGAGCGGGTTGTGAGCTTCTCGCTTTCTTTGGCACGCAGTCAACCGTGTTATTAAACAAAGACGCGTATTCGCGTTCGCGTTCTCTTTTTTTACCAAAATGTTGATCGAAGATGCTTAGATCTTGATGACACTCAGCGGAAAACGCGGTTTCTTTTTCGCACGAACTTTGGTCGAATATTTGTAATGTGAAATGCAGGTTACCATCGTATCTGAAAACTAAAGAGTCACCGTTTTCTAAGAAGTGATCTCTCACAAAACTTGCCCATCCATTTAAGATGAATAAGCCGTCGGTTTCCTGTGCCAGGTCAGCATGCCACGTGTTTCCGCTTGGACCCGTTAAATAAACTGTTCCAGTTGTTTTTCCCTCCAAATGTTTGACAAATTTTGAAGGTATTTTCTGTAGGTAATCAGTAATCACCAGACACCAATTACAAGAGGATATTTTTCATCTGTATCTTATTTTGACAAATATACACATGATTTCAGTCAAGAACATATGATTTCAACAAATCTATCAAAACTTATGTTTCCAAAAGTGCGCAGGTCCTTTCGCTTTTGTGTTGGTAAGGTGTGATCTGTGCCTTTTGGCGCAGTTAAGGCGCCAAAGGTGCACGAAAAAACGGCTTAAGGCGCAGGTGAAGCGCGTGCCTCACTGCCTCATGTACATGACAACTTTTTGTGCACTAGGACATTGTACAACAGGCTTTTTAGGTTGTACATGTAGGTAATTTATATATAAAGCTTATTTATAGCTAAATTTTGGATAGGATGCTAGAAACCTATGAGAAACATAAAAAAATTAGAGTAAACTTCCATTTTGCTCCCTGTGATTTGGTCATTTTAAAGGTTTTGCCCCAATAGTTTAAAAGTAGTCATTTTCCTCCCTGATTTTTCTAACTTATCGTCATTTTGCTCCCCGCCTCTAACTCCATCCAAAAAATCCATTAACTAGAAGGGTATTTTGGTAATTTTATAGATAAAAGCAAGGACATGTAAAGTCTTTTTACCTAAATAAACCTATAACTTGTTTATTTACATGTATATAAGTAATTCTTTTCTGATCCACCATCTTTCCAACCAATCTTTCTACCGGCCACCACCACCTGCCGACCACGACTACCCTACTTTTAACTAAATGTTTTAATTGAGTTAGAGCCAGGGAGTAAACTACCGAAATACCCCTACTTTTAATTGAACTTTTTAACTGAGTTAGAGCCAGGGAGCAAACTGGCGACAAACTCGAAAGATCAGGGAGAAAAATGGCTATTTATAAACTATTGGAGCAAAACCGTTAAAATGACCAAGCCACAGGGAGCAAAACGAAAGTTAACTCAAAAAATTATATAAGCATCTTCCGCCTTGCGGACGAAAGCGTGCGCTTTTACACTTTACGCCTCCTCGGTGCGCTTCTCGCTTTCTAAAACCAAGATCAAAACAATGTAGTATCTAAACAAATCAGGCATGAATCCTGGTGAATCTGGTGATTAAAAGCAGTTTACTTTTTTATAATTTATACATTAATGATAACATATTAACATGATAACCCCCAATTTGTTAACTATACTATACTGATCCCTAACTAGAAATCTGTAAATGCAAACCCTAAAAGCAAGAATCAAATGATAAAATATGTATTGAAGTTGAATGATGAAGTAAGAGAACACAAATAACAACAAAGTGATGTAACATTGTGTTAGAAATTCATGATGCGTATAAAAATAAAATAAAAGAAGATTAGAGTACCAACCAGTTTATGGATGGAAAGATTAGGGTTGAAGGGGTTGATAAAATGAGGTGGTGGTGCATTCATCGTGTTTGTTTGTTGGAATCAAGTGGTGTAAAACCCTAGAAATGATGAGTTGATGACATTTGCTGGATGCACCGTCAATTTAATTGAATTGAATCAATCTCTTTCGTCACGTGAGACTTTGAAGATATACACAGTGGAGAGAGAGAGAGAGGGGGCAATACAGAGGGTGTACCTTAAACCAGAGAGAGAAGGAAGAGAGAGAGAAGAAGACGAGAGAGAGAGAGAGAACGAACGAGGGAGAGAAAGAGTAAGAGAGGGAGAGAGAGAGAGAGAGAGAGAAAGGTGGGGCCACGAAAAAGGTAGGACAATGTAACCAATAATATAATTTTAATGGCTTATTAGATTTTAGAGAAAAATGCAATTTACGTCCCTGTGGTTTGTGTGAAACGTCAACTTGAGCCTTTAAATTCATTTTTTTTTTTTGTTTTTTGAGCCCCTGAGCTTATGAATTCATAACACTTTGAGTCCCTCTGTCAGTGTGCCGTCAATTTGACTGTTTGAGCCAGGGGTAAGACCGTTGATGTGTTCAAATATTAACATATAAATTTCATCAAACGAGGCATAAAACTAACCATTTTTTAGTACTAATGTTGGAAAAGGTGTGCTTTTGTCTTCCTTTTGTATTTTCAGGATTAAATGAGCTCAAATTAACAAAAGAAGCAAAAAGACACCAAAATCTAACATAAATACAAGAAAAGGAGCAAGACATGGCGTGCCCGACCCCACAACAGCATCTTCCCAAGCAAAACAAGAGATCAGAGGCCTGAACACGCCCCGTGCTCAGCCAGCACGGGGGCGTGCCCAAGTGTCAGCAGAAAAGACAAAGTGGTAGAAGCTTCTATTGCCCACCACGGGGCCGTGCTCAGCGGACACGGGGCCGTGGTCAACTATAAGATTCGCATAATCTAGCAAATCTGCATAGTACAAAGATTCTTCTGCACCACGGGGTCGTGCTCAGCGGACACGGGGGCGTGGTCAACTAATAAAACAAAGCTGCATTAAATGAAGAAATAGAAGGATGTGGACACGGGGCCGTGCCCACTGGACACGGGGCCGTGCCCGAGCTTCTGTTCAGCCTATAAATAGAAGTGCTTGGCTCAAGCTCAAACCATCCCTTGGCACACCACCTCTCTCACACTTCACCCACCACCCACCACCACCATAACACCATCATCCACCACCATCATCCATTGTCCATCGTAGAGTGTGTGAGTCGTCTCGGGATCCAAGATTGATCGTAAGAGTTCTTGACAATCAAGGCCATGTTTGCCTAAGTCTCTTACATCACTTGGTGAAGACAAAGTGTCTAGTGTAATACTTTTTATTTCTAATCTTTTGCACTTTTTATTTGGTTTCGTATTAATGACTTTAATAACTAGTTACTTATGTTGAAGGTGATCTTTCCTTATCGTTTGTCCGTGGTGTCTTGGCATTATTTTACTGTCTATATAAAATAAAAGATTTTCACCATTCATATCTCCACGGTCTATATGGAGGTATGTTGGCTACCTGGTCGGGGGTTAAGGGAACGGTTTGGTAAAGGTCTTGCCATTGTTCAGCGTTTAGAGGTCCTGCAATGGACCTGGGTCAAATTTAGTAGGACCTCCTTCAATACTTCACGGTATTGGATGGCGGGGGTCCAAACTCTTTGACCCCCTCATAAGTTAACTACTATTAATACTATAACCCGGCTATTTAGGACTGTATCCCTGCTGACTCAGACTACTTAGCCGAGGGTAACGTCACCTTCAAAAGAGGGGCCTACCATAATACTGCATTAATAACTTAATTCATTATCTTCCAATAATCCACCCTTTTAGGATTGTATCCTTGCTGACTCAAACTACTGGGGTGAGGGTAACGTCACCTTCAAAAGAGGGGCCTACTACAATAACTAAGATAATCTCTTAATTATGTGCAAAAGTGCGAAAATAATCAAAGGTTACACTAGATACGAGTCGGAACCAAGTGATTCATCTTGTCTATCTGTTTTTTCTTTTATTTTTTATTTTTTCAGCATTTTAGTTAGTTTTTATTTTTCTTAGTTTAAAAACCTTTTTCTAAACTTTTTATTTTGATTAGACGTTGAGGATAAACCGGTATTAAAAGCTCTTGTGTCCTTGGACGACCTCGGTATCTTG
Source organism: Helianthus tuberosus (assembly GCA_030545235.1). Taxonomy (NCBI): domain Eukaryota; kingdom Viridiplantae; phylum Streptophyta; class Magnoliopsida; order Asterales; family Asteraceae; genus Helianthus; species Helianthus tuberosus. Next base: position 171,632,281 of record CM060369.1, read on the forward strand.
CCAACACTATACTACGCTCACGATGGGTGCACTTGCCCATATGTGTGTTTAGTGTTAGTAAAATATCGTGTTTTATAAATTTAAAACTTGGCTAAAATAAGTGTTAAAGGGGCTTAAAATATACACCTAATATATATAACACTTCACACGCATCAAATTTTTGGCGCCGTTGCCGGGGACACAAGGATTTTAAGAAAGTTAGGAATCAGCGGCCTAATCGTTTTTCTTAATTTTCAAATTTTTTTTTAGGATTTTTTTTTTTTTTTAGTTTTTCTGTTTCTGCAGAGCTCAGCACGGGCCGTGCCTGGTCGGACACGGGCCGTGCCCAGCATCATCACTGGCAGCTTTTATTTTCTGAGTTACAGAGAGCTGAACACGGGGCCGTGTCGGTGCAACACGGGGCCGTGTCCAACTTCCAGTAACAGGGATCCAGAAAACAATTACTGTACCTCTGACCACGGGCCGTGTTCACTGAGCACGGGGCCGTGGTGAACCTTCTGACCAACGTTCTTTTCTGTTTTTGTTGTAGGACTTGGAACCCCGGTGCCACATTTAAACCTCCCACGTAGTGCATGAGCTCCAGTTCTAGTAGAGACATAAAAGAACCTCTAGAAGAACCCGAACGCTTTCTCAGAAAAAGACTTAAAGCTAAAAATCAAGAGAAAGTTTCGGGGGACCCACTTCCAATGGCGGACCAACGTACTCTCATGGATTACCTACGGCCCACCGTAGGTAATCTCGGCGCCGCTATCAATGCACCGAATGTCGAAGCCAATAACTTCGAACTTCGGCCACATTTGATACAGATGCTTCAAAACTCCGCAACCTTCCATGGGCTTGCGGACGAGGATCCCCATCTACATATTACTAATTTCTTAGAAATATGTGATACCTTTCGGATCAATGGAGCATCAAATGACGTCATCCGCCTTCGAATGTTTCCATTTTCACTAAAAGACCGAGCTAAGGCTTGGCTTAACACCCTCCCAGTTGGCTCGGTAAACACCTGGGATGAACTAGCCCAAAAGTTTCTATATAAGTATTTCCCCCCTGTTCAGGTTAGAGATGGATAAAAAATGAAGGATGAAAGAGCGGGTGATTAGACCGATCTCGAACCCGGATGCGGCGTGGAGGTGGAAAAATGCTCCGACTACGAATGTAGAGTTAGCCTAATGGGCCAGCTTGTATTCGCTAATGTGTGAGGTCATGTTGGAAGATAAAGACGATAAATGGAGCTGACTCGGCAATAAGGAGGGTGAGTTTAGCGTGGGATCTATAAAAAGACTTTACGAGTCCGATATCGATTATAGTTTCAGGTTTGTTTGGGACTGGTGCAAATGGATTCCTCTTAAGTGCAATCTTTTCGCGTGGAGGGTTGAGTTGGGCAGAATTCCCATGAAGGAAGTTTTAATGAAGAGAGATATCCCGGTTGTGAATGAGTTGTGTCCTCTTTATGGCTCGGAGATGGAGACTGTCACTAGGGGTGCAAACGAGCCGAGCTACTCGCGAGCTACTCGAGCTCGGCTCGAAAAAAAGCTCGAACGAGCTCGAGCTCGAGTCCGAGCCTAAAAACAAGCTCGTTTAGTAAACAAGCCCGAGCTTCGCTTATGGAGCTCGAGCCAGCTCGCAAGCTTTAACGAGCTTTCTTTTTATATATTTTTTATTAATATATTAAACATATATTTAAATAATAATATTTACCATTTATATAAATATAAAAAATAACTAAATTATATGTATAACAGTAATTATAATTAATAAAAATTAGTTAAAATATACTAAACGAGTCGAGCCCGAGCCGAGCTCGAGTTAGAAAAATTACCTTCGAGCCGAGCTCGAGCTCGAGCTTTCATATGTTAAACGAGCTCGAGCTCGAGCCTGGTCGAGCTCGGGCTCGGCTCGGCTCGTTTGCACCCCTAACTGTCACGCATATCTTTACTGCTTGCTGCGTGGCTACGGTTCTATAGCTGAAGATTAGCATGTGGTGCAAAATGTCGTTTCTCTATGCGTTTTTGTTTCGTGACATTTTGGAGAACCACAATCATTGCGGTTTGAAGGGGAAGGAAAAGGAAGCATACCAGGGGATAGTGATTACTACTTGCTGGAGGTTATGGAAAGCTAGGAACGAGTTAATTTTCACGGGTAAAGATGTTAAGGTTGAAGATATTTTTAGTGACGCCAAGGCAGCGAGCTTTCTTTGGTTCAGAAATTGGTCCAAACATAAACATGTTGCTCGGGAAGAATGGTGTAAATTTGTAATTATGTAGTTGGTTGTTTTGTGGCCGCCCGGTTTTCGGGTTTGCGTTGGTTTTAATGAAGTTCACTTTTAAAAAAAATTATTTTTGTTAAACGGCTAATGCAGCTGGTTTCGAAGATATCCGTTTTCTCGAAGCAAGAACAAGCTCTTAAACTCTGCCCCAAGTTCGCATCCTTCTAAGTAGTGTTTACTCCCATTATATATGTATTACATTTAGTAGAGATTAAACTAAAGACCTTAAAGTGGTGATGGCTGGATTAATTGAATAAAAGAATAGATCTAGAGCCCAGGGCCGTTCCTACATTTTTTGTGACAACCCGCACAAAACCAGGTATCCGTACAACTTAATTAATGATTGATTACTGCTTAATTACTGTGCTTGATTGAAACTAGCTGATAAACTGCTACCTGCATACTGATACATGCACTTACTTGCATCATACTTTATTTGCTGTCACTACATTATTTACGTGCTGAACCCGAGTGACAAACATGATGCACAAAAAGCACAGTAGCACCAAACGGATACACAGTGAACATGCTGATATAACCAGCATCAGGCAAATACTGCCTCAAGGCCTGTTAAGAGCCTCATATATTTTGACTACACTGGTAGTGAGTGTAGGATATAAGGGTTGTGTTACCGCGTCTCTAGGGATAGGATACACTGATTCGGATGTGCCAAAACGTACTTTAAGTACCAAACACAGCACTTTAAATAATTTAACCAGCTTCTAGCTGACTAGTAAAGTGCCAGAAATGAGAAAATATTACTAGACACTTTCTAAAGTGTCGGGAAAACAAATTGTGTCACTAAAATGTAATAACGACACTTTAAAGTCTTTTGTAACACTTTAACGGATTACTATCCAACCGGACACCCGGACTTTACCCGGAACATGAAAACTTCACTATTTTTAATGTTACTCTTTTCCTGAGCCAGTTAGGGTCCCTGATTACCCTAACACCCATTATGACACATAACATAACACTAACTAAGTTAGATACTTAGCTAACCTTACTTAACATAAACTAGCTCCCTAACTAGCACTTAAAATCGAACAAGGACCCCCCCCCCCATGACCGAACTCGGTCACTTATGTGACCCCACTTATGTACTTGAAATCTTGCAAGATCTTGTCATGTTGGGTATCAAGCTAGCATAAGAACCATTGGACATTAACACCAATATTGCCTATATAAACCCACCCTAACTCTAGAGAGCTCACCACTTAACACACCACAACTCAAACAAGCTCTCTCTCTCCCTCACCCACTCACGGCCGAGAACACCACCAACCGCCACCCACTTTTCGGTTCTAGCTTCCATCATTCCAAGACCATCCACGCATTAAGGATCACGAATAAGGAGCTTTGGTGCAAGCGGAGTACGAAGGACCTCTCCCGTTCTCTTTTATCCACGCGTTTTTCGTCAAAGATCTTCCCTAGCCTTGAGCTAGAGGTATAACCTTTAAATCTTGTTTTTAAGCACATCTAAGGTGGTTAAAAGAAGTTTCGTCGGATAAATATCGTTAACACACGTTTTGAATCTTTAAAGTCTACTAAAAATCACTAAAACGGAGGTTAATAGCATATGGCTTGTGTAAAAGTCATAGGACTTGAAATTTGTGCTTATTGTGACCCGATCTATAATGTGGTAGCTCGAAACTTCGTTTAACCCGACTTTGTAAAATCACGTATCATCACATAAGCTTGTTTTTGAAAGATACAAGGGTTAAAAGTGAAACACTACCACATTTTAGAGACATGAACTTGTAGAGAAATATTTTACTTGTGTAAAAGTATTTTAACCGGTAAAATGGTGTTTAAAACTAGCGGATCTACGTATCCGCAAGTGGTATTTTTGAAAGACCACACTTTGAAGAAATC